>JAQQTO010000043.1:19470000-20720000 GCA_029884595.1 Ormosia semicastrata
GCCCAATATGCAAGGTTGAAATGTTTGATTATGATGCGGTCATATCAGGAATCTTGTTCTGTTGCATTATATTGTAGTAGACATGCATTGCATTATTTTGTATACGAGGAGATAAATAATTAGCGCAGTGGCTTCCACATATGTTTAGGTTCTTATTAATTCAAGTAATGGTGGGACATGTACATAATGCGACACACTTCTTCTGTTCTGCTGTATTTGAGCAGATGATTAAAGTCTTTGGAATATGCTGGGGTGGCTTCCCTTGAAGGAGCATGATGAGATAGATTAATCACTTTGCTGCTTTAATCTGATTTAAGAAATTGACCCATCAAATGTATAAAAAGAATGACTTTAGAAGATATCTGTCAAGTTAACCAAGCATAGGTTTGACTGGCTGTACTAAGGCAGGCATCATGTGATAACATAAGTGAAAGTTTATATACAAAAGGAGATAGTAGTATATTGACTAGAATAGATCTGCACTGTAGTGGCTAGAGTGGTGACATGAGCACAAAACAAAGAATAATGGGCATTCATTTGAAGATGAGTCATAGGCTTGTAGATGCTGTTACACACACACTAGCAAGTCAGGATATATATTGTTGTAGGACTGGATACATAAGATTAATCTATTAGGCACTAGTTAGCATGCACCAATAATTTCTGGCTGAATTTAAATGCTTAACTTGCACTAATCTTTCTAAAATGTAGAGATGATTATGAAAAGTTAAAAGCTGCTGTGCAGCTAAGCTGTCTTCTCTCATCATTCGGCAAATTGGATTATGATTCTTGTACACATGTTGTGGAGATACACTTTCTTCGATAGATCTCACATTCACTTTGTTTCTCATTGGGAAAAAGAGGTCTACCATTGTAAATCACGGCTCCTAGGCTTTGCTTTATTTGCTTTTCTTTGATTAAGATTTATGATGCTGTTATGATTGGTGGTTCTCAACTCTTGATAGTTGCTGTATATGTGTATTTTTATCATCTTTGGGAACAATGAATAAATTGTGACTATACTCTATGCCATTAGCACATTCATTTGTTGCATTAGCGTTTAAATTGCTAGATTTTTTGTGATATTTTTTTATTGAAATAACTTAAGTTGCTCTGCCTCATACTCAAGGCTTATTTCATACTTGAAAACATCGGGGGTGAAAATCTCCATAAGATTTTAAACCTTACTCTGAAAATTGTTTCCAGATCTTAATCTTTTAGATTTATTTCGGTTTGTGTTTTGCCCTCGAAGCAATGGGTTTTGGTTCTCTTTAAGTTATTTAGTTTGAAAGTCAGCCTACATTATCAGGATTTAATCATGGGGTGGTCGCATGAATTTGTTTCCTATTATTTTAGCTCCACCTCTCTTTCTTATCTCATTTTCAAATTCTAATACCATTTGGATGCTCTCTTTATTCCTTAGGTCTGTATTTCTTTTAAATTGTTTTCTGCAATGTATGTCAAGCTGTTATGCTGGTTATATTTGCAGGAATTTGAAGATCAAAGATTTGGTTCAGAAAAATATTGGTAGTTGCACATAAGAACTTTTAGATGCTTAATCAATGTCTTGTTCTAGTGTCTTCAGGGAATGAATGAAAGTGAAGGAAAATAAAATTAAGATGATGTTATCAGAGATGCTGTGCCCCAAAATAGAGACTGGAATTTTATACTTAACTAACCTGTGTTTCTGTTGCTACAGTCGTTGATAAATAAAATGGAAGTGACTTTACAAGTTACTGAAGATTCTACCTGTTGATACTTGATGGGATCATCATGATGTCATCAGGTTCCCCATAAAATGAGAAATAGGTGATGGAATTTGAGTTTTAGGAATATATTGTTTCTAGTGTTTTGGTGCTTTGGTGGTGATTAAATCAAGATATAAGTTCTTGTATTAAAATCTAGAATAAACGGCTCTTTTAGTCCTATATAGGAATCGTTATGGTTGCAGAGTTATACCAAAATTACTAGAGGTCCAACTATAGATGCCAATCACGATCTTCCGATAAGCCAAATCAAATTAGATTTTTCCATACTTGTTGTATGCACTATTTCTCTCTCTTCCCTTGATGTTGCCACCCTGTGCTTATTGTGAGGACATGTATGTATTACTCTTGACTAGGGTAGCAACTTATTAAGTGTCTTGGAGCTTCATTATTCTACATGAAGCTTTGGCCATTTGAATCTTTCTAGTATGTTCACCATTATCCTTTGTTATCCAACCATACTTACAGTTTCACTAGTTTAGCTGTTACATTTCTGCAACATTTCATTCTCAGTTTTCTTGGTCAGATATGCTGTGCAATTGACACCATGATCACTTAATGATTTAGAATTTATTCCATATCTGAAACATTAAGCACCATGTTTTTTTCCTGAATTTTCTTTTAACTGACTTTATGGTCATTGATACTTGCTTTCATGGTCAGCGCTGCTCTACTTTTAGCATGGAGCAATTGATTATAGATCCATCAATAGTTAGTTTATTGTTTACACTTTTGCTTCTGATATCAGGTTGGTGACCTGGGTCTGTCCAAAGTGAAACGTCAGACACTGATCTCTGGCGGTGTGAGAGGAACTCTACCGTGGATGGCTCCAGAACTACTGAACGGAAGCAGTAGCCTTGTTTCAGAGAAGGTTTATGATTTAACTTAATCTGAACCGTTCATGTATTTTGATACTTTCTTCATATTTTGTCACTCTTTAAACTTGATGTTCGTGTTTTGATATTTGTTGTTTTAGGTTGATGTGTTTTCATTTGGCATTGTGATGTGGGAACTCTTGACTGGACAAGAGCCATACGCTGATTTGCACTATGGGGCTATTATAGGTAATCCACGCATTGAATCCATACTTTAGATTTAAGCTTTTAGTTATTGAGCAGTTGCATGTGGGTTTTCCAAATATAATTCAGGTGGTATTGTGAGCAACACTTTGCGCCCTCCGGTTCCAGAATCTTGTGATCCAGAATGGAGATTGTTGATGGAGAGGTGCTGGTCGTCAGAGCCATCAGAAAGACCTAGCTTCACTGAGATTGCCAATGAATTACGTTCGATTGCAGCCAAGATCTCTCCCAAAGGACAAAATCAACAGCAGCAACCCTCTTCGTTGCAGACCCAAGCGCAGAAATGATTTCCCACAACTGTAGGATGCTTAAACCCGGATTTCTCTGGTTTGTGTTTTTCATCCAGTTGACTGATCATTGAATTGTGCAATACATATTGTAGGGAAAGTTTGTTAGTTCAGACAGATAGTAACCTAAGGTTGTTAAGAAGTGTCAGGCTTTTTAGCTTTACTGAATATTCTTCTATTACTTCCAACCCGCAATGAACATTACGAAATGTGTCGTTTCTGGAAAAAAAAAAGGGAATAGAAAATATTTGTTCATATTTTCCTAGTGCTTGTAAAAATGAATATTGAAAAGAGTTTGCCATTTTTCACCCATCCGTTCTGTTATTGTTACTCCCATTTTTTCAGATCCCTAGAGTTTATTGTCCATTCGTTGAATTTCTTCGTTAATATCTTGTACTGTACGTGTGAATGTGTCTCAATCTCACAAACAAGCAACTGAGCATGACATAGCGTAGAGCATTCTTCATCCCTCCTGGAAGGGTCAACATGAAATTGAATTCTCATACTATACAAAATTGCTAATATTTATTAATATTTACTTCACTTCTCCTCTTCATTTTTTTACCCTAATATTACATTGTTGAGTAGTGTCAGTGTCAAACATGCGAAAGAAATCGCGTAATATAGGGAACTAGCATCTCCAGATTCTTCAAGAGGAAGATATTTGCTTGGAACCTTCCAATTTCAAAGTTCAAACATGTCTCCTACGGTTTCTTTGACTTTTCCTCCTTTGCTTTGATTGGTTCTATCTCTTTTTTTAGCCATCCCCTATAAATGCTCTCTAAGATTAAGGCCGCCTCAAAACTCATTCATAACTACAAAAGCATGGCTGCTTACGAGGGAAGGCCATTGGTGGTGGAAGTGGAACGCGAGGAAGATTATTATGGCCATGAAGAGGCTAGCAGTAGCGGGTGCGGGTGTGGATGCTTCCGGGTTTTTAGCTTGAAATGGTGGCAAGGCCGTGAGGAAGAAGGCAAACGTCTACTTGAGCAAAATGGTGAAGGAGTAGGAGGAGGAGAGGCATGGGTGATGGACAAGTTGAAGAAGGTGAAGGAGGTTTCAGAAGTGATTGCTGGTCCTAAGTGGAAGACTTTCATTAGAAAGATAAGTGGGTATGGCAAGAAGCAGCAGAAGAACAGGTTTCAGTATGATGAACACAGCTATGCTCTCAACTTCAACAGCGGAGCTCAGAGCGAAGAGGAAGACAACATGCCTCCTAGTTTCTCGGCCAGGTTTTCTGCTCCTATTCCTGCTGGACGTCGCCAAAATGAATTGTGATAGGTCGATGTTCGTGGTGTTTTTTATTTGAAGATGTTTGATTGCCTAAATTTGTTCACATATTGGTATTTTTTATGGTGGAATTATTGTTCATTATGTAAACATCATTCTTTTTTGTTCCAAGTTCCATGTTTTACCTCTTCCTCATGCTCAATTTTCCTCAACAGCACAATGTTCAAACAAGCCAGTTGTAGCAAGGCACCCACCAAAAAATTCATTTGCGAGCCTAGTTTAGTTTAAATAAACAATCCTCTCCCTAAAACAACATTGAAGACAGAAATGGAAGAAAGAGGATTTGAATTCTTTGAAATACATAAACCATTTTAGAGAATAAAATTGAAAAATGATCATCATACATTTTTTTATATTATTTTTTAATAATTATAATTAAATAAAAATAATAATGTAATTAATAGTATAAAAAATAATATAAAAATAATGTAAAAAAATAATATAAGAAAATCGGAACCTAATAAAATGACACTTTCAAGACACAAATTCATGGAGTCGTGATTCCGTAAGAAAAAGTTCCGGAAAGATGTATTCCAAAAGTAAACGCATTTCAATCAACGACGCGTTCAAAATAGTTTATTCTTTTCCTATGCTTTATGCCAAAATCCTTTTCACTCACAATTCCGATTGTTGTACGAAGGCAATTGGAAGTTGTCCCCTCATGCAACTTGCATGTAGAGGTGTCGACATTAGCTGACCCACCTCGGGTTAATTATATTTTGGATTGGGTTGTGTCGGCCCAAAAGCATTGTAAGTTAATAAATTATTGACTTAATTCGACTATATGTTGGCTGTGAATAAGGTTGGGTCGGATCGGCCAACTAGTTTTATATATATATATATATATATATATATGATCTTTGTTATATTTTTTAAAATATTTTTTTAATAATTTTTTTATTTAATAAAAAAATATTAAATAAAAAATTAAATTCAACCAATATTTTAAAAATATAAAAAATATTCAATATTTTCTTCATTTAGTAATTGAAAAAAATATTAAAAAGATGAGTTAGAAAGATTAATTATTTTATATATATATATATTGCTTTTTTTGCTTTTATTATTTTAAAAATTTTATTCTTATGTTTTAATATTTTCTACATAGTTTAAATATCTTTAAATATCAAATAAAATTATTTTTATAATCAAAAAATTAATTTACATTAAAATAATAATAACAAAATCTTTATATATAATATAAATTACATAATAATATCTTAACTAAAAATTAAAATTTGAACTTGCGGCTTGGGTTAGACCAACTTTGTCCTAGTTGAATTAAAATTCATTTTTGTATTAAGTTTTTGTTAGTTTAACTTACTCATTTTATCATTTGAGCTGGCCCATTTTGTTACCCTACATGCATGCGTATTAGGCTATAACATACCCCTTAATATAATAATGCACCTAAAAATAGACTACCAATCATACATTCTCATTAATTTCTAAGTGTTATCATAATAAGAGATTTTTGTTATTTTATACACTATTTAATGGGAATGGATCCCCTCCTGTCCAAAAAAGAACTGCACCCTACAGCTCTTCATCCAATGGCTAATTTTTTTTTTAAGCATATTTGTCTTGATATTTTATGATAGAGGAAAATAAATTTTAATGATTGAGATCTCCTCCTATTTCTTGCAAACAGTAGATGATCCAAATCCCTATTTAATGTGTACTATATCAATTTTGTATACATCTATTACAGCACAATTGGTTTAATCTAAGAGTAAAAGAACTTGACCAAAAGGTAAATTTAGCATGGGATATGCATATTTTCATTCAAAAACTTGAGTCCTGTAACAGCTTCTATATAATATATATGTGGAGCATTTCAATAAAAATGTGTAAATATCA
The DNA here is from genome assembly GCA_029884595.1 of Ormosia semicastrata. Classification (NCBI taxonomy): domain Eukaryota; kingdom Viridiplantae; phylum Streptophyta; class Magnoliopsida; order Fabales; family Fabaceae; genus Ormosia; species Ormosia semicastrata. The sequence continues at coordinate 19,476,283 of JAQQTO010000043.1, forward strand.
TTGCTTATAACTTTTAGATTGAGGATTAAAGAAAGTAACGGTAGTTGCATATATTTAGCCTCACATATTTTTTATGTGTTTGTTGAATAACGATTTTGTTCACATTGTAAATTTTCTTGAATTGTCAAAATTTTATACACAATGTGTTCCATGGTGGATTTTGCCAGAATAACGTGATAAATAGATGGTTATGGAATAAAAGAAAATGGGTTCATGAACTTGTGAGACAAGTGAGGAATGGAAATTGATTCTATTGGCTCGTATCAAGAACTTGGTAGGATCATTAGTGAGAAAAATCTAGAGGGTGGAATTTGAAATTTGCATAAAGATTCAATAATCTGCTCAAAGATCTTTTGTTCCATACCATTTCCTGTATAACTTTATATAACATATTTTTGTCAGTAAGGGACAAAGAGCATTTAAGAATCAATATTTGTATAAGTACGAGATTAGGATTTTGTGCCTCCATTCTTCTTTTGATTTGTTTAAGGTTACTTTTCCTTTCTAGTTATGGGGATAATCACAAATCAGTATATAGGTATGAGGTTACGGCTCAGATCAAGAACTTGGTAGAAACATTAGTGAGAAAAATCTCGATGGTGAAATTTGAAATTTGCAAAGAGATTCAATAATTCGTTCAAGGATCTTCTGTCCCATATTATTTCCTGCATAACTTTATATAGCATATCTTTGTCTGTAAGGAACAAAGAGCATTTAAGAATCAATGTCTGTCTAAGTACGAAGTTAAGATTTTGTATCTGCATTTCTTCTTTTGATTTGTTTAAAATTACTTTTCCTTTTTAATTATGGGGATGCTGACAAATCAATATATAGTTAGGTATGAGGTTATTACTCTAGTTATCAAAAATGAGGTAACTTAGGCGTAATAAGAGATTTTAATGAGTTTTCATGATCTCAAAATGTTGTTCATCTAACAGCCCTCATAAAAGTCCTGTGTTTCAAGATTTGAACACCTTAGAGAGATCACTTCCATCTTGAATCCCTCCAAGCCAATCAAAAAATCATCATAGTTCCCAATAAATAAAACATGATGAGCTTTATGTAAGCCGTCACCCTAAACCATAGGCTCATCATCCCTCGTGTATTTGTAGTTCGCTTTGAATTAGATAGTTAGCAGTAGTTACCCCTTGTTTTTTTTATCTTCATTTGGTCAGGCAAAGTTTGACCCTTAACACAATGCAACTATTATACTTCTAATTCAATGGAATCATCCCAAAATATTATACATGATTATGTCAATGTATCTGAATTGTACAGTACACCCCATGTACCTATGAAATGACATAAATTTGGCATAAATTTTTTCAAAAAATGTCAACTATTGGTATTGGGCACGTGACAAAATAAAAAGAATATAACTAATCCTTATATTTTGTGGTGCATAATACATATTTCTTTTCATCAAGTATCATCACTGTAATAATAGAATCCCCGTTTTTTTTTTAACAAAAATAAAGATAAAATTTTTCAACTTTTATATCAATTTCTCCCATCTCATTCACAGTAGTTTTTCCTATTGCAGATATACGCCAATAAGGCCACAACTCGAGATGGTCCGCCGTAAAAGGTTCGTTCGTATAATTAGAACGTAGAGTATAAGATATAAAACTGACGAAATTTGCAATATGTTCATGGTTTGTTTTGGGTTACTTGAGATGTATTAATAAGAATTTAATTTTTCAAAGTTTTATTTTTTCCATAATTTTTTTTTAAAAAAAGTAGAAATATATATGTATCAGCATGCTACCCATTAAATCGAATAGATTGTGCCTGCATCAATATCAGATATCAAGCAGCAGCCTCATATACAACAATATACTAGGGTTTTCTATAATTAAACCAATACTTTTCTCAACAGTGATTTTAGCATATATTGCCCTTCTACATCCAGATTCCATCATTTCCCGTTCACGCTGGGCGGTAAATGTGTGACCGTTCACATGAAGCTCTGGTTACTGGTTTCGCCTGCAGTGCTACCATCCAAAAATAACACTCAGCACACATTTATTTATATATAAGGATAAATTTTTTTCTTAAATATGTTTTTCATTCTTGAAAATACAGTAATTTTTGGTTGTTGTCGTAATTAATTTAGTTTATTTTTTTTTGGATTTTGGTTCAGGTTATTTAAATATTTTTTGTTTTAGTTCATATTGTTAATGAGCTTTCATTAAATGCTTATGTGACAAAGAGAATCATTGACAAGTAATATCAATAAGTGAGACCTTCATTTATCACGTAAGTAAGAAGTTCTTTAATACAAGAGATTAAAATAAAAAATATTTTAAAAACTTGGATCAAAACACAAAAATTAATAGGAACCTAAACAAAAAAATACTATATTTCTAGAAACCAAAAACATATTTAAGTCAATTTTTTAAAAAGTCATTCAATTTTATTTCATACATAATTTTTCTTTTATTTTGATTAGTGCAGTTTATCGTCATATGTATCTTTATGTGCAACTTAATTACTTTCTTCCAGCATAGTACTACTAAAATTGATGAAAAAATCCGGTACTTATAAAGAGTTAAATTATATCAACAAGAAATTTATGAGATAAATTGTTTTTATTTACCAATTGAAATTTTATGTGAATAAATTGCACAGATTAAAACATTAGCCACAAGAATATATATTATTTGGAATAAGTAACTGTTAACCTACCTCTTGCGCTTGCTTTTGGAGTTACTAGAGGATGAGGGGTTAGTATGCCAGTTCCTTTTCCTTTGATTTATGAACCAGTTATTTATCTGCTTTAATTGCAAGCCTGTTTCCTGCACCAACCTAGCCTTGTCTTCCTCCTAAAGCAATGTTCACAAATCACAAGTGCAACTCAAAGTATGAGCAGCTAATGAAGAGACACATGCCCAGCAAAATATATGTATATATATATTCAGTCCAAACTTACAGTAGGGTAGGGCCATTTAGAATGTGACTGCCACCAAGCTTTCAAAAGGGACGTGGTGTCCCCTGGGAGCTTCCCCGCTCGTCTCTTTCGTAGAATTTCTTCTCTTATGTCCACAATCTTCTCCTTGTAACCCTGAGAGAGAGAGAGAGAGAGAGAGGCAGAAATTAAGTAAAATAGTCCAGTGCTAGCTGTGTGTATCCAACTTTCGTCATTTGTGCTGCTTAGCAATATGTATCAAACTAGGTTTGGACACTCTTAACTACCTGTTTTAGCTCATGTTTCAACTCATGCCTCACTCGCTCCATCAAAGATCTTTCACTTTCAGTGGGGACAAGAGGACCAAAGCCAAGACTATCAGCGCCATCCAGGCTGCCTTCGTATAAGTTGGCGTTGCTCTCTGCCTGGTCATCTTCATCATCTGACATTGTTGCACCCGTTCCTTCACCAGGAGATACACCTGCTCATGCATCGTACTTTGATTCTTAAGTATAATCACTTTCATCTATTTTGTATGCGCAGAATATGTCTTTGCTAATAATTAAAGAACAATAAAAAAGAGTTCATGCATCATCATATAATAGTTCCAAAACATTTGTAATTATAAGGGGCTACACATTGAAAGATTTTACAACACTACAAGCTGAGAATGTATATTAGCCAACTCAGCCCCCGGTTATAGCAAAAGAATGTATATTGTTCTACAAGTTGGAAGCTCTAGCTTTATTGCAAATTCCAACCAAGGCTTTGTTAAGTTGGAGAGGCGAGGGAAATATAAATTAGAGGTGACAGATATATTAACTTACTCGATGAACTGATGGGAGTATGGGAGGAATGAAAATCACTAAAATGATTTGATCTTAGAATATACTAAAACCAATCTCTTCAAATCAAAAGCTGGAGACAAATAAAGCAATTTTGATGATAATATTTTTAAATCACACGATTATTTGTATCAATAAAAGATTAAGAGAGCACTTGCTATTTTAATATTTGTAATTCTTTATATTTCCTTTTTTTGTAGTTCCAACTTCCAAAAATAGGACGTATAAAAAAAATCCCAATAATCGAAGTTACATTTTTTTTTTCATTTTTATTCACTCAACTTTTTAATCATTTATACATACACCCAACAAAAATGCTACTTCTACACCTTATTTTTTACACTTATGGGAAAACGGAAGAGAGAGAAAAGAAAAGAAAATATAAATTCCTCCTTCTTCCTCCTTTTTCTATAGAATGAAAGTTTAGAAAATGAGGTATAGAACATCCAATGACAGGTAAAAGATTAGATTTTTGTAATGACTAAGTACGTTATGTCTCATGTTCGAATTCCATCAGAGAATAGGCTACACCTGGCGGGTTGTGTGGTCTCCAATTCATTCTTTAATTTCTCATTTCTGTTCCCTTTTTTTTTCCTCCTTGTGTTGTTTACATGCTAATTAAAAAACACAATAACATCTAGGAAGCAAAAGAAGACATTTTGTGATGGTTAAAAATTACCTGTCAAGCTTTGTAGAGACTGCTCCAGATCCCAACAAGCCATCACTGCTTCCATGGCATGAACACGGACATGTTGCTGCAGTTGTTCTTTAAAGGCACAGAGCAACAGAACATAATGCGTCTACAACAAGATAGGAGCAAAACTTAAAAAAGGAGCTTCAGATGAATAAGGACATTCTTCTTAAGAAGCAATCAAGACAATGAGAACTGAAAATTAAGGATTATAACTTGAATAGATAGGCCCTAAGATTGCAAACTTCAATAAATGCTTACCAACGTTAATAAAATATATATCTTAGTGATTCAATGTTAACATTACATTTTCATCATATTTGCCTCGCTCCAATCATCGTCTGAAGTGGATATCAAGTCTCAATCAATGTTGAAAATATCAACTTGGGCTGATTTGTGCATTTAATAGATTCGCTAATGCCATACACTACAGGACGAATACTATAACCAGATGGTACGTACAGAATCACCAAGGTCCCATACCCCTCTCATTATTGTACTCGGGCAAGCCAGAAGTGTACGTTCATGAGGGAGAAAAAGTCGAGAAAACTTGGTGAGAGCTTCAACTTTGGTATGTGATTTCAGAACATATTCTATAAGATCTCAAGGACTGAACCAACAAAGTTTCAGCTAAAAGAGAAAAGAGGGTACTGAACCATCGAACAAGTGGGAAGACCATGACAACATTAACAGAAAGATTCCACTTCAGAAAGCACTCCTAAAAGGTTATAGCATTATTGAAGGGAGTAGCACCATGAGAACCCTCAAACCGGAGCCACTCCAAGACAAATCAGATCCACTCACTCACTTTTACGAACCAAATGCCTCGTACCACCGTCCATTATTAAAAATAAATAAATCCTATTATAATTTTATTTTTTTTCATTTCGTGAATTCTCTACCCAACATCATCTATTTGTGTTAGCTATTGTTCTTAATTTAAACCACAAGCTCCAGAAAATCAGGAAAGAAAGGTCTATATTAGCAGAATAAGAGGAAAAAAAAAAGGAAAACACAAAAGGTTTAACATTTATGATTTAACAAACACCATGAGTCCATGACTATAATAAACGACATTTGTCAATGCATCAAGGATTCACAAAACCAGAATGAAAGCTTACCAGCACAGTTAGTTAACTTAAAAATTTTTTTTTTGACAAACAAAGACAGCTAGCCTTAAATTAAGATTCTTTCAACTATGGTGCTTCTATAGGAAGTGGATGAAAGTAGGGGGACAAGAAAATACATAGGATTGAATAAACTAAAGTAGAGAGAGAGAGGATAGAATAGGAAGACAAACCATAAAGTGATCAAGCTCCTTCTCATCGACCACCCCACCATTTGCAAGGGCAGAGTACTTTTCCAGCACGCGTTGTGACTGCTGCAGCTGAGCGTCGATCCTAGGAAGCTGGTCCACTGGGGTGGCTATCCTTAGGCACGAGACATGAGCCGATAACAGCTGGTCGTAAAGGGGGTGTCCCAAAATGTCAGCTTTGTATTCTCCTAGATCTTCCGATTCCGAATTACTCCGATCCATGCTCTTCTCCGTCGTCTCAGGTTGCAAGTGCAGGAAATTCTGCTGACGATGATGGGTGGCGGCGTTCACGTTGTTCAGCCATGTCGGTGGCACCCTCTGCTGCATGTCTCTACTCTCACTCAACTGTTGCTCCTCCGTGAAACGCTGGAAAGCTATCTCGTGCTGGAGATGGTCGTGAAAAGCCATTTCCTTATTTAACTAATTAACCGATTCTCTCTTTATATGCTTTTTTTTCTCACTACATTTTATTGGATTTGTTTCCACTGAGATCCAAACACGGCATGGAAAAACAGAAAGGAAGTTGAGGATTTGCTTGCAGTGTGAAAAAATCACGGTTTGGAAGCTGTCACAGAAGAATAGAGGGAAGAGGAGTGGTTGTTGCCGCCTGGTGATAGCGGGGAACAGAAGGGAAGGAAGGAAGGAAGCAAGGAAGAAAGAAGAGGTTTGGAAAAGCACTTTTTAAGGAAAGACTTTTAGAAGGGATGACACAGAGATCGAGGATTTTGAGGGATCCAACGGTGGGATTGGTGATAACGTGGAAGGATTTGTGGTGCAACCTCATTGGAGATTTCCTGTAATAAAGACAAACATAGATTGATCAATGATATCTTTCGGAAGCACCTACAAGACATTATTATTTAATTACACGTATATAAAATAATATATTTACTTTTTTAATTAATACATTCTGTCAATTGGATACTCTATTTGCCAAATAAATTAAGATACCATTTCCAAAAGATCTAGAATACAATTGACGTGTTCTTTATTTTTCTTTAAAAGTTTGAGGAAGAAAAAAAAAAGGGGGAAAGATCACGAGGACTTTTGTTTTTTCTTTGTGCATAAAAACGGAAATGGGTAATTATAGTTAATCATTTTTGTATAAAAATGGGCGATTATAGGTGAGGCTAAGTGCATGGTAGGGATTGGCACGAGAATAGTAAGTAAGGTGGAAAGGCAAAACCTTCCAGGTCCAGCAAGGACCTGTTTTTTAGTGTTGGTGGCAGATATTTACTAGTTAGTGCTAGGGAAAAAACCCTTTATGCTTGGAAGTGACAAGTTACTTTTCCAGTTTCCATCCATGCTCATGATCTCTTGAATCGAAAAATACTGAGCTCTGTGTAGTGTGTATGTGTGTATGTGTGTGTGTGGGGCAGGCATCGTGTTCGTTTTGAAACAGTTATTAAGGGTAGAATACAATGGGTCTCAACTCAGGGGTGAAGGGACCCAGAAACCCAAAACGACGAATCATAGGGTGTAGCAGTGGCAGTGGCAGTGGCCAGTGGGCAAGAGGCCCACAAGAGAGCAGACTCGGTGTTGGCGTTCTTGAACTCGGGCTGGCCACTACCCAACCCGACAGCGACCTCAGCACCCACGGGCGACACGTGTCGTGCTCATGATTCATGGACCACAAACGTAGTACCTGTGTGATGCGTTCCAAGATTTAGGAGTGCGGGCCAAAGGGGGGGAGAGTGAATCAGGTCCGTACACATGTAATGCATATAGCGTGTGGGGCCCACAGGCATGACAGATTCCGGTGCATGCATCGCTATTTAGCTTCATCATCAGCCATTTGGTGAGATCAGATGAGACTGAGAGTACAGAGAAGAAAGAGCGAAGGGCCTGTTCTGAATAGTGAAAAATTCTCATGGTAGAATAAAATAATGTATATCAATTCAATCAAAATCAAAATATAATATAAAATGTAACTATGTGTCACATTATGATTTCTTGGAATAAAATATAAATCGTTGAATATCACACTTCATAATAATATTACCCAACATTTTTTCATTTTCAATGAATGAATGAGGAGTAGAAATAAAAAATGAAAAAGGTGCCGGCAGCTGAGGTGGACGCCCAGAGAATTCATGCGCAATTATTTTGTGGTCCCGTACATCAAAAGATATTAACAGGAACAAAAACAAAAGCGGTTAGATTGGGGTTCGGTCTGATTGATGAGTGGTCCTTAATTTGAGCCCAACTTGGGGGATCCACTAAACCTACTTAACGTTAAATTCAAGGAAAATATTATTGTGGAAGGTTAATAATACACTTTTTTTTTACATTTTTTTAATATTTATGTTATTATTAATCTATCTCATACATTTAAAAAAATTGTTAAAAAAAGTGTTAATAATATTTATTTTTAACTCAATAATAAAATAAATATTTAAAAAATTTAAAATAATGTATTGTTAATATTTCTCAATATTTTTTTAACACTTGACATATGACACTTCATATAAATACTGTATGCTATTGTGAGTGGGTGTGTGCCTAAATATATCGAATCTCGAAGTAAAATAAATGTGCCGTATATTGATAATAGAGGAGTGTCCAAGTGAAATCTTACAACCATTATTCATGTTTTTTAGTACGTCCCCTTAATAAATAAGTAAAGAAAAAATTACTCCCTAGGCTAAGTTTGATAAGGAATAAACGGGGGATAAATTTTAGGAAAGTAAATACTTATCTTATGTTTGAATTTTTTTATTAATGAAATAAAATAAAATAAGTGAAATAAACCAGAAAAGAAAAAAAAAATAAATGAAACATAATTATCATTTTTTTTATTTAAAAATTTTATTAATAAAATAAAATTGAATTTCATTATTATTCATGTATTTCTCCCATTCTACTTAATTTTGAAAAAAATAAATGTTTGACATTTAAGGAGAAAATAAATAAAATGATTTTTATATATTTCATTCTGTTTCTATATATTTTAAAATTCTCAAATATAAAAAGTAAAATTTTTCCCCTCATTTCTTATTCTATCACCTTATTAACTATCATTTAAACATAATATTAAGCATCTAGAGTTGTTTTAATCTAAGGGGAGGAAAATTTTGCCTAAATTTGGAGGTAAATCTTACTCCACTTACTCGTTGGGTAGAGTTTTCGCTTTTTCTCTCTCACACGACCCTTCTTCTTCACCTCTCCTCTTCAAGATTATTTCCATCGCACGATTAACATCAAACATTTCAGCATCTGAAGCTCTTTGCCGGACATGGTCTTGCTGACGTCGAGCATCGCCACCAAGTCCACTAGTGGTGGACGTGCCACCGCATTAAACAGCAAAGCCTTTCACCTTTAACACCGCAAGATCACGTAGTTCCTATTGGAGGCATCAATGGTCATTTGGCCATTTTTTTATTATTGATTTGTATACCAAACATTCTTAACCTTTGTAGATGAAATTTTTCTCTATCAATGTTTATTCCATGAAAATTTTATCTCTTAAATTTTACTCCCTTAAAATTTAACTTTATACCAAACACCCCCTAGAAAGAAATCACATAATTCAAGAGGTGTAATTTTTTATAGTTCTAATATTCTTGTCATTAACAGTACATATACTTCGTTTTACACTTCTCTCAATACTATTTATCATACTTATTTTTTTTTATTAATTTTCTCACTAAATTTGATATCCTGAAAAAGGGTGTTAATAATCTATACACTCCTAAATAAGATGTATAATTATCTTTTTCCAATTTTTTATCAACCATCATAGAGATTCCTAGATACACAACGTAAGATTCTTATATATATATATATAGGGAGAGGATTTATTTACACATAATGTAAGTAAAAAAAACTTATATTTAATTCTCTTACTATTAAATTCATTTTAATCTAATTGGTTCTAAATCATCTAATTAAATGATGAGAGAGAATAATAAACACTCACATTAAAAATGAGAGAAAATAATAAAATGTGATTTTAATGAAGAAATAAATTTTAGTTATTAAATTTATTTATTAACTTAAAGAAAGATATAGTATTGAATATAATTTATAATATTTTTGTTTTTATATAATGTATTAATTTATTATATTTTAAAATTAGTTAATAAAAATTAACTATCAACTTTTATACTAAATAAAAATATTTAATAAACACTACATACAACATGTTTAAATAAAAATTATCAAAATAATTTGAAATGATTGGATTAAATAGAGCAGGTAATGTATGATTTATGATTACCTGGAGACTATTTAAAAGTTTGATAAAATGCCTGATGATCTTTTTCTTAGTTGATCATAAAGGGATGCATGACGAATTACCTGATATTTTCAATTGCGATATGATCAACCCAGGTCTTTCAGATAGAACTGAAAGCAGAACATATTATTTGAAAGTGTATTTATTTTAACAAATTAAAAACTGAAGAATTTTAGTAAATAAAAGGATTCAAACTAATTTATCCGGAGAACATTATACTCTTTTTTTCCTCAATCATGAACAAATGACAAAGAATTAACTTTTTTACTAAATGTTATGTTCCACTCAGATCTTTCACTAACACCTAAAAGCAAAGCAAATTACGTCTCTTATATTTTTTTATTAGCAAAATATAAAAATGACCAAACTAAAAAAGAGAGACTTCTAAACCATTTGTTATTAATGACAGCGGAGTTCTGCAAGTGATGGATGAAGTTTGAACATGTACTTATAAAATTATCTGGCATATTAATATAAGAAGACAATGACTCCAAAGATTCTTAAAATATAATTTTTAAAAATTAGTTATACTTTATTAACTTATAACTAAATAAAAACAAAAATGTTATAAATTATATTAAATAATTAACTATTTATTATATTTTTGTTTTTATATAATGTATTAAATTATTATATTTTGAAATAAGTTAATAAAAATTAACTATCAACTTTTTATACTAAATAAAAATAACTTATACTAAATAAAAATAAAAATATTATAAATTATATTCAATATTATATCATTTTTTAAGTTAATAAATAGACTTAATAACTAAAATTGATTTCTTCATTAAAATCACATTTCGCTATTCTCTTTATTTTTTAATGTGAGTGTTTATTATTATTTCTCATTATTTAATTAGATGATTTAGAACCATTAGATTAAAATGAATTTAATAGTAAGAGATTAAGTGTAAATCTTTTTACTTACACTAGGTGTAAGTGGATCCCTTCCTATATATATATATATATTGTAATCTATATAGCTTAAGGAAGTGTTTGTGTACCCTCCAAAAATCTATTATAACAACCTTGGCATAGAGGCAAAGGAGGCAAAAGGTGGACAGTCAAGCTACTAGTATACTTAAGTCACTTAACGTCTACTAGAGAGATGGTTCATGTCTTCATGACAAGGTCTATGTTCTTTAACTCTATTCCTTTTTGTCATACGTACAAAAACTATCTTATTATCAAATTTCATAATTCATCTTAACTGAAGTAAGTAACCCTCAATAATAATAGTAATAGTAACAAAATGACTGACTTGAAAACTTGGAAGGTATAGTTTCGTTCGTTAGTTCCAAAGCTGGGACATAAGCATTTAACTTAAACATGGGTATGCAAAAAGTTAACTAGCAATACAATCATTCTTCTTGTTGTGTAGGGCTGGTGAGTGGTGAGAAAGTTATGCATAAGTGTATATTTGGAAAGCCGTTGAAAAGCATCATTTCTCAATAAACATTATTTTTCACATCATTATTTAATATTGTGATTAAGTGAGAAAAAATAATAAAAAAATAATATGATTAATAATATAAGAAATAATATAAAAAGTGATATAAAAAAAAAGTGATGTAAGAAAATCATAGTCGCATTAAAAATTCGTTGCAGGCTCCAAACGTGAGTTTGGAATTCTTAAACAGTGCAAAAGTGTGTTTGAATATTTGTTAGTTTGCACTATTTCAATATGTTTTTCGGCTCAAACGTAAGTTTGCCAAAAGCAACGATTTTGTTTGTTGAAGTTCATTTTTTTCAAACATTCATTTTGTCAAACTCACTTTTGAGATAAAAATTCTTAAATATAAATCACATTACTATAAATTCACTAATTTTAACTAAGTTTAATTTTACAAACACACTTTTAATTAAATTTAAATTTATCAACTTTAATCCAAACATACACTAAATATGTCTATCAGCTGCGAACAATTGAAACAAATTTTGTGACGATTTAAGAAATGTCGTTGGGGGCTTATACTTTCCCTTTTCTTTTTCTTTTCTTTCTTTTGAAGAGAATTAATCCACAGCGGTTTACTGAAAGTTTCCTAATTGGAATCATAACCAGAAAATAAAAATAGCAGGCTTGGGTGTTAGCCCCTTCAAGCAATAGATTTATTTAATAATAATATTTGTATATTATTTTTTTATATTATTTTTACAACACTTTCTTTTTAAATAAAAAAACACACATTGCAACACATTCTTTCAACCTTTGCCCTAAAGCCTTCAATATTCATGAATTATTTTCTTACAATTTTTTTTTTAACCTCTATACAATTTCGCTCTCTCGGTGAGTGTTGGCAGTGAACACATAAAATTTCAAGAGAAGAGAAAAAGAGAAAGGGGATACTTCTCGTGTGTAACCTTTCTTCTTACTTTTCTGCAACAAATCCCTCATCTTGGTTTTCAATTTTCCATGGATTGTTCCCTGGGAGCATAGTATTAGCTAGAAGATTTTGAAGCCTTTTTGGATTGGACATGGTCAGTGAGCAATGAATCCATGGCAAGGCTCTTGGTGAAGGTTATCAATATTCTTTGCTTTAAGCAAGCAGAAGATCAGCAACCACTTTTTAACTTGTGTAACGCTCAGCTGCAGTTTTTGTAGTATGGTCATATCGCTCAACGCTCTGCACCAATATGCATCCGTGCATCAAGCATAACCTTAGCTGCTCCACTAGTCGTTCTCTTTATGTAACAAAGGTTTGCCAATATGCCAAGATGTGTGTATTTGAATGCAACTCAAATTTAATTTATCTGGTTTCTTAGTGCTTTTTTAGACTTGAGACAGAGAACGTGGAGTAATCAAGAGATTAAAATAGGGTTAGTCTCCATTGAGAAACTCGAGGAAATTTTGCCTCTAGAAATTCTAGCCAAAGTAGTAGTGAAGGAACTGAGGGTATCTAACGTTTCTTCCTAGGTAGCCGTTGTAGGTTTATAGGAGTATTAGTTCTGCGCTCAAGTTCTCTCTTCAATTGGCTTGTTCATACTAATTTCATTTCGGCTTTTCGACGTAGACATGTTTCAACATAGGCTGCTCCAAAGGGCTGTCTTCTAAATTACGTGACATTTCTAGGAGGGCTACCACTTTTGTTGCTTTGCGTTATCATCGTTGGGAAAATTCCTAGACACTGAAAATCCTTTTTTCGGTTTCTTTTTGCCCCTCAAAACTCTGAATTGTAGAACCTGGGTTTATAAGCTTTATAATATTTTATTTTTAAATTACTTTGAGCTTAGAAATATAGTTAGTTCGACATGTAAAGGGGGGAAAAATGTTCATCACACACAATTTTTCACTTATACTACTTTATATATTACTTGATTGATAAAGAAAACAAAAAGAAAGTGTGTGTATTAAAAATATATTTTTCTTATCGTGAAAATTAGAACTGATAAAAAAACTCGTGTAACATGCATTTCTGTAATTCTGTCGCTGGTGGGATTTGTTTTAGGGAAATGCCATTGTGAGATCGAGCACATAAGCGCTCGAGTCCTGATTGAGGGAGAATTTTTTTCTTTTTAAATTCAACAATAAGATTTACGTATCTCAAATAACAAAACTTCCATCCTTTGGATAAAACACCTGAGCGTTTAGAAGCTCTATTGTTTCACATCATCACCCTTTGTTTTACCTCATTTTATGTGACCTTACAGTTATACGTACATCATCAATTACTTTTAGATACATATTTGCATAAAACATATATATGTTAATGGTGTTTCACAGTTTAGCTTATCAGTATGTTATGTGTGTATTATGAAGTCTTTCGGTGTACTTATAACACATTATAAATATGAGAATGTGTATTTTCATAAAAAAAAATAAAATTATACCCTAATTAATAAATATAGTTTTTTGAAATACTGATAAGCACTCCATCCTTCATAAAAATACAAATATTTCTGTCTATGCATGCAGAGAAGTCATATGAACATTCTATAAATTCTGAGAGTGGAGAACATAAAATATTTTTCTATGACCTCCACGTTGTTGGTTTCTTCTTTTCTGTTGAGTTGGGTAAAAAGATGTTGCCTCACCAGTCAATTTTCCTGTTTCTTAGTAGAAAATATGCAAGTAGATAAAAACGAACATATTAAACAATGAGATTTTTTGTTGTTAGAAAAGCTTGTTATTGTTATTGTTATTGAATTTTAGAAATGAGTAGTTCTCACTACTTTGAATTATCCAATAACTAGTATAGCATTACTTAAAAAAAAAAAACTAGAGTAATATACTCTATCTAGCCTTCTATCTATTTACCTGATTTTTCACATAATTTTTTCTATTTTCAATAGCTACACAAAAATTTCCCTTAATACTTATACACTACTTATATTTTGAAAAAAAACAGTACACATAAATTTAAATAAGAATAATAAGCCTAAAATTGACTAACTAAATTATTAGTCAACTATATAAATACTTTGAAATGACATTTATATCCTTAATTTTATCAATGTTGTTTGTAATATTAAATGATTTTATCTTAAAATAACATTCTTACCCTTAATGACTTTTCTACTCTTAATTTCATCTGTACTACAAACAACATTAATGAAATTAAGGATAAAAATGTCATTTCAAGGTCATTAATGATTAACTAATGACTTTGTTAATCAATTTTAGGCCTATTATACTTAATTGGATTTATGTGTAATGCTTTTAATTTCCAAAATGCAAGGGGTGTCTATAAAATTGCTAATGGAGTTTTGTACATATACTTAAAAAATAGAGAGAAAATGTGAAAAATCAAGTAAATAGAGGGAAGGTTGGAATATTTTACTCAAAAAACTATTCCCCTTGTACACAAGATACAAATTTATTTGCAGATTTCCAATTTTAAGGTTGAATCTAGCTAATATTTTTAAATGAATTTTGCTATATTTTTCTAAAACACATCTTCCTATATAATCTTCCTATTCATAGTTGTATGAACCGGGTCAGTCCGACTGTTAAACCTGTAAACCATTTCGATTTATGCTCAAAACGAGTTTTCACGTTGAATCTGCCAAACTCAATCAAACCCAGGTGACCTGCGTGAACTATCCAAACGAGTTAGACCAATCTGACCTGATTCTTATTGTTTATATAATTGGTGCTTAAAAATGTAACTTGTGAGATTTAAACAAAATACCTAGAAAACCTTTGTTGTGATAAAATGCACTTTGCCACTAAAATCACATGCATTTATTGAGTAATATCCTCAATTTTATAATTTATATTATTATCACTATTAATATTTTTTAATATAATAATTTTTATATGAAGTAATTTCTTCATTTAATATTTTTTTAAAAATAATTTTATCTTTATTCAAGTTTTCTAGTTCGATCATTTTACCTTTTATCGATCACTGCTGACCTAGTGACCTGACCTTTTAATTGGGTGAACCGTTATTTCGGTTATACAATTACGCTCTTACTACTTAATAAAAAAAGAATTAAATAAAAAAGTAAATGCATTTAACATATTAAAAACATAAAAAATATTTAATATTTTTTTATTTATTAACTAAGATGATTGATTAGGATGATTTATAATTATTGTTTTTAAATGCCTTTAGAAAACGTTGTTCTGTTTATTGGGATCGGTAGCCCTGTTTGTATATCATGTGCCTGCTTGTTTCTTCCATCCCTTATTGAACATGTTCATTTATGCAACCTTGATATATAATATGAATGTAGCTAGATAAACATACGCTGGCATGCAATTATCAGAGAGCGGACGTAGCATTCTGCATATATTTCATGATATCAAACTGAAGATGCTATTAGTTGTAATTGTCGGCTTAAACCATTACTTTAAGATTTAAGTATATAGTATGATGTTGTAACGGTTCTGTCAAATATCCAATAAGGTGAATAGGTGATAAACTGATAATATAGCTTCATAAATGCTTTTGTGAAATGAGAAAAGATGAGAGGTTCACAAAGTTGAGATATTTTTGTGTGTATATAGATATAACATGTTATCTTTATATACAAGAAACAAAAAATTAGAGAGAGAAAAAAAATAAGTCTCATTAAATCTACTCTTCACAAAATAAAAAAATAATCTTCTCTCTTTAATTTTTTATGAGTATGTATAAATATGAATTGTTACATTTATGTGTAACTAAAATTTCTCCACAAAGTTAGTTGGAGACTCCAATTAAAAGCAATTTGACTGCTTTGCTGTATCCTGGTGCTTGAAATAAGTTCTGCTTTGTTAAGTTAGACCATTTAGCTTCAAGACTTTCTTCCCTTTGGACATTGAAAAAGTAGTTTGTGTCCTGCTTGTCTCATGAATTTTGTTTGATTTTAGATGTAACCATGAGCGTCCTCCACCCCCCTCTCTCTCCCCCCCCCCCCCCCCAAAAAAAAAATCTAAGAAACAAAGTAATATTGTATCTCCCTTTCTCCTCTTTCTCAGTTGAGTCTATTTCAGCCATTACATTTCTTTTCCTTTATTTTTAACATGACTCTTCTCTCGGATGTCTGCAGTTTGCACCATGCAATAAATATAGAATGATGAAATATTTGTCCTTTTATAGGGAAAATGGAATATATAAGCATTTGAAAGTATTTGGTATGAAATGGAAAACAAGTGGGTTCTCTGGATGTTTAAGATTCTGACAAAGTATGATGTCCTTTTTAAATTCATGTTTTGGATCATGTCAGGCAGCTTGAAGTTGAGATTCTGGTACAATAAATCACTAACATTTCGTGGAATGAATTTAAAATAGATTAAAAAGGTGTTTCTAGGTTTGTGTTTCATGCAGTACCAATGAAGCTAAACCTGCTTTGGTTTATAGTAAAATTGCTGTGTGATTTTAGAAGGCAAAGAAAAAACAAAGTAGAATTACAATCTTTACATGAAACTGAACACAAAGTTACAAGTAATTAATGTCTAGAAAGAACTCGTGCACTTATACTCCTTGATTTTGTTATCACGAGGAGTATCGGTGACATGAAATTAAATAGAAGTAACAAACAAAATAACTTATCACTTCCTAACCCTTTTTCTTCTAACCACATTAAGCATTGTAATAGACTCCATGGTTTATGTGACAGAGCCAGACAGGCATCCTCCTTGTTTGTCATTGTCTGGTTTTAGAAAGGGAAGATTGGGAAGAGAACTTGGAAGCTGTTGTATACATAGAGCAATTGGTCCATGATGTTTTCTTGGTGAATGAGACATATCTTTGCTGAGGGCAGGCTTTGGAGCAAATATCTTTCAAGTTGTGCAATGCACAGCCACAATTTTTATGATATGGTCTCCGCTCAACCTCCATGTCATGCAATGATATACTTCCTTCAAAGACACACCGAAGCATCATTTGAGATGCTCCAGTGGCCATTCTTCCCTCTTCCTTCCTCACTTGTGAATTGTGATGTACGTATGTAAATTACAATATGTTGGTGATGCTGCCATCTTTCTCTACTACATAATATATATAGTGTATATATGGAACTAATTGTAGCGTGGGATGGAATGATGAAATCAAGAGGAGAAAAGTAAATTTGGATTTATTTTTCCTGTAAATTTCGAGACAAACTTAGTCTTGAGGCTTCTAGCTAAAGTGGACAGTTAACTAGACATACATCACTAGGGAAGTCTCTTGGTGACTCTAGAGAAAGGGAGTGTGCGGTTTAGGGACAAGCTAGTGGTTTGGCCTCTGTTTTTTGTGTTCTTTTAACCCACCTACCCCAACTTTGTTTTGTAATGCACTTTTGCTATTTTAAACTAGCTATAGCATGTATGGTTTTGGCATAGAATTCTCCAAAAATAATTATTAATTGATTAACTTAATATACTGAGGCTGGTGGCATCTTCTAAGCAGCAAAGGTTCTATCTTTAACGTTACTTCAATTACAGTGTCAAAATGTGGCACTTAAGGTTCTGCTTTTCAGATACTATTATTCGTGTCCATGATAATGGTGGTTGTGGTAATACCAATTTCAAACTTTATGGTTGACTCTCCCCTTCTATGCGTCCAAATGAATGGCAAATCATGATGGGAAATGTTAATGTATGAGTTGTGAGCTGTAACTCTCTCAGGATGAGTCAGAAACTGGGATCTTTCTGTACATGACTATATAAGTGAACTTGAAGCATCAGATTGTATCATATTTATGAATTGGAGCTGATTTATGGTGGAAGTGTGGACTGGCAGCAGTGTCTATGAAGAGGGTGGGTTAGATTTAGTAATGAGAGATTTAGATAGTTTGCTAGTGGAATATGTGCCATTATTGAACAAAAAGGAGTGATGATGGTATATGCAATCTCTATATTGGTAAGGCAGAAAAAAATGTCAACTATAGAGACTAAAACAAATGCGTTTAAGTTCACATGTACCTTCCGTGTATATTGTTAAAAAACTATAATACTAATACCTAGCATTCACTTCTTTACTGCAGATTGGAAATTGAGATTTGGAAGGTCCAGGTGGTCTTTAGTCGCAGAACATTCTTCAATTCAAAGTGCTTCCCAAGCGTTCCCTAATTAACGGACTTAACCCAATTAAATTTGATCAAATAGGTTGTGTTAGAAATAATTAAAATTAGAAATTTTGATTTGAATTGATTTGAGTTATAAATCAAATTTTGTGTTTGAAATTTATTGAAAAAAATAGAATTTGAATTAATTTTGAAGTTATTTTTTTATGTTATTTTTATTAAAATGAAAATTAATTTGATTTGATTTTATTATTGGTTTTATTATTTTATATTTTTATCTTTATAAAAAATAGTTAATCAAATAAAATAATTCATTTATTTAAAATCAAATCAATTCTTGCTTAATCCTATCAAATTTGATAAAAATTTTAAATCAAAATTAATGAAATTTACTAAATTTAAAAATTAAATTATTTTTTATTTTTTAACATTTTAAAACATTCCAAGTACAAGATTTTATTTATAAATCAAATTATTTCACATTTTTTCACACTCCAACACACATAGGAAATTTATTATTATTATTTTTCATCTTGTGTGTTTTATGCAGTAGATCTGTTGAAAGGAAGGATCTGCTTGAAACTTCTTTTAAGTTTTTGTAAAAATAAGTACTTGGAATTACTTATTATACTAATCTAAGCAACTTATGTTTCCATGCTACTTTGTAAAAGTTGAGCAGGTTGTGTCCTATTTCTCTCATCCTTTATGACATCTGTGTTAGATTCTGTGTTAATTGTCATCAAAAGTGGCATGGACTTGCAGAATCAATGCCATGGAAGCGAATCGGCAACCAAATTCTCACTCCAACTGCCATCTGGTATTTTCTGTACTCTGATTGACTTCACACGTATAGGATCTTGGCTCTTTTTCGTTTTGTTTTCTTTGTTACTTGGAAAGGAAGGTCTTAATTCATCCATATGTCACCGGCCAGGCAGATATTTAATTACGAATATTAAAATAGTTTTGTTGTTGCAATCATGCAGCAATTCATTGTTCCCATTTTTTGAAAGTGCAAGCCGCCATCTGACCGTCCCACGTGGTCAGCTGCTATGACAGTGTGAAGATTCTTTAAAGAATAATGCTCTACATGCATAACACAATTTGCCTTACATCTCTCACATGTATTAATATGACAAAATTTGATTATAAATATGTAAAAAATAAAATAAATGAGATTAAAAATAATTAAATAGTAAAAGTTATACAGATAAAATAATATATATGAAAGTGTATGTATATCATTGTGGTTCTTCAAACTCTACAAGGACAGCAATTTTGAATTTTCATAAACAATTTGAATAAACTCTTCTGCGAATCAACGATTGTTAAAGTTTAGGAAATTAAGGGTAGTTCTATTATTTGTGTTGCCGCTCTCTCCTCTCATAAAATATTCATAATTAGGTTCGAAGCTGCCGGTGACAAACTCAAAAAATTTAAACAATGGGGATAAAGGTAATACATAAATATATAAAAAATTAAATTAAAAAATATATTAATATACAGTGATAAAAGATTAATTTATAATTTTTTTTCATGGTATAAATAATTTTTTATTATCAATACTAATGAATATTTTTTTATTTATTTATGTATAAATGATCTTTACATTTAATTATGTAGATGCAGCTTGAAAAAATATTATAAAAATTTTAACTTCTTTTATAACAAATTTACTTAGTTACATATTATATGAGAATAAAGTTAAAAATATAAAAAGATAAAAGTATCAAATAATTATAGTTGGTATTAAAAAAATTTATGAAGTGAGTAGAGACATATCTTCACTATTATACAAGTTGATCCGTCCTTGAATGACCACATGATTATGACCCATCTTGTGAGGTGTGTTCTTGATATGATTATTATTTTTGGATATAATCACACTGATAAGAACACATAATTTATTTCTTGAAACACGATTTCGAATGCAGTTTTTGGTTGACGGTGAAATCAAAATCAAATTGAGAAATATCTTGCTTGTAAAGTGTAAACATTGCCAATATCTTAGTTCTGGCTTCAAGGATGTTCCATTTGCTCATCAAGAAAGATTCACATGATATCAGGAACACTTGCCCCAACTTCTTTATTGGAGTCGATACACAATTCAACTGCCAAGAGAAGTGGAATAGAAAGGAAATTGTTAGCTATCCATTTGTCTCCCAAAATTCTGAACACAATCCATATATATGTGCACAAACATTAATTTAAAATAGAAGATTAAGAATGCATAGGAAAGAAATTCGACTAGCATAATTACAATTTACAACAAATGGAGTTGTCTAATACAGAAGCGACCAAATTGATTAGACCAGACATTCTGAGGACAAAATGCTTGGTCCGTGAATCAAAATGGCGTATGTCCATACAAACCCTTGACAACCTTTCAACAAATCAACTTGGTATTACAAAATTAACACAGACCTCAACCGGATTTAAATTATTAAAAAGTGAATAAATTAAAGAAAGAGATCGCTTTATTGATCTTATCAAACCTTAAATAAAACACGTTAGTTATTAATTTCCTCCTCCTTCTCCTTCAGGTTTACCAAAATCAATTGAGGCCTGGCGCCCCCAGCTGCAGTTGGAGAAGGAGGTGAGGAATGAGCAAAAGCTGCCAAGACCAAGTTCCCTTCACTCCACGCCCTTCTCATAGGATATGACACATTGTTACACCTTGGCAACTGGTGCGTGCAGTTTTTCCGTGACTTGTTATGGAGTGCACAGCCACAGTTACGGTGGTAAGGTCGCCGCTCCACGCAGTTGTCGTAGCCGGATATGCATCCCTCATACACTGACCGGAACAGCCCATCTGCGGCCGCCCCAGTGGCCATGTCCCTCTCCAATATAACAAGCTATATAAGTAGCTACTTTTGTGTGTGTTTGTCTAACCTTAATGCTTCTTAGCTATGTGCAGCCTCCTTTTTGAAGTGTTTAGGCCTTAACACTAACACCATGCGCTGGTAGTTAAATAAATAATATAGTGCAAGCCAGAGGGACAAAGTTAGTTGTGGGTAAACGGTACATTCATTGAAGCGTTGAGGGAGCCGTGTCTTGTGGGTCAGTTCATGGACTAGGTACACATGATGTTCGGCCGTGCATTCGTGTAACAGTTAGTAGAAATGAAAACAAACCCAAACAAATGGGGTAATGTAACCCACAAGACACTCTTAGGTTACCTATTCCATACACCCTTCTCTTGCTTTTTTGCCTTCACCAAATAAAACAATTTTCATTTTTGACTTTTAGTATTTGGTTATAAAAAATCAATTTGATCTCTTTTTTCTTGCTGTACGAATATGGAATTTTGGATGGTCCCAGAAACAATCTTTGTTTCATTCTCTAAGTAGTTGCGTTTGTGTTATACACGTTATGCCTTTGGTTAGCGGATTGGGGCTACGTCCGAGGTGGTCATTGTTACTTGGTCGTATAGTCAATTTCTGCTCTTTGAGATTATCGGATGGTTTTGTATGGAAGTTTAAGGGAGCATAATATGAGGAATGGTATGCAAGTGAGATTTGTTTGAAGGCAGCCGTTTTTGTTATGCCTTAGCATATTCTGTCACTGTTTTGTTTCTTTGCTTAGAAACAAACAAATTATGGAAAATCGCTTTGTAAATCTTATGGTACATTTTAGGGACTAAAGTATAGAGTAGTTCAATGCAATAAAAATAAAAATAAAAAAGTAACAAGTGTGAATTTTTGTTTTAAGTACAAGCTATATTAACAATAATCTATATATAAATCATTAGCATCCCAACGAGGACCATCATGCAACCACATTAGGATAGAAGAAAGCAGAGTTTGTTTGTACGTACAGAAGATACAACAAGGATATGGAAAAGGGATGGGCTTTGGCTAAGCAAATATTATGAAGATCTTTTTTATGGTTAGATTTAATTATATTCCCCAAGATGTTGGAGCCAATTCCAGACTAGAAGTGGGATATAGCCTTGATTAATTAATTAAGTTTATGATTAATTGAGATTATTGTTTCTTGTTGAGGAAGAAAAGAAGATTGGTTTGAATTAGTTTTCTGAGGATACTTCTCAGGGAGAAATTCACGTTAAGTTAAAATGAAGGAAAGGAAAATGCAGTGTATAGGCAAAGCATATATGTTTTTTCAAATTCAACAACAACTTTCACCTACAAAAAGGGATGGCTTCATGGAATTACGAGGGAGAAAGAAGCACATTATGCAGCTAATGGGTTAACTAATTAGGCTTGTGATAACTAAACGATTATCTAGACTCAAAAGATTCTCATTATATTATATTATAATATTTTATTAGCCACAAGACAAGAAACCATGAAATATTGTGGCACGTTGATTCAGACTTTGATTATCATATTGATTAAAAGGGTATGGAACCAACCAGCTTAGCTCGAGTAGTTTGTAAGCGATCATGTACAAGTCACAATTGTTTATTATAAGTGAGTATATGCTAGCTCTTAGTTTTATTATTTTATAAGTGGGAGGTTTATTAAGGACCAGATTGCTGTTGTTATCTACATTCCCTAGCTTGAAAATAGTTAAAATAATTAAACTCATATAATATAAACAATTTTTAAAATATTAAAATCCCAAGAGTAAGTTCAATGGTAAATGGAATAATTAAACTCATATAATATAAACAATAATTAAACAAGAGTAAGTTCATAAATGGAATATAAACAATAATATAAACAATTTTTAAAATATTAAAATCCCAAGAGTAAGTTCAATGGTAAATGGATTATTTATCTCCCGTAACACTTTAGTTTGAATCTCACAAATAGTTCTTTAGCGTAATGATATATTTTTATCTTTTCAAAGTAATTCCATCACAAAAGTATCTATTATGAATTTCAGAAACAAATATCTCGGGTTCCTTTAAATGTGTGGTGATAAAAAGAAAAAAAGGAATGCTAAATCCTACGAAACGAAAAATTTTAATTTGAATCCACTAAAATATGTATCATTACATTAATCCTTTATTTATAAATATATATATAAAATTAATCTTCCAACATTAACTTATGCTGTCAACATTAAATGGCTCATAAGAGGATAAAATTTATAATATAATTTATAATATTTTATTATTATTAAAGGATTAATTTTTGTTTTTGACAAATAAAGAAACTAATGTGACATGTCATCAATATATTTAGAATAATAAAAAGTCTCTAAAAAAGTGCAATGCTCTAACAAAAAGAAAAAAAGATAAAATTATACCCGAAAAAAAAACACTAAGGGTCTCATATATGATACCCAGAGAAAAAAAAAATACGCATAAGCATAACTCATCATAAGCTGAGTTTTAGTTTTCAATTTGTAGAGTTTTAATTAGTTTTGATCAATCTCCTTTAAAAAATGATAAATTTGAAGAAAACTCTACCATGATATAAGCCTTTGGAAAAGAGATATTTGTACATCATTTTTTACAATTTTACTTGTTTGAGAAAAAAAAATGTATTGAAAAACATATTTTTTATATTATTATCTAAAAAATTTATAATAATAATATAATAAAAATTATGTGTAAATAACATAGTTGTAAATGATTTTGTGTCTAAGATTATGTCAACTAGTTCCCAGGAGGTATGTAATTCGATTCTTTCCATCATTCTCCACTTTCTATAATCACAAACATAATTCAAGTAATGTTTACTTTTAGTTGATTTTAAGATTTTTTTTACTAAGATATTAGTTATAGAAAAATATCTATTACCACTCTTGTTTGTATATTGTTACTCTTGTATAATAATTATTTTTATTTTATTTTCCTAAAATATATACTTTTGTTGAATCTAATGAGTAAACTATTACCAATGTGACTTTCTATGAGTAGATATAGTCTTACAATGAACCATCATCAATTGTATCTCTCAGTTTAGACATGTTATTTGATAACCAAATAGACATATCCTTCTATTAGTAAATAGACATGTTCTTAATGGATATGTCTAACTATTAACCAATAGACAAGTTCCAAAGAGATATATCTTTCTACAATAAATGGATAAATCTTTTCAACAATAAATAGATATATCTATTCAACAAACAATTATCTTGCACATCCAAACGGCACGTTAAATTTTGAATCACAGTAAAAACTAACATAAACAAACCAAGAGTTAACATAAACGTTGAAGAGAGTCTTTGGAGGCATATTCACAATGTCACATAATCAAAGTATCAAATTAAAAGCCATGTCACATATGCAATTGTTCTAGAATCTGAACCTGTTTTCAATTTAGTCACAATCTTATATACCTTAGTTGGGGCAATATCTTCAGTGAAGTTTGTTCATGTGAAATTGACTGCTTATTCACAAAGTCGAGGGGATGACGGGTTTGGAAAAAACTAGCAACCTATAAGGATTCAATTGCCCTGCTTGTTAATTCTGAACCCATGGATTATTTGTGGAATTGTGATGGACACTGGGGATTGTTATACTAAACTAAATTGTATGTTGTGTGACTCTTTTCAATAAACAAAGTAGAGCATCCTGTGGGTGTTTGGAGAGACGATAATGTCATAATAAAGAATGAATCAGAGGAGAAAGCAAGATGCAGTTCTAATAGCAAAGAAAAGAAGAACCTTGCTATACATGAAGCTCAATTCGTGATATGCACAAAGCCTCACTAACTAATAAAAAGGTACTATAGGAAAATTTAAAAAATTAATTAGATAGAAATTACAATAGACAACTAAGAATGGTAATAGATGGTACGGTAGTTATATTATGCCACAATTATATTTGATTTTTCTTTTCAACAATTATATTTTACTGAGTTAAAGTGTTTAGTTATTTGTGGGATTGGATTGGGCCTAAAAATTGGACCCAAGTATGAAATGTGTGGTATATTTGATTGGGAGGGGGAATATCCCATTGGGTCGGGTTGTTCTTCCCGGGTAGATATTGGCGGGTGGATCCTGCATTCCTTTTCCTTGCTGCATCTATCCATAATAGATGGATTCAACAACATCTGAAGCCGTCCACGTCTTCTACCTTTCTCTGCACAGCCATTGACAAACCTCGAATCAACGCTCGCTCCATAACATATTATAATTGTTTGGCACTCGATGCAAAGCTTAGCTCAAAGGGACAGTCATGGGCGGTGGAAGCAGAAGAGGATCCAACAACAACAACCCCAAAAGCCGCAAAAGAGGATCCTCTGTTAAAGCTGCACTTTTTGTCGAAGGGGGTTTCTTGTCTGATTGGCATCCCTCTTCCTCCCCCACCCTCAATTCACCAGGTCCTCCCTTCTTATCTCTCTATTTATTGCTGAGAAATGTGACGGAAAAATTAAAATTTTGATGAAAAAAAAGTACTTATTTGATTTCATTTACTGTAAAAATATGAGCTTTTGGGGATTTTGCTTGATGGGAATTTAATTCTTCAACATCTCTATCTTTATGTTGGTGCGGGTCATTCATTTTCTGAGCTACCAAACAGGAGCATTAGCGCCTGGACCTATTGGTATTTATTTTTTTTTTGTTTTTTTTCCAATTTGTCTCCTTCGATGCTTTGTTTTGGATTTTATTTTGCACTTGGGTTGCAGGTAGAAATGTTATCTCGAATAACAAATCCGGTTCCAAATCTGAGAGCCTTCATAGATCAGAACCATCTTCTTCTAAAACTGGATTTGCAAAATCTTCGGGAACTGCTATTGGCTACTATTATCCTTCAGTTCATGTTCAGGTTTGCCATGTCCGACAAAGCTCTTAACTTTATGCTTTTTCCATTGTTCATCAGATCAGAATGGAAGCAATAGGCACGCTTCGGCTTGGGCTTTAAATTTTTGAAGAGTTTAAATAACGTAAAAAGTAAAATATCAAATGTGGGTTTACCTTACTCGAATTTCCCATCAAACCAAAAGTATAACACAATCCATATGTTGCTAGCTGAACAGGTATTTTCCATCCACAAATTATTAATATATTAATTACAATTTCAGTTTTACCTTAGATAGATGGGTAGGCATTTGCTTCTCTACTTTGTTAATTATGTTTATATTTATAGCTGTTCTGCCTTCACTCTCATCATACATACCAGTAAGAATTTAATTAAGTTTCTGAATATCTGAAGGGTGAGTTTTCCTCCTATACGGTTACTGAAAAATTCATACTCACAAGGCTACAGCATAAATTGTTCTCAGCGATTCTTTAACCTGGGCTGTAAAGCAAATTTTTCGTTGTTTTCATAAGCAAGTAAAATCATTTACTCTACTTAATCGGTTAGCTAGTACATTTGAACTATAACGATGTGTATGCACAACTGTATGAATGCATTTACTCAAGCACATTAGTATCCTGCAGGAAGATATTTTTGGAATCTACAACTGATGAATAGTTGAAAATTATATCATTCATCTTTGAACTTATCCCCCAGCATAGTTTGATCACATGTTTCTGGTTAAATATGCATGTAATTTCATAAAGATCAGATAAGCTATGTCCATAGTTGCTTCAAAGTAACTTGCATTTGTTGGTATATTACCAGGAGGTCTCATGTGCTGAGAACAACAGTGAAGATAGTAATTTAAATCAGCTGCAACCTTTTGTTTTGGTGGATTCCAAGCAGAATCAAATTATTGCTCATGTTGACCAAACACCTCCTTCAAAACCCAACAATGTGGAATATACTTATGATTATGATGCAGATTTTGTTTTGGGTGACAGCTCTCATAAAGGATTAGGTTTCCCAGCGGACCATGACAAAACCCAAAGTGACGTTTGCACATCCTCTGAGCAGATGCCCCAATCAATTTCAGTTTTAGATTCGTCATCCTTTGGGAAGGATGTTGGTTCTGATGATGGTATCGACTGTGAGTTAAGCAATCAGATGACAGAAGACTTGCCATCAAAGGTGTCTGCTGAGAGAAATTCAGGGTTTCTGTCAATTGGAGGTCTTAAGTTATACACTCAGGACGTCTCAGATAATGAAAGTGATGAGGATGATAATGAAGTGTCACCAGATGAGGACAGCTCTGGGTCTTCTGAGCCTGAAGAATTGGTTGGATCATCCGAAAGCAATGATTCTGAAGACACATCTGACACTGATTCAGACATTGATGAAGAGGTTGCAGAAGATTATTTGGAAGGAGTTGGTGGTAGTGACAACATCATGGATGCAAAATGGTTGCTAAAACCTGTTTTGGATGAGTCAGATGATGATATTTCTTCTAGCAGTTGCTATGATGAGGCTTTGGAGAAGTTGGGTGGCATTGCCCTTCAACAAGTCTCCAGGGAATATGGCATGAAGAAAGCCCGACCATGGAAAAAACGGTCTGTAGATTCTGGGCCTTTAGCTTTGGATGACCTAATGCTGGAAAAGGATCCAAGAACCATTTCTGCTAGAAAGAAGCATGTTCCTCGGTTCCCTCACTCTTGGCCTTCGCAGGCTCAAAAGAGTAAAGCTTCCAAAAAAATTCATGGTACCACTATACCACCTCCACCTATGTCAAATATCCAATGTTGTTCTCTTAGTTCTAAGCTTTTCATTTAAGCAAATCTCTGTGGCTCATTGAATTTACATTCTACTTTCTGAACCTTGAAAGCATTTAGTTTCCCAGTCAAAGTGATGATGTAGTCATGAATCTCCATGCATTAGTATATTAATTACCTGTACAGGTTTAATTCCCTGGTTCATTTTGGCTGGGTGGTTGGAACATATAGTGGGGATAGGCGAATAACTAATTGGGAAACAGGTGTGTGTTTATTGTGTAAATGTCTTCATCCTTGAGCTTGATGCCTGAGCAATGGAATTTTATGAATACTATTGCATACTTTTTTAAAAATATCTAAGTTGATGGAAGCATGTTGCAAGCTTATGGGGATTTCACATCCATGATGTTTGATACTGGAAATGGTTGATCTTCTAGTGGGAATTTTTTTTTTGGACATGTTCTAGTGGGAAAAACTATAGAATTGAAGAAAGAGATAAGCAGTCATGTGATGCCATGGAGAAAAAAATAAGTAAATGTAATTTTTTTAACTTTCAGTTTGATGAGATAATATGGAATTCCAGCCACTTCGTTTTGTTAAGGCATATTATATACAGGTGGAAAAAAGAAACTTCGTAAAGAAAGGATTGCTGTCAAACGTAGAGAGAGAATGCTGCATCGAGGGGTTGATCTCAAGAAAATTAATTCGGTATGGGATAAAAAATTTAATTATTTTTTCATCTCCAATTATATACCCTGGTTATTTCTGGCCATGCTATTTCCAGGATAGTTTTCTATTGTTTCCCCCTCTCTCTTTATCTCTCTCACACTCACTTATTAATTTTCAATATATTATATATATGTGTAGATTGACCACACTTAATTATCAAAATTTGGTCCCTTTTTTAAAAGAAAAAATAATTTTCACTTCTTAATATTCTGTGTTTGATTCTACAAGTTTTTCACTTACATCTGGTGACCCTTCACTTAAGTCTGTTGCCTGCAATTTTCCTTTCTAATCATGTAAAAGTTCTAAAACTGGATGGAAGGCCTCTTGCTGATCGTAATTATTGTTAAAAAGTTATGTGCTAAGTTAAAGATTCGCTAACTCATTGATATAGGCATTATCATATATCTTTGACAACTCTAGTAATGTGGGACTGGGAACATGTATTTCTGGCAGGTAAGGTAACAGTTTGTGTGTGTGTTGCATTTCCTATATAGTAGCTGTATGAATCATATGTCTTTGAAAGCCCATTAAAAGGAAGAATTACAAGAGAGAAATTGTATGAGCACCTAAATTTTACTCTATTGTTTTGTGACACTTGTCACTTTGTGTTATAAGTATAATCAGAAACTACCAGCATTCAGGGTTTATTAAGCTTTTAAGTTTTGCATGATGACCTGTATTGGAAACCTACAAGATAATGTGCAATATTGTAGAACTCATGTCTTCCCCTCCTCCCTTTTATCCATTATTATTATAATGAGTATCCCTTCATCTTCTACTTTGCTTATGCATTTCAAAATGTCAATTTTGGTTTCTTACATGTTAATCTGAGTCTTGTGATCTATTGCCGTGTGCTAAATTTCTTCGTTGAGTGTAACTTCATCTTTTCGAAGTTAACCATGTTGGACTTAGATGAGGTAGTTTATGAATTCAAATTGTTCTTGGCATTCACATCTCATCCTAACAGTCCTTTTTATTTACCTTTCATTTTTATCTTTTTTTGGATTCTAGAAATTAGAACAGATTGTTTTGGAGGAAGTGGATATATTCTCTTTTCAGCCTATGCATTCTCGGGATTGTTCACAGGTATGTATTCTTTCCTGTCTGTTTCTTCACACTGGTCTCTCTTATGGGTTATGGCCTATGAGTGTCCTGAATGGTATGGCCTAAAAGCATTGCTATTTAAAGCGAATAAGCACACCAATAATCACTCATCAGCTTATTCCACATGATTCGGTTTCTGTGCATTGTTCATGTCAGATAGAGTTTTTCATAAAAAAATTGAGGTTTGTAAGAAAAAAAAAATTATGAAGGGATTCAGCGCATGAATCATGGTTTAATCTTAAGTGAGTTGAGGAAGTCACGATAGTGCTGTAAGTAGTTTGGAACATTGGAACAGTTTGGGATGGTAAAACTATTTAATTTGTCGTGCTCTGATGTCTGATACAAATATTATTGACTTTCAACAATTATGTGCATTTGCCAAGACCATTGATTTTGTCTCAGAGAACAGTTGTATGTTATTTGTTTTTGCTTTGTTTAAAACATTGGGTTCAATATGTTTCAATCCCATATGTGCTCACTGGACCTTCAGTCAGGCTTTTATACTTGTTTTGTGATATAACTTTTCGTTGTTTTTCTTGACACATGTTGGTCCTGTATTGGCCTCTGTTTTCACTTATTATAGGTACAACGATTAGCAGCAATTTATAATTTGCGGAGTAGCAGCCAAAGTTATGGGAAAAAAAGGTGATAATGATCTTCCCATATTATTTAGATTTGAATGTTAGCCTCTGCAAATTTAATCAAACAAGTCTGGATCTGTGGTTTTAGATTTGTGACAGTGATGCGAACACGGTCCACATCCATGCCATCTTCAAGTGGTAGACAGCGCCTGGAAAAGGTTCTGTAGTTTCACTAATTACATCTTGAAATTTATATATGCATTGCATATCCCAAAGTAGCATTTATGCTTTTCCTCTTGTTTTCATCCTTCTTTGAGATACAGAGTGGCCCATCCTCCTCTCATTTTTTTTTCTCCATTCTCCCAGCCCAATGGGATTGAAACTTTGAAATATTAATTTGAAGCTTTTGATCTTTCAATCATTGGACATTTCTTTCAAAACTTGAGATTTGTTTACTCATACATCACATACATGATGTTACATTTGGAATTATCTATAAGTTGCTATAGTTGAGACTTGAGACTGACTGTTATATGAACTTCAGCTGATGGGAGTTGTTGATGATGAGGATACTGATTTTTCTGTCACTGACTATATGAATAAGAAGTCTGTGAGTGGAGACAGAGGACTGGGAAAGAAAAATGCTAAAAGGAATGACTTTAGACTGCAAGAACTTCAATCTGCCCAGAACATGACATCAAAGTACACAGCCAGCCGTGGCAGCAGTAAAGGGAAGGACAAGAAAGGGAGTGGACAAAAGGTTTCATACGCTAACCAACCTGTGTCGTTTGTATCAAGTGGCATAATCGATTCAGAAACTGTACAGGTTACAGCTGTTGATTCTGAAGAGCCTGATGGTACTTATAAGAAGGGTGTCACCAGCTCTGCTGATATAGGTTCGTTTGAGGTACACACTACTGGTTTTGGTTCAAAACTGATGGCTAAAATGGGATACATGGAGGGAGGAGGATTGGGGAAAAATGGTCAAGGTATGGCACAGCCCATTGAGGTTATCCCAAGGCCTAAATCACTTGGTTTGGGTGTGGAATTCTCCAACAACCCTGCTGAGTCTGCTACCGAGCCAGCTAGGAACAAGTCTTCAAGAATTGGTGCTTTTGAAAAGCATACCAAAGGCTTTGGATCGAAGATGATGGCAAAGATGGGCTTTATTGAAGGTGCGGGATTAGGTAGGGAATCACAAGGCATTACTGCTCCATTGACTGCCGTTAGGCTACCAAAGTCACGAGGACTAGGTGCCAAACGTTAATTTAGATGTCATTTGTTTTCTATGTTCCTATCTAATTGTTGTATATATTTATGATTATCCCTTGTAGTTTAACTTTACCGTAGCATGACTTTCTCTGGAATCAGTATCACTGTTTTAAATTGCCATATTTCTTGCCTCTAGTTTTTTCTTATTTTTTAATTAAGAACTTAGTCCTACGCGGGACATGTAATTGTGTTTAAGATAGCTAATTACCTATATTGAATCTGGCCAACTCTTGGATGACCACTCGGAATTTAATCTTTCCTTAATAGCCCCCTATAGTACTGAAGCCGTGCCTATTGCATTTGTTCATCTTGTAACAAAGCAGGGCGATTTACTGGTTTTTACATTGATATGATTAGAGCTGTCATATGAGTGCTGGTTTTAACATTGTGTCATATGAGTGCCGATTTACGTTGGAATATAGTGTCATCGGACCAAGTGTTGCTAATTCATCTCGTGAGTGCTGGTTTTAACATTGGCCCATGATTTGAGCTGACTAAGGAACCTGAAGGCACTGTCATTTCTTTATTCCTTTTTTCCTTTATTTGATAAGGACCTTTTTTTTATATTATTCAATTGATTATATTTACCATGGATCACCTTCAATAATAATTGAAATAAATGCAAACATGGCACATAGTCATCTGACTCATCACCTGGATGAGCTTCAAAGAGATCAAATTTTGTGAGACTTTGAAAGGGGAAGGGGCTCCTAAGCCTGTGGATCCAAATTGAGTAAAATGTGAGTTAGTACGACCACGTCGGTTCTCAATTCATGAAAACTATTAGGCACCAAGAAAACAAACCCATTAAAGACATTCTCTCACAAACTTTGGTTAATCTCTCCTTATCATAGAGCCTGTATGTCTTTCAAAATTCAATTTAAACCTACCTAGTTTTGGATTAAATTAGAGGGAGGAAACGAAAATTTCATTTGGAAAAATAGCAGCACTCGGCTGTTTGATTATCGCTTTCAATGGTAATGGAACAAGATGGCATTGTTTATGGTGAATGCTGTGTATGATACATCCAACTCAACAAACAGCAAAAACTAGAAGATTCCTTATATGGGATTAATTATTTAAAACGCAGTGATGTTATGTTTTATTTACACTACATATTTATTATGTAACCACTTGATCAATATAAAGGGTTAGACCTAAGCTCTTTCTCCTTTATCGGTATAGAAGCAATATACCACTAGTCAAATAAGATAACAGCCTGTCACGTTTACCAAAGGCGCAGAGGCATTTAAACGCAATGGCATTTTTCTAAATTTGTATCCACGTTCTGGTACTCCCCCACTTAGATCTAGAGTTAACTGCATGCTCAAGTTTCAGAATACCAACTCTTTACGTTAGTGTCACTTCAAAGATATATATAAAATAAAGTGTTATTCAGAATCACGAAGACACGAACCTTAACCCTGTTTTGTAACTTTAATCACAATTTTTTTGTGCTAACTGTAAGTTATAATCCGTGCTAAATAATAGAAACTCAAACAAGGAGATACCCTGTGGAATATATGGTAAAAAAACAAACAAGGAGATACACATCATTTTTCATTAGTGTTTGTTTCTTTGGTATAATGGCACCATATAGGTATAAATTTTTAATTTTTTAAATTTTTAAATTTCTCATTACTAACCCAATCTTAGCATCTTTTATTAGCGCTTATTGAAGAAGACAAATAATCATTAAGAAAGTTTTATCATCTAATAATATAACCAGCGTTGTCCACGCTTGTTTTTGAAATTACATTATGCTAAGCTGCTTACATTCTCTGAATAAATTGGTGCACTGGCTATTAGCCAAAAAAATGCCGTAGGCATCAGTTGTTGAAAACTGTTGAGGGACAGAATATAAACAACGAATTTGGTGAAAATGACTCATTCTTTTTTGGCGAAAGAAAAATCAATCACCGTATCATTTGCTAGGGCTAATTTATATCAAGAATTGGTAGTTAATCTCATAGGAATGGCAAATTACAAAAGAATGGGAAACATGACTAGTCCATATTATTTTACCTTTTCAACCTGGAGGCTGGAGACTTGCTGCTTTTTTTTTTTTCAATCGTTTTCCATTTTAATGTGGTTTTACTTTTAGCCAATGTTAAGTTAGTTATGGTTGAAGCTCAATGGATGAAGTTTATAGAAGTGTTAAAGAACCTCCGTGGCAAAATATAAGGCTAATGTAATTAAGTTTAGCCACTACATTTGAATAAAAACCAATAAAAAATGTCATTTTAAGTGAAATGGACCGAATATTTTTATTTTTTACCCTGTCCAAAGCGAAGTTCGTGTTGAAGTTTTGCTGGCATAAACCGTGAAATCAAATGCATTTGGACGTTTCTGTATTCGGTTTGCTTTTTTAATATATATAAAAAAAATAAGTATGATGGGAGGCGTTCCATTTTAATAGTAAGTAACGGCGGATCCAAAATTTTTAGTAATGGAGTCAAAATAATATTATCAATACAGAAATATAAAAAAATTAATAATTATATTTATATATTAAAAAATATATTAATATAAAATTATAAAAATTAATTTATAATTATTCTCTTAATATTTTTATATTTTAAAAATATTAAATGATTTTTTTATTATTATTAAATATTTCTTTCTTTATGTATATAATTAAATAATCATTAAAAAATAACATATTTAAAAATAAAAACATAAAAATAAAACTTACACATATAAAAAAACAAAAAAATATACTTATATAAAATAAAATAAAAATCAAAATAAAATAAGAACATATGTTCTCTACTTACTTACACGTAAATCTGTACATGATGGTAAGACAAACTACTAATCAAACGAGAGTTTACATTACGGTTTGCCTATTTAGGAAAAGGTTTTAGAATTTAAATTTAAGTCATGTAATTACTATCTGCGAAAATTTGATTAAGTAAATTAACTTTGATTCGCTTAGTATTATTATTATCACAAAATAATAATAATAATAATAATAAATAAATAAATAAATAAAATTCAAGGTTATTATGGTCATTTGAGAAAAAGACTATGACAGAGAGCAGTGAAAGACAAGTTCTCTCGAAGGGAAGCAACCATATAAATGTGCAGTCTCCGGCTTCACCGCCTTCATTACGCCTTTTCGCGTTTATTCTCCATCAAATTTAGATTCGCAGAGCTCGAAGATCTCGTTTCATGCTCTGAAACTGAAACTCAATTTCCACGCAGATCTTCCTTCTCTGGCCTGAGGTGAGTAAAATTCACATCACTTGCCTATGGAAAACGCTTTTCAATTGCTTGTTCATTTCGTATATTATATCTACATTTTTCTCTTTTGAGTTGTGTAGTAGTTTCTACGCTTTGCATCTGCATCCACTCTAAACTTAGAAACCAGTTAGAGATTTTACTTTTTTCCTTTGTTTTATTGACATTTCCCTATCTGGGTCTTTCAGATCTGACACAAATCCCTAATGAATCGTCCGAAAATGGAGTCTTTTCATCAATTTAGGTTGTGGGTCTTGGCTTTCTGCTTGATATTTCAATCCTGTTATGGGTTCTACCTCCCGGGTAGTTACCCCCACAAGCATGCTGTTGGGGATGACTTGTGGGTGAAGGTGAATTCTCTGACCTCAATTGATACAGAGATGCCCTTTAGCTATTACAGTTTACCATTTTGCAAGCCTGAGGGTGGTGTCAAGGACAGTGCTGAGAATCTTGGCGAGCTCCTCATGGGGGATCGGATCGAGAATTCACCTTACAGGTTTAAGATGTACACCAATGAGTCTGAGGTTTTCTTGTGTCGGGTGGATAAGTTGTCGGCAGATCAGTTCAAGATCTTGAAGAAGAGGATTGATGAGATGTATCAGGTTAATCTGATACTTGATAATTTGCCTGCCATTCGGTTTACCAAGAAAGAGGAATACTTTCTGAGATGGACTGGCTACCCTGTTGGTATCAAGATTCAGGATGTGTATTATCTGTTTAACCATCTCAGGTTCAATGTTCTTGTCCATAAATATGAGGAGACCAACGTGGCTCGTGTCATGGGAACCGGTGATGCAGCTGAGATGATCCCGCCAGTCGGTAAGGAGGGATCTGACAAGCCTGGATACATGGTTGTTGGGTTTGAGGTGATACCTTGCAGTATTATGCATAATGCTGATTCGACTAAAAACTTGAAATTGTATAACAAATACCCATCGCCTATCAAATGTGATCCGACCACAGTGGCAATGCCTATCAAAGAAGGCCAGCCACTTGCGTTTACCTATGAGGTCTCCTTTGAGGAGAGTGACATCAAGTGGCCATCTAGATGGGATGCTTACTTGAAGATGGAGGGAGCCAAAGTCCATTGGTTCTCTATCCTCAATTCACTTATGGTGATCACTTTTCTTGCTGGTATTGTTCTTGTGATCTTCCTGAGGACTGTTAGGAGGGATCTGACCCGATATGAGGAGCTTGACAAGGAGGCTCAAGCACAGATGACTGAAGAGTTATCTGGTTGGAAGCTTGTTGTGGGAGATGTTTTCCGTGCTCCATCAAATCCTGCTTTGTTGTGTATAATGGTTGGGGATGGAGTTCAGATTCTTGGGATGGCTGTTGTGACAATATTGTTTGCTGCACTTGGATTCATGTCACCAGCCTCTCGTGGAGCACTTATCACAGGTATGCTGTTTTTCTATTTGATACTTGGTGCTGCTGCTGGTTATGTTGCAGTTCGGCTATGGAGGACAATTGGCTGTGGTGATCAGAAGGGCTGGGTTTCAGTCGCGTGGAAGGCCGCTTGTTTCTTCCCTGGTATTGCCTTTTTGATTCTTACAACCTTGAACTTCCTACTGTGGGGAAGCCACAGCACAGGAGCCATTCCATTTTCACTCTTTGTTATACTACTTTTGCTTTGGTTCTGCATTTCTGTCCCCCTTACCCTTGTTGGTGGGTACTTTGGAGCTAGGGCTCCTCACATTGAGTATCCAGTTCGAACCAATCAAATTCCTCGAGAAATTCCCCAGCAGAGGTACCCATCATGGCTGTTAGTTCTGGGTGCCGGCACTCTTCCATTTGGTACCCTGTTTATCGAGCTCTTCTTTATCATGTCCAGTATTTGGATGGGTCGTGTTTACTATGTCTTCGGGTTTCTCTTCATTGTTTTGATTCTTCTTGTGGTGGTTTGTGCTGAGGTATCTCTAGTTCTAACCTACATGCACCTCTGTGTGGAGGACTGGAAATGGTGGTGGAAATCATTCTTTGCCTCCGGTTCTGTTGCCATATACATCTTTTTGTACTCCATAAACTATCTTGTATTTGATCTCAAGAGTCTGAGTGGGCCTGTATCTGCAACACTTTACTTGGGATATTCACTCTTCATGGTTCTAGCTATCATGTTGACTACTGGCACAGTTGGGTTCCTCTCGTCATTCTGGTTCGTCTATTACTTGTTCTCTTCGGTCAAGTTGGATTGAAGATTAGACACTGTCAAACATTAGCTCTACAGAGAACAGTTTTTATCAAGAGGAGGACCCTTGGAAATGTTCAATTTATATGTTACTTTATTTCAGTTCATTTTACTAGGCAACTTATTAAATTTTATAACCAAATAAATTTATCCAGTTTTGCTTAATATATTGTTAGATATAATATCATTGCATGACAAGTTTCTTGGCATTCTGAAGTATATACTGTGTACTTGGATGTTGATGTTGGGGAATGTAATTCAGATCTTGCATGCAAAAATTAGTATTTCATTTTATTCATACGGTTGTTTTGCATTTTAATGATCTTTTAACTTGCTTTACCTGTTACACCCACTACTCTCTTGAAAGGGGGGGGGGGGGGGGGGGAGAGAAAGAAAAGAGAAGGCAATATTTGTTCTATTAGTCATTCTACATACTATTGCTGTATTTTACACAGTAGTTGCCTTTTTTGGTACCAATTGTTGTATGGACCAGCTCTTATCGGAAACTTGCTATGGAGAAAAAAAAAAGGGCTTTAATGATAACTTCAAAATCTGAAAATATAATCACGGGCAACTAGCTGCATTCGGCATCTTAGTCAGATCTATCTGCTGGACATTTCTAGGATGTTTTCATTACATTATATGGTAGGACTTGATGAGTTGACGATATTATGGTTTGTGGCGATACGCTGGTTTCGTTCTTCTGCAATTGGTCCGACTATTACAGTTTTACACATAATAATATTTTCATACAATCCTTTTTTTTATAAATATATTATAGTAATTAAGAATTTGTTATTTTGTGTTGATATATATTTTTTTCAATAACACGAGTGAGACTTTCAACCAAAATTTCCCTGGACCAAAATAATATTTTAAACATTTTATAGAAAATTTACGAGTGTCAACATGACTTAATAAATATAAAAGAACATACAGAGGTCTTATATTACCAACAAAGCAAGCTGATTAATAGTAACATTTGATTACAAACTTTTATGGAAATAGAACAATACAATCAATTTTAGAATATTTACAAGGTGAGTGTTTCAATCATTATGCTCATACCATGTTAAAAAATTACGTAAAATCAAACTTTATACTCTTGCCAACTAATTCAAAGTAAAAATGAACAAATTTATAATCAAAATGTAATTAGCGGAATAAACAAAGGGATAAAGAATTCAATATCTCTCTTAACATCTATTAATTGGACAAAAAATTGAAGAGATGAAAAATAAAGTTGAGTATGGAAAAGCATGAAAAATCCAGAGTTTTTGTAAAACTGAGTTCTGGCTATACAAATTAATATGACAGGTGAAATCTACAATTCATAACCTCGAGAGTTTTTTTTTTTTGGGTAATTACTTTTAAGCCATAATTAGGTTAAGTTTGAGTTTTTGCAATTTAATCTTGACTCACCTTTTAGTTTGATTCTGCATTGTTGTTGTATTAATGTCAAGGGGAAAATGATATATGCATATTCCAAAATCCTTACATAGGACTGATAGGATGATTTGAAAGCTTTTTTTACTGCCCATCATAACTCTTCACATATTTGGTGGTGATCTTTTCAAGTGATTCTGTTATCCGTGTATATTTAATTAGTTAGTTAGTTAAATAATTAACCTAAAATAACCAGCCATTGACAGTTAGAGGTAGTTAGTTTTTAGTTTTAGCTAATTGTGTATAAATAGGAACATTGTATTTTTCCAATTTTTGTTGAATGAATTAGAGTATCATTCACTCATTTCCATCCTTCAATTCTCTCAATCTCTCTCAATTTCTTTCTATCTTCTTCGATAGTTTCTTGGCTAAGTTTGTGTTTGTGTTCGTGAGATCTTGCTTCTGTGATCAAGATAGATCATTGTGTTCATTTCACTATCAGTTTTCTTCATTTCTACATGGTATCAGAGCTCTGATTTTTCAGAGCTCTGTTACATTTTGGTTGGTGCTTCAATGGCAGAAGAAAGAGTTAATACTTCTGGTTCTAGTGGAGAAGAAAGAGTTAATACTTCTGGTTCCAGTGGAGGTTCAAGAAACGTGGTTGATGAATCTTCACCTTACTATGTTCATCCGTCTAAAAATCCTTCGATTGTTCTCGTTACAGCAACTTTGACAAGAGAAATCTATCATCAATGGGCAAGATCTATGGAGATGAGCCTGATTTCAAAGAATAAGATAGGGTTTATTGATGGTACAATCCCTATACCATCGAATACTGATGCAATTTATCCTTCCTGGAGGAGAGCCAATAACCTTGTGGTGCAATGGATTATGGGTTCTGTGTCCGAATCGATAGCAAAAAGCATTTTGTTCAATGATGCAGCAAGTAATATTTGGAATGTTTTGAAGAAACGATTCTCTCAAGGAGATCTTTTTTGGATTTCAGATATAGAAGATTCAATAATCTCCCTCAAACAAGGAGAATTGAGTGTTACTGACTATTTCACAGAATTGAAGATTATGTGGGATGAGCTTGATAGTTACAGGCCTTTGCCAGTTTGCACATGTGTTGTGAAGTGTGTATGTGATGCTTTAGTCAATGTTGAGAAGTACAAAACTCAGGATCGTGTAATCAGATTTTTGAAAGGGTTGAATGAGCCTTTTGCAGGAGTAAAATCACAAATCATGTTAATGAAGCCCCTTCCTGAAGTTGATGATGTGTTTTCAATGATTGTGCAGCAGGAGAGACAACTGGTTGTTGAGTTTGTTGAACCAAAATTGATTGCAGCAGTAGGAAGGGAAAACAACAATCAAGGTTATGGTAGAGGTAATGGCAGAGGTGTTGGAAATTTTGGCAAAAATCAATATGGCAGAGGCCCCAATAGTGGGAAACAATGCAGTTATTGTGGGAAAACAGGTCATACTGTTGATACCTGTTATAGGAAACATGGTTTTCCTCCCAATATTTAGTTTAGGAACCAAAGTTAGGGTAGAATTAACTCTGTTGCTACTGCAGAAAGTAATGAAATTGATAAAATAGAAGAGATTGGTTCTGTCCAGAAAGAGGAGCAGAATAGGCCAGGCCATAGATACATGTTGATATATGGGGACCTTTTCCTATTTCTTCTGTCCATGGCCATAGATACTTTTTGAGCATTGTAGATGATTTTTCTAGATTCACCTGGATTTTCCTGATGAAAACAAAGAGTGAAACATCTCAGCTTTTACAAAACTTTGTCAAAATGGTTGAAAGGCAATTCATACAAAAAATTAAGGTAATTAGAAGTGACAATGGCCCTGAGTTCCTACTGAGGGACTATTATAGCTCAAATGGAATCCAAACCACATGTACCTATACTCCCCAACAAAATGAAATTGTTGAGAGGAAGCACCAACACATCTTGAATGTAGCAAGAGCTCTAATGTTGCAAAGTCATCTACCTAAACCCTACTGGACATATGCCATTGTCCATGTTATCCATATCATCAATCTACTTCCCACCCTTCTCCTCACAAATCAATCACCTCATGAAAAATTGTATAGACATATCCCTGATCTTAACCACTTAAAAGTGTTTGGTTGCTTGTCCTTTGCCAACCTCCCTACAGGTTCTTCCATAAAACTTGATGCAAGAGCCTGCAAGTGTGTGTTTCTAGGCTATAAGGTTGGAACAAAGGGTTACATTCTTCTAAACCTGCAAACCAGAGAATTATTTGTTTCTAGAAATGTAACTTTTCATGAATTACACTTCCCATTCTCTGCAACTCACTCCTCCTCACCACCATCCTCTCCTAATTGCCCTCTTCCTGCACCACAGAACATTGATCCCACCACTTATGATGATGTTTTGTTGTTTCCACCTATCATTCCTGCATCAACTAACTCTCCACAAATCTCCTCATCTCCTAGTCCTCCACCCTCCACCACTTCTATTCCTTCCTCACCCCCTAACTCACCTAGGAGATCTACTAGACAGAGGTAGGCACTTTCATACCTGTAAGACTATTATTGTAATCTTGCTACAGGATGCACTACAGCTGATGCCAATTCATTGTCTAACACTATTTATCCTATTCAGTCATATTTATCTTTTAATCATTTTTCTCTTTCTCACAAGTCTGCTGTTTTATCTGTTTCTGCTGAGGTTGAGCCCCAATCTTACACTCAGGCTATCAAACATGATTGCTGGAAACAAGCCATTCAAGCTGAGTTGCAAGCATTGGCAGATAATGAAACCTGGACCTTGACTGTTCTTCCAAAGGATAAGACACCAATCGGCTGCAAATGGGTGTTCAAAATTAAGCATAAGGCAGATGGAACCATCGAAAGATACAAGGCAAGGTTAGTGGCCAAAGGGTATATTCAGACTGAGGGCATTGACTACCTGGACACTTTCTCTCCAGTAACCAAAATGACTACTATACGACTTGTTCTGTCCCTGGCAGCAATCAATGGTTGGCTTCTCAAGCAACTTGATGTGAACAATGCTTTCTTGCATGGTGACTTGATGGAAGATGTGTACATGACTCTGCCACCTGGCCTCAATGCCTCACATCCTGGCCTAGTTTGCAAGCTACAAAAGTCTCTTTATGGACTTAAACAAGCAAGTAGGCAATGGTTTGCCAAGTTATCTTCCTTTCTACTAGGTTCAGGATATTCTCAGTCCAAGAGTGATCATTCTCTCTTTGTTAAAACTGCTGCACACTCCTTCACAGCACTCTTGGTGTATGTTGATGATGTGATCCTCACAGGGAATGATGCTGTTGAAATCACTCAAATCAAGGCTGCACTTCATGCCACATTTAAAATCAAGGACTTGGGTGACTTGAAATTCTTTTGGGATTCGAAGTGGCAAGAAGCAGTGGAATTGTAAATCAAAGGAAATATGCTCTTGAGTGATTTGATGATCTTTGGTTTACTTGGTTGCAAACCAATTGCTACACCCATGGACTGCAAGGTTCATTTGAGTCAAAATGCTGGAGACCCTCTTGAAGACATTCCTGGTTACCGAAGACTAATTGGCCGACTGCTGTACTTGACCAGCACAAGGCCTGACATTGCCTTTGCAGTTCAACAATTGTCTCAGTTCATGGCAAAACCTACTGCCCTGCATCATAATGCTGCCATTCGAGTTCTTCGATACTTAAAAGGGTCTCCGGGACTAGGGCTTTTTATGTCAAGCAACTCTACTCGTCAAATCAAAGCATATAGTGATAGTGATTGGGCAACATGTCCTGACACCCGACAGTCTATCATAGGATACTGCATCTTTCTTGGTTCCTCACTTATTTCATGGAAATCCAAAAAGCAAAGCACTGTTTCCAAAAGCTCTTGTGAAGCTGAGTATAGAGCAATGGCTGACACTACTTGTGAGATTCAGTGGCTGACTTTTCTACTGCAAGATCTCTAAATTCCCTTCATTTCACCTGCATTACTCTACTGTGACAACCAATCAGCAATGCATATTGCTGTCAACCCTATTTTCCATGAGAGAACCAAGCACATTGAGCTTGATTGTCACATAGTAAGGGACAAATGCCATTCGGGTTTGATCAAGCTGCTTCCTGTACCTTCTTCACTTCAGCTTGCAGATTCCTTCACTAAGCCACTCAGTCCTCATATTTTCCATCACATTCATTCCAAGCTGGGCCTCCTCAATTTATGCGCCTCAGCTTGAGGGGGGTATTATCCGTGTATATTTAATTAGTTAGTTAGTTAAATAACTAACCTAGAATAGCCAGCCATTGACAGTTAGAGGTAGTTGGTTTTTAGTTTTAGCTAATTGTGTATAAATAGGAACATTGTATTTTTCCACTTTTTGTTGAATGATTCAGAATATCATTCACTCATTTCCATCCTTCAATTCTCTCAATCTCTCTCAATTTCTTTCTATCTTCTTCGATAGTTTCTTGGCTAAGTTTGTGTTTGTGTTCGTGAGATCTTGCTTCTGTGATCAAGATAGATCACTGTGTTCATTTCATTATCAGTTTTCTTCATTTCTACATATTCCACGTAAAAAATACGAGGATTTTGGTAAGTGCATATATCATTTCCTAATGCTTTTTTTTTTGTCCTTATGTTCAAATAGAAATGAACAGCAACAGTTGTATATGCAAATCGTCTAAACGGAAAAATGAGGCATTTACACACTCCTGCCAAATTAGTTGTGGACTTTGCTTCTTAACTTCATATTTGAAATATCTATATGGACATTTTTGCATGACATAATTTTCCTTTTAGTAGTGATGTATAGCATTTTTTAATTTCTAATCTCAAGTGCTGCATAGATAGAGGAGCAAGCAAGATAACATGTATATATCTTGGTGGCTCCTCAAAAAGCTGTAGGGAATTGTATTACTGATATAAGAAACTTGGGAGTTTCACAGACATTTCCCGGAGAGAGCATATTAGCATCCGCTGTACATTGTTTTTTTTCTTGATGGATTTTGAAATTCTTCATTTCGAATCCCCCGACCCCTCCTTTCTTTTCTTTTTAGTATCGTTACAGATTGAATATACAGGATCTAAGATCTATGACCAATGCTTCTGAAATATGTCCTAGGCTCAAGGTTCAGTGGTTCAGTTACTAGATCCTATACTATGGTTCAAATTTCTTTCATGGAATTTAGAAGTCCTGTTTATTTTCTGTAGGGAAAAGATGATCTGAGCCTGATAAACTCAAT
The DNA here is from genome assembly GCA_029884595.1 of Ormosia semicastrata. NCBI lineage: Eukaryota > Viridiplantae > Streptophyta > Magnoliopsida > Fabales > Fabaceae > Ormosia > Ormosia semicastrata. Next base: position 19,519,894 of record JAQQTO010000043.1, read on the forward strand.
GCTAAGAGACAACTTCATGACATGGATGGTTGACCGAACTACAGGTGTATATGGAAGTCATCTGACCAGCTTGTTGGGGGTAACCATCACACGGAGTAAATAAATAAATAAATAAAACAACCCAGACACAAATTTAACGTTATTCGGCAAGTTATAAGTCAACGTCCACATTAAAGATAAAATATCTTCACGGAAAAAAAAAACACAATATAAGAATAACTTATACTTACACAAAGTCCCTTATATATTATCTCTCATAATTTGAAGAACTCTTATGTCACTTTGTTCTCTCTCCTGTTTTACCACATATTTATGTCATTGGTTTTATTTATAACCAAACCTATTTGACCTTCAAGCAAATCCTTTTAGTTTCCAAAAATCTTTAATTTTTAAATTTTCCAAATCCTAACAAATTTCCTAAACTATGTAGATTTTTACAAAAAATTTTAGATTCTATCATATCCTTAATTTAAATTTATTAAATCTTCAAAAATATACTTGTTAAAAATAAATATAAATAAAATCAATACTTATCAAAATATATAAGTCAAAATCTTAATACAGTTTGTATGATCCTTATTACCATAGTTAAAATATGGTTAGAGTTAGGTTTGTTTGCTGAGTCTTCAAGTTAGTTACAATCCTTTGTTGTATATAAACCACATGATTGGTTTGATGTAAACACACATTAAAAAGTATTGCAGTTTAGCACAGGGATAAATTTAAGGGAGACGAGCATCGACCTTGACTTTCCTTTTTTTTCATCAATTTTTTTTATAAAGGGATAATTGTCGCTACCGTAATCGTGAAAGATCGCAACTTAAATTAAAAAATTATTAGGAGTCACCACTAATTTTATTTTTTATTGAAAAAAATAAAAAAATTTATGAAAAATATTTTTTGAAATCAGATTGGATTCGAGAGTCGGTTATGTGTAGAGAATGGTAGAAACTTAATCTCACAATACTCCTAACACACCTATCCTAAAATGGTACCTTAAGTCAATCATGTAAAATTGATAATCTCAAAATATATTTGTTTAACCTATTTTATTAAAAATAAGAAACTAAAAAGTAAATAATTTGTGAAAATTTAATTTTTGACTTGAAGAAATAATAGTCTCGCTCCTACATATCCTCGGATGTAATGAAAAACTCAAAATCATGTAATTCTCTAAAAAATAAATGTGAGTTGGTTAATTTTAATTAAAAAATTAATTTTAAAAATATGAATTAACAAGTCGTCGCGACTCAGTTGTTCATATTAAGGTTTGAATGAATAAAATTCGACGTCACGCTAGAGACGTCACCCATTTAATCATCAAGTTGTCACAACTCAGATAATTATAATAGTTACAAGAATAACGAGTTGTCACAACTTAGATAACTTTGTTTTATTATTTTAAAAGGGTTTAATTACTTTATATATTATTTAATTATCCTTTTTTATTTTTTTGTTTGTTATCCTTTTTTTACTTTTCAGCCCATTGAGAGCCCACCTAAAAAAAAAATAGCATGGCAATGCTTACGGAAAAGACAAGACAAATACTTTGTTTTTGGGGATGGTTGCTGCGAGGAGGTTCGATGGTGGTGGCTAAGTGCAGCCGGATCTGACTCGGCAGGGAGGACGGCAAAGGCGCGTAGCACCAGTGACGGTATTGGGTTGCTGGTTCGTGGGTGGCGCGGCTCGGATGGATGATGGTGCTGGCTATTTTTGGGTCCTGGTTCAACGGAATGGACGTTGAGCAGCGATGGGGAGACGGTGCGCTGCGGGCCAGATCTAGTTCATTTTGGGATTTATGACGTCGCGGTTTGGATGGATCAAGGTTCTAGGTGAAACAGAGGTGCGGCAGCGACGAGGAACAGTGCGACGGTGGTTGTTCCGGGTCACGGTTCGACGGTTGGGTTAGGCGGTGGTTACGTAGCTGGTTGGTGGAGTGAGGGCCGTTTGGCTGGTTTGGGTGTTGTTGGTTATGGATGTGAAGATGGTCACGATTTGGGTGGATGGGTTACAGTGGAGAAGTGGTGCTTCTCGGTTGGAATGGAGGCTCATGATGAGGGGCTGTTATGGTTGATGAGCACGGTTTTGATAGATGGGTTACAGTGGAGAAATGGTGCTTTGATGAATCACAGTCTGGTGAAGAGGGTGAAGAATTTTGGTAGAGATGGGGGCTTGATGGAGAAGTGGTATTGGAGTTTGCTGTAAGGCTATGTGATTGAGAAAAATATGACTTGGCTATTAGCTGTACGAAAAAGTTTGTGTGGGGGGTTAGACTCATAGGCTGAAAGTGATCTTGAATTGAAGTAGGTTATGTGTTTTTATATGAAGGATTAGGCTGAAGTGTTTAAGTTAGAGTGTGATTAAGATTTGTTTATGATGATAAATTGTAGTCTGTTTATGATTAGTTATGATTAATTTAAGATGAGTTACAGTTAATTTAGGATGAGGTTAATGATAAGTTATGGTTTATGGATAAGTTTATTTTAGGGTGAGTTTGTTCAAGATAAGTTTAAGGACATATGGGTTATGAAATAGATAATGGGTCAAATGGTCAGGTTATGGATTAATAGGTCATAGGTTGAATAATGGGTTATAGGTTAAAAATTGGGTAATGGGTTGGATAATGGGTCAATGAGTGAAAGTCGAGTCTTTTTATTTTATTTTATTTTATTTTATTTTATTATTTTATTTTCTAACAAAATGTCTCGAATAAAATTAGGCATTCACAATAATTATATTGGTCTTTTATAAAGTTAGTATTTATTACATTGATAATCTTATTTAAAAATTATATTTACATCTCTAATTTTATATATTATTATTATATTTCAATATTTTTTTTTGTTTACAAAATTATATTTATCTCCTATACTTTATATATAAATATTATATAAAGTCTCATTGAAAATACAAAATAATAGAAGTATGAGTAATTTCTCAAACAAAAAAAAGTGTCAATATTATAAGACTAACCTCAGGGGAGGTTAGTATAATTATACCAAAGATAAAAATGGTGAAGTTAAAAGAGTTTATGCTTAATATATATTTGACATGTGATTCATGATTATTTTATATATATTGATATTACAATTTTAACTCATTTTTCTATTAATTTTTAATCTTTATATAATAAACACATTAGCTCATCTCACTTTTAGCTTACTCTCTTTCCTTTTTTTAATATATATATATATATATATATATATATATATAAGATATTACTCAAGTGAGAGGAGTGTTTATTGTGAGAGGTGAGATTAGTGAATCTTGACCATTGGATATTTCATGAATGGTCAAAATTAAAATATAAATGCATATGACTTTTTTAAGTGGTCACATGACATTTAAGTAACTTTTAATTTTGATCATTTATGTATGATCAGATATAGTCGAGATTTACTCCTCTCACCCTCTCACAATAAAAACTTCTCTCATTTAAATATGTTCACTATATATATATATATCAAAACTTTATTTTACTTATAAATCATGATATAAAAGACTACTATTATTGTAATGTATTTAATATCTAATATACATTTTTTTATTTTTTTACTTTATTCATAAATCTTTTTATATAATAAAAAAATATTATTTTAAAGTATCAAATAAAAATATATTTATCCTTAATTTAAAATACTATATTTTAATTTTAACTCACTAAATAATTTAAAAATAAATATATATTTATTTATTAACTTTAATTTTTTTATATATTTAATAATATAATTCATAATTTTTAACTCATTCACTAAATATATTTTCTGCATCGCACAACAAATTTTTTCATGACCGATAATATGAATATAGATGCATGAATAGAAAGGAAGAAGGACAGAAATCAAGAGCTGAAAAAGTGTAAGACATGATCATTGAAAAAAACCATCAAGCATTCGTATACATCTCAGGAAATCATTTTTCTGACATTAAGTATTACTCTTCAGTAAAATTTAGATTTTTCATTCTCTCCATTTTCTCTTTTCTCTGTCATATTTTCCGAAAATCCTTGTTAATGAGTTATGTTTTAGAGGAAAAAATAGAAAAGATATTTCATCTCCTACCAAAACTGCAAATTGAATGGCTAATCCTATCATGTAATGATGTAAATATAATTTTTTTAAAATATAAGAATTTAATCCTATACCAGGACTTTTGGTGGTGTCGGTGTAATGAAGCCATAAGCTTGATCAGGGAGCCAGTTAGGGAAAAAAAAAAGGATATAGTTAGTGCTTTAATGGGATAAAATTCTTTTTAAGGTGGTGTTATCTCTAAAGTGAGTAAGTAAAATATTTATTTTATATTAAATTTTAATGAATTAAGATTCTAATGTATTTTAAATTAAATTAAAGATAAATATATTTTTATTTATTTACTTTAAAAATAAATTTATTTTAATTTTTTTTTTTTCGCTTTAATCAGACTTGAAAATTATTGAGTGCATTTGTTTGTACCTTTTTAGCAAAAAAAAAAGTACTTTTTTAATGAAAAAAATACTTCTCATATACTTTTAATTATTTGGATAAAATTATTAAAATAAGCATAATCTAGAAATAATAATTTTTTCTACTTTTTATGAGAAGTTGATATGAGTTGCTTCTTAAAAGAATCAAAAAAATAAAAGAGAGAAAACAAATAACTTTTTATTATCTTAAAATTACTTATTTTTAAAGTTTATACAAACCTCCCCTAAAGCATTTTTAGGAGTGTTCAAAACTCGGCCGATCTCAATGACTCGTCTCAATTTAAAGTTAATTTAAACGATGTTAGGTTCTATGAATTGGACTCGATATATTTTCAAATCGGATTAAGGTTATGCTTCGGGTTGTCCTAATCTAACCTGATCTAGTATTATATAATACTTTAAAACTTATAATTATTTTTTTATAATTAGTGATAAATAATAAATTTTTTAACTTAAATTAATATTTTTTACGTAACATTATAATATATTTATGTTGATATGAACTATTTCAAAATATATATTGTAAAATATAACATATTTTTAGTTTTCTAATTCTAAAATCTTATGACTTAGTTATACTGTGAACACCCAATTTTGTCCAGATCCTTAGAACTTAAATAAATAAATAAATAAATAAATAAAATAATCACCCTCATTTCTTTAATCCAGATCAAGTATAGCCCAATAGAAGATATGTTCTGGCCCTTTAGCTACTTTGGCCCTTTTTGTTTAAAGTTCAAAAAAAAAAAAAGAAAAGAAAAGAAAGGGCAACAGAGAGAAAATGAACCAACGTAGCTTAAAGAATGGCCCAAACACTTGAAAAAAAAAAAATTTCAACACAATTGAAAGAGACAAACAAGCACCAAGCAAACCAAGCCAAGAGCAAAAGGGACGAAATGGACATTCTGGTGATAGCGAAGGAAGGCGAAGAGTGAGGCTAGGGACTTTGAAAATGAAACACTAATAAGGAGATGGAATATTTGCACCTCTTGTGACACGAGAAAATGGCAAGCGAGACGAGGGCACGGGGTGGACAAAAACAAGAAGGATTCATCAAACGAGAAAGGGAACAATGGCCAGAGGCTCTGCTATATCTTTGCTACACAAGTTGACCAAAGAAGGGAAGCGGCGTTGAAAGCCAAAAATGGAGTTGAGAAGGACTTGACATTCGATTTCCACAACCAAGGCTCAAGACAATTTTTGAAAATAGTAAGAGGAAGCCGGCTAGAGGAGTGCGAAAAAAAAAAAAAACGAGAGAAGGTTCATCAAGCGGAAATTGAAAATGACCACCGCTCGCTACCTAAGTTGTCCGTGAAAAAGGAAGCAAGTCTAAAGTCAAAAATAGAGATCCGACGAGGATGGCACAACCTTGTGCCGCCCAAATTGATAGGAGAAGGAGATATTTTTTTTTTATAGAGAAAGGGACTACACAATTGACGCTCAGGCATGCCAAGCAGAATTCGAGTGCCTATATAAAGAGGAACAATGTAAAGAAAAGGGGTTGGCTTCTTTTTTTTGAGGAATTAGTGTTTTTGTTGGTTCCAGTTTTTTTGAGAGAGATTTTTTCTTGGTTTACGCTTCTTCTTCTTAGTTAAAAATCTGGAACTCACTTGCAGCTCCTGTTTTGCTACTGGTGAGAAAACTGGATATTGAGAAAGAGTGAGAAGTGATATTGTAAAAGAAAGATTTGAATAGAAAGAAACTCTTTGTTTTTTTTGAAACTCGAGAGGTATATTGTTCGCTCTTTCCTTATGCATCTTGACTTTTGTCATTATTGCACAATATCCGAATGGGCAGGATTGTTGATCTTATTCATATTGTTCTTGCCTTTGTTCTCGTGCTGGTTCTCATACCTTCATAAGCACATACATTCACACCCTCATCCTCTTAAAAGACCCATCAGAAACCACCAGTTTTCCCCTATCATCTGCATACTCAAAATCGACACCCCCCTCCATCCTCACCATTCCGACACTATTTTCATTTTCAACCTCCCATCACCTATCAAAACTATCATACGAGACCACCCCTCCATCAACTCCCGACAAAATACTCATCCATCCATTCCTTCATCTTACTATCCATTATCTCCTACCCCTTCACCGTATAACCACCACAAAAATCCCGGATCAAAACCGACCGTCGGACCTCGAGAGACCAAATCTCTCCTTTCGGACCGACCGTCGACCCAATACCGAGATCTCTCCTCGGTACCGACCGTCGAACCCAACACCAAACCTCTCCTTTCAACCGACCGTCGAGCCCCACACCAAATTTCTCCCTCCAACCGACCGTCGAACCCAACAAATTCCTCCCTTCAACCGACCGTCGAACCTCAGAACCCTTTCAACCGACCGTCGAATCCAACACCAAATTTCCCCTTGCAACCGACCGTCGAACATAACAAATTTCTCCCTCCAACCGACCGTCGAACCTCAGAGTCCTTTCAACCGACCGTCGAGCCCTACACCAAATCCTCCTTTCAACCGACCGTCGATCCTAGCAAATTTCTCCCCTCAACCGACCGTCGAACCCAATAAATCTCCCCTTTCAACCAACCGTTGAACCCAACAAATTTCTCCCTTCAACCGACTGTCGAACTTCAGAATCCCTTCAACCGACCGTCGAATCCAACACCAAATCTCTCCTTTCAACCGACCGTCGAATCCAACACCAAATCTCTCCCTTCAACCGACCGTCGAGTCCAACACCCAAATCCATCCCCTCACCGACCGTCGGACCTCGCGAGCCGGATCCTCCCAACCGACCGTCGGATCCCAACATCCCCCAACACGACACCTCATGTTTTCATTTTCCCATTTCGTAGGTGAAAGCCTCCTTTTTTCCCCTTATCGGAGGTTACGAGCCTCTGTTTTCGCTTTCTTCCTTTATTATTTTATTTTATTTTATTTTATTATTATTATTTTTCTTTGTTTTTGTTTGTATGTATGTTTTAAGAAGGAATTTATAACAAAAGCATGATAAAACAAAAAGAGGGTTCTATTTGGGCTAGGATTCGTGGTTATTATTATTATCTTTTTTTGTGTTCCAAGGCCTTCTCTTGAGTTTGGGTGGGATAGATGAATAACAATAGCATGTTGGTTATTTTTTTTTCTTTGCTGGTTAACTTTGTTTATCATATTTATCTTTTTTTCTTTTCTTTTTTTATCTTTTTGCCTTCCCTTTTTTAGCTGTTGGTTTTTGTTGAAAAATAAATAAATAAATAAATAAAATAGAATAATTAAACATTGTTAAAAAAAAAAATAAAATGAGATTATTTGAAATTTCATGACGACTTGTTAACTTCCTCTTTTGATTTAGAATCATTTAAGTCGCGACGACTCGATGATTCATGAAATCTACTTTTCCTTCCTTTTTTATTTATCTTTTTTTAATGATAAAACAAATATTCTTGAAAGTTATAAAGTTTCACACAATCAATTTAAGGTACCGTTTTTAGAACGGGTGTGTTAAGTCTTTGTGGGATTAAGTTCCCGCCCTTCCTTATCCATAACCGACTCCCGAACTCAATCTGGTTCCAAAGACCATTTCCAAAGAAAGGTTTTCTGATTTTTCCTAATTTAAATAAAATTGGTGGCGACTCCCTTTTTCTTTTTTAAAAATCACTCGAGTTGCTATCATCCGCCGCGATCTTGGTCGCGACAGATGGCGACTCCACTGGGGACATTTGAGAGTCAAGCCTTTGAAAGTTGATTGTGCAAATTTTGTAACTTTTATATGTTTGTTTTACTCCTTTTGTTTTTGCTTTAATTTTGTTTTGTTTTTCTATTGTTTATTGATCACCTTAACTGTGATTCTATTTTATCATGCAAACCTTAGGATAGAAGATTTTTGGGAATTTTGTTTTATGTTCATGTTGTTTTGCGGGATGTAAATAGTCTCTAGGATTATGAAGGTTTGTATGCTCCCTACACACTTTTGCACCTACACGTTTATCACACACATTCGAGTGGGGCCCTATGCCCGGTCGAGTGAATCTTGAGTTAGGTAGAGGTTGCGTAGTGATAGCCATTTTGGATGTACATCCTGTTTGGTTATCGTGAAAACCTCATCTAGAGTGTGCCTTTTTCATGAATGTCCCGCATCTAGTGGTTTACCCATTATTTGTGGTCAACATTCGATATGGGACTTAGCTCTAGAGGCCTTTAGAATAGTAGAGCCGCAGAGGAAAGTTCTCACGAATTAGACGACCTTTATAGATCCTTAGGGTAGAACCCCTCAAATTTAAGACAGTCCTTTAGGGCACAAAGGGAGCGTACCTTTTCGTTATCCTTTAACTTATCTGTCATTGCATAAAAAAAAATCATACTTTGCATCATTGCACCATGTTTTCTTTGCAATACTCTAATCTCTTTGTCCTTAGGAGCGAGAGAGGTAAAAACTTTGAACCATTGCTCGTCCTTGGAAAACGAGATTGCACAAACCGGGCCTACTGAGAACTAGATCGCAAACTAGGCGGCGGGAGATGTCAAACTCGAGAAAGAAACTTAAGTCAAGAGATGGATGAAATGAGAGAAAGGATCAATACAATGGCGGAGAAGGACAATCAAGGGTCGAAGATTTACCGAGACACGGTTAAGCGAGACCCTTAGAACAACAAATGGAACCCTGCAAGAGCCTTTGGAGTAGACGCGAATGAAGGGGATGATTCCATGAACAGAAATCACGAAAAGAGAATAATAATGCGAGAAGCCACTCATGAGCGGTCGGGAAAATATTGGTGAACAACAAACTCGAGAAAAAGAAAGATTAAGAGATGAATTGATTAGGAAGATGCAAAAGCAAATCAAAGCCATTCAAGACCCTAATCTGTATGGCTCGGTGGGAATCGATGAACTGTTCCCTGAGGTTGAATTAAATATTCCCAAAGATTTCAAAGTACCAGACTTTTCAAAGTATGATGGAAGCACCAATCCAAAATTCCATCTGAAGACTTACCTCACCAAAATGGCCATTTGGTCACGGGATCAAAAGTTCTTGATCAATTTCTTCCATGAAAGCTTGTTGGGTCGGCTTTAGAATGGTACATGCAACTTGACCATTCAAAGGTTTCTTCTTTGGGATGATTTGTGAGTCTATTCTTGAAGCAATATCGATTCAACATCGACACCGCCTACCGGGAACGACTAGGGGCAATGCAAAAGAACAATGATGAGACTTTCAAGCAATACGCTCAAAGATGGAGAATGTTGGCGCCCAGGTTCAACCACCATTGACTTCGTCGAGAAATGAACTCTTATTTTATGGGGACCTTAGGAGTACCTTTCATTGGGCTAATGGCGGGGCCGCCTACGGGGATTTTTTCGACCTAATTTTGGTTGGGGAAAGGATTGAGAAGCTTGCAAGATCAGGTAAGTTACATGTTGGAAATATAAAGAGTGGTTTTCCTGAGACGGTGGAACCGACAAGGGAGGAAGAGCTAGAAGTCAGTACTTACCAAACCTCATACCAAGTTCCTTCGCCGCATTCATAGGTCCTAGCTCATCCAATCTATACCAATCGCCCCCAAGAACTTCGAAACCTCTGAGTAATGGGTGATTTGAGGCATTAATCGATATGATTGTCATCTTAAACTTTTGTAATGCTTGAACTTATGTGAACTTTCTTGAAGCATTAATGCAATGGATTTGAGTGGATTTCAACATACCTTGTTTCCTTTTCCTATGTTCTTGACATTCATGTCCTCGCCATGTCTTTCTTTTCATTCTTTTCTTTTTCTTTTTTTTTTTTTGGGTTTGGATCCCATAGAATTCTCATTTTAGAAAAATTTTGGTGGTCATAAAGCCCACGTGTGCATGTGCCCTTTGTAAAAGAAAAAAAAAGAGAAAAAAAAAGAAAAAAGAAGAAGAAAAAAAAGGGGAGCAAATAAGTGATCAATTAGCGTGCATTGTCCTTTTGTCTCTAAATTAAAATTTTTTTTGGAAATAAGCAATCAAAATTTGAAATGAAGATTGACCATGTTTCTCTATCATTCATAAGAATTCATCTTTTCATTATCTCTCGATGTCCCCTTTTGAGCTTGAAAGTTTTCTTTAATAAGCCCTGGACAAGGATCACCCCTATACTGGGGATGACACAAAGCAAAGGTCGATTGTCATAGTGGTTATTTTGAAGCATAATGGAAAAAAAAAAAGAAAAAGAAAAGAAAAGAAAAAAAAAACCAAAAAAAAGAAAAGAGATAAAAAAAAATGAGATGAAGTAAGCCATGACAAGGGCGAATGAAAAGAAAAAGGAAGGAATGAAGAGCAGTAAGAGAAAAGTGTGTTTGAAAGTACAAAGACAATTGACAAAGTTTAACAAGGATCCTTGGTCCCATTCAAACCCTTAAACATTTGTTTGAGCCTTATATCTTTCCTTTCATAACCCTTAGCCTTGGCCACGTTACAAGCCTCAAAAAGTCCATTCTGATCAATGAATGATTGTTGTAATTTTCATTAACTTTAATTTTGAGACGAATGTTATGTTCATCTAAGAACCTAATTCATTGCTCTAAAAAAAATCAAAAATAAAATAAAAATAAAATAAAAAAAATCAAAAAAAAGAGAGAAAAAGAAAAAAAGAGACTTACACCTGGGCAAGTTGCTACTCTGTCTGAGCTGGTCCCATATTGGGGGCATGTTTCTCCTTAGTTCAATTTGACTTACATCGGGACAAATCTTTTGGGTCACTAGGGCGAGTTTCTGCCCTATTCAGTCCTAGAATGGGGCAAATTTCTCTTGGTTCAATTTGCCCCAAATTGGTGTGGCTTCTTGACTCACGCTGGGGCAATTTTTGTTCACAAATGACATACTCTGAGCCAAATTCCTTTGATACCCTACATGAGGGCAGTTTGTATATACCTGAAAAAAATGGTTATGGTGTCCAGTTGTCGAGTCAAGATCAATCACGTCCATACTGGGGTAAAAAAAAATTTTTTTTTTTTTGCTTGCTATTCTACTTCTTGTGTCTTTACCCTTTATAAATAATACCCTTTTTCCGTAGTCAGGCTTCCAAGAACAATCTGGAAGTTGTTCGCTTCTTTTCTGTTGTACTTTTTGAGTTCATGAGTGTCAGTTACGTAATGCTTCAGGTAAAGTGAACATGAGTACAACACTATGATTTGACCACCTAATGGTAATCTCCTAATGAGCAATTCAGATTGAAGAGATCTTGGAGGGTCCCATTTGATGGAAGAGGAGGCACTCGAAAAAAAAAAAAGAGAAAAGAAAAAAGAAAAAGAGAAGAAGAAGGAGGAAAAGCTCGTTAGGTTGAAAACCCGAAAGGGCGGCCTAAGCAACAGTTAGAGCAAAAAATAAAAAATGAAAAAATAAAAAAGAGCCCGTTAGTCTGAAAACCCGAAAGGTCGGTCTAAGCAAAAGTTAGGGCAAATAAATGGGTAAAATCTCAGAGAAAGTCGATCTGAAACGCCTTGAAGGGTGCACCCAAACTGGGGCAATTTTTGAATTGCGTTTGATCAGCTACACAGGGGCAATTTTGTTTGCATTTAGTTGGCCATACTGAGGCAAAATTTTTGAAGGTTTAAGAAGAAGCTGTGTTGAAGGAAGTAGCAACAGAGACAGTGATTGAGTTATCAAGCAGTTGCGGGGAATCAACTGGATGAGAGATAAAGTTAAACACTGAGGCAAAATTTTCTCTCAAGGAGTCAGTCAAGCAATGGTTCATCCCATTCCTTGAAAGGAGAGTGGAAAGTGGAAAACAAAGAAAGAGAAAGAAGAAGAAAAGGGGAAAGAAGAAGAAGAATAAGAGAAAGAGTGGGTAAATAGCATCGAGTCAAACTTGGAAGTAAAGCTACCCCAACGTCCGAGGATCCCAACGAACTCGAAACAAGTTGATGAGCCCTAGTTTGCGAGAGCCTACGCCCGGGTGTGATAGATCAAAATTTTTTTAGGAAGCAATCAGAATCGGGTATGCAAGTGAAAGGTTTTGGCATAATGTTTTCAGTCTTTTGATATGATTTTGAGTTGCAGGAAAGTACGTTGCAACATCCCTCCATGAGCTGCAAATTTGTGAAAAGTGACGTCTTCGACTTTTGCGCCAAGCTTCACTATAAAAAAAAAAAAACAGCCAAAAAAATCCTTTCGGGCCAAGCCTACTGTCTTTTCAATTTTGGGCCAAGCCCACTGTCTTTTCAATTCCGGGCCAAGCCCACCGTCTGTTAAATTTCGGGCCAAGCCCACTGTCTCTTAAATTTCGGGCCAAGCCCACTGTCTTTAAATTTACAGGCCAAGCCCTTGTCTTTTAAATTAAGCCAAGCCCCCTGTCTTTTAAATTAGGGCCAAGCCCTTGTCTTTTAAATTCTGGGCCAAGCCCACTGTCTTTAAATTTCGGGCCAAGCCCATTGTCTTTTAAATTTCAGGCCAAGCCCATTGTCTTCTAAATTCCGGGCCAATCCTACTGTCTTTAAATTTCTGGGCCAAGCCCATTGTCTTTTAAATTTGGGCCAAGCCCATTGTCTTTTAAATTTCGGGCCAAGCCCACTGTCTTTTAAATTTGGGCCAAGCCCATTGTCTTTCAAATTTCGGGCCAAGCCCACTGTCTTTAAATTTCGGGCCAAGCCCACTGTCTTTAAATTTCGGGCCAAGCCCATTGTCTTCTAAATTCCGGGCCAAGCCTACTGTCTTTAAATTTCTGGGCCAAGCCCATTGTCTTTTAAATTTGGGCCAAGCCCATTGCCTTTTAAATTTCGGGCTAAGCCCACTGTCTTTTAAATTTGGGCCAAGCCCATTGTCTTTTAAATTTCGGGCCAAGCCTACTGTCTTTAAATTTCGGGCCAAGCCCACTGTCTTTAAATTTCGGGCCAAGCCCATTGTCTTTTAAATTTCGGGCCAAGCCCACTGTCTTTTAAATCTTGGGCCAAGCCCACTGCCCTTTAAATTTGGGCCAAGCCCATTGTCTTTTAAATTTAGGCCAAGCCCACTGTCTTTTACTATTTCCAGTCATAAAGTCACCCAAGGTCTTTTAGAATTCAAAAAAAAAAAAAAAAAAAAAAAACTCTTTTTAATCAATAAATGCCAACCGAGTGCGGCTGATGACTCGTTGACAATGCGATGACGTCTCGGCTTTACTGTAGAGTTTCACCTTGGTAGGATTAACGATGTTGCGACAACTCGTAAATCCATGTTTTGGCTCGCTGGTTTCCAGCGGCATCTTCGCCTTGTCCATCCACCTCATCCCACACATTCTTGGGACAAAATTTAAGTTCACGTCTTTACTCGTTTCTTACGACGTTAACATGAAAACTACGGTTGTTCATAGTCCTTAGTAAGAAACAAGTAAAGAGGGTGCTTAATGAACACCCAATTTTGTCAGATCCTTAGAACTTAAAAAATAATAATAATAAATAAATAAATAAATAAAATAATCACCCTCATTTCTTTAATCCAGATCAAGTATAGCCCAATAGAAGATATGTTCTGGCCCTTTAGCTACTTTGGCCCTTTTTGTTTAAAGTTTAAAAAAAAAAAAAAAAAGGGCAACAGAGAAAATGAACCAACGTAGCAGCAATGGCCCAAACACTTGAAAAAAAAATTTCAACACAATTGAAAGAGACAAACAAGCGACCAAGCAAACCAAGCCAAGAGCAAAAGGACGAAATGGACATTCGGTGATAGCGAGAAGGAAGAGCGAGAAGAGTGAGGCTAGGGACTTTGAAAATGAAACACTAATAAGGAGATGGAATATTTGCACCTCTTGTGACACGAGAAAATGGCAAGCGAGACGAGGGCACGGGGTGGACAAAAACAAGAAGGATTCATCAAACGAGAAAGGGAACAATGACCGAGGCTCGCTATATCTTTGCTACACAAGTTGACCAAAGAAGGGGAAGCAGCGTTGAAAGCCAAAAATGGAGTTGAGAAGGACTTGACATTCTGATTTCCCACAACCAAGGCTCAAGACAATTTTTGAAAATAGTAAGAGGAAGCCAGCTAGAGGGAGTGCAGAAAAAAAAAAAACAGAGAAGGTTCATCAAACTGGAAATTGAAAATGACCACTGCTCTGCTACCTAAGCTGTCCGTGAAAAAGGAAGCAAGTCTAAAGTCAAAAATAGAGATCCGACAGGGATGGCACAACCTTGTGCCGCCCAAATTGATACGGAGAAGGAGATATTTTTTTTATAGAGAAAGGGACTACACAATTGACGCTCAGGCATGCCAAGCCAGAATTCTGAGTGCCTATATAAAGAGGAACAATGTAAAGAAAAGGGGTTGGCTTCTTTTTTTGAGGAATTAGTGTTTTTGTTGGTTCCAGTTTTTTTGAGAGAGATTTTTTCTTGGTTTACGCTTCTTCTTCTTAGTTAAAAATCTGGAACTCACTTGCAGCTGCTGTTTTGCTACTGGTGAGAAAACTGGATATTGAGAAAGAGTGAGAAGTGAGATTGTAAAAAGAAAGATTTGAATAGAAAGAAACTCAGTTTGTTTTTTTTGAAACTCAGAGGTATATTGTTCGCTCTTTCCTTATGCATCTTGACTTTTGTCATTATTGCCTGCATCCAGAATGGGCAGGATTGTTGATCTTATTCATATTGTTCTTGCCTTTGTTCTCGTCTTTGGTTCTCATACCTTCATAAGCACATACATTCACACCCTCATCCTCTTAAAAGACCCATCGAAACCACAGTTTTCCCTATCATCTGCATACTCAAAATCGACACCCCCTCCATCCTCACCATTCCGACACTATTTTCATTTTCAACCTCCCATCACCTATCAAAACTATCATACTGAGACCACCCTCCATCAACTCCCAGACAAAATACTCATCCATCCATTCCTTCATCTTACTATCCATTATCTCCTACCCCTTCACCGTATAACCACCACAAAAATCCCGGATCAAACCGACCATGAGTCGGACCTCGAGAGACCAAATCTCTCCTTTCGGCCGACCGTCGACCCAATACCGATCTCTCCTCAGGACCGTCGAACCCAACACCAAACCTCTCCTTTCAACCGACCGTCGAGCCCCACACCAAATTTCTCCCTCCAACCAGACCGTCGAACCCAACAAATTCCTCCCTTCAACCGACCGTCGAACCTCGGAACCACTTTCAACCAACCGTCGAATCCAACACCAAATTTCCCC
The DNA here is from genome assembly GCA_029884595.1 of Ormosia semicastrata. Lineage (NCBI taxonomy): Eukaryota > Viridiplantae > Streptophyta > Magnoliopsida > Fabales > Fabaceae > Ormosia > Ormosia semicastrata. Next base: position 19,535,459 of record JAQQTO010000043.1, read on the forward strand.
TTGCAATCGACCGTCGAACATAACAAATTTCTCCCTCCAACCGACCGTCGAACCTCAGAGTCCTTTCAACCGACCGTCGAGCCCTACACCAAATCCTCCTTTCAACCGACCGTCGATCCTAACAAATTTCTCCCCTCAACCGATCGTCAAACCCAATAAATCTCCCCCTTCAACCAACCGTCGAACCCAACAAATTTCTCCCTTCAACCGACTGTCGAACTTCAGAATTCCTTCAACCGACCGTCGAATCCAACACCAAATCTCTCCTTTCAACCGACCGTCGAATCCAACACCAAATCTCTCCCTTCAACCGACCGTCGAGTCCAACACCCAAATCCATCCCCTCACCAGACCCGTCGGACCTCGCGAGCGGATCCTCCCAACCGACCGTCGGATCCCAACATCCCCCAACACGACACCTCACGTTTTCATTTTCCCATTTCGGAGGTGAAAGCCTCCATTTTTTCCCTTATCGAGGTTACGAGCCTCTGTTTTTCGCTTTCTTCCTTTATTATTTTATTTTATTTTATTATTATTATTTTTCTTTGTTTTTGTTTGTATGTATGTTTTAAGAAGGAATTTATAACAAAAGCATGATAAAACAAAAGAGAGTTCTCATTTGGCTAGGATTCGTGGTTATTATTATTATTTTTTTTTTTGTGTTCCAAGGCCTTCTCTTGAGTTTGGGTGGGATAGATGAATAACAATAGCATGTTGGTTACTTTTTTTTCTTTCTTTGATTAACTTTGTTTATCATATTTATCTTTTTTTCTTTTCTTTTTTTTATCTTTTTGCCTTCCCTTTTTTATTTGTTGGTTTTTGTTGAAAAATAAATAAATAAATAAATAAAATAGAATAATTAAACATTGTTAAAAAAAAAATAAGATTAGTGAAGTACATGACGAACTTGTTAATTTCCTCTTTTGATTTAGAATCATTTAAGTCGCGACGACTCGATGATTCATGAAATCTACTTTTCCTTCCTTTTTTATTTATCTTTTTTTAATGATAAAACAAATATTCTTGAAAGTTATAAAGTTTCACACAATCAATTTAAGGTACTAGTTTTTAGAGCGGGTGTGTTAGAAGTCTTTGTGGGATTAAGTTCCCTTCTTCCTTATCCATAACCGACTCGAACTCAATCTGGTTCCAAAGACCATTTCCAAAGAAAGGTTTTCCGATTTTTCCTAATTTAAATAAAATTGGTGGCGACTCTCTTTTTCTTTTTTAAAAATCACTCGAGTTGCTATCATCCACCGCGATCTTGGTCGCGACATATACAAATATCTATATTTATATAATTCATTATATTATCGAGTCATCCCAATCTTGACCCGATCATTTGTCAGGCCATGATCGGGCTGGATTAAGATCTAAAGAATTGACCCGATCAAAATATTAAGTTGAGTTCGAGTCAAGACAAACTCATCCCATGAAAAATAAATTCTTCTGTGTTCCAAGAGTACTATACTACTCCAATTAAATTGTGACACATGAACCTTACACTACTTCAATTAAATTGTGACACATGAGACCTTAAAAACATATAAACAGTTAGATTGAAATTTAAATATTTTAAAATTAAATTTAAACAGTTACAACATCTCCCAAACTAATACTCCCAGATTATTTTAGAATTTCTCCCATCAACACCGCTAAGCGTTCCACACTTCATTGCTTTTATTTGTGTTTTGAAATCAAACCAGACTATATATACTTCATCATGCCAAGCATGCATGTAGTGGCAGTTGATCCTACCAGAACCCAACATTTCCACACCTTCATAAAAAGGCATAATAATATTGATGATAGTGGGATAAATTAACGGGAGATTGATAGTGGGTGCCTCATTAAGCTGGTATTTATGCTGATAAGGACTAAATTATTTATTTATTTTGTATAGAAGATGAGGACTAAATATTTATGTTGATATGAATAACTATTTTGAGTGGATATTTGATCCTTATAACATTAATTTTGTAATAACCAAGCCACCATCAATTTTTCTCCCTAAATTAAATCCATTTAATAAAACTTACACGCTTTCTTATTTTATAGAACTTCATGTCCTTAATTTTATATATCAATAGATTTATCTCTAAATGAATGCGGGTTACATCAAAAGTTGTCTGTATACATATTTTATGATAAATAAGCTCTAAAATATAAATAGTAATTACTTATGAGAAATTAAGAGCGTAGTTTTTTTTTTTTTACATAAAAGAGTATATCTGTAGATTTTTATATATTCTTGATTTATTATTGAAGCATTTTATTAAAGTACTCTTGAGTTTTATTTTATTTTTGTGAATGACTATCCATTTTTAACTTTACTCACTATAATATACATTACATTATAAATAACTCAAATTTAAAAACTAAATGAATAGGGTAATCCAAGAGATTAGTTTAACGATGAAAAATCATGAGACGTATACGTAGGCATATAATTAGATTTAAATTCCAAACCTTCAATACAGGCCAGTTCATGGGTAAAGTTACCCAAGTTACTTTAGGCCTCATCATTTTAGAGGCCCCCAATTTTATAATAATACATTAATTATAATTTATTAAGAAAAACACAAATCAAAATAATTAAAAACATAAATAAATATTAATTCACTTTTTTAATTAAATCTTTATTTTCTCTCATTTTTGACATTGCTATTAGATTCTTAACCATTTACGCTATTGAATCTATATTTCATTTTTTGCTTTTTACAAATAAATTCCCATTAATTATATTTAAAATTTAAAATTAAATTCACTAGACACTAATAGTTTGAATAAATTTCCATCATCTTAAATTTTCCTTAAAATCAATAAATACCACGATATTATTAGTTTATATTTTTTTTACAGCAAAATTTTAAAAGAAGTTATACAAATGACAAACAACATTAATCCAATTAACACACTCTTAATTCTTTTCCAAATGCAAACATACATGCATATATATATATATATATATATATATATAATACATGTACTGTTTTTGGAATACTGTTAACAATTCTTATAAGTGTTAAACTTCTTCAAAAGTATAATTAATAATATTTTTTTACATTTTAATAAAGATTAAGTGTATTTGTTATATATTATTGATTGAAATTAAAAGAAATATTGCAACTAAAAAATGTTTCCATAATTTTAATATAAAAAGGTTTAATTTTAATATTTCGCTCTATGCTTCAATTCATATTAAACTGCCTTGTTTCCACATAAATGACTTATCTAACAATTATTTTTATATTCTCAAATTATATTATTCTCACGCTGCCAATTTTACAAATCACTAATATCTATGTCATTTTTTTAAAGTAATAATCTATGGATAGATGATACGTAATAAAGAGAACAAACAAAAAATAAGAAGAAGATAAATAACTTCTCTTATTTAAAAGTTTTAAAATAAATAAAAATATAATAGAATATATAGAGAATTATTTTTTCATCTTTCTTTCAAATACTTAATTTTTATTCTTTTCAAAATTAAACTAAAATAAAAAAACACATGAATAATACAATTTCGTTCTGTTCTGTTAATGAAACTTTTAAATAAATAAAATAATAACTATATTTCATTTCTTTCATTTCTTTTTCAATTTATCTTTACACTCTACTTATTCCATTTTATTCCATTAATACAAAAAATATTCAACCACCAGATACATCATTATCGTAAGCTGAAGCGCCAAATTTGACTAGAATACTTTCCATTTGAAAGATTTTATTATTCTTAGTTATTGGTAATCTAATTAAAGTCATTTTTTTACGTGTACATTTAATTAAAGTCATTAATTTCATATGAACTGAAATATTTTTGAGAGAAAATCCATTTAAGATGATAAATGGATGTGGCAAACCTACCAAAAAATACGGTATACACACGCTAACCATGTCTCTGTTAATACAAATTGCTTGTTAAAAACAGGATTTCACCTTATCTCTCTCTTTCTGTTTCTGGATTATTATTATTATTATTATTTTTGGTGGGTGCATTATCCCTATTCTGTTTCTGCATTATTGCTTTCCCCCCTCAACCTGAAAAGGTATAAAGCTCGGGTTCTATTCTAGGCTCTAGCATCCACATATGGACAAAACAGATGAGACCGAGATTCTGAATCAAGATATGAAACAGACAAATTGGACCAGACTCAGACTCAGACTCATACATATGATCCCAAAAGTCATTTAAAGCGAGCCAAACCAAAGCGAATAACATAATTTAAAACATTATCGAAATGAGTACCTACGCCTACGTGCACATGTAGTCCACCGTACACGAAAGTCTTTTTCTTAAAAAAAAAAAAAGAATCAAAGGTTCAAAATAGGAAAAATGATAACTAAAAGAAACCAACAAAGAATTTAATTTTTGATTTATTGTTAATATGTTTTATATATCAGTATATTATTAATTGTTCTAATAATGCCATGATAAATCATGATTAAATGATAATATTAAAAGATTTTACACAAACAACCAATTTAAAATTAAACTCATTGGTTTATGTAATTCAATTGAGGTTTAATTTTAATTGACTTTCAATTTAATTTTCTTTCGCACTATCATTAATTTTTTTGTTATTATATTAGGAAACAAGTTTAATTACATTTAATATTATATTTAAATACTTTTCATCTATATCTATACTCTATATATCTATTTTTCTACCTATAATTATAAAGAAAATTCTTTATTTTGATATCTAATTTATTATGTTCTCAAATTTACTGTTATTAATTACTCATTTAATTATTTAATTGAAATATAAAAATAAAATTATAAATACATCTTATTACTTATTTAAAGATTTAAAAATAAAAATTTTATTTTATTTTTAATTGACTATAAATGTAAAAAAAAAATTTACATTCTCATTCAATGACATATTTTCACATATTATGAAATAAAAATAATATTTATCTATTTATATATATAAAAACAAAGCCCAATCTTAACCGTGTTTTTCAACTTAAAACTATCCGTCATCACTTTTTCTTTCAGCAAACAATCCTAATCCTTGATTTTTCTTTCGTTTTTGAATGGTAGAAATCTATCATATGTGAGATTCTTCATTCTTTTTATTTTTCGCACACTCCTTTTTCCTCAGACTTATAAATAATCACGTCATCTCATGCATAAAGTATAAATTAAAGTATATATAAAACTATGATACAAGACTAATTATAATCAAATAATAAAAATTTAATAAATTAAAATAATTTATGTATATAATAAATATATGTAACATTATTCTTTCAATAAAAAACTAACCATCCTTACCTCCCTCCCTCAAACTTCATCGTCCAAACCTACTCATCATAATCATGACTTTTCTAACTGGAGTTAAAAGATACAAATTCATTATCTACCTTTGTTGGAGGAAATAGGTTGGGAGTCTCATTTACCTTTTCTTAGAGTTGTATAAATTTCGAGCTGCATGAGAATGATGTTCATTCTTGAAGTGAAGACCAAAAAGTATTCTCCTTTGTATGCCTCTGGTATTAAGTAGAAAGGAGAATTCAGGAAATGGCAGGTGGGTCTTTTACAACAGGTGGTGTGGCTAAGGAGAGGGCAGAGAAATACAAGGGCAGAGTCACAGCTTATGTCATCATCGCATGCATTGTTGCTGCCACTGGCGGGTCTCTCTTCGGTTATGATATTGGGATTTCAGGTTCTTCCATAATCCATACTGTGAATCAAGAATTTTCATTATTTTTTATATTTTTCTCCTTCAGCTTCAGGTTCTTCTACAATCCATTCTCTGAATCAAAATTCAGATACTTTTTTATCACCCGAGGTATCAAAACTTACTGTGATTGAAAGCTGAAACAAGAAGGAAGGTGAACTGGGAAATGCATGTGTAACACACGAACTGAATTTCTGAAAGGAGACCTTAAAAAAAAGGAAAGAAAAAATAATCTCAATTTCCTAGTCTTATTCCATATCTAGTGCCAACATGAGATTATGTCTAAGAAATTCAAGATAACGTAACTTTTCAATATGTATTCTGTTCTGTCTGCACTCTTGCTTATTTTCTAATTTGAAGTGTTTAAAGTACTCAATTATCATCTCAGTAGTATAATGAAAACCGGGTCCAGGTAATGTTGACATTCAATATATTGAAAATTAAAAAAACTTTACTATTTGTCTTGTTTTCATAAATTTTTATTATTATTTTAACTTCCTTAACATGTGCTTAACAAAACCCAATCTCAAATGCCTAGCTGTAATAAATTTATAACCCCCACATTGAATTGCATTACATCAGTTACTTTGACTCTGTTGTTCCAAATCCAATCACATCCCACCCTGCCAATTAATGATAATGTCTTGTTATCACCCAACTCTTGTGCTCCAACTGAGATAGCAAATGTTTTGAATTAAATTTTGGGGAGAAATGTACCCAAAAAAAAAAAAAAGGGGAGAAGACATGTATGAACAACTCTAATTAATCTATCTCAATGTCTCAATGCTTTTAAAAAAGAGTCATATAGAATTACACTGTCCAGACTACTCACACTTTTTCTTTGTTAGCCATTGAATAACAATTGGGATACCACTTAAACTTTTTTGTTTTGAATGGCTCATGTTCTTTATTACTTTCCTTATCAGAATTATCAAATAGGTATAATCTTTATAGTCATTTATCAGAAAATTTCTCTGATGCATGTGTAATGGTTAACAGGAGGAGTTACTTCCATGGATGACTTTCTTCAGGATTTCTTCCCCTTGGTATACAAACATAAAATGCATGCACATGAAAACAACTACTGCAAGTATGACAATCAGGGCCTTGCAGCATTTACCTCTTCTCTATACATTGCTGGTTTAGTTGCATCCCTGTTGGCATCTACAGTTACAAGGAAGTATGGACGTCGGGCTAGTATCATAGGTGGTGGTATCAGCTGTTAGAACCCCGGAAAGAATTCCGGTTAAGTATTGTTATTTAATGAGAAAGGTGAGCTACTAGAGCTCTTACAGCAGGAAAAATATCACCAGAGCCTAGAGCTCCTATTCCAGAGAGATACTCTCCTAAAAGGTCTATTACCGGAAAAACATCAATGCCCCCCCTTCTATCCTTCCTGACCTATTAAGTCCTGAATGCTAACTGAATTCCCCCTACAAATGCGGTAACCATATGCCAGGTCACTAACTAATTCTCTCTCTCCTTTGGACCCACTTGCTTCCTTCTAGAATATACCCTCCATATGATGGGCTTCTTTGGATTCATATCCAACACTTGATCCACTTCCTGCCCATCCCCAACACTGGACCCGAGGGTCCTATCACTGCCTCCTCCTGGAAAATCAGCCTTGTCCTCAAGGCTAAAATGAGGAAACTGACTTTTGAGAACAAGATCATCTTCCCAAGTTGTGTCTTCAATAGCTCTACCTCTCCACTTGATCAGCCATTGCTTAACTGTTTTTCCAGCAACATGAACCTCCCTACTAGCCAACACACTTTCTGGTTCTTCAGCCTCATTCCACTCTACTTCCATGCCTTCGGGTAGAGTAGCTTCAACCGGATAATCCCCAAGAGCTTTTTTGAGTTGAGAAACATGAAATACAGGATGAATCCTAGAGGACTCTGGCAGTTTGAGCTTATAAGAAACTGCTCCCAGCTTTTCCAGAATGGGGAATGGACCAAAATATCTGGGAGCCAGCTTTTGGTTGATCCTTTTGGCCACTGTTTGCTGTCTATGGGGTCTGAGCTTGATGAAAACCAACTCCCCTACTGAGAATTCCTGATCCTTCCTTTTTCTATCGGCATATTTCTTCATTTGTTCTTGTGCCTTGGTTAAATGATGTTTCAATTGTCTCAAGGCCTCATCACGGTCTAACAACTCGGATGCTACTTGCTGCCACCTTAGTTTCTCCTTGTAAAAACCTCACCAAGGTAGGTGGCTTCCTTCCATACACCACCTCAAATGGAGTGGTTCCCGTTGACACATGGAAGGTGGTGTTGTACCACAATTCAGCCCAAGGAATCCAGTAAGACCAGTTCTTAGGTTGTTCTGCTGCGAAACACCGCAAATAGGACTCCAAGCATCGATTAACAACCTCGGTTTGTCGTCCGTTTCCGGGTGATATGAAGAACTCATTTTGAGCATAGTCCCTTGTAATCGAAACAGTTCCTTCCAGAATAGGCTAATAAAAAGGGGTCACGGTCACTAACCATAGTTTGTGGCACTCCATGAAGACGCACTATTTCCTTGGCAAACAGCTCCGCAATTTTCCTTGCTGTATAGGGATGCTTTAGGAGGATAAAGTGTCCATATTTAGAAAGCCGATCAACCACCACCGTATTGCCTCAAACCCCTTTGACTTCGGTAGACCCGTAATGAAATCTAGGGAGATATCTTCCCAGATTTGGTTTGGGATTGGCAATGGCTGTAACAAGCGAGAAGGAGAGGATGCTGAATATTTTTGTCTTTGGCATACGTCACAACTTCTCACAAAGTCTTGGATGGTTTTCTTCATACCCAGCCAATACAAGTTCCCAACAATCCTTCTATAAGTTCTCGAGAAATCAGAATGGCCCTTCTGGGAGAGGAGTGAAATTCCTTTAAGAGTAGGGGAATGTAGGATGAATTTGAAGAGATGACTAACTTTGTTTTTGTAAAGCAAAATGCCCTGATTCCAACAGAACCCAGGTCTGGACTCAGAATCACGTACCAAATCAGCAATTACTTGTTTCAAAAAAATATCATCTTGCACTTCTTCCTGCACTTGCTGCCCTTGCAACCAAGTAGGGGACGAGACATACACTCTTAATTCCCCTTCCCCATAGATTCTGGACAAAGCATCCATGGCTTTATTTTCGGGCCCGGGTTTGTAGACTACCTCAAAATGATAGCCCAACAGTTTGGCTATCCAACTCTGCTGGTCTGCCGTGGTGATCCTCTGCTGTAGCAAGTGACGAAGGCTTTTTTGATCCGAATAGACCACGAAATTCCTCCCAATAAATATGGTCGCCAATGCTGGACAGCCAACACCAAAGCCATCAATTCCTTCTCGTAAGCAGACTTGGCAGGTTATTCTCGGAGAGTGCCTTGCTAAAAAACGCAATGGGCTTCCCTTTTTGCATTAAAACTGCCCCGACCCCTCTACCTGAAGCATCACACTCTATTTCGAAGGGCTGCGAAAAGTTGGGTAATGTCAACACCGGCGAGGTGGTCATTACTCTTTTTAATTCTTCGAATGCCTTAATTGCCTCGGGTCCCCAGTGAAATCCTTCCTTCTTGGTTAACTCAGTAAGTGGTTTGGCGATCTTACCATAACCCGCAATGAACTTCCGATAGTAACCCGTGAGTCCCAAGAACCCTCTTACTCCTTTAACATTGTGAGGAACTGGCCATTCAAGGACACTTTTTACTTTAGCAGGATCCACTGCCACTCCCAAATCAGAAATGATATGGCCCAAGTATTCAACCTGATGGCTGCCAAAGCTACACTTCTTCTCATTAGCCACGAAGTGATTTTTTTGTAAGACCTCAAGAACCCGAGAAAGATGGACTAGATGAGTCGCCCAATCAGCACTGTATACTAGGATGTCATCAAAAAACACAAGCACAAATCTCCGGAGATATGGTTTGAAAATCTGATTCATGGTGGACTGGAAAGTTGCCGGAGCATTGGTCAATCCGAAAGGCATGACCAAGTACTCGTAGTGTCCTTCATGTGTCCGGAATGCTGTCTTGTGAACATCCTCCTTCTTCACTCTAATTTGATGATAGCCTGACTTGAGATCCAACTTTGAAAAATACGATGCTCCATGTAATTCATCCAAGAGCTCATCAACCACCGGAATTGGATACTTATCAGGCACCGTCACCTTATTAAGTTCCCTATAGTCAACACACATACGCCATGATGAATCTTTTTTCTTCACCAATATCACTGGATCTGGAAAAAGCACTGGAGCTGTGCTTGATAATTCCCTGCCTTAGCATATCCTGTACCTGCTTCTCAATCTCATCTTTATGATGATGAGGGTATCTATAAGGGCGAACACTAACAGGGCCAGCTCCTTCTTGTAATACGATTGAATGGGCAATCTCTCTTTCTGGAGGAAGACCCGTTGTCTCCTCAAAAACTTCAGAGAATTGAAATAGTAGTTGTTGAAGTTCTGTTTGTTGTAGGGGTAAGAGCCCCTGTCCTGGGTCAACCTCTGCTTCGCCATTTACCCCTTCTAACAGACTGTGGAGAGAGACTGGGACTGGTTCCTGCTGCACTTTCCAACTTCTCTTGGCTTGACCCTGCAATTCCACTGTCTGTCCTTCCCAATTGAAGCTCATGGTCATCTCCTTCCAATCCATCACAACCTTACCTAATTTTTGTAACCACGTCACTCCGAGAATCATGTCGATACCACCCAAATCCAGTACGTAAGCCTCTACCGTAGCTGTAAACTTTCCGAATTGGAGTTGCAACTCGGAACACTTCCCTTTCGTGGACACCCGGTGACCATCACCTAAACGAATACCCATTACCGGAATCGGGGATACTGTCATCCCTAACGCCATCGTGACTTGTGGTGAGATGAAGTTGTGGCTTGCCCCACTATCTACAAGAACCAAAACCGAGACTCCTTGCAATTTTCCCTCCAACCGCATGGTTGACATTTCGGTCACTGTGGTTTCAGTGAAACCGAAAAGCCCCATCGTCTTGCAATCCAGCGTTGCCTCTTCGGTCTCTTCGTCCATCTCGATGGCGATAATCTCGCCTTCTTCGTTCACCGCCTCGTCGTCTCCCAGAATCAAGAGTCGTAGCTGCTTCTCGGGACACTGGTGTAAGGGATGGTACCGATCCCCACATCGGAAACACAGTCCCCGCGCTTTGCGCTCCATGAGTTCCGAGTACGGGAGATGCTTGGTTCCCCGATTCTTCTCGCCATTTCCTTTTACGCCCTCTTCACGCTGGAAACGATTAGTAATAGAAGAGGAAGCCCCTCGTGTTTGGGTGCCTCCTGATGGCCCAAAACCATAATTTGTTCGAATTGGGCCTAAATGTTGGTTCGGCCCAATATTGTTTCTGCCATGGAGCCCCTGGTCCAGCTCCCTGCTTCCTGTACCTCCTCTAAAATGTCTTGAGGAGCTGAAACGTGAACTCCCTGCTCCCCGCATCTCCACCTCTATGTCACGAGCCAATTTCATCGCCTGAGTTCTATTACGAGGATTAAAGGTTCGAACTCTAAGGCGTAACTCCTGGCGAAGTCCCCCCATAAAATATCCCAAATATTGCTCTTCTGGAAGACGACCAACCTGAGATGAAATATACTCAAAATCAGCTATATATTCTTCTACATTCCCAGTTTGTTGAAGGTCAGTCAGCTCCTCGAATGGATTATCATTCCTCCTTCCCCCATATCGTTCGATCAGAGCTTGCTTCAGTTTGGACCACGTTAAGTCATCTTCGGTTTCATGCAACAAGTTAAACCAGTGGATGGTGGATCCCTCCATACTCAGCTTTGCCAGTTTCACCTTAACCTCTTCAGATGATTCTTGCACCTCGAAATAAGTTTCTGCCCGTGTTACCCATCCCAAGGGTCAGTTCCATTAAATGACGGAAGTTCAACTTTCTTAGCCGCCATACGATATTCTGCCAAGGAATCTACGTTAGAGAATGAAGCACCTCCTCCACCACTGTCCTCTTCCTCTGTAGAACGACGACCCAACAGTCTCGCCATTTCTGACAGCATAGCTTGGCGAAACTCAGTTAAGGATTGCCTGACTGAATCCTCTAGTGTAGTCATCCTAGCCTCTAATGCTTCTACTCTGTCACCCATCTTCGGTGGCATGGACACCCCGCTCTCACTGGCTCCCTCTGGTTCGTATCCGGCAGGTCGGACCAATGTTAGAACCCCGGAAAGAATTCCGGTTAAGTATTGTTATTTAATGAGAAAGGTGAGCTACTAGAGCTCTTACAGCAGGAAAAATATCACCAGAGCCTAGAGCTCCTATTCCAGAGAGATACTCTCCTAAAAGGTCTATTACCGGAAAAACATCAATGCCCCCCTTCTATCCTTCCGACCTATTAAGTCTGAATGCTAAGCTGAATTCCCCTACAAATGCGGTAACCATATGCCAGGTCACTAACTAATTCTCTCTCTCCTTTGGACCCACTTGCTTCCTTCTAGAATATACCCTCCATATGATGGGCTTCTTTGGATTCATATCCAACACTTGATCCACTTCCTGCCCATCCCCAACACTGGACCCGAGGGTCCTATCATCAGCTTTCTTATTGGATCGGCTCTGAATGCCGCAGCTGCTAATCTGGAAATGCTTATCATAGGTCGGATTATGCTTGGTGTTGGCATTGGATTTGGAAATCAGGTAGTAACTTTTTTCTCTAACCTGTGATCAATTCTAATGCAAATACAAGCGTTTTTGGTGTAAAACATGGGTATATTTAGTAGAGGAGCAACCAACTGTTTCCTGTTTAAAGGCAAGCTCTAGATAACCCAAGTAAGTATCAAATGGATTTGAAGAGTGTGAGTGTAAACATCAATTATGTGAATGTTAAAGTAAGTTCATAAAATTTACAGGAAAAAAAAGGTAGTAATGAGATGGAAACAGTCAGTGGTCCATAAAAGCATGTTTAAGTTAGAAGATAATCCAGTTATACCTTAAAGTTGAAAAATTACTATAGCTGCTCCTCCTGGTGGTTCTTTTGAAGGCTATTCCGCTTTATTTGTCAGAGATGGCACCAACCCACCTTCGAGGAGGCTTGAACATGATGTTTCAAGTAGCAACCACTTTTGGGATTTTTACAGCAAATATGATCAATTATGGAATGCAGAAGATTAAACCATGGGGGTGGAGGCTGTCCCTTGGCCTGGCTGCTATACCAGCTCTTTTGATGACTGTAGGAGGGATATTTCTTCCTGATACTCCAAATAGCTTAGTAGAACGAGGATCAAAGGAAAAAGGAAGGAAGCTCCTTGAAAGAATCAGAGGAACAAATGATGTTGACGCAGAGTTCCAAGATATGGTTGATGCAAGCGAGTTGGCAAACTCAATAAAGCACCCCTTTTGGAACATCCTTGAAAAAAGAAACAGGCCAGAGTTGGTCATGGCAATCTTCATGCCTACATTTCAGATCCTGACCGGCATAAATTCGATTCTCTTTTATGCTCCAGTGCTATTTCAAAGCATGGGATTTGGTGGAGATGCATCTCTATACTCCTCAGCCTTGACTGGAGGAGTTCTTGCTTTTTCAACATTCATTTCTATTGCAACAGTAGATAGATTGGGCAGGAGACCCCTACTCATCAGTGGTGGAATACAAATGATTACATGCCAGGTAAAAGAATCTGTTTAATGCAAATTCCAACTATGCTTACAAGAACCCTGATCTTGGGAAATAATGCTAGAAGCTGAACAATACACCATTCGATTTGTATGATGCATTACTACAGAACTCATGTTAGATGGAAGGGCTCATTTTCTTAATATAACAGCATAGTTTCCCTGAAAATGGTATTAAAATTAGGGGGAAATGGTAGTATTCAGATACAATTTGCAAAGGTCAAGACTCTTGCAAAGTGATTACTGCAGATTTTTACTATCTTAGCATAGAAGCAGTTTACTTTATATTTGCAAATCAATTGATTATACTTTCATTTTTCACATGAGCAGGTTATAGTTGCCATAATTTTAGGGACCAAGTTTGGAGCAAACCAAGAATTGTCGAAAAGCTATTCAATATTGGTTGTAGTTGTGATTTGCCTATTTGTTGTAGCTTTCGGATGGTCATGGGGCCCACTTGGCTGGACTGTCCCAAGTGAGATATTTCCATTAGAAATCCGATCAGCAGGGCAGAGTATCACGGTTGCTGTAAACCTTCTGTTCACTTTCATAATTGCCCAGGCCTTTCTTTCCCTTCTTTGTTCATTCAAGTTTGGGATCTTCCTATTTTTTGCTGGCTGGATTACCATAATGACCATATTTGTTTTTCTGTTCCTACCTGAAACCAAGGGAATTCCCATTGAAGAGATGACATTTATGTGGAGGAGACACTGGTTCTGGAAAAGGATACTGCCGGAGACAACTGATGGTCCTGTAAAAAGTTCCAAGGAGTCAGGTGATGCAGTTTGACTATCACAGGCCCCAGGAACTGAATTACTTAAACTGAGATTTGCTAACAACTGCTCATGATGCAGTGTAGAACTGAAAATTTCATCCAGACCAATAAGTTTACCCTTCGTATGCTGTAATTAAGTAAAATAAACAATTATAAAGCAAGTTAGCTGAAAAGGACAATGTTAAAAGGTCTTATATATTTGTTAACAATGAGAATGCTTATTAAGTAATTATTATGCATAAAAGAATCTCAATCTAAAGTTTTCTTTATTGATTGTTCATCTTAAACTGAGCAAGACACTGGACGTCCGGACCAAGCCATAGAATGAATAAAGTAGGCACCTTACTTAAGTATTCAGCAATCAATTATGTTATTTGCACATCATTTATATCACATCATTTCTTTTTTATGTAATAAAACAAGAGAAACATATTTTTCTATACAAATTTTTTTTTCCAAACAAGTATAGATGTAAATAAAGATGAAAAATAATGATGTGCAAATATCCTTTCCCTTCAGCAATTACGCACACCAAATTGGATGGCCACGTGGTCAAAGGTCAGAGCTTGTGGACTTCAACGGCCAGTTTAATTTCCCCAATTCCTAGCCTTTATAGAAGCAGCAGCTTTGTAAAGAATTTTCTGTGAAGATGCAATAGAAGACAATGATTCCGTGAAAATTCTGCAAGATCAAAGCAAAAGCAGTATATGCTTTAACTAGGAATCTAATTTTACCCATACGCAGGTATAATAGCTAGAGGAGGAGGAAAGAAAAGTTGCATACATAGATTACTTCAACCGTGATTTCCAGCAAGGAACTAAAACTTTTTAGCAGTACGAATTCTGAAAACTCAAACTATTAACTGTTACAGCATCCAATTGCCCTCAGCTCACAGAGATCATATGAATTAAAACAACCGGAACAAGCAGATAATATGAGAAATCAAACTTGTTCTTCACTAGTAAGATCAAATAAGAGAAATTCTGAGGTAAAGGTGCGCCATCTGTATTCAATGTTGCATGGTACTGAATATTGAGCGATAAAAAGTCAACAAGAGCATAAGATTAGTGTCGCGAATATGAGGATGTTGTGCTTGATGTGTGATCATACAAGACAAAATAAGATTAGGAATGAATACTTTAGAGAGAAAGCAGGGATAGCACCTATTGTGAAAAAGATTGGAGAATCTCATCTTAGGTGATTTGGACATGTAAAGAGAAAACTCTTAGAAGTCTTTGTAAGAAGAGTAGATTAAGTGGAGAATAGCCCAATAGTTAGAAGTAAAGGAAGACCATGAAAGACTATAGGTGAAACGATTAAAAAAAATTTAGATTTGAATGACATTTTTAAAAACTTAGTTTATGATAAAACACAATGGCGTCATTTGATCTACGTAACCGACCCCACGTAATGGAAAAAATGTTTGTTTGTTGTAGTTGTTTGTTTTTTTTCTCCTTTAGATTTAGCAACATAGGTAGAGAAATTCATTGGCAAACGCCAAGTTTGGTACTTCTACTGCAGCAGATGCAATTCAAAATGCTTGTTTTGGGAAATAAAATCAACGCATCAAACATGAATGAGGTTTTACGGTAATTCCAAAAACTGCTTTATGCAATTGCATTGCACAATAAACGGTTAAACTCACTAATCACCCCCATGAAATGGAACAAGTAACCCAAATAAGCATATGTTGTGTTGTATTTAGTTTTGAGACACCGCTGGAGGAAGTAATCGAACAGTTTGACATGCATTTCAGATTGAGAGGCCAATGTGTAATTTTTATTAATCACAGCATGAAAACAAACAAGTACGCCATTCAGGACAAGAGACGGTCGTACACGCACTCAACCATGGATTTCCCTTGGCCATTCTACTGTATGCACAGCACAATCATCAATTTTAAGACCTACAAAGTCCAACAGGAGTGGATTGGGGAATGAGCAACAATTTTCAATCAAATGTCTAAATGCGTGATGCGCCAGAGGGACAGACAAAGTTTCAAATGCTTTTCCTTCCAGAGTAATTCAGATCACACCAGAATGACTACGCCATAGAGACTATTCAGGTCAGATCACAATAGCAAGGTGCTGCTAATACTAGAAATTTTGTTGTATTACTATTAAATTTCAGCACTACATCGGTGTGACAATAAACCACCTAAAAGTAAGAAACAACATACCATCAAACTTCATTCTTTTCTTCCATATGAAAATCCAAAACCTACACTACACAAACACGCACATACGAACATTCTAGATTCAAATACTAGATTCACGTATATCAGAGTATTTACAAGACATTGCATTCTTGTCTCAACCCTTCTGTCTTCAGGAACTAACGCTAACTAACTGAAATTGACTGACTAAGCCCCCTATTAGCGACTGAACATGAAATCTTCATCGATCCCTACAACCTTTGCTTTCAACGTGTTTCTTCACGTGCTCGCACCAAACGGCTATCCTCTTGAAAAAATAAAGGAAGCACGTCGAGACCATGCGAGCAAGAGCAACCATCATCTAATACGTAGGAAGAAAGTAACCAAATGCAAACAACGAAATCATCATCGACTAATCAAGCCGTAGCAACCGCCTCAAATCACTAGTGGCCGCACCGTTCCTCCCCAAAAATCCCGGCACCGGAACGGAGCTCGGAGGCGGAGAGGTAACAAACGCCGATCCAGCATAGATCCCCTCCTTCGAATCCGAAACCCTAATCTGTTTCTGCACCGTCACCGGGTCCGGACCCAACCGATCCGTCGAGCCCAATAAAAAATCCAAATCCTCCACGCTCGTCTTGCGGTTCTCTGCGGGAACCACAAGCCCTCTGTGGCTATTCTCCAGGCTCAACTTCTCGCCCCTCTTGAGGATCTTGACTTGGCCCATGACAAGATTCGAGGTGCC
The DNA here is from genome assembly GCA_029884595.1 of Ormosia semicastrata. Lineage (NCBI taxonomy): Eukaryota > Viridiplantae > Streptophyta > Magnoliopsida > Fabales > Fabaceae > Ormosia > Ormosia semicastrata. The sequence goes on from JAQQTO010000043.1 coordinate 19,552,453, forward strand.
CGGACCTTTCGCCGTTCGATCGCAGGTGCGGATCCGATCCCGATCAAGATGATTGGCATGAACGGCGATCACCGGACTCCGCCTTCGGCGGCGGTTGTGGTAGGCATAGGAGTTGAAATTAGGGTTAGGGTTGGTGGAGTTTCTTCCCGATCTGACGCGTGACGTGGCGAGGGCCAAGGCATCGTTGCGAAACCGCCCTTGAAGGCAATCGTGGGAACGAAGAATTGCAGTTCTCATTTTCAGAGAGAAAAAAATATAAGAAATGAAAACGGTAGAGAGAGAAAGATGCATAAGAAGGGCATGGTTGCATTTTTATAGGGGTGTCAGGTTGGAGTTCGGGTATCTTATGAAATCACGTGAACCCGAACCGCCCTTACTGGGTGGTTAGGTTTTTGGTTAGTCGGTTACTTGGTTGGGATTTGATTGGACGCTTGACAGGGTCAAGCTTGTATTACCGGGCTCATTTTTTTATGAAACTACAATAGCACCTTTAATATTGAGCGAATTTGTTGACACGTGTTGGGATTTGAAAGACGGATTGTTTGGCGATTCGGGTTTGAACCGCTTTAAATTTGGTGTTGCTTTTAAGATGCCCCGGATCCCATTAGTAATGCTATATGTATAGGTTATGTTTTAAACGTTACTAAAATCTTAGGTGGGAACACCTAATTTTGATCGGACACTAAAAAATACATAAAAATAAAAAATAAAAAAATAAAAAACTAAAAAATGTAAAAACGAAAATAAAAAAAATGTTTGGTCCTTTTTTTTAATTTATGATCAAATCAAACTCAATCTAATAAAAAAAAGGTTAAAGTTCATTAATTCACTTTGGCCCATTTTGTTTTAAGTCTCTAATATATAAAAAAAAAGAAAAAAAAGGAGAGGAAAGCTAACGTTGCAATTTGCAAATCAGCAGAGTCAAAGAGAAAGGACCAACGATAAAAGACAAATATATGTTTCTTTCGTTGATTGCAAAAGAAAGAGGAAAAGCATCAGGTAGAGATTTTTCAAAAGTAGAGCATCAAAGAAGTAGCAGCCTCCTTCATATTGCAGCTCCTCTGCAACACTAACAGGCCAAGAACAAAAGGAAAAAACGAGCTTTCTGGTGATAGCAGAAGAAAGGCAGAAGAGTGAGGTTAGAGATTTTGAAAAATGAAACATTAAACGGGGAAGGAGCTGCTGCCTCTGATGCAGCTCTTACAGCTGTTGCCTCTGATGCAGCTCTTACAGTTGTTGCCTCTGATGCAGCTCTTGCAGCATTGAACCATAGATACACAAATTGGGATAGGGGCAGGAAAAGAGAAAATAAAGGAAGCAAGTTTTAAAGCAAAAAAAAAGGAGCAGACAGTGATGGCACAATCTCGTGCTGCCCAAGCTAATATAGAGGGGGAGTTCAGCAATTTGAAGAGGGGACTATTGATATTAGAGAAAGAGATTTTTTTACAGAGAAAGAGACTGCACAATCGACGCTCGAGCATGCCAAACCAGAATCTCTTTATGCCTATATAAAGGGACGATGTAAAGAAAGAGGGTTCTTTTTTTTATGGGGAGATTTCTTTAGTTTACAGTTTTCTCTTCCTAATCAAAAAGCTATTATTTGATACTGGTGAGAAAAGAGGAGAAGGAGAGAAAGTGAGAAGTGAAATTGTAAAGAAAAGAATTGAATAGAAAGAAATTTTCCAAGTGTTTTCCCGAAGCACAGAGGTATTTTGTTTTGCCTTTTTTCTCTTATGCATGGACTTCCACCATTGCTGTTGCATCTAAGTTTCTGCATTCTGTCTTACTCTATATTCATGTTCTGATTCTCACCTACTAGCAACCACAATCTTCATCACACCCCCAAGCCAACCCTCTGCCACCATTCATCCAAAAAACTACCTTCACCCATTACCCCTCAATCTTCCAAATCCCTCAACCGTGAACCTTCATCTCTCACCACCCTCACTCATTAAACCATCAACCATCTTCCATTTCCTTTCAACCTCCTAAACACCTACCTTCCAGAATCATCATCCTAACCAACTACTTCCAGGCCCCCCACGTAAACCCATTACCTCAGAACCGACCGTCGGACCGAAGAACTGACCGTCGGATCTCAGAAGCCCTCACCGACCGTCGAATCTCACGAAACCAAATCCCTCCTCGCACCGACCGTCGGACCTCACAGAAGCTGGATCCTTCCCCTCACCGACCGTCGGACCTCAGAAACCAGAACCCCCTGTACCGACCGTCGGACCTCAACACCAGATCCTTCCCAACCGACCGTCGGACCTCTACACCAGATCCTTCCCAACCGACCGTCGGACCTCAACACCAGATCCTTCCCAACACGATACCTCACTTTTTTTCGTTTTCCCACTTCGAGGCCGAAAGCACGTGTCTTTTTTTTTTTCTCCTTATCAGAGGCTACGAGCCTCTGTTCTCTGCTTTTTTTATTATTTTATTTTTTTTAAAGTAGCATGTATGTTTTAAAAAAAGGATTTATAACAAAAAAATATAATAAAAGAAAAGGGTTCTGCTGGGTTGGGCTTCATGGTTATTTTACTTTTTTCATTTTTATGATCCAAGGCCTTCTTTTGAGTTTGAGTAGTATAGATAAATAACTAGTTATGTTTTTTCGTGAGCTTATCTATAAATTTAATACATTTAAATAGTAATAATAGTGACAATAAAAAATCATCTTAGGATTTATTTGGATTTCGTTTAACTTGTGACATGTTTTTTCTTTTTTCTTTGTTAGCTTTGTTTATCATATTTATTATTATTTTTTCTTTAGCTGTTGGTTTTTTTAGGAAAAGTAAAATAATTAAACGTTGTTGAGAAATTATAAAATCGGATTAACTGAGTTGTGACAGTTTGTTAATCTCTTTTTTTGGAATCATTTAAGTTGTGACAACTCAATGATTCATAATTTTTTTTTCTTTTAAATTTTTTTATTTATCTGTTCTTTTTTTAAAAACGATAAAACAAATATTTTCAAAAGTTATAAAATTCCGCACAATTAATTTAAGGTACCGTTTTAGAACGGGTGTGTTAGGGGTGCTGTGGGATTAAGTTTCCGCCATTTCCTATCTATAACCGACTCTCGAATCCAATCTGGTTTCAAAGATCATTTTCAAAGAAATATTTTCTAATATTTTCTAATTTAAATAAAATTGGTGGCGACTCCATTTTCATTTTCTAAAATCACATGAGTTGTTATTTTTCACCGCGATATCGGTCGCGACACTTTGTATCTATGTTCCATCAAATTTATATTATTAATGATGAATTCAAAATGGTTAATGGTTATGAATGATTACCTGTAGCTTGCATAACAGATAAGTTTAGAGTTTGAGGTTTGTCCATATCAAAATAGAACCACCATCATCTGTGACTTGAATTGCTTTGTCGTCATGCTTAAACCAATAACAATTGTTGCAAACTCAATTGTCAGAGTCTCGCTACACGAATCTTCATTTCTGTTGGAGAGTTGCACACCGTTATCACCATGGTTGAGGTTGTGGCTATCATCTATCAACCAAGCACCTCAAATCACGTCTTTGCTTATCGTTATGGCCACCTCGAACCCCAACCATACTAAAACAGACCCCCGCCACGATTTCCATCATAAAAACTGTGACCCCTGCAATGCACCGTCCACTTGAACTAGGATTCGCGACAATGCCCAAGACCATCGAGTCACTTCACAGCTACCCAAATCCATGACTCACAACCACCGCTCACCACCAAGCCTCCATCTAGGTCTACGGCAACCCTGTGTGTTTCGTATTTGTCCACCTTGAACCACAATCCATTCAGTCGATTTTGAACGTGTTGGATGCAGAAGGGAGTTGTTGTTAGTAGACCTTTCGTGATGATAGTGAAGGCAGGGAGACAAAGGGGATGCTGGTGTTAGAGAGGGTGGAGGGGGAAGTCGTTGTCCCCAAAGATTACATGTTAAACACCATGGAGCGGGTAACTTTCGTGAAGCATAAATGCTCCAAAACATTTAGGGAGCGTGTTAAACGCCATTGTATGTATATTGTATAGATTTGTATTATTTACATTTAACAAGTACCAATAGGCCGTGTTATCGTATGGTCCAAACACAATTTGAAAAAACTATTAAATGTTTGCATTTTGATTATAGTAAGAAGTATGTCAACCAAAATCTCTCTACATTTATTAAAGAGCATGGTACTGTTTATGAACTCACATGTGTTGATACTCCTCAGCAAAATGGTATTGCAGAAAGGAAAAATTGTCATTTACTTGAAACTAAAGCTTTACTATTCCATAGTAGTCTGACCAATCCCAATTGTTTGTTCAATTTTATCGTATGATCCAAACACAATTTGAAAAATTCATTAAACGCTTGTGTTTTGATTATAGTAAGGAGTATGTCAACCAAAATCTCTCTAAATTTATTAAAGAGCATGGTATTATTCATGAACTCACATGTGTTGATACTCTTCATCAAAATAGTGTTGCAAAAAAAATTCATCATTTACTTGAAATCACTACAGTTTTACTATTCTAAATGTCTGTTCCTAGCTCATATTGGAGGGGAACCTGTTTTAACTATTGCTTATTTGATCAATCAATTACCATCTCATGTTCTTGGTAATGTAAGTCTTGTCTAACTCATGACATCTTACTTTGCTTCAGTTCCTATTATGCAGAGTCTACAGTCTCGTGTCTTTGGTTGTGTGACATTTGTTCATGTGTATCGCTAGCATCGCAGTAAATTGTGTTTGGACCATACGATAAAACTAAACAAATTAGAGCTTGTGGTATTACCTCATTTAATTTGTTGAAAGCCATAATAGCTTAGGAGTCCCACTAAAATGCATCTTTTTTTAGGAGATTGGTCAGAGGAAATGCAATAGCAACATAACTTTTAATGAATCTCCTATAATAACCCGTGAGGCCAAGGAATTCACGAAGTTGCTTGAGGGAAGAAGGTTTAGGCTAATCCAACACTGCCTGGATCTTGGTCTTGTCCATTTCCACTCCCTGACTAGAAACTGTATGCCCAAGTTAATCCACCTTTCTCGACCTAAATCTACATTTTGACAACTTGGCCTGTCAAATAAGGTGCGTTGTCGTAGAATCTGTATAACTTCTTCCAAGTGAATCAAGTGAGTGGACCAGGAAGGGCTATAAACTAGTATATCATTAAAAAAAATAGAACTGACTTTCTTAATTGTTTATGAAAAATATGGTTTATCAAGCTTTGAAAGGTTGTAGGTACATTACTTAGCCCAAATGGCATGACTAGCCACTCATACAGCCTTTGATGTATTCTAAAGGTTATCTTATGTCTGTCCTCGGGTTGTACTAGTATTTAGTGGTACCCAGACCTCAAATCAAGCTTAGAAAAATAGGTAGCACCAAATAGCTCATCTAGTAGTTCATCTACAGTGGGAATATGCAAACTATCTCTTATTGTAATAACATTTAAAGCCTTATAATCAGTGCAACAGCGCCAAGATCCATCTTTTTTCCTTACCAACAGAATAGGAGAAGAGAATGAGCTGGTGCCAAGTTGAATAATCCCTTTAGCCAGCATATCCTACACCATGCTTTCAATTTTCTCCTTTTGGTTATGAAAGTACCTATAGGGTTTAACTTTAACTGGTCCACTTCCCTCCCTCAATGGAATAACATGATTTTGATTTCTGGGTGGTGGTAATCCTGAAGGTTTGTCAAAAACACTTCTATAGGTGTGTAACAATAATGCCAACTCAGGTTCCAAATCAGTTGGCAAGTCTATCCAATTATCCAAAGCAGATTCTAGTTGTTGAATTTGCAAGGCAAAGAACTCAGTAATAGAATGAGTATTGTGCAATCTTTTTATATAATGAAATTGGGAAGGGCTTGGTAATTACTACTGATCACCATGTAATGTCACAAACTTGTCCCCCAAATAGAACTTAATTGTTAAGGAACTATAATCTGCAATATGGGGTCCCAATATGGCTAACCAAGTTGCTCCAAGTACCAGGTCAGCACCTGCCACAAGTAACAAATATACAGGAACTGACAACACACAACCTTGTATTTGTACTTGCAAGTCTCTAATAACACCCTCAATTGTCAAGTTATTCCCATTACCTACTAGAACCTGGAATTTAGGAGCAGGCTCAACAATAAGCTTCAAAAAGTAAGCTAATCTAGGTTGTAAAAAATTATTCAAGCTTCCACTGTCTAATAAAATTTGTAACTTTAGTCCCTGAACTGATCCTTTGAATTTCATAATGCTTAAGACATTAGCACCTTTAAGAGCATTGAATGATAGGTGATGCTCAAGGGTAGATTGCAGGCTGTTCTGGGTCTGTACATTAGGGGGGTTTGGTTCTAGTGGAATTTAGTCTTCATCTTCAGCATATAAAGTAGGTACTGTCCTGTTAGAGCATTTATGGTTCAGGGAGAATTTTTCATCACCTGTGTAGCACAGTCTTTTTTCTCTCATTGGTTGTATTTTAGCTGAGGTCAATTTTTTGATATTTAGTAATTTGGTAGGTTGGTTGAAGGGTTTATGAGGTGGGCTAGGTAATAATGGTGGTAAGCTAGTGTTTTTGGTTTGTGTTTGGGAACTTTGGCTAGTGAATCTATTACTGGTTGCAGTGTAGTATGGTCGAGATTTAGGTAGGTATTTTTCTTCAAATAACTTGGCTATTGAATCAACCTTTAACAAGGAATTTGGGGTTTGTGCTAAAATATCTCTACGAATTTCTAGTTTCAAGTCACTGAGAAAACAATCTAACAGTGCATCTGAACTAAGTCCAAAAACTCTATTGGCTAAGGAGGTGAATTCCACATAGTAATCATTCATAGTACCATTTTGTGTCAATTTTAATAAATTGGACTTAGGGCACTCATAAGGGGAAGGGCTAAATTCTATCTCCAAATCTCTAGTGAATCCTAATCAAGACTAAAAAGGATTATTTCTAGACATCATCTGAAACCATGGAACTACATCATTTTCTATATAGACTTCAACTATAGTAAGGCGCTGCTCATCAGGTGTCTTATAGTAATTAAAGAATTGTTCTGCTTTAAAAATCCACTGCAGAACCTTAGTTCCATCAAAACGTGGGAAGTCCAGTATTATGTTCCTTACCTGAAATGGTTGGAAGCTCATGGTATTAGTACTTGAGCTCGATCTACCCAAAGGCTTGTGCTGCTTCAACGACTCCAAAGTTGCTTCGATTCTACTCAAACGGTCCAAATCCTCTACACGTTGCTTCACATAATCACAGTGCCTTATTTCCATTATGTCTAACAGATGCTTCATATTAGATTGAAGGTCCTTGAGTCTAGTATTTTCAGTCATGGTGGATTCAATGAAAGCACCAAATGTAAGGAACAATTAGCTCAATTAAGAATAATTTCTTGAAATACTTGTAAGGAATATATTGATACTGGAATTAGGGAGTACAATGTGACATATTAATTAAAATTCACTAAAGGAAAGTACATAAAAATGCAATCAAACAGTAGAATAGAAGGAAGTTCTGAGAGGAAGCCAGAAGAAGAAAAAGAGAAAACCGAGAATGGGGTTATGCATCACATACATTTTCCCATCATTTTGCCACCCTTTATATCACGAATTCCTTCAGCTTTCTATTAGCTTCTCTCACTCTCATGTTTTTCCTCACACCCTTGCTTTCCAGATCTTTTGCCACCTGTCCATTATTCCTAATCAACTTTAACCTAACTTCTTTCTTGATTTGGCTGCCACCAATTTCTTGATTGGTTATGTCAGTTGGCCACATGACATTCCCACCCTAAATTCTAGGGTTTACTATATCCCTCGAGGCCATTTCAAGCAAACATGTGCTCCTTATCGCCCCATCATCACGTCCACACCCTATATTCTTTGTTGTGTACTATTGACTTCCGTGCTGATCCAATCACCAACCAACTCCTCCAACATATTCTTGATGATCCAACCTGCAATAATGACATTGACAACAACTTTGACTGCTTTGTCAAGATTCTCACGTGGTTTGACACCAACAAAGACTATGCATTCTCCATTCCAAGTTCTGTGCGAAGTCCATCTTCCTGCCACTCGACCTCAATGTTGATCGGCCCAAACAGAGTTTGTCATTCACTGACGTTCATGACTTAGCTTGGGAGTACAGAGCCCTCTAGCGGTATTAAAGTAGTGTCACACGTTGCATTTTGATTGGTGCGGACGTGAAATAAATGCTAAATGAAATTGGAATATGGTTTTGCAAAGAATTTATGTATGATTAGTGGAATAAATAAATACATTTGATGTGATAAAAAGGAAACTCGATTCGTGCATATGTGGGAATATTTGTACTAACAAGTACAACTGATGTGGCAAATCAATGTGGATGTGTCTCCTCTAGGGAACATATTGTGTACTCCGAATAATCTTGTTGGTGTTAAACATATACGAACAATAAAGGAATTTGTTCTATTAAAGGGGGCATGTTTGGTCGTGGGTGACAATGATATTCAGAAAAAGTATTCAATCTTAGATATTAAATTTAATGTGCATGGTGCTCATATGTTGGATAACTATTTTTTTATTATTAGGATTTTATTTTGTTAATTAAGGATTTTATCTATTTTAGGATTTCAATTATAATTAAGATTTTAATTTAATGAGATTCTATTAAAATCCTAAATCTTATATTTATTAATTGTATTTGATTTAGATTTAATTTGTTTTATTTGAGAATTACAAATACCTCTCCTATGCACTTTGGAAGATATTATTGATGATTGATTATTGAATTCAGTGGATTATATTATTACTTTGAGGTCAAGTCTTTTAATATCGAGTGTCTGATATCAAGTACCTTTGGAACTCGAAAATTCATTATTGGTTTTCTCTATTGATCCTACATAAGATATATTGTTTTGTTATTTATTAATTATATGAAATAATTTTACAATATTTCTTAAAAATATATATATATATATATATATATATATATATATATATATATATATGTAATAATGTTAGAATAGATAAAGAATAGGGGCAATATTGATGCTGCTCCTCAAAGTTAGTATGTGTGGTTAGATCTTGTATAAGTATTGACCATTTTAGAATGTTGTTATTTTTGGAATTTAATGTTTATTGATTTTATTTACTTATAATTTAATATGATTACATTTTTAAATGAGTTTAGTTATATATATATTTTTGATTTTATTTATGTTATTTAAGTGTTGATGGTAATTATTGTATGTTAATTATAATTTATTGTTAAGATATAGATAATGATTTAATGTTTTCCTATTAATTATAAAAATAGATAAAGATTCTCTCATGTTAATAAATAATAAAAAAGTCTTATTGGAAACATAAAAACACATTTTATTTTCAATATATTTATTGAATCCTGTAATTAATCATAATAAGATAAAATTTATATTTATCTCTCTCTAATAAAATTATTTTGTTACATGAAAAGATCCAAACCCTTTAAAAATATCACCATACAATTGATTATTATTTTAGGACTTGAATGATAGATTTTTTTATGATTACATGATTTGCTGTGAGATTTTCACAACATTAATTATTTGGGTATATAATATTTTGACATACTGAATGTTCAACTCAATATCGGTGGATTTTCAACACTAATCATCTTACATTTGATTAATTCCTAAAATTTCTGCTTGCTTTATTGGATTTTATAGTTGTTTTACTTTTAATCATATTCTTTTTTTATCTGATAATCACATTCTTAATTTTGCATCTTTGTTTTATAATTGAAAACATTTTATATAACTAGATAGATTAGAAAAATTTCACATCACTCTAAAAAGAGTAAAAGACGACAAATTAAAAATTTTCTCTTTAAATTTTTTCTCATCCAAACAAACTAAGAAAGTTACTTACACAAATTATATATATATTAAACTAATTATCATAAAACAATTTATTGTACACAAGATTAGAATCACTTAACTAATAAACAAGGACGACAACACTGTAAAAGTAAGGAAGTAGTTCAAGAAAAAGCTAACAGGTTGCAGTCTCCAGGTGGGAAATGCAAGAGAACATGGAGCTGGCGTGTCCAGTGCATTCGCGTCGCGTACTTATGACATAGGCAACCTTTTTTTGATGGTCTCGGTCAGCTCAACCTCTCCCTCAGCCACAACCTCAACCAATTCGGACCTCACTATCACAAAGGTAAAGTGGGACCCAACAACAACAGCTGCTAGGTGTGAGAACAAGGTACGCATAATTAATAATATTAACTGTGCACTGAACCGGAGAAATTAAGGCAAATAATTAATAACAATTAATTAATTGCATAACAAAGAAAGAGAGAAGAGTCAGACAGATTGTGATTGAGTTGTATGAATGAACCTACTAGCTTGCTTCTCCAGAGCAGAGCAGAAACTCGAACCTTGTGATTGTGATCTAGCTGAGCTGAGCTGCATATGATGGACGCAGCTTCGGCGATGAACAAGTCGGGGAGTGGAGATTCGGAGCGCAGCGTTGGAGGCAGTGAAGAAAAAGGCACATTTGAGTACTTTGGTTGGGTGTATCACCTGGGAGTGAATTCCATTGGCCATGAGTACTGTCATCTCCGATTCCTTTTCATCAGGGGCAAATACGTTTTCATGTACAAGCGTGATCCTCACGAATACCGTGGCACTGTATGTTTCTTTTCCCTTTTTCCCTCATCTTGCTTCTCTTCACTTGTGCATGTGTGTCAAACTTCATCAATATTCCAATCTTATTCTTGTCTTTTGACTTGATTGACTACCAAATAATGGGGAAAGGATTTATCTGGGATTCTATGTACGTGATCTAGTGGGCCTGGAATTTAAGGTGGATTAATAATTATCCAATATTCTTTGTACTTTAAAAAATAAAAATAGAAATCAGTTGAAGTTTATTTGTTTTGGTGGCTACAGTCTATGACGACTGCTGCTGCTCATTTGAAATTGAGAATTATTTTGGATGAGGAACTGGGAACTTTATAGTTTGATACTTGATAGTATCAGTGGCACAACGGAGATAGATACAAATGTTGATTATACCAATGAAAAACATTGAGGCTTAACTTGAAAGAGTCATTGGAAATAACATCACAAGCAGGATCAAGGCTGATTACTGCAGTAAGATACTGTCAGAATTTATGGGATTATACGGTACTGGGTGAGCCATGTGTACCGAGAATCTGTGAGTGATAATCTAGAGTTGACTGGGTTGCCTGATTAAAAGGCTAAAAAGGAGCATATATAACAAATTAACATCAGAAGGAATTTATGCTTCAATTGCAAATTGCACAATTTTCATCAAACATTTTTCAGTTTCTTTTGTGCTAAAGGAACAACAAAAAACAAATAGGAGCAGCTCATTATGTAACACTGCTCCTGTCCTAGATGTATGGTCCCAAATCATTAACAAAACTAACCTGCTCCAACATTACCCAAGTAACACAAAAAGATAATATTTTCTAAGAACACCCAACCGGCAAGGTGAACAGTCTGCTAGTGACTCCTAGACCACTTGACAATAATGAACCTATTCCCGGTCCCAAGGCCTTTATGTTGATGCTATTCGATCCTACCTGTTGAGCCACCCTCATTGGCACAACTTACTTTTTTATTTACAGAAGAAATTTATAGTTTGATAGATTATGAATCTGTATTATTTAATTGAACGTACATACTTGTTAGTTTCAATAATCCTTTAATAATTTTGTAGTTTAGTTTTTTCAAATGTGGGTTCTAATGCCATTTCGCTTGTTAGTTTTCTGTTTTTCTTTTCTTCTTCTATTATCTCTAGATTTTTTTTATAATAGTTGAATATTTAATGTTAAAACTTTCCTTTGTGCAGAAACCCATTAGGCAGGGAGTTGTAGGGCCTGCACTAATGGTGGAGGAGCTAGGTCGTCAAAAGGTCAACAATGGGGTAATTACTAGCATACACATCACTTTGTATTTACTAAATTAAACTGATTGTGCATTGGTTTTGGTGGAGTATTCTCTCCGAGGTTCAACTTATAACAAGCTCTTGTCTTGTGATTTGAATGTATATGTTTGATTACCTTGTAAATTTGATGGAAGCTAAATATTTTTTGTTTTCTTCTCCAGGATCTTTATGTTTTACGGTTTTACAATCGATTAGATGAGGCCAAAAAGGGAGAAGTAAGTTATAGTTTTGAATTGCATATTCTAATAATTGTTGATAGTGTTTCAAAAAAAAAATGTTGATAGTGATTGAAAGCTACTTGCCTGCAGCATGCTTTTTAACAGGTATAACAGCTTATGAAGAATTCAAGATTGATCTTGTAACTTGTTACACTCTACTAAATATAAAACAGAAGCATAAGCTTCCATCTTTTGTAACTTGTAAAAGTTGCATGCTAAGTTATAATTTTTTAAGAAAACGTGATTTTAGTTGCTTACAATTTTTATTTAAAAAAAGAAAAACCACATCCTTACCAGAACTGTATATGCATCATAAATTATTTTACCTAAAATTGATGTAAAGTACTTTACTCCCATTGCATTTTTCAGGTTAAATGCTAGTGTAGTAATTTGTAAATATCCCAGCGAGCAATAAGTACCAGATCCCCAACCACTAGTAGTGGCTCAGTTAACAAATCAAGTTCCATGTAGGTGAACTTTACCTGTAGTGCAGGGGTTCGAAACCCATTGAAAGCTCACCTTGTGGCCAAGTCCAAGGCGATGTCTGAGTGAGGATTAATCCCACACCTGAAGGGTGTGAGGATGCCTCATGGTCTTACAAAAAAAAAGTGCCAAATCCCACAGCATACAATTGAATTTATAGAGAAATCCAAAGCAGGAACTCTTGATAAAAGTATTTACCATGAAGAAACAATAGCCAACCGGAGTGGTTCTTTAAGGCAATTTAAGTCAAATATTATACTTTTCTTAATAACCACGTCAAGTTGTTATTTTTCCTTCATAGTAAACATTTTTAACTGGAGTTCCTTATTTTGGAATTCTCCCTTGATTTTATCATGGGCATTCTATTTGTTACCATGCTTGTTGTGGGGAATGTTATCAAAATGCTTAAAACCAGGTTCCCAGAATTAAAATATGTATATAAACTGGCCCTTGAATTTTTGGCTTGAAAGTTTCGATATAGTTTCTTGATTCAACAATTGCACTAGCATACAAATGTATCTGCATCTATGTGTCTGTATTGGAGAGCTTATTTATTTGGAATTTAATGAACCCCTACATGTCATGGGTGCTATAGGTTTTTCTTTTTTCAGTATAGAAATATGTTTTTTTCATGTACATTTTCTTCAAGATTGCTTGCGCTACTGCTGGGGAAGCCCAGGGATGGATAGAAGCATTTGATCATGCCAAGCAGCAGGTACGAGAAAATTACTAGAAGGTTGCATTTATAATGCAAATGTTGCATTTGTTATTGGTGTTAGTAATTGTTTGACTGAGATTGAAAGTTTATTTTTGGGCAGGGGATTTGGATTGTAGTTCTTATTATGAAATTTTCAAACATATAGGTCTTTCTTGTATGTAAAGAATATGGGAGTAGCTGTTTTGCTAGCTAAAAGAATTGGGATGTCATGGAACTTTATCAATATTTACCATAATTTGCATATGTTCTTAATTTACCAGATATATGCTCTTTGCAGGCTGAGTATGAGCTGTCAAGAGGAGTTAGTGCCAGAGACAAACTAAACATGGAGGCTGAGTATGCCTTTTTTTTTTCCACCTGAAATGCACTCGTACTAATATCTGATAGAATAACATTAGTTGAATGGTCTTGTCAGCAATGCTGATTGGTAAATGATTAATAATGGTTTTTGTATCATACACATTAGCAGGGGATTCCAATGCTTTGGTCCTTTCAATTGTCTGTATTTTTCTTCTTTTTTCCTTCATTTTTTTCCTTATAAAATCTAGGAATTGTGATAGTTTTTAATACTTTGAAGGAATATTCCTTGAAGTTAGATATTACTGTTCTGATTAATATATTTGTGACTTATGCTTAATGAAAGATCTGCATAGTTGTTGTTGGGATCATTATTAGGTGGCCTGCCTTTGAGGTTGTCCTTTTATTAGATGATTTATCATAAATTGACATATCATTTCTCTTTATGTCGTGGAAGGATCAATCTTGAAGGACATCGACCTAGAGTGAGGCGGTATGCCCATGGGTTGAAGAAGCTTATAAGAATTGGCCAAGGTAAAAAAATAAGGATGGTTTGGTCAATAATATTCATTTGGGGGTGCTTTTGATTCATTTAACATGCTTAATTGATTTGATAATTTGCTTATTGGACAATATAATCCACCTGTTATGCATGTTAGCAGAGTGTAATGGAGCATCTATTTTGTTTCCTTTTTCAAAAGGAGAGACAAATTTTACAGTATTGATATGAACCTGAACTTGTGGAATGATAGTTGCTGAAAGCGTGATTCTGAATCAATATTGGTTGTATTTTTGCAAGGAATTCCATGTTTCTTTTCTAATTTCTATGATTATGGTGGGGTTGCTGCATTAGCTTTTTTCATCTTATATTTGCTTCTCTCTTTATATACTAGTTAACATCACTCTTGCTGTTTTATTCTGAAAGGCCCAGAGACACTGTTACGGCAATCATCAAAGTTGGCTGCTAGGCCAGATGGGTTTGAAGGGGACAGTGGAGATGCATTTGAAGCACATCAATGGAAATGTTTTCTTACCATGGCTGGTATTTTTCTTCTGCCACAAGCATACACTATTTTGCAACCTATTGTAAGGGTGTTTCCCTTTTAGTGATTTCTTAATATCGATCAAATTCTTTAATTTAAAGGCATCCAGAAACTGTAATAAAGGCCCTTTTTTATTAAGTCTAAGTTGAGGTTGTCATTGAAGGCCCTTCCTTAATTTATCATTATAGCATCTTGAATAGAGGATGAGGAGGAGGCCAGGGTCCTCTGAACTAGAAATAGGCCTCTGTGGCAATTAATTCAATGAGTGTATCAGGGGAGAAAATTTTGAAGGTTATTATCCTCACCTCTTGTAGTCTCCTATTTTCTTTGCGTTATAGAAAATTTTCATTTATCAGGAAAAATGAAAAGAAAAGTAAAAGAAACTCTACAAAGGAAGAAAATCATTACTCTAGAGAAAATTGATAAGTCTTAGAGATTGAACACAGATTTGGTGAATTGCTTGAGTTTGTAGCACTCTGCACTCTGATATATATACACACTAAGAAATAAATATAGTGTTACATTTGCAAGAAAGAATAAGCTATTTCCTATGACTCTGATTTCCTAAGAACAGTAACTCTTATAATTCCCAATGATACATTTAATCATTACTGTCGACAATAATACTCAACACTCCCCCTCAAGTTAGTGAATGAATATCTATCATTCCCAGTTTGCCAGTAAGCTCCTGAAACCGCTCTCTGGGTAGTCCCTTAGTCAATACATTTGCCAACTGATATCCCAAAGGAACATATGCTGTGGTTATCAGTCCACTATCCAATTTCTCCTTGATAAAGTGCCAGTTTATCTCAATGTGTTTTGTCCTGTCATGTTGAATCGGATTATGCCCAATGCTAATGACTGATTTGTTGTCACAAAACAGTTTCATAGGAGCTTCATACTTTATTATCAGGTCATCTAATATGATCTTTATCCATAATAACTCATAAACTCCTTGTGCCATAGCTCGAAACTCAGCCTCTGCATTTGACCGAGCAACCAAGTTTTGTTTCTAGGGTTGGCACCCACGCGGGGCGGGGCTGGGGAGTACCTCCCCGCTCCCTATCCTCGCACCCCAACTATATCCTCGTCCTCGGCCTCGTTCCCCGCCACGGGGAATTTTTCCCCCTATCCCCATTCTTCGCGGGGATTCCCGCTATATTTAAAAATATAAAAAAAAAAAAAAAAAAGAAAAGATGAAATAAATTATTTTAATATTTTGAATTTTAAATAAATATAAATTTAATTAAAGATGAAATTACTAAAATATATATTTATTTATATAATAATACCTATATATATATATATATATATATATATTATAAAGGGTATTTTAGTAATTTTTCGGGGACGGGGACCTCGCGGGGCAGGGAGTATGGTCCCCGTCCACGTCCACGTCCCCAAATATCCCACGGGGAGATTTTTCTCCCCGTCCCCATCCCCGTGGGGAGAAAAACCCCACATTCGGGGCCCCATTCGGGGCAGTCCCCGCGGGGATCCCCGAAATGCGGGGAGAATTGCCATCCCTATCTGTTTCTTACTCCTCCATGTTATTAGATTTTCACTTAGAAACATACAATAACCTAATGTTAACCTCCTATCAATAACTGAACCTGCATAGTCAACATTCGTGTACACTTCCATGGATAGATTTTCCATCTTTTCTAAATAGCAATCCTTTTCTAGGTTTGGTTTTAAGATACTGTAAAATTCGATCCATGGCCTGCACGTGTCTTACCCTCGAGTCATGCATGAACTGGCTAACAATACTGACAACATATGCTAGATCTGGTCTGGTATGTGCCAGGTATATCAATTTCCCTACTAACCTCTGATATTGAGCTCTATCAATCTTGGGCTATGAAGCACGGACACGCCGTTTATGAGGCGTGTCCACGTGTCGGACACGTGTCCGTGTCAGATATATGGGGACACCCGTACGATACACGTGTCCTGCGTGTCGAAAAATGTCCGATTAAAAAGATTATTATTTTTAATTTGGACACGTCTCGGACACGCTTGGACACATCTCGGACACACTTGGATACATCTCGGACACGTCTAAAACACAACTTGAACATGACCCATTAATATATTTTAAAAAAAAAATAGTTTCCATGATTAACGTTCAATTAGTAAGCTTGTAACCCACCCAAACCCAATCACATAACTAACGTCTCAAGCCACTATTTTCACATACCAATATTTTAAATTATATCTTTTCACACATCAATATTAGACTTTTAAGTTTTATCTTTTCACACACCACTATTTTCATCTACTCCTTCTACCTTTGCTCGTACTAAATCGTCCATTTCATCGTCACCAAAACTTGTGTCACACCAATATTTCCTCTAGTTAATTTTTTTTTATGCATATGTACTCGTACATGATTAGTTCTATTATGAGAAGTTGATTTAGGAGATATTTTTAAATATATCAATAAAAATTATGTTACATATCTTTTAGGAGGGTCTTACTAGGTAACAAATATTGGCACATATGACATATATTAAAATATTATAAATCTTCAAGCTTATAAAATGATATTAATGAATTATGAATTTTTTTACTTAAATTTATAATTATAATTATAATTATAATTGTATATGCCGTGTCCGTGTCCTACAATTTTTGAATTTGGTATGTCTCCGTGTCCGTGTCTGTGTCGTGTCCCATGTCCGTGTCCGTATCCGTGCTTCATAGATCTTGGGACTCTCTTCATCATTACCTATTCTTTGATTCTACTCAACGGGCACACTAGTAGCCTTACACTCGAGCTTTCCGGTCTCTTTTAGAAGATCTAGGATGTATTTCCTTTGAGAAATGAAGATACCTTGCTTGGAATAGGCAACTTCAATTCCAAGGAAGTACTTTAGCCTTCCAAGATCTTTCATTTCAAATTTAGCTGCTAATTTCTCCTTTAGGAGTTGCTTCTCGATTAAGTCATCACCTGATATAATGATGTCATCAACATTCACTTGTAAAACAGTGAGTTTACCTTCTTGTGAATGTTTAAAAAAGAGAGTATGATTACCTTAACTTTGTCTATATCCCAGGGACATCATTGTCTTTGTGAATCTTCCAAACCAAGCACAGGGAGATTGCTTCAACTCCTTTAAATCTTTTTTTGACCTGCAAACCTTGTTCCTTCCACTAGTGGAATCGTATCCAGGAGGAATCTCCGTATAAACTTCCTCCTCTAAGTCTCCATGGAGAAAAGCATTTTTAACATTGTAATTTCCACCCAAAGTGAGCAACAAGGGCTAAAATGAAGCTCTAGTGCTGCAAAGAAAGATTTTTTGAAGAGACAAATTGAGAAATAGGGTATTTGGTACAAGATCTTTCCCCTTTCCTCAATGCAATTGGTAAGTCATCTGGGTCAGGTTCACAATTATTCAAAGGAATGTTATCAGTTTCAAAAACATGAAGACTAGTATCTTCAGTACTTACCGTAGGTTCGGACGTCTGAAGTTGTTGTTGGGCCAGTTCGGGTTTTCCCCTCCTCTGATACACCAATATTGGTATGCTAGCCTTGGCCTTGACCTTAGCTGGTTCAGGTGGGGTACCAAAAGAAGATGCTAATTCTTGTGTAGAGTCAGACAGTAAAAGAAAGCAGGACTCAAGAAAGAAAGACTCAGCTTCCGGAATGTTTTCCCCCTGAAGCTGAGAACGAGTAAAGAAGGACTCATCTTCATGAAAAATGACATCCATGGAAACAAAAAAAGGACGACTCGAAGGGTGAAAGCATTTGTACCCCCCCTTGTCAGGAGTATAACCCAGGAAAACACATTTGATAGCACGAGGATCAAGTTTGTTGTGATGATGGCGATGTACATGAACAAATGCCACACAACCAAAGACACGAGACTATAGACTCTGCATGATAGGAACTGAAGGAAAGTAAGATGTCATGAGTTAGACAGGACTTACATTACCGAGAACACGAGATAGTAACCGATTGATCAAATAAGCAGTAATTAAAACAACTTCTCTCTAGTATGAGCTAGGAACAGACCTTTGGAATAGTAAAGCTCTAGTGATTTCAAGTAAATGATGATTTTTTTTTTGCAACACCATTTTGCTAAGGAGTATCAACACATGTGAGTTCATGAACAATACCATGCTCTTTAATAAATTTAGAGAGATTTTGGTTGACATACTCTTTACCATAATCAAAACGCAAACGTTTAATGGATTTTCCCAATTGTGTTTGGACCATACAATAAAACTGAACAAACAATTGAGATACTTCAGATTTGTCTTTAATTAGGAAAAGCCAAGTTACTCTAGTACAATCATCAATGAATGAAACAAACCATTTTGTATCAGAAATATTAGAAATAGATACAGGACCCCAAACTTCAGAATGAATAAGGGCAAAAGCCTCAACACTTTTATTAGAACTAGGAGAGAAAGTTACACGATGGTGTTTAGCAAACTCACAAACATCACAATGAAAAGACTAAACAGACTCTTTCAAAAATAAAGATGAGAACATAGACTTAAGCAAAGTAAAAGGAGGATGTCTAAGACGCTTGTGCTGTAACCAAATTTGAGAAGAGAGACTCAGAACTAGACTAATGACAGGAAAGTAGCAACTTTTGACTAGGACCACCTTCAGCTCGTATATTGAGGAGATAGTACAACCCTCCCTATTCCTTAGCAACTCTAATTGTCCTCCCCGTGACAAGATCCTGAAAGACACAATGAGAATTGAAAAAGGTTACTGCACAATTTTTGTCTTTGGTGAGCTTATGATGGGAAATAAGATTATTAGAAAGTTTAGGAACATGGAGCACATTGTTTAAGTGTAGGGAAGGATGGAGTTCAATAGTACCGGAACCCGCAATTGAGGTATGGGAGCCATTAGCTACAATTATATGATGCTTACTAGAATAGGGTTGATAAGATAAAAAATGTGGAGAATAAAAGATCATATGGTCAGTCGCACTAGAGTCAATAATCCACAAATCCTCAGAAACAATTCTAGAAGCATTAAAGGATTGGGAACATAAATTCTTACCTGTCATGGCCAGAGAACAAGAGCCAGAAGGCTTACTGGGAGAGGCAATGAGAGTCCGTAGGTGCTCTAACTCAGTTTTACTAAGGGCTAGAACTTCATCTCCCACCTTTGAGTCTTCACCCGCAGTCATAGAATCCGAAGTGGTCACATTTGCTTGGTTGTGTTGCATATCCTTGAACCCTCCTGTGCGGCTAAGAACCTGGTCTTTCTCATAGAGTTTGAAGCAGTTCTCCTTGGTGTGACCAGATTTCTTACAATAGGTGCACCAACGACTCTCTCGGTTAGGCCTAAAGGAGGAAGAAGAAGAGCCTGGTTTAGTCGTCTTGCCTGTTGCCAAGGCTGACCCACTAGTGAGCTTGTCATCAAGCATGATAGCCTTACAACTTTTCTCTCCCCGAATAGTGTAGAACACCTCAGATAGTGAGGGTAGTTTCTCCTTGCCCAGATTCTGAACCCGAATAGGGTTATACTCAGAATTCAGATCGGAGAGGAACTCAAAGATCCGGTCCCTTTCAACAAAACTAGTCAACGTGGAAGCATCCTTGCTACACTTCATTTTCAGATTCTGGTATTGATCCAGCTCAATCCACTGGCCATTAAAGGTCCCATAATAATTTGTAACCGAGAGTGCTCCTTGTTTGATAGCGAAGATTTTTGTCTTCAACTTATAGCAAGTGGCAATGTCCTGTTTCATAGAAAAGGTTTGATGAAGATTGTCCCAAATTTCACAGGAAGAAGGAAGGAACATACAGTTTATTCTAACCTCGGGAGTCATGGAGTTCCAGAGCCATGTTATAATAAGAGAATCCTCATCATCCACGTTTCAAATTATGGGTCATCCTTCTTAGGAGCAGTCCTTTCGATGTGGTTTAACTTCCGACGGCCCTTAAGGGTAGTATGGATGACTTGGGCCTACTGTAAGTAATTTTTTCCATTAAGGCGATAGGTGAGGTGCAAAACCAAGAGATCATTGGGATTCAGAGGTGTGGGCTGTGCTGTGCTAGACTGTGGGATGGCTGTGGTAGTCTCGTTGTCTGACATGGTAGCAGTTGAACAGGAGCAAGAGATGCCAGCGAACAGAATGGGACCGCCGAAGAGGTGAGCGGAGTCTTGGATAGTGGCGCGTGGCTTATATGCGTCAAACTGGTGGACGTGCGTGTGCAGGCGCATGACTGGTTTTCCAACGACGAGGCTCTGGGTGACGATGGGTGCCCTTGCTATGGCGGTTTGGGTGTGGGAAATGGACTGGGCTGTGTCACAGTCACGAGCATGTGATGAAGGCACTGAACCCAGCGATGAAGGCTGATTTGATCAGCAACGAAGGCCTATGGCAGTAGAAATAACAGAGGCTCCTAGATCGGAATCTCTGATACCATCTAGAGAAAATTAATAAGTCTTAGAGATTGAACACAGATTTGGTGAATTGCTTGAGTTTGTAGCACTCAACACTCTGATATATATATACACTAAGAAATAAATATAGTGTTACATTTACAAAAAAGAATCAGCTATTTCTTATGACTTTGATTTCCTAGGAACATTAATTCTTATAATTCCTAGTGATACATTTAAACATTACACTATTTCCAACACCTATGACTCTGATTTCCTAGGAACATTAACTCCTAAAATTCCCAATGATACATTTAATCATTACTGTCGATAATAATACTCAACAATTACTATATTTGGGATCAGGCAACTTGAGAAGCAATGTACGCTTTGTCCTTTCTGTGCATGATTTGGTTGTTAGACTCTTAACACAAACGATGATGCTTTTGCTTATGATTTTTCCTACTTTTAATTCTTGTTTATATTAGTCATGATAGAAAAAATTATAGTTGGATCTATCTATTATAATATCTGAAAAATATTTTTCTGATATTTTAATACTATCCTTATCCTTCTAGATGCTTTTTGTTTGTGGTTTCAGGTATTAGAATTTTTGAGGATGTTTCTGATCACAAGGTATGTATACAATTCACTTCTTTTGTTGAAGGGGGGGGGGGGATAGCTCCTGGTTGACACGGATTATCAATATATTTCTTAAAAACTAGTTAGCTTTCCATTCATGTCTGTTATTCTAAAGGAGTTGAAAGAGTATACATGTCTTGTGGCTGATTCAATTATCACCCAATACTTGTTTCTCTGTATTGATATTTTCCTTGTAAAGTCTGGACAGCATAATTTGCTTAACATAATGTTGGACTTTATTTTACAGATTTATTTCTTTATTGTACAGATTTATTTCTTAAAATTTAGCTCTATTTTAGGCAAGTAATTATTGTCATAAGCCTATATAATGTAGATCATACCTGTACAATTACTATTATTCAGAAATAATATTCAGAAATACCCTTTGAAGTTGGTATCAGAGCTCCTAATCTGGGAGCCTCTGTTGTTTCTGCTGCAATCAGCCTTCATTACTGATCGGACCAACCTTCATTGCTGGATTTAGAGCCAACCTTCATTGCTGGGATTCTAGCAACCTTCATTGCTGCCTTCAATCAGAACCAGACTAGAACCAGATCAGATTGTTTGCGCACACTGTTTCAGCCCAAACAACCATCCTCTGTTCTGCCACGAGCACTGTTCACCCTCTGTTTCTTTGCTCTGAACGGGACTGCTCCAAACAATCAGCGCCGTGAACCGCGACCTATGTCAGCAACCTGAAACTGCCCATCCAGATCCAAGCAGTGTCGTCTTCGTCCAGATCTCCTCGTGTCAACAACCAGTACTGTGAACCAGCAATTCGTCTCAGCAACTAGTGGCGTGAACCGTGACTTGTGTTAGCAACCCACAACCCGCAACCCGCAACCCGTGTCCCTCAATCTGGGATTACTGAACCCACCACGCAGACCCGTCGCGTCATAGTCGCCGTTGCCTTCGCCAGAGCTGGCAACCCACGAGCAGCCGACCACCAGATCTGGTTGTTCTCTACCTAGCCGTGTCATAGTCGCCATTGCCTTCACTAGAGCCGGTAGCCCATGAGCAGCCGCACCACGGTCATCTTCTTCCTGTTTCTTGTACCTGTTGTAGCCGTACCACAGTCGTATCATTTCGTTGTAGTCTGTACCTATTTCGTCTTCTGCAACCTTTCAACGTAAAAAAAGAGGAGCAGGTTGTCAATTGTGAACCATGAGTATGTCAGACGACCAAGCCATAAGAATTTTTGTTGTCAATCCTTTAATGCTTCTGGTACTGAGAATTTATGGATTATGGACTTTGGTGCAATTGACCATATGACCTTTTATTCACCAGCTCTGTTATCTTATCAACCTTCTTCTAGTAAGCATCATATAATCATAGCTGATGGCTCTCACACCTCAATTGCGGGTTCTGGTACTATTAAACTCCAGCCCTCTCTACACTTATTCAATGTGCTCATGTTCCCAAACTTACCTATAATATTATTTTCATTCATAAGCTTACTAAAGGCAATAATTGTGTCGTAACCTTTTTTCATTCTCAATGTGTCTTTCAGGATCTTGTGATGGGGAGGACGATTGGAGTTGCTAAGGAACAGGGAGACTTGTAATATTTCCTTAATATGTCAGCTAATGGTGGTCCTGATCAGAAGTTGCTATCTTCCTGTTATCAATCTAGTTCTGAGTTTCTTTCTTCTTAAATTTGGCTATAGCACAAACGTATGGGACATCCTCCTTTTTCTTTGCTTAAGTCTTTATTTGTAAAAGAATCTATTGAGTCTTTTCATTGTGATGTTTGTGAGTTTGTCAAATACCATCGTGTAACTTTTTCACCTATTTCTAATAAAAGTGTTGAGCCTTTTGCACTTATTCACTCTGATGTTTAGGGTCTTGCATCTATTTTCAACATCTCTGGCACTAAATGGTTTGTTTCCTTCATTGATGATTGTACTCGAGTAACTTGGCTTTTTCTAATGAAAGACGAATCATATGTGTGTTAGTTGTTTTTTTAGTTTTACCGCATGGTTCAGACCTAATTTGGAAAGTCCATTAAACGTTTGCGTTCTGATAATGGTAAGGAGTATGTCAACCAAAATTTCTCTACATTTATTAAAGAGCATGTCAACCAAAATTTCTCTACATTTATTAAAGAGCATGGTATTGTGCTTGAACTCACATGTGTTGATACTCCTCAGTAAAATGATGTTGCAGGAAGAAAAAATCGTCATTTACTTAAAATCACTAGAGCTTTACTATTCCAAATGTCTGGTCCTAGTTCATATTGGGGCGAAGTTGTTTTAACTGCTACATATTTAATCAATTGGTTACGATCTTGTGTCTTGAGGAATGTAAGTCCTGTCCAACTCTTGACCTCTCACTTCCCATCTGTTCCTATTATGCAAAGTCTATAGTCTCGTGTCTTTGGTTGTGTGGCTTTTGTCCATGTACATCACCATAATCATAGCAAACTTGATCCCCGTGCTATTAAATGTGTTTTTTTGGGGTTATGCTCATAACAAAAAGGGGTACAAATGCTATCACCCCTCAAGTCATCATTTTTTCGTCTCCATAGATGTCACTTTTCATGAAAAAAAGTCTTTCTTTACTCGTCCTCAACTTCGGGAGGAGAACACTCAGGAAGCTGAGGCTGAGTCCTTTTCTCCTGAGTTCTTCCTTCCTTTACCATTTAACTGTACACAAGAATTGACATCTTCTTCTAGCACTGCACCTGAACTAGCTAAGGTCAAGGCCAAGGCTAGCACACCAAAATTGGTGTATCAGAGGAGAGGGAAACCCGAACTGGCCCAACAGCAACTTCAGGCATCCGGACCAACGATAAGTACTAAAGATACAAGTTCTCCTGTCTCTGAACTTCCTATTTTTGAACCTGACCCAAATAATACTGTTTCTGAACCAGATAACATGTCTTTGAATAATTGTGAACCTGACCTAGATGACTTACCTATTGCATTGAAGAAAGGGAAAAGATATTGTCCCAATCCCAAGTACCCTATTTCTCAATTTGTCTCTTCTAAACACCTTTCCCTGCAGCACCAGAGTTTCATTTCTGCCATAGATGCTATCAAAATCCCAATATCAGTATAAGAAGCATTAAATGATAAGAACTGATTCAAGCCATGAATAAGGAGATGGGTGCATTGGAAAAGAATGGAACATGGAAGATTGTTGAGAGACCAGGTGACAAAAGGCCAGTAGGGTGCAAATGAATATATACTTTGAAATATCGGTCTGATGGTACACTAGACCGGTATAAAGGTTGGTGGCAAAAGGATACACTCAGACTTATGGAATTGACTATGAGGAGACATTTGCTCCAATAGCAAAGATGAATATTGTAAGAATCTTATTCTCCCTTGCTGCCCACTTTGGGTGGGAGTTACACCAGTTTAATGTTAAAAATGTCTTTCTTCATGGCGACTTAGAGGAGGAAGTTTATATGAAAATTCCCCTTGGATACGACTCCACTAGTGGAAGGAACAAGGTGTGCAGGTTAAAGAAAGCTTTATACAGGTTAAACAGTCTCCTCGTGCTTGGTTTGGAAGATTCACAAGAACAATGGTGTTCCTGGGATACAAACAAAGTCAAGATGATCATACTCTCTTTTTTAAACATTCACAAGAAGGTAAACTCACAGTCCTGCTTGTGTATGTTGATGACATTATTATATCAGGAGATGATCTAGTTGAAAAACAACTCCTAAAGAAGAAATAAGCAGCTGAGTTTGAAATGAAAGATCTTGGAAAGTTAAAGTACTTCCTTGGAATTGAAGTTGCCTACTCCAAGTAAGGTATCTTCATTTCTTAAAGGAAATATGTCGTAGATCTTCTCAAAGAAACTGGAAAGCTTGGGTGTAAGGCTACCAGTGTACCCATTGAACAGAATCACAAAATGGGAAGTGATGAAGAGAGCCCTAAGGTGGATAGAGCTCAATACCATGGACTAGTAGGGAAACTGATATACCTGGCACATACCAGACCAGATCTAGTGTATGTTGTCAGTATTGTTAGCCAATTCATGCATGATTCGCGAGAGAGACATAGGCAGACTGTAGATCGAATTCTACAATATCCTAAAACCACGCCTGGAAGAGGATTGCTATTTAGAAAGGGGGGAAACCTATCCATGGAAGTATACACAGATGCTGACTATGCAGGTTCAGTTACTGACAGGAGATCAACATCAGGTTATTGTATGTTTTTGGGTGGAAATCTAGTAACATGAAGAAGTAAGAAACAGAATGTAGTGACACAATCAAGTGCAGAAGCTGACTTTTGAGCTATGGCACAAGGAGTTTATGAGTTGCTATGGATGAAGATCATATTAGATGACCTGAAACTAAAGCGTGAAGCGCCTATGAAATTGTTTTGCGATAACAAATCAGCCATTAGCATTGTGCATAATTCAGTTCAACATGACATGACAAAACACATTGAATAGACCGACACTTTATCAAGGAAAAATTGGATAGTGGACTCATAACCACAACATACATTCCTTCAGGATATCAATTGGCAGATGTATTAACTAAAGGACTATCCACAGAGTGCTTTCAGGATCTTACTGGCAAGCTGAGAATGATAGATATCCATTCACCAGCATGGGGGGGAGTGTTGGACTTTATTGTACAAATTTATTTCTTTATTATACAAATTTATTTCTTGTAATTTAGTTCTATTTTAGGTAAGTAATTATTGTCATAAGCCTATATAATGTAGATCATACATGTACAATTACAATTCAGAAATAATATTTAGAAATACTCTTTCAAGTCACAGATTTCTTCTGGTGCATGGTTTTATGTGTGCATGCACAACTGTTGTTTGTAATTATAACATACACTCTTAATTACCAAGAACAATATTTATAAGTGATTTATAGTAAATCAATCAGATCTCATGACCAAAAACATGGTAAAATTTTGATATTGCTAAAGGAACTTAATGGAATGGGTTTCCAATCCAGGAATTAAGCCATATGTGCAGCTGTTCTCCCTCAAAGTCAAATATCCTTTTCTGCTTTGAGATTCAAGCGCTTGTTTGGTCTGCAGAAACTCATGTATTCCTTATCACTGTTGAAGTCATTACTGATTAAACCAGGAAGAAATTTTTCCTGCTGTTATGGAACTCCCTCAATTTTTTTTGCTTCCAGAATGGTTAACAATAATTTAGAGTTTTCTTTTATTCCTATTACGAAACTTGTGATTGTCATTAAGATTTTTTCACATAGTGGTATCTGTTCATGGCTATACAAGTATTATCATGATGTTTTCACAAAGTCAGTTTTACTTTTTTGTTCTTTTAGCTATTGGAGAAAGGACACCTTTGTGTGTATTACTGTCCTTTATATGGAAAATGAAGTGGTTTTTATTTTTCCATGATATTAATAGGAAAGTACTGTCAATAAAAGCCTTGACGTGTGTCTTTGTAATCCAAAATCTTTTCTTTCACGATAATGAATCATCTGATATTCATTGCTTAATTGTGTTAATATCTCAGATATTTGTATGTGCTTGTTGTATAGCTTCAGTTCTCCCATTTTTTCTGTCACATTTCAAACAATTGAAATTGGTGCTTTAATTCATTATGATAGGACAGATAAATAAGTGTGATTTCTGCTTTGACATTCTTTTTGTGCTTTGAAGAATGGTAAGGGTGTCCTCGTGAAGTCTGTTGGTGTTATTGATGCAACTGCAGATACTGTTTTTGAAGTGCTTTTGAACACTGAACGACAGAAAAGATATGAGTAAGTTGCCTATAGAAAGTGCTTGAGAGTCTTGATACCATATTGGGGAAATTAGTCTCTCCTATAATTATTTTTTGCAGGTGGGATATGTTGATGTGTGACTTGGAGCTGGTAGATTCTTATGATGGACACTATGATGTTGTTTATGGGACATATGATCCTAAGTATCTAACCTGGTAATCAATTGATGTTAACCTTTTCAAATTTCAAAATTAAAACATCATTGCAACTGGATTGATATGGTGGTATGTTCTGTTCTGTAAAATTTATTATTAATAATTTTGTTTAATTTTCTATAATTCCTCATTTGTGAATGTGAAGTGTGGATTTTTTTTTTTGATAGATATTTGTATGCACTGGCTAATTTTGATTTTCCTATTAACTTTGACTTTCATTCCGTAAAATTCTTCATATCAGACGTGCTAACTTATGGGTTGTGTGTGTGTATGTGTTTTTTTTTTTATTTTGTCAGTCCATGCTTTAGTTATTTGTGATGAAATTTTAGCTGCCGAAAAAGCTACAATTTCATGTTATCTCCGCCTTCTCTCCTATTCCCTTATTAATTTCTTTTTGCATCAGCGAATAGAAAGCAAGTTTTACTCGAATTTTTGTGACTTAATCACGTTTTACTTTTTAAAATGTTGAATTGCTTTTTAAACTTAATCCAGGTGGCATTCAAAGCAGGATTTTGTCTTCACTAGGCAATGGTTTCGTGGACAAGATGGAACATATAGTAAGAATATGGTCATTGTGATAATGTTTTTGGAACTCTTTTCATAATCATGAATTAGTTCATTTACTTTCATTGCTAGTATAGTAGTATTATGTCCTTTGATTTTCCTGTTGAATTTGAAGAGATTTAAGCTTTTACAAAATACTTATCAAACTGCAATAGGGCTTCAAAAGTGAAGTTTCTCTTATTATGCATTGCATCCATGTTACTTAATTTTATTCAAACATGTTACCAGTTCTTTAGTACAGGAGTTTGGTATTACTATGGTGGTTGTTGTAACCTTGATTGACATGTATCATCAGCAGTGATTCTTGGATTTGTTTACCGGTTTAGTTGAAAGCATGCTGTCTTTCGACTTACTTGGACAACATATGCTGAAATATTCTATGTATTTAATTCATGCAGCTATCTTGCAAATTCCAGCCGTACATAAGAAAAAGCCTCAAAGATCTGGATATCGACGTGCAAAAATTAATCGTAAGCAATTTTTTGCATTAAATTCTAGAAATTGACTAGAATAATGGTGCTTGGTATTTGTACTCGTTTAGGAGTTGCAGTCAGTTATATGAAAATGAAGTTTCAGCTTTTTCAAAAGCAACATATGGAGTAGTTGGTATTAATATATATTTCTTTTCCATAATTGTACATTGGGCTACCTTATTCTGGGTCCTGACATTTATTGTGTTAGAATATTAGGATTTTTATTGATAAAAAAAAGCTATTGGTTAGTGTTTTGTATTACAGTATATCTCATATCATCACATTCAAAATATCATTACTCACCCAAAACAGATATCATTCAAAGTCTCTGTTATCTCTTTTCCATCTTTTCCCTATAATTTCAACATCCTAATCAGAATTATCTACTTGTTCCTTTTTATGCATTTCAATTTTATTCATATTTTGGGCAACCTGAAGATTTTTTTGGAACTCTCTGTTTGCTACCTTACCTCTGTTTCTTCAAAATGGATAATTTTTTTTAATAGATATTCTCTGAATTTTTGTACAATCCATTTAATTTCCTTTGTTCTTCCCTTATAAGACTCTTTCTTGTTAAAGAAAATAGACAGATTAATTGACATTCTTTACTGCCTTGAAAATTTGTAGTCTGCTTGCTTGAATTCAATAGCTTATTTTGACAGGTTCTTTGCTTATGGTAGAAACTGTCTTTTGCAGGGACGGATCCAGTGGGGGGCAAGTGGGAGCCTTAGTTCCCCCACTGATCCAAGATTTAATTAGTAGTATATGAAAATTTTTGTTTAACTCATGTTTAGTCTTTTTAAATTTTTATTTTGGCCCCTACTTTTTTTATATAAATGAAAAACTAGATAGATGGCCTTTTGATGTACAAAAAAAAAAAGTGTGTAAAGCCATTGGATTGCATGTAAATTTATATAGAAAAGTAATAATTGATCATATATAAATTTAACTTTAATGTGATCCTATATAAATTTATGCATTCTCTTGAGGAAAATAATTTATTATTATTATTATTTAATTTAATATTTATTTTGGCCCCCGCAACACTTGTTTCCTGGATCCACCCCTGGTCTCTCGATCTTCCTTTAGTTTCACAGCTCTCTGGGAAGTGGAAACTCATTAAAAGAAAAAAGCAATAGAAAATATGACCACTGACTTCTGTATTTTTGGCCATTGACCATTGACTAATTTTATCCTTGTATGTATTGTATTTTGGCTGCAGCATCTACGTGGGAGATTAGAAATTTGAACATACCTATGGCATCAAATAGCCCAAGATGTCTAGTGACCCACACTTTAGAGATACACTCTGCATCGTGGCATCGATGGAAGAACAACAAGTACTCAAAATTTGAGACTAGCATTCCTTATGTATTATTGTGCCAAGTGGCAGGTTAAGTATTTGAATTATTGTTTTCATCTTATATATCTCTCTGAATTGTCTAGAATCACTGGCAGTTCAGATTATCAAAAGTATGTGGTCCAGACTACTTGCTTCTAGTCATCTTGTCATTTAACGTGGCCACTCAGTTTTAATGTAGTTCATAGGGATCTGAGGAGCATTCAAGTCTGTCAAACCAAGTTCTTATTTGGTGCGAAAAAAGCAGATCTGTTAATTGTGACACGATAATCACAATTATAGTAGAAATTATTCTGACATAAAATATCCAGTTTCCTTCTTTTTTTTCTTTTGATTAGGAGGTGTTTGGGAGAATCAGGAAAAGGGGGGGACTGTGAGGGGAATGGAGGAAAAGCTTTCTGTTTGGTGGTGTAGGATGGGACGTGATTATTCCCAAATAGATCTGATTACTTGGGATCTGATCCCATTAAATTAGTAACCTTATACATTTGGAATCACACCAGAGAGGAAGGTAGTGAAGGCACTATTTCAATTCACTTTCAACATGCAATCTTACAGCCCTACATGTAAGCTATGACTTTTGAAACTGTTCAGACTGGAGTGAACTCCATTTATTTATTAATTATCACATGTTTGAAAACTAAATCTGTAACTGACAGACACAGAACATGGTCTATCTAATTTGACAGCCTGAGGCCTTGATTATGGCATTTAAACAACTAAAGGAAGGTATCTTGAAGTTCAAGAAATTTCTCATTTAAGTGCAATTGATGCTGAAAAATATTAGGATTTCTGTTTATCCTTGATGTAGTAAAATACATGATTGGAATTCCTGAGTGTAAATACTAAGTGAAATTTCCATGAATTATTGTACTCATTTAGGGCCTTCTTAAAGCTCATTGCTCTGATGATTTTATAATGAAGAATAATGGTTTATAAAGATATGCCTTGTTTTCAATTCTTTAGTTTCTCAGAATCCTGGATATGGGGGAACTAAAGTTCTTTTAAAAGTCTGGGTGTGTATTTCTCTTTATTATGGGTAGGATTGTTTACTTCTTCTCTTTGGTTCTCAGCTTATGGTATCTTTACAGGGATCCCTCTTGTTCATTTAAAGAGAAATTAGGGAGGTTTGGTTAGATTGGTGAGGTTACTGTTGGAAGCCATTGTTTTTCTTTTTTGCTTGAGTGTTTCTCAAATTCTCATTCTAAGACATGCAAAATTTCTTCGCTCTTAATAAATTATTCTTTTCAATTTCAAAAAAAGAAAAGAAAGTTACTTGCTATGCACTGTTAGTGTGCCCTGTATTCTCATTTTGAACAAATTGTAGGTGAATACTATTCCAGAGGTATTTAATATATGTTGTTAAACAATGATTCAGGTCTGAAGGAATATATCGCAGCCAATCCAGCACTCCATCAAGAATATGCCACCACAATTGTTCATTCCAAAATCTCTGATGCTTCTGTTTCCAGTGCTGAATATGAGGATGAAGTGCAGGATGAGTTTTATGATGCAATTGCTGCTGAATCATCAACATCAGATGAAGAAAGTGACGACGATGAGAAACTTGATCAGAAGGTTTCCTTGATTCTACTAATCAATTATAACAATAGTCTACAATAGAAATGAATGTTAATTGTGTGTGACTGATTTGAATCAAAGAACAAGTATTCTTTTTGTTAAGTTCTATAGTTTAATACCTTATCCAATTTATCAGGAGCCAAGAGTTAAACTAAGGAATGTTTCATGGGCCATCACAACCTTAGCTTTGAAGCGAACTGCAGGTCAGCTTTTCCTTTGTTTTTTGTTATTTGCTAGGGAAAAAGGACCTAAAGCTATTATAACTTTATGTATTTCTATTTATTAAGACTATCCAATGAGCATTTGCTTGTTCAGCGTGAACTTTGGTCACACATCGAACACCAAGAAAAGGCTCAAAAATGCCTTTAGCAGGTGAAGAAAAATCGATCAGCCACCAAGAACTTTAAACTACTAGGAACAGAACTGGTTCTGACTTAGAAACAAAGTGAAAGCAGAGGAAACAATATACAAGAGAGTCCCATGAGAAGTGGGGAACTTAGTACAGCGGACATGATAGACACCCCTCATGGTGGATGGTATCTCTCTAATACCATGTTGTAAAACATTAGTGTTTTAGGGAGAGAGATCATGAAAACAGATGAGAGGTGATGCGGAGAAAACACAGCCTCTTTACTAGTTATTCATAATGATTCTCATACATAAGCTGACCCTATATCTATATTTATATCTATATTTATACAAATACTACAACTACATGAAGACAAAAGTACCATTTACTTTGGGTACACAACAAGTAACATGGTAGTATATTATATTCCTTAACAGATTCTATCAAAAAATATTATATTAACAGATTGTATATTAGCATTATGCTTTATTTTAATGGTAAAAGATAGAGAAGCGGGCAAGGAATATTAGGACATAATGAAAAAGTTATTGAGGAGGTGCACATTCAAAAAAATAATTGTGAACAAGTTAAAATGTGGTGTATTGTTAAAGGGGAAGGAAGAGATGAGGAGGAGCACATGCCACTCCTGGCTCCCATCTCCCCCTGCCGCTGAGTCATGCTGTGAGGAACTATAGAATTGAGATGCAAACAAAGGCGATTAAGTTCTGAAGTCTTAGATATTCTAGAAAAGAACTGCTCCCCTTGTTTTCTTAGCTGCCTCATGGGTATGGGTTTTGTAAGGTTGTTTCTTTGTCTGATATGCAAAGGGAGTAGATTCCTTTTTTGAGCTGATGTACTTTCTTTTGCACTTCTTTCCTTTGTTCTTTTTTATTTTATTTTCTGAGGATTGCTGATCTTCCTGCATTGTATATTCCTAATGAAGTTACGACCTCTTTCAAGTTTCCCATATGACTTCACCTTCACTGTTTATCCAAATTATTCTATAGTCTATACCTATATTCAATCCATCTGTCATTTACTTTTGTAAGTAACTGGTGAAAGTTAAATGCACCTTCTTAATTTCTCCATTCTCTTTTGCTTTTCATTCAGAATTTCAGTCTAATGTACTTGGTTATTGCATGCAGCTCCTGATCTAAGTGAAGAACTGGATCCTCGTGTAACTCCTATCACAATCAATCCAAGTGACTTGCATGGTTCTTTGCGCAAAGGAAAGGATGACAATGACACAAACTGTTGGACTTCTCCTAGTGGAAAAGGATTCATGATTAGAGGAAAGAACTATCTTAAAGACAATTTTAAGGTGAGTTGACCATTTAAGTCCTTTGGTTATAGAGGAAAAGGACAACCAACTTTTTTTTTTTACTTAGATGATAAGTAATGCTATAGTGTGCATGTGCTTCAATATCCTTCAGATTTCCCCTTATTTCTGTCCTTGCAATGGAGGGATATTAAGGGTTTCAGGCATATTGGTCATTTAAACTCTGCTTAATGTTTTGCAAATTCAAAGATCAATATCTCAACTTCAGAACTACAGATTTTTGACAAAGATCTCTTTATCTGCTTTTGCATAGTTTTGATGTATATGTTGCTTCCTTTTGTTCTGGCTGAATGTCATGGACTTGAAATTTGTCATGCAGGTAGTTGGAGGTGATCCTCTTCTCAAGCTCATAGCAGTTGATTGGTTCACAGTCAATAAATCTGTAGATAGAATTGCACTGCACCCTAGATGTCTGGTTCAGGTAAAATTGAATTTCTAAGATTTTATATCTTTAATATTCATATAGATTATTATAAAGTAGAATTGGAGAGAAGATGCTCAATTTGCTTTGGACATCTTGATTTAAGAAATGTTTTTGTTAAGAGTAATTCTATATCCTCCTACCCAATCCTCCTAATACTAAATGAATAAAGTGTTAAATGAAAAAGTAAATGTATCTAATATGTTGAAAACATAAAAAGCATTCAATACTTTCTTCATTTAGCAATTAGGAGGATTAGTAGGAAGATTGAGTAGGAGGATAAATCATTTCTCTTTTGTTAAACCATCAATTAACTCAAGCTTTTAAGTTCTCATGTTCCTACTGCTGCACAAATTAGATTTGTTTGAAATTAAGTACAAGATCAGTGTCTCTGATGTTGACCTTTAAATCTTTATTCAAATGCAGCTTTCATAACTCATTCAGTTTGTCATTGTCTGATTTTTAATTTGTTGAGATTGAGTTTCTTAGCCTAGTTTGGTATAGTTTTGCTATTTTTGCCAATTATGTAACATATCATGTATCTCCTGTATGGTTGTGCCTCTTTGGTGTCATCGGCTACACTTTTCGTTTATCACAAAAGATCTTCTACTTTTGTTCTCCTGCTATTTGAGGTGGTTCTGGATCATCTTTTTTTTTCACAAAGCCATATATTTTCTGCAAATTTCTAAATAATGTTGTAGCTCTTTAAGTCTTTTAATCCAGTGCATGCTAAAGCTTCTGTGATTGAAATTATTTATGTATTTTATGTTGATATTCCGGAAACCATAAGCTGGAGATTTTGATATTGTTAAATTTTTTGTATTATTACACTGTCTAATCCTTTCCTTCTGAATTTCAGTCAGAAGCAGGGAAAAAGCTTCCATTTATCCTTGTCATTAATCTCCAGGTATGGATATTATTGTTTTTGTTTTCACACACACACACATATATACTGCAAAGTGAAGTTTATTAAATGTGTCAAGAGTTAAAAAAACCATTCTTAGGACCTTGATTATCAAGTGGCTCTTTGAAATTGTATCAAAGCATAGTTGGCCAACCGGTATTCTACTCTCCTTCTTACAATAAATTCTAAGGTAATTGTTTACCAAATTTCAAGCTACCTGAGCTTTAATGTCAGCGGTCTTGTTGCCATTTTTTTGGTATTTAATAAAAGAAGAATTCATAAAGAGAAAGTAAACGAGTACAAAAAGAAAGATAAGAAATCCTCCTACAGCAACCAAGACAGATAAATTCCTGTTTGGTACTTGCTTTGCAGCTTAAGATTATAGGCCAAGTGGTTCTTCAGCATATCACATACTCTTTCTGGTTATACCTAGTATGAAAGAATCTACGGCAGGCATATTGTTGTTGTAAGCCTCTGATATTGAATGAAGAATTGAGTAGCTTTACTACAAGTACAGTGTCAAGGGCTCCCAATTTTGACTGAGGAACACATTGGAAGGTTTCACTGGCTTTCTTGTTGAATAGCTTAGGAAGCATAAATGTGATCCTGAATGTAGCTGAAAAGTTATTCATTTAAAATCATGAATATTCTGTAACATGTTCATCTTTGTCCATTAATTAGTAAATCTCAGATGATTATCCACAATGTCAGATTTCAGTGGCTCAAGAGATCTTTGTCTATATGTATGTAAATATAACTGTTGCATTGGAGAATTTATTATGCTTATAGATCAGTCTCTCAAGGAAGAATTTTTTTATTTTATTTTTATTGTCATCAATTTCAGGTTCCTGCTAAACCAAACTACAGTCTGGTTCTATATTATGCAGCTGATAGACCTATAAATAAAGATTCTCTATTGGCTAAGTTTGTGGATGGAAGTGATGTGTTTCGGGACTCAAGATTCAAACTTATTCCAAGTATAGTTGAGGTGTGTGATTCTCAATGAAGTGGTATATGCTTTGTTTGATGCCTGATGGCATTGAGCAGCTAACGGTTTTCAATGGATACAGGGATATTGGATGGTCAAGAGAGCTGTTGGAACAAAAGCTTGCCTGTTAGGGAAAGCTGTGACTTGTAAATACTTCAGACAAGATAATTTTTTGGAGGTAAAGCTACCTTAGCATTTTTTCCGCTGTTTAACAGCTCATGTTAGATGATGATCATTAATTTTGTTGTGTGTCATTGGAATGCCAAGTTAAGAAGTAAACGCTAGTTTATGTTGGTTCTGATATTTTATGGAAGAACTTTTGAAGTGAAGTTTCTGCTTTATTAATATGTATACTAAATCATCAGTATTATTACCTGTTCTCTTGTATTAATTAGAGTTTCAGAATATTGTGTTTTTTCTAAGGTATTGTTTTTTCATTTTTGCCCATGATGTTCTTATGCAATTTTATCAATAACAACAACCAAGCCTTTTCCCACTAGGTGGGGTCGGCTACATGGATCAAACGACGCCATTGTGTCTTATTATAAACTAAGTATTCAGAAATGTTACTCAATCTAAATCTTTTTTAATCGTTTCACCTATAGTCTTTCTTGGTCTTCCTCTACTTCTAGCTATTGGACTATTCTCCACCTGATCTACTCTTCTTACAGGGGATTCTAAGGGTCTTCTCCTTACATGTCCAAATCACTTAAGGCGAGATTCTCCCATCTTTTCCACAATAGGTGCTACCCCTACTTTCTCTCTAATGCATTCATTCCTAATCCTATCTTGGCTTGTATAGCCACACATCCAACGCAACATCCTCATCTCCGCAATACTGATCTTATACTCATGTTGGTTTTTTACTACCCAACATTCAGTACCATACAACACTGCGGGCCTTATAGCTGTGCGGTAAAATTTACCCTTAAGCTTGAGAGGCACTTTTTTATCACAAATAACTCATGAAGCATTCTTCCATTTCATCCATCCAGTTTGAATCCTATGGTTTACATCTCCCTCTATCTCTCCATCATTTTGTATGATAGATCCAAAATACCTAAACTATGTGATTTGTGGTATGGTATGATCTCCAATTTTCACTGCTAAACTAGCATTAACACGCCTCTTACTGAATTTACATTCCATATACTTCGTCTTACTCCTGCTTAGACGAAAGCCATGATCTTCCAAAGCTCGTCTCCATAGCTCTAGCTTCTCATTTGTTTCCTCTCTCGACTTTCCAACTAAGACTATATCATCTGCAAAAAGCATGCATTGTGACACTGGCTCTTGGATATGCGCAGTAAGTACATCCAAGACCAAGGTAAAAAGATATGGATTCAAAGTTGACCCTTGGTGTAGCCCTTTAGTTATAGGAAAAACTTCTGTGACCCCACTCTGTGTTCTCACACTAGTTTTAGCCCTATCATACATATCTTAGATTGCTCGAATATAGGCGATACGAATTGCTTTTTTCTCCAAGCCTTCTACAAGACCTCTCTCGGTACCCTATCTTGCATACAAACTCCTTCTTATGCAATTTTATACTTGAAAATATTATTACAGCACATTTTTCCAAATTTTTATAATTTATTACATTGCATTTGAGGATTATGCTGTGAACATACATCTTTCCTTTCCTTACCCTATCCCAATTTCCACCTTAAAAGCTAACTCTTTCTTGAATTAAGAGAGACACAAACAGGTTCACATTAATGATTTCTTTCTAGCCACTCACTTCATAATATCTTCTCATCTCTATGTCCCAATTTAATCCTTGATGACAAAAATACACTATAGTAACACAACTCTCTCTTTCTAAAATCAAACTTTTGATAGGACAAGGGAAGCCCAAATTAGTTTGGGCATTGTTATAGATCTGAGCATCCTGTAGCCTATCCACTCCCTGAATGCAACCAACCAATCCCAAATGAGAATACATTGTTAATATAAATATAGATAATCTCAGCTTTATTTTAGGTGTCCTGTGTAAATTCCATGCCCCACTGACCATCAACTACTGGCTCTTGCTTATGGAACTTGACATCCCTTCTGAATTGTTTAATTTGAATTTTTCTAGTCATTGAAGATTCCCAATTCAACATTGTTGTTTAATTTGTGTGCAATAATATGCTAGTTGGTCATATAACTGAGCTTCAGTATACATGCCATTTTGCTGCTATTTTTATATTGTCTGGTAAATTACACTTTCATTGTAATTTTCTGTATTATGCAGATTGATGTGGATATTGGATCATCCTCTGTAGCTAGGGGGTCATTGGCCTTGTTCTGGGATATGTCACAAGCCTAGTTGTTGACCTAGCAATTTTGATAGAGGTTTGTGCCTTTCTGGTCATAATATTTATGGACAAACTATCATCTTATGGTGTCATCTTTCAGTGTTCTTTTTGGTATAGACTTTATATTTGGCAAGAACTATGATTTTATGTAACTATGCTATATATGCAATTCTCGGGTGTATTTGGTTCGAGAGGGATGCTTGTAAGTTCAAGGGTGTCTGTTTACCCTTACTTTTTATTATGGATAGTATTATGTTCATGGTTTCTATTTGGTCCATTGCTCATGGTTGTTTAAAGGGAATTTCCATTACTAATATGCAAAGAGATTGGATTTCTTATCCTCTCAAATGTATTTTCTCTCTTTTCTTTCTATAAGTATATTATTCTTTTATCACAGTACATATATACTACCACAGAACACAGGCATACTACTTTAGATTTGTGCTAAGATGGCGTAGCCCTTTTACAAAGGACATAGACCATTAATCACATATAGGGAAAAACTAAGGAGATAGAAAACAAAAAACTTAGAGGATTGCAAAACCTGATTGTTTCTGAAAGGGAAGGTGGTGAACTGATTATATTAACATCACTCCAACAGAATAAGCAATTGAAAAAAAAAAATCCTCTTCGATTTCTACAAGTTTCTTTTTATTAGTAAAG
This sequence comes from Ormosia semicastrata, assembly GCA_029884595.1. NCBI lineage: Eukaryota > Viridiplantae > Streptophyta > Magnoliopsida > Fabales > Fabaceae > Ormosia > Ormosia semicastrata. The sequence continues at coordinate 19,590,985 of JAQQTO010000043.1, forward strand.
ATATAAGTCTTCCTTCTCTAGCCAAAACAAAAATAAGCAGACTAACACAACTTTGAAATTTGTTACATTATGTGGCCATCCTTCCATGTCTCACAAGTTAGTTTAGCTGAGAATAAATGACACATGCAAAAGGATTGCCACATATATGTCTTGGCTCATTTCATTTCTTGCATACATCATGTTCACAGATATTGCATACTAATGGAGTGTGGGCTAGGAATAATGAAGGAATCAACTCCTCGTGGGTTTTATTATATTAATTGCTAGTACATCCACTTATAAAAGTAGGAAAATTCATCAATATATGCATCTAAAGTATTCCAGATATTGACTGATGCTATATTTGCAGGCAAAAGAAGAGGCGGAGCTGCCAGAGTACATTCTTGGAACTGTCAGATTGAACCGTTTGAAACTTGAATCTGCTGTACCATTGGAGGTTTAAGGTTGTCTGCCAAAGATGTTAGATCACCCCATTATTTTGACTCAAATATTTTCCATTACACCGGGGATTCAAATAAATAATAATAATCTGAGTGAATTGTGTGCAGATACTTAAGTCTCTTTTTTTTTCTCTCTCTCTTTTCTCCCATGTGTCTCCTCATCCAAGTTTGGTTCCCCTGGTAAGTTTACCAGTTCCTTCATAGATGATCGATAAGGTTGCATAGGCCTTTATTTTTCTTGGAAAGTATGAAAAAGCAATATTCTCTCTTAAGCTGATAACCGTTAAAACAATAATCTGTTCTCTATATTTATTACAATTTTTCTGTGATTTTGTTACGAAAAAAACTTACTCTTGCTAAATATATGTCTGTGTTATGCATGATCCAATTGGAACTCTATTCTACCATTGTCGCAAGTTGTATTCGTTGTTCTGACAATTGTGCTTTTTATTTGGTAATAATAAAGAAGTTCGCCTCGTTATTCATTTCACCTTTCTTCTTAAATTTATTCTGCGGCTCTGCCAAAGCTTAAAGTGGCACGTGCGGATATAATTAGAAAGAACATAATAAAAAAATAGATTTTATTTTAATACATTATACAACGCATTATTTAAATTTTAAATAAAGATGAATTAAAACTGTAATTTGCAAATGATATAATCTTACTAAATAAATTTCTTAAGAGTAAGAAGTGTGTGAAAATTTAATAAAGGATTAGAATAAAGTTAGTTTAAAAGATAGTTGCTCAATTTGTTTATTTTTTTATTTTTTTCAAATGAGACTGATATTTTCTCATTATGTTCATATATTAGACAAAAGCATTAATCCCTTGCGACAATGCTCCCAAAAAATTTAATAAATAAACCAAGAATCCCTTGCCACAGCTCCCCTCCCCCGCACCCAAAAAAAAGCTGTTACTCAAATGATATTTTTTAACCCTATTAAAGGTGAAGGTTTGGGTTCAATTTTCATCTCTTGAATATGACAAAAGTCAGTCCCTAGCTCCCAAAAAATTAATAAATAAACCAAGAATTATTTGCCCGCACATTCACATAATATCCCAAACCAAGAGTTTTTAAGTCATTAAGAGTGGGTTAAAAGTTAATAATGACGAGAGATTTGGATAATTACTAGCAAATAAAATCAAATCAAATCAAATCAAATATGTAAAGTTAATTTTTTTCACTCACAAAATTTGAATTCAAAACTTTGCTTAAAGAAAACACGTGTTAAAATCACTTAAATCAATCAAATATTTGTTAGGGTAATGTTCTCTAAATAGACATATGACAATAAATTTTAAAATTATGTTGAGTGATTCTAACTTACTTAACATAGGATGGAATAAAATTACAAATTATTATGTTTTTAAATTTCTTATTATTATTTAATTAAATCTTAAATCCATTATAACATGACAATTTAATTGCCAATCACGACTGATGAAGAAATTTATTAAACCTTGTTAAATTACTGAAAATATGAATACTATAACTCTCTTATTTTCGATATCTTAAAAAAGTATTTTAATGCTATATATATACTAATAAATAATGATAACATAATAGTTGATTTTGTCAATGAAATAAAATGCATGTTTGGTTAAGATTATATTTTAAATTAAAAACTTTTTTTTTGGGCTCAAAAGTTTTTTTACTATTTATGCATGTTTGATTAATTTGCTTTCTACTTTTACATGAAATTTAATATATTATAACAATTTTTCATAAGTTTAAAATTTGAAATTTATGATTTTAAATTATAAATTATTCTAAAAGTTTTAAAATGTAAATATAATGTTGTCTTTAATTAAATATTTTTTTAATTATTATATTTTTTTTAGTAATTTAATGTATAAAATAATTCTTTTTATGCTATTCAAAAGAAAAAAATTATTTTAAAATTATTTTTAACTAATATATTTAAACGCGAAATTGAATCTATCTAATCAATTATATAATAATCGATTATCAAATTTTTTACAAGTGGACCAAATACACCTAAAGACTAGATTTAGCTAATGATAGATAAATGTTTTATTGAAATTTATTTTAAATAAACATTATACCAAATATTTCTCATACTAAATCATTAAAAAATAATCGGCCTATATTTTTGTTAGTTAAAAAATGAGTATAATATTTTTTATCAATTAGGAAAACAAGAAAAAATTCTTATGAAGAGTTTCCAATTTTTCAGAAACATTTTATCGGGAGAAATGAAAATTGACAGTATTTTATTGAAATAAATAAGATTATGAAGAGAGAGAAAAAAGGAAGAAAATCTGAGTTTATTGTTAAGAATGTTTATTAACACTAAATAAAAAATAAAGAATGTTGATTAGCAAATATAACAGCAAAAAGAAAAAGAAAAAAAAAGATTAGAAAATAAAAATAAAGGACGTGGAGGAGGGAACTGCCGAGTGATGTAAAAGTAAAACAGACGAAGGAACATGCCAAGGAATCAATGATGTTATGTTAATGCTTCAATGTTGGGTCACTTACACATCACAGTTGAAGTCAGTGAGCGTGTTCACTAAGGATTGAAGCTGTTCACTGCTGATTCCACGCAAACAAGACTACCGTATCTGTGAAGGTGAAGGGTCTCTCTCTTCTTTCTCTCTCTATTTCATTTCACACTTAACTCTCAAGTCTCAACTCAACGACAAGACGACAAAATCTTGGAACCCTTGAATTGTCCTACTGCTCCATTTTGATCACGGGGGCACACTCTGAGCAGAAAGAAAGAAAGGTCCAAACTTTCTGCCTCAGACAATGCCGGACGGAGAATCCTCCGCAGCCGCTTCATCGCCGGGCATGGAGCCGTCTTTAAGCATCTCTGATCACTTACAGTCCATGAGTCCCTCTGAAGTCAAAAATCATGACGAGTCCGTTAAGAAAGATCCCAGGATAATTGCTAGAGAGTAAGTATCTTTTGAGTGACCCCTTTTATTTTTCCACTGAATTGCGTTTATTTTTCAACTGGGTATGTGAATTTAGTCGTTCCTGTTATTATTATTTGGATACAAAATAGTTTAGGTGGATGGCAATCATGGCATTCCAAAGTTAACACCTTTTAGTAAACGCTGCTTGATGTTGCTAGTTGAATCAACCCTCGTAGGTAGGTTTGGTTATTTCTTAGTGATGTTTGCTGTGTAGGTGAGTTATTCTGTGTTTGGTTGATGAGAAATGGTGTACAGTAAAGAAAAATCTGTTTCAAATACATCAGCAAGTTTTGTTGTTTCTGCAAGACTGCAACTTTTTGCCTGTGTGATTAGAAGTGTTCCTAATGAATAATGATTATAAGTCGGTAGTGTGATGTTAGCTGTGCTCACTTTCTGATTCCTCACATATCTTCTGAAACTCTAAGAATCTTACGTATGTTTTGGTCTATTGGAAGGTATCAGTTGGATCTGTGCAAAAAGGCTTTGGAGGAAAATATAATTGTGTATTTGGGGACAGGTTGTGGGAAGACCCACATCGCCGTGCTGCTTATGCATGAGATGGGTCATTTAATACGGAAGCCCCAGAAGAACGTATGTGTCTTTCTTGCCCCTACTGTGGCTTTAGTTCATCAGGTGAGCTGCTGTACATATTGTCGAATTCAACTTTATCTTTTATTTTGTCTAGGACAAATTGGAAATATAATTTTTTTTGCTTTGACCTGGAGGTCCCAGGTTCGAGTCGTGGAATCAGTCTTGAATGCAATTTGGACAGTCTCAATTTCTCTCCATTCTTCTTGAATAAAACATTGCTTGAATGCTGGAACTAATGAACTATGAATCTTATATAGTGTAATTGTTGTGTGAAGCGTAGTCGTTTTATGTATAAATCTGATATTGATTTGTTCTTGTGTTTAGTAATCTCCCACTGAACTTTCAACTAATTTGAGCACATGTATGTCATTTCCAATATGTGTTTTCTGAAGCCTATTTTTTATTCATCTATAGCAAGCAAAAGTTATAGAAGACTCCACTGATTTTAAGGTTGGGATTTATTGTGGGAGCTCCAAGCGCTTGAAACGTCATCATGATTGGGAGCAGGAGATTGGACAATATGAGGTGACAATGCTAGTTAAATCATGTAGAGCTAAATTATGTTCTCTATATTATTGTTCTATTGCGTGTTACAGCAAATTTAAGTAAAAGCTGTTGAAAAGAAAGTTGGAGATCAGCAATTAAATTTTATTCAGGCCAGAAAGAAAAGTCAAATTAAATTTGACTCCAGTTTTTTTGAAATATCAAAATATGCACAGTTAAATTTTAATCTGATGGAGTTTCTTGCTTCTAAAATTACACTTTGTTCATTTTTTTTTCCCTTCAGGTTCTTGTTATGATCCCGCAGATATTACTTCACAACTTATCTCATTGTTTCATCAAGATGGAGATGATTGCACTTTTGATATTTGATGAATGTCATCATGCTCAAGTCAAAAGCAACCATCCTTATGCAGAAATCATGAAAGTATGTTGCACTTTTGTTCAACTTCACAGACAATCATGATGGAAGATGCTACACAAATTTCCGAATAAAATCTTTCCATTTCTATAATTCTATCACTTTTTTATTTCTTTACAATTTTTAATTTGATAATTGCGTAGGTCTTCTACAAAAATAATTCTACAAAGGTTCCTCGTATATTTGGCATGACTGCTTCCCCAGTTGTCGGAAGAGGTAAAGTAACATTGCTTATCTTCAAAAAGTTGAGTAGTGACAGGAGGCAAGATATTTGCCTGCCTCAATTATTTTTTGATACTAACTTAACTCATCTACACAGTTCTTCCCCTTTCCTTGTGTTATCAATTAGTAAGATCTGAACCATCAAAATATCCTTGTGCGAAGTTGTCCTTTAGGTATGGAGTGAGGGCGTGTCATGGATTTCATGTGAAGTCTTTAAGGGACTGTGCTAGATATCTGAATTTGATGCTAGCAATTATTAAGGTAGTTAATTTATCAAAAAGATTTATTAAGATAGTTAAAGGTGGGGGAAGGGAAGTTGTCAGGAAGGGCAATGAGGTTATTTTGTCTATTACTCCATTAGTATACATGGATGGCAACAAGGATAAAAGATCTGGCCTTGAGAATTCCATTTGGTAAGCTCACTAAGAACTTACCCTGTCATCTCAAATAAGCAAACTTTTATAATATTGTTTGTTGTGGTATTAGGCGAGGCACTATTGTTGTGCCTAGGTGCAGTGTGTAAGTGAAATGGTACACCTATATAGGTGTCAATGCATTCTCTTTATCATAATAAAAATATTATAAATTTCAGCATGGAAGCTGAAAGAGACTGACTGCATGGATGTGGTTTGCAGATAAGTACTAGATAATTTCTTTCTTCTTTCCTTGTTGGTTGTCTCAATGTACTCAATAGAAAATTCCTCAAAGTTTGAGAGTATAAGAAATTTTTATAGTATAAGATGAGGCTTCTCCACATTATTAGCTTCAGACTAGAAACTGAGGATCAATTAAAAGGTGAATTCGACGGATTGGTTTCTAATAATTTATGAAGGAAATTATCATATTTCTACAATTCAATTAGATGCAAAATCTAGAAATCTACTTTTTGTGGTTGTCGAAGATGTTTTTTGTTGGAACCTCCTCTTTTTCTTTTATTAGACACAAAAAAAAGAACTGTACTGGAAACCATTGTTTAAATTTGAAAGGTTAAGGCATTTCAAGAAAAAGAAAATTATATGAGGTGGGAGAACCTTTTCCTTGAGGGTGGGATGTAGGGTAAACTTTGGTGGAGGAAGGGAGTAGGAGGGACAGCCTGAGGTTGCTGATGTTCCATATAAATTTTGAAGTACTGCCGAGATTTTTTTTTTTTAAATGGAGATTTTAGTATGTCAGTGTAGTTTTCAGTAGTATTTCTAAAGTACTGCCAAACTTTAGTATGTCCATCTAATCCTGTGAAGTGCTATTGTTATGTTATACATGTATGTGCAGTTTTGAGTATACTGTTTGATGTTCTGTTTATACATATATGTACATAATTTTTATTTTTATTTTGTACTTGAAAAAGATTTACTGTTCCCTGCTTTGCTTTCTGGGATATTGATATGCTATCATATGAATGTTTTGTCATTTTTATATCCCATCTTTGCCAGTTCTTCAAGGGTGTTACCCTATATAAAGTTTGCCTACACTGTTGGTTATGTATCCTTTCTTTCCTTTCTTCTTGTTTATACATATTTCATAGACATAGTACCTTTGCTGAATACCAGCAGTGTAGTTTATTCCTAATATGTAAATTCCTCTTTCCATTTTCTGAACTTGTGGGTTGTTCATTTTCAGGTGCTTCTAGTGAAGCAAATCTACCAAAAAGCATCAATAGCCTTGAATATATGCTTGATGCTAAGGTGGGTTCTATACAGTATAATATGTCTAATTACTTAAAATTAAGTTTGAGGACAGCATTTTTAGCTGGTGCAGAAGATATTGTGTCAAACTTTTGCCTCCCTGTCCTGTGCAAGAAAACAAATGTTCTTTCTATTAAGAGTTGACTATGGAACCATTTATACAATGGATGAAGCTGATATATTGAACAAATGTTTGTCTGGGCTAAGATTTGTGGAAATGTGTTATTTGAACTCCATTAAAAAAGATATTGGTATCAGAGCTCTTGTGAATTCCTTATACTTACCTTAAATGCAAAGTGCATGGTTCTAGTGGATAAGTAACTAGCTGTGCGTTAGTTTCTGGGCTCTGTTGCTCATCTCTAATGATTTGGATCTCATTTGTAGGTATACTCAGTTGGAGACAAGGAATTGCAATGTTTTGTGACCACTCCTGTGATTAATATATATCATTATGGTTCAACTGCAAGTGGGGCAACTAGTTTGTACACGACTTACCATGCCAAACTTGAGGAGATTAAACGTCAGGTACACTTTTGATATGGGTCTTAAGACGATTAGATAGACAAGGTTTACTGATCATTGCTTTATTTTATGTGAGCAGTGCATAGCAACCCTTGGTAGGAATATAGAAGATCACCAGAAACGGATGAACACAAAGAAACTTCTGAACCGGATGCATGATAATGTGGTTTTCTGTCTGGGGAATCTTGGCATTTGGGGAGCATTGCGAGTAAGACTCTTGTATTTGATTATAAGTCTTAGTTCTGTAATCATTTGGCTGGAAAAAGATTATTAAGGTAATAAGTTTTCTAACAGAATCTGTAAATAATAATCCATCAAAGATGGAACATTTTCCCATCATTTGTTCTCATTTGTTGGTCCTCCTGCCCACCCAAAGAAGAAAAATCCCAAGAAGAAAAATATGCCCGGAATAGGCTGTCGAGTTTCTTGGTGATAGAGTTAAGGTTAGATTAGTTAAACACAATAGGTATCTGTTAGAAGATATTATGTTATTAGTCTTAGTGTTAATGGGCTTGGGCTTATACACCTAAGTATTAGTATAAATAGGAGTACTATGTTATGGAATTGTATCACATCTCATCTTATCAATAATATATTCAGTATTTCAATGTTAGCCGTTTTCCCTCTTTTCCTTCCTCTCAAACCCTAATCCTATAATTCTTCAACATGATATTAGAGCGATATCATTTGCCTTGAAGGCCGCTCCTTTCCGCTATGTTGAGTTCCATAGAACTTTTTTGTATATTCTTCCCTATTTGTTTTCCTCAAAACTTTTCCTCTATTTTCATTTTTCAGTTTATGAAACTGTTTAAAAAAAAATCCCTGTTTGTAGTCGTGACCTAGGTCACTGTTTATATTAGTGCGCAGCCAAGGGTGGCTATGGTTCTGCAGTGATGTGACCCAGGAGTGGTTGTTGGTGATTTGCGGCCGAACGTGGCCGAAAAGACAATTGGCGAGGTTGGTGGTGGTCGACGGAAGCGGTTTGTGTCTTCCCCATTACAAAGACTTTATTTTTACATTTCAGGGACTGTGCAGCCCATTGCTGCTGCTTCAAGTATCAAGCGACCCTGGGGTGGTTGCCGGTGAGGTTTAGCCCGACCGGTAGTGGGAGGAAGACCGTCGGTGTCTGGGTCGCCGACAGATTTCCGACAAGGCTAGGTTTTGCACGTTTCGCACAGTTCTCAGGTTCTAAAGCTGCACCAATCCTCAACGGCAATGGGTGCCTGATTTTCCGACAGTGATAGCTTCGATCAACAACCAGAAGGGGTTGTCGGTCACCGGAGTTTCGGTGAAGGCTTTAGCGAGCAGGTTTCAGTGCTGTTTGGTATGCTTATTTTAGCTACTTCTTTGAAGCTCAGGTCTGTTTGGTGCAATTTTCAGGCCAGTTTTGTGGTTTTCCTTGTCATTTGTGGTGTTTTCTGGTCAGGTTCATGAGGTTTTGCTTGGGTTCTGGTGTTTTCTCCTAGGTTGGCTTCTTGTTGGTTGGTGTTGGTGTTTTCTTTCCTGATTTCAATGATTTTGCTGATTTTTTAGTGGCTTTTGGTGCTAGCTCAGATTGCAGAATGGGGTGCGATGGTTACTGGACTGAGACAGAGAAACTCATGTTGTGGGGTGGTCTCTGAGGTTGTATGTGTAGTGGGCTGATGTTATTTGGTGTTTTCTCACATCTTTGATTTGCTTAGTGATATTTGGTTGCTGTTTTTGAAAGTTTTGAAGGACAACATTGGTTGGGTTGCTTCTTCTAAGAGCTATTTGAGATGGTGGAATTCTGTGATCGTTTGTTGCGGGGATTGATTTTCTTGTTTCATGAATTGATTGTTTGAGAATGGCTCTTGATTTGTGGATGTGCGGTGTTTTGTGACCGTTGGCTATTCTTCCCTCCTCTCTTCTTCTATGCACGACCAAGGTTACCGTGGGTTGGTTCCCTATTTTCTTCTTCTATGTGCGGCCAAGGGTGCCGTGGGTAGTGTTTCTGGCGACTGAGTGTGTCGCGGCCGGCCAGCAAGATGCGACCAAGGGTGTCGTAGGTCTGGGAGCAGGAGTCGTCCTAGTAACGTATGGTTTTGGCCAGCCAGAAAGGTGCGACCAAGGGTGTCACAAGTATGGGAGCAAGAGTTTCCCAATTTCTCTTCTCTTCTTTGTTCGATCTCCTTGATGTGGTTGCAGTCTTGGTATGTTTAAGCTGGGAGGAAAGGGTTGCCCATTTGGTGTAGCCGCCTATGGGAGAGGCAAGGAGTTTCCAATGAGGTGGAGTTGCCCCCATAGATATTAAAGGAAAGGGCTGTCCGTTAGATGAAGCCGCCCCAAGGTAGTTGGTTTGTCCTAGGAGGAAAGGGCTATCAACGAGGTGGATTTGCCTTGGATGTGAGTAGAGTCTCTCTTCTTCTTGTGATAGCATCGTTTAAGGAGGAATAATGAAGCTAGCTCGTCATTGCTGACTGCATTTGGGTGGCCAGTGGTGCCACATTTGGCTGCAACCGAAGCGGTGCACTTGTGGAGTTCACTTCGATGGTGTGTGGTAGCATTTGGTTGGCGGCAATGGTTTGGTTGGTTGTTGTTCAGCTTATTTTTGGTTGTTGGGTTTGCGGATTGAAGACTTTGGACATTGGTAAAGGACCTCATTTGTGTTATTGGGTGGTATAATACCCGACTTAGTGTTTTGGAGACCAATTTGGAGGTCGAGGTAGCCATTAAGTAGAAAGGTCGAAGACTCCAAAATTGGTCTCATTTGCTTGGGATGTGTGCCGAGGAGAAGCAAGAAGCTATTTGCCAAGTACGTTGCCAAGACTTTGTTATTTAGGGGGAACACTAGTTTCCTTAGTAATTTGTTGAGATCAGTTGAGTTTTAAATGTTGGTGATGTTCTTTGTTTTCAGTTTATGCCTTTATGGGTTTTCTACTTGTAACAAGCTTAAGTTTAGTAAGCTTAAGTTTGATGGGGAGTGTTAGAAGATATTATATATTTTTTTATAAGAAAAGAAATATTATTAGATGAGAAGAAGAGAGAACAAAGAAAGAGGATAAGGAATCCTCACAAAAAAAAAAAAAAAAAAAAAAAAAACTAAAACCTATGTGGGAAAAACATGCAACAAGGCATGTCAATCCCTTTGCATGTCTACCAAAGAAACACCACTAAAAAGACCATGAGCAGAACACCAAAGGGATGCCAAAAGAGTAACCCTATCCCAAATGAAGTCTAGAGTCAAACAAGAGCACTGCCACAAGATCTTTGCATCTTTACGAGCACCAAAACCTCTAAACTTGGTAAGGAGAAAAAGATGCAAATCCATCGGGCAAACCCAAGACTCTCCAAAGATCCCACATAGTCTATTCCAAAGAAAATTAGCTGCAGAACAATGCAAAAAGAGATAAGCCCCAGATTCTAAATCAGAACCACACATAATACACATTTAGAGACAAAGCAGTGAGAGGCCTGCGTTTCTAAAGCATGTCATTAGTTTTAATCTTGTTAAAAATAGCAGTCTAGATAAAAGCTTTGACCTTTGAGGGAACTTTGGATTTCCAGATGGGATTATCCAAGAGAAATCTATCCCTGTTATGAGATTAAGTCAAGAATTGAAAATAAGATTTACAAGAGAAAACTCCTAATGATTCAAGGGTCCAAATTCTTGAATCAGGCACAGAAGAAAGATGAATAGAATCAATTAAAATCAGGAGAGACTCTAACTCACTAACCTCTCTATCATGCAAGTTTCTAAAAAAATGGAAGTTCCAAGAGAAGTTATCATGAGAAAAAAATTGGCAAATAGGGGCATTATGTAAAGAAGATAGGCGAAATAGCCTTGGAAAAGCCTCAGAAAGAGGGACAGTACCAACCCAAATATCTTCCCAAAAATTAATATGAGAGTCATCACCTAGATGCAAGGACAAGAGAGAATTAAAGGAAGGAAGACCCTGAGGGATAAATTTCCAAGGACTAGCATGAGAAACTCTACTTGCATAATTGGTGTCCCACCCATTCGGATGCAAACCAAACTTACTTCGAATAACATGATGCCATAAAGAAGAAGGTTGTGGAGGAAAACGCCAAAGCCACTTAGTTGCCAATACCTTGTTCTTGGACACCAAATTACCGAGACCCAACCCTCCCTCCTTCTTAGGTCTACAACAAACCTCTCAGCTAAAAAGGTGGTCTCTACTAGAATCTCCCGCCCCCGACCAGAGGAAATCCCTCATAACTCTCTCTAATTTCTGAGCCACAGCCATAGGAATACAAAAAAGGGAGAGAAAGTAAAGAGGGATACTAGACAAACATGACTGAATTAGAGTGATTCGACCACCCAAAGAGAAAAAGGCACCTTTCCAACAATCTAGCCGCTTAGAGATCTTACAAATCACCGGGTCCCAAAAGGAAACAGCACAAGGATTACCTCCCAAAGGAATCCCAAGGTAAGTGAGAGGCCACTGAAGAATTTGACAACCTGCTAAAATAACAAAAGCGGACAAAATCTGATTATCCACATTCACACCTGCCAAACCACTTTTTGCCAAATTAATCTGAAGACCAGAAATGATCTCAAAGAACCTCAAAATAGTCAAAGTATTAACAAAAGAATCATCATTAGGTTCCAAGAAGAATACTGTGTCATCGGCAAACTGAAGATGAGAGACTAAAACCTCCTCTGAACCAATAGTTAGCCCCTTAACCAACCCATTATTTACAGCTCTAGACACTAAACGGCTAAGCACATCAACCACAATGGTAAAAAGAAACGGAGATAAAGGATTTCCTTGTCTTACTCCCCTTTGACCCTTAAACCAAGATTTAGGTTCCCTGTTCACTATGACTGCAAAGGTGGAGGAGGATAAGCGCCCCAAAATTCAATTTCTCCATCTTACACCAAATCCTTTCCTATCCAAGACTTTGTCCAAAAAACCCCAAGTAACACGATCATAAGCTTTCTCAAAGTCTAATTTAGAAACAAGACCATGTTTTCTCTTGGATCTAACATCCACCTCATTAGCAATGAGAGCAGCATCAAGAATTTGCCTACCTGGAATAAAAGCACTTTGGTTCTCAGAGATGGTATTAGAAAGGACCTCACTCAACCTGGAAGCAAGAACTTTTGTTATGATCTTATAAACACTAGAATACTAAACTGATGGGTCGAAAGTCCTTTACTTTAATCGACCTAATCCTTCTTGGGAACAAGAGAGATGAAAGTTGAATTCATGCAAACTCCAATTTTATCATTAAGGAAGAATTCAGCAAACACCCTAAGGAGCTCAGGCTTGACAATATCCCAGCAATTTTGAAAGAAATCAAAAGTAAAACCATTAGGACCAGGCGCTTTGCCTTTCCCCAAACTAAAAACAGCCCTACGGATTTCCTCCTCCTCAAAAGGCCTTTCCAGCCAACGAGCCTTATCCGAAGCAATGGGACACCAATCCAAATGCTCAATGAAAGGCCTAATAGGCATATCTTCAGCGAACAACTCAGAGTAGAACCTAGAGATTTCAGCAGTAATGACCTCAATATCTCCAACAACGCTACCATCCTCAAGTTCCAACTCCTTAATTAAGTTCTTTCTATGCCTTCCAGAAGCCACCCTATGAAATAACTTGGAATTAGCATCCCCATTCTTAGCCCATTGAAATTTCATCTTTTGTCTCCGACTAGATTCTTCACTAACTAGAATTTCATCTAAATCTAGTCTTAGCTTCTGCCTCCTAGCACAAAGAACCTTTGAGAGATTACCCTCTAACTCCAACCTATCCAACGAGTCAATCTCTTTCAAAATATTTTCTTTTCTAATCCGAATGTCCCCAAAGACCAACTTATTCCACTCTTTCAGCTTTTCCTTGAGAAGTTTTAATTTCCTCATAATTTTAAAACCTTCCCAACCCTCAACAGAAGCTGCACTCCAAACTTCTTTAACAAAAGGGATAAAAGAGTGATGACTAAGTCACATGTTCTCAAACCTAAAAGGAGTAGGGCCCCATTTCACCTTACTTGATTCCAACACAATAGGGAAGTGATCAAAAATTGAACGAGATAAGCTCTCTTGTACCAGATCAGGAAAAGCATCCTCCCAGGTAGAGGTAAACAGGAATCTATCCAATCGAGAAGCAACAGTGTATTGCCTTCTAGCCGACCAGGTGAACCTAGCATTGGAGAGGGGAATATCCCTAAGACTACACTCCTAAATTACTGTCAAAACCCCTCATAGAAGAAGTGAAACGATCGCCACCCAACTTTTCGGCTGGGGATCTAATTGCATTGAAATCCCCACCCAAACACCAATGCGACCCACAAAAGGAAGACAAAAAACCTAGCTCTTCCCAGAAGAAAGAATGCTATCTAGGATTATTTGGGCCATAAACTGAGGTAATCCACCACTGACCTCTCCCTATTACATCTAACAAGACAAACACTGAAAAGTTACCAAAGATGGAATCAACCTTAGAGGCAAACCTAGTGTCCCAAATGATCAGCATACCTCCCGACGCTCCAAGAGAAGGGAAGCACTCCCAATCCTTAAATCTAGAATCCCATTGGTCCCTAACTAGTAAAGCATCCAGATCCTCAAGCTTGATTTCTTGAAGCAAAACTACTTCAGGAGTTGCTTTGTAGATTATCTCCCTAACTCTCTTATGTTTTGGACAACTACCTAACCCTCTGACATTCCAGTTAAGAATCTTCATTAACTAACTTACCATCCCGCTTTCCAACCTTCCTTCCATAGTTAATGGTAGAAACCAAACGATCTAATTCTCTAGTTAACCTCTTTTTCTTACGAACATAAGTTGACGGAGAATCAACTAAGAAGCTAGACCAACCCTTAGAATTGACCACCTTGACCCCAACTCTTGAATTAAAGGATGAGAACTCAGATTGTCCCTGACAATACTGGCATGGCAACTAAGATGTTTGACACTTTCCTCAACTTTGTCCCCTTTGGCATTGTTGAGTAAGCTAGAAGAAGAGGTTGGCATCGGAATAGGAAGAAGCTCATTTCCTCGAAGAGAGTTCTCAATTTTTTCACCTGAAAAAACCACAGAAGATTGAGCACAAAAAGGAACAGGAGGAGAGACAAGATCAACTACAGAAAGTGAGTTTGAAAATTGAGGAATTAAAATGTGATGAACTCTCCCTAGATTAGACAATTCTTGAGTCTGCACGTAGTTGTCCTTAACAGAATTAACATCAATTTCAAGCTCATCCTCTGCTCCAAGTCCTTGTTCAAAAAGTTTGGGAATTCCTAACAAGTCCATCTCAGGTTCATGAAGATCGCTGTCTTTATAAGTGCAGTCCGGAAAGTTGCTGCAAATTATGAATGAGCAAGCCACCCTCTTCAGAATCTTCCAAATCAAAAATTGACTCTAAATCTTCACCTTCATCTTGAGAGGAGAAATCTGAGTAAGATGTAGAATCAGAAGTTTCTGACACTCGAAAATTCTCCTGCTTATCCCCACCCTTTGGCATCTTAGGTTGCATATTCATCAAAGGAGAGTGTTGAATAAGCAGAAAGGGAACACACTCAACAACCTGAACAGTAGCGGTCAAAGGAATAGGGGGAGAATCAAACTTAGCGGAAATAGCCGCACCCGAAGCTGTCCTAGCACTCATTGTTTCAACATGACTCGCTGAATGCAAACCACCCACAAGATTTTGCTCATTGCAACCATGCTGAGAACCTGGGAAAGGAGGAGCTAGAACGCTTGAAGAGGTTCCCGTCGCTGGCCTACTTGAGTTCACCTTAAGGACCCAAATCTGCCTGATCTTTACAGTCCTTTCTCCAAACCAATTAGATGGTCCAGCTGCTAAAATGGTTTGAGGATAAGTCAATTTCAGTCCTAACCTTGAAAAGACACCCACCTTGGTTCCTAATCTTGAGAAAACACTGCCTTTGCGCCTCTTGGCTTCAATCCCTTCATTAACCCATTTCACAAACCGTTTCCCTCCCGGGTCAACGTCAATTCTCAAAGAATGACCAAATTCATTCTCCTTAAAGCCTAGCTCTTGCCTTAATAACAAACCCTTAACCACAGGTTTCACAATACGAACACCGCGACGATCTTCCCTAGTGCCTTCACTCTTGACCGCATCAGAGTAAGATTTTCCCCTGATCAATGACTGCTGTATTATTGGAGAGTGCTGTTTGGAATATTTCGCAGCGCCCTTCAAAGGGTTTGCCACCAACAATTCTGATAAAGCCCTCCCAAAATGACTCCACCCTGTGCACAAATGACCCTCAGGGACAATATCCGAATTCCTCCTTCCGATACCAAAGAATTTTGTCACCAACACATATCGACCTCTCTTATTTTGACCCCAGAAAGCAGAGAAAACTTTGCCCTCACGTTCGAAACGCCTTATGAAGGAGGGATTAGCAAACAAGGCTTTGTCCTTGAAAGTGGATAAGAGCCAAAAAGAAGCATCTCTGCCCAGCAACAGAGATTTTATAAACCTACGACCCCTCTCTATCACTTGTAAACGAAAGAACTTGCCCTCATCTTCAAGCACCAAGTCAAAGCATTTGGCTTCAATGGCAATCAACTTAACACCTTCCATTAGAATTGAAGTTTGCTAATGGGCTTTTTCAATGGCGATTAGTTTAACACCACCCATTAATTAAGTAGGTTGAACTGATAAGTTGTTGAAAATTCAGGACCCTCCTATACTCACAAAACATGAGCCAAATCCACAAAACAGAGGCTGAAATCAAGGAGGGAAAAACCACCAAAAAAATGAAGAAAAACGTCCCAAACAGCGTCAAAA
The DNA here is from genome assembly GCA_029884595.1 of Ormosia semicastrata. Taxonomy (NCBI): domain Eukaryota; kingdom Viridiplantae; phylum Streptophyta; class Magnoliopsida; order Fabales; family Fabaceae; genus Ormosia; species Ormosia semicastrata. Next base: position 19,607,050 of record JAQQTO010000043.1, read on the forward strand.
TGGGCCAAACAGGGATTGAAACGTCTCATCGGAGTGCTATGCTGGAAACCAACACGCCGACGACCCTCCTTACCAGCGTTGCACCTCTCTATGCCGGAGAAGTCAACCAACAACCACCCACAGCCAAAGCTTCGTTAGAAATCGAGCGAGTCACCCAGAAATCGTGTTTGAACGAGAAAAAAAAGCCCACGTCGCCGCCAGCCGTCAGTCGGTACTGCCGGCCTTCCCCCGGCGACGGACCAGTCTGTCACCGACAACTGTCCTGCCGGAAGGTTGGAGGTCAAGTGGCAGCCACAGAGATGGCAGCCTTAAAAAATAATTGATAGTGCTTTGCCTGAATAGTGGTGGTCGCGGTTGAGTGTGGTCGAGACTGAGCGGTGGTCTGGTCGTGGCTGAGTGAGGGAATGGTGGTCTGGTCGCGAACGGCTAAGTGGGGTCACGGCTAAGCTAGGTCACGAACGTATTTAGTAATTTAAAAAAAACTAGAGAATTAGAAGATATTATGTTATTAGTCTTAGTGTTAATGGGTTTGGGCTTATACACCTAAGATTAGTATAAATAGGATTACTAGGTTGCGGAATTGTATCACATATTATCTTATCAATAATATATGTAGTGTTTCAGTGTTAGTCGTTTTCTTTCTTTTCCTTCCTCCCAAATCCTAATCCTATAATTTTTCAACACTATCTTTTGCTTGCCTGATGTGCTTTATGAAGTTATGTTGAAAACTCGAGTTGTAGTGTTATGAAAATTGTATTTATCTTCTGTTTTAATTACTTGAATATTATCTACTTATATATGATATGTGTATAAAATATAATATAACATATCCTCCCGCACCTTTAGCTGTAACCATGCAACATTTCTTTTATCCAAAACCATAAAAAGAACAAGGGTAATAAGGTATTGAAAGACATTTAGAGCATGTTTGGGAAATATTAATTCTTTCCCAAACAGCTATTTTTGGAGGATTAAGCTGTTTTGTGAAATAATTATTATGTTTGGGTAAAAAGATTATTTTCTAAAAAAGTTTTTACACGAAATTCAATGCAAAAAAAAGTTTTTTAGAGCTAATAATCATAAGTTGAAGATTGAAGCTTATGATTTTAGCTTATAGATTATTTCTTACACTTTGATATGTAAATACTATTTTGTCCTCAATCAAATAATTTTTTTAATCATTCTATACCTATTTTAGTAATTTAATGCATAAAAGCGATTCTTTTTTATATCATCCAAACGAATTATATTAGCTTAAAATCGCTTTACAGCTAATGCATCCAAACATAAAAATGAATCGATTATAATCAATTATAACAATAATCGATTATAATCGATTATTATAATCGATTATAACAATAATCGATTATCAGCATAATCTATAATTTTCAAGTTTCCCAAACAAGCTCTTATTGCTTAAATAGAGGTAATGGGGGATTTCTATGTTACCCATCTTTTCTTCCAGGGTTTGGTACCTAAGGTGAGTTATCAAGCATTTCATTGGTTATTGATTATTTTTAAATATTTATTATGAATTCAACATTCAAGCCATCAGGGTACCATAAAAATTCTCGAGGCAATGTATCATATATCTATAATATTATATCTCCTTTTACTACATATATTATCTAATTTGATGATAATCATGGCGAGTTTGCAGATTCAGTTTGATTTTCTACAATATATTTTAGCTTAGCAGTTGTTAATGTTTATTTTCTTCAATTGGGTACTTGCTGTTTTGATTTTTATTCTTTTTCCTTCTCTAATACTCATGTTCACCTTCCAAGGCTAGTCATATTCTTTTGAGTGGTGATCATTCTGAGAGGCATGAATTAGTGGAGGCAGAAGGAAATTCAAGCGATGACTCTGCTTGTGATAAATATCTATCTCAGGCAGCTGAACTCTTTACTTCACAATGCATGATAGGTATTTTAACATTGCTTGTTGTTCTTTTAATTGTGTCATTGCTGTTGCTTCTGACAATTCATTACTAAATCCATACACTGTTACACGTGCTTCCATTTTGCATTATGTCTGGCTATGAATTAGTCTTTCTCATTGTAATTTTTTGTTGATATATTTAAAACAGAGTTCCTGTAGGATGTGTGCTTCATTTGTAGTGCAGCTAAACATGCTGTTTTTTGTTTTGCAATTCTGTAGGTGACAATTTATCTGATCCATCTTCTGTGGAAATATTAAAAGAGCCCTTTTTCTCAACAAAGCTTTTACGCCTCATTGGGATACTGTCCAACTTTAGGTTGGCAATCATGTCTCGCTCTCAGTCTTTGACAAAATTATGCTGTTTAAACCATTACTTTCTGACATGTTTTTGAATAGTACGTGTCTCATTTATATACGTGACTTCCCATTGCTTGGTTATGAAACTAATATATATGGAAAAATTTTGTTCACATGTTCCAATTTCAGGATGCAACAAAACATGAAATGTATAATATTTGTAAATAGAATTGTGACTGCTAGATCCCTGTCATACATACTACAGAAGCTCAAGCTTCTAAGACAATGGAAGAGCGATTTTCTAGTAGGAGTCCACGCTGGACTGAAGAGTATGTCACGAAAGACCATGAACAGCATTGTTGAGAAGTTTCGCTCTGGAGAGGTAACTGTTGTTATTGGATTCCGCGCATTAATTTTAAAATGTTATCATGAGAACTGATGACATTTAGTGGGAAAAAGCTTTGTTGTTGTTGTTGTATCGTGAGAACTGAAAAGTTTGTAAGATTCCATATGCTAGTTTTTGGTTCAGTTTGATGAAAAATGACTTGAGCTATACTAGTATGTATCCATGTGTGACTTGTTCATTGTTGTAGAAGATTCTGTCATTTTAGCCGATTGCTAATTATAATGAGAACAGTGTTCTTTTTCCTGACTTTAGCTCCTTGACCCGGAAATAACATCTAAGTCACTCTATAGCTCATGGCTAGCACTGACTACTGTTGAAAGAAGTCATAACTAGATACAGCGGCATGTTGGTTTTCATTTTTTATGTTTTTCTCTATGGGAAGGTGATGGAACTGGTAAAATACTGATATTATTTCAAGAACTGGGACAGATTTCCCAAGAACTGTATACAAGTACCAGAAATCTCTTCTAACACAGATTCGAGGTCCGTGTAACCTCCCTCTAAGCCAATGTGGCTTCCCTTTCTTTACCTAAAGTGATCAGATGCCCTCCCTCCTACGGTTTCCCTTATTTATATCCTTATTCCCCTTCCCCCAACTCCTAACCGAGTACCAACTAAGTCTAACTAACTAACTAACTAACCAAAAGTTAGTTAGGTCTTATTGTGTTTGGGCTTATGTCTTCTGACATAAACTCTATTTACAGCAGGCCCGATGCCATCAATACTACCCCCCCCCCCCAAAGCTTTCACCTTGTCCTCAAGGTGAAAAGAAGGGAAATGAAGCTTCAGAGAGGACATAGACTCCCAGGAGTTATCACATGGAGGAGCTCCCTGCCATTGGATGAGGAGCTCTGCAACTCCTGTTTCATTATATCTCAGATCAAGAGCTTCTGCTGGTTGTGTTTCCAAGATCTAATTTGCAGATAGTTCAGGAGGTAGAGAATGGGACTGCTGGTCCTTAGGAATTGCTGTCTTCAACCTGCTCACATGAAAAACCTCTACAGACCACTGAAAATTGTCTTTCTTCAACATCTCAGTCAAAGGCTTGGCTATTTTGCCATAATTTTGGACAAACCTACAGTAATAGCCAGTTAACCCCAAAAAGCCCCTCAGACCTTTTACATCTTTAGGCATGGGCGACTGCACCATGGCTGCAATCTTCTTGGGATCAGCTGCAACCCCCTCAGCTAAGACTATATGCCCCAAATACTCCACATATTGGCCTCCAAAGCAACATTTCTTCTTGTTCACCACCAGCTTATTGAATAACAAGAGCTAGAAAACCTCTCTCAAATGGCTCAAATGAGTGGCTGCATCTTTACTATATATCAAAATATCATTAAAAAAAAACCAAAGCAAACTTCCTCAAGCAAGGTCTCAACACTTCATTCATCAACCCTTGGAACGTAGAAGGAGCATTAGTGAGACCAAATGGCATTACCACATACTCATAATGCCCTTCATTAGTTTTAAATGCCGTTTTCTCAATATCCTCTTCTCTCATGCGAATTTGATGATATCTTGATTTCAAGTCCAATTAGGAAATAGTGTAGCCCCTGCTAACTCATCTAACAATTCATCTATAATTGGAATAAGAAATTTATCTGGAATTGTCACCTTATTCAAAGCTCGATAATCCACACAAAACCTCCAACTTCCATCTTTTTTCTTCACTAAAATCATAGGGCTAGCATAAGGGCTAGTGCTTGGCCTAATCATACCGGTCTCTAACATTTCGTTAACAAACTTCTCAATCTCAGATTTTTGGTAGTGGGGATACCTGGAAGGACGAATATTAGGTATATTGCCTCCTGTTTTCAGAAGTATGGCATGGTCACGTCTCCTTGAAGGTGGCAGCCCTATGGGTTGTTGGAAAAGCTCCCCAAATTCCTAAATTAAAGCTTGAATCTGTTTAGAAAGTTCACTACTCAGAGCCTGTTGCTCTTGTGGCTTCTCCTTTGAAATTCTTCTGACATCCACCAAGAATCCCTCATCTTCATCCCTCAATGACTTCACTAGTGACTTTAGTGAAGCTGCAGCCTTGCACAATGAAGGGTATCCTTTTATGATATGTGGCCTTCCTTCCTTCTTGATCTTCAATGACAATTCTCTGAAGTTGGCAGTGATATTGCCCAAACTAGCCAACCAGTCCAAACCCAAAACTAGCTCAGGCCCCTTCAACCCAAACACGTAAAAATCATGTTGCACATCTAAATTTTGTAACTGTACTTTTACATTTTTACAACAACCTTCACTTTTCACCTTATATCCATCTCCCACTTCCACCATAAAAGAGAGGGTGGACGTGATCTTCAAACCCACCTTCTCCACTAGATTATGAGCAATGAAACTATGAAAAGCTCCACAATCAATTAACACTATTACCTCAACCCCCTGCACCCTCCCCTTTAATTTGAAAGACCTCCCTCCTGTCAACCCTATCAAACTATTATATCCCAACACAATTCCTCGGTCCTCCCTTCTAACGTTTTCTTCTACTGCAGTTTCAGCCTCTGGGCTTTCCTCCTCATTTTCATCTTCCACCAATAATAGTCGCAGCTATTTACTTTTACATACATGGCCAATTGAATACTTCTCATCACATCTAAAACACAATCCTTTCTTCATCTTGTCACAATACTCTGCATCAGGTAACTCTCTGAAATTCCTCCTTCTCTTACTTACATTTGCTGACTCTTGGCCTTTGGGTAGGGGTTTATCATTTGCCCCTGTTGAAGAAGACCCCACCATGCTCCCAAAATTTGCCCCCTTCCAACCAGAATTGCTGCCTGTATTTGACCCTTCCAGCGTCCACTATTATATGACACAACAGTGCTTTGGGTCCCTGTCCTGTTGTTGATCATTGTCCTTGCATTAGAAACGCTCTTCCACCCTCTTTCCATCAGCTCCTTGATGATTTCTTCATTTTTCTCATCAATAAGCTGAGCCAACTTCATCATATCCCTCAAAGAATTCACCTTGTGTACTCGCAGTTCCCTCCTTATCCCTTCTCTCAACCTATTCAAGAAATGCTCCTCAAGAATTGGTGGTCTGAAATTCTCAAGGACCCAGCATAGATTTCGAACTGCTTTCTGTACCATGGTAGTCAGTATCGTAAGAATCGCGATTCGATTCTTACGATTCGATAAGAGTCGGTCCTCCAACGATACAAATCGGTTGCTGTATCGTTTTTGTCTCTGAATCACACTACGAATCGGTTGATTCGCAGTGGAATTGCAAGAATCGCCAATCTACAGCGATTCGTGCGATTCTTGCAGGGACGGGTCGAGAATGCAGAAACGGGTCGTGAATGCAAAAATGGGTCGCGCATAGCAGAAGCGGGTCGCGCAAAGCAGAAGCTCCAGAACGGTCGCGCATGGAGAAGTTGCAGAACGCCCAACCAAAAGCAACAGAACTGGTCACGAAGCAGCAGAACGGGAAGCAGCAAACGGGTTGCGCGAAGCTCAAACGAGTCGCGCGAAGCGGGTCTCGCAGAGCAGAAGCGGGTCGTGCAAAACAGAAGCTCCAGAATTGTCGCGCATGGAGAAGTTGCAGAACGCCCAACCAGAAGCAGCAGAACCGGTCACGAAGCTGCAGAATGGGAAGCAGCAAATGGGTTGTGTGAAGCTCAAACGGGTCGCGCACGAAAACGGGTCTGGTTTTGTGCGACCCGGTTCTGAAAATCCATTTTTGAGGGGTTTTTTTGCAAATTTTTTTATGGGCTTGGAGGGAAAGTGCCGAATCTTTCCCTCCCATCAATCCCAAACAATAATATTAAATAAACAATGAACTAATATTGCTCACCACTCTCTGCTTCTCTCCCACATTTTGTCAGTTTGCCCTTTACTCTTTTTCTCTCCCACGAAGTTACTTTCTGTCTCTTGGGAATGATGAATGATGATCATTAGATTATGTATTAGGTTTATATTGGTCTATATCTACAATGATGATCATTGATCTTGAATATTGGTTTATATTTCAATTTATTTGACTATGTAATGAGTTATTTGACTTCAAAATACTAATATCTAGATGTTTTTAATATTTTTTTATGTGAAAATATATTTTATGTTATTTTTAATTATTAGTCATGAATTTTACGATTCATGATAAGATTCGATTCACGATTCAGAAAATAAGTCTTTCGATTCACGATTCGAATCCCGATTTGACAACCATGTTCTGTATCCCCTCATTGATCCATCCCCTTGCTTCAATGTCATTAGCAATTCATACGGATTCTGTGCAGCAGAAGGATGAAACCTTCGAATAATGGCCTCTCTGAAACAAGGCCAAGAAATCTCCCCATCCCCTCCTTCCCACCAATGAAACCATGATAGTGTCTGCCCTTCCAATGCCATGGAAGCTACCTTAAGCTTTTCTCCCTCATGAACCCCTCTAATTTCAAAGAACCTTTCCTGTTGTAATATATTATCATTAATATCAGATATATACAAATATGATTTTATTCTTGTTTTTATTAGGGCTGATTTTTCTCCCTTATTTTTAGGATAGCAATTAATAGCATTAGTCTATATATTATAACCTTCCCTGTACACAATTATTCAAGGAATAATATTCATACATTCTGACATTCCTTCTTTCTATATGGTATCGGCAGCCTAGGGCGTTCCTAGGGCTTGCCTTGGTTTTTCTTCCGCTGAGCAGCCTTATTGCTGTCTCCCATTGCAGCCTTATTGCTGCCTGAGTATTCAAACCTCCACCCGCCACCTGCCGCCTCCGTTTTTGGCCTCACCGCCCCCGCCGGACTGCTTGTCGATGTTTTTCCGGCCACCTCAGAAAAGACCACCCCAAACCGACCAGCCACACGCCGCCACGCACAGCCCACGCGTCGCCGCACTGTACGCGCGTGACAGCCACGTGCCGCCCTCCACGCCGCCGTTCACCACACGACCACCGCCGTTCTGCTTGTCGGCGCCTCCCCGTTCCTTTTCGCCATTTTTTCGGTCCAACCAATGTCTACGAGACACCCGGCCCCTCCACCATTACTCCGACGCCTCCTGTTGCCGTTGCAGCACTGAATCCGCATGATCTTCCGGTTTTACACTCTTCTTATCACCTCAATGGTAAGAATTATCTCCAATGGGCCCAGGCTATTCACACCACTCTCAAGGGTCGTCGGAAGTTGTCACACATTGTCGGGGATCCTCCGAAGGCCGATGACCCACAGTTTGAAATTTGGGATGATGAAGATTCTTTGATTATGACTTGGCTATGGAACTCTATGACACCAGATATCAGTAAGAATTGTATGTTTTTTACTTCTACACGTGAAATTTGGGATAGTTTGAGTCAAACCTATTCTATGAAACAAGATATTGCTGCGTGTTATGAATTAGAAAACACAATTTTTAATACCAAGCAAGGATCTCTTTCATCACTTGATTATTATGGTACTCGAATGGTTTATGGATTGAGCTTGATCAAAATCAGGACTTAAAGATGAAATGCACTGAGGATTCTGCTACTTTAACCAAGTTTATTGAGCGTGGACGGGTCTTTAAGTTTCTCTCTGGGCTGAATTCTGAATATGATCCTATTTGGGTTCAGATTTTAGGTAAGGACAAACTTCCTTCTCTCTCCGAGGTGTTCTACACAGTTAGGGGGGAAGAGAGTCGTCGGGCTGTCATATTGAATACTGGTAATTCAAGTGATGGTTCTGCTTTGGCCACCGACAAAGGTCCTATTGGTGGGTTATCATCTGAAAGGCCTGGTTCATCCTCTTGGAAGTCGTCCACCAAACGTGATGAGCGTTGGTGTCCTTTTTTGCAAGAAGTCTGGTCACACTAAAGACACTTGTTTTAAACTCCATGGCAGAGACAAGGTTCTTGGACGCTTTGGGGGTTTTAAAGGTAATCAACAACGACAGGTTAACCAAACAGTATCCGACTTGGTTCTTGAGGGTGAAGAGGTATCTGCACCACCATCTGGGGAGGCAATTCCGGCACTTAGTAAAGTCGAGTTGGATCGTTTGCGCACTCTCTTGGATTCTATGAGTAAGCCTTCTGACACTTGTTCTCTAACCATGACTGGTAAGAATTTAAGTTCTTTTTCCTTTAATGTTTCTAGTAATCGTATCTGAGGATCTCTGGATTATTGACTCTGGTGCTACTGATCATATGACCCCTCATCTCTCGTATTTTTCCACTTACTCTAGATTATCTGGTAAGCATCACATCACGGTTGCTAGTGGATCCCATGTCCCTGTTTCAGGATGTGGTACTATTTTACTTTAACCTTCCCTTCCTTTACATAATGTGCTTCATGTCCCTCATTTGTCCAATAACCTTATTTCTATTCAAAAGCTTACCAAAGATTTAAACTGTACAGTGACCTTCTTTCCTTCTCATTGTGTGTTTCAGGATCTTACCACGGGGAGGACGATTGGGGTTGCTAAGGAGCAGGGAGGGTTATATGTTCTACATCGGACTCATGGTAGTACCAGTCAGACGGTGTCCACATCAGTCATGCGACAAGTTCAGATTCTGCTGCATCTCAGATATGACTTCACCACAAATGCCTTGGTCATCCTTCTTTCAGTCTTCTTAGGTCGTTATTTCCACATTTGTTTACAAATGAGTCTGTTGAGTCTTTTCTTTGTGATGTTTGTCAGTTTGTGAAACACCATCGCACAACTTTTTCTCCCAGTAATAATAAAAGTATTGAACCTTTTGATCTTATTCATTCTGATGTGTGGGGACCTTCCTCTAATTCTAATATATCTGGTGCAAAATGGTTTGTTTCTTTTATTGATGATTGCACTAGGGTCACGTAGATATTTCTTATGAAAGATAAATCTGAAGTGTTTCAAATATTCTTGAATTTTTATCGCATGGTTCAAACTCAGTTTGGAAAATCTATAAAAAGGTTACGATCTGATAATGGCAAGGAATATGTGAATCAACATTTCACAAAATTCCATAAAGAACATGGTGTGTTACATGAGTTAACTTGTGTTGATACCCCCCAACAAAATGGGGTTGCAGAAAGGAAGAACCGTCATCTCCTAGAAATTGCACAAGCTCTTCTATTCCAAATGTCTGTCCCTAAGTCTTATTGGGGGGAAGCTGTCTTAACTACCGCATACTTGATAAACCGATTGCCCTCCCGTGTCTTGGATGGTCTTAGTCCTGTGCAACTCATGACTTCCTTCTTCCCTTCCGTTCCTACCATAAAGAATCTCCTGTGTCGTGTCTTTGGTTGTGTTGCCTTTGTTCATATCCATAGTCAATATCGTGGTAAGTTGGATCCTAGGGCTATCAAATGTATCTTTATTGGGTATGCATCAGACAAAAAGGGGTACAAACGTTATCATCCTCAAAGTCGTCGTGTCAATGTTTCCATGGATGTCACTTTTCATGAATCCGAGTCTTTTCACAGCTTCAGGGGGAGAGTGGTCACGAAGCTGAGTCTCTTGAGTCATTTTTTGTTCCTCTTCTGGCTGAATCTATTGAGTCATCTGTCCCTCCTCTGATAAAGGATGTGGCATCATCTTCTGGTACTTCAGAGACATCTAAAGAATCAGTATCTGTTCCTATAGATCGATACAAGCAGGTGTTTTATCGGAAAAAACCCAACCTGGTCCAACAGCAGTTTCAGTCGTCCAAACCAGAGGTAAGCATTCCTGATTCTGAGCCTTTGAATAGTTCTTTACATGATATTTGTGAACCTAACCTTGATGACTTGCCAATAGCCTTAAGAAAAGCCAGAAGAACTTGTGCAAAATACCCTATATCTCAGTTTGTGTCCACTAAAAACCTATCAGTACAGCATCGGAGTTTTATTTCAGCAATTGATTCTACCAGAGTCCCCACTTCAGTACAAGAAGCATTAATGGATAAGAATTGGGTTCAAGCCATGCATGAAGAAATAAGTGCTTTAAACAAGAATGAGACTTGGGAAATTGTTGAGAAGCCGAAAGACAAAAGGATAGTTGGGTGCAGATGGATTTACACAGTGAAATATTGGTCTGATGGTACGCTAGACTGATACAAAGCAAGACTGGTTGCAAAAGGGTACACTCAGACATATGAGATTGATTATGAGGAAACATTTGCCCCAGTAGCAAAGATGAACACAGTTAGGATCATTCTCTCCTTGGCAGCACACTTTGGATGGGACTTGCATCAATTTGATGTTAAAAATATTTTTCTCCATGGGAATTTGGAAGAGGAAGTATATATGGACATCCCACCAAGATATGGACCTACCGGTGGAGGGAATATGGTATGCAAGTTAAGGAAGGCCTTATATGGACTCAAGCTGTCTCCTCGTGCTTGGTTTGGGAGGTTCACCAATGCTATGGTGTCCTTAGGTTATAGGCAGAGCCAAGGAGATCATACCCTCTTTATAAAACATTTCAAAGAAGGCAAGCTTACACTTCTTCTGGTTTATGTTGATGACATGATCATTGCCGGTGATGATGAGGTTGAGAAACAGGTCCTAAAAGAAAAACTAGCTACATAGTTTGAAATGAAGGACTTGGGGAAGCTGAAGTACTTCCTTGGGATAGAGGTTGCCTATTCCAAACAAGGCATCTTTATTTCCCAAAGGAAATATGTCTTGGATCTTCTTAAGGAAACAGGTAAGCTAGGTTGCAAAACCACAGGGGCACCTATTGAACAAAATCACAGGATTGGAAACAATTAGGAAAGCCTAAAGGTGGATAAGGCACAATATCAGAGACTTGTGGGAAAATTGATATATTTGTCTCACACCAGACTAGACATAGCCTATGCTGTCAGTGTGGTTAGCCAGTTCATGCATGATCCTCGTGAGAGACATATGCTAGCTGTGAATAGAATTCTCCAGTATTTGAAGACAAGCCCGGGAAGAGGACTTTTATTTCGGAAAGAACAAACATTGACCATTGAAACTTATACAAATGCAGATTATGCCGGGTCAGTTGTCGATAGGCGGTCTACCTCAAGTTACTGCATGTTTTTAGGAGGAAATTTGGTGACTTAGAGAAGTAAGAAACAGAATGTGGTTGCAAGGTCAAGTGCAGAGGCTGAATTTTGAGCTATGGCACAAGGAATTTGTGAACTGTTATGGATGAGAATCATACTCGATGATCTCAGAATAAAGTATGAAACTCCTATGAGGTTACTATGTGATAACAAGTCGGCAATCAGCATTGCTCACAACCCGGTTCAACATGATCGGACAAAGCATATAGAGATTGATCGCCATTTTATCAAGGAAAAATTAGATGATGGCCTTATAACTACAGAGTACGTCCCTTCAAAGCACCAATTAGCAGATGTTTTCACCAAGGGCCTTCCCACAGAGCGATTTCAAAGTCTTACTTGCAAGTTGGGAATGTTAGATATTCACTCACCAGCTTGAGGGGGAGTGTTGTAATATATCATCATTAATATTAGATATGTACAGATATGATTTTATTCTTGTTTTTATTAGGGCTGATTTTTCTCCCTTATTTTTAGGATAGCAATTAATAGCATTAGTCTATATATTGTAACCTTCCCTGTACACAATTATTCAAGGAATAATATTCATACATTCTGACATTCCTTCTTTCTATATTTCCAGTTTATGCACCCAGTTACATGCATCTTCCTCTGTTTCTTCCCTTTCGAACGGGGGAAGCTCTATCTTGCGCCAACGTTCCTCGCCCCCATGGATTCACGCGTCTCCAAGATTGTTCTCAACTTCGGAATTGCAATGCACCTCCACCCTAGGCCCTCCATTCCCGTGAATCGCTGAATCCAGCTTGCGCAAGATTTCTTGGATGTTGTGTGTAACCTCCCTCTAAGCCAATGTGGCTTCCCTTTCTTTACCTAAAATGATCAGATGCCCTCCCTCCTACAGTTTCTCTTATTTATATCCTTATTCCCCTTCCCCCAACTCCTAACCGAGTACCAACTAACTAACTAACTAACTAACTAACTAGAAGTTAGTTAGGTCTTATTGGGTTTGGGCTTATGTCTTCTGACATAAACTCTATTTACAGTCGGCCCAATGCCATCAAAAGGCAAGCACACTCTGATGAGATTTATCTTTCCAATTTTCAATATTATTTTCATGTTCCAAATGCCTTAGCTTAGGTTGCCTCACCTTGCACTTTTGTCCTTTTAATATCCTTTTTTTTTTGTAAAACTATATTTTAGATTTAATTAAGCTTTTGACATAAAACAACATTTTATTCATCTATGTTTGATATAAAATCATTCATGTGTCTTTACCTAACAACATAAGTTTTTGGGAAATTTGGTTGATGACATGGTATCTAGGGGTGTCAAAATGGGCCTAGCTCGAATAACTCAACAAAATGTGTGGATTGGGCTAAGAAAATTTAAGCCCAAATAGATTTTGTCTTGACTTGGCCCATCCCAATTTTGGCCCGGCCCAATGTGGTCCAGCCCACAATGGGCTAGGCCAACATGTTGGCCTAATGTTTAATTATTTTATTAATAATTTATATGATATGTAAACTGTAAAGGGTTTCACTCTTATTTTTTCTAATGTAAATTAATATTTGTATCACAAATATTATTTTATTTTATGTTTGTTGGGATTTAAATTATGCAGAAGAAATATAGTGAAAAAGCGTAAGGATAAAATTTTTAAGTGTTAAAAACATAAGATTTTTTAAAAAAAAAAAAAAGATAATTCGAGCCAATAAGCTGGCCTGCCCAACCCGTGGCCTGCATAAGGCCGGACTAGGCTAGCAATTTGCTAACCATCAACAACTTTGACCTAGCCCAAGCCGAACTGCAATTTGTTTGGCCTACAGTGGTCCAGTCCAAATGAGCCGACTCGACCCATTTTGATCCTTTTTACTTCTATGATTAAGTGGTCAAGAGTTCGATCTTTGTCACCCCTTTTCTTCTAAATAAAAGTTGAATTTCAGCACAAGGTAAGGTGGGCCTGTGCATTGTCCACACTTCAAGCCCAAAGAGCTCTTGCATGAGGGGGCTTGTTAGATATTGTTGAAAGATAGAAAAGAGAGAGACATATGAAGAAACTGTGTGTCTGAATTACACAACGGAGGCTGAATTATATAGAGTTATTGTAATAAATACAAAGATTACAAAAGATCCTAATTATCATAATTACATAATTTGGTTATGATTTAGTTAGTCTATACAACGAATCTAGACATAATTTTCAACACTCCCCCTCAAACTGGAGCATATAGGTTGTTAGAATATCTTAAGAATATCTTTATTATATCTTGAATATTTTAGAGTATCATAGATGATCTCTTAATATTTATTTCTTATTTATTATATTTTCTGATTTATTTCCTTATTTTCGTTATTAGGACAGATTTGATTATTGTATTAGGACATATTTATTTCCTGTAATTTAGTTTTATTCTAGGCAAGTAGTTATTGACATTAGCTTATATAATGTGAATCATATCTGTACAATTGAAATTCAAGCAATAACAATATTTAGAAATATTCTTTCAACATGGTATCCACCTTGAGGAGAATTTTTCCTTTTCTCGGTGTAGAGTTTTTGGAACTCCTTAGCATTATTCACCACCATCATACCAAGATTTAGTTTTGTTGCTCCCAATCTTGAAGCTTCTGTTGTTTCCGCTGCAATCAGCCTTCATTGCTAATCAGACCACCCTTCATCGCTGGGTTTTGAGTCAGCCTTCATTGTTGATCAAACCAGCTTTCATCGCTGGGTTTAGAGCCAGCCTTCATCGTTGGGTTTCAATCAGCCTTCATCGCTGCCGCTGCCTTTATTGAGGGAAAGAATGAGAATAAATTCATCTCTACATATACTTCAATACCAATGTTTGTCATGTCGTTCTTTTCCCACTAATGGATCATACCAGTGGCTTCTCTTCCCACCGACGATCATTCCGGTGGTAATTTATGTTGGTTATGACTCACACTAGCCCGACTCTTTATCCTAAATGTTTTGTCCCCAAGTACTTTGCTAGATGCACCGACCACGTCTCTCTATTCGATTACACCGGCCTCAAAGCCTTTGTCCCTAGTTGCACACGCTTCGTCAAATTATTTAATTCAAATTATTTAAAGCTCAAGCTTAAGAAACTTTAGCTTGAGGGGGAGTGTTAGAATATCTTAAAAATGTATCAAAATATCTTTATTGTATCTTAAAATATTTTAGAGTATCATAGATGATCTCTTAGGATTTATTTCTTATTTATTATATTTTCTTATTTATTTCCTTATTTTTGTGATTAGGACAAATTTGATTCTTGTATTAAGACAGATTTATTTTTTGTAATTTAGCTCTATTCTAAGTAAGTAGTTATTGACATAAGCCTATATAACGTGAATCATACCTGTATAATTGAAATTTAATAACAATATTTAGAAATATTCTTTCAACATAGGTCATATGCACCAAGCTTATTACAAATATAACTTATTCGAGGACCTCTCAAAAACTTGGTGAAAACATCCACCAATTGATCATTTGAATTGACGAAGTTAGTGGTAATGTCTCTAGATAGGATCTTCTCTCTAATAAAATGCCAATCTATCTCTATGTGTTTGGTCCTCTCATGAAACACTGGATTAGAGGAGATATGCAATGCAGCTTGGTTATCACAAATGAACATCATTTGCATAATATCCCCAAATTGGAGCTCCTTAAGCAGTTATTTTAACCAAATGAGTTTACAAGTGGCTAAAGTCATTGCTCGATATTTTGCTTCGGCACTTGATTTTGCGACCACATTTTGTTTCTTACTCTTCCACGATATCAGATTACCTCTGATGAATATACAATACCCAAAAGTGGATCTTCTATCTGTAGGAGAGTCTGCCCAGTCAGCATCTGAATATCCAACAATTTGAGTATGACCTTTATCTTTATAGATGAGGCCTTTTCCTGGAGCTCTTTTAATATACTTCAGCATACGAATGACAGCAAAAGGAGAAAGGTCGGCAAGCCGGAGTGGAAACACGGTTAGCAAAATAATAATTTCACCGGATAGCAGTGGACTCATCGGGCGTGCACAATTCTAGGATTGCCTTTCTTTAGACTCTGATACCATGTTGAAAGAGAGAAAAGAGAGAGACATATGAAGCGATCGTGTGTTTGAATTACACAACGGAGATTGGATTATATAGAGTTATTGTAATAAATACAAAAATTACAAAAGATCTTAATTACCGTAATTACATGATTTGATTATGATTTAGTTAGCCTATACAATGAATCTAGACATAGTTTTCAACAGATATAAAATCATTCATGAGCCTTCACTTAACAACTTAAGCTTTTGAGAGAGCTGGTTCATGACAATTTAGAACAATAATCTACGTGTATGTGTGTGTGTACATTATTGGGCATATATAGAGATCGTGGATCCTTCTTTTTAGGCAAGTTACATTGACCTCCCGAGGTTTGATGAAATTAAACTAATCTCCCCTCTAGTTTTGGAAACTACACTTATCGCCTTCTACATGTAATTTTCACCTAGCATCGTCAAACGGGCTAGCTAGTCCTGCCCATCCTGGCTTGTATGCAGACTGGCTGTTAGTTGTTAGATAGCCTTCTCATGATCTGAACAGGCCAAGATTTAATAAATCCAGCCTTGCCTATGCTGGCTGTCGGGTCTGTATGGGCCATCTCGCTGACCAGGCACTATTATCCCTCCTATTTCAGGGGTAAAAAAAACCAAGTAAAAAAAAGTGTTTAAACTTCCATGCAGCAAATTGACCATTAATCAACCATTAACAAGCAGTAGCAGTTTGGTTCTTTGATCCTAAATTGAAGAACCAAAAAAAACCTCCCTTGAGCATAACATTATCAAACAGTAGCACTTTGATCTTTGATGATAGTTTATGTTCAAATCCTTCACTTAGAAATTAGAGGGTGTGCTGGAATTGTGTCTAAAAACCATCCATACTAGGGAATATTCATACTAGTAGTATTAATTACAGCCACAATTACATGAGTAAGTATCTCCTGAGATTGCTCCTTAATTAGGGCTCTAATTGACTATGCATGTATACATTAATTATCAATATATTATATTCTGCTTACCAAAATAAATCAATATATTATAATCTGACAACTTAAATTGGGGGAAATGGAAGGAATGCCAATAAAAGATTATCCACTAGCTTAATTAATCAAAATCTTTGCCCGATAAGCATCAAATGCCACATGCCTATGTCGTATAGCACTTCTGATCAAGTTGGCAAATGGCAATGTGGGATGCCATTTTTGTATGCTTTAGTGTAAATATAATAAAGAAACAAATCACTTATGACTTACCAGAGGATTCTTCAATGAGGCTATGGAGCTTTGTTTAGTGCTTCACGCCTTCACCACAGCAGATGCAGCCCACAGCCAGCCACCACTGGAATGAGCTCAGTGAAAAGAGACGGTGGGAGTGCCTGAGAGAAGACAGAAAGCCCCAAATATGGAACCAAATCCCCAATCCACCCAGGCCTAATGCCCAAGGTGCCTACCCAAAAATTCTTTTTTTTTCTTTTTTTCAAATCATGTGAGCTGATCCATAACCAGCCTGCACCAGCTCACTGTAAACCATGGTCCAAACAGGACAGGCCATTGCAGCCACCATAAATGTGGAAATCCAGCTTTCATGTTTTTATGGTATACTGGCTGGCTGGCCCATGGGTTTTGACATTAATTTCACCTATACAGAACTGTAAGGGGGTATATGTGTCTGAAAAATAAAAATACAACAGCATTTGTTTAGTGGAGGAGATTAGTGTAATTTCTAAAACTAGAGGGAAGGTTAATATAATTACTAAAACTAGAGGGGAGGTTAGTGTAATTTCATCAAACCTCAAGGAAGTTCAACATAATTTACCTTTTTTTTTCCTTTCTTTTCCTTTTTTGGTTGCCATGCAATCTTTATGTGCTTAGGTTACTCTTCCTGCCACATAATGCGAAGTAGAATTTATTAATCGTAGAAACTTAGAATATTCAATAATGTAATGGTGTGGAAAATTTTTGTAATCAATTGCTTTTATAAAGTAAAGAAAAAGTTTTTTAATTTACTGTTACCTGCACTCACGTGCCAATAAATGTATTGAGAGAATATAAAAAGTCTTCTACATTGCAAAACGATGATATAGCTGGGAGCAGCTGGAGATTTTTGTGAAAAATATTTTAATTAAATTCTATGCATGTGCGTTCAAGTATTGGTGTCAAGGTGGTGAGTGGCACTTAAATGAGGATGAAGATAATTACGATGATGGCTTAAATATTGTATATGTTTCTTCGCTTGTCAAAGAGTTGAGTGCTAGTAATATGCCTATTTGGTTCATGCTGTTAACAGTTGAATCTATTGGTTGCAACCAAAGTGGGTGAAGAAGGACTTGACATTCAGACATGTTGCCTTGTCATACGATTTGATCTTCCAGAAACTGTTGCCAGCTTTATACAGTCAAGGGGCCGTGCACGTATGCCTCAGTCAGAATATGCATTTTTGGTGGACAGGTACCCTTATTCCCCTTACCATTAATACATTTTAAAACTAATTTATGCAAATCCATCCATTTGGTTATTTTGGAATCTTATTATTACAGTGGCAATAAGAAGGAGTTAGACTTAATTGAAGGTTTTGAGAAAGATGAATACCGAATGAATATGGAAATTGCTGTTCGAACATCCAATGAGACATACATCATCCCTGATGAAAAAATATTCAAAGTTGATTCGTCTGGTGCTTCTGTCAGTTCTGTATATAGTATATCATTGCTTCACCAGTATTGTTCAAAGCTTCCACATGACGAGTATGGGCTTATTTTAAATTGGACCTTTGTTTGATCTTAAATATATACTTAACTATGGAGTTTCATGGAAATATAGTACAAATCTTTTATGTTTTAAGATGTGATAATCTATCTTTTCAGGTACTTCGACCCCAAGCCAAATTTTTTTTACTTCGATGATTTAGGGGGAATTGTCTGCCACATAACTTTGCCTTCCAATGCTCCAATACACCAAATTGTCAGTACGCCACAGTTGTCTATGGAAGCTTCCAAAAGGGATGCTTGCCTGAAAGCAATCGAAGAACTGTATAAATTAGGTGCTTTAAGTGATTGTCTGTTGCCAAAGCAAGATTGTTCAGAGCCAGAGAAGCAGGTTTTGAGCTCTATTGATTCAGATGGGTGTGAAGGTCAAACTTCAGCTGCTCTCTGATAAGCCATTGCTCTCATTGTCTGTCATTGGGTTGTCAGAAATATATGTATAAATTATATTTGAAATAAATTTGAGCATGTTTACTTGTCATCGAGGCTATTAAGGAGAGTGACTAATACATGGTTTTATATGCTGGTCATTTTCGGTCTTTGTAAACTTTTCATAGTCCCTTTTTGGCAATTATTACTGTAATGTACCTTTTCTTTGGGCAGTTTAATATTAATCCACTGTCAGTGTAAACACTTTTACACCATCATCCAATTATGTGTTGCTACATTATTAATAAATTTTGACCTCTCAGGTAGTTGATGTCATAGTTGAACTCTTTTGATAATTTGGCAACACGTGATTGGAAGATAGTCTGAAAAATTAAAGTACTTTGATAGTGGATCAAAATTAAACTCTTCTTTGTATTCTATGTGTACTTCTAAGCTTGCATGGGGGAGTTAATTTTTGTTTTCAGGGTAGTACTATTATTATGTTGATCACTATCAACTTATGCTTCTAGGGATGTAACAATATCCTTATGTTGTGTATACTGTATTCATTTTCCTTTATTTGCAGATGAGATTTCAAGAGGAGAATTACATGAGATGCTAGTTCCTTCTGCCTTTGGACAGTCATGGATAAACGAGGAGAAAATTGTCCATCTCAACTCTTACTACATAAAATTTTGTCCCTGTCCGGAGGATAGGGTCTACAAAAAGTTTGGCCTATTCATCATGACTCTTCTTCCAATGGAGGCTGAGAAACTGGAACTTGATCTTCATCTTGCTCATGGTAGATCTGTGATGACAACATTTGTTCCATTTGGAGTTGTAGAATTTGACAAAGATGAGGTAAATGACATTTTTATTATTATTGTGGAAAACTAAAAGACAATTTTTAAGTTGAAGCTTGGACTTTTCCATCCTGCAGATTAATATGGCAGAGAATTTTCAAGAAATGTTCCTCAAAATTATTCTTGATCGATTAGAATTTGTTTCCGAGTTTGTACCCTTGGGTAAGGGTGCTGAATCTCACACAAGCACATCAACCTTCTACCTTTTGCTTCCAGTCATATTGCAAGAATATGAAAATGTCATGACAGTAGATTGGAAGACAGTGAGGAGATGCCTTTGTTCACCAATTTTCAGGCATCCAGCAGATACTGTGGACAAAAAAAATTTCCCTTTGGATATTCACCTGCAACTTGCCAATGGTTACAGAAGTGTAAGAGATGTTGAGAATAGTTTAGTGTATGCCCCACATAAGAAGCTCTTTTATTTTGTCACTAATATTATCTATGGAAAGAATGGATTCAGTCCTTATAAAGATTCAGGCACTTCAAGCTATGTGGACCACTTCATTGAAAAGTAGGTATCTGTTTATTATTACTGGTTCATCCGTGTTACATTTTGGTTTTGCATCACTAATTCTTCATTATTGATAAAAACATTTATATTTATGGGAGCTTTTTAAATTGCTGATTAACTGATAGAATTAGATATTTGAGAATGTGTATATAAGTTGGGATATCATATATTTGTACTTATGATCTTTTGACAAAAATCATTCATGCTTGAATGTCAGGTTTTCCATTCATCTCAAATTCCCTGAACAACCACTTTTGCAAGCAAAACCACTCTTCAATTTGCACAACCTGCTACACAACCGAAAGCATGAGGATACAGGTACTGTGTTGAGTTCGGTTCTTACCACTTAAATTAAATTTTTGAACAAGCCAGTGGAATATCTATGCTTTGTCATTTGTCCACATTTCAGGTCCAATAGGTTGTGTGTCAAGGGTGTGCACTGTGCAAAGAGTAACAAATACTATTCTGAAGCCTTGCTAAATAATTTAAGCTTTTTGGTCCAGTGGTTATTTAATTGGGTTTATGACATTATATAGTTGCAATAATAGTGAATATTTGTAAAAAAAATTAGAATACCTCTTGTCCTGGAAGCAGCCCTAGATAAGTCACAAGCAAGGAGGTAGAAACAAGTAGCTTACAAAGTTTGGAGAAATGATTGACGAGCTCATCTTGAGTATGTGAAAGTTTAAGGTAGTGTTTGTTGTCAAAATCCTTTAAGGTGTCAAGAACCCTCTATTCTTTGTAGTGCTAAGTTGCCTCAGCAAGGCACTTGCCTAAGTTAAGTGAGAACTTACTTTGGGATTTGGATATAAAAAGGTATTAAATATGCATAATAAAGCATATCTAAAGTGCAAAAAGGTCATGTTTTTTTCACCATCACAAAATCACTTTCAACCAAAACATGAGTTACATATTATTGCGTATCATTGCATCTCCTAAACCAATGAAAACAAAACAATGGAAACAGGAGATGAGAACATTAGCTTGAACAGATATTTCCAATCCCTTTGCAAATGTATGAGAGAAACCTCTTCTAAAAAAATGTGCTGACATGGTGATACCACATAGAAGCCAAGAAAGCAACTCTGTTCCATAAGATATGTGTGACTAGAACTCTCTGTTGGCAATATGGTCAAGCCACACGCACCACATGTCCAGATCTCCAAGGGACATTATATTCCTTCCTTCTATCAAAGCCTTCTAAGATGTGTGTGCATTTCTTTATGCTTTTGCATTTGCAATTTAAGAAGTGTGCATTGACTACTATGAAGTTTGTGTCTTGATTTGGGTTTATCTTGAATTCTTGATATTTATTCAGACTCTTCTCTAAATGATTGTAGCTTTTAACTGTCAATAACAGAACCACATGGACTGGAGGAATACTTCATTGATTTGCCTCCTGAGCTTTGTGAACTGAAAATAGTAGGTTTTTCAAAGGATATTGGTAGTTCCATATCTTTGCTACCCTCAATTATGCATCGTCTTGGAAACTTGTTGGTTGCTATTGAACTCAAGCACATGCTATCTTCTTTCTTCCCAGAGGCAGCTGAAATTAATGCCCTTACAGTAAGGCCTTAGTAAATGCAATATATTATTTGCACTTGTTTTTTATAAGTAGTGTATTCTATTTCATCTAATCGTTGCAGTGCTTATATGGTACAGATGAATGTTTTAGTATAGAGCTACTAACAATTGTGAACAATTACTAGGTTCTAGAGGCTCTCACCACTGAGAGGTGTCAGGAGCGCTTTTCCCTTGAAAGACTTGAAGTGCTTGGTGACGCTTTCCTTAAATTTGCTGTTGCACGCCATTTTTTTCTAATGCATGACAGCCTTCATGAAGGAGACCTTACAAGAAGGCGTTCCAATGTTGTAAATAATTCAAATTTGTTTAAGTTGGCTATTAGGCGCAATTTGCAGGTAAAGATATACTTTCATGCCATCTTCGTTACCCAAATAAAGAAGTTATTATCATTCTTTGATCTTCTGTTGGATTTGTAATGATATACAGGGGAACTAATTTCAATAACTAGTTATGCTATTAGATAATTTAATATATATGCTCAAATTATCTTGGGGATGAAAAATATATTTTATGGGATTTGGATTCTTCTACTTTTATTCCTAAACCAACCTTTGTCATTTTAGGAGATCGATAGACACAGGACATTTTACTGGGGGATCCGCATTCCTGCACGGGGATCTACTATTGTGTCTCTCCTAAAATGATGAGATCATGTTGAGAGCTATGGAGGATCCAAATCATATTTAGGAAATTAATTCATGCATTTGGTCATTTGGTGTAGGGTTTCCTAGGTGGATTAGTGGGTAAAATTGGTAGATTGAAGGGTTATTATAGATAGGTAAAGGAGAGTTTGCAGTTTGCACGCATTAGTCATAAGAGCTAAAATGAGAGCAGTCAAATCCTATTTTATCAAATTAATTTTATGCATTTGGACATGGGATAGGACTCAAAGCGAATTAGAGTTAGTAGGAATAGGGTTTCTTGGGTAGATTCATAGTGGGAAATAGGCAGATTGAAGGGGCATTGTAGGTAGGTAAAGGCAAGGTTTTGCAAGCATTAGTACGAGTTTTTAAAGGTCATTAGGAAGAGCAATTTGGATTTAGGGTGTGCTTGCTACGAGTGAAAATGGGAAGGTGTAGTATGCAGGAATGGAAATGAGTGATGCACCTACACTTATATTGTGTCCAAATATCTTGTCACACTATTTTCCACCTTCCCATTTTGACTCCTATCGAGCACACCCTTAGGGTTGATAGGTTTTAGGGTAGATTCAAGCAAGAATCAACTAGAAGTTTGAAAGAAAGAAAACTCTATACTATTTGCCAAGAAAAATAGGATTGGGCTGGTTTGAAATTAAAGAAACACAATATTTGAAAAGAATGTTCACCTCAGCTTCACACCTAGAATTCAATCTTATCATGCTACAAAGAAGTAAGCAACATACAAGATAAAACTTAGTAAACTTATTTTCAACTGAAATTGAAAGAAAGCCTTAGATCCTCTATAGAAGATGAGAAGAAAACAATGCTTGGAAGTCCCAAACTCAATCTGGTTAGGCCACTGTGTATTTACATGACCATGACATACAAGGATACAAATAGACAAAACATAAACCATGCTAAAAACAGCACAGGCAACGGAAAGGCCTACTCTTTATTAAATTTCACTACTTTTGGCATATTTGTAAATAGACCTCTAGTTTATCCCCAGGGGGCAGGGAACAAGGTCCTAACACTATTAAGGATGTAGGCTTCCTACTACTAGTACTAACTCAATAAGGAATACTTGGACCTTAAGGCAAGGCCAAATAACACTTAGATATGATAGGTCCAAACCTAAATACAATTCTTAACCAAGGATTGAAAATTACTAAGTTACCCCTACGACTGAATATAGAAACACTTGAAAGAATATTTTTGAATATTGTTATTGCTTAATCACCATTGTACAGGTATAAGTTACATGATATAAGCTTATGACAATAATTACTTGCCTAAAATAGAGCTAAATTATAGGAAATAAATTTGTCCTAATAACGGAAATAAAGAAGCAAATTTGTAAAATAAAGTTCAACACTTTCCCTTAAGTTGGTGAATAGATATTTATCATTCTCAGATTGGCAGTAAGATCCTGAAAGCGCTCTGTGGGTAGCCCCTTAATTAATAAATTTGCCAACTGATATTCTGAAGGAATGTATGATGTGGTTATGAGTCCATTATCCAATTTCTCCTTGATAAAGTGTCGGTTTATCTCAATGTGTTTTGTCCTATCATGTTGAACTAAATTATGTGCAATACTAATGGCTGATTTGTTGTCGCAAAATAGTTTCATAGGTGTTTCACGCTTTCGTCTCAGGTCATCTAATATGATTTTCATCCATAGCAACTCAAAAACTCCTTGTGCCATAGCTCGAAACTCAGCTTCTGCACTTGACCGTGCCAGTACATTCTGTTTCTTACTTCTCCATGTTACTAGATTTCCACCCAGAAACATACTGTTAGAATATCTGAAAAATATCTCAAAATATTTTTATTGTATCTTGAAATATTTTAAAGTATCATAGATGATCTCTTAGGATTTATTTCTTATTTATTATATTTCCTAATTTGTTTCTGTATTTAATTAGGACAGATTTGATTTATTTCTTTATTTCCGTTATTAGAACAAATTTATTCTTTGTAATTTAGCTCTATTATAGGTAAGTAATTATTGACATAAGTCTATATAATGTAAATCATACATGTACAATTGATATTCAAGCAATAACAATATTCAGAAATATTCTTTCAACATGGTATCAGAGTCATAATATCCACCTTGAAGAGAGTTTTTCTTTTTCGCTATGTAGAGTTCATGGAACTCATTAGAATCGTTATTCATGACCTTTAAACCCAAATCTAGTTTTATTGTTTTCCTTATCTTTGTTTTCTCCCAACTTCTCCTTTTTTAGTCTTAATGTGTTCTCTTCAAGTCTCGAGGTATTGATTGAGCTCCCGATCTCAGAGCCTCTGTTGTTTCCGCTACAATCAGCCTTCATTGCTAATTAGATCAACTTTCATCATTGGGTTTAGCGTCAGCCTTCATCGCTGGGTTGCAATCAGCCTTCATTGCTGATTACACCAGCCTTTATCGCTAGATTTAGAGTCAGCCTTCATCGCTGGGTTTCAATTAGCCTTCATGGCTGCCGCTGCCCTCATTGAGGGGGTAGAATGAGAATAAATCCATCTTTACATATACTTCAATGTCGGTGTTTGTCATGTCTTTCTTTTCCTACTAATGGATCATACCAGTGGCTTCTCTTCCCACAGACGATCATTGCGGTGGTGACTCCTTTCCCATGGATGAATCATATTAATGGTGACTTCTCTTCCCATTGACGATCATTCTGATGGTAACTTATGTTAGTTATGACTCACACTAGCCCAACTCTTTGTCCCAGATGCACTGGCCTCGTCTCCGTCTATCCAAATGCACTGGCCTCGTCTCCGTCTTAGTCCCAACCACTATCACACTATCAAATTATTTAATTGTTACAAGCTCAAGCTTAGGAAGCTTTAGCTTGAGGAGGAGTGTTAGAAGATCTAAAAAATATATCAAAATATTTTTATTGTATCTTGAAATATTTTAGAGTATCATAGATGATCTCTTAGGATTTATTTCTTATTTATTATATTTCTTGATTTGTTTCCTTATTTAATTCGGACAAATTTAGTTTATTTCCTTATTTCTGTTATTAAGACTATGGAAAAATGGATTGTATTTTTCCTTATACTGAAAATGGTACAATGGTGTGTATAAATAGGGTTACAAGGCTGATTCTGTACACTAAATTAGAGCTAAAAATCAGGAACTAAAATCTCTATAATTGTGGTAACTAAGAAAGGTATAATTGTGGTAACTAAGAAAGGAAAGAAATAATAGCAAGTCCTAATTTTAGCTATACAATCAGAATCATCGCATGATTCTGTCTAATTTCCGCAATCATCTACACTCCCCCTCAATCTGGGTGATAGATATCTATCATTCCCAGATTGGATCTGATGTCCTCATATGAGCGTCTTAGAAGAGCTTTAGTTAGGATGTCTGCAGTTTGGTTACATGATGGAACATGGATAACAATTATAATGTCATGGTCAATCTTTTCCTTAATGAAATGCATATCAATCTCCACATGCTTTGTTCGATCATGGTGAACTGGATTTTTGGCCATACTTATGGCATCTTTGTTGTCACAAAATATCTTTATTGTATAGTTGGTGGGAATCCTGATTTCTTCCAATATCTTCTTCAACCAAATTCCTTCGCAAATGCCATGTGCCATGGCTCTTAGTTCAGCTTCTGCACTACTCCTGGCTACTGCTGACTGCTTCTTGCTGCTCCAAGTGACCATGTTTCCCCACACAAAGGTGCAATAGTCAGTAGTTGACTTCCGGTCAGATGCACAACCTGCCCAATCTGAGTCTGTATATATTTCAATGCCCTTGTTTGAGTTTTTCTTGAAGTACAGACCTCTGCCTCGGGTACCTTTGAGGTATTGTAGGATTCTCCTCACAGCTTTCATGTGAATATCTGTGGGGTTTGACATATGGCGACTCGCCACACTTACTGCAAAACCAATGTCCGGCCTGGTATGTGTCAGGTAGATTAATTTTCCAACTAGACTTTGGTACCTCGTTCTATCAACTAGGGAACTTTCATCTTTAGAGCTATTCTGGTTGGCTGGTTCTATAGGGGTGTTGGTTGCCTTGCACCCAAGCATCCCGGTTTCTTGAAGTAGGTCCAGGGTGTACTTCCTTTGAGACATATAGATCCAATGCTTTGTTCGAGCCGCTTCCATCCCTAGAAAGTACTTAAGCTGGCCCAGATCTTTGACCTCAAATTCTCTAGCCAGGAAACTCTTCAAGTGTTCAATTTGATTGTGGTCGTCTCCTGTGATTACGATGTCATCCACATAGATGATAAATAGTGTTACCTTCCCTTCCAATGAGTGTTTAACAAACATTGTGTGATCCGATTGACATTGGGTGAACCCCTCTTCCTTGACAACTCGGGTCAGCCTATCAAACCAAGCTCTCGGAGATTGCTTAAGACCATACAGTGACTTCTGGAGCTTGCATACCTTATTTGAGGTGCTGGCCGATTCGCAACCTGGAGAAATCTGCATGTACACTTCCTCTTCTAGCTCGCCATTTAAGAAGGCGTTTTTGATATCCAATTGGTGCAAGGGCCAGTCCAAGTTTGCTGCCAATGACAGAATAACTCGAACTGAGTTGAGTTTGGCTACCGGTACAAATGTTTCTTCATAGTCCACCCCATACGATTGGGTGCATCCCTTTGCCACCAACCTGGCTTTGTATCGCTTTATGCTACCATCAGCATTGTATTTGATAGTAAAAATCCACTTGCATCCCGCTGGCCTCTTTCCTTCAGGTAGAGTAGTGATCTCCCAGGTGTTATTTTTTGCCAATGCTCGAAGCTCTTCATTCACTGCTGCAGTCCATTCAGGATGTTGGAAAGCTTCTTGAATGTTCCTTGGGACGTGAGTGCTATCAAGTGATGCTACGAAAGCCCTATATCCCTATGATAATTTTCCATAGGACATATTTTTCAATGGGGTGTTGAGTGCAGGTTCTCACCCCTTTTCTCAAGGCAATAGACATATCCAGATTACTTGTATTAGTATGAATAGATTCAAAGATGGGAACAGAATTACCTGCGGGAATTTCATTTTCATGGGCCTGGTCAGATTCATGGCTCTGCATCAGAACTGTGATTGGCTCTACCACCTTCTGGTTTCTCCTTTTTCTAAAGAAAACCTTCTAGTTCTGGTCCTGGTTCCTTTGTTGAGCTTCTTCTGGTTCAGCAGGAGCAGTTTCTACTGGTACATTTTCTGCTGGAGCAGTTTTTGCTGGTACTGCTGGTACATTTTCTACAGTCTCCATAGGTGCAGGTTCTGCTGGACCCATAGGTTCAGTCATCTCATCCTCTTTTAAGTCTAAAAGTTGGAATTCTATCATATCATTCAGAACTGGCATCTTCTCCCCCTGAATGCCAACTTTGGGATAATAAGGCTTATGCTCGAAGAATGTCACATCCATTGTATGATAGAATTTTCTGGTTGTGGGAGAGTAGCATTTATACCCCTTTTGGTGAGGAGAGTATCCAAGGAATAAGCATTTGATGGATTTGGGATCAAGTTTACTACAGTGCGGGTCTAGGTTGTGAACAAAAGCTGAACAGCCAAACACTTTCAAGGGAATTGAGGTGAGGATTTTGCTGGTTGGGTAGAAGGTTTGAAGGATGGAGTGAGGGGTGTTGAAGTTAAGGACACTAGAAGGCATTCTGTTTATGAGATAGGTTGCAGACAATACAGCTTCTCCCCAGAATTGTTTTGGTACATTTGTGGTCAACATCAGTGATCTCGTCACCTCCAGCAGGTGTCTATTTTTCCTCTCTGCCACTCCATTCTACTGTGGAGTATCTACACACGAACTCTGATGTACAATTCTATGTTTCTGTAGGTAGGAGTTCAGCATGGAATTATAGTACTCACGACCATTATCTGTTCTCAGCACCTTAATGTTGGTCTGGAATGTGTTTGCACCATTGTATGAAAAATTTCAAATGTCCGTCGTACTTCTGACTTCTCCTTCATAAGAAACACCCATGTGACTCATGTGTGGTCATCAATGAACGTCACAAACCATCTAGAGCCGGTAATATTGCTGGCCCTTGATGGTCCCCATACATCACTATGAATCAAGGAAAATGGTTGAGAAGGTTTGTAAGGTTGTGGGGGGTAAGTGCTACGGATATGCTTGGACAATTGGCAAATTTCACAATGAAAATTCCTTAGTTTTTTATTAAATAACGATGGGAACATCTTCCAAGTACATAAAATTTGGGTGGCCTAATCTATAGTGCCACATCATTACAGACTCTTCTCCTTTTGAGGGGATCACTGCACATGAATTGGCTTTGGGTTTCCTCTTGGAATCTTCAACTTGAAGGAGATAGAGCCCACCACATTCTTCAGCACTGCCAATCGTCTTCCCCGACCCCAAATTCTGAAAATCACACAAGTTAAGGGAAAATTTAGTGACGTAGTTCAAATCTTTTGTCAATTTGCTGATTGACAACAAGTTGCAGTCAAGTTTGGGTACATAAAGTACTGAATTTAGAGTGATATCTTCTGAAATCACAACTGAACCTTTACCGACAACTTTTGAGAGTGTACCATCTGCTATCCGAACTGTAGAGTGATCATGACATGGAGAATAGTTGTCAAAAATAGTTATGTCTCCCGTCATGTGATCTGAGGCTCCAGAGTCTACAATCTAGGATTTTGTTTTTCCTTTACAGGTGTTTAAAGCATGTATAAAATTACCTTTCTGGGCTACTGTTTTTGTACCAGTAGGTTTCCCTGTGCTCAATAAGGTCTGCTGGAGAAATTTCTGCAAGGCTTCCATTTGTTCCCTGCTGAAAGGAGATGAATCAGAACTTACCTCTCCTTCCTGAGATGTATTATAGGCTATGTTGCCTCTCGTTTCCTTATTTTGGAATGATTTTGCATCAGGTGGTTTACCATGGATGACCCAGCAGGTATCCTTGGTGTGGCCTAGTTTTCTGCAATGATCACACCAAGGGCGGTTCTTCTTCTGTGGTGGACGGGTCTGATTTCCTCTTACTGCCAATGCTGAGTTTTCAATGGATGAGGCTGGAGCAATGTTCCCTAGCATGAGTTTTCTCCTGCTCTCTTCTCTTCTTACTTCTGAGAACACTTCCCATAGTTTTGGAAGTGGTTTGGTTCTAAGAACTCTTCCGCATACTTCATCAAGGTCCTTGTTAAGCCCTAACAGAAATTTGTATATTCTGTCCTTTTCCACCAGATCTCTGTATTTCTTCTTGTCATCTGGACACTTCCACTCTATTTCTTCGTAGGTATCCAGTTGCTACCAGTATCTACTCAGGGTGTTGAAAATTTCAGTAACTGAATTTTCTCCCTGTCGCAGGTCATGGAGCAGGCTCTTGATCTCAAATATGGCAGAGGTGTTGTCAACATTTGAGTATATCTCCTTCACCGCATCCCATATCTCTTTTACGGTGTTATAATACATGAAGTTCTCCCCAATTTCATTTGTCATGGTATTGAGGAGCCATGACATCACAAACTGTGTTCCAGTTGCCATTTTTGAAGGTTGGGGTCCTCCTTTGCTGTTTGTTTGGAGTCTCCTGAGATATACCCTTCCTTTCCTTTTCCTTGGGGGAAAATGCGAACTGACCTCTCCCATTGGATAAAGTTTTGGCCATTCAATTTGTGGCCTGTGATAGGGAGGGCAATCCCTTCGGTTGGACTGGTCAGCAGCGTGCCAGTCTCCCCTTTGGTTGAGTTCTCTGTTTTCTCCTCTTCCATGGTAGGGCCGGTGCAGGAGTCAGGGAAGTATTAGATCGTGCTCTGATACCATATGGAAAAATGAACTGTATTTTTCCTTATACTGAAAACGGTACAATGGTGTGTATAAATAGGGTTACAAGGCTGATTCTGTACACTAAATTAGAGGTAAAAATCAGGAACTAAAATCTCTATAATTGTGGTAACTAAGAAAGGTATAATTGTGGTAACTAAGAAAGGAAAGAAATAATAGCAAGTCCTAATTTTAGCTATACAATCAGAATCACATGATTCTGTCTAATTTCCGCAATCATCTACAAAGACAAATTTGATTATTGTAATAGGACAGATTTATTTCTTGTAATTTAGTTCTATTCTAGGCAAGTAGTTATTGACATAAGTCTATATAATGTAAATCATACTTGTACAATTGATATTCAAGCAATAACAATATTCAAAAATATTTTTTCAATACATACAATAACTTGATGTTGACTTCCTGTCAATAACTGAACCTGCATAGTCAGCATCTGTGTACATTTCCATAGATAGGTTTCCCCCCTTTCTAAATAGTAACCCTCTTTCAGGCGTGATTTTAAGATATTGTAGAATTCAATCCACAGTCTTCCTGTGTCTCTCCCGTGGATCATGCATGAATTGGCTAACAATACTGACGACATACGCTAGATTTGGTCTGGTATGTGCCAAGTATATTAGTTTTCCTACTAGTCTCTGGTATTGAGCTCTATCCACCTTGGGGCTTTCTTCATCAGTTCTCATTTTATGATTCTGTTTAATAGGTACACCAGTAGCCTTACACCCAAGCTTTTCGGTTTCTTTGAGAAGATCTAGGACATATTTCTTTTGAGAAATGAAGAGACCTTACTTGGAGTAGGCAACTTCAATTCTAAGGAAGTACTTTAGCTTTCTAAGATCTTTCATTTCAAACTCAGCTACTAATTTCTCCTTTAGAAGTTGCTTCTCAACTAGGTCATCTCGTAATATAATGATGTCATCAACATACACAAGCAGAACTGTGAGTTTACCTTTTTGTGAATGTTTAAAAAAGCGAGTATGATCACCTTGACTTTGTCTGTATCCCAGGGACACCATTGTTTTTGTGAATCTTCCAAACCAAGTACAGGGAGACTGCTTCAATTCATATAAAACCTTCTTTAACCTATATAAAATATAGATTATTTGAGAAAATTGTATCTGCACACCTATAAATTGGTATTTATATACATAGTGTAAATGAGTGATACATGAATGTATTAAGTATAAACACTAAGTCCTATGACACATGTTTCACATGTGTAACATGAGAAACATGTGTAACATGTGAAACATGTGTAACATGTGAAACATGTGAAACATGGGCTTTTATTCTAACACTCCCCTCAAGCTGGAGCATATTATCATATGTTCCAAGCTTGTTATAAATAAAATCAACCTGAGGCCCTCTGAGGGACTTAATAAATATATCAGCTAATTATTCATTGGAGTTGACAAAACCTGTCGTGATCTGGCCTGAAAGAACCTTTTCTCTGACAAAATGGTAGTCAATCTCTATATGTTTGGTCTTTTCATGAAAAACTAGATTAGAAGCAATGTGTAAAGCAGTTTGGTTGTCACAAATCAGATTCATTTCCTTGATGTCTCCCAATTTCAGCTGCTGAAACAATTGTTTTAACCACGTAAGTTCACATGTTGCTACTGCCATAGCGTGATACTCGGCCTCTGCACTGGATCTAGCAACTATGTTCTGCTTTTTACTCTGCCATAGGGGTGGAAATAGGCCAAGCTGCGCCTGGCCTGGCCTGGCCTAGCCTATTTACTAAACAAGTTAGGCCAAGGCTTTTTTAAAAGCCTTTTTAACTAAAAAGGCTATGCCTCAGGCCATCTAATAAGTCTTCTAAGCCTGACAGGCTGGCTTGACCTATTTAATTATATATAATATAATATATAATTATAAATTATAATTATAATTATTAAAATGATTATAAATTATAACTATAATTATTAATTTATTATAATATATTAATATATTTTTTAATTAAATTTTAATAAAAGTGAGTAACTAAAACTTAAGTTAGCAAGTTAGAATAGAAATAATATATTTATAATATATTTAATGTAATACATTTATTAAAATAAAAATAATAAGTTAACACTCACCTCCTACTTTTATAGATGTTCAGTACTTTCTTGCTCTGATCTTTGGTCGATGTAGGACTTGAAAGACTAGAGTAAGAAAGTGAACAACTTGGTATATCTCCAAGTCCCACATCGACCAAAGATTAGAGTAAGAAAGTGGTGAGCATCTATAAAATTAGAAGGTAAGTGTTAAATTATAACAAAGGCCTATTGGCTTTGAGTAGGCCCGTTGGCTTATTTCAAGGCTTAGACCTGTTAGCCTATGTAAAGACATATGACTTATTTAAAGGTAGGTCTGTTAGCCTATGTAAGACATGTTGACCTATTTAAAGGTAGGTTTGTTAACTTATGTAAAGGCCTTTAGCCTATTTAAAGATTGGCCTGTTAGCCTATTTAAAGGCCTCATTGCAAAGTAGGCCTTTAAATAGGCTTTCAGGCTAGGCCAGGCTTCTAAAAAGGCCAGGCCAGGTCTTAAAAATCGGCCTATTACAGGCTCACAGACCAGGCTCAGGCCTTATAATTAGGATACAGGTCAGGCATGTTTAATACAAAGCCTGGCCTGACTTGACTTGTTTCCACCCCTACTCCGCCATGAGATTAAGTTACCTCTAACAAAGACACGATACCCTGAGGTTGATCTTCTATCTGATGGTGAATCGGTCCATTCAACATCAGAATAGCCAACAACTTGAGCATTGCCTTTGTTTTCATAAAGTAACCATTTTCCTAGTGCCTTCTTGATGTATCTAAGTATACGAACCACGACATCCCAATGACTATCACAAGGAGCATTTAGAAACTGACTTACCACACTTACAACAAAAGTAATGTCTGGTCTAGTTACTGTAAGGTAATTAAGTTTACCAACTAGATGTCTATATCTGCCAGGGTATTGTAGTGGCTCCCTTGACCTTGATTTGACTGGGTAGCAACTAGGACGGCAATCCAACATACTTGTTTCTTCAAGTATATCTAAAGCATATTGTTTTTGCTTGATGATAACTCCTGTATGAGACTAAACAACCTCAATGCCCAAAAAATATTTTAGAGGGCCCAAATCTTTCGTTTGAAAATGGTTTGACAGATGTTGCTTTAGATGTTGGGTACCGGCTTCATCATTCCCTGTGAGGACAATGTCATCTATATAAGCCACAAGGTAGATACAAAGGCCAAGTGAAGAGTGCCGGAAGAACACAGAGTGATCAGTCGCACATTGAATCATGCCGAATTATTGGATGACAGAGCTGAATCTCCCAAACCAGGCGCAAGGAGATTGTTTAAGTCCATAGAGAGATCGGTGTAGTCAACAGACTAAGTTTGATGCTTCTTGAGCAATAAATTCTGGTGGTTGTCACATATAGAGCTCTTCTTGTAATTCACCATGCAAGAAGGCATTCTTGATGTTGAGCTGATGAAGGGGTTAGGAATGAATAGCAGTCATGGCAAGAAAGACGTGAACCAAAGCAATTTTAGCTACTGGAGAAAATGTATTCCCATAATCAAGGCCAAAGTTCTGTGTATATCCTTTGGCCACTAAGTGGGCTTTCAAACAATCAATTTTCCCATTAGGACCTATCTTAAAAGTATAGACTCATTGACAACCAATAGTCGTTTTACCAGGAGGTAAGGGGACAAGTTCCCAAGTACCACTAGAGTGTAAAGCAGTCATTTTGTCAACCATAGCCTGTCGCCATCCTGGATGAGATAGAGCTTCACCTATAGTTTTGGGAATAGAAATAGAGGCCAAAGAAGACATAGGCATAATAGGAAGGTGATAAACGATGATAACTCAAATGACAAGCATAAATAAGGTTAGGATAACGAGTGGACCTGATACCTTTGCGTAATGCTATGGGCAGTTCTAGCGCACGAGGCGGAGCTGAAGAGTTCGATGAAGTAGAAGATCAGTCACAAGGAGGATTGGGGACAAGATCTGAAGCAACATGAATGGCTGTCTGATTAACTGGGTTGATGGATACAGGAGTAGGGTGTGGACGTGGTCTTCTCTGATATTTGATCAAGGGAGGCGCCGGGACAGGTGTGGGACTAACCTGAATAGGAGAAGGACCAACTGGGAGCATACTGTTAAGGTCATAATGCCCATTAGAGGTAGATGGAAAGAACGAACGAATCTAAAAAAAGGTGACATCAGCAAAAACAATGTATCGTTTGAGAATTGCTGAGTAGCATCAATAACCTGCAACCGAGAGTAGCCTAGGAAAAGACACTTAAGGGATTTGGTAACCAATTTATGTTTTCTTAGAGTGAGATCATGTACAAAACAAGTACAATCAAAAACACGAAGAGGAAGAGAAAGAGGATAGAGATCTTGGTTGGGAAACAACAGAGAATGGGGTACTTGATTTTGGAGGACAAAAGAAGGCATGCGGTTGATGAGATAGCATGCAGTCATGATTGTGTCACCGCAAAAATGAAGTGGTGTATTGAAGTGAAGGAGCAAGGTACGAGCAGTTTCGACTAGGTGTCGATTTTTCTTTTCGGCTACACCATTCTATTGTGGGATATGAGCACATGATGATTGATGAAAATGCCCTGTGAAGTCAAAAAGGATTGAAATGGGGCAGAAAAATATTCGCGGGCATTGTCACTTCGCAGAACTCTAATAGAGGTATCAAATTGAGTTTGGATTTCTAAATAAAAACCTTTAAATATGAAAAAAAAAAGTTCATAGCGATTTTTCATTAGAAATGTTGTAATATATCAGCATTAATATCAGATATGTACAGATATGATTTTATTCTTATTTTTATTAGGGCTGATTTTTCTTCCTTATTTTTAGGATAGCAATCAATGGCATTAGCGTTTATATTGTAACCTTCTCTGTACACAATTGATTAAAGGAATAATATTTATACATTCCAACATTCCTTCTTTCTATATGGTATTAGAGCTTAGGTCGTTCTTAGGGCTTGTCTTTGTTTTTTCCTTTCGCTGAGCAGCCGTATTGCTATCTCCTATTGCAGCCTTATTGCTGCCTGAGACCTAAAACCACCACCCGCCGCTGCTGATTTTTGTCTCACCGCCCTCGTCGGACTGCTTGTCGGCGTTTTTCCGACCACATCCGAAAAGCCCACCCCAAACCAACCACCCCCGCGCACCCACGCTCCTCCGCACTGTCCTTGCGTGAGAGCCACGCGCCGCCCTCCATGCTGCCGTTCACCATGCGACCCCCTCCGTTCTAATCGTCGGCTCCTCCCCATTCATTTTTTACTGTTTTCGGGTCCAACCAGAATGTCTACAGTAGACACCCAGTCCTCCACCATCACTACGTCGCCTCCGGTTGTCGTTCCAACGCCTCCGATTGTCGTTGCAGTACTGAATCCAAATGATCTTCCAGTTTTACACTCTTCTTATCACCTCAATGGTAAGAACTATCTCCAATGGGCCCAGGTTATTCGCACCACTCTCAAGGGTCGTCGGAAGTTGTCATACATTGTCGGGGATCCTGCGAAGGCAGATGACCCACAGTTTGGAATTTGGAATGATGAAGATTCTTTGATTATGACTTAGCTATGAAACTCTATGACACCAGATATCAATAAGAATTGTATGTTTTTTACTTCTGCACGAGAAATTTGGGATAGTTTGAGTCAAACCTATTCTATGAAATAAGATATTGTTGCGTGTTATAAATTAGAAAACACAATTTTTAATACCAAGCAATGATCTTTTTCTGTCACTGATTATTATAGTACTCTGAATGGTTTATGGATTGAGCTTCTCTCTCCGAGGTGTTCTACACAGTTAGGGGGGAAGAGAGTCGTCGGGCTGTTATGTTGAATAATGGTAATTCCAGTGATGGTTCTGCTTTGGCCATCGGCAAAGGTCCTATTGGTGGGTTATCATCTGAAAAGCCTGGATTATCCTCTTGGAAGTCGTCCGCCAAACGTGACGAGCGCTGGTGTACTTATTGCAAGAAGTCTGGTCACACTAAGGACACTTTTTTAAACTCCATGACAGAGACAAGGTTCTTGGACGCTCTGGGGTTTTAAAGGCAATCAACAAAGGCAAGTTAATCAAACAGTGTCTGACTTGGTTATTGAGGGTGAAGAGGTATCTGCACCACCGTCTGGGGAGGCAATTCCGGCGCTTAGTAAAGCCGAGATGGATCGTTTGCGCACTCTCTTGGATTCTATGAGTAAGCCTTCTGACACTTGTTCTCTAACCATGACTGGTAAGAATTTAAGTTTATTATGCTTTAATGTTTCTAGTACTATATCTGAGGATCTCTGGATTATTGACTCTGGTGCTACTGATCATATGACCCCTCATCCCTCATATTTTTCCACTTACTCTAAATTATCTGGTAAGCATCACATCACGGTTGCTAGTGGATCCCATGTCCCTGTTTCAGGATGTGGTACTATTTCACTTCAACCTTCCCTTCCTTTACATAATGTGCTTCATGTCCCTCATTTGTCAAATAACCTTATTTCTATTCATAAGCTTACTAAAGATTTAAACTGTACATCGACCTTCTTTCCCTCTTACTGTGTGTTTCAAGATCTTACCACAGGGAGGATGATTGGGGTTGCTAAGGAACAGGGAGGGTTATATGTTCTACATCGGACTCATGGTAGTACCAGTCAGACGGTGTCCACATTCAGTCATGCGACAAGTTTAGATTCCGCTGCATCTCAGATATGGCTTCACCACAAACGCCTTGGTCATCCTCCTTTCAGCCTTCTTTGGTCGTTATTTCCACAATTGTTTAAAAATGAATCTGTTGAGTCTTTTCTTTGTGATGTTTGTCAGTTTGCGAAACACCATCGCACAACTTTTTCTCCAAGTAATAATAAAAGTATTGAACCTTTTGATCTTATTCATTCTGATGTGTGGGGACCTTCCTCTAATTCTAATATTTCTGGTGCAAAATGGTTTGTTTCTTTTATTGATGACTGCACTAGGGTCACATGAATATTTCTTATGAAAGATAAATTTGAAGTGTTTCAATTATTCTTGAATTTCTATCGCATGGTTAAACCTAGTTTGGAAAATCTATAAAAAGGTTACGATCTGATAATGGCAAGGAATATGTGAATCAACATTTCACAAAATTTCATAAAGAACATGATGTGTTACATGAGTTAACTTGTGTTGATACCCCCCAACAAAATGGGATTGCAGAAAGGAAGAACCGTCATCTCCTAGAAATTGCAAGAGCACTTCTATTCCAAATGTCTGTCCCTAAGTCTTATTGGGGGGAAGCTATCTTAACTGCTGTATACTTGATGAACAGATTGTCGTCCCGTGTCTTGAATGGTCTTAGTCCTGTGCAACTCATGACTTTCTTCTTCCCTTCCGTTCCTACCATGAAAAATCTCATGTGTCGTGTCTTTAGTTGTGTTGCCTTTGTTCATGTCCATAGTCAATATCGTGGTAAGTTGGATCCTAGGGCTGTCAAATGTATCATCATAGGGTATGCACAAGACAAAAAGGGGTACAAATGTTATCATCCTCAAAGTCGTCGTGTCTATGTCTCCATGGATGTCACTTTTCATGAATCCGAGTCTTTTCACCTTCATCCTCAGCTTCGGGGGGAGAGTGGTCAAGAAGCTGAGTCTCTTGAGTCATCTTTTGTTCCTCTTCTGGCTGAATCTATTGAGTCATCTGTCCCTAATCTGATGAAGGATGTGGCATCATCTTCTAGTACTTCAGAGACACCTAAAGAATCAGTATTTGTTCCTATAGATCGATACAAGCAGGTGTATTATCGGAAAAAACCCAACCTGGTCCAACAGCTGCTTCAGTCGCCTGAGCCAGAGGTAAGCATTCCTGATTCTGGGCCTTTGAATAGTCTTTTACATGATATTTGTGAACCTAACCCTGATGACTTGCCAATAGCCTTAAGAAAAGCCAGAAGAACTTGTGCAAAATACCCTATATCTCAGTTTGTGTCCACTAAAAACCTATCAGTACAGCATCAGAGTTTTATTTCAGCAATTGATTTTACCAGAATCCCCACTTCAGTACAAGAAGCATTAATGGATAAGAATTGGGTTCAAGTCATGCATGAAGAAATGAGTGCTTTGAACAGGAATGAGACCTGGGAAATTGTTGAGAAGTCGAAGGACAAAAGGATAGTTGGGTGCAGATGGATTTACACAGTGAAATATCAGTCTGATGGTACTCTAGACCGATACAAAGCAAGGCTGGTTGCAAAAGGGTACACTCAGACTTATAGGATTGATTTTGAGAAAACGTTTGCCCCAGTAGCAAAGATGAACATAGTCAAGATCATTCTCTCCTTGGCAGCACACTTTGGATGGGACTTGCACCAATTTGATGTTAAAAATACTTTTCTCCATGGGAATTTGGAAGAGGAAGGATATATGGACATCCCACCAGGATATGAACCTACCGGTGGAGGGAATATGGTGTGCAAGTTAAGGAAGGCCTTATATGGACTTAAGCAGTCTCTTCGTGCTTGGTTTGGGAGGTTCACCAATGCTATGGTTTCCTTAGGTTATAGGCAGAGCCAGGGAGATCATACCCTCTTTATAAAACATTCCAAAGAAGGCAAGCTTACACTTCTTCTGGTTTATGTTGATGACATGATCATTGCCGGTGATGATGAGGTTGAGAAACAGGTCCTAAAAGAAAAACTAGCTGCACAGTTTGAAATGAAGGACTTGGGGAAGCTGAAGTACTTCCTTGGGATAGAGGTTGCCTATTCCAAATAAGGCATCTTTATTTTCCAAAGGAAATATGTCCTGGATCTTCTTAAGAGTGGTTAGCTAGTTCATGCATGATTCTCTTGAGAGACATATGCTAGTTGTGAATAGAATTCTCCAGTATTTGAAGACAAGCTTGGGAAGAGGACTTCTATTTTGGAGAGAGCAAAAATTGACCATTGAAACCTATACAGATGCAGATTATGCCGAGTCAGTTGTAGACAGGCGGTCTACCTCAGGTTACTGCATGTTTTTGGGAGCAAACTTGGTGACTTGGAGAAGTAAGAAACAGAATGTTGTTGCAAGGTCAAATGCAGAGGCTGAATTTCGAGCTATGGCACAAGGAATTTGTGAACTGTTATGGATGAGAATCTTACTCTATGATCTCAAAATAAAGTATGAAGCTCCTATGAGGTTACTGTGTGATAATAAGTCTGCAATCAGCATTGCTCACAACCCGGTTCAACATGATCAGACAAAGTATATAGAGATTGATCGCCATTTTATCAAGGAAAAATTAGATGATGGCCTTATAACTACAGAGTACGTCCCTTCAGAGCACCAATTAGCAGATGTTTTCACCAAGGGGCTTCCTACAGAGCGATTTCAAGGTCTTACTTGCAAGCTGGGAATGATAGATATTCACTCACCAGCTTGAGGGGGAGTGTTGTAATATATCAGCATTAATATTAGATATGTACAAATATGATTTTATTCTTGTTTTATTAGGGCTGATTTTTCTCTCTTATTTTTAGGATAGCAATCAATGGCATTGGCCTATATATTGTAACCTTCTCTGTACACAATTGATTAAAGGAATAATATTCACACATTCCAATATTCCTTCTTTCTATAAGAAATAACCAAGTACAACGGGAAAAATCGTCAATAAAGGTAACAAAATATTGATAACCCAAAGTAGAAGTGACACGATTAGGACCCCAAATATCTGAATGGATTAAAGCAAAAGGAGCATTAGCTCGTTTATTGACTCTTTCAGGAAATGAACTACGGTCATACTTTCCCAACTGACAAGACTCACATTTTAGTGTTGACACTTTAGAAAGACTAGGTATCGTAACATGTAATTTTTGTAGACTAGGATGTCCTAAGCATTGATGAATGACTTCAGGTGACTCAATGGCAGAACAAGCAATAGGAGATGCTGGAACAGGGAGGTGATACAAGCCTCGAGATTCACGTCCTACTCCAATCATTTGTTCGGTACCTTGATCTTGTACAAGAATGGTATCATTAGCAAAGATAACAGAATAAGGCAGGGTATAAGTGAGTTTGCTTATAGATATCAAATTAAAGGGACAATTAGATACAAACAGTACAGAATCTAAAGATAGAGTGGGAAGGGGTTTAGCTTGACCAATGCCTTGGACTTTGGTTTGAGAACCATTGGCTAAAGTAACACTAGGTAGTGTATCTGTATAGGTAAGGTGGGAGAAAAGGGATTTGTTACCAGACATATGATTAAAAGTGCCAGAATCAAGTATCCAAGGTCCCAAAGATGAAGATTGTGAAAGGAAGGCTGCAGGATTACCAGGTTGAGTGATAGGTGTAGTAGACTGCATGGCTGCCTTGAGCTGGATGTACTTATTATACTCAGCGGCAGATAGGGAAACCTCGTCAAATGAGTCAGATAGGACAACTTGAGCAACATTCACAGTTTTAACTTGCTGGTTGGCCTTGGTTTTGCACTGTTCCTTAAGGTGACCAATTTTTATTTTTTTGGAAAAAGGTGCATTACTGATTGGTCTTGGTTCTGCACTGTTCCTCAAGGTGACCAAATCTATTGCAAAAGGTGTAGCGAGGACGAGGACCACCACGACCTTTTCCTCGTCCACACCAGCTGCTGGATTGGGAAATCAGGGCAGATGATTCAGCAGGTGCAAGGGATGGAGCAATAGTTGTAGGAGTTGAAAGACGTAACAATTGTTCTGAGACTGTGTCTTATGAAGGAATGGTAGGGCTTGAGAGTATCTAATTGCGGATTGAGTCAAGCTCAGGTGGCAAACCAGCAAGGGCAAGGACCATAAAGAACTTTCCACGTTGTTTGGCATGTTTCTCTGCATTGTCAGTAAAGGGCATAAGTGCATCAAACTCAGCAATCAAAGTATCATGCTTGTTCAGATAGGTCTCCATGTCCACGTCTTATTTCTTAGTGACGATCAGGTTAGAAACAATGTTGTAGAGACAATTGATATCATTGGAGTACAATTTCTTAGCCTTGGCCCACACATCATAGCATGTCTAAAAAGCACGGTATTGTGGTTGAAGCTTGGCATCAATGGAGAACCACTACATATTGCAAAGAGAAGCATCAATCTGTTTCCACTTGGCTTGGTCCTTGTTGGGAATGTCCTTGGCTTGTTGGACT
This sequence comes from Ormosia semicastrata, assembly GCA_029884595.1. Lineage (NCBI taxonomy): Eukaryota > Viridiplantae > Streptophyta > Magnoliopsida > Fabales > Fabaceae > Ormosia > Ormosia semicastrata. Next base: position 19,648,364 of record JAQQTO010000043.1, read on the forward strand.
AGGTGTTCATGATGGCCTTGACCTTCAAACCATAACTCCATAGTAGCAGCCCGAGATGTGTAATTGGTTGCCCCCACCAATTTATTAGATGGGATCAACTGGACATTAGTGAAGCTAAGGGCAAAAGGTGAGTATGAGGTAGACATGCTGGTGGTGAAGGGAAAAAAAAAAAGGTTCAATAGGTTGGGATGAAGTACTAAGATGGCTGGGGCAGAGGGTGGGAAAAGAAAATCTTGTAACAGTGCAAAAGAAAGGAAGAACAGAGAGGTGAGGTGGGGTTGCGGGTTGGTATAGGCTAGAAGAAGGGAGGTGAGGTCAGAAAAGGGTAAAGGTGTGGCCGACGGTGGCATCGGCGAAATACAGTGGCGTCAGCGTGTGAGCGGAGAAGCAGAGTGTGGGAGCGGCACGTTGGGGCGTGGGTGGAGGTGGGTCGGCGGCGGTTGAGCCAGTCGGCCAGTTCTGCTGCCGTTAGGGGTCGTCGGCGGTGGTGGGCGTCGCTAGAAAAAGTCAATTGGTGGAGGCAAAGCTAGTTGGACGAGAATCCACTGGTGATGCATAGTGGTGTGAGGATCTTAACCTACTACTGATACCGTATAAAATATAGAGATGATTTGAGGAAATTATATGTCTGCGTGAACCTATAAACTGGTATTTATATACATAGTGTAAATGAATGATACATAAATGTATTAAGAATAAACACTAAGTCCTATGAAGACACTAAGTCCTATGACACATGTTTCACATGTGTAACATGAGAAACATGTGAAACATGGGCTTTTATTCTAACAACCTACACACCTTATTCCTTCCACTAGTGGAATCGTATCCAGGGGAAATTTTCATATAAACTTCCTTCTCTAAGTCACCATGGAGAAAGGCATTTTTAACATCAAATTGGTGTAATTCCCACCCAAAGTGGGCAGCAAGGGAGAGTAAGATTCTTACAGTGTTTATCTTGCCTACTGAAGCAAATGTCTCTTCATAATCAATTCGATAAGTCTGAATATATCTTTTTGCCACCAACCTTGCTTTATACCGATCTAATATACCATCAGACCGATATTTCAAAGTATATATCCATTTGCACCTCACTGGCCTTTTGTCACCTGGTTTCTGAACAATCTTCCATGTTCCGTTCTTTTCCAATGCACTCATCTCCTCATTCATGGCTTGAATCCAATTTTTGTCATTCAATGCTTCTTGTACTGATGTTAGGATTTTGATAGAATCTATGGCTGAAATGAAACTCCGGTGCTGCAGGGAAAGATGTTTAGAAGAGACAAATTGAGAAATAAGGTACTTGGGACAATACCTTTTCCCTTTCCTCAGTGCAATGGGTAAGTCATCTAGGTTAGGTTCACAATTATTCAAAGACATGTTATCAGGTTCAGAAATAGTATTATCTAGGTTAGATTCAAAAACAGGAAGTTCATAGACAAGAGAACTTGTATCTTTAGTACTTACCGTTGGTTTGGACGCCTAAAGTTGTTGTTGGGCCAATTCGGGTTTCCCTCTCCTCTGATACACCAATTTTGGTGTGCTAGCCTTGACCTTAACCTTAGCTAGTTCAGGTGGGGTACCAGAACAAGATGTCAATTCCTATGTAGAGTTAGATAGTAAAGGAATGAAGGACCCAGGAGAGAAGAACTCAACTTCATCTTTAGCTTCTCGAGTGTTCTTCCCCTGAAGTTGAGGACGAGTAAAGAAGGACTCATGTTCATGAAAAGTGACATCCATCGAGACAATAAAACGACGACTTGAAGGGTGATAGCATTTGTAACCCTTTTTTTCAGGAGCATAACCTAGAAAAACACATTTGACAGCACGGGGATCAAGTTTGCTGCGGTGTTGGCAATGGATGTGGACAAAAATCACACAACCAAAGACACGAGACTGTAGACTCTGCATAATAGCGACTGAAGGAAAGTGAGAGGTCATGAGTTGGATTGGACTTACATTACCCAGGACACGAGATGGTAACTGATTGATTAAATATGTAGTGATTAAAACAGCTTCCTCCCAGTAGGAGCTAGGAACAAACATTTGGAATAGTAAAGCTCTAGTGATTTCAAGTAAGTGACGATTTTTCCTTTTTGCAATACTATTTTGCTGAGGAGTATCAACACATGAATTCATGTACAATACCACGCTCTTCAACAAATTTAGAGAAATTTTGGTTGACATACTCCTTACTATTATAAGAACTCAAACTTTTAAAGGATTTTCCAAATTGGGTTTGAATCGTGATATAAAATTGAACAAACAATTGAAACACACATGATTTGTCTTTCATTAGAAAAAGTCAAGTTACTCTAGTACAATCATCAATGAAAGAAACAAACCATTTAGTGCCAGAACTGTTAGAAATAGATACAAGACCCCAAACATCATAGTGGCTAAGTGTAAAAGGCGCAACACTTTTATTAGAAATAGGTGAAAAAGTGACATGATGGTGTTTGGCAAACTCACAAACATCACAATGAAAAGACTTAATAGATTCTTTTAAAAATAAGGACAGAAACATAGACTTAAGCAAAGAAAATGGAAGATTCCCAGACGCTTGTGCTGTAGCCAAATTTGAGAAGCCAGAGACTCAGAACTAGACTGCTGACAAGAAAGTAGCAACTTCTGATTAGGACCACCATTAGCTGGCATATTAAGGAGATAGTACAACCCTCCATGTTCCTTAGCAACTCCAATCGTTTTCCCCGTGACAAGATCCTGAAAGACACAATGAGAATGGAAAAAAGTTACGGCACAATTATTGTCTTTAGTAAGCTTATGAATGGAAATAAGATTATTAGAAAGTTTGGGAACATGGAGCACATTGTTCAAGTGTAGGGAGGGCTGGAATTTAATAGTACTAGAACTCTCAACTGAGGTGTGAGAGTCCTCAGCTACGGTTATATGATGCTTACTTGAAGAGGGTTGATAAGATAACAAAGGTGGAGAAGAAAAGGTCATATGGTTAGTTGCACCAGAGTCCATAATCCATAAATTCTTAGTACCAGAAGCATTAAAAGATTGAAAACAAAAATTTTGGCCAGTCATGGTCAGAGAACAAGAGCTAGAAGGCTTACTGAAAGAGTCAATGAGAGTCCGCAAGCGCTCTAGCTCATATTTACTAAGGATTGGAACTTCATCACCCACATTTAGTTTTCACCCGGAGCCAGAGGCATAGAATCCGAAGTGGTCATATTTGCATGACTATGCTACATACCCTTGAACCCTCCTGTGTAGCTAAGAACTTGGTCTTTCCCATGGAGTTTGAAGCAATTCTCCTTGGAGTGACCAAATTTCTTATAATAGGTACACTAGCGACCTTCTCGGTTTTGCCTAGAAAAGGAAGAAGAGCCTGGTTTAGTTGTCTTACCCGTAGCCAAGGCTGATCCACTAGTGGGCTTATCATCAAGCATAACAACCCTACGACATTCCTCTCCCCGAATAGTGTAGAATACCTCAAACAGTGATGTCAATGTCTCCTTGCCCAGAATCTGAACGCGAATAGGGTCATACTCAGAATTCAGGCTAGAGAGGAATTCAAAGATCTGATTCCTTTCCACAAAACTAGCTAATGTAGAAGCATCCTTACTGCACTTCATTTTGAGATTATGGTATTGATCCAACTCAATCCATAGGCCATTAAGGATTCCATAATAATCAGTAACTGAGAGTGCCCCCTGTTTGGTAGCAAAGATTTTTGTCTTCAACTCATAGCATGTGAGGATATCCTGTTTCATAGAGAAGTTTGGCGAAGATTGTCCCAAATTTCACGGGAGGAAGGAAGGAACATACAGTTTCTACTAATCTCGGGAGTCATGGAGTTCCAGAACCATGTCATAATAAGAGAGTCCTCATCATCTCAAGTTTCAAAGTTAGGTTCATCCTTCTTAGGGACAGTCCCTTCAATGTGGTTTAACTTCCTACGGCCTCTAAGTGTAGTACGAATGACTTGGGCCCACTGCAAGTAATTTTTTCCATTAAGGCGATAGGTGGGGTACAAGAATGGGAGATTGTTGGGATTCAGAGGTGGGGGCGGTGCCGCGTTGATCTGCTAGATGGCTTTGGCAGTCTCGTCATCCGACATACTCAAGGGAACAAACACAGAAAGGGGGTGTATGGTACGAGGTGGTGGTGTATGGTACGAGGCGGTGGTGCATGGTGAGCGGTGCAAGGTGCAACTATGTTTCGCTGGCGACGTGCGGTGTAGGGGTCACGTGGGGCTTTGATCTGGGTGACGATGGCAGTGCAACGGGTCACGCGCGGCTCCTATCTGAGTGAGGACGCCAATGTGACGGGTCACGTGCGACTCCGATCTAAGTGAGGACGGTAGTGTGACAGGTCACGTGTGGCTCCGATCTGGGTGAGGATGGCAGTGCGACGGCGGTTGGAGTCGTGGGTTTCGGGTGAGGTGCGAGGACGGCGGCAGCAATGAAGGCTGATTGAAGGCAACGATGAAGGCTAGTCTGATTAGCAATAAAGGCAGATTGTAGCGGAAACAACAAAGGCTCCTAGATCGGGAGCTATGATGCCATGTGAGATTCTAACCTAAAACCAATTGGCATCAAGTGGAGTGATCCAACAGGTATATAAACCGCACCTAGAAGATTGAGGCAGACAATGTGGGACTCTAACACCCCACCTCCACAGATACCTGGACGGAATAGGGAAGCCTAGCGGAATAGGCGATGGAGTTGGGATCTTGTCTCTAATACCAACTTGAAAGAATATTTCTTAATATTTTTATTACTTAATCACCTTTGTACAAATATGAGTTACATTATATAGGCTTATGGTAATAATTACTTGGCTAAAATAGAACTAAATTACAAGAAATAAATATTTTCTAATACAAGAATCAAATTTGTCCTAATAACGGAAATAAGGAAATAAATATGTACAACAAAGTCCAACAAAAATTAACTGAAATAACAACTTAGTAAGGCTAACAACCTTGATAACTTCTTTTTATCTTGATTTCAAGCTTTAGAATGCATATTTTTATTTACCAACTTAAGTCTTATGTCTTGTCTCTATCTCCCTGCCCCCTCTTCCAGGTCTATATATGCGATCAGCCATTTGATCCCTCCCAGTTCTATGCATTAGGCCGTCCTTGCCCAAGAGTTTGTAACAAGGAAACTGAAGCAGGCATACACTTATGTTTAAATTCTGTGAAGGAGCAAGGAAGTGCAACTGAAATCCGATGCAATAAAAATCACCACTGGTTACATAGGAAAACAATTGCTGATGTGGTTGAAGCTCTGGTTGGAGCATTCATAGTTGACAGTGGCTTTAAAGCTGCAATTGCATTTCTTACATGGATTGGCATACAAGTCAATTTTGAAGCCTCACAAGTGGTTAATGTTTGCACAGGAAGTGCTGGCTATATCCCTCTTTCTGCAGATGTAGACATTCCTTCCCTCGAAGATAAGTTAGGACATCACTTTGTTCATAAGGGTCTACTTCTCCAGGCATTTGTGCATCCTTCTTACAATAAGCATGGAGGAGGCTGCTATCAGGTAAGTGCTACTTTTCTTTTGACTCCCAATGTTCTGACTTCTGATAAGAACTATTTTCTCTACTTTATATCTGTTGGGAGTCTAGTGAGACATTTGTTCTTTAATTTTTGAAACCTGATAATTCTTTGCAGCGATTGGAGTTTCTTGGAGATGCTGTCTTGGATTATTTGATTAGTTCATACCTATTCTCAGCTTATCCCGAGCTAAAGCCTGGTCAATTGACAGATTTGAGATCATTGTCTGTTAACAATAGGGCATTTGCCTGTGTTGCGGTAGATCGCAGTTTTGATAAATTTCTTTTATGTGATTCAAGTGGACTATCTGAGGCAATAAAAAAGTATGTGGAGTATATTAAAAGACCTGTATCGCGTAGTGGTGTTAATGAAGGGCCAAAATGTCCTAAGGTAGATATTGTAACCTTTTTATAATGTTGCAACACTAAGATGCATTTACTATTATTCATTAATTTCTATTACATCTAGCAATCTAAGATGAAGTTCCTGAAGTATTATATTTGAAAATTATTTATAGCATCGTTTGTATTTACAGCTCAACTCTCTGTATCCTTTTCAAAGGTCTATTTGGGTATTTTACTTGGAGGCCATAAGAGCAAATTTAATGGAATATGACAAATTTTTATTGCATTTTCTGCTCTATGGTTTGGGTTATGGACATGAATAACTCTTACAGGAACATTAGGATTCCTTTTAATGTCCTAAGCAAGCAGTTCAAAAGTTTGTGATAGATTTGTATTACTTCTTAATTTTGCACAAAACGTAATTGAGGTCTAAACTGACATTATTGGTTGCTTCAGGCCCTGGGTGACTTGGTGGAATCTTGTGTCGGTGCCATTCTTCTTGATTCAGGGTTCAATTTGAACGAAGTTTGGAAAATTATGACTTCATTCTTGGACCCAATCATGAAATTCTCATCGAGCTTGCAGCTTAGTCCTATTAGGGATTTGCAAGAACTTTGCCAATCTCATAATTTGGATTTGGAGTTTCAGACAACAAAACTGACTAAAATGTTTTCAGTTGAAGCCAAAGTGACTGGCAATGGTGTATGTAAAACAGCTTCAGCAACCAGCCAAAATATAAAAGAGGCTTCCAGAATTGCTTCACAGCTACTATTTTCAGACTTGAAGGTAAAACAAGTGTATACACACACACACGATGTTTGTATTTAACTATGATTTAAGTGGTCATGGGTGTGGAATGTGGATGTGCAGGCTCAAGGTTGGAAACCGAAGGCAAAACCTTTGGAAGAAGTTTTGAAGTCAACCTTTAAGATGGAAGCGAAACTTATTGGCTATGATGAAACTCCCATTGATGTAACAGCTACTAATACCATCGGGCACACAATGGTTAATGGAGACCACCCATGCAGCAAGTCTAACCCAGTAATTCGCCCCATCCGTGATGTAATTGATATATGCTCCCCATGCGCAAAACCTGTTGGCCAACTGCTTCAATCTTCTTCTAAGGGACAGCTTAGTGAAACCTTTGAAAATCATGATTGTGACAGTGACTCGTTGAGGACAGGTAATAAAAAACTTTCTAGTTTTAAGGTGCCAAATATTGGAGCCGGTGCCATTCTCTGTTAATCCTAAATATTGTTTCAGATTGTTCGAACAAAGGAACTGCAAAATCAAGATTGTATGAATTTTGTGCTGCTTATTGCTGGAAACCTCCTTCATTTGAATGCTGCAAAGAAGAGGGACCAGACCACCTGAAGTTGTGAGTCCCTCATTATCTTTATTTTTAATCTTTGATAAAATATGTATCTCTACCCAGATTTTGTAGTCTCATTTGGTAATTGCTGATATTTTTTTTAATTCACTTATTTTTTAATCTTTGATATTCCAGTGTTAAGCAATTTAGCCTGTGACTGGGATAGTAGTAGTACATTCTATTTTTATAATGGGTTATTTTTAATTATTCAAATCAGTGTATTTTCCTAAATTATTTATCTTTTCTGTTTGATATGGTTCATCTACTTTCATTTAAGCAACTTACGATTGATTGCTGGGTAACACTGTATGTTTGAAATTTGAGACTAAGTAGTTGGTTTCCTTGATCATTTTGTACTTTCCATTTCTGAATATATTGATAACGTTGTGACTTGTGATGAATTGATGATGATAATTAAAGTTGAAATTCATAATCTTTTTGTCAACATGTAACATACATCTTTCAGTTCATTTCGGACTATAACTTTTGGAGCCTTCCTTATTTTGTTAATTTTTCTTTTTAACGCGACATTCTGGACTATGCTATTTCTGTTTGCTGTTCCTTTTTTAGATTCACTTGCAAGGTGACCTTGGAGATAGAAGAAGCCCCAGATATGATTTTTGAGTTTGTTGGGGAACCTCAAGCAAAGAAGAAAGATGCTGCAGAGAGTGCAGCTGAGGGTGCATTTTGGTACCTGAAACAGGAAGGTTACCTGCCTAATGGTAATTGACACACTGCCGAAAAACTACCATGTCACATAATAAATCCGAAGCAATTTGATGTAGGTTAATCCTTTTTGACCAAGAGGTTAGGCAATTTCTTGAGGGTATCATTTGGAATTTCTGAATGACGTCATCGTTATAGATAATCATATATCTAGAAGCAACAAGAGAGGACAATAATTCAGGTTTAGTAAAACCCCGGGGTCCCTATCCCAAAATGGAAAGCTATTGTACAGGATTACTCATTTAGTATCTATCAGTGTATGCATGCTGTCCGTCAATTATGACAGTAAATTTTCTAATAACGACATATGACATTTGAAATGTAAATAAAAACTCCTGAAACATTATATATATATATATATTGTCATTTGCATCGTTTGATTCATGTAATTGATTTTATCTTGTAAGAAAAAGACTTGGTTGTTATTATTGTTATTATATTTTCATTTGCATTTGCTGGTCATTTTATTTTTCACCATAGAAAAAAGGGTCTTACAAGAGTAAAAAAGGCCCGAGAGAGTCTCAACAAAACCAACATGGACTACATGGAACAGTGAAGCCCAGACTCTTCAGAGAGGCCGGGCAAAGTCAGCGTATTAGGAGCGAAGACAATTCAGAAGGTACAGTCACAAACATGAGAAATTCTAGTATGTTCTTAGAGTATAATAATAAATGCATGATTTAAGAATGGTCACTTCCAATTTAAAAACTAATGGTAAACATTTATTTTGATGCATGCATTTATTATGTTATAAGAATATGTAATAATATCTCAACAAACACAACCCTAGGTGTTCGTATTCGACGTACTTGATAGAAACAGAAAACCGTGTAAAATGGGATGGTACATCAGCCTGCCTCGATGCATAAAAAAAAAACCCTTCGAGGCAAAATAGCCCATATGTTATAACCAAAAAAAATGGCCCATATATTTGGCTCACTAGAAAGTTTTATATTTCAATAACAATTTAAATCTAAATAACATATTTAGTCTTGGAATATGTTTTTTTCTCATTTCAGTAATTTAATTATTAAATTAATCTGATCAGTAATTTATATATGATTTTATTTCATTGATTAACTGTAAGTAAATTATTAGTTAGAAGTGAACTGAAATGAAAAATATCTTCACAAATCTTACTCATGATTATGGCTCATTTTTTTCAAACCTTCTTGTTTTTGGTATTGATGGGAAAGAAAATTCCACTTACACAGATAAAGCAAACAAGCAAGTACAATAACACTAAATTTAATATAGTTCGATTTTTACTATTTAAGTCTACGACTTGGCAAATCATTCTATTAATTTCAATAAAAAATTACAATCACAAATCTTGAAATATTTCTCTCAAATTCAAAATTTCAATATATTTAATTTCATCCAATTTCACAAAATAACATTTTTCACTCAAAAAAAAAATCATAACTCAAATTTTCTTCATCTCACAGAGCATCATAAATGATGGCTTTCATTTGTTCCTCAAATGAACAAATTTCTCACAAAGACCAGCCCCACCTCCCTCTCTTGCAGTCGGCGCTGCACGCCCACAAATAATAAGAAAAAAAATGATTATTATATATTTCTTTTAAAAATATATATATTATTGACATTTTTTTTTAAGAGTGTCAAATTTAATAAGAGAAAATAATAAAAAAAATAAATATAATAACTAATATTAAAAAAATGTGAAAAAATATATGTATAAACTATTAATGATAAGAATATATCACTCTCACAAGAAACAAGGCTTTCAAGAAACTATCTCCTTATTCCCTAATATATGTCGTCACGTGCACACACACTGCTCACTTCCTATTTTTTTTGTTTTGTTTGTTAATCTTAACAAACGGACTTAACAATAAAATGTCCAATTGAAGGCAAAGACCCAACATGTATGTCACGATGCAAGATCAACCCCAATTAACTTGAAATTAGTATGAAGGCTAACATGTCGAATGGTAAATTTCAATAATGTAGGTGTAAATCCCTTCAACTTAACATAATTGGGGTTTTAAATTATGATATATAGAAACAAAATTATAATTAAGATAATTGTTGGTAGCACTTAAGGTCATATGGTCTGAAGTCTATCTTAGTTGTCATATAATGAGAGGGATGCCCTTCAATTAACTTGAAAACGAGATTCAGATGTATTTGAATTTTGGATGCCTTTGTTATTTTTGTTACTTTTGAGGACTGTCATTTGATGGATCTGAGTGTAGGGTCGATGACGTTTGTATGGCAATAATCCACGAAAGTCCTACTTACTACCTTGCACACTTTCATATATTATTTTTAAAAAAAAAAATAAATAAAGAGCCTTAACTGTCTAAGTAATTTTATAATGGCCAATCCAGACAGCCTAGTTTAAAAAAAAAAATAAACATAATTTTAATAATATTATTATTATTATCATTCAACTATATTTGCTTGGTAACAAGGAAATATAAACTAAAATTATGACTTTTTGCAAATTACCTAAATTTCGTAATACTAATTTACTCATAGTGCCAATCACATATCTTTATTCTTATACACAAATAATAATCTCCACAAAATTAGGACATAACGGGAAGTTTAAAAAATTCAATCTTAATTAATTGCTAAATTGGTGATCAACAAAACTAAAATTGAATGCAAAGTGAAAATTCTAAAATGTTAAATTTATATTTATATTCATTATCTTTCAATTTATTTTATTAGGAAATAATTTTTCTACTCCTTTTTCCACATCATATAATAAATTTAAATTTTAATATTTTAAAATATATATTAACTCTGCTAATATACCCCAAAATATATAAAGTAGAGCTAGTCTCCCAAGTCCTTAGCTTACTTCTCGGTCACGTGACACACAGCATCACACCCCGCCATTTCCCGCTATAATTTCCCGCCAAAAGCAGTACCTGTCCTCTTCTTCCCTTCCAATCCCAAATCCAAAACCCTCAGGCATCAGGGATTGAGATTGAGATTGAGAGAGAGAGAGAGAGAGAGAAGATGTCAGGGTGGGACGAGGGAGCCGTGTACTACAGTGACCAAGCCCACTCCTGGGACGACCGTGCAGCCGAAGCAGCCTCCAACCACTCCCTCCTCCAGAAATTCAAGGAGTTCATCCGAAACTTCGAGACCGACAACAATGTCTTCCCTTACCGAGAAAGTCTCCTCCACAACCCCAAGTTCCTCCTCGTCGACATGGAAGATCTCGATGCCTTCGACCCCGACCTTCCCGCCAAACTCCGCTCTTCTCCCGCCGATTTCTTGCCCCTGGTACTACTTCCATCTCACATCTCACATTTACCCGTTGGAATGGATTTCCGTTTCGTTCCGTTCATTTTCACCCTTCTTTCTTTTTTTTTTTATGTGTAGTTCGAGACGGCGGCGGCACAGGTTTTGGTGAGTTTGAAGACGAAGGTGGCTGGGGATACGGGAGTTATGGAAGATCCCGTCACTGGGGATGTTCAAATCTTGCTCACTTCCAAGGAGGATTCCGTCTCAATGAGATCGCTCGGGGTAAGTGGATTTTGTTTGATTGATTATTCTGAAATTGCAGGTAGAAGATGCTGATTGATGATTTTGATTTTATGTTTGTGATGCTTTGGGTTCAGATTGGAACATTTTCTAGTTGCCCTAGATTGGGTGTGTCTTCTTTAATTCGATTGATCATCCTGTCCATCTGAGCTTATTCAAAGTTGCTTCTTTTTTGCCTTTTTTTTTAAAAAAAAAAAATAGGCTCAATACATTTCAAAGCTTGTTAAAATTGCTGGAATTACGATTGCCGCATCCAGGACTAAGGCAAAGGCAACTTATGTCACCCTAATATGTAAGAACTGCAAGAACGGGAAGCAAGTTCCATGTCGCCCAGGACTTGGGGGAGCAATTGTTCCTCGTTCCTGTGATCATATTCCTCAGGTTTAGTTCATATTGATTTACATGTTGTCTTATATTTATTTTACATAGCATACTTTATTTTTTTTTTCCTTTTATTTTGCGGATACCTGTTACAAGATAAGAAGGATTTTGTAGCCTGGAGAAGAACCGTGCCCAATTGATCCGTGGATTGTGGTTCCTGACAAGAGCAAGTATGTTGATCAACAAACCTTGAAACTGCAAGAAAACCCGGAGGTAATAATAATATGAATTTGATTAACAAAAGCTTTAATGATACTTGCAATGATAATCATATTTTGAATTTTTAATTTTTATGTGGCTATTGAAGGACGTTCCAACTGGAGAGCTTCCTAGAAACCTGCTTCTCTCTGTTGATCGTCATCTTGTGCAAACAGTGGTACCTGGCTCAAGATTGACAATAATTGGAATTTATAGTATTTACCAAGCTTCCAACTCTTCTACATCGTGAGACTTATCATCCTTTTAGCATGTTTGAATTTCTTCACTGTCCACAATTGATGTCTGTTTGTTTAAATTGCCTGTATTGTATGCAGTCACAAAGGAGCAGTTGCAGTTAGACAGCCTTATATTAGGGTTGTAGGAATGGAGGAAGCAAATGAGGCCAAGTCTCGAGGTCCGGCTGCATTTACACCAGAAGAGGTCAGTGTTCAAAGTTGAAACAATTATAAATTGACTGCTTCTTCCTTGCTTTATACCTTGTTGGTTACCTTCATGAATTTCACGTCTTAGCTGAATGTTAAAAACGCTTGTGGTTCTTGTGAAATTTTATTTCCACCTAACTTCATTAGGTTATCAATGTTTAAAGGTTTTTTACCTTTTCCCTACAAACTGGATTCAAGCTAAGATTTCTCAGTTCTTCTATGGGTTGTACCATAATCTTTGTTCCCCCTTTTTATAAACCTAGATTGACTTTTCACTCCTACTCATTATCATAGTCCCCATCTCTAGAGGTTGCTGGTACATATAATGGTATTGTTTGCAGATAGAAGAATTCAAAAAATTTGCAGCTGAACCTGATGCATATAAAAATATATGCTCCAAGATTGCTCCATCTATATTTGGGCATGATGATGTCAAAAAGGCAGTAGCCTGTCTTCTGTTTGGTGGGTCAAGAAAGGTATACTGTTGTCTTTGAGTATCCATCTATGTTGTGGGGCAAAACAAGAGTCCATCCATGGCAGCTGATAACATGATCAATTTCTTTGCAAGCAGAATTTGCCAGATGGAGTGAAGTTAAGAGGTGATATCAATGTGTTGCTTCTTGGGGATCCATCTACAGCAAAGTCACAGGTTATTACTTTTTTCTTTTTTCTTTTTCTGTAGACTAGTTCTTAATGTTATTGCATGGTGGTTAAGTTGTTAAAACTGAGTATGCCACCTGCATTATGGTTAGTTTTGTATCCAACAGTGAGGGGATTTTTCCACTGTATATTTGACTGGAAATGCCAAGTCTTTTTTTTTCCTTCTTTACAATTTTAGCTTCGCAACTTTGAATAACTTTAATCATTTACTCATTCACATTATAGATTGAATTTCCCTATGTGAGGTGACAATTACCTTTTACAGTTTCTCAAGTTTGTTGAAAAGACAGCTCCTGTTGCTGTTTATACTTCTGGAAAAGGCTCATCAGCTGCTGGCCTCACAGCTTCTGTAATCCAAGATAGCAGCACTGTAAGTTCTTCACCTCCTACATTGTTTGTATTAGATGGTAAATTTCTATCATCACTGCTTATTGTTGAGATATGATCATAAAGCTAGTCCTTCACCTATCTTGTTTGAGAAGTCTCTGATTCTTGTTCTGTGCAATTCAGCGTGAGTTTTATCTTGAAGGAGGGGCCATGGTCTTGGCAGATGGAGGTGTTGTCTGCATCGATGAGTTTGACAAGATGAGACCAGAAGATAGGTACTGTAAACTGTGTGGTATTTCTCTTATGCAATTTATGATTGTTGGTTCATGGTGAAATTTTATATGGTTTCTGTATTGTAGGGTTGCCATTCATGAAGCCATGGAACAGCAAACTATATCCATAGCCAAAGCAGGAATAACAACTGTTCTTAATTCAAGGACTTCTGTTCTTGCTGCTGCTAACCCTCCATCAGGACGTTATGATGATCTTAAGGTCTACTGCCATATAACCTTTTTTTATCTTTTTTAGTTTCTTGAAAAGCATATCTTCATTACAAGAGACTAACAGGAGCCTTAAATGTTCCTCCAGACTGCACAGGATAACATTGATTTGCAGACAACTATTCTTTCTAGGTTTGATTTAATCTTCATTGTGAAAGACGTCAGGATGTACAGTCAAGACAAGGTAACTTTGACTGTTCTGTTTTCACCATGGGGTATTTTCTTTTGCTATCTTTGAGTGCACCTTTTCCTATGAAGAAAAGCGATGTCAAAATTTTTTCTTTTTTTGTGTTGTGATGTTAACATTTGAGCCTGCACATTATCTAGTGCAATATTTTGCAAAAGATAGCCCACGTTTTGATAAGTAAATATATATATATTTTTTTGCATGTTGCATTAAAGGACTAGTTTTGCAGACCCCATAGAAATATGCTTTACATATTCGTGACTTGATTTTCAGTAGTCCTCATGTCAGTGGTCGACTGATTTTGTTTACAGATCATAGCCAGTCATATCATAAAGGTTCATGCATCAGCTGATACAACCATGGGTGAGAGCAGGGTTTCTAAAGAAGAGAATTGGTTGAAGAGGTATGCTATATCTATCAACACACATAAATTTTTCACGCAGTTCTTTCAATTAATGAACTTTGAGCTGTTATCTGAATAGGTATTTACAATATTGTCGAACTGAATGCCACCCTCGACTATCGGAATCTGCAGCAACATTACTGCAGAATAACTATGTGAAAATCCGACAGGTATTCATGAATATGTTATCGATTAGTGTATAGAAATTTCTTATTGTCCTTTAGTTTTCTGCTGGTTATTGGAAGTTGAAGATGATGTTGGAAACCAATTGGGTCTTTTTTCTGTTTTTGGATGTCATTGTCATTCGTCAGAAGCTTCTTGATTTATTACTATTTATTGCCAGATCTCTCCTGTCAATGTTGATTTTATGAAATGGATCTGCTTTTAGAAACAGAATTCACCTTTTTTAAAATAAAATAAAAATACAGGATATGAGGCAGCAAGCAAATGAAACTGGAGAAGCTGCTGCAATACCAATTACTGTAAGGCAGCTGGAAGCTATTGTTAGGTTGAGTGAGGCACTTGCAAAGATGAAACTGTAAGTATTGCTGTTATTCTTGATTAGACTTGATATCTTTTGTTCAGAACTTTATCTGGTGCAATTTCATAAAATATCAAAATATTTGGTGCCTGTATTGGTATTACTTACTCTGGTGCAAGCAGTTTCATATACTGTAGTAAGGCTTATAATGTATCATGTCATCCAAATTTGATGAGTAGTTTTTAGTGCACAACTAGCAATCAGAACACTTATTTTTCATAAAAAGTACTATCCAGAAAAGGTTCACATATATAATAATAGGGCCTAAATTTCTTCAGTGGCTTTTCTAGATTTTCTATTTAGTGGCTGTATCAATTGGTTCAATAATTTAGAAGTTATGGGCCAATAGAATAAAGCCTTACAGACCTGCGTTTTTGGGTTGGAAGATAATTCCGTGATTTCGTCATTCCATGTGATATCTCCTAAATATGCTTTGCTTAACCGAAGTTACTAAATTTTGTTACATTAATCATCCTCCTTTTGCTTTTCTCCTTTTTGGAGTGGCTTCTTTGTTTATTCTTTTTTATAGTCCATGCATGTTTCTGTATACAAAATGTACCTTGATGATTAACTTCTGTACCAGATCTCATCTTGCTACTGAGGAGAATGTGCAAGAAGCAATAAGGCTTTTCACTGTGTCTACAATGGATGCAGCTAGGTCTGGAATAAACCAACAAATAAATCTGACACCTGATATGGCAAATGAAATAAAGGTTTGTCTTGTGATGAGACCATCTTCTCTCTTTCTCCATCTAGCTTCATATCCTGATGGATTAATTGTTTGCACTGTGAGCAGCAAGCAGAAACTCAGATAAAGAGAAGAATTGGGATTGGAAACCACATATCAGAAAGAAGGCTGATTGATGACCTCAGCAGAATGGGAATGAATGAATCTATTGTAAGTAGCCACTTAACTGAAAAGACTGTGTCATAACTTGTAAACCAGAATTTGATGCCACCATTTGGTTCAAACTTTTAAAAGATACATGTTTCAGACAGTATTATGCTACATAATCAGACTTCAGGCTATCTTATTGGGTGAACAATAACCCTGCTCAAAACTCAGTTAGTTACAGCTTGAAGCAATCATTTGTGTTCCTTTTCTTTCTATTGGGTGAAATGTTTATTATCACTGGATTTTTGTCAGCAAGCCTTTATATTTATAGTCAGTATTCATTGATATAAGTATACTACATTTGGCAGGTGAGAAGAGCTCTTGTAATCATGCACCAGAGAGACGAAGTAGAATACAAGCGAGAAAGGCGTGTTATATATAGGAAAGCATAATACATCAGTTTGTCGACCCGTTAGGTGGCAGGCGGAATGCTAAGACTCGTGGAAGGGCAACTGATTGTGTTCTTCATGTAATCTTTTCCTTCATATTTTAGTTCCCCCACCCCCCGGCTAGAAGGGTCGATGTCAGCTTCTTGCCTCAATATGTAAACCTAAAGAAGCATCTCCGGTCTAAACATGCCGCAACCCAGAAAGCAGCCTTAGTTAACGTTATGGAGTTTATTATTTTGTCTTGGCAACCGATGCTTAATGCTCAGGCCCCAGGGACAAACCGCGCTACTGATTGCTAATCTTCCATATATGATATTACGTGTTCTGAAACCTCGGCATGTTTTTAACTACTTATTATTGAATTGAACAAATTTCAGTTGAAAGTTTCAATCCAAAGTGCATTTCTTGTAATGACATTTATAATTATTTTTCCACAATTATATCATAAGTAATAAACCCTATTTTGCAGACAAAGACAAATGTTACGTATTATAAATAAATATTGATAATTTTTTTTATAAATGAGTGAAATTATATTTAAGATAAAACTTAAGTTTGTTTTTTTATGTTTATTACATTTATTTTATCAATTAAATGACATATATTCATTAATGTTATCTCTTTAACTCTTTTTTTTTTTAAATACTTGTATATCATAGTTTAATATGTTAAATGTTACATATAAAGAAATAGAAAAAATTTTTTCTTATATTTATAGTAAAAATATATTTGGTACTTATTTATAAATATATTGTAGTTTGTTACCGGAAAAAATATTCTCTTTATTATTACTTATTTACAAGGTCTATTATTATTATTATTATTATTATTATACTCATTAACGAGGTCCTCTATTATTATTATTATACTCATTAACGAGAATCACGACCAGAACGGGGACACCCAAATTTGAACAAACTTTTGAATTCTTTTTCCTTTTTTTCCTTTTGATGATTAGATATGATGACTTATTTAAAAGGTTGCATTGTAACTAATTTACGGTATTAGAGGAGAACAAATTTGAATAATTTAACAGGGAGAAATATAACAATAATAAACAGGTTAAGAAATAGGCAGTTCACAAACTCCGGAGACCAGATTTTTATCACTAACCAAACTATACAACTGTATAAACCTTGATAGTTCTAGACAGGCATGTGAGAAAGTATAACTATAATCACGTGCATATAGGACATTGTTCTAGACAGGCATGCGAAGTAGTATATCACGTGTATAAGTGACCGTGACCGTTAGACGAAGTATGACTAATAATAGCTTGAGAAATATTTACATAAACATGGTACGCTTAAGTTAGATATATTAAATCAATAAATTATTAACATATCATTAATTATTATAATTAATTATAATTAATTATCATATCATTAATAATGTGTCAAATTTATTGAGTTTATGAGACCAACTTAATGCACCAAGTTTATATGTAAGAATTTTTCTAACAAATTGGTGAGACGAAAAAAATAAAAAGTGAAGGTAAGTAGGTAACAAGATGAAGTAAACTTTTCTAGTTAATGTCTAGCAAACGTACTTGGCATATTGCTACTTTACATGAAAATTGCCAGGAGATGGAACACTAAAACGTTTCATTTTATTGCATACAACACGGGTGCATATTGAATAAACATCCTAGCGCGATGTCCAAATATAGACCTGGCCTCCACTTGTAGCTCCTGCTAGCGTCCCAACCTCGTAGGGGTGTGCATCGAATCTACATGGAATGGCAGACACGTGTGGGCTCTGTAGAGTCATTACTGTTTTCCTTTGAACTGCTGAGACAATATCAACTCCTCTTTTCATATTTCCAACAAAGAGATATGAGTCATCCCAACCCCATATTGCTCTGCTACCACAAAATCAAGCTCATAAAAGTCAACTGCTTTTCATGATTAGTCAATGTATTAGGTATCAAGATGATTGTAGTGCATCACAAATTCATATTATAACTACAAAAGTTTCAGCTTGTGCTGATCAAGTAACTTCCTTTTTACTCATGAAGAGTGACAGCTTAATTGAAATGTGAAAATCAGCCCTAAAGAGTTAGAGTTAAGTCCCAAAGCTATGACGCGAGAGAATATTTGGCACAATCAGAGTTAAGCAGATGGCAAAAGAGAAGCATAACAAGTCATCTTTTGATAATTCCCTAAAAACCATACCTGAAAGAAGAAATCCATCTGCCAGTCTGATTGTCATGATAAATATTGGCTGCATCCTCCAAGTTAACCCCACTGTATATACCAATTGTGTTGTCCATGCTACATCAAAGAGATAATATTAACCCCCACCGAATCAAAATCACAATTAGATAAAATCAGGTTCAATACAATTGCAAATAAAACACATCTATTCTGGAATCAGTTAACATCCAGAACTAAAGTTAGTTGATAATGATAAATAAAAGACCACACAGGTAAGCATACTCAAAGTACCTTACTTTCAGTATCAAAAAAATAGTAATATCTAGAATGGAACAAGCTTCGTAGTCCATACCTTGTAGTTACCAGGCTACATCCAGAAGGAGAGAAGTAAGCAGAATGCACAGCCCTTTTGTGGGTAAATGTCCTCAAGGCTGTGAGCTTATCCTCATCAGTATATCTCAAATCCCAGGTGCAGGCAGTTCCATCAGAGGAACTAGTAGCTACAATGTGAGGGTTTTCACTGTTGAAATCTATTGTGTTAATCCTATCTTCATGCAAAACCCAGTGGGATGAACATTTGCCAGTCCTGTTATCCCAAATAGTCAAACCTCCACGACCCTCACCAAGATATAGGCAGTTTGCCTCATTTTTTGGTTGAGAGAGACTATAGATACATTCATCACTACTAAATACCAGATCAAAGATTTCCTTCTCAGCATCCATTAGCCGAACAAATCCATCATAACAACTTGTGTAGATCTGCAAATAAATTTATTGATCATAGTGTCAGACAATCATGAAACTGATAAAATGTAAAGCAGATAAAGAAGTGAAGGAATTTTGATTATTTATCTCCAATGAGTTGCAAGCACAAATTAATTCAACCAGAATTATGTCTGGGTTTGGGGATAGGGGTAAATCATAAATTTAGCTATTGGCTTCAACCAAATAAAATTATAAGTATAAGAAGCTGATACTTCGCCGTAATTTTGCTAAAACTATATTCACACTTTTTTGTTATCCACTGGACTCCTCAACATAGTTCAGAAAATGTAAAAAACAAGTAACCTTCTGCAGTGAATTGGATGGGAGAGGGGCAGGGGGGAATTCTACTGCTGTCCAACAAAACTTACTAGCCTCCTTGGCTTCCACTTTAACCTCGAATGCTCCCCCCACCCCCACCCCCTAAAGAGGGAGAGAAGAAAAGGAAAGTACGCATCTAACAAAAAACATGCTAGAGAAGCACTGTTAACATGCATTATCTATGGCAATAAGACCAAAAGAGTGCATTTCTTGTACAGAGACAGACAGCCAAATGAGCAGATTTTACCTATATCACAAAATAATTACTGAGTCATAATGTTTTGCATCCCGTTGCTGTTTTGAGTCTCTAGGTAGCTTATTAATAATAATGGGTAAAAGTTAAAAGTTAAAAGAAACTTGACAAATAGACAGCAATTGTTAATGTTGAGAATTCAGAAACAGCAGCATGCCTTGGACAAGCAATGTTGTTGAACCAAGATCCCAGAAATTGGAGCAGGATGGGGATGGTATAAATAAACCTGACTTTCTTCATCTCTAATATCCCAAAATCCAATATTCCCAAACTTGTTACCCGCCACTATCATCTTCACACTACTCGAAGGGAAAAACTGGACAGCAGTTATCCTCCCAGGAACAACGCGTGCTATATTCCGGGATTCCAAAGACAGAGACCCCAACTTAAAGGAACCCTTTTTCCTCTTTTCTTCGACTATTACATCAGAAAAGACCCCAACACAAGAATGAGCTTCCTCCTTCGCAACACCCACAATTGCTTCAATGAAGGAGCGATCAGAGTGAGTGCCAGTCCCACTATAAGCATCAGTCATGGCAAGAGGACCCAAAGGTTTGATTTTGATGGGAGATTTGTCGGGGACAATGTTGTAATCCACAGAACCGAATGTATCAGCATTGGAATCGGGTGGCAAACCCCTGGTACGGAGGGAGCGGCGGATGACGATTGGGGTTTCGATTTTGGGCTTCTTTTCCGATTTGACATTGTACGATTTGGTTGCAACCCTGTCGTGCCATCCAACAACGAATGTTATATTACAGAAAAACAAACAAAACAAGAATCCATCCACCATTGAAAACAGACAGAGAGAGAGAAAGAGAGGAAGAAGAAGAAGACCTTGGACGCTTGGAGAGTTCGGTGGCTTTGGAATGGATTTTGAGGGCAGCCATCATCTCATCGTTGCGGCGAATGTTCTCGAGTCTCTTACGTTCATACTCAGTGAGTTTCTGAGGCGCCATTGAAAAGTGACGGCGAGAGAGAGAGAGTTAGGGATTTGGTTTGAATGGTGAAGTGGGGGTTGCGTTGGTCTATGATTTTAACTTCTTTTTTTTAATATATAAAGATAAAGACCGTGGTGTTTAGTGGACGCGGGAATTCACACTGGCGGGAAACTTTGTCTTGCTTCCTATTTCATATCATACGTATACGTATATACGATAGGAATAGGTTGCCCATTTTTAAGAAACTTGTCAAAAAAATGTATGTGTTCTCTCATTCATATCTTGAACCAATTTTTTTTTTCTTTGCCTTTGCCATATAACTATTATCAACAATTATATTCTTACCTCAAACAGTGCATACATTCCTTTTCACACCTCATCTAATACCATTTATTATACATATTTTTTTTCTATCACTTTCTCTCACTCAATCACATCTATTCAAAATAATACAACAGTACTTACACCCCTTTTTTGGGGTGTAAGATGATCATTTTTCAACTATTATTTATCATCAGCGGTTATTAAACAAGAGGAAGCCAATTGAATTAGTGAGCGATTAATTAAAATTATTAATGATTAAGTAAAGTCATAAGGATTTTGTTATAAGATCTATGATGTTGTATAATACTGAATGTTGGACGTTAAAAAGTCAACAATAGTATAAGATCAGTATCGCAGAGATAAAAATTTTACGCTGGATGTATGATCATACAACACAAGATAAGATTAAGAATGAATACAATAGAGAGAAAGTAGCAGTAGAACTTATTGTGAAAAATATGAGATAATCTTGTCTTAGGTAGTTTAGACATATAAGAAGAAGACCCTTAAAAGTCCTTGTAAGAATAGTAAATCAGATGGAGAATAATCTAATCTATAAGTAAGGGTGGAAATAAGTCGATCGCTTCGTCAAAAATATATATTCTGCAGCATCTCTGGCACTGATCTGGCTTTAACCTGTTTACTAAACAAGTTAGGCCAATGCTTTTTTAAAAGTTTGTTTAACTAAAAAGGTTAGGCCTCAAGTCATCTAATAGACCTTTTAAGTCCCAGTAAGTAGCTGACATATTTAATTATATATAATATAATATATAATAATAATTATAAATTATAATTATAATTATCAATTTATTATAATATATTAATATATTTTTTAATTACATTTTAATAAAAGTCAATAATTAAAAATTAAGTTAGTAAGTTAGAATATAAATAACATATTTATTAATATATTTAACATAACATATTTATTAGAATAAAAATAATAAGTTAGCATTCACCTCTTACTTTTATAGATGCTCACTACTTTCTTACTCTCATCTTTGATCGATGTGGGACTTGAAATATTAGAGTAAGAAAATGAGTAACTTGGTATATTTCTAAATCCCACATCGACTAAAGACTAGAGTAAGAAAGTAGTGAACATCTATAACACTCACCCCTTACTTTTATAGATGCTCACTATTTTCTTACTTTGATCTTTAGTCGATATGGGACTTGAAAGATTAGAGTAAGAAAATGAGTAATTTGGTATATCTCCAAGTCCCACATCGACTAAAGATTAGAGTAAGAAAGTAGTGAGCATATATAAAATTAGAAGGTAAGTGTTAAATTATAACAAAGGCCTATTGGTTTTGAGTAGGCCCGTTGGCTTATTTTTAAGGCTTAGGCATGTTAGCTTATGTAAAGACATATTGACTTATTTAAAGGTAGGTCTATTAGCTTATGTAAGACATGTTGACCTATTTAAAGGTAAGTCTGTTAATCTATGTAAAGGCCTGTTGGCCTATTTAAAGGTAAACCTATTAGCCTATTTAAAGGTAGGTCTGTTAACCTATTTAAATGTCTCATTACAAAGTAGGCCTTTGCAAAGTAGGTCTTTAAATAAGCCTTAAAAATTTTCATAGTCGTCAGCTTATAAGACTTTTAAAAGGACTGACTTTTTCTACTCTATCTATAAGTAGAGGAAAACAAAGAAAAATTATAAGTGAAACGATTAAAAGAAATTTAAATTTAAATGACATTTAGGAATAGGATGTCCATTTTTAAGAAACTTGTCAAAAAAATGTATTTGTGTTCTCTTATTCATATCTTGAACCAATTTTGTTTTTTCTTTGCCTTTACCATATAACTATTATTTATCATCTGCGGTTATAAAACAAGAGGAAGCCAATTGAATTAGTGAGTGATTAATTAAAATTATTAATGGTTAAGTAAAGTCATAAAAAATAAATTCTGGTTAACAAAAAAAAATCAAGTTAAATGTGATAATGTTGCTTTTACAGTCAATAATCAAATGATTAAACCCTCGTTAAAATAGGTAAAACTAAATTAGTAATAATCTGTTTGTTTTAAATTTTATTCAATGTAAGTGTTTTTCTGATACACCTTTTAAGATAGTTTTACTTATATTATAAAAATTTTCCTTCTCCTCATACGTAAAACAAACATGGCCTAAATAGTTACACCACAAATTCAAATTACAATATGCTTACTAAATTTTTGGTGTTGACATTCACCTACATTTATGAATCCTTAGTTATCTGCATAGGAAGATAAATTTTATGCATAGTTTCTCTAAAAATTCTACCATTGACAGACATCACTTGTCTTGGGCCTTTTGTATTAAAGTATTAATATTACTTTACAAATAAAACTTATGGTCATAATCTTCATTTTATGTTGTGTTTCTTTGTTTTGCCATTGAAATTTTGTAATGCCCAAATTTTATTACTACAATTTATTCGTTTTGTTGCTTTTTTAATAATCCAAGTAAACTGATCGGTCATCCGAGGTATAGGTTATGATTGCCTAGAAAATATATACTAGCGTTTATATTCCTTGCATATGAGAAATAATAAATGGAAATTTACAACCAATTGGTGGTTTTACAGTAAAAATATTGAATCAATTGTGGTTGACAGAATGCATATGCAAGGAAGTTATGAGCTCCAGAATGACTGAAATTTGAAAGCAGAAAACATATTATCTCCAAAAAGATAAAAATAAAAATAAAATAAACATCCATTTTCTAAATATGAGAATATGAATAAGCATTGCAGGAAAAACAAAAGGAGTATTGACATACTTAGTGCTAAGAAAATGACTGCAAATTTTTTTTTCTAATATAATATTACTTTTATTTCTTTATTACTAGTATTGAAAAAAGCCAGCTATAACAAATGTTACATAGTATTACATAATTGTGTCACCTCTATGCTAAGGGGGTAAAGCAAGAAAGTAAAGCAAAAGATATTTCATTTTATCTGCTCTTTTAAGCCCTGATCCCATCTTCATTAATAGCCTAAGTTAGCTTCTTCCCAAATATGAATGTAGTTCCATTCCTTGAAGTTCTTTCAAAGTGTGTAGTGTTGTTGGATGGTATCGATGTCAAGACCCTTCAACTTCACCACAGATTCAACATGTCCCTTGAGTGTGTGGAGCTCTCTGAGCCTGAAAATTTTGATATATCAAAATAAGCATTACTGTATTAGATTCAAATTCACCAGAGATTGTTGTTTGTTAATCCACAATTATCATAGCATTAGATGCATTCTTCTAAAGTCAAGTTTGGGATACTGAACCTGGCAGCCTCAGCACGCCTCTTGGCCTGCTCAGCAATTTCAGACTGCTCATGGTTGTTGTTCTTGTGGGATTCAGGAACATGGAGACCGTGCAGTGTGCGCTGAGCCACTGCCCATTGAGCCTCCCTCACTCCCTTTCCATAGTCCTTCTTTGTTGTGAACGCAGTCTGCATCAAAATGAATGCACTGCAGTTAGCAACAATGATTGAGTGAAAAAAAAGACTAGGAAAAAAAGGAAGCTTGTTCATTTTCAGAATATCATAAACTTGTTTCTATGACCTTGTTTTCGAGCATGTTGTCCCAGGCCCTGCCTGACAATCCCAAGCGGATGAGGAACTTGAGGATGTCAAGAGGGATGTAGGTAACAATGCTGAAGATCCAGATCACTCCTGCCCATCCCCAACCAAATCCGTGGACTCTGGCAAAGTCCCAATGTGCATACACAGCAATCACAGTGGCCACCTAAATTCAACAGTTGCCAAGTTAAAACCACATATATTTCCATGAAAAATGTTAAGACAGCCAGAAATTTTTTGGCCCAATTTTTTATAGAATGAGTTGTCACGCTTTTTAATTCTTGGATGAATGAGTAGTCCTTATCATTTTATTTCATCTAACAACCACTCTTAAATTCTGTCAAAATTCTGGTTAAAAAATTCGTAGCATTGCTCTAAGACTATAAGCAAGTAAGCATCAATAATTTTTCATAAAATTTTAGGTAGAAGCTAACCAACTGTGCAGCAAGGAAGGCTGTAACAAGCAAAAAGCCAGGGCGTTCAACATAAGACCAGCTCCTTGACCTAGTCACGAAGATAAGTGCTTGACTAATAATACTGACTTGAAGGTAAAGAGCTGAGTTAAGCATCTCCTCGCTGTCCGCAATTGGCTTGACACCAAAAACTCTCTGAAATGGGGAGAGAAAACATACTTGTCATTGTCATGTCATAATTCTATAATGAGTGTATTCATATTCAACAGCTTGAATTACTTACGGTGAAGAAGTCGGTGTCATGAACTAAATAGAAGAACACCACAGTGATGATGGCCATGTAAGCTCCAAGAACAATGCCGGTAGCAAAGATTTCTTTAAGCTTCCATGAGTCAGGCAAAGGGGATGGCTTCACCCTGTCCTTGGAGATGGTCATGATGGTTCCATCGTTCAAGATGGCAATGACCAGGACCATGAAAGGTGAGAAGTCAAACTTCCAGATCAAAGCCACAAGCATGAACCCAAACACAATACGAATGGTGATGGAAACAGCATAGATTGTGTAGTTCTTCATCCTCTGGAAGATGGCCCTGCTGGTTAACACAGCACTCACAATCACACTAAGTCCAGGCTCAGTCAAAACAATGTCTGAGGCACTTCTGGCAGCATCAGTTGCATCAGCCACTGCAATACCAATGTCTGCCTTCTTGAGTGCTGGGGCATCATTCACACCATCTCCAGTCATTCCACAAATGTGTTTTCTATCCTGCAACCTCTTGACAATCTCATACTTGTGCTCTGCATAATAACACATATATATATGAAAAATAAGTTTGTGTTGGCCTTATTCAATTTTCTTTTTCTTATGGGGTTTAACATGAATTAGACTCATCTAATTACCAGGGAAGACTCCAGCAAATCCATCAGCCTTCTCAATGAGTTCATCAATTGGGATTGATGCAATGGCCGCGTCTTTGTTCTCACCAAGAAGAGAGGATGAAGGATACATGTTGGTGCCCATTCCAAGCCTGCGACCGGTTTCTTTGCCAATGGCAAGTTGATCACCAGTGATCATCTTAACATTGACACCAAGGTCAAGAGCACGGCGAATAGTCTCAGCACTATCATGCCTTGGAGGATCAAAGAGGGGCAAGAGCCCCAAGAACTCCCATGAGTCTCCTGCGCTCTCCTTGGTCTTTTCTGAAACAGTCTGTCAAGAAAAAGTGCAAAAGTTTTGTAAGAGAATTTCTTTATTTTGCTTTCTAACAAGTAAATTCATGGCCTTTGATATTAGACTCTTTATTCACCTGGCGTGCAACACCCAATGAACGCAGACCACGATCAGCAAACTGAGCAATGATGCTATGAGCCTTCTTCAAAGCCTCTCCCTTGAGGCCACAAAGATCTATAATCTGATATACGTAAATAAATGGATAGTCAAATATCATAAGTTATATATTTGAAAAATAGCTATTTCATAGTAATTATAAATAATGTTTTTTTTTTTGTATATTGATACATGTTGGTAAATCCCTTACTTGCTCAGGAGCACCTTTGCTGCTTCTGTGCCAGTTGCCTTCGCCATCAATGTAGGTGATAGCTGTGCGCTTATCCACAGGATTGAAGGGCAAGAAATGCACCTCAGTGATTCCTGCTCTAGCCTGTGATGGTCACAACAGAGCCCAGTTGACAAAGTTAAGCCACTTTGTATACTTCATGTTAGCACAAGACTAAGGCTCATAAAAGAATGTCAGTTTAAATCTTAGTACCTCCTTGGGGTCGCCCAACATCCCAACAATTGAAGCATCAATGGCATCCTGGTTTTCAACCCTAGAAGCCCTAGCAGCATACAAGAGAAGGGTGTCCTTGTCCAGGCCAGCGGGGAACACCTACATTCACAAGCAAACTTGATTAGAACTAAGGAAGCTTATGGTGCAAAGGCATCTTATGGTATAATATAACAAATTGCGGTATAAGTCTTTTACTGATTTATTAGTTATTATATATAAATTATGAAAGGTTATTTTTATTAGTGCAAATATAAATATGTGGTTGCTAATTGCTAGGGTATCACTTCACAGATGCCTAAATATCAAAGCTGTTATACCAAACATGATAATCTTGAATATCTATATGCATGCATCTGTGATGTATGTATGTATGTAAAAGGTCTGAAATCTACAAGAAGAGACCCACTAATGCAAGGTGTTGGTTCATTATCACATTTTGGGCATATTAAATCTTTTTTTCATTTTTGTTACCAAATTAAATCTTTTAGATTGGTTACTAACCTCAATTATGGTCTTGTCGACAGTAAGCTTGTTAAGGGTGAGAGTTCCAGTCTTGTCACTGCAGAGAACATCCATCCCAGCCATTTCTTCAATAGCAGTCATCCTTTTGGTGATGGCTCCTTGCTCAGACAGGCGGTGAGACCCAATAGCCATGGTTACAGACAAGACTGTTGGCATGGCAATTGGGATACCTCCGATGAGAAGAACCAACAAATTGTCAATACCTTCTCTGTATGCCCTTTGTTGGATGGGGTACATCACAACGATCTCAATCAACATTCCCACAGCGATTGAGCAGATACAGAAGTTTCCAATGGATGTCAACACCTAATAGAAGCCAATCAAATATCCAAAGATTAGTCCAAAGTTGTCACACTAAGAAATCAATTAAAAAGCACTTACTTAAAGCTGAAGAAATATATAGTGATATGTATACCTTTTGGAAGTGACCAACATTGTTGGTGCTGTCTACAAGATGTGCAGCTTTGCCAAAGAAGGTATGGACGCCAGTGGCGATGACAACAGCCTCTATTTCACCTTGTTTGCAGGTGGAACCAGAGAAGACCTCATCACCAGGGTTCTTGGTGACTGGCAAAGACTCACCAGTGAGGGCAGACTGGTCAATCTTGAGGGGATCTCCCTCCAAGAGACGGGCATCAGCTGGGACAATATCTCCCAACTTGATGCTGATCAAATCTCCTGGCACCAAAATTGCTGCCTCCTGCTCACTCCATTTTCCATCCCTCAACACCTACAAATACAAAAATTGGTTCCTTCTTTTTAGCTGGTGAATGTGAAATTTATATTGGAGCTATGCATGGCAGTGAATACTATAGCAATCAAAGGAGCATGAAAATGAATGAACAAATGTTATGTTACCTTGGTTTTGGGAGCTAGACCAGCCATTAAAGCCGCTGCGGCATTGCCTGCATTGTTTTCCTCAATGAAACTAATGGTTGAGTTGATGATAAGCAACACCACAATACCAAGGAAATCCTGCCAATCCGGTGGCTTGCCCTGTTTATTTATAGAAGTTCTTGTTAGATAAAGACAATGTCAAAGTTGAACATATAAACATAGAGAGATGAGAGAATTGTGAGTACCCCTCCATTGGCTAATACAATGGCCATGATAGCAGCAGCCTCCATAACCCATGATAGTGGATTCCACATAAAACCCAAGAATTTAAGGAATTTGCTTTCCTTTTTCTCCTCTAACTTATTAGGACCAAAGACTTGCAGCCTATTCTCTCCTTCAGCTGATGTCAGACCCTCTCTGGTACATTTTAGTTGCTTGAAAACTTCCTCAACAGGAATGTTTTCCTGCACATATACATACAATGTAACAACTTGTCATTGCTAATCAATAACAAAGTCAATAAATTTAAAATCCCATTATCAAATTTCATATAGGATGCCCTGCAAGAAGAAATAAAGCACATGATCACTATGAGTCTTTTTTTTTTGTGTGTTCTTACAAGATCCACATTCTCGCTCTTGAGGTCTTCAAATGAGATGTCAGAGGCCATTCTTTTTCCTTTCTTTCAATGAGCTCTGGGAGCCCCCCCTCCTCTAGGCCTCTACAAGGCCTTGAAAGAGGTAGAAAGAAAGAGAGAATGGGAAAAAAAATGAAACAGAAAAACAAATTAATGATTTTGCTATAGGAAGGTGACACTAATTGCAGGCCTTGGTTTCCCTTCTTTTATAGTGAACGTTAGATACGGGACAGGCAATGCATGGCTGCCGTGTACAATGCTATTATTGTTGACCACTAACATTCTAGTTCGGATTCCTCGAGTGTTTGTTGCATGGCTTTTGTGGCCCACCAAACTCCCCGGTATTTCCTTGTGGCGTGAGAGATGCATATTTGCTTGCATCTATATACACTTCAGTTTTTTTCTGTTGGAATATATCAGGTTAGCAACTAATTTTGTTACTTGTCTATTACATGCCAAATTCAGTAAACCAATATTGAGCCAGTAATTTTATTGGGGGTTCAATTGGAAACTGAAATTATGATATCACCAGGTTGTACAATAAAATGGAGCCATTCCCTTGCCCCGGCCCAAATGGTGAGGGAATCCAACCTTCATTGTTTCATAAATTTCATAAATATGGAAATTCAGTTGACAGTGTGCTTCTTTGCATGAATGATTCTCCAAAGAAAAATGGTAAATGTTACGAAACAGTTTTTACGAGAACTTTTAGCAAATGAGTTGGCATGATTTCCGTTAAATAGTTTATTTTTCTTCTTCTTTTAACTAGTACTAGTATACCCGTCCATGAGTTTTGCAGATTTTTTTTTTCTTTTAATTTTATATTTTATGCATTTTCTATATAATTATACATTATTTAATAATGGATTGCCAATTGAATCAATAAATTTTGAACTTTTTTCATCATTAATATCAAATTATTAAACTCCTATAAATCATCCAGTGAATTTCGCATGAAACTTTCTATTTTGTTTTTATTTTTAAAATTACATGTATTTTTCTTTATTTACACTTCTTATCTATAAATCTTTTAGATGAATAAGATGTTTTTATTGTGAAAGAAAAATCTATCATAAAAGAAGTGTGAGATATATCACACTAATGAAAAACATTAGTATAAAAAGAATGAGAACAGTAAAAGTAAATTTTTTGTACTTTAGGCCTTGACGAGTGAGATAATTATCACATTTAACCCAAGTAAAAGAATTTAGATGACAAATTGGCAAGCAAATTTAATGTAACATGTCCCTTTTTTTTTAATTAAAACTCTAATTATTGCAATTTTAATATACAAAAACAAAAATATTCAATTTAAAATAAAATAATAATCTAAAGTAATATGCTTAAGAATAATGAGCAAACATGAAGTTAGTAAAATAATCTTACTTGGAGGAATACAAAAATTAAAATGTTGAATTATATTTTTATCCAAATTCGTTCCTATATGCAGATAAATAAATAATTTTTATTTTTTAATATTAATCTCACATACTCTTACTAAATTTTCAAAATATTATTAAATAAATATGATCAAAATATAAGTCAATAAAAGTATTAATAATCTTATAAAAAGTAATATTTTTTGTTATAAACAGTAATAGATTTTCAAAACAACCCAAATAAAAAAGTTATAAATCAATTTTTATTTTATATTTTAAAATATTGATATATAAAAATAATTAATAAAGGAATAAAAATGACTAATCAAAATTATTAGTAGTCCCATTAATAATAACATATATCTTAAAATAACCCAAATCAAACAAAAGTACAAAATAATGTATAGTAAATACAAAGACAAACTAAACATATTTCTAGCATTTTTTATGATTTGCGTGAGTTAAACTAAAAAATAACTCTAAAACAAATATCTTATAATTTATTATAAAAATATTTTTAATTATAAATAAATTTAGGAACAAGAAAAATAATATAAAACAAGTGGATATTTGAAAGAAAATGAGTGGTAGGCATATGGAGAAGAACAAAATTTAACTCAAACCTTTTTTCCTTAAATTCTTTTCTTTAATTTCTTTAATCACTTTTTATGTATTTATTAATTTAATTAAGTGAGGTTGAAAATAACAAATGAAGAATGATTAAAAAAAATTTAAAAAAAATTGGAGCCAAATTTTATTTTATGTAGAATAAGTACACAGCTTACTTGCAAAGGAAAAAACTAAACAAACAACTACCGAAAGATGTATCTGCTTTAAAAACAAGTAGTGCCAAAAATCGGAATTTAAGCGGGAAAGATCTTAACTGAATTAAAATAAGATATTGCCATGTGGTGGAGTGGCTAGTTAAATTAGTAATAGAAAATAGATTTTTGGCTAAACAACAATATAAATACAGAATTATATTTCACCTCATTTTGTAATGATTTTTGTAGAAAACTTTCGTGCTATAGCTGTTCACCATATATGACTTGGGTATTCTGAGGAGGAAACCATGTCATCTATACTGGATGTCTGATAGTAACGACCGACCTAGAATAAACATACTAGTATGCACAGTAAATTTTACAAGTCATATTTTCTTAGGGTATTTTTAGAATTTTAAAAGTAATATATTAAAAACTGACAATTTTTGTGACATGGCCACGTAGCCCCCCAAAAGAACATGTTGTTTCCTCCCTTATGCAGTATGTATTGTTTTAGTATTCAATAATGTTATGTAAACATCATTTTTATTATATCATTTTGATATTATTTTTTAAGATAATAAAACAAGAAAAGCACATATTTAAATACATTCTATTTTTATCTTTATTTTTTCAATGAAAAAATATGAAGTGAGGGTAAAAAAAAAAGGAAAAGAAAAGGACACCAATATATTGGAAAAGAACAGGAATGTCTCATATAATATATATAGTATCACATGATTAGATGGGAATATATATATATAAAAGGGGGGGGGGGGGGGGGGGAATTACATTCGTGTTCCTTTTTGTTCTTCCATGTTTGCATGTATTGTTCAGGAAGGTGACATTTGTGATTTTTTTTTAAAGGAAACTTGTGATTATGTGTAGGTGGTATTTCTATTAAGTGGATTTGGAATGATCATTTCATTCTAGTCAATTTATTTTCATTTCAATTCCATTCTTTTTACGTGTAATCACCATTCTGTCTGATCTTGGATGTTAAAATAATGTCATATGCTTGAAATTTAAAAGTCAATTTACTTAAAAATAATCCAAACATGTGAACATAATAGTAATGTTTTTATGGTTTAACTTTAAATACAATTTTAGTTTCTATATGTTTTTATACATTTGTGCTTTGATTCCTATAGTTCTTTTTTTTTCCCATATATCATTTCTTATATTTTTATTTATTTGAGTTTTGGTTTTTATCATTAAGATTAATATTTTAAAAATTGAATCAATAATTAAATTGACAAGACGTGAAGATTATGATTTTATTAGTTCAATCAATTAAATTTTATAATTGAATTAGATAATATTCAAATTAAAAACATAAATAGTTTACGATATGGCTAATTCAACTACCAGGTTCAATATGATTTTCAAAACATTGGTTAAGATATCAATTCCTATAATTTTTCAATCACTTGGGTTGTAGTCCTTATATTATTATCTAATAATGAATGCAACAGATTCTATTTTTCATAAAGAATTAATTGATTTCTATAATTTTTACTTATTAGATCTCAGTCCATGAGGAATTGATATTCAAATAAATAAATTATAAGAACCAATATATAAAAAATTTATAGAAATTATAACTCAAATAAATAAAAATTATAAAAACCAAAACCAAAACCAAAACCTTGTGGGATCTTATTTAAATCTAATTTTATTTAAGTGCGCCTAATTACATGCTTTTAATGGAATCCATAACAATATTAGAATTTTGCCATTGGCAACTAATCACTACAAATTTAACTCAAGTGAAAAGGAAAAAAAAATTAATCACAAGTTTAATTATTTAGGAATTTAAAAAGATGCCATTACCTTTTGTCATTCTCCTAATTAATAATCTATTTTTTTACCTTAATAATCTAACATTTTTAGATATACACTTTTATAAGGTTTTTTGCTTTTCTTTATATTTGTAATTATAATTTTGCCTTATGTTTTGCTAGAAAGCATATGATTAGTAATAATAATAATATAGTTATTATAGAAACCAAAGAGAAAAAAAATTATTATTATAAAAACCAAAGGAAAACAAAAAGAAAAAAAAAAAAAGTAATAACACATTTTCCAAAGCAAGAAGCAAGCTAGATAATGTAACAAGTATCCGAGTTTTAATCTCAAATCATAAAGTGGATTTGTCTTTAAAATGAGTAAGTAAAAATATATATTTATTTAATTTGATAAAATGTCTTGAGATCTTAATTTACTAAATAATTTAAAATTAGATATATTTTTGCTTACTCACTTTAAAAGTAAAGTCACATTAAAATAACTTTTAAAAAAATTATTGAAGAGAGATCATATAATTATCGTGCTTTTACAGTTAAATAGGAATTAGTTTTATTATGGTTCAAATTGATCAAATATATGAAAATATCTAGTGTTCTTAAAAAAAAAAACTAAAGCAATTAGAATTTGGCTATTGGTCACCAACGAGTTATGAAGCACAGATATAGACACGGACACAACATGGACATAGATATAGGAACACATTAAATTTTAAAAATTATAGCCTTGAATCGTCATATATATATATATATAATTACAAAATTTAATATAAAAAATTCATAATTCATTAATATTATTTCTAAAAACTTGAAGATTTACACTATCTTAATACATGTTATATGTGCAAATATTTGCTACCTAGTAAATTCTTCCTTAAAAATATAGAGCATAATTTTTATTGATATTTTCTAAAAATTTCCTAAACTAATTTTTCCTAATAGAACTAATCATCTACAATTACATGTTCATAAAAAAAACTAACTATAGAGAATAATGGTGTGAGGCTGATAACTTCACAAAATAAAGTTATTACAATCTTAATTGAATAGAAATGAGAGTGATGAGTCTAAATATTTTTCAGTCCTCATAAGAAATTATGCTTAAAGTGTACACTTCTTTCATGTCTTGAGCTGAGCTAATTTTCATATTGCCCAACTACATTTCATGATGCTTAATGATTTATTTTAATATAATGATTTGAGTCTGACTAATTGAATTTAATTTGTGGGTTTCAAAGGGCAAGAGGAGCTTTGGAAATGGGCTATGGAGCAACAGATATGAAGAGCAAGTATAAAAAAGAGAACAACAATAACTTTGGAAGAGAATAATTGAAAGTAGGCATCCACGCATGTGCGTGGAAGGCATCACGCATGTGCGTGGAAGGCATCACGCATGTGCGTGATAGCCTCTGTGCAAGATAATTAGATAAGAAAGAATTACGCATCTGCGCGAAGAGTCCACGCATGTGTGTGATGGTCTCTGTTTTGGGTCAGAAAGACTTACGCATATGCACGAAGAGTTTACGCATGTGCGTGGACAACTAATGCTAATTTTCTGATGCACATGATTATCACATGACCCAATATAAATAGATGGAACCGTTTAGAGAAAAGGGGAGTTAGTTTTTTGGGGACTTTTTCATCAAGGTGATTGAATCTTCTCCATTCTTTTTCTCTCTTTCCACCATTTTTGCAAGTGAGAGGCGTAGATTCAAGATCAAGGAAGTGAAGATTTATCCGCTCCATCTTCATGGATATCTTGGTTTCTTTTTCCCTTTCTTCTCTGTTTTCATTTCTTTTCATGGGTAACTAAATCTCCATAGCTAGGAAAAGATCTAGTTTGACCCAGACTTGATGTACATGGATCTTTGGTTATTTGATGTTTTGTTCTTCTCAATTGAGTGTTAATCTCTATGCTTAATGCTTCTGTGATTTGATCAACCATAGATTGTTTTGTTAGGTATTTTGAGAATTAAGAGATTACTCTTTACCTCTTATTTCTTGAGTTCAATACCATAATCTATCAATGTCTAGGAATGAGTCTTGGTAATTATGTGGTTAATTTGGGAATCTCGTGCGTAATCCTCTCAATTGCATGAAATTGACTAAGGAATTGGTAATTTTAGGTAATTGGAGAGAGTTAATCCGCCAAGGAATTGAGTTTTGGATGATTTTGTGTATTCCTTACCATCAATTGAGAGAATTAAGCATAATTAATTGAATTTCATGGAAATTAAGGATGGGTTAGGTGAAAATCAACCCCTAGTGTTCTCATTCATTGATTTCATTTTATAACTCTTAATTCATTTTTTTATCTAAAAATTAAGTTTAATTGCTCATTCATTCAGTTTACTATCTTAATATTTTTTTTACAACCATCTCATTACAATAGTTAGTCTAGATAGTAATAGCCAAGTGAAATTGGTATTCAATATTAATCAATCCTTGTGAAAATGATACTCACTCACTTTTTATTACTTGTGCGACTCAGTATACTTGTCGAAGCCTCATCAAAAGCAAGGTTCGGTGATGACGAAGTAAACGACTTGGTACAAGCAAGAGTAGAAGGATCAGATGAAAATAGTGGTATGTAAAAAGATAAAACTTAAAAGCCTAATAATGGTGTGTGAAAAGATAAAATTTAAAATACTAGTATATGAAAATAGTGGCTTAGGACATCAGTCATGTTATTGAGTTTGAGTGAGTTACAAGCTTACTAATTGAATGTTAGTTATGAAAACTATTTTTTTAAAAAAGATATTAATGAGCTATGTCCTAGACGTGTCCAAGCGTGTCCTAAATGTGTCCGAGCCATGTCTAAGACGTGTCTAAGTTAAAAAATAATAATTTTTTTCAATCAGACACATTCAGACATATAAAACACGTGTGTCACCATGTATCTAATATAGATATGTGTCTGACACATAGATACACCTAAAAAATGATGAGTGCGTGCTTGAGGAATTAGATAAATTTACAAGGAGTTATGAAACACAGACATGGATACGGATACAGAGATACACCAAATTCAAGAAATTATAGGACACAGACATGACATATATATATAAAATTGCAAAATTTAAGAAAAAATTTCATAATTCATTAATATTATTTCTATAAATTTGAAGATTTACAATATCTTAATATATGTCATATGTGTCAATATTTGCTACCTAGTAAGTTACTCCTAAAAAATATAGAGCATAATTTCTATTGATATTTTCTAAAAAATCTCATAAATCAACTTTTCCTAATAGAACTAACTATGTACAAGTACATGTGTATAAAAAAAATTAACTAGAGAGAATATTGGTGTTAGACAAGATTCAGTGACGACGAAGTGGACGACTTGGTACGAGTAGAGGTAGAAGGATCAAATAAAAATAGTAATGTGTAAAAAAATAAAACTTAAAAGTCTAATAATGACATGTGACAAGATAAAACTTAAAAAACTAGTATATGAAAATAGTGACTTAAGATGTCAGTCATGTGATTGAGTTTGAGTGAGTTACAGACTTACTAATTGAATGTTAGTCAAGAAAACTAATTTAAAAAAAATATATTATTGAGTTGTATTTAAGTCGTGTCCTAAATGTGTTAAAGCGTATCCAAGACGTATCTAAGTGTGTTCCAAATGTATCCAAACTAAAAAAAATATTTTTAATTAGACACACTTGGACATGTGTATTGTATGGATATCCTCATGTATTCGATATGAATACATATTTGACATGGACATATATTTGATACCTAAACACACCTAAAAATGATGTATCCGTATTTCGTATACAAGGAGATAATAAATTTAATAGCAGCGTTATTTGTCTAACCAAAATACTTCAACTTTCATCTAACTCTCTCACAAACTCATTCTATATCGCATGAGAAAGCTACAGTAATATATAATCTAATTTAACATCTTTCTCACATAAATATACGGTGGACAAACGATAGACATATTTGAGTTGGACAAAAATCACTTCCCAAAATTTAAACATCATTGACTCTGTTGTTTTAAAAAAAAATTAAAAAAAGCAATAAAACCTCAGTTAAACCTTAAAATTCTGATGCTCCCTCGTCTTCATCATTCTGTGAATAGGGTTTCCATTTCCTTTAACAATTTTGATTTGAGGGGCTTCGATAGGACTCGATTCGATTCGATTCGATTCAGTCACTCACTGATTTAGCAGTGTTTGATTGCACATTTTGCGAAGATGCCTCGCCCCAAAAGAAAAGCAGCCCCACCAGTCACATCTTCTGACGTTGATTCTTCTCTTCGTTCCGGTACTTCCATATCTCATATGAATCCTCCCTTCTGATTGGTTCCCGCGGAAACGCAACTGAAACTTGAGTAAAAGGAAAAATGCATATTAACCTTTTTTTATATTTTATTTTTAAATTGCGGTTCAATGAGTTTTCCTGTGAAGAATTGCTGATGTTGGCGAATTTAGATTTTGCTTGCTCCATGTATTGATCGAGATTTCAAATCCTTATACCTCGGG
This sequence comes from Ormosia semicastrata, assembly GCA_029884595.1. Taxonomy (NCBI): domain Eukaryota; kingdom Viridiplantae; phylum Streptophyta; class Magnoliopsida; order Fabales; family Fabaceae; genus Ormosia; species Ormosia semicastrata. The sequence continues at coordinate 19,685,759 of JAQQTO010000043.1, forward strand.
TTATGTTTTCTTTCATTTTCTCGGAAACTGAACTGTTTGTTTAGTTTGTGGATATGCGCTTTAAACCCTTTATAATTAAAGGGGTGAATAGAAAGGGAGTAAGGTGGTGTGATATTATAATTCAAACTCGTTTTATGCTGTTTAAGTGTGACAGTTGCTGATAGGCAATATAGTAGAAATTGCCTTCCATTGTTTACAATTAGCTAGGGGGGAAAAGGGTGTGGGTGTCTATCTTGTTTCTGGACTGCTTTCCATTAATGACCTGAAGTAGATATTATTTGGCTATTAATGAATCATTTACATGTGATGTGATAGTCTTTTATCAATAAAAATGTATATGTGATAGACACAGGCAATGGTGTTATGTCAAATTATCAATGTCAAATTATGATCTATATTATTTACAGTATGCATTTTTCATTTGGATGAACAGATAACTGCAAGCACATAACTTGTATGGTAACTTGTTTCTGATATGATGGCGCATAGAATCTGAATTTGTTTAAACACACCCTTGCTGACATAAGATTGCCTGATATTTGTATGAATAATATCTCAGTGGTTTAAGATCCAGAATACCAGGAGTACATGTTCTCTGCGAAGCTGCTTGTATCTGGCACCATTTTTTGCTTCTCACTACAAAAATATGGTGCCAGTTACCAAGACAAGGGGCATAGCTACTTAGTGATGTAATCTAAGCAATTTTTATCTTAATGCTTCTACAGTTCTACTAGAGTGCTTGATCTATTTATGGAGGCCTATAATTAAAATACTACATTCTAGTTTGATCTATTTTCACACTCTTATTACCTCTTTTCTCTTAAATAAAATCTATTATTCTATCTAGAAGCGGACCTATGTTGATGTTTGGGGAGGAGGATGCACCCCATAAATGAAAAACTTTTGTATATTTTTGGTTAGATCTATAGTAAAAAAATTATAAAAATATCAAATATTTAAACTATTGGCACCCCAAATAAATCATTCTGGTTCCGCTTCACTCCTGATTCTGTCTAGTATCAACATAAAAAAAGGACTCAGAAAGTTTGATTCAATATTTCACATTTTCACCATGTAAATTGTCCTTGACCATTAAGTTTTGATTATGCATGACTATTTCTAGCTTTTTGATATTATTGTGGAAAGATTCTTTGCTTTTCTCTTGTAATGCTCGCCATCATTTTGCTGAGTTCTTCTTGATAGTTATTATTTCATTTCATGTTATTATTCAGAATCAAAGAAATCAACGGCCAAGCAATTTGATCGAATAGATAACCTATTTGAATCATACGCAAATAAGTCATTGGACCTGATTGAGTAAGTATGTACATGTTGAAATCCCCCACCCCCCAACCCCTCCAGTTCAGTCTATTACATGTTTTGTTGTTGTTGTTTGATCTGATTTGGAATTGAGAATTTAGTATGTTTAAGTTATATTCAGTTGTTTACTGAGAACTTTACTTATTTTACTGTCTATCCATATATACCTTTAGGGATATAGTGCTCTTGCATGCATGCTTGATCGGGTGAATTCTGTTTGGCATTTACTTCTTGTAGCCCATGGAATGTGGCTTTCAATTTCTGCATACTGGGAATATCAAATTGGATGCTTTAGTATTGTTAAATGACTGGAGTCTATGTGGATCTATTCTATTCTTTTTTTTTAAACTTTTTCACATGGCATGATGTACCATCACAGAAGAAGTGATGCACGTAGAGGTCCAAAAATTGTTTTTTTTTTATATATTTGGAGTTTGTTTTGTGCCTCCATCCTGGTTAAATGCAATTCTGCATACTTCTTATTTGGTTGGCCAGCCCAGAAGGAATTGAAGCACTTTGTAAAGATGTGCATGTGGACCATACAGATGTTAGGATGCTGATACTTGCTTGGTACGTATCTGACTCTGGATTTTTATTTTTTCTTCCCATTACCTCCATGTAGCTGATATTTTGACCTTTATAAATATATGATCTTATCAGGAAAATGAAAGCTGAAAAGCAAGGTTATTTTTCCAAGGTAGGTAGAGAAAAGTATTGCTTTACAGTCTTTTATTAGTAATTACACTGCTGAAAATATTGAGATACACAAGCATGCATGCATTATTAATTCCTAACTGTCAATTCTATGGACACACTCACAGGCATGGTCATGGCTTTGTGCTGTTGATGGAACCCTTTGCATGTATTGATATATTTCTATGTTTACTGTGTTTTCTAGTATATACGTACATTTATTCTTTCTCTAAGTATTTGTATTTTTTCTTTTAATATATGTGAGCCCATAGTGATGAGGAGAGGTTCAAGCTCTCATGGTGAGAAAAAAATAAAAAAAGAACCTCCCATTGAAAGACAACTCTCCTTTGTTCATTTAATTTGTGAGTAGCTAATGATGGAATCAGTGTAAGTGAAATAGGTGAATTGACAATATGCAAAATTTGAAGCATGCTGTGATGCTGCTATTTTCTTCATCATTTCTCTCTCCTACAATCTGGAGTAGGTTTCTTTACCTTAAGAAGAGCCAAAGGAGTTAACAGTATGGCTCTGCAGTGAAACTTTGTTGTAAGGATCTGATGACATAAGAAACACTCTTGAAAATAGGTACTGAGAATATGAAGGGGGGGTGGAGGAGGGGAGGGGAGGGAAGCAGGGTGGATGGATTGTGCTATGTACAGTGGCAAGTGTTCTATGAAAGATATATTCTAGGCTGATCTTTCCTACAATGTTGGTAAAGATGGTTATTACAAGCACCTTGTGAGAGAATTCTAGCTTCAAGGAAATAATCAACTCATTGGTCATGATTTGATGGTAGGAAAAAGTTCTTTGTTTCAAATTTATAAAAGACTCTAATAAAATAAAACTTCAAGCATTGCAAATGAAGAAATTATTGTTGTGATTTTTATAATGTTTGTGTTTTACTAGGATGAGTGGCGAAGAGGCCTCAAATGTTCTGGGGCCGACACAATCACGAAATTAAGAAAATCAATTCAGGGACTGAAGAAAGAGGTATTTCTTTTCTTGCATTCTTATTGAGATCAATCATTAACTGTGGATGTCCTTCAAGAAGATTTATGGTGCTATTTATTTCCTCTGTGTCGTGGTTAGGTTATGGTACCAGAGTGCTTTGAGGATTTTTATTCCTACGCATTTCAGTACTGTCTAACAGGTAAGCTTAGTATGGTGGGCTTCTATTTCAATTATAATTTATATTTGTTGTGTTATACTGCTGCTTTCCTGTTCTTGTTCATCTCTCTCTGAAATGCTTGAACATTGAATACTACTTTCAGAAGAGAAGCAAAGGAGTGTAGATATTGAGACCATTTGTGAGCTGTTAAATGTTGTTCTGAGATCTGAATTCCCTACTCAGGTCAATTTATTAATTGAATATCTAAAGGTGGGTACGTGTTTATAGTATTTTTTTGAATCTTATGTTGTTAATTTATGCTACTCAGGTATTTGTGCTTGATCTTTTAAGTTACATGTAAAGATTTGGGATAATGATTTTCAGTGATGTCCAGCAAATATATTAGATTGAGAATAATGTCAATATGTTATTTTCTTGTATTTAGTTATTATTCCACTCTAAAACTATGGTCATTCGTTTATAAAAAAGTTTTGTTTTTCTTGTGTGGTTCATAATCCAAAAGTAGTTGTGTAAATCCTTGAGAATAATTGAGATATTTTTCCTTGGAAGGTCTCTAATACGAAATCAATTGATGGCAAAGATTTCCCCTGATTACCCCTTGTATTATGCACATTAGTGTTGTTTAGTTGAAAGATGTTGATCAAATGACCTTCAATATCCACATACATTAAATTATTTTCTGATGGTTGAAATAATTTTTTGACAGATCCAGAATGACTACAGGGCTCTAAACATGGATCACTGGAGAAATTTTTATCGTTTTTTTAAGGAGGTAATGCTGTTGTGTGTACACTTTTCACTTCTGGTTGAGTTTACTATCCGGGGTTAATTGAAGTCTCAGTAAATTATAAGTTCTTTGCAAATTATTAGGTCCTTATTAAATTGTGAAAATGGTAGTTAAATCCTCTGGAGTCTGGAGGAAAATTCTATCAAGGAATACATGTTCCCATTTTCCTTCTTTTTGGTGTTTACTTTTATGATGACTAGGATTGTATGTGTCAGTTATTTTGGTCAATCAGTACATGTCATTTACATCATAAGAAATTCATCTTGCTAAAAACATAAGCCTGTTATGTTAGGCCAGCCTTTCCAACAGTCTTGTGAATTGAGTTTACTTGGTGCTTTTTTCCTCCCATTGTTAAATAAACAAAAGTTCACCTTGGCTATCTGCATATGTGGTATATGCTACAGTGAATCATGTCTAATTGTCTATGATGTGCATTATGTTGTTTGTATGTAAAACTAGTACAATTTATTGATGAAGGTAAGTGAGCTTCATTTCAAAAAAGTCAGATTTTTTATTCTTTTGGTTGCTGCCAGGTAAGCTTTGTCGATCTTCAAAGTTATGATTCCAGTCAAGCCTGGCCAGTGATCCTCGACAATTTTGTTGAATGGTTGAAAGAAAAAGAAGAGAAAATCTAGTTTTCACCCCCCCCCTGAAGTTTTAGTTCAACTTTAATCTGCCAACTCCAAACCAGAATACTGTTTGAAGCGGACTTGCAATTGTATATGGCTGTTCTGAGTGATCTATTTGCAGATTTTCTGCAAAAATTGGTATGATTAATCCTATGTAACAACAACTTCATATAGTGTCAACTGTCAAAGCTATCTTGAGTTTTCCAGACCTGGAGATATTGTTATTAAGCAATTTTGTTTCTTACTGCGCATTTTTTAACATCTATATGTGTAATAACCATTTCAGTAATCCAACTTCTTCCTCCCTGCATCTTTTGTCTCTTTAACGATAACTAGAATTAAATTTAGAATATGAATGTGGGAGAGTAATCAATCAAGAACGTGTAAATCCTACATTTCTTCCACTGTACACCGAGTTATATGTTCAAGGTATCACTACCTTATTAATTGTTAAACATTTATTGGTTGTTGAATATGTGAAATGGATTATAGACATTTATCATCAAAATCAACAACTACAATTCATCAAGGTAATGATACTTTAAAACCAAAAAAGGGTTTTACTTTTTGTAACACTTGTTAAAGATTTAAAAATAGTGAGTTCTAAATGAAAATTAAAACTTCATAAGTTTTTAATAGATTAAATACTTTATTCTTTAGTTAATATTTTTTAATTCATTAACAAGTATATTTAAAACACTCGTTTAATAAATTAAAAATAAATAAATAAATAAGTGACGTGCTGTATGGTTTTAAGTAGTTTGTACCAAAAAAAAGTTAGAGGGTGAACCAAAAATATAAGTTGTGGTTGATTCATGCAATCCATTGCAAGGAGTCGAAGGGTTGATCACTTTCCTTCCTTTTTTAAGTGCTATTGTCATATGTACACCTTCCCCCGCAAAATAAAAAAAAATAAAATCCGTTGTCACTGATGGGTCGTGAACTCGTGATACCCTCATCTTCATTAGTCATTACCTCTTCCTCATCCTTGTTCTTCGTCTTTTATTTTCTTTTCTTTCCTTTATTTCTTTCTTTCTTTCTTTCTTTCTTTTTTTTTTTTTTTGTGTGCAGTGATTCCCTTCTAAATTTTCTAGATGATGATATAATTTAAGATTTAAAAATAATAAGACGCACATGTACAAAAATTCTAAAATTAGACGCTTTTGTGGCTTTTACTCTTGCACTATGAATTGGTGAAACTCTTCAGAATCTTTTGTGTTATTGAATAATAATTTGGGTTCCATTTAATTAATTTAATTCTAAGAATAAAATCTTACAAAATTACCTTATACTGTTGTGGCTGTGCAATGATAATTTCTCAAAATTTATTTTCAAGGCAAAGCTACATTTGACACAAGATAGTTACATGTTCATATTTCTATTAATTCACCTCTCTTATAGATAATATGTTTTTTTTTAACAAATTGTTCATACAATTTCAAGTCAAAATAGTGATTAGATAAAATCATTTTTAAAGTAAAGATTCTAGGATTTGAATTCATAACATTATAAGTAACATTGACTTGAAATTACAATTAACTTCTATTGCGAACAATCAGTTTTTTTTTTAGATAATATGTCTAAATGCTCATAATTATTTTGAGTTTGAACTTATTAAAATAATATTTTTTTAAATTTAAGTTATAACACTAACGTATGAGCAAATGGCACATAAACAACACGTTTACTTAGGTAATAAATAGAAGTACTGATATTTAAATATTTGTGTGTAACTAGTAGTCTAGTACTAATATGTGAACCTGTGCAATGCACGGTCACATGTTAACAAAATTTAATTTTTAAATGAAAAATTAAGTGGCTTTTATTAAAAATAAAAAAATAAAATTCAAATAAAAACAATAATTAAAAAAATTATAATCAAACCAATAAAAGAACAAAAATACAGACATTCATAAAGAATACATGTTTTTTTTTAATTACAAACAGGTGGTAACACATTCTTTGCAGCATGATTTCAAAAAATTGAGATAGTTAAAATTTAAATTTACAATCATGTATTTACTCACATATCACATATTTATTTATTACTAGACCAACTCCATAAGGTTATAAAGAATACACGTTTGAGAATTACAAATTATACTCACAACTCACAATTCACTAAATTGAAAATTTTTCCATTAAAAAACATAAAAGAAAAAATCCCGCACATGTTTTTTTTTTTTAATAATTCAATATGGGATTTAGGTAACTTCGCGTGCTGAATGCTACCATTGCCATCTACTTGTGCGTGGTCTATTCAATTAACTTTAACAGGTTGATGTTGAATATGACGTCTGAACTTCCCCTACATGATGTAAAGAATGATAACGCAAACATGCAATGCAAGTCAGCTTTCACTCCTCCAGTCTCATTCATGCAAGTATCCAGGCTTTCGAAGCTGCATTTCGTCAACCAAAAAGAATGGCATTCGTTATGTTGGCAGTTTGAAAATTATCTGTAACTCTAACCAAAAACAAAAGATTTATAACTTCGTTCCCTTTTTCGTGGTGTGATTGCGTGAATGTGCTAGGAAGGGAGAAATTATTATTTTTTAATCAAAACGTGTTGTATATAAAAGTTAAATTTGAAAAAAGATGATTATTATCAATGCAATTTTAAACAAATATAAACAATGATATAAAATACGTGTGAAATTTTTATAATATTACTCTTGTCTAGAGTTATAACTTATAAACCATCTATTACTTTTTTTTAAGGTATTTGTCAATTTTGGACGTTGTACTTTAAGCATAAAAGAACATTTTTACCCACAATAATATATATTTATTTACACACACAATATACATATATTTTTCTCTTTTTTTGTTGAAAAAAAATTATGGTCAAGGATGACTAGGGTTAGAGTAAATCTCTAGGCTTAACGACCAATCCTAGTAAGAATTGAATTCCAACCAATTTAATTGATGCAATCTGTCCTTATATTAGCTAATTGTACCAATCATTGTTAGTGTATCTTTTTCTATTTTGATGACATTATATTAAAAAATTTATTTAAACAACTTACCCTTATGAAATTATCTTTTGATAAGCATTTCAAAACATAAATCTCATTGTTAAGTACAATAATACTTTTATAATTAAGGTTAAAATATATTTTTAGTCCTTATACGTAATACTCATTTATAATTTGATTTGTATATGAAAAAAATATTATTTAGTTCTTATACGTATAATTATTTTTAATTTGATTCCTATCATTTGTTGTTATGACTTGTGAGTATAAGGACTAAATTATTATAAAGTATATGAATCATATTAAAAATAAGTATCACGTATAAGGACTAAAAATATATGTTAAAATATATTTTTGATCTTTATATATAGTGCTCATTTTTACTTTTGTCCTTACACATTCCTGTGTTATAAACGACAACAAATGATTGAAACTAAATTAAAAACAATTATAAATATAGGGATAAAATTGAATTTTTTTTATATAGTAACTAAACTAAGAATTGGTATCACGTATAAGCATTAAAAATATATTTTAACTTATAATGATTTATTATAAAACACAGTCTACTTATAAGTAATTATACACAAATTATCCAAAAAAAAACACATTAATTTGTTTACCTTGTGTTGAGATTTTCCAATCGGTAGTATCAAAACCAGCAGCCCAAAAGAAATAGCCACGAAGGGAAAGAGCTTGAGCAAACCCAACCTTGGCCGTGACTGTGAATGGATCATCGTACCCGACCCAAGAGCTCCCATTATACGAATAAACCGACACCGTATCCACGTCATACACAACGTTGGCACCCGTCTGGTTATTGAAATCCAACACTTGGAAAAACGCCATTGCACCATTCAACCCAGGACCCGCACCCACAGCGGGTGCCCCGATTCCATGTACGCTCGGGTCCTTCAGCTGCCACGTTCTCCCATAAAGCGGCAAACCCATCACCATCTTCTGTGGAATCGCCCCGGCCCCGATCCACGACTGTAACCCGTCCGCAACGCTGATGTTACAGGTCGGGTTAAAAAGCCCCGACGGAGCCCCGGTGTCGTTGTTCCACGACCCGTGAAAATCATAGCTCATGACGTTGACCCAGTCAACGTTCTGGTTGATGGAAGCCACCGGGTACGTCGTTGGCGTGCCCGAGAGGAAGAACTCGACGGCGAAGTACACAGCGGCGGTGAGCAGCAGCGGCGGCCGGGAGGTGACGGAGGCCTCGGCGGCGATGGCAAGGCGCCACTCTTGGAAGAGCTGGGCAAGGTTGTTGGTATCGTTGGAGTTTTGAGGGAACTCCCAATCAAGGTCAACACCATCGAAGCCGAAGGTTCGTGCAACGTCGATGGTGGAGTTGATGAAGGTGGCGCGCGTGGTGACGTTGGAGAAGATGAGAGCGAGTAGGGTGGCATTGCCGTTTGATCCACCGATGGAGAGGAGGGTCTTAACCGGAGGGGTTTTGGTTCGAAGAGTGTTTGTGAAGTTTGTGAGGCTTATGTTTGTGGAGTTTGAGACGTCTAGTTTGAATGTGGAATTGTTGGGTGAAAGGAATGCGTAGTAGACGTGGGTGAAGAGTGATGTGTTTATGGATGAAGCAGCGAAAAATGGTTGTTCGAGCCAATATAATCCTTTCACGGCTGTGGCTGATGCCGTGGGACTGTTGGTGGTTATGGCAAAGAGAACTGCTAAAGACAGGAACGTGTGCACAAGAATATTGAGCCTTGCCATGGAAATTATTTTGGTTCTAGGCTTGGGTTTAAGGGGAGAACTATATATATATAACTACGTAGTGGAGGATGGCATTGGCATGTCATTGTTATTGTTAGTTAAGAGCTGTCATCATCTTTTGATTATTGGTTGATTTTTATTCATACTTCAAAACGGGTTTCTGCTTTGCATGAATGTGCTTGAAAAATTGTAAGTAATACAAGGTTAGGCAAGTTTGGTGACCTTATGATTCAGAACACGGCCGTCCATGGCTCTTAATGATAACTAACAGGTTAAGAACAACTTGGACTTCATTCAAATCAAGAACATGTTAATGAGTTGAGACTCTGTTAAGCCATACTAAGTGATTAATTTATGGCGAAAACTTTATTTTAATAGGAATTAATGTATGTATCTATGTTTGGTATCGGAAGAATTTTGCGTTTGACTTGTATCTTTGCAGAGTCTTCTCTTTCCATTTAGGGAAAGAGAAAGGGAGGGTGGTCTTATTTAGATGTTAGGTTGTCCCTTCTAACACTCCAGGAGTTGATCGAACAGTTTAATATTAGTGTATGGTACTTGGGAGCCCTTCAATTCCTTGGTACAAGCCAGCAAGCAAGCTTCTTAAGTTATGCCAAGAAATCATTCTTTTTTTCACTAGCCAGATTACAACGTGCCTTGAGATTGACCCATCACTCAAGTAAGCTTGTCAATGGAATTCTAGGCTGACCATGGATCGAGTTGTGTTCAGCCCATAATTTCTAATGAAGTAACAGAGAGAACATGGTCAGACACTTTGGTCGGCAGGTTACGGAGTTCATAAGTCTTGCCTACGTGTTTTGATTAAATTTTAAATGAACTTGATTATCTTTTTGGTAACTACATGAACTTGATTTTACAAACTTATTTTGGTTAAAAATAAGTGTGGAATAACCTAATTTATGTTTAGTAACTTATCAAAAAGTGATTTTAGCAAAATACATTGTTTGTATACAGTTAACCAAAATCAACTTGGCACATAAAATTATCTCAAGTGTATCATTTTCACATTGCTTTGTCCATTTTGCACTTTTATTTGATTTAATTATTTTTGTAATATGCCTTAACAAGTGGCATAAATTTTTTATAACAGTTAATTTTATCATTGGTGATATTATTAAATTAAACATGACAATTCTTTTTTTTTTATTAGGGTCAGGTAATGTCCGAGTCGGCTTACATACACTTCTCCAATTTGATAAAAAACAAGTCATTCATATTAAGATTATAAAATTCACAAAAATATTTGTTACTGTCTAATCTCAAAAAATTAGCATATAGTTGAGATCCTGATTCGATCTTCTTTTTTTTGGGGGGTAAATATAATGATCCAATTTTAAAATTAAACTTTCGGGATACAAAAGCACGGAAAATGTTAATCGTGTATCAAGCATTGGGGGCCAAATTGAAACTTCAAAATAAATTTTAGGACTTAAATATTATTTTAGTTAAAAAATTTTGGTCCAAGTATTGCACAGAAACTTGATAACTACACAAACAAATGCAGATAGGACATGTGCCATACTCACTCACCAAAATTTTTACGGAGTAAGCGATTTTTCTTATTTGATACCATTAAATGTGTATCATTTACATTAAATATATAATTAAAGTATGAGATAATAATGATCTACATAATTATATATGATGGTACATATTCAATATTATAGAATAAGAAATTTCTTTTGCTCGAAAACATCTAAGACTTTCTCTTTATTTACTAACCAATCATTAAGCTTAAACAAAAGCGCAAGAAATACCATTATTTTTCTCTAGACTGCCTATCATGCATTTGTCATCATTTTTTTTTCTTTGAGGAGCGTTTCTTAGTTATTACTTAGTACATAAATTTTCTCTACATATTATGGAATTGTTTAAATTCATAAATAGCAACATCAATAGTTTGTGTATGACTATGATTTGTGAATAAACATTGTATAAATAATATTACTTTTGTGATTGAGTACTTATTCTCCTTAAGTAAGATCTCTAGTTTGGGTTCTGTGAATAGAAAAAATTAATGTTAAAAAAATTTTATACTTTTATAATTTAACCTGATTTGATTATAAATTAATCAAAACTAAATGTGACTTTTAAATACTAGAGAATTTATACTAAAAACAGTAATATTACTTTGGGGGGTCTCCAAGCAAATTCCTTTTCATCAAACCCAAACTGTGGCCCAACCTCTATATATATAACGCGTATAGCCATTTAAGGCCATCCGATTAAACACTAAGGGAGGGATCAATTTCCCCTCCACTGATAATAAACTAAATATAGAGGATGTTCTTTCCTTACCCGTGGAACTTTGTTAAAAGAGATATTTTTAGGTAATTTCTCATTAAGGCTTTGTTTGAATTAGTCGTAAGGGATGACATAGAATGAAATATGATACAATGAGATATAATTCTATTATTTAAATTTTTTAAATAAAGATGAAATAGAATAAGATGAATTTCATCCTACACCACTCCATGGCCCAATTTTGGTTTCCCTCCAAATTGGAGGGTATTGATAGAATGAGTTCTTATTTTATTAATATAAGTATACAATTACATTTTTCTCCCGTGCTCTGCTTCCCATTATAGCTGGTGATGTGGTTCCTGTTACCTTCTTCATGTTGTCGTTTGTCACCTGCATAATCTGTCGTCCTGTACATGCTAATATATATGCTATTTTCCTATATGAGTCAACGTATCTGTAAAGTTGATGCTCCACAAAGGACCTTGGCCATTAGTTTTATTAGACACCATTACAAAACAATTGTAAACTCGTCTCTGTTGTACTGATGTAAGCTACAAAGATTTTACAAAGATTTTTTTTTAATGAATATGATTATTAGATTATATATGAAAATATTTCAAATCATTTTTTAGCTAAAAATAATTGAAGTCTAGTATGTTTAAGATAGGAGCAATATGAAAATAAAAAACTTATCATGTTTAGTATTTCATTCTGTTTTACTAGTATTTATAAACAATGGAATGAAATCTTTTTCTCATTTCATCATTAAATATTTAAATAATGATATGAGATTTTCATTCCATTCTATCTTATTTCATCTCATTACATTCTATTCCGTTTACCATTTTTATCCAAACATAGCTTGAGAGAAATTTCTTATTCCGAAACACCTAATAATTTTTCTTGTTACAAAGATTGTGTGTGAAATTTGATTGGCTTATGGCCCTTGCTTTTGTAACGTCTAACTTGCATGTGATGTGGCAATGTTGAGCAAAACAGAAACGTTGTATATATGAGTGAACAATGATGTGACTAGGGTTGAAGCTGGGAAAAAAAATGGGGTCTGAGTACCAATAAACACTTTTGACCACCGCAGCACAGTTGGCAATGATGGTTATGGCCAACAGAAGTGCAATAAAAAGGCCTACAGCTAGAGTTGCACACGGGTTGGGTTGGGTTGGGTCAAGTTTAGGGTAAATAAGAATTCAAACTAATTAATTAAAGTCGAGTTTGGTTGGATCGGGTTTCAAAAAAACTTTCAAGTTACCCGACCCGATAATCAGGTTGATTTGGGTCGAGTAATCAAGTTGCTCAAATTTTCAAACTGACTAATTAAGACAGTAGCACTGATTTGTGGGCTATTGGCAGAAAAGCTTCTACGGGTTGAACAAAATAACACCAACTTTTTCAGCTACTTACTTACTTTGTGGGTGTTCCTGATAAATGATGATAATTATATACTTCAGAAATTTTAAATTAAATAGTCATTTGGTCATTTTAAATAATAAATATACTAACTCATAGATAGGCTATTGCTTCTTACAAGATAAACGTGAGTCACACATCACCCACATTCTCACATTCAATACACACTCAAATTTTGCAATAAACAGTACACATGCAGATAGCTCAGCAAGTGAACAAAATGGAGACAAATGCTCCTCAAATATGAAATACAAACACAAGAGTAGGACTTTTAGAAAAGACATATCATCAAAGGAAGACTTGCTATCAAATATAAAACACATCACCATAATATGCAGATAGTCTAGCAAAAGCACATAATATTTACTGTTAAATGATCTCAAACTTCGAATTTCAAACAAATTCTAATTTCCATGGTAAAATTGTGAAAACAGAATTCATATTTCATAATTCATATTGAGAAAGACAGAAAGTACACAAAATTCTAATGTCCTACTTCTCTATTTTACAAAATAAAAAACTCAGGTAACTACGCAGATAAGTAACACTAACAACAATAAGTAACAAAACAAATGCAAGAAATTGAGAAAGTAACAACAATAAAGCTCAGGCCCCAGTGACTACAAAGTTCTATTTTACACCAATGAGTAACAACAAACCAAATATCTCAAACATTTGTCACAGTGTGATGCACAAAACAAAAAAGAAAGCAAACCCAACTGACTACACAGAGTCACAAACCTCAGGTGGCACTCTAACTAGATCCTCCAAAAACAAAACAAAATCCAATAGAAACAAGAGTAAAACTCCTCAAAGTCAATCCTTCTAGCCCTTCCTGCAATATGATAAATAAATTGTTATATGTTAATTGACATTCACAAAAATGCAAGAACATTTAAAATATATGATCTTACCCCATCCTCTTGCTCCTAAAATCACTAGCAACCTCAACTTCTTGAAGTCCTCATTTCTAATAATGCAATAACAGAATACAACATAAAATTAAAAATGTCAAATGAATGAAATGATAAACTATATGTAAAATAAAAAAGTTAAAAATAAAAATGATGATTGTATACCTGATTCAACCTGCTCAATCTCCTCCATTTGACTCCGAAGATCATCCACCTTCTTAGGAAGCCTTAACTAATTTTGGATACAAATTAAGGCCTCCACTGTGGTAGGATGCAAAGAACTACGAAATGGATCAAGGATACGACCTCTAGTGCTAAAAACAGACTCAGATGACATCGTAGACACCGAAATGACCAATATGTCCCTAGTCATATGAGAGAGAATATTGTACTTTGATGTCTTCCCTTTCCACCACTTCAAGATGTCAAACCCCTCATAATTATCTTCAACGTCATCCTCCATATATCTATCCAACTCATTCTTCTTTTGCTCACCTTGCTTTTTCTTCAACTTCAACCTAAACTTATCTTCTAAATTATAACCACCTTTACTGCTACCACCAACATTTGTTTGTGTGCTAACATCCGATGAATTGACACTAGAATCACGAGTATCAGGGATAATGGGATACAATGTAGCATATTGTGCAAATAAGCTGTTTATGAGATCTTTTAATTTTTTCACGATATCCTTGCACTTATCTTGACTATATATTTCACTAACACAAAATTCAATATAATTCAACTTATTCATTAGGTCAAGAAAAATAGTCACAAACAACAAAAAATTTAAATTTTCATTAATATCCCAGTACTTATCACACTTCACCTTCATGTTCATTGTCATTCTTTGCAACACAACATCTTCACTTCCAATCCACAAAATTAATGAATTTTGAATTTCACACAATTTATGGAAGAAAGTATTAGAGGTCACATACAAAGAACCGAAAAAAGTAAGTGTGGCATCATAGAAAATCTTCAAAAACTTTATAAAAACAAGAGCACGATTCCAATCATCATTATTAGGAGGTCCTCCTTCACTATCAAGAATATGCAAGTAAGTTTGATCCTCATATTCAAGACGATTAAATACCTTCTCAAATTGTTCATCCACTTCCAACATCAAGTAAGTAGAATTCCACCTAGTTGGCATATCAAGTATTAGCATATGATTACTAATAACATTTGCCTCTTGGGCACACCTCCTAAAAGTAGCCAATCTAGAAGGACAGGACCTCACGTACTTACATGCACCCCTAATCCTAGCAACGGAGCAATCTAACTCCTTTAACCCATCATTAACAATTAGGTTCAAAATATGAGCACAACACCTCATGTGCATGAGCTCCCCTTTCAGCAAGGTGCATCCATTCCAATCCTGCATTCCCTTCACCAAAAATGCTAGAGCCAAGTTGTTAGCACTACCATTATCCACGGTGATTGTGCTAATCTTTAGAATACCCCAATCTTTTAAGCATTTCTTTAAAGATTTCCCTATGGTCTCACCCTTATGGTCACCAATCAATCCAAAACTTAAAATTTTCTTATGCAATTCCCACCCACCATCAATAAAATGTGCAGTCACACACATATAATTAATGTTTTAAATCGATATCCATGTGTCAGTTGTTAGTGAGACCATTTGTTGGTTGCAAGACAATACAGACTTTAACTTCACTTTTTCCTCTATAAAAAGTTGCATGATATCTCTTGCTATAGTCATGCGACCGAGTATTCTAAATCGAGGTTGAGTAGCACTCATGAAACCTCTAAATCCGGGATTCTCAACAAATTTAAAGGGAAGTTCATCTATGATTATCATCTTGCAAAGCTCATGCCTACATTGTTCTTGATTGAAATCTACAAACTTCATACTCACAACACGACTAAGGTCATCCTCACTTGACTTTCCAATAGCAATAGTTTTTTGCTTCTTGTTAACCTTCCTTTGTGGATTCTTTGCACACACTTTCAAGTGTTTTATAAGGTTAGTGGTGCCATGAGTAGAGCTATTACAAGCATATGACTTTCCACAATAATTACAACTAGCTCTATCACCATCTTTAGTGAAATGAGACTAAGCATTTGAAGGAGGTCTAGTAGGTTTTCTTTTACCTACCTCTTGTTGCGAAGATGGAGCAGCTTCTTGAGCTTGTGATGACGGAGTTGGAGTGGGATTTGGATTGGAAGAAGATGGTTGTGCTGCTGCTGGCTATGGTCCTCCTTCTTCAGTTTGCAATCTAGTTGGTGTTAGTGGAGTGGGAGCACTTCCTACTTGAGTCCCACTAGTGTTGTGACTCTTGTGAGTTTCCATAAAATTTTCCATTTAAAGAGAATCGTTGCAATAACATTTACAAGTTACAACAAAAGAAATGACTAATAACTAAAATGTAACTAATAAGCTAACAAGGGATAATGTGATATATGATGACTAACAACTAAAGTATTTTAAGTAAAGTAATAGAACAGTTTGAGTAAAGTATCTTAAGACATAAGCATTTATTATCCCTTAAATTAACAATCAGAAATGTACAATAAAAAATGTCCCCAGCAAAAGGCAAAGCCTCCCACCAATCACATCCAACCTTTATTGCTCACACTTCAGTGCTTCACAGTAACACACAAAAAAATATGCACAATACCAACTTATGAGCACAAGGCTAATACCCAAATAGATCAGATTTGGAGGTAGCATAATTTGAGTTCAAATGAGGAAATGATTCAAAAGTTTTACTTTTCAACTTTGATTTGAAACATGAAAGCAAAAAGAGAAAATGACAGGACTTGCGTGGACGTCTACCCTGTAGAAACACTCACTAACATTTGAGTAAATTACTGAAAACCTTATTGCTAAAATTTATATATTTTTTTCATTTACCTAAAATAAATTGACAAGTTTATCATGATAAAAGATAAAGTGAGAGACTAAAATATAGAAGCAAAAGCCAAAAACTAATAATCAAATCACTTTTTGAAGAAAAATATTCTAAATACTCATTTGTTGTATCATTGTTGAGTGTTGACCATTACTTGTACTACATAGTACATATATTGAATCTCGTGTTTGTAGTTTGTACCACATGTATTGAAGGAATACTCAGATTTGGTCTCCCTTTATTAAATCCTTCTTTCCTAACAAGTTGTACTAATGTCTTGTGATGTTTAATAAGCAAAGCTCATGAATATTGTACATTTGAAAGAAGTAAATGAATATTGACATGTGTGTACCCAACACTAGTAGAGTCATTTGATGTTAGGCACCACAAGCTCCAGTCACTGCTAACCACAGGAAAGACATCATTTGATGTAGAATTTTTATGTGTGAATAGCATTTGAGTAAATTACTGAAAACCTTATTTATTGTATTCCATAACAAAATTGAATAACACACTTCCAGAGAAATTGAAATAGAAGATAACAAAGGCATATATGTTCATGCCAATTACTAGGTGAAGGGAGGACAAGCAAAGCCAAAAGCACCATAACAAATTAGATAGTATACCTAAAAGAGGGCTTCCTTGTGATGTAGGTTGAAGTTCAACAATATCCAAGACTTTGAGTTAACCTTAGTTTAAAACTAAACAATCTCACAACTTGAAGTTTACTAGCACCAACGCTGTCATTAGAAGTCCAAAATAAGAGCATAAAAACACCCACCCAAACACTACACTAGACATGTATGTATATCAGTCAGCTGTATAAAAAAGGACCAAACAAAAAATGTACCTAACATAAATCCAAGAAATTTCACTCACACGAATTAGTCAACGAAGAAATTTCACTCCCAAGTCTCAACTGAAATCAATAACGATGAGGGTGAGTGTTGTGACTTTTTATCAAGCCTTAAAATACTCACAGTGTATGAGTACATCTTGATCAAGTACAGTTGAACAAATCTGGTCGATCCCATGAGAGATTTAGAGTTAATTTTAAGTATTGAAAAATTCTTTCTAATCTAGTCGCACAAATTGATTAGTCAAAGATGTAAAAATAAAATTAAATAAATAATTAAAATAAAAATCAAATTAAAAGAAAGCAATTTTATGGATAAAGTTTTTACCAGATGTAAAATGACTAAGGTTCAGAATCCACCAAGATTAATTTTAATATTAACTATATCAAATTATTATACCCAAATAATTTTTTCATGAACATCTAGCGGTAAAGCATGTGCTCACGGAAAATTTATCAATGGAGCACTAAAAATAATAATCAAGTGTATGATAAAATTTTTCTAATTAATAATAAATTATCAAATTATCAAATGTATCCCTAAAAAGAAATCATAATTGATATCCAACAATTACCACCAACACTAAGATAATACAAATAAATTATAAAGCATAAGAAAAAC
This sequence comes from Ormosia semicastrata, assembly GCA_029884595.1. Classification (NCBI taxonomy): domain Eukaryota; kingdom Viridiplantae; phylum Streptophyta; class Magnoliopsida; order Fabales; family Fabaceae; genus Ormosia; species Ormosia semicastrata. The sequence goes on from JAQQTO010000043.1 coordinate 19,703,983, forward strand.
ATGACTGAACTCATCTAAAAATTCATTCATATAATCTAATAAGAAAATAGAATCAATAAGCATTAAATCTTAAAATTGAGTAATAATAATTTAACATAATAATACCAAAATAATTAAGATTTCATCATCCCTTAGTATAAAGAATTTAACAAGACATAAAAAAATTAAAACATAATAAAATTATCTCACTAAAATTCTTCATTTGTACAACTCTTCTTCTTTTCTATTATTTTTCTCCACCCGCGGCGCTGTGTGCGTCTCTTCAATTCTGTTCTGTGTCCGTTCCCTTGAGTAGCGTGCCTTCTTATATATACAAATTATGCACCGCCTCCCAAGGGCTTCATTATTTCACTAAACTTTGTGATCAAAGCCCATTACCATTGTTGGACCTTTTTACTTGCTTCAGTTTTTCACTTGTATACCGTGGTAAGCCCAACATCATCAACGTTTGTCACTTTGCCTCAGCAATCTTCCTATCCAACATAATTACCACGAGACCCACATAAATATTCTGGCAAAATCAAAGTATGAAAACTTGAATATTAAAATTTGCAACGTCACAGCATGAATAATTTAAAACCAAAGAAAAGTAAAAATAAATCATAATTCTATTTAAATTAATATGCAAATTTAGTTAAAAATAATATCATTAAATCTAAGAAGAGAGCCTTGCTAATGTTACAAATTCAATAAAATTAAATATATTGAGATATAATAATACCTAATTTTTTTATAAGAAAAATAATAAAATCAGACTATTATCAGTGAGACACTGTCAAAGGATAAAATAGTGTAATAATAGCAAAAAGTCAAAGACAATAAAAAAAAGCCAAACAGCTAACCTCTAACCCACAGCAACAGGCTGAATCAGGTACCACAGTCAGAGAAAGAGAGAGAAGAAGAAATTCTGGTGAGAGAGGGTTGGGATTGAAAAGGCGTGGGGCTTAGGGTTTCTAATTTGGGATTTTGCAAAAAGAATGGAAGAGAAATAAAGAAAATATGAGCAGAGGTGGTGGACTGGTGGCCATCACGAACTCGTCGCCGCCGATGGTGGCTGGGCCGAGAGGGTATGAGGATTTTTGGTGAGAGAGGGTTGAGATTGAGAAGGGGTGGTGCCTAGGGTTTCTAATTTAGGATCTTGCAGTAAGAAAGAGGAGAAATTAGGAGAATGTGAGCAGAAGTGGTGGCTGTCATCGTGTCATGCACTCGTTGTCGCCAGTGGTAGCTGGGCCAAGAGGGGAGGACTGAGGACGAATGGGGGTGAGGTGAGTGGTGACCGAGAAAATAAAATCAGGAGAAATGAGAGAGAGGACGCTTGGGTGGGGTAAAAAAGAAGGTAGTATAAACGTATCATCGCAAAACAATGTCGTTTTAATCGGGTAATCGAGTCATTGAGTCGGGTCATCGAGTCGGCTCCTTGAACCCGTCACCCGAACTAATTAATGGAAGGGTTGGTCGGGTTCTACATGAACTGACTTGATTACTTGAACCAATTAAGTTAGATCGGGTTGGGTTGGCCAGTTCATCGGGTTGACCCGGACCCATGTGCACCCCTACCTACAGCTGCCATGAACTAATTTTAAGAGGGGTTTACTTTGTAATTAAGTTGGTTTAAAGTGTAGTGTAAAAAAAATAGAGATATATCTCTTTTAAGATAGAGCTCAATATGGTCAGCTGACTATACCTAGAAGGATCAATAAGGCTTGGTTACTTCTATTGTATAGAGAGAAAGAGAGAGAGACATAGAATACATAGCATAGCAAGATGGGTAAGTGAGCATCTCTGAGAGGACGTCCATGGAGTGGTGAGTGGTTATACTTCTGAATTTGTTTTAAACAATTGGACAGCAGAATGTTGAATGTTGATGCTGAACATTTGAACTTTGTACTTGGAACTGACCATATGCCCTTTTGTACTGAATGAAATAAGATATGTTGCCATCTTTTGTGCCAATTTTTTATATATACAATAGAACCAAATTTCATTTAGTCCTGGAAAGCAATTGACTTCTCAGGAACACGTAAAAGGGTTGCGAGAAAAGAGAAAGAAAAATGGGCTCCTTCATTCCTAATTTTTTTTTCTATATTTTATGACTTGTATTTCTGGTACTAATATATATCAATTTTATGCATTTTAATTGGTTTTCCATTGATATAAAATTATAAACAATTGAATTCCTCTCTGACACTATTGTAAAACGATTGATATCACATGATCCCTTCTTATCGTGAAAGAGAAAAGAATGCAAATGAATTTACTGTATTTTAAAACAAAGTACTTGCATTGCAGCTTTGTCCCCCAGTTATAAATGTGAATTTTCTGTAGAACTATGATTACAAGAATAATGCCTCAAATTTTAGCAGCTTGCATTCCTATTTGGGATTATCAGCCAAGAGATGATGTCTTGTGAAGTCTTGGAATGACACAAAAATGAAGTCTTGGTATAACACTTTTAAACTTGCAAAAATTAATAATTTTGATGAAGAATATGTGCAACTCTTTAAGGCGTGTTGTAATACTTTTCTTTAAGCTTATTTTCTCTTCTTATTCTACAAAAAATGGCTTCACTAAGGAAGATGACTTTAGATTTTGTGAAGTTGGAAAGGTTTGATGGAGGAAACTTTTTAAGATGGCAAAAGAAATGCATTTTGTAACACCCCAAACTTTCTATGTATTAAATAAGTAATTTTAACAGTTAGCAGAATTTTACTGTTTAGTGATTTTTGTGTACTGTAAAATTATTTTAAACATTCCGTCTGTATATTTGATCGTTTTGAGTAATTTGCTCCGTGTCAGGAAAATAATAATTTTTGGGCCGAAAAAATTTACGTAAATTAATTTTTACTGTTTAGTCTTAATTAATTTACGTAATCTGAATTGATATTTGTGAATTTTCTAATTTTTGTGATTTTATGTGTGATTTTAAAATTTTTACTGTTTATGGGCCCCATGAGGTGTAGGTGGGCCCAGGTGGCCATACGTGGGCCCAGGTGGGTCCCGCAAAGTGAAAAAATTTTCTACGCATAGAAAAATTTGTACTGTTTAGACGGAGACAGGGGATCTTACTAAACCTGAATCCGGAAACATTTTTAAAAAATTTTCTTTATTGTATTTTGTATTGTATTTAATTATCGGATGATAAAAATACAGTAAGTATATTCTTTCGTGGGGTTATAACAGATAAAAATAAAATTCTATACTGTTAAGTCAATATTGGTGGTTTGGATATCCACCATCGAATTAATTACCATTGGAGATTTAATCTTGATTTAATCAACGGTGGAGATTTAATCTTGAAAATAAACAGGATTAATTATAATCGTTGGATGGAAAATTAAATCAAGGGTGAAGATTTAGTCTTGTAAAATGAATATGACCATTATGAACCCTTGGATGTAAAATAAATCAATGGTGGAGATGGATCATTAATGACCATTGGATTTGGATTTAAATCAATGGTGGAGATGGACCATTAATGACCATTGGATTTGGATTTTGATCAATGGTGGAGAATTGGTCATTAAAAATTTCTACAACCATTTTGGACCCTTGGATGTAAAGTTTGAAGATGCAATTTTGACTTTTCATTTGGAGACACATCTAATGGTAGGATTTAAAGAAGAAAGATCGATACTTAGATTTTGTCTTCTAAAAATCAAAATCTACTTGAATCCTAACCATTGAATGAATCAATGGTTAGGAATGCTTCATATAATTGATAGAAAAGATGACAATTTGCATGAATCATGCATGGAGGGGGGCGGTTTTGAAGAAGCAATGAGAATGGGAGACAAAACTAGTATAGCTTTTTTAGCCAAAGAAAAGATGAAGACAAGTTCCTATTGATCAATTAATGAGCATGCTTTTCAAAACTTCACTTTGTCATTTCTCTCCATGAAGTCCACGGTCATGCATAGTTAGGATACCAAATATTTCACTTCCACACTTCACATTTTTCATTTTCCTCTTTCTCTCACTTATGCTTCAAGAACCAACCAAGGAGAAAAACTCCATTTCCTCTCCCTAGAGAAGCATTCGGCCAAAGCACCTGAGTCCACCCTCCATCACTCTTTAATTTCATACAACCTAGTTTCTTGAATCATTACCTTATTCTAAACAACTTTCATGTTGAAGAATTTCTCTAAATCTTCTATCTTGAAGGACTTTTACTAAGATCAAGTTCTAGAGCTTTAGTTGGTGAAGAGTAAGGAAATTTCTTTTATTCTTTTCTTTTTCATGTTCTAAACCATGTTTGATCCATGGTTCCTCTTAATCAAGCTCAATATACTAATTTTCTTGTATTTGTTCTATGTTCAAGAGACTTTTGTTGGAGGAGATCTTGTTCTAAATTCAAAGCAAGGAGCTTTTGGAGTTCTTCAAGAGGTAAGAGGGAGATTTATCTCACCAACCAAGCATGGTGGTGAGAGATGGTTATATTTGATGGATGATGAATCCATGTGAGGATTCATATCCATGGTCATGTAATAAATTATTTATGTTATGTGTTTTAATTATTTTGTTTATGCTTGATATGCTTTGCATGAATTAATTGTGTATGCATGCTTAGTATGATTTTTTACTTGTTTATATGGTATGCTTATAATATGCATGATGATATATGTTAAATATATTATGATGGATGTATGTTGAAATAAGCAAAATTTTGGCTCTAATGGCCAAAGGAGAGGTTCGGTTTTGATGCCCAAAATTAGGGTTCATGTTGAAAATTTTTCAAGAACAAGGAAATTGATTTTTTTGGGTCCCTAGAACAATAAGATTTTTGGCCAAGACACCTCAAATTAGATGTTCACCAAATTAATATTTTCATGAATAATAAATTTTTATGATTTGATAAGTAAAGGAAATAAACAAAAGGATTTTGGTTTTGCAAAAGAGAATGCACACGTTTTCTTCTTAGTTATGTTGATATTAATTAATTTTGCATGGAAACAAAAATATAATTCATTTAAGTTATAAGAAAAATCTTTCATGGTTCCAATGGCCATTTTTAAGGTCTTGATAATTTAGAAAAAAAAATGTTTTGATGTTATAAAATATAAGAATTTTCAAATAAGGATTTTGAAAAGAGAATTAAAGTGTTGTCAAGTGGAATTTTCATAAATAAAAGAAAAAGGAGATTGAAGGTGTTAAACTTCAAATTGTTTTCAAGGAGAATTAATTTTTGAAAGTGATTTAGAAATATAAAAGAAAAAGTTTGTAACTTAAATTTACTAACAAAGAATTTATTTATTGGGTTTTGAAAAACGTTAGGAAAATTAAAAGTTAGAAATGGTAATTAATTAAACTAAATGAAATTTTGTAAAACTAGATCAATAAAAAGTAATTTTGAGAAAATATATTAAGAAAAAGATTTTTTGACTAAGAATAGGAAGAAAATAAAGTAAGGAATTATATTATTGTAAGAAAAGTCTAAAATAATATTTTTAAAGTTAAGAAATATTTTACGAAGGGTACAAACGGTGAAAAATGATTTATGGAGCTTAAAAACGTAAATTTTGAGTTACGCGATTTGAAAAAGGTTAAAATATTTCTACGCAATTTAAAATGTTCAAATATTTTATACGATCGAAATGTTGTAGAAAAATTGCTATGTGAAAAAAAAATGAAAGAATATTTTTACGTACTTTAGAAAACAATAGAAAATTTTTATGCGAATTTTAAACGTAATAGAAATGTTACAAATCGTTGATTTCGTAATAAAATATTACGTGACTGTGAAAACGGGACAAAAATGATTTTGTGAATGAAAAAAAATGCGATAATATAATCGTTGTTAATTATACAAGATAAACTTGATGACGTTAAAAATACTATTTGAACCTGGTATGAGAAATTATGTGATTTACCATTGGTTGGTAATTGGTGCATTACACATGCATTGAAAATGGTCCGATGGATGGATATGGCTAATTGCCTATGAGAAACGACACTCTTGAGTGGGTGCGATACGCGTAGTGTAGGTCACTTGTGGACCTTAGGGGCATCGGTGCGGGTTGCTCACAATGGGCAGTTGGTAGCTCTTCTGCAGTGGGTTAGACCGATGCAACACACCGGTGATCCGGACCGAGACACTATTCTTAATCGAGATCGACAAAGAGCGTTGTGTATGTGCTAGATGTACAAGATATAATTATAAGCACTTGGATCAAGCACGAAATACAGCAGACTCTTTTCGATCAATTTTCTCGACTTGAGTATTAGCTCCATGGAGTAGGACATTGAGTCTGTGTGCGCATGCATGAAACTGAGCATCTATATCTATATGATGGTGTTACTGTAATTATTGTATGATTTAAACAGTGATAGTGGCATAATGTTAATTATTAATTGGCACTATGATGATGGTATAATTGTGATCATGATATGATATTTTTGCATGATGTGTTGTTTGTATTATCTCTATATTATCATGCTTGTATTGGCGTAGATAATCTCACCTCTTTGTGTGTATATTTGCCTATTATATTTTAATTGGGTGAAGACGTTGAGAAAGAAATGGTACAAGAAGCAGAAGAAGAGTTACTTCTCACGATTTGGGAACGCCGAATTCTGACAAGTATGACGTCAAGAGCCAGTTTCTTCGGATATGTACGTCTACAATTTCACGGAGGAGCTGGTGAATGGAGAACAAGTCCCGATGAGCGAGGACTTATTTATGAGGATATCATTTAGCATTAGCAGCATATTTCGTAGAGATCCATTTTTCGTAACTATTTTAGTTCATGTTGAATTTCCGTTGCATATCAGGCGACACTGGGACACTAGGAATTATGTCCCAACGAAAATCAGTATAGTATCGTCAGCCCGGACACCTGTCCGTAGGGCTACTCGTCATAACGGATTCCTACCTGCTGAGGAACCCGAGGAGGACCCATCTGAGGGGTCCGCTGCTTAGTTAAACTTGGGCAAGTTTGAACTCTGATATGAACTATGTGTGTAATTTTTTAAGTGTGTTTTAGTTTGAGACATGGGTTGTAAAATAAATAATTCCAACAGTACGTTTGCAATATGTATATGATGTAATCTATGTGTGAGGTTGCTATAATGTTTTATTTTCTGCTAAGTTTATTTTATGGTCGTCAAAAAAAAAATTGACTTATCTTTTTATTACAACGTCACCTTATATGAACTTGGGGGTTATTAAGTAACATAAATGTGACACCCTATGGTGGGTGTTACATTAGTTGGTATCAGAGCCCAAGTTAGAGTCTTTTGGGGTTGTGGTTAGGTCTGTCTTGTTTGTGTTGTGTGATTCTCCATTTGTGGTTTCTTGGTCTGAAACTTGAATTTGACTTTCTTGTGTTGTTCAGTTTGAATAGGAAAGAATAATGGCCGGACGTGGACGTGGACGTATCAATAATAGAAACGATATGGAGCTTAATGGGAGCGATAATGGGAATGGTAATGGGAACATGGTCTGAGCTGTAGCAAGAATGCGAGAGAATGGCGGAAGTGGTTGCACAACAAAATCAACGGGCTAATGAAAATGTGCACAGTTTGTCTGAGTTTCGATGGAATAATCCACCGAAATTTTGTGGAGAGTTTGATCCGAAGAAAGCTGAACTTTGGATCCAAGAACTTGAAAAGATATTTGATGGTATAGGTTGTGCTGATGAACGGAAGCTTACGCTAGCAACGTTTATGCTGGTAGGAGATGGTGAACGTTGGTGGGCAGGAGCTAGAAGACTGTTGGAAGCCGAAGGAAGGATGGTGACATGGCAAGTTTTTAAGCAAAAGTTTCTGGAGAAATATTTTCCAGCAAGTGTGAGGCATATGAAGGAAATGGAATTTCTGAGCTTACGACAAGGATTAATGTCCGTAAGTGAGTATGCGGCAAAATTTGAAAGTCTGTCTCAGTTTTCGAGATATTTGCAGATGAATCCAGATGAGGGCTGGAAATGCAGGAAATTTGAAGAAGGATTAAAGCTGGATATTAAGAGGGGGGGCGGTTTTGAAGAGCAATGAGAATGGGAGACAAAACTAGTATAGGCTTTTTAGGCCAAAGAAAAGATGAAGACAAGTTCCTATTGATCAATTAATGAGTATGCTTTTCAAAACTTCACTTTGTCATTTCTCTCCATGAAGTCCACGGCCATGCATAGTTAGGATACCAAATATTTCACTTCCACACTTCACATTTTTCATTTTCCTCTTTCTCTCACTTATGCTTCAAGAACCAACCAAGGAGAAAAACTCCATTTCCTCTCCCTAGAGAAGCATTCGGCCAAAGCACCTAAGTCCACCCTCCATCACTCTTTAATTTCATACAACCTAGTTTCTTGAATCCTTACCTTATTCTAAACAACTTTCATGTTGAAGAATTTCTCTAAATCTTCCATCTTGAAGGACTTTTACTAAGATCAAGTTCTAGAGCTTTAGTTGGTGAAGAGTAAGGAAATTTCTTTTATTCTTTTCTTTTTCATGTTCTAAACCATGTTTGATCCATGGTTCCTCTTAATCAAGCTCAATATACTAATTTTCTTGTATTTGTTCTATGTTCAAGAGACTTTTGTTAGAGGAGATCTTGTTCTAAATTCAAAGAAAGGAGCTTTTGGAGTTCTTCAAGAGGTAAGAGGGAGATTTATCTCACCAACCAAGCATGGTGGTGAGAGATGGTTATATTTGATGGATGATGAATCCATGTGAGGATTCACATCTATGGTCATGTAATAAATTATTTGTATTATGTGTTTTAATTATTTTGTTTATGCTTGATATGCTTTGCATGAATTAATTGTGTATGCATGCTTAGTATGATTTTTTACTTGTTTATATGGTATGCTTATAATATGCATGATGATATATGTTAAATATATTATGATGGATGTATGTTGAAATAAGCAAAATTTTGGCTCCAATGGCCAAAGGAGAGGTTCGGTTTTGATGCCCAAAATTAGGGTTCATGTTGAAAATTTTTCAAGAACAATGAAATTGATTTTTTTGGGTCCCTAGAACAATAAAATTTTTGGCCAAGACACCTCAAATTAGATGTTCACCAAATTAATATTTTCATGAATAATAAAATTTTATGATTTGATAAGTAAAGGAAATAAACAAAAGGATTTTGGTTTTGCAAAAGAGAATGCACACGTTTTCTTTTTAGTTATGTTGATATTAATTAATTTTGCGTAGAAACAAAAATATAATTCATTTAAGTTATAAGAAAAATCTTTCATGGTTCCAATGGCCATTTTTAAGGTCTTGATAATTTAGAAAAAAAATGTTTTGATGTTATAAAATATAAGAATTTTCAAATAAGGATTTTGAAAAGAGAATTAAAGTGTTGTCAAGTGAAATTTTCATAAATAAAAGAAAAAGGGAGATTGAAGGTGTTAAACTTCAAATTGTTTTCAAGGAGAATTAATTTTTGAAAGTGATTTAGAAATATAAAAGAAAAAGTTTGTAACTTAAATTTACTAACAAAGAATTTATTTATTGGGTTTTGGAAAACGTTAGGAAATTTAAAAGTTAGAAATGGTAATTAATTAAACTAAATGAAATTTTGTAAAACTAGATCAATAAAAAGTAATTTTGAGAAAATATATTAAGAAAAAGATTTTTTGACTAAGAATAGGAAGAAAATAAAGTAAGGAATTATATTATTGTAAGAAAAGTCTAAAATAATATTTTTAAAGTTAAGAAATATTTTACGAAGGGTACAAACGGTGAAAAATGATTTATGGAGCTTAAAAACGTAAATTTTGAGTTACGCGATTTGAAAAAGGTTAAAATATTTCTACGCAATTTAAAATGTTCAAATATTTTATACGATTGAAATGTTGTAGAAAAATTGCTATGTGAAAAAAAAAATGAAAGAATATTTTTACGCACTTTAGAAAACAATAGAAAATTTTTATGCGAATTTTAAACGTAATAAAAATGTTACAAATCGTTGATTTCGTAATAAAATATTACGTGACTGTGAAAACGGGACAAAAATGTTTTTGTGAATGAAAAAAAATGCGATAATATAATCGCTATTATTATACAGTAAACTTGACAGTTAAAAATACTATTTGAACCTGGTATGAGAAATTATGTGATTTACCATTGGTTGGTAATTGGTGCATTACACATGCATTGAAAATGGTCCAATGGACTGGATATGGCTAATTGCCTAGGAGAAACGTACACCTCTTGAGTGGGTGCTACGCGTAGTGTAGGTCACTTGTGGACCTTGGGGGCATCGGGGTGCGGGTTGCTCACAATGGGCAGTTGGTAGCTCTTCTGCACCGTGGGTTAGACCGATGCAACACACTGGTGATCCGGACCGAGACACTATTCTTAATCGAGATCTGACAAAGACTGTTGTGTATGTGCTAGATGTGCAAGATATAATTATAAGCACTTGGTCTGAAGCACGAAATACCAGCAGCTCTTTTCAATCAATTTCTCCGACTTGAGTATTAGCTCCATGGAGTAGGACATTGAGTCTGTGTGCGCATGCATGAAACTGAGCATCTGTATCTATATGATGGTGTTACTGTAATTATTGTATGATTTAAACAGTGATAGTGGCATAATGGTAATTATTAATTGGCACTATGATGATGGTATAATTGTGATCATGATATGATATTTTTGCATGATGTGTTGTTTGTATTATCTCTGTACTATCATGCTTGTATTGGCGTAGATAATCTCACCTCTTTGTGTGTATATTTGCCTATTATATTTTAATTGGGTGAAGACGTTGAGAAAGAAACGGTACAAGAAGCAGAAGAATAGTTACTTCTCACGACTGGGAACGCCGAATTCTGACAGTATGACGTCAAGAGCCAGTTTCTTCGGATATGTACGTCTACAATTTCACGGAGGAGTTGGTGAATGGAGAACAAGTCCCGATGAGCGAGGACTTATTTATGAGAGATATCTGACTGTTAGCATTAGCAGACTGTTTCGTAGAGATCCATTTTTCTGTGTAACTATTTTAGTTCATGTTGAATTTTCGTTGCATATCAAGGTACACTGGGACACTAGGAATTATGTCCCAACGAAAATCAGTATAGTATCGTCAGCCCGGACACCTGTCCGTAGGGCTACTCGTCATAACGGATTCCTACCTGCTGAGGAACCCGAGGAGGACCCATCTGAGGGGTCCGCTGCTTAGTTAAACTTGGGCAAGTTTGAACTCTGATATGAACTATGTGTGTAATTTTTTTAAGTGTGTTTTAGTTTGAGACATGGGTTGTAAAATAAATAATTCCAACAGTACGTTTGCAATATGTATATGATGTAATCTATGTGTGAGGTTGCTATAATGTTTTATTTTCCACTAAGTTTATTTTATGGTCGTAAAAAAAAAAATTGACTTATCTTTTTATTACAACGTCACCTTATATGAACTTGGGGGTTATTAAGTAACATAAATGTGACACCCTATGGTGGGTGTTACACATTTCCTTCTTACCATTTTGAAAGTAGTGCACGTTTTGACTACTCCAAGACCAAAAGAAAGTGAAGAAGAAACTGTGAGAGAGACGTGTGAAAGGCTCAAATGGGACAATAATGATTACATATGCACTAGTCACATTCCCAACAACATATCTGATGTGTTATTTGATGCTTACCAAAACATGGGGAGTGCAAAGGAACTTTGGGATAAGTTGGAGGCATAATACATGACAAAAGATGCAACAAGCAAGAAATTTTTGGTTAGTCATTTTAATAACTTTAAAATGGTTGATGGTAGATTTGTCATGGAACAGATGCATGAAATAGAAAGAATTTTGAATAACTTCAAACAAAATAACATGTATATGGATGAAGCCATTATTGTCTCCTCAATTATAGAAAAAATTCCTTCTTCATGGAAAAAGTTTAAGAGAAATCTTAAACATAGAAATAATGACATCTCTCTTGAGCAATTGGGTAATTACCTTCGTTTAGAAGAAGAGTATTGTAGAAAGATAATACTAAAGAACAATATGCTAATGAGAAAGTTTATGTGATGGAAGAAGAAAAATCCAACAAGAACTCAAGGAAAAGGTCTCAAGATACTTAATAAGTTTGGGTTTAAGTCTGTATTTGAGGAAGACAAGTTTATTTTATTTAAGGGTGGCATGTTTATGGAAAATGGTTATCTTTATGAGAACATGTTTAAGTTGAATACTATTAATAATAATAATGTTGTTTCTGTTTATATTGTTGAGTCTTTTGATTATGGCAAAGTTGTAAGACATGTTAATTTCAAAAAATTAAATGATATGATGAAATCTGATTTGATTCCAAATGCAAGTAGAAACTAAAAAACATGTGTAGTTTGTATGCTAACAAAGATAACTAGGCTTTCATTTTCAAGAGTAGAAAGAAGTTCTAAGGTGTTAGACTTAATACATTATGATGTATATAATTTACATAATTGGCCTACTATTGGTGGCAAGAAATATTTTGTAACCTTCATAGATGATTGCACTAAGTTCAATTATATATATTTAATGCATTCAAAAGATGAAGTGTTAGATAAGATTAAGATTTTAAAGGTGAAGTAGAACTTCAACATGAGACTTTCATTAAGTGTGTAATGTGATGCCAGTTGGGTAAGTTATACAGAAGACCATGCTTCAGCAAGCAGTTGGGTCTTCACTCTTGGTGGATGTGTTGTTTCTTAGCGATCTAAGAAACAAACATGCATGGCAGACTACAAAGTTTATAGCTCTAGCAGCGACAAGCAAGGAAGCTGAGTGGCTTAGAAACTTGCTTCATAAAGTACCAATATGGCCAAAACTAATGGCACCAATCACACTACATTGTGATAGCCAATCAACATTTTCAAAGGCATATAACCAAGTGTATAATGGAAAGTCTAGACACATTGGACCAAGACATAGCTATGTGAAAGATTTGATTACAAATTGAATAATTTCTGTTATTTATATAAGGACAGAACAAAATCTTGTGAATCTTATGATAAAAGGATTGACAAGGGATTGGGTGCGGAAAGCATCAATAGGGATGAGACTCAAGCCTATATCACAAATCATCACTAACGGTGGAACCTCGACTCACACTTGAGTAACATCAAGTCTTAAGTTCAATGAGTAAAAGTACATCATTAGAGTGGTTGCAAGCACTTACCAAGTTATATACATCCCAAGGTTAAAAGTACTGGGTCCCATAAGTAAAAGAGGGAAGGTTGAGCTTTGCTCTTAATAGGCCTATAACATATATACTTGTTGAAGTGTTTATTATGGGGACACTTTTAATAGAATCTACCTATATGAGTATGAAGTGAGGCCACTTCTTGGAGTTGAGGGCTCGACTCTTATAGCACTCATGAAAAGGATACAAGACACAAGGCCACGTTAAATATGTCACATTAAATATGATAATCAATGGTGCTGAAATCTTATGTGTAAGTTATGCATGCTCTTAGATGGTTCAAAGCTTGTCTACCATTCTACTTCGGATTAATGAAACCCATTACTTACTAAGTAAGGGTTTAAATTACAAGATACTATAGCTGCACAATGGTCCGGGTTGACCTGATGACCTGACCAACCCGACCCAACCCAATATAAAATATATGGGCTGGTTCAGATCATCGGGTTAGTTCGGGTAAAACCCGAAGAACCCGTCCACTTATTGGTTCGGGTGACAGGTTTAGGGTTCAGGAAACTAACCCAAAGACCCGACCCGACCACCTGACTACCCGAGTAAAACGACGTCATTTTGGGCGTATATACACTAATTTACCTTTGTTTCTTTCTTTGATGAACCTGAGTGATCATCTCATTCTCATTTCTTCTAGCTTTCTGCAAATTCCCAAATTAGAAACCCTCCCTGTAACTCTCCGCGGGGGATGACAGCGGCTTAGCGAGGCATCAAACAAGTAATGCTAGTGGCAGAAATCCGATGACTTGGGGTGTCTGGTGTAGTGGTGCATGGTAGCTGAGCAGATCTGCGGGATCGTGGTGGGTGGCTTTGCGTTGGTGGCTCGGCATGGATGGAGGGGAGCAACGGAGGACGACGACTCTGGTGTGACATGGCGGTGATTTGGGTTGTGAAGGGTGGTGTTCATGTTGGAGAATGAGGATTAATATTATGATTTATGACAGATTTTTGTTAATCTTTTTAAAATAAACCAACCCAATGACCCAACACGATCCAACCCATCTATAGATCAGGTTCATTCGGTTCAAGTTATCCAAAAAAATTTAAAGAAACCGATCCAACCCAACCCAACTTGATTGATCTTGGTTTGAATTTTATTTTTTCTGGAACCTGACCCATGTACAGCCTTACAAGATACCTTTATCTAAAGCATGAGATTTCTTGGATGATAGGATTTAGGTTTATTTTGAAAATGGTGGTGGATTGTGAGAGGATTTCCAAAATAACAACCAAGACACAACTAAGTAAAATTATGAAATGGTGTGTTTATTCATAGAGAGATGTGTCTCTTCCATGAAGTGATGTGTCTATATGTGCATGTTGCTATTCATATTGACTGGTCATGGAAAGTTGCTATACATGAAAAGTTGTGTCACTTCATTGAAAGTTGTTATACAAGAAAAATTGTGTCTTTTCCCAATAGAGAATTGTGACCATTCTCTAGAAGGAGTTGTGTCTCTTCTTAAATGGTCTCTCAATGTCTATATAAAGACATTCTCCATCAAATCTCAGATGCATGATTGAATTCATTTTTTCTTCCAAATCATTTATGATTTCCTTCTATGCGTAAGAAGCACAATAGAGAATTATCATTTTATAAAACATCATTGTTGTCATTGGTTTGATTGTGTTAGTGCAAAACAAATCAAGTGTTCTTCATTATATTATGCAGAAAATTTGTTATTGTTCTTTTGCATTCAATATTTCGGAATTAGTTGGGCGAATTAAGCCTAAAGGAAAGTCTTACAACACACGCCTTGAAAAGTTGCGCATATTCTCCATTAAAGTTACTGCATTCCCAAAGAGAAGGATAGATTTTCCTCAGTTGCACAGAACATGTGACGATGGTTTTCCAATCATAGTAGCACTATCTTTGCATGTTAGTCAAGGAGATCTAAAGTATTATAATACAATCTCCTATTTCATGGTTAAGTCGGAACATTCAGATGGACCATATTTTTTCTACTTGTTAGTTAGTCACATAGTGATGATCCTTCAACTAGCAGGCATCTGAAGATCAAGGCCTAGACCAGATATCAAATTCTCTAATAATAGCAGTTAACCCATGTAACTGACCCCAGTGCTGTTAAAGGCTTATAAACTGTAGAGCCTCTAGTTCAAGGGGAGAGAGTTCCATGGCTCAGTCTCTAGTTCCAAGCCAGTGTCTCCCGCTGTGAAGGGAACAAAGTCAAATCAAAGATAATCGGAAATGACTTCATTCATAATTAAGTACTACAATGTTCTGCTCCATAAGATCCTTCATCTTGGTGCCAGTTGAGAAATTGTAACATCATTGATTGAAGAAAGTTTGATCCCGCAGTAAGATGTTTCTTCCCCATCATATTTTTTGATTGAAAAACCAGGCATTTTGGGAGTACCAATAGCTGCAGCTTCATTCTTGAGCAGTGAATCAACTTCCAACATGGAAGGCCTATCTGCAGAGTTTTCTTGAACGCACAAAAGAGCTACCTGCATGCATCTCATGATTTTACATGGAGATGTTGTATCATCCAATGACGGGTCAAAAAACTCCGCACCTCTGCCTTCCCTCCACAACTCATATGCCTGAAATAATAAGCTGCTTTTATGAATTGTGCATCCCACTATCTCACATGAGTAATTTCAGCATCAAGCAAACTAAGAATAAATCATAAAAAGGATAGAATAGAATAATCACAGAAAATATATTTAATAACTTACATATTCCAAAAGGTTCATATTTTCATGTGTGCCGTAGTAACATGAAGTCCTCTTTAAGCTTATGATTTGCAAGAGAAGAACTCCAAAACTATAAACATCGTACTTTGTTGAGTATATGCCTTTCCTCACATACTCAGGAGGTACATACCCACTACAAAGCCAATATGAAATGATTAGAGACATGAAGGATAGGAACAACCATAATATGTCATCGATGCCAATTTACTTACTATGTTCCCACGATCCTGCTTGTGTTTGCTTCAAGTTCATATTTCCTGAAAATTCTAGCCATACCAAAATCTGATATCTTGGGATTCAACTCATGATCTAACAAAACATTACTAGCTTTGAGATCTCGGTGGATTATAGTAAAATTTGAGTACTCTTGGAGATAAAGAAGGCCTTGAGTAACCCCTTCAATGATATTGACGCGCTTGCTCCAGTCCAAGAGAATTGATTTCCTTGGATCTGCATCGAGTTCAATTCTGAACTATTAGTTACTAAAATGTATAGCTGAACAAAACACTACATTCTGGAATGATTGCTAGTTTGAAGTGTTGTAGATTTGATTAGGAGACAACGTAGAAATCACGATCAAACAATAGCCTGAAGCGTGTGAGAAGACACTGTCCTCAAGGATTTTATAGTACGGGTGTGCGAATCCCCCAGGATTCAACAGGCTCGTCCCGGCGGAAACCGAGGTAGCAGAACAACAGAGAAATTTTATTGAACTAGTTAACCCAGGAAGAGGATGTTATTAAACAGAAGAGGTAAAAGATGTATACTTGTTCTATCTAAAACCTCAGGCAGAAAAAAGTATTTAAAGAAGACAAGAAAGAGCTGTTTAGAAAACAGAAAGGAACGTTAGAAAATATGACTGTTGGAATAATAACGTTAGAAAACGGATTTGGTTGTTGAAAACTAATTGGAACTTTAGAAACTAATTGTAATGTCAAAACGGATTTGCCTGTTGAAATAAATTAAAACGTTGAAATAAATCTGTCCGTTTACCAAGTCAGTTTTGACTTCTTCAAAAATATCATCAGCTCAAAAAATTAATTAAATATTTCACAAAATGATTCGAGCCTCATGATATCACAGGCAGGAAGAGCAAATTGATGATTTGCACTAGCCATGAGCCTCGAGCCCATTTTTGTGGGCGCTAGCCCACCACCTCATTTGTTTCTTACAAAGCCCAAAACACATGTTGATTTATAAACTCTTTAAAACTTTGAAGACTAAGTAATGTGGGACATAGACTTTTGAAATATCATAGCTAAAACAACAACATGAAGTTTAACTGAGTTTAGTAGCAGGTTAAGACGCTTATTAGTAGAACCAGACATGCCTATTTAACTAGCAAATCACAAATTATTATGCTAATTTTTTTAGAAAATAACTTAATAGGGGGCAAGTAATGTAACAGACCAAAGAGGAAATGATCTAAGCTTTTGTTTGGCAGGTATTCATAGATCAGCATCTTCTCATCCCTTTTTGTGCAGTAACCCAGAAGTCTAACTAAATTCACATGTTGTAGTCTTGCTGTAAGCGTTATCTCATTTTTGAACTCTTCAAGGCCTTGATTTGAAGTTTTTGAGAGCCTTTTTACAGCTATTTCCTGCCCCTTCCGTAATTTGCCCTGACAAAATCGAATCATAACTTAGTCAACCAAGAATTACTTGACTGCACTCTTACTTTGTGGTGCGGCTTTTATGCCAGCATTGTCAAGACGCAGATGTAATAGAAAGCCTTAAAATATTTGATATCTATAGTCTATAAATATTTAAAAGAGCTATTCTTTCTGGTGTTAGTTATTTACAAAGAGGAGATTTGAAACTTTGATTAGTTTGCACGGTGGAAGAGGATATTTTAGGAAATTCCTTGTACTGTGCCCTTTGATAAATTAATCACTAGAAAACAAGGCATAACTAACAACTCTGTATCCACTGCAAATTCGGGTACTTTAGTATTGAGAGTATGCATCCTCCTTGATAGAATGACTTTCGTGGCTTAGATTGTGAAAAAAGGCTATAATTATCTATGGTTCAATTCTATTGTACAGATCTGGTCACCTAAAAGTACTATAGGTGCTTTAGTTGGCATTATTATAGGTGCTGAATAAATAGATGCTTTTTATGCTAAACTTATTCAGCTGGATCAATGGTAGGTAACTAGAAGTTGCATAAAGCTTAGTTCTGATTCATACATCAATATTAAATTTAATTAATAGTTTTTATGTTAAAAAATTGCTGGATGTGATGCAGGGTACTGGATATGATGCAGCCTAGAGGAGTTTTGGAAAACCAGAGATTAAAATATCCCAATAATTTAATACCTACAAAATCAAATAAAAGGATACATCATCACTATCCTAGCCACAGAAATTGCAAACGGTGCTAACCTTCAATTCACAGTTTCTCTTTGCATGAAGCATTTCACAAACAGATGAATTTCTAAATGTTACCTTGTACACTGTGCCAAATCCACCCTCTCCAAGCTTATTATCTTTTGAGAAGTTATCTGTTGCCACTTTGATTGTGAGATAACTGAATACTATCAGATCAGAAGCATTTCCATCTAGATCTTCTTCAGCTGCTGATAAATATCTCCTTAGTTTATATAATATTCTTGTAATAGTAGCTACGGTTCCTACCAGAACAGTGGGAGATAAATAGAAGGAAAAATGTACATGTGTCAATCTCATGATGTATAACTCAATTTTATCACTCTTAGAAAAAGCGAACTACACTACATCCTTACCTCTGCGATAGTAGCAAAATACTATTCCCAATAGAAGTACGACAGTCAGAGTTGTAAGCAGAACAATTATCAACAACCTCCTCTTATGATGATCTTCATCTACTTCTTGAGCTGAAGGATGGTGTTGCAAAGGAAGTGATGCATATGTTATTCCAGAAATTAAGAAGAATATTGTATACATAACAACACAAATATATAATTATGATGCCCACCTCAACCAATTATTGTTTATTGTTAGGCTGGGTTTCAAGAGCAAGGAAATTAATACCAAACATCTAAAATTAGACTAGGGGCTACGGGTAGAGAAGGATTCAGTATGCCATAATTTCATGTCAGATAATTTCAATTAGAAAACAAGCAACAAGTGGACTCAATCCAATTCCAAAGAATGTTTAGCTTAGCCACAGGGAGGTAAGGTTAGATTATATTCTGTAACTCACCTGCCCTTGAAAGGACCCAGTTATCGTCATTGCCCACTTGGAACACGTTATAACCAAGTAGCCCATTTTTCTTGGCATAAGAAACTTTGGCCCTGATTACCTCCACATCGTCAAAATTAACCCAAATGGTGGATGCAACTGTGAACTGATTCACCACAAAAGTAGCATTATAATGTGAAACAACTCCATTTCCAAAGCTTCTAATGTAACTCTTTATCAACTTATAAGCCATGGAACCGTCCATTGTAACAGCAGGTCCTGATGCTGGTGCTCCCACACCACTGCTTCCTGGGTTCACAAGTGTCCATGCAAATCCATGATAAGGCAAGCCAATTACCAGCTTGCTAGAAGAAAATCCCCTGCTCCTCCACTCTTTGATACCAGAATCAGTATTATCCCAACCAGATGGACCATATAAAGCAGCATGAATACCTGTGACATTGTCCTTTCTAGGAAGATAGTAATCATATGCCACAAAATGCACCCAGTCCAAGTTCCTCTGCATTGAATCAAAGGGGTAACTCAAGGATTCTGAAGCTTTAAGGTAGTAACCTGCCATCACCAACATTAACTCAGGCTTGCTAGAGTTTCTTGCCTCAGAAGTTATTGCAGCTCGCCACTCCTTCAAAAGGGTTCCAAAATTGGTAAGGTCTGAAGCTGGCCTTGGCCAGGCCCCATAAAGGTCTATGCCCTGAAAGCCATATAGCCTTGCTGTTGTAATCGAGGAATCAATGAAAGATTTTCTATAAGAAGATTGGTTTAACATTGAGGAAAAAACTGAAGAGTCCTCTCTGCCACCCCAGATGGATAGAAGTGTTGAAACAGATGGGTTTTGGAGCGTTACAGTGTTGGTGAAGGTGGAGAACTTGTGTTCCTCTGAAGAGTTGATAAAGAGGTTGTAGTTGGTGGAGTTTATAAAAGCAAAAGCGCATAGGAGGTGAGTGAAAAGCGTGGCTTTTATGTCTGAAGCAGAGATTTCACTGCCAGAATAGTAATAACCAGCTTTCACCCAAGAGGGGTTATCTGCAAAAGAGTGAGATTTGAGAGGGAGGAAGACAAGGAAGACAAGGAAGAAGGCGGCGAGATTTGAAGCCATTGAATAATGAATACTGTTGTCACAATCTTTTGATACAATTACAAATGTTCTTTATTTGTGTCTTGGCAACACAAGCACCACTCCTCTCTTCTCTTCCTTTTTATTTGGAAATTATACCTTTAACCCCAACAGCCACAATGGACTCTTGCTCATGGTGGAATGATAGTTTTAGATTGTCTCTATTATCAGCAACAAAGTGAATACGTGCAAAAAACGTCAAGGTAACCTTTCAAAACTCAACATTACAGTGTTTACTGAGTCGAGTCAACTCACACAAATTTGAGATTTCAACTAGGGATGACAATGGGCGGGGTCTTGTTACTGGTACCAATTTATGATTATCATAAGTAAATAGGAATATTTATGAGTATATGTGGATAATTAATAATTTAAAATAAAATTTTAAAAATTATAAAATATAAAATAAAATAAATTTTAATATCACATATTATAACTTTGTTCAATAATTTAAGATTCTTATAAAATTAAAATAATATTATAAATAACAAATTAAATTTAATTATATTTTGTAATAATAAATTTATATAAATAGCTATTATATAAATAGTATATATTTTTTCAACAAATTTTATCATTATGAGTTCATTTAATAAAAAATTTATTTTAAAATAATAAAAATATATGTATTTTCATCTTATCTCAAAGTAAAAAAAAAGAATCATAATATATGATATATATATATATATATATATATATATATATAATGAAAAAGTATACTTAACGAGTTTGCGGATACTGCAGCAGGAAGTACTATAATCCCTGCCCCACCCTCATTTATGAAACGGGTATCCATCTCCCGCCCCATCGCAGATAATTCCCGCAAATCTCCACGGGTACGAATAATTTTGTCATCCTTAATTTCAACCTAACTCAAATCATAAAATAAAGATTGGATTGAGTTCACGGGTTGGATTAGGTTGAAAAATACTTCAACCTGTAATGTATGGGTCAGGAAGCAGGTTAAAACAAATCCAACCCACACAAACCCGACCCACCTAATTTTTTTTGTTGTAAAAAGTCGTTTAGTCGCAGTTTCCACAGTGTCATTTTAGGATGTTTTCTCTATATTTTTATGTTGTTCCTTCCAGTCAAGTTTAAGTGTAGACATTGTGGTGTCACTCTCAAAGTAAACAAAGAAAATAAGTTCATAAGACTCTCAACGCATCTAAATGACAGTTGTGTTGAAAAACTAATGAATTGTTTAGACGATAAAGAGTATATGAAAAAAATAAAAAGTTGAAGTCAATGATTATGTCAACACATATGACATGCGTAATGACAATGATTTCGATTGGTTAGATTAATTTGTTATTTGAGTTATGACTAATTTTGTTCAGTTTATTCCAAACTCAGTAAGACTTGTTAGTTGTTAATTTGTTATGCACTTATTGACTTATGATATTTAGTTTATTTGAGATTAAGACCTATTATGTTTGAATAAAGTCGGTTGAGACTTATGGTGTTAATTTGTTAGATTGAAACTTATTATGTTTGAAATTGAGACTTATGGTGTTAATTTGTTAGATTGAGACCTATTATGTTTGAGATTGAGACTTATGTTATTAATTTGTTAGATGCAAATCCTAAAGAGTCGCATTTAAGTGCAGTAAAACGTATCATGAAATATCTTGTTGGCACTTCACAAATGGGCTTGTGGTACCCCAAAGGTGCTAGTTGTAGTCTTATTGGTTATTCCGATTCTGATTTTGCTAGACGCAAATTGAACAGGAAAAACACTAGTAGGATTTGTCATTTGTTTGGAAGTTCTTTAGTTTCTTAGCACATCAAGAAACAAAATAGTGTGACATTGTCTACTACTGAGGCTGAATATATTGCAACCGGAAGTTGCTGTGCTCAAATCCTATGCTGAAGCAATAACTTCTAGATTTTGGTCTTCAGCTTGATCACATCTAGCACACATGCATACACTGGACATAATATCTAGTTTACTAGCAGTGAGATAAAGAAGGGATCTAATCATACCTCTGTACTTAGTGATTTCTACGGGATTACCTGCCTCATCTTTGTCTAAATAACAGGAGGTGCTCATAAGTGTGTCCATATGCTTTGAGTTGTCCATTCCAAATTTCTTGAGAAGCTCTTTGCAATACTTGGATTGACTAATGAAAGTTTTATTTCTTGTTTGCTTGATTTGAAGCCCAAGGAAGAAATTAAGTTCTCCTATCATGGACATCTCAAATTCACTTTGCATAAGATTAGCAAACTCATGACAAAGAGATTCGTTAGAAGCACAAAAAATTATATCATCCACATAAATTTATACAAGGAGTATGTCATGTTTTTTATTTTTAATAAAGAGTGTTGTGTCAACCTTTTCCCTTGTAAAATTTTTTTCAAAAGAAATTTGCTCAACCTTTTATACCAAACTCGAGGAGATTGTTTTAAACCATATAAAGCATTTTCAATTTAAAAACATGGTTGGATAAATTATAATTTTTGAAACCGGGAAGTTGCTCAATATACACTTCTTCTTGGATAAAGTCATTTAAAAAAACACTTTTGACATCTATTTGATATAATTTAAAATACATGATGCATACATATGCAAGAAGTATTCTAATGGCCTCTAATATAGCTACGGGTGCATATGTTTCTTCATAATTTATGCTTTCTTCTTGATTATACCTTTTAGCTACAAGCCTAACTTTATTTCTTGTTATTAAGCCCGCTTCATCAAGCTTGTTCCTAAAGACCCATTTGGTGCCTGTAATTGGATGATCATTGGGCCTTGGAACTAATTCTCAAACTTGATTTCTTTCAAATTGGTTTAGCTCCTCTTGCATGGCCAAGATCCAATGTTCATCATTAAAGGCCTCATTTATGTATTTAGGCTCAATTTGTGAAATGAAAGTCATGTAGTTACATGCATTTCTAATTGAGTTTCGAGTACTTATACCTTTAGATACATCACCTATTACTTGGCCAAGAGGATGGTATCTTAAGGTCCGCCACTCCTTGGGTAGGTCCATGACTTGTGAATTCACTTGTTTTGAGGGGTCCTCTTGACTTTCCTCTTGCTTCCTCTTTTCTTTCTCCTTATTGTCCCAGTGTATTTTTTTTCCAAATTATCTGCAATATCATCAACAACCAAATCCTTTCTCGGTCCGTTTGGATTAGTTTCATCAAATGCAATATGAATCGACTCTTCAATAGTCATAATTCTTTTATTGTAAATTCTAAAAGCTTTACTATGATTTGAATAGCCGAAAAATATACTTTCATCAGACTTAGTATCAAACTTCCCGAAGTTATCATTTCCATTATTTAAAACAAAACATTTACATCCAAAAACATGAAAATGTGAAACATTTGACTTTCTTCCTTTATATAGTTCATAGGGGATTTTCTTTAAAATTGTCCTAATTAGGGCTCTGTTCATTACATAACAAGTGGTACTTACTGCATCCGCCCAAAAATACTTAGGAATAGTAGCCTCATTGAGCATAGTTCTTGCCATTTCTTCCAAAGATCAATTTTTTCTTTTTACAACTTCATTTTGTTGTAGAGTTCTAGGGGCCGAAAAATTATGTTCAACGTCATGTTCATCACAAAAAGTTTCGAAATCATGATTTTCAAATTACTACCATGGTCACTTCTTATGGATGTAATATTAAAACCTTTTTCATTTTGGATAACTTTTGCAGGTTTCTTAAAGGCTGGAAATGTGTCATTTTTATGAGCTAAGAATAAGGTCCATGTAAACCTAGAAAAATCATCCACAATTACTAATGCATAGTAATTCTCACCAAAGCTCATTGTTCTAAAAGGACTAAAAAGATTCATGTGTAAAAGTTGTGAAGGTCTAAAAGTTGAAATAACATTTTTAGCTTTAAAAGAAACATTTACTTGTTTTCCCTTTTGACATGCATCACATAATTTATCTTTTTCAAATTTAAGCTTTAGTAATCAAATTACCACCTTTTTAGAGACTAACTTATTTAAGTGATCCATGTAAATACGTGCAATTCTTCTATGTCATAACCATGAATCATCTTATTTACTCATAAAGCATTTCGCATCATTTGAAGATATATTATTAAGACTAATCATATAAATATTATTTACTCTATGACCAACAAATTTTACTTATTTATCATATTTTTCTTCAATTATGCAACAATGAGAATCAAATATAACTTTATTACCTTTATCACATAATTGTCTAATACTAAGCAAGTTATGTTTAAGTCCTTCAACTAACAACACATTATCAATAGAGGAAGAGAGAATTTTACCAACTTTGCCTACTCCAAGAATCTTTCCTTTGTTGTTATCCTCATAGGTTACATGTCCATGTATCTTGGGAACAAGGAAAGAAAATTTGGATTCATCTTCAGTCATGTGCTTGGAGCAGCCACTATTAAGATACTAATTTGAGCTCTTAGCCTTCAAGCATATCTACAATACAAATTCAGTTTTTAACTTTTGGTACCCAAATTTTCTTGAGTCCTTGTATGTTAGTTTGTGACATTATGCCTTTGGGAACCCAAACCATTTTAGTCTCCACTTTAGTGTTAATATTCTTTTTCACATTACATGTTGATGCATTATGTCATTTCTTTCTACAATGAAAACATTTAATGAAAGGGCTACTTGAAGTGCTTGTAGGAATAAAGAAATTTTTGAGAAATTTTTGTTTATTCTTAGGGTTATATCCTAAACTTGCTTTTTGATAAAAAAAAAAAACACCTTTGTTTTCCAAGCAAAACATTTAAATTATCTCTAATAAAAGTAAATATTGCAAGAATGTTCTTTAAATCTTCAATTTCATTTTTAAGATCTTGACATGATAAACAAGAAGTGGATGTTAAAGCATGTGAGGAGCATGTTATGCAAGAAGAGTTAGCATCAATTAATCCTAATGTTTCATTCTCAATTTTTAATTCTTCAATGTCTTTGTTTATGATACTAATTTTATTTTTCAAAGAAGAAATTGTTTTCTTAGATGAAGAAACTAACTTTGTGAGCCTTAGAGATTCATCATGCAATTATTCAAAAGTGTCTTGTAGTTCATTATAAGAAGGAGATAAGTCAAGGTTAGAAGTTACCTTCATATCACTTTTATTTTCTTCTTCTCCTCTAGCCATAAGACATAGGTTAGCTTATTCATTGTCCGAGCTATCTGTGGAATCCATGTCGTTGTCGTCCCATACTATGTAGGCTTTCCTTCATTTCTTCTCCTTGGAAGGTCTCTTTTCAAATCTCTCCACATTCTTTTGATACACGGGACATTACATCTTCTTGTGTCCTGATTTTTCGCATTCATAGCATGTAAGTGTGTACGAGGTACCTTCTCCTTTGTGATGAGTCTTCTTTGGTGGGAAAGACGGCCTTCTTTGATTTCCTTTCTTTCTGAATATTTTTTTTTTTGAATTTTTTTACTAGGAGACTAAGGTTTTCTTCATTTAACTCAAAGTTCTCCTTGTCATCTTCTTCATCTTCATTATCATCGTCAATGGTTGAGGTGGTGGCTTTAAGTGTAACCCTCTTCTCTTTCTTATCATGTTCCTCACTTTGGTCAAGCCTATTGAGTTCTAATTCGTGCTCTTGAAGTTTCCCAAAGAGAGTGGCAAGAGTCATGGTTGCCAAGTTTCTTGATTCTGAAATAGCTGTGACCTTGGGCTGCCAAATCCTACTCAAACATCTTAAAACTTTATTAATAAGATCATCGTTAGAAAAAGTCTTACCTAATGATGCAAGATGATTTACAATGTGGGTGAACCATTCTAAAGAATTCATATTTACGGGTTAGAGAATTGATTCTTGACCTCTTTACTTCACTAGTACCCTTATGGGCAACTTACAAAGTGTCCCACATTTCTTTAGCAATTTTACAATTTGAAATTCTGAAAAAAATTATCATACCCCAAAGCAGTGGTAATGATGTTTTTAACTCTTAAATTATATTGAACATTTTTCTTGTTCTCATCAGTCTATTTACTTCTTGGTGTCTCAACTTTTACACCATTGACCTCACGTGTGGGCACAAAAGCACTGTTTTCAATAGTGTCTCACACATCTAGATCAATAGCTTCAATGAAAATCTTCATTCTTTCCTTTCAATAGGCATAATCATCCCCACTGAAGAAGGGTGATCGGTTTATGGAAGATCTTTCTGAAAAAACATTTGAAGAAGTCATGTTCTCTTGAAGCTACTAAACTCTTTACACAATTGCCTAACTCTGATACCACTTGTTACCCAAGTGGCTTCTATACTCAAGAGAGAGGATGAATTGATTAATTAAAAATTCTTTGAAAAACTTTTTCCAAATACTTTAAAGACAATTTTTGTTGAAGCTATTTATAAATTGAAATGAATGGACATGGAAGATAAAAATAATCTCGTAAATTTAATAAGTCAATACAATTAATTTAATCAAATATATATGAAATTAAAGTGCAAATATAGATAGAAGAGTCCAAAAAAGTAAATACTGGAATTTATCCTGATTCAGCCACTAACTACTTATGACTTACGTCTAGTCCTCGAGCATCCATTCGAGATTTTTTTCACTATCAATGCAAGCTTGTAACAGGTGCTTGCTATCGTTACAAACCTGAACACTCCTCACACATTGGGATACCTGATAACTCCATGTAATGTAATTATTTGTGCCCCATAATTATGCTTCATAGCATGCTATGTCTTTGTTATTATGCATATATAAGAGATTTTATGCATATATTGGTTAAATTTTCTTTGGATGTCTCTCTATATGATTATGAGCAATTTAAATGTATTTGTTAAATGATTAAATGAATTTATAATTTATATTTAACTTGGTGATTTTTTTAATGTAGGATGAGATTAAAATAGAGGAATTGAAGTGATTCAAGGCTCAAAAGCCGAAGAGAATGACCAAGTGGCATTCTAGACTAGAGGGCTGCGGCACAAGGAGTGTGCGCCACGGCGCGAAAGTGCATCATCAACATTGTCATACTAAGAACCGAGGCTAGAAGGCCGCGACACAAATTAGTGTGAGCCGCAGCGCTAGGCAACCGACCCAATGCGGGCCGCGGCGCAAAATAGTGAGAGCCGTGGCGCGATGTGCAAAACTGAGCCTTTAAATAGATTTTTATTAGATTTTCATCATATGACTTTCTAGGTTTTGAGAAGCTGCGCCTAGTTCTTTGTGGTTGGAGGCTGAGGAGGCCAAGAGAGGCTAGGATGGAGGTCATCTTCCTTATGGATGATGATTTGAGCTATGAAGATGATATCTATGAGATTCTTTCCTTCTCCATATGTTTTCTCTTGTCTTTCTATTTATTTGAGCATGTATTTTGATTAGTATTTTCATGTTCAATGATGTAGCAGCTGTATTTAGGGATACTTTGAATCCTTTCTATGATTATTAATGAGTTTGTTATCTTTTGAGTATATATTAATGTTTAGTTATGTTCAATCATATGATTCTTAATGTTTTTGAAGGTTTGATCAGCTTTTAATTGATTTATTGAAGTCTGATGAACCTAGACATAGAAATTTAGATTTTAGATCCAATGTATGGTTGATGCATGTTCGATTCTATTCCAATGGCGGATGAGTTAATTCGCTAACTAGATAGAAATATACATTTTAGTCATGTATAGCGTGTGATTGAGAATAGACCGTTCATGAGTGGAGTTTGCACTAGTTCTCATGGAAACATAGTAAATTAGGTAAATGAAACTATGATTAATTGACCTAGATATAGACTTTTAGCTAAATCATATTCTCAAGCTAACTTAACGATTCATTGATGTTGCTTATAAGGATTGTATGTCATTAGTATGAAATAGGAGGTGAAGAAGGATTCCCTAGATCTCTAAACCATTATCTTTATTGCTTTTGTAGATTAGATTTAGTTTATTTATGCTTTCTCCATTTTATATATTCTTGAATAGAATTAGGTAATCTATTGGTTAATATTTAGCATTAGAAGTAAACTTATCCTCGAGGGAACGATATTTACTTTTTACTTTATTACTTGGATGACCCCTGCACTTGCGGCCTATTTTGGGACAAACAAGTTTTTGGCGCTGTTGCCGGGAATCGAATCATTATCCCTCAATGGTAAGCCAAAGATTGGTCAATGATCTATCGATTATTTCCATATTTTAATTATCTTATGATTGATTTAATTGGACTCCATATGTGCTTAATTGTTGATATTTAGCTAAGTTTCTGCTTTAGAGCTTAATTGGATGTTTATTGTGAAACTATGCTTAAATGTGGTTATAAACACTCATAAATGAATTATGCTTTTCAGAATATCTTTGAGTGTTTGAGTCCATTAGCATTGAACCGAGCTTGATGACCATTTAAGGAGAGAGATGAATGCTTAAGGAGATCAATATCACCTCTTGAAGCAATGAAAGAAAAGCATTTGTAAAGAATCCGGGCTGAAAATGAAGGTGTCAAATTACAGGGCCCAAGTCGAATTACAGGGCCCATGTCACCTGACAGGGGGTGGGTCGTGTCAAACGACACGGCCCGTGTCAAATTACAGAGCCTGGGCCGTGTTCTTCTCTGACTTGTGAAATACATGGAATTGAATGACGAGAAAAGTACGGGGCCTGGGTATGTGTCATATGACACGGCCCGTGTCGTCGCATCGAAATTTAAATTTGAGTTTTAATGCTAAATTAGGTTTCAAAACCTATAAATAGGGTTGCTTAGAGCCCTTAAAGGAGGTCTGGCTGGGAGCGACCAAAGAAGTGAAGAGGATTCAAAGAACAAGAGAGAGGAAGATTGGATCGAAGATTGTAGTCTCGGGTTCGAGCAATCTGGAGATCGATCATCCCCAACCTTTGGAAACTAGTTTGATCTTCGTTTTCTTTTGCACTTTCATTCGAACTATGTTTTTCTTGTTTTTGAATTTGCCATGTGTGGCTAGTTTTCTTATTTGGTTAAGGGAAGATGAAACCCTAGTTTTGATTATGTGAATCTTGCATATTTCTTTATATCAATACGATTATGTTTTTATTCATATATTTGAATCTATTGTTGGTATGAAGGTTTTTATACTTGTTCCCGCTTTCAAAGTGGTAGATCTAGGTTTATTATGCTTGTGATTGCATGTAGTAAATCTAGCAGAATGTATGATGTTCATGTGGGTATAATTATTTTTATGCTATTTACCAATTATAAAAGTGGTAGATCTGGATATATTATGCGCGGTTGCGGTAATAGATCTAGTGAAATATATGTTCTAAATAATTTAATCCCGGTGTGTGATTAGATCTTAGTGTGTTTGGTTTTCTAAATCTTAATGCAATTGTTGGATAGTTGTAAGAGCGGTTGCTTTATAACTAATCGATGATTAGGAGTTGATTTGAGCAGTTGCTAAATTGGCCAACACTTAAGAAAAACAGGGAATTTATCTCACAATCACATAAGAACATAATTGATCATGTTGGTATAAAGAGTATGTAAGTTAGCATAATCACATAAATCTAGTGGTGGATTCCATCTCTTAACCAATGTCTTTAACTTCGTAATTCAATTTGTGTTTATTGTTTTGGTTTAAGTTTAATTTCTCTTTTTAGTTTTAATCAACAAAACCCCTTTTACTTTTCTTGTTTATTTTTCATCGAGTTTAATTTAGGAATTGGATTGATAATGTTAATTGAATTGGTTTTCTGTGGATCGACCCTTGCTTACTACAACTGGTTGCAAGGTTTTTATATTTTTGGTGGAACTTGGCAACTATTTTTAATATTTATTTTTAATCACATTCCACACCACACCAAATTTTGTAGTTGATTCTTGGGAACTAATTTTTCAATTGCGCTATTAATTTGTTTCCTATTTTTACTCTTTTTTTTTTTTTTTATTTTAATTTTTGATTCTTTCTTTTCGAGTGTTTATAGGTGTTGATGTCCATTGATCATGGAAGCTTGTGAGATTTGCTTATCATCTGGACATCCCACTGATTTGTGTCCCACTTTCCTAGTAGACACAAATGAGGAGGTAGAGGCAGTATGAGAATATTCTGAACCGTCCGACAACTAGAACCCCTACTCCAATACATATTATTCAAGGTGGTGGGATTCTCCTAACTTGAGTCATAGGCAGCAACAAGTTCAACCTCCTAAGCAACCTGAACCTTCACTGGAGGAGCTAATAAGACAAATGGCCACTAATAACATTCAGTTTCAACAAGAAACACAGGCCATGTGTAATGACCTGCAAAATTCTTTGGATCAGTTAGCCACAGATCTTAGCAAGTTCCAGAGCCAAATTTCTGAAGAACTTCCCTCACAATCAGAAGAGAATGTGAAGGAAGATGCTAGTGCTGTCACACTACGAAGTGGGAAGATGCTAGATGAACCCACCTCTCCTTCACAAACCATTGAAAAGAAAGAAACAGAGCCTGAAGAGGTAAGTGAGGAGGGGGAAAACTCTGAGGCCCCTAAGGTAAGTATTCTTGAACCCCTTCCTAAGGTAGTGGAGAGACAGTATGATGAGTTGTGTGATGAATTTCTTGATTTTATTAGTTTCAATAATTATACTCATTGCAACTCATGTACTGATTGTGATGGTGACATGATATGTGTTGTTTGTGCTGAAATTTTTGCATTCTTGAGAGTTGATGATTCTGTTTGTGCAGAAGCTAATGTTGTTGAAGGATCTATCAACAATACTTTTGATGCAGTTGCAGGATCTAAGATACAAGGAAAGATAGAATTGCAGGCCTCTGAAGAGTTTTCAGTGAAGGGAGAAGAGCACCAGATGACAGACACTACTGAAGTGGATTTTGTTTTTGGGCCATGGTCCAATAGAAACAATGCATATGAAGTTGATGAAGTGCACATATTACTTTTCAGTGGTGAAGTCAAGGCAATTAAGGAAGGCCAATGGGACCCTGGTGGAAGCCCTCATGCTGTTTCAACCATAACTTGGTCATTACGTTTTAGCCAATGGGACCCCGGTGGAAGCTTTCATGTTATTTCAAGCATAAATTGGTTATTATGCTTTCGCCAATGGGATCCTGGTGGAAATCTCTTCATCTTCCTACGTTACTTCAGTTGATAAGGATGTTTCTTTCCTCTCTTTTATCTTACTTGTCCTAGATTTATTAATGATTATTTATTGTTGAGGTTTACATTAAGGACAATGTAAAATTTAAGTGTGGGGGAAGAATTGACATTTTATTTTTTGTTTTATTTCTATTTTTATTTTAATTTTTGTTTTCTATTTTTGAAAAAAAAATTATGTTTTTATTTAATTTCTAATGATGTTTTGAGATTTGTGAAGTCTATGAGTTTGAAGCAATTGAAATTCAAGGTTATGATTTATAAATTTCTTCTTTCATCTTGAATTTGACATGCTTAGTTTTGGATGTTTGATTGATGAATTGAGTTTGATAGATGCATACCTGGTGAGATTTTGAGCCTTTTGATTGATGAATTTAACATTTATACCATTCTTTTCTTTCTTATGTGATTTTCACTCATGTCATATTGATCACTCTAGAACTTGCTTTAATTCTTTTTGAGACTACATTTTTACTTGCATACATGAACATGATTGAGGCATTCTTTTGTGATTAACTACTTTGGCCAAATAGCCAACCTTGCATTATTTCCCTTTGATTAACCCCTTGAGCCTATTTGCCTATTCTTTGTCTTATCTCATTATATGCTCTATGTGAAAAACCATGATTTTACCTTACCTTAGAGAATGGGAGAGCATTGGTTCATTTTCATTGGAGGAGCTCTTTTGCTTGCAAGTGTTTAATAGGACAAGTGTGGGGGTTGCGTAAGTTGATGTGTAATATGCAAGATGTTGAAAAAAAAATATGCAAAGAAAAAGAAAAAAATTCAAGAAAGATTGTAAAAGAAAAGAAAGAAAAAGGAAAGAAAGATGTAAAGAGAATGTGCATTATATAGATTTGAGGGGATAAAAATTTCATATTTGTCAATTGAGTTTCTCCCCAATGTTCTTTTATTCTCTTGGGTGCTCATCTTACCATATCCATATTATTTCCTTCCCTTACCTTGGCCCCATTACAACCTTAAATAAAGTCCTCTTGATTTGTGTGTGCATGTGTTTGAGTAGTGGAGAAGTAGAAGATAAGCAAGCTTATGGTAGTGCATTTTTCATAGGTTGAATTGAGTGAAATACTTACCTGGTAAACACTTGAGAGATTGAGAGTGTATCTTGTGAGGATCTATCATTCTTAATTCATGCTTTTCAATTTGAAGATACTTTGCATGTTGGTTTGAGATGTGAAGAATTGTTATCTCTTGAATATTGTGATCCCTTGAATCTTTTCTTACTCTTTTTGCCTCTCTTGAATATCATTAGAAATTGAGTTCTTTAAATTGTTAGGTTTTTGAATTTGTTTTGTTTTCCTTGTTCCTTGGTTTGGTCTTATGTTTTGCCCAGGAGTGCAAAAGGCTAAGTGTGGGGGTATTTGATCTGTCGATTATTTCTATATTTTAATTGCCTTATGATTGATTTAATTGGACTCCATATGTGCTTAATTGTTGATATTTAGCTAAGTTTCTGCTTTAGAGCTTAATTGGATGTTTATTGTGAAACTATGCTTAAATGTGGTTATAAACACTCATAAATGAATTATGCTTTTCAGGATATCTTTGAGTGTTTGAGTCCATTAGCATTGAACCGAGCTTGATGACCATTTAAGGAGAGAGATGAATGCTTAAGGAGATCAATATCACCTCTTGAAGCAATGAAAGAAAAGCATTTGTAAAGAATCCAGGCTGAAAATGAAGGTGTCAAATTACGGGGCCCTGTGGCCCATGTCGAATTACAGGCCCATGTCACTGACTAGGGGGGGTGGGCGTGTCAAACGACACGGCCCGTGTCAAATTACAGGGCCTGGGCCGTGTTCTTCTCTGACTTGTGAAATACATGGAATTGGGCTGACAGAAAAGTACAGGGCCTGGGTCGTGTCATATGACACGGCCCGTGTCGTCGCATCAGAAATTTAAATTTGAGTTTTAATGCTAAATTAGGTTTCAAAACCTATAAATAGGGTTGCTTAGAGCCCTTAAAGGAGGTCAATGGTGGGAGCAGACCAAGGGTCAAGAGGATTCAAAGAACAAGAGAGGAAGATTGGATCGAAGATTGTAGTCTCGGGTTCGAGCAATCGGAGATCGATCATCCCCAACCTTTGGAAACTAGTTTGATCTTCAGTTTTCTTTTGCACTTTCATTCTGAACTATGTTTTTCTTCGTTTTTCTTCTGTTTTTGAATTTGCCATGTGTGGCTAGTTTTCTTATTTGGTTAAGGGAAGATGAAACCCTAGTTTTGATTATGTGAATCTTGCATATTTCTTTATATCAATACAATTATGTTTTTATTCATATATTTCGAATCTATTGTTGGTATGAAGGTTTTTATACTTGTTCCCGCTTTCAAAGTGGTAGATCTGGGTTTATTATGCGCGGTTCATTGTAGTAAATCTAGCGAGAATGTATGATGTTCATGTGGGTATAATTATCTTTATGCTATTTACCAATTATAAAAGTGGTAGATCTGGATATATTATGCGCGGTTGCGATAATAGATCTAGTGAAATATATGTTCTAAGTAATTTAATCCCGGTGTGTGATTAGATCTTAGTGTGTTTGGTTTTCTAAATCTTAATACAATTGTTGGATAGTTGTAAGAGCGGTTGCTTTATAACTAATCGATGATTAGGAGTTGATTTGAGCAGTTGCTAAATTGGCCAACACTTAAGAAAAACAGGGAATTTATCTCACAATCACATAAGAACATAATTGATCATGTTGGTATAAAGAGTATGTAAGTTAGCATAATCACATAAATCTAGTGGTGGATTCCATCTCTTAACCAATGTCTTTAACTTCGTAATTCAATTTGTGTTTACTGTTTTGGTTTAAGTTTAATTTCTCTTTTTAGTTTTAATCAACAAAACCCCCTTTTACTTTTACTGTTTATTTTTCATCAGAGTTTAATTTAGGAATTGAATTGATAGTGTTAATTGAATTGGTTCTCTGTGGATCGACCCTTGCTTACTACAACTG
Organism: Ormosia semicastrata; assembly: GCA_029884595.1. Classification (NCBI taxonomy): domain Eukaryota; kingdom Viridiplantae; phylum Streptophyta; class Magnoliopsida; order Fabales; family Fabaceae; genus Ormosia; species Ormosia semicastrata. Next base: position 19,738,156 of record JAQQTO010000043.1, read on the forward strand.
GTTGCAAGGTTTTTATATTTTTGGTGGAACTTGGCAACTATTTTTAATATTTATTTTTAATCACATTCCACACCACACCAGTCAAACAATACCTCACCCTTGTGCTTGAACCTCGACAGTAGGGATATCTCACCCTTACAAATTTCTGAAGGATACCTCACCCTTGTTACAATCAAACAAGAATAGGAAAAGAAGAAACTCTCTCAAAGAGTATGTATTACAATTTGAAGCACTTATGAAACTCTCTCAAGAATATCTTAAGAATTTCAAAACAGAGCAAACAATGGGAAAATATGAAACTCAGATTAAGAGCAATAGAAAGATGTTTTTCAGTTGTTGTTATTGTTAAAAGATGACCTAATAACACCTATTTATAGTGTTATGAAGAAAAGGACCCGTTGGGGACAATTTATGGTCATAATAAAAGCCCAAAAACTTATCGTTGTGAACTTTCAATCACGATGTAATTGATTACAGGTATGACGTAATAGAATACATTGTTCTTGAAACTAGTTTTGGGTTTTTTGGGCTGATTGTAATCGATTACATACCTCATGTAATCGATTATCAAGCCTCTGGAAGTAGTGTAATCGATTACAAGGCTTCTAACTTTTGAAAAATAGTTTCCCGCATGTTTGTAATCGATTACCAAGCCTTTGTAATCAATTACAAGCTTCCAAAGAAGTTGTAAATAGATTACTAAGCCTTATTATAATATTACAAACATCCTTGAACCTATTCTTAAGCCCAATTTAGCTTTGTAAACATTGAGATTTAGAAAACTTGGATTTTTGAATGAATAAACTTATTTTTCATAATCCAAGGCTTAAAAAAAATTGATTAAAAAGGAGCTATTTTTAAAAAAGCATTGAGATATTAAGAGAGCTTCTAACATTAAGATCCTAAGACCTAAAAAAAAACTATACTAACTTTGCTTCATTTGGACTTGGTCTTCGACTTGGCTTTGTTATCATCAAAATTTATACGATTTTCATGACATAAATATTCACACAAGAAAGAAAGAATGTAGAGAAGAGAAAGAAAGAAGTTTCTACCTTCATCAAGATCTACAACTTGAAGCATTAATTCTTATCATGGATAAATGTTAGTACATTTAACATAGTGATATGAATATAAAAATTATGAATTCTCAATATCCTTATTCATATAGAAATTTAACAGTGTTTTCTCACCAACGTGGGCTGTAGGAGCCTGTGATAGAAGAAATTTCAATGTTTAATAAAAAAGCAAAAATTATAGTAAGTTGACAACTTGGTAAAGACCTAGTTGATTATTGTAAGATCTCATCTAAGTCAATTGTTTCTTAAAAAGAAAAAAAAATATTTTACTTATATGAATGGACTTCAAAAACCTGCCCTTTTGAATGAAAGTGGACACAGTAATTTCTTCAAAAATTTTTAAAAGGACTAATTTGTAAAAGAATATATATATACAAGGACGGATTTACTTGTTAGAGAGTGGGGATGCATGCCCCGATTCCACTTTAAAATTTTTCTTTGATCCTATATAAGTATATATGTATATGTCTTTTTTATTTTTTTATATGTGTAATTTTGCCCCCACTCTATCTTGAAACTTTTCTTTGATCCTATATAAGTATATATGTATATGTTTTTCTTATTTTTTTATGTGTAATTTTTGCTCTCATATACGATAAATTAATAAATTTTTAGTGATAAAAAACAAAACTCATATAATATTATTTTTCATTTTTTAACAGTATTCACTTAGTTTGGTACATGAATTTACTCATATAATATTATTTTTTATTTTTTAATAGTACTCACGTGGATTTGATACTAATATATTCAAAGCACAAAATTCTTCTTCTCTTACCATTTACCTCTGTAAATTAGTGGTGATAGAGAAAATTATTTGCTCAGACTCACTCGCATATGTTTTGATCACATAGACTTTTGCCTCCACTACTTAAAATTATTGGATCTGTCACTTCTCTCTCTCTCTATATATAATCATTTTTAATTTTATATATATATATATATATATAAATCATTTTTAAATAATATGTCTTGTGAAAAGATTGTGCTGAAAGTCTTAAACATTGAAGAAGTATCCCTTTCTTTTTATAAGGTAATTGGCTAATTGCTTCCATATATTCAGTCTTTACAATAACATTTTTGCTTCACAGTCGTAGATGCGTTTTTTGTGGTTTGTGTGTCAGCTAGAAAAGAAGTTTTTTAGGTAAATATTTCAAATAGTTGAATGAATGTGGAGAAGTTACGGGAAGGGGATACATCATACATATACGCTTATATGTTTATATAACCTCTAACTTACAATAAAAACAAACAAATAGATAACACCATAAAAGATAAATAAACTGAAAAAAGTTAGGAATTTTATCATACACATATATCTTATATGTATAATAATGCTTTTTTTTTTCCTTTGGTTGATTGTTAAGGTAGTTATATATTCATTTATATATTTCTCCTGCATTTTTTTATTATACATATTCATTTTTTTTATTACAATTAAGTAATATTTGAGTCAATTTGCGTTCATCTCGATTAATCTATATCTTTGTTATAGTCAAAGACAGACGATTTATGTTGAAATTAGATAAATCACAAATATGTTTCTTACAACTTAATCCCCAAAATTCAATTGTTGATTTTTAGTAAGTAATTTATGTTAAAAAATCCTAAAAACTCACCCACTCTAGAGGTTTGAACTTTTGAAAATTATTCATAAACTATTATTAATAAATAAAAAGTATCATATTGTTATTAATATAAAATTTTTGTGCTATTTAAAATTAAGTTTATGAAATGATTCCATTTTGTATAGCCTGCTCATCTTTCTTTTCCTTGGAGCACAGCACAATCTCCAAATGCGAATTTTCTCTTATTAGGAATATTAATTCTAGAAGCAACCGCACTTTGACAGTTTGACTGGTACACGAAAGTTGTTGAGGAAATACATTAATTTTCCTTGTTAATTTGTAGGAAAATGTCTCCATCTCATTTTCCAATTTTTTTTCCAAAGTAAGGTGACCCGTTTAGAGAACGCCTGCGTTCCCAATTGAAGTCTTGTTGTAAAAGCCACTTCTGATCTCATCTCTATGGAAACAGAGATTATTTTTTGGTCAATTTTGTCTTTTATTTGATTGGCACACACGAATTGATATTTGATAGCATGGAAAAATTTAAAACTTGGACAATTATAAGGCCTCCAAATTGAAATGTCCGATTCTTTTTTCTTAACAGTTGTGGGCCAACTCTTAAACTTCAAAATAAAATAAAAGGAATAAAAATAAGAGTAATTAAAAAAATTATTTTTCAGATTTATCCCTATTCTGTTATAGTGTTGTTAAATGACAGAACTTAATAGTTGAGGGGGTAAATCATATCAATTTTAAAAGTAAATGGTATAAATTGTAACCTAAATTTTTAGGGGATAAATGGTACCAATCGAAACTTCATGTGGGTAAATTACACCAATTAAAACAGGGATAAATTACACATAAAGTAAAGTTGACACAAAATTTTAAAATCTGCCCAAAATAAAGTAGACCTTGATTGGAAATAAGGAGGTATGCTAAGGACTTGCATGGTAAAGGTCTTGGTCTTTTTTTGTTTTGTTGTACAAAGGGTCTTGGTCTTTTTCTTGTAAAGAGGGATATGTTAAATCACCCTTGGAAAATGAATTCAAACCAAATGAGTCAAGTATGTACGGAAACGTTGTTTTTAAGCTTATCCACGTGTTAAACATGCATTCGTATAGCACATATAAAGATGTGTATATAATATATGTGTCTTATATATTTAAATATATTTAATTAAAAAATTATTTTTTAATTTAGATACATATAAGATATGATTTGAATATAATTTATTAATATTTTTTTAAAAGTTAATTTTTATGACTAATGTCAAATTAGTAAGTTTATAACACATCTAAACCCAATCATATAAGCGACATTTTAAACTATTATTTTTTCATACTGTAAGTATTTTAAATTTTATCTTTTACATATTATTTTTAGGCTTTTAAATTTTATCTTTTCACGTACTACTATTTTTATCCGCTTCTTCTACCTTTCTTGTATCAAGCGTTCACTTCATCATCACCAAAACTTACCTCACACCACTATTTCTTCTAGTTAATTTTTTAGAATGCAAATGTATTTGCATACATGTTAGTTTTATTAGAAGAAATTAATTTAAGATATTTTTAAAAAAAATATCAATAGAAATTATATTCTATATTTTTTAAGAATAACTTACTAAATAGTAAATATTGACATATATAACATATATTAAAATATTATAAATTTTTAAGCTTATAAAAATAATATTAATGAATTATGAATCTTTTTTTTTAAATTTTGTAATTATATATATATGTAAACCAAATTCTTATATATATATAGGGGACATATCTAGTGAGAGGAGTTTTTATTGTGAGAGAGTAAGAGGAGTAAATTTTGACCATACAACCACACATGGATGATTAAGATTAAAAGTTATTTAAATGTTATGTGACCACTTAAAAAAATCACATGTATTTATGTTCTAATCTTGACCATTCATGAAAGATCCTATATATATATGTCGTATCTGTATCTTAAAATTTTTTAAATTTGATATATTTTCATATTCATATTCATGTTGTATCCTATGTTTGTGTTTGTGTCTACACTTCATAGGCCAAGTATTGTTGGCTCCTTCTCAAATTATTTCATTCCAACCATGGCTCCAAGCCTCCAACCTTCAAGCCTTTTTTTCTTCTTTTGTCTTGAGTGAAATGCGGCCATTAACAGCCCAATTTATCACAATTGGAAAACAACAATGTATTGGGTCAAGTAGAAGCCCAATAAAGTTAAGCAAAGTTGATTGGGCCAAGCCCAAACACGGCCAAAATTGCTCGGCGCCTTTGATCCGATTCGATGTTGCAGTTGCAGTGTACGAGGTCTTGTTCCATGGATCGCCGGAAAAGCAGAGAGAAAACGACGGCGACTCAAGCCTCAACGGTGGATGCACCACTGCAAATCTCATTTTTAGAGGCGTTTATCGTGAATCTGTTTTGCGTTATTGGCTTGGCTTTAGCATTCTGTGTTGCTAACAATGGCTACTCCATCGACCTCGTCACTGATCCTTCTCGCACCCTCTTCTTCATCTGGGTACCATCTTTTTCTCCCAATTTCTTTTCTTTTCATTGATATAACAATGCCCATTTTTTTTCTTATTCTTTTATTGTGCATCGTTTTTTTAGATCGTAGAGCTCCCAATTGTGATCCTTCTTTATAGTCGCTATCGCCAACGATGCACGGTACGGGTTCCATTTTATTTCTAATTTATTTGTTCAACCCATCTTTTTGTTGGTGCCAACTTTAGTCAGAAGAACATGAAAAAAATGTTATTTTTTTTTAATTTGGTAGTAATAAAATTTAGTAGGAAATTCAACTTCATTGGATTTGAGAAAATAAATTTGAAAAAAATTGTTCGTGATATCTTTTCTAGTTTAACTTCTCAGTAACCGACCAATTCTGTGCTCATCTGGTTTCTTCTTCTGGGATGCTCTTAGTTCTAGTTCTGTTTTGGTGTGATTTTGTGCAGTACCTGCGAGCTGTTGGAAGAGGCATGTTGGGAGTGCCTGTAGGTTAGTTGAAACTTGGGCTTCTTCTTTCGTTCCTGTGTTTGTTTTTGGTTAATTTGCATGTCAATGGTTTTTGTATTAGTACTTCTTTTCTTGTCATGGTGATAATGGTGTCTGGACACAACTCAACAACCACTGCATTGCTGGTGTGTTATTGGCTCCAATAACCTAAACTGGCAGCTGTTTGGGATGAAATATTAGAAATTAAGGAACCTTCCCAACACATTTTACCGAAAACAATTAAGCCATAGGATAAGTATCGTTTTCTAACATATCATTTATGACCCTGTTCTCTTTTTTATCTTACCTTTGTATTTTTATCATCCCTGATCATATTATTTGTTATTCTCTTTCTTGGCAGTGTTATTTTAAAAATTTTAAGGTATGTGACTCACTAATTCACTATTTTCAAAAATGATGATAGTTCTGGTATCTTTTACTTTACAGGGGCACTACTAAATTCTTTGGGAGCTATTGTTCTCGGGGTGCCTGTTACCTTTCAGTATGTGAAATGAGTGGTATATAGAGTACAGTTTTTAATTTTTTATATCTGCATAAATGCTTGACATAGAGGCCATTGTCGAGGAAATAAAGGGTTAAGTGTAGATACTGTTGTTCCTTTATACAAAACAAGTGGCATTTTCTTAATTATGTTCTATTGTGTATTTATTTATTTTTTTTCAACTTTTAACTATGAAGATCTATCTATAACTAGAGCATATTATGACTTATGCAAATCTACATGACACAGGTATCTTTCAAAGACTATAAATTGGTCTCTTATGATGTCATTGTTCACGGTGAGTGCCTATTTCATTGCCATTTTCTTATTTTACAACACCTTGAAGACTATTTTATTGGACTTGTTTAATGTCTTATGTTCTCCATCTATTTAACTAATGATATTTTACATTCTTTTATCTTGCTTTTCTTTTTCTTTTTTCTGTTTTTGAAAAAAAAAAATTGATCATGTATGAAATGTATTGCCCTAACACTATAAGTAAAAATAAAAAACAATGGGTTGCAATTCAAGTATGTCTAATGTGTGAAAAAAAGGTTCCCGAAAATGCCAGTACCGGGAAAAAATTATATTGGTCCAAAATTTGGAGGAAATTAGAAATTTCCCCTGCTTTTGCCCTTTCACATGATAAAATTAGTGTTGGAGAGAATTTTTGTACTCACAAAATGCTCCTGTTTTTCACACATGCATCTCATGCAATTGTAGAAGGTTCCATAAACTAGCCGTGCTCTGTTTCTAGTATCTAAGCATCTCAGCAGATTTCTTGCCATCACTTCATAAACCCCAGAAGACCATGATAGCTAGCAAGGAAAGACCCCTTCCGATTGTAAATTGAAGTGAAAGTCAGTGAAACATATAATTATCACTTCACACATGCAATATCAGTTCAAACAAGTTTTTTGTTCTTGGAAGTTTCTCAATTATTATTATCTCCTACAACCATATTGTTCAAGTTGTGAAAAATAATTCTCGGAGGTTTCTTTTCAACCTCCTTCCTTTTCCCTGAATTAAATACAACTTTAAGTTTTAATGGGATATACCTGCTTTTTCAGGCTATGGGCCCATGATTATGTATATAGTACATATATAAACTCACATCTTGTACTATGGCAGATAGTTCCAGCATCATGTGTTCTTGGTTCATCATGGGCTGATTGGCGTCGGATATTTGCACAAGCAAAGTATGTTCCTTGTAGAAATATTTTCTTACCGTATTTGGTCATGAAAAGGTTTTGTTTTTGGGGCGCGCACGGGGAGTGGGGGGAGTCATTAATGGCAGAGTTGATGTTATATATTGAGCTAGTTTTGCTATCTGTTTATTTAATCCATTCAGTAGTTCAGTTAATTACTATTAAAATTATTGATTATTATTTAGATCTTTATTGTTTTTCCTTTTATTTAAATTTAGGCCAAATGGATCTGTAGAGTATTTGATTTGTTTGCCAGCTCATGGAGCTGTTATTGGGGGCTGGTTTGGGGCTTGGCCAATGCCACTTGACTGGGAGAGGCCATGGCAGGTAATTTTTCTTTCGTAGTCCTCTTTCCTTGAAATTCATTGACCATCATATGCTAAAATCATAGTGCAAATGGCAAGAGCATTTCTTGCCTGAGTTATGTCACTTTCACAAATCTTTATAAACAAGCTCGTCACGAAGACACAAATATTTTTATGCATTTATCAACCATTGTTTTATTTGTTTAATCAATGCACATGTTTCAATAATTTATATTCCTTTAATTAAATCACATTATGAAAAGTTTGGGAGCAATTTTCCTGAGAGTAGCATTACTCTTCTTACCGTTCTTCCTAGGTTTGGTTCAGAAAGGGAAAGAATTTCAATAGCATCATGTGCAGCAGCTGTCTTACAGCCCTCATTTTCGTAATTCTGTGTTTGGTTATTCTTTCAGCTTGGGCTGTTACTAACCAAAAGGTAGATCACTAGATCTTATATTGAATCTAGAATGTGGAAGGATTATGGTTAAGATATCTAGATTACTGTTTGGCATTGTTTATCTTTCTGAAGGGTGCAAAATTCCTACCCAGACCCAAAAACTGTAAGACATAGTAATATAAAAATGTTGAAAGTTCATCTGATTTCATGTCAAATTATGTAATCCAGTCTCTTTGTCTTGGTTTTTTACTGCTTTAAGTTTTCTCTATTTGGCCATTACGATCTTAATATATTTCATTAATTTGAAGGATTGGCCTATTTCTGTGAGCTATGGAGCAATAGCCGGTTACCTAGTGGCATTGGTTGCATCATGTGGCTTTGTTCTTGTTCATGGTAGATCACAGCATGTGAAACGAGACTGAAGTGCCAAGTGCCTGATTATCACAAGCTTACTTTATAACTAACAGGAAATTTTGATTTATTTTCTTTTGGCCCCCATACAGTGGAATTTTCATCCCCGGCCCTCATTTTTCTCCTCATCGTCCTTGTTTCAAAAAGCTCGGGAAGTATGGGGTAGGGGTGTATTTTTTAATACTTCATGCTATGTATGACATAAACATTTGTTTATTACGTTAGGCATTTCTAATTTAAACCTTGTACACATGTCGACAATTTCTTGTGCAAATATGTGCGTTGTAGCCCCTTCCTTCTCCTCTCTACCTGCACCTTCAGTAATTTATAATTTTGCATTCTAAGTCATGGCAGATATCCTTGATGTAAAGGACTTCGCGAATTGCCTTATAACATTATTTTATTATCCTATTCTTTCAGGCATGCAGTGTGTTAGTTTGAATAAATGATGTAATTCTGTTATTAGAATAATTGGGTCTAATTTCACCTTAAAAGCTAACTCATAAAGAGAGGGTTGTCCAAGTTATTATAAGTGGTATTTTACTTATATACTTCATCGATATAGGACCCTGACATTTAGAGCATGAAGTTTATAGGATTGGACATTTGTAGGATGATTCAATTGAGATAAACTATAATATCATATTAGAATAATTGAGTTGAGTTCTATCCCAGAAGTTAACTCACAGGGAGAAGGTGAATTAATTCATTATAAATGGTCTTTTACCAATATACTTAATAATCCATCTGTTTTACTGTTAAGGAAACTCATGTTTACCGTGAGAAAAGTGCTTGACAATGGTGTTTTTTTATTATTATTATTTCTAGTTGGCAAAATATCAACCAAACAAGCTCTTAATTGAACCTTATAGGTCATGTAACGTCATTAAATAAATCAAATCAGTTTAAGTGTTTAACCATCTTTTAACCGAGTCAAACAAAAAACAACACTTTGGTAAGTAACACTTGACGAGGTCAAACGCTAGGTAATAGCCATTTTCAGCAGGCAATTCAACGTAGCATACTCGCATCCCACACACACAACATAATTCTTTCCCTCTCCTACGTCGCTGCCCTACTTCTTTTTCACTTTTTGTTATTGAGAAATTATGAATCTTCAATTGATTTTACTGAATGGAAATACTATCTGTTAGGAATGGTTCAAGAAACAATAATGTGTCTTGTATGCAGGCAACAGCAGCCTTGTTACACGAAACAGATGAATTCAAAGCAGCCGTAAACCCTGTACGAACTAGGTCAAAATTCGCATACTGTGGGAGATGTATCAAAGGCTGATTATGATAGCTGCAACACAAAGGCAAGCACATTTGGCAGCAATCTTAACGAGACCGAAGTCCGTGTTAAGCTTTTGCACAGTGGCCCCCGCTACTTCATCTGCACAGTGGGTGAACACTGCTTAAGAGGTATGAAGTTCAGCATCAATGTTGAATCTGGTAATGCTGCTGCTTCAGCTGCTCCACCACCTGGCTCCTCTGCTCCAACACTGTCCTTTGGAATCTTATCCACGGTTCTATCCACCACACTCGCCTATTTCTTCACCTGTATCTAAGTGGACAACCCAGAATATTGTAGACTTGTAGCTGATGATGTTCTTTGAATCTTCATGTGGGATACATTGTAACATTGATTCATTATAATTTGTAATATTCTTTCAGGCGTGCATTGTATTTGTTTGAAGAAATTATGTACTGTTGACATAAATTTGTTTGGTAATCAAATTTCAATATAAAGATTGTTTGCAATTTGCAACTGATGGTCCCAGAAAGTTGTGTAACACCCTAACTTTTGGGATAATTACTGATATAGTCCGATAGATCTTGTTTTGTAATTCATGAAGATAAATTTAATTGATATTAAAGTGAGTGTCTTGATATTGTTGTATGTGATTTGCTCGACCTAAGAAAATAAAAATTTTCTCGCTTGGGATAAATCTTATTTTAATTAATTGGAATGGGGATCTTACTAAACCCAATTGATTTATATATAAATTAATAGCGAAATTTTTCAGATTTAAGCGTGTAATAAAATAATTTTATATTTTTATAATATTATTTTATATTACAAGATCTCTTGTCTCAAAAACAAGTAAAAATCGTTTCGGTTTGACCACGATCTTTAAAAGTGTTGTGGGACCGCGTGTAGAAAAAGCAGTCAACTCTTGTTGACTGATTTCTAACCAATGAGAAGCAAGTCAACAAAGGTAGGCTTGACTTTCTAAACCAATAGGAATTGGACACCTAAGGGAAGCATGTGTTTTCATTTGGACCGTTGGATGAAGACTTAATGATGAAGCCTTTAATCTAAGCCATTGATCTAATCAATGGTGAGATTAGAATGATAGGTTTTTGATCAGTGATATCTACCCTAGATCTAATCAATGGTTAGGAATTAAAGATGAACCAAGGGTTAGGATTTAGTCAACAATTGTAGGCTTGAAAATGGTTAGTAACTTAATTAAGCTTAATCTAACTAATCTAATTACCTAATTAGCATACTAAGTGAACTAGCTTAGTAATGAATTAATTATAATCTAATTACTAATTAGATATATTAATATTAATTAAAGGTTATAATATATGTTAATATATACTAAATTAATTAGTTATATTAGTAGTATGTTAATTAAGAATGGTTAGGATAATTAACCTAACTAATTGCCTAATTAACTAACATATAATTAGGTGTAATTGGAGGACAATTAAGACATTATGGAGGGGAGAGGGAGCACGGTTTTGGGCAGCAAGGAGGCTTAGTGGGCTTGGTTCTACAAGGTTCAAGAAGGATCCAACATGACTAGGCCATGTGCTAGCTAGTGTGAACACATTTGTGATATTTTTACCAAGCAAATTCACTCACTCAAGCTCACCTAAAGGCCACTCACGGCTGCTGCACTCTTCATTTACTCTTCACTTTAGTTTTTCATCTTTATCACATTTTGGCTATTCACTTCTCTCTCTAAAATATCAAAAGCTCAAGCAAACATTTCTCTTCCATTTTCTCTCTATTTCGGCCAGCCCTCATCCAACCACACCAAGGCCTTCATAATTTTAGATCATCACATTTCTTGAACCCAAATACCATTCTAAGCATCTTTCATTCACAAACTTTTCCCAAATTCCTACTCTAACTTGCTCAAAATCTCACTTCTTGCTTACTTCCTTAAGGGTAAGTTTGATTTCTATGGTTCAAAATTTAAATTCTGATTTTTCTAACCATGTTTGTTCCATGGTTTTCCTATTTTGTACCTTGTATGTGTATTTGCTAATTATTTGAGAATTTTAGGAATTTTATTGGTGGTCACACGAAATTTGGAGGAAAGGAAGGAATCTTACCGATTGTTTTGTCTACAAGAGGTAAGAGGAGATTTAATCTCATCAACCCTAAGTGGTGATGAGAAAATGGATTGTGTTTGTGTGTAGAATCCATAAGGATTCGGTTGTATGGTTTATTTGTGATTTTATTGTTTTGATTGTTTAAAATGCTTTAATAATTGTGATTTTAATTTGCTATGCATGATTATAGTTTTTATTATTTTTGCTATGCATGATTATGGCTTAAAATATATTGTATGTGTTTTATATGTGATTACATAATTGTATGTAATTATAATTGTGTATTTATTTAAGTAGGATGTGAATAACATATACGAAATGCATGAGTGTTCCAAAGAACACACTATGAGGCTCACTGACTTACATCCAAAAAGAGAACCAAAATGTTCTCAACAATTTTCTAAATAAGCTGATTCAAGGAATTTAAGTAAAATAATCAAAGTTAGAAATGGTTTAGGTTAATTGTGGCCAAAATGCCATTTAGTGTATAATCAAATGCCATTTTACTTTGATTTGGCCAACATGCCATTTTATTTACTAAGATAGGTTAGATAATTATTTTATAACATAAATCGATTCCAAAGAATCATTGAGAAAATCAAAGGAATTAATTCTGTTCTAGAATTTTAACTTAGCAGAATTTAGTTTAAGTAAGAAATTAATCATACACTTGAAAAGTACTAACGTAGAGCTCATACTATAAATTCGGAAGCGCGTTAGTAAATTTTAAAGTGAAATTATAGGGTAAAAATAAAATAAACTATATTTAGAGGAAAACGTTAAAAAATACCTTATCTTGATTTTATAGGCAAAAATCTTTTAGAAATTTATTAAAATCAAACGCATAAAATGAAAAGATTCCATACTATATTTAGAACACAAGGAAAATACATTACGTATTTTAAAAGTACTAGATATAGTTTTACACATATTAAAAATAACAATTTTAAGCTATTCGGTTAAAAAATGAATTAAAAATCCTACGCGATTGAGAAAATGATTCAAAAACAATTTTACGATGTTTAAAAACGTCAAAATATCTTTACGCTTGATTTAAAAACGTTTGTGAAAACGTCGAGATTGTGAAAATGCGATAAAAATCCTACGCGATTGAACAATCTTTGTAAGTTTTTCTTTGTCGGGCCAAAGTGGTGGACCCGGACATGTTATAGTGTAATCTTGTCGGGTGGGACGTACTATACTTTGTTTTTTGGTGACTAGGGGTATTTTGGTAATTTCTCGTAAAATATGGTAAAATTTGGATAATAGGGGTATTTACGTAATTTTAGCTCATGTTTAGGGTGTTGTGCCAATTTAGGTTATAATTGGTGATTGATTGACGAAGGCGAATTACACCGTATTTGGTGTGATAAGCGTAGTGTGGTTCATTTATGAACTTGGAGGCATTAGTGTGCGGAGAATTCCACATACGGACGGTGGGTTGCTCCTGCAGGCGTGGAAGCAGGCAACACACTAATGATCTTGACAAGCACTATTCTTAGTCAAGATCTTGAGGGGACTATTAAGTACTATGCACTGTGGTACACGATGTTTGGGAATTTGTGTCTTGCTACACGATGTTTTGAATTTGTGGGCTATAGACACGCGTGTTGACGGTGCAATAGCTTGGTTGGGTGACCATAAAGTATTATTAGTTTCTATTCGGATCATTCTCTCGGATATCCGTGTTTAGCTCCATGGAGTAGGAAGCGAGTCGGTGTGTGTATCATTCATCATCCGCATTTTAATGTTCATGCATTATCTGCGTATTCTTGTTTATTATAATCTGTGATAAATTATATGGTTTATTGCTTTAATATATTATGCATGATATTGTGTTATGTATTATTGTTGTATATTGCTTAATATATGTCTTGTTGTGATAATTGTTTGTCTTGTCGTTTTCTTTATTACCATGCGGGTAATGGTGTAGATTGTCTCACCTCTCTATATGTTTTCTCGATATTCTTGTGTTACTTAGTAAAGAGTTTGAGGTAGAGGAGGATCGGCCTCTTGAGGTACGAGTACTGACGAGCAACGGTCGGGCGATTTATACGAGGAGGAGGAACCAAGAGATCATACCGTCGTCAAGGCGATCTTGAGGTCATGGCACCGCCGGATTCTTCGGGTTCGTGCGACCGGAGTTCCATGGAGGTTCCGAGGCATGGCGTATGCATGCCGACCGAGGGACGATGGCGTATGTGGGACGATTGACTGTGTCCCTATGTAGGGAGTATGATGGGGAGGTCATATTCACTACTATGCTTTATCTTCATTTAGAGTTACCTTTAACCATTAGGCGCTATTGGCAGGGAGTTTTCACGCGCCTAGTGAGTTGAGTAGCGAGTCGACGGCTCGGACTCGTGTCCAGAAGTCTTGGGAGATCTCATAGATGCACACTTTTCGATGGTTATTCTCGGAGGTGACGGATGGTGATTCATCGGAGGGTTTGTTATCTCTTGGGATGCACTTGGGCAAGTATTATGTTTTAGCTTTGTGTCAAATCTTTTCTTGTTTTATTAAATACATGTAGTTGTAAATTATGTTTGTACTAAAAGAGAATCATATGTATATTATGGTGAGATTATGTTTGTTATATCTTGTGTTTCGTGTTACTTTATTTAATGTTATAATTATAAAAAGAAAAAAAAAATATTCCGCAAATTTTATATAAGTATCAAATGTTTTATAACTTGGGTAAGAGTTTTATTTTATTTTATTTCATTACATTCATAAATGTGGCATCCCCATGAGGTGTTACATTAGTTGGTATCGAGCCCAAGTTAGAGTCTTTTGGGGTTGTGGTTAGGTCTGTTTTTGCTTGTGTTGTGTGAATCTCGTGATTTGTTTAGAAAGGTTACATCGACATTGTTTTATCTTGTTGAAGAAAGAAGATGTCCGGAGGAAGAGGAAGCGCGTGCAAACGTGGCACCTAATGTGGATCCAATGGTTCTTTATTCTTGAGGCTATTCAAATGGCGGCGATGATTGCTCAACAAAATCAGCAAAATCAAAGAAGCGACTCAACATCAAGATATGACTGGCGATGCTTTGAATTTGTCTCGAGTTCGAGCGCAACAATCCGCCACGGTTTAGAGGCGAGTTCGACCACGAAAAGGCAAGTCTTTGGATTCAAGACTTGGAACGAATATTCGAAGGAATGGGGTGCGTGAGAAAATAAGAAGGTAACATATCTTGTATATATGTTGAGAGGAGATCTTGAGCATTGGTGGAGAAATACGCGCCAAATGTTGCAAGTGAAGGAGCCGAGATCACACTGGGAGGTGTTTTGTGAAGTATTTACGGAGAAGTACTTTCCGAGTCTTGCTCGACATGCCAAGGAAATGGAATTTCTTGGTCAAGGCGTCAAGGGAGTATGATTTGTTGGAGAGTATCTTTGCGCAAAATTCGAGAGTTTGTCACAATTCTCGAGGTATTTCCGAGAACCAAACGGATGAGGTATGGAGGTGCGAAGTTTGAGGATGGGTTAAGAATGGAGTTGAGACGTGCGGTGCTACCGATGAGAATGAAGGAGTTTCTGTGTTGATAGACACTTGTCGAAGACTCGAGGCATTGGAGCCGTCCGAGATCAAAGGAATCGTAATTTTGGGCCGACTAGGTTCCAAAGAGGAAGTAGTAGCAGTGGTGGTAGGTTTCGGAGGAAGCGCATGCGAGGCCGTCTCGGGAGTCAACCTCAACGTCCATCCGTTGGGGGAAGTTTTGGTGGAAATCAAGCTAATCGAATGTGGCATTTACGCCGACCTGTTTCAAATGTGGCAAGAAAGGCCATCTATCTACTGATTGTCCAGATAAGAGGAACGATCTGTTTTAAATGCAAAAAGCCTGGACATATTTCAAGGGATTGTACGCGACTGAGAGGAAGCTGCGAGTGAGGAATGTCCGTGCTACTCGACCAAGATCCGGAGGGCGAGTTTATACAATGACCGAAGGCCGAAGCTTCTCGGCCCGAGGATCTTATACAAGGAGAAGGTGTCATTGAAGGTAATCACGACTTTGTTATATGATTCGGGTGCAACACACTCATTTATTGCATATGATTGTGTGGAACGTTTGAAACCGCTACTGTGTCTTCTCTCGAGTTTTCAATTGGTTGTTTCTACACCGATCGCCAAGCTTGTTGTTACATCCAAGATATGCATGAATTGTCCTATTGTCATAAAGGATCGTAAGTTTTCGGTCAACTTGATCTGTTTACCTCTTGTTGAGATAGACATAATATTAGGAATGGATTGGTTATCTTCTAACCATATCCTATATAGTACTGTGCGAGTAAGGCCATAGTTTTTCCTAAGGAAGAAAGTTCTGGATTCTTGGACCTTTGTAAAGGTCAAGTCATTGTTGAGGATGGAGCTCAAGGGTTTATGTTCTTGTCTTCTTTGGAAGTCAAGTTTGAGAAGGATGTGAGCACTATTCACGTCGTCAATGAGTTTCAGAGATTTTTCCTGACGATGTACCTGGTTTGCCACCATAGGAAGGGAGATCGAATTCTCTATCGACTTAGTACCTGGAGCTAGGTCCTATTTCGATTGCACCTACCGAATGTCACTGTAGAGTTGGCGAGTTGAAGAAGCAATTGGAGGAAGCTGTTGGAGAAGCGGTTTGTGCGACCTAGTGTTTCACCATGGGGAGCACCGGTGTTACTAGTCAAAAAGAAGGATGGAACTTCGCGTCTTTGTGTAGATTATCGACAATTTGAACAAGGTGACTATAAAGAATAAGTATCCACTACCAAGGATTGATGACTTGATGGATCAATTGAAGGGAGCATTTGTGTTCTCTAAGATAGATCTGCGATCGAGGTTATCATCGATTCGTGTCAAGGCCGATGATGTACCCAAAACGAGCTTTCCGAACTCGTTATGGACATTATGAGTATCAAGTAATGCCGTTCGGAGTGACGAATGCTCTGCGATATTCATGGACTATATGAATAGGATTTTTCGTCCATACTTAGACAGATTTGTCGTTGTCTTCATCGATGACATTCGATCTATTCTCAAAGTCGAGAAGAGCATGCTTGAACATCTCAGTATAGTTCTCCAGATTTTGAAGGAGAAAAAGCTGTTTGCGAAGTTGTCAAAGTGCGAGTTTTGGTTGGATGAAGTTCAATTTTTAGGTCACGTAATTTCCAAGGAAGGTATTGCGGTAGACCCATCAAAGGTGGAGACTGTTTTACAGTGGGAAAGGCCAAAGACTGTGACTGAGGTTCGAAGTTTTGTTGGATTAGCCGGATATTACAGAAGATTTATTGAAGGTTTTTCCAAGATAGCTGGACCACTTACACAACTCACGAGGAAGAGTCAAGCTTTCGATTGGACGGAGGAACGTGAAGCGAGTTTTCAAGAACTGAAGAAAAGATTAACGACTGCACCAGTGTTAATTTTGCCGGATCCTAACAAATCTTTTGAGGTGTATTGTGATGCATCTTATCAAGGGTTAGGATGTGTGTTGATGCAGGATCGGAACGTGGTAGCTTATGCTTCAAGACAATTAAAGGTTCATGAGAGGAACTACCCAACGCATGATTTGGAGCTAGCTGCAGTAGTTTTTGCGTTGAAAGTGTGGAGGCATTTTCTGTATGGAGCTATGTTCAATGTCTTTAGTGATCACAAGAGCTTAAAATACTTGTTTGATCGAGAGAATTGAATATGAGACGAGAGGCGATGGTTGGAATTTTTGAAGGACTATGATTTTCAGCTTCAATACCATCCAGGAAAAGCGAATGTGGTGGCTGATGCCTTAAGCAGAAAAGTAGTAAGTGTTTCTACTATGATGATTAAAGAGGAGGAGTTGATGAAGCAATTCAGAGATTTATGGGTATCGATAGAATTGGTACCTGGAAAGATTCGTTTAAGTAGAGTTGTGGTCTTGAATGACTTGTTGGAGATAATAAAGGAGAAACAAGATGTAGATGCATTTTTACATAACGAGAAAGAATTGTTGAAGCAAGGTCATAAAGCAACGGTGGAGGAAGGATCGATGGAATCATGAGGTTTCAAGGAAGAGTTTGTATACCTGATGATCCGAACTCAAGAGAGTGATCTTGGATGAAGCTCATACAAGTAATTTGAGTATGCATCCGGGGATGACGAAGATGTATCAAGACTTGAAACGATTTGTTTTGGTGGCCAAGGATGAAGAGAGATGTAGGCCGAACGTGTGGCATCTTGTCTTGTTTGTCGAAGGCAAAGGTGGAACACCAAAGGCTCTTTGGTATGTTACAACTTTGACTATTCAGTGGAAATGGGATAGTATTTCGATGGATTTCGTTCTTGGATTTCCAAAGACGAGGAAAGGTTATGATTCGATATGGGTTATAGTTGATAGGCTTACGAAATCGCACATTTCTTGCCGATCAATATTAAGTATCCGTTGGGAACGCTTAACCCGGATATATATCGACGAAGTTGTTAGACTTCATGGTGTGCCGAGTAAGTATAATTTCGATAGAGATCGAGGTTTACGTCAAGACTACGGCAAAGTTTGCAAGAAGCTATGGGAACTAAATTGCGATTGAGTTACGCATACCATCCATGCAGACCGATGGTCGAGACGGAAAGAACGATTCGGTCGTTGGAAGATACATTGCGTGCTTGTGTGTTAGAACGAAGGAAGTTGGGATGAATTTACGTCTTTGATAGAATTCACCTACAACAATAGTTTTCATTCGAGCATAGGAATGGCGCCACATGAAGCACTTTATGGACGACGATGCCGAACGCCTGTGTTGGTATCGGGATGGAGAGAGTATGACTATTGGTCCTGAACTTGTGCAGCAGACTACAGAAAAGGTGAAAATGATACAATAAAAGATGCGAACGACTCAGAGCCGTCAGAAGAGTTATGCTGATAAACGTAGACGACCCCTGGAATTTGAGGAAGGCGATCATGTATTCTTGCGAGTTACGCCTACGACGGGTGTCGGAAGAGTTCTTAAATCAAGAAAGCTTACACCTAAGTTTATAGGACCTTATCAGATTATTCGTCGGATTGGTCCTGTAGCATATCAAATAGCTTTACCGACTTTTCTATCCAATCTCCATAATGTATTTCATGTGTCTCAGTTGAGGAAATACATTCCCAATCCAACTCACGTGATACAACATGATGAGGTACAGCTAAAAGATAATTTGACGTACGAGACACTTCCTGTTAGAATTGAGGACAGGAGAGTGAAACAGCTTCGAGGGAAGATGATTGAATTGGTGAAAGTAGTGTGGAATGATGTAACAGGAGATGCTACATGGGAATTAGAGGATAGAATGAGGGAGCAATACCCTCAATTGTTTGATGTATGATGAATTTCGGGGACGAAATTCTTATTAGTAGGGAGAGTTGTAACACCCTAACTTTTGGGATAATTACAATATAGTCCCGATTTGTCTTGTTTTGTGAATTCTGTGAGCGATAAATTTAATTTGATTTGTTAGTGAGTGTACTTGATTGTTGTATGTGATTTGCTCGACCTAAGAAAATAAAAATTTTCTGGGATAAATCTTATTTTAATTAATTGGGTGGGGATCTTACTAAACCCAATTCGATTTATATATAAATTAATAGCGAAATTTTTCAGATTTAAGCGTGCAATAAAATAATTTTATATTTTTATAATATTATTTTATATTACGATCTCTCTTGTCTCAAAAACAAGTAAAAATGCTTCGGTTTGACCACAGATCTTTAAAAGTGTTGTGGGACCAGCGTGTAGGAAAAATAGTCAATCTGTCTTGATGTACAATTTCTAACCAATGAGAGCAAGTCAACAAAGGTAGGCTTGACTTTCTAAACCAATAGGAATTGGACACCTAAGGGAGCATGTGTTTTCATTTGGATGGTTGGATGAAGACTTAATGATGAAGCCTTTAATCTAAGCCATTGATCTAATCAATGGTGAGATTAGAATGATAGGTTTTTGATCAAGTGATATCTACCCTAGATCTAATCAATGGTTAGGAATTAAAGATGAACCAAGGGTTAGGATTTAGTCAACAATTGTAGGCTTGAAAATGGTTAGTAACTTAATTAAGCTTAATCTAACTAATCTAATTACCTAATTAGCATACTAAGTGAACTAGCTTAGTAATGAATTAATTATAATCTAATTACTAATTAGATATATTAATATTAATTAAAGGTTATAATATATGTTAATATATACTAAATTAATTAGTTATATTAGTAGTATGTTAATTAAGAATGGTTAGGATAATTAACCTAACTAATTGCCTAATTAACTAACATATAATTAGGTGTAATTGGAGGACAATTAAGACATTATGGAGGGAGAGGGAGCACGGTTTTTGGGCAGCAAGGAGGCTTAGTGGGCTTGGTTCTACAAGGTTCAAGAAGGATCCAACATGACTAGGCCATGTGCTAGCTAGTGTGAACACATTTGTGATATTTTTACCAAGCAAATTCACTCACTCAAGCTCACCTAAAGGCCACTCACGGCTGCTGCACTCTTCATTTACTCTTCACTTTAGTTTTTCATCTTTATCACATTTTGGCTATTCATTTCTCTCTCTAAAATATCAAAAGCTCAAGCAAACATTTCTCTTCCATTTTCTCTCTCTATTTCGGCCAGCCCTCATCCAACCACACTTAGGCCTTCATAATTTTAGATCATCACATTTCTTGAACCCAAATACCATTCTAAGCATCTTTCATTCACAAACTTTTCCCAAATTCCTACTCTAACTTGCTCAAAATCTCACTTCTTGCTTACTTCCTTAAGGGTAAGTTTGATTTCTATGGTTCAAAATTTAAATTCTGATTTTTCTAACCATGTTTGTTCCATGGTTTTCCTATTTTGTACCTTGTATGTGTATTTGCTAATTATTTGAGAATTTTAGGAATTTTATTGGTGGTCACACGAAATTTGGAGGAAAGGAAGGAATCTTACCGATTGTTTTGTCTACAAGAGGTAAGAGGGAGATTTAATCTCATCAACCCTAAGTGGTGATGAGAAAATGGATTGTGTTTGTGTGTAGAATCCATAAGGATTCGGTTGTATGGTTTATTTGTGATTTTATTGTTTTGATTGTTTAAAATGCTTTAATAATTGTGATTTTAATTTGCTATGCATGATTATAGTTTTTATTATTTTTGCTATGCATGATTATGGCTTAAAATATATTGTATGTGTTTTATATGTGATTACATAATTGTATGTAATTATAATTGTGTATTTATTTAAGTAGGATGTGAATAACATGTATACGAAATGCATGAGTGTTCCAAAGAACACACTATGAGGCTCATGACCTTACATCCAAAAAGAGAACCAAAATGTTCTCAAAGCAATTTTCTAAATAAGCTGATTCAAGGAATTTAAGTAAAATAATCAAAGTTAGAAATGGTTTAGGTTAATTGTGGCCAAAATGCCATTTAGTGTATAATCAAATGCCATTTTACTTTGATTTGGCCAACATGCCATTTTATTTACTAAGATAGGTTAGATAATTATTTTATAACATAAATCGATTCCAAAGAATCATTGAGAAAATCAAAGGAATTAATTCTGTTCTAGAATTTTAACTTAGCAGAATTTAGTTTAAGTAAGAAATTAATCATACACTTGAAAAGTACTAACGTAGAGCTCATACTATAAATTCGGAAGCGCGTTAGTAAATTTTAAAGTGAAATTATAGGGTAAAAATAAAATAAACTATATTTAGAGAAAAACGTTAAAAAATACCTTATACTGATTTTATAGGCAAAATGCTGCCGAAATTTATTAAAATCAAACGCATAAAATGAAAAGATTCCATACTATATTTAGAACACAAGGAAAATACATTACGTATTTTAAAAGTACTAGATATAGTTTTACACATATTAAAAATAACAATTTTAAGCTATTCGGTTAAAAAAATGAATTAAAAATCCTACGCGATTGAGAAAATGATTCAAAAACAATTTTACGATGTTTAAAAACGTCAAAATATCTTTACGCGATTTAAAAACGTTTGTGAAAACATCGAGATTGTGAAAATGCGATAAAAATCCTACGCGATTGAACAATATCTTGTAAGTTTTCTTTGTCGGGCCAAAGTGGTGGACCCGGACATGTTATAGTGTAATCTTGTCGGGTGGGACGTACTATACTTTGTTTTTTTGGTGACTAGGGGTATTTTGGTAATTTCTCGTAAAATATGGTAAAATTTGGATAATAGGGGTATTTACGTAATTTTAGCTCATGTTTAGAGTGTTGTCATGCCAATTTAGGTTATAATTGGTGATTGATTGACGAGGCGAATTACACCGTATTTGGTGTGATAAGCGTAGTGTGGTTCATTTATGAACTTGGAGGCATTAGTGTGCGGAGAATTCCACATACGGACGGTGGGTTGCTCACTGCGGGCCGTGGTAGCAGGCAACACACTAATGATCTTGACAAGCACTATTCTTAGTCAAGATCTTGAGGGGACTATTAAGTACTATGCTGTGGTACACGATGTTTGGATTTGTGTCTTGCTACACGATGTTTTGGAATTTGTGGGCTATAGACACGACGTGTTGACTGCAATAGCTTGGTTGGGTACCATAAAGTATTATTAGTTTCTATTCGGATCATTCTCTCGGATATCGTGTTTAGCTCCATGGAGTAGGAACGAGTCGGTGTGTGTATCATTCATCATCTCGCATTTTAATGTTCATGCATTATCTGCGCATATTATTCTTGTTTATTATAATCTGTGATAAATTATATGGTTTATTGCTTTAATATATTATGCATGATATTGTGTTATGTATTATTGTTGTATATTGCTTAATATATGTCTTGTTGTGATAATTGTTTGTCTTGTCGTTTTCTTTATTGCCATGCGGGTAATGGTGTAGATTGTCTCACCTCTCTATATGTTTTCTCGATATTCTTGTGTTACTTAGTAAAGAGTTTGAGGTAGAGGAGGATCAGCCTCTTGAGGTACTGATACCACTGACGAGCAACGGTCGGGCGATTTATACGAGGAGGAGGAACCGATAGATCATACCGATCGTCAAGGGCGATCTTGAGGTCATGGCACCGCCGGGATTCTTCGGGTTCGTGCGGACCGGAGTTCCATGAAGGTTCCGAGGCATGGCGTATGCATGCCGACCGAGAGGACGATAGCGTATGTGGGACGATTTGATGTCCCTATGTAGGGAGTATGATGGGGAGGTCATATTCACTACTATGCTTTATCTTCATTTAGAGTTACCTTTAACCATTAGGCACTATTGGCAGGGAGTTTTTCACGCGCCTAGTGAGTTGAGTAGCGAGTCGACAGCTCGGACTCGTGTCCAGAAGTCTTTGGGAGATCTCATAGATGCACACTTTTCGATGGTTATTCGGGAAGTGACGGATGGTGATTCATCGGAGGGTTTGTTATCTACTTGGGATGCACTTGGGCAGTATTATGTTTTAGCTTTGTGTCAAATCTTTACTGTTTTATTAAATACATGTAGTTGTAAATTATGTTTGTACTAAAAGAGAATCATATGTATATTATGGTGAGATTATGTTTGTTATATCTTGTGTTTCGTGTTACTTTATTTAATGTTATAATTATAAAAAGAAAAAAAAAATATTCCGCAAATTTTATATAAGTATCAAATGTTTTATAACTTGGGTAAGAGTTTTATTTTATTTTATTTCATTACATTCATAAATGTGGCATCCCCACAAGGGTGTTACAAGTTGGGTTTAGATCCTGTGATGTGCTGTTATACTTACTATTCTAATTTTGATTTTTGAAATTAGAGAATATACACCAGAACAACATTGGTTAAAACAGCTTTTTAAACTTCTCATGATTCCGACAGTACTATCTGCCCACTATTTCAGACATGGTTGCATCGTTCACTGAAACAATTTCCTTCCGTTGACATTCAACTACTTCTTCTCCTTCTTTCTCTTTTGAAAATGCAGGCTTTTTTGGGATGGCTAGAGAGTTATTTTCGTTTCTCAGCATTGAAGAGACTTCCAGCATGGAAGGCCTATCATTTGCATGTTCTTGGACGCATAACAAAGCAATTTGCATGCATCTCATTAGTTTGCATGGTGAAGATGTATCATCAAGTGAAGAATCCACGAACTCCATGCCTTTTCCTTCTTTCCATAACTCATAAGCCTGCAGCCATTAAACATCAAACATCATGGAATTGATATACGGATTTTCAGAAAGCTGAACCAAATAAAGGAGAAGCTACTCTAATTTGTTCAATCCTTTTCACCAAAGATTGTAGAAATGACTTACATACTCCAAGAGCTTTAAATCTTCACTCTCTCCATAAAAGCCACCTGTCTTCCTGCCACTTATTATTTGTAGAAGTAGGACTCCAAAACTGTAGACATCAGATTTAGTAGAGTACACACCTTGCTTAACGTATTCAGGAGAAACATAACCACTGCATCATAACAAATAATGGGAACAGCATGTAACTCGTTAAAAATATAATTTTGGAAAGCTCGAATTAATGATGGACCTTTATCATCAGAATACGCACCATGTTCCCACAATCTTGCTAGTGTTTGCTTCTTGTTCATCTTTTGTGAATATTCTTGCCATCCCAAAGTCTGATATCTTTGGCTTCATCTCAGGGTCTAACAAAATATTGCTAGCTTTTAAGTCTCTATGAATTATGGTGAATCTCGAATATTCTTGAAGATAAAGCAGACCCTGTATAACTCCTTCAATGATGCCAACGCGCTTATTCCAATCTAGCATATGCCGCCTGATAGGGTCTGTGTGCAATTCATATGACAGAAGTAATGTGATTAAAATAAAACCTTAATTTCAAATCAAAAGGTTCAAATTTGATTTTTCTGTTCCTCTCAAATTTGGCCCTTCCATTATTTTGGCAACCAAATACCTATGCAACACTTCTAGTAAATCATGTAATTTTAATAAAAATGATAGCATGGATATATCTACCAGAATGCAGGTGTGAGCGAAAGTCACGTGTTAATTTTCTTTATCCTTCTTTTTAACAAGGAAACATCATCAAACGAACTACACTATTTAAGGCTTTAATTAATTAAAAGAATGATGCATATTTATATTCAAGTATATATAGAGTTTAAAGCTGTAAAGATATCTAACCAAAGAGGTAGTAGTCCAGGCTTTTATTTGCCATGTACTCATATACCAGCATCTGCTCATCTCTTTCAATGCAGAAACCCAACAATCGAACAAGATTCACATGTTGTAGCCTTGCAGTAAGTGTTACCTCATTTTTGAATTCCTCGAATCCTTGTGTAGAAGCTTTTGATAGTTTTTTTACGGCTATTTCCTGACCATCAGGTACGATGCCCTGGAGAAATAAACACTAATGGTTGGGATCTTGACCGGACAAGTTTATGCTAAGACACGCACGCATTTCCTATCTCCACTAATTTGTCCTTTCAAAACTTATAAAATAACACACCACATGAACATGATTTTACCAAATTGATACATACATTGCAAATTATTTTGTGATGAAGGGTGTTACCAATATAGTGAAATAGGACTAAATTTGGATGGTTTTTTTATCAGAAATGCTTAGACTAAGGCAATTTCCATGTCAAATGGGTGGAGAATACACAAACTAACTTTATTTAGCAATAGTTTAATTTAATTATGAAGAATAAGAATAGAAAGGATCCAACTCTTGAATACTTGATTAAAGAAACTGACATTAACTATTAAAGTAAAGGCACTTGAATGGTTCTTTTGTCAAGATTTTACCTTGTAAACAGGACCATAACCACCCTGTCCGAGCTTATTTTCATATGAAAATTTATCGGTTGCCGCTTCAATATCGGAAAATCTATAGACATGTAAATCAGGAGCATCTCCATGAAAAGGTCCTGCAGCTTCTTTATTCACTTTAAACCGAGAATGTCTAGTAGCGTTAACCATCCCTATACACAGAGTTAAAGGAAGTTAAATAGATGTAAGTCAATTTCTTCATCGATGGACATTTTCGCTCTTTAGTCATATAATCTCTAAAATCGAAAATAAACATAGCTAGCTGAAAACTTTACCCTTTGATTTGAATATTCTCTTCCTTTGGTAGTAGATTGTGACACCTAACGTGAGAATAAGTGTTGCAGTTATGCTCAAAATGATCACTTTTAATTTCCACCGCTCCTCTTTGTCGAAAGCTGAGATCGTAACGGTAAATATAAGTTAGAGGGAACATTCTTTTAAAGCTGTTCAAAAAATATATCTGTCAAATTGCAGATGCTGTTTATTTTTGGTTAACTGACAATCAACATTTTGCCTCATTCTTGATACATTTTTTCTCATAACACAATGCGGATCTATGATCGGTGTTCTTCCCCAGGAAACTGCATGAAACCAAAAATAAAAGTACATGATCTAAAGTTATGGATTTAGTTTAGGACTAAATTTTTGACATCAAAAACCAATTTTAGTTCCTTTCTTTTTGTTCTTGTTTTTTTTTTTTTGCCAGAATTGTAGTTATATAACTATTGTTACTTTGATTCAAAAAGTTTTTTCTTTTGGGTAGGGATTCAAAAAGAATTTTGATAATAAAGAAGAATTCTTTACCTGCTGCACTAGCTGCGCTAGTAAGTGTCCATTTGTCGTCATCATGGGAAACTTGCCACATATAGTAACCAAGTAGCTCCTTTTCCCTGGCATATGACACCTTCTTTTGGACAGCCTCCACATCGTCAAAGCCTATCCAAGTTGATCCAAATGAGCAGTAATTTGTTACATAAGTGTCATTATATAGCACTTTAGCCCCATTTTGCTGTATAACATTTTTTATTTCCTCATAGCTTTTGGATCCATCGCTGCCACCTGCTGGACCTGTTGCCGGTGCACCTATTGCATTGTTATTGGGGTTTTGGAGTTCCCAAGCATATCTATAAAAAGGCAAACCCAAAATCAACTTGTTAGGTGCTAACCCCTTCCCAATCCATGCCTTGATATTATAGTCTGTGTTGGTATTACTTGCAGGGTCATATAAAGCTGAAGGTGCAGCGGTGAAGTTTTGTCCCAAGGGTGTGTGGTAATCGTATGCATTAACATGTATCCAATTCAAGTTACTTCTGATTGACTCCACAGGGTAAGACCCAAATTCCAAATCAGGTGAAGCTTGAACAACTGCAGTCAAGATCAACTCTTGAAGGGTAGAGTTTGCCTCTGCCTCAGATTTTGCAGCAGTTCGCCACTCTTGGAAAAGTTGTCCCAGGTTGTCTGCATCAGTGTTTGTCTCAATGGTAAACCAGGACAAGTCCAGGCCCTGAAATCCGTAGAGCCTGGCTATTCTTATTGAAGACTGAATGAAAGGTTTCCTTGAAGAAGCATCGCTAATCATGGATTTGATGGCAATATTGTTTTGGTCTCCACCGATGGATAGAAGTGTTGTGATGGATGGGTTCTTGAGTTTGACAATGCTTGTGAAATTAGAAAAGCGTTGCTCATTTGATGGGGATATAGAGAGCTCATTGGAGGAATTGTTCACATCAGCAAAAGCGCATATCAGGTGAGTATAGAGAGCTGAGTTGATATCAGAAATGGGAATTTCACTGCCGTTACACCAGTAACCAATTTTGAACCATGATTGTGCTTCTGAGGGTTGGAACTCTAGAGTGCAGAGGAAAACGTGCATGGACAGGACTAGCGCAATTCTGGACAACATTGAGTGAGTGATGATGCTTTTTCAGAGCTTCAGCTACCTCACTTATCTGAAGAGAAATTCTTTCCTCTGTATAATATAAACATTCAAATTATTATTTGCATGAATATTAAATAATCATAGAAATGTATTTATCTTTAAATATGTTTTTTATATTAAATAATAAGTTAAATAAATAAAATAATATAAAAGACTATGCAGACATAAAAATTTCTAGAATTTACATCTCTCAAACACAAGCGGAGACAAATTAGTTTGTTCCAACTTAAACCAATGACAAATGCTAATTTTGTTTGATTAAAGAAATCGCGTCATAGTTGCGCTCTATTTTTCTGTAATCGATGGAACAAATTTAGCTGTGGTATAGGCTTTATAAATTATAATTAACCTTTGAAGAATATTTTTCATAATTTCCAAAGATTAATGCTTAGGGTTTGAATATCATCTATGTTAATTTTTTAAAATTTGGTTGGAAGGAATATTATTTCTATTAAATTTTTAATTTTGACGTGCATGGTTTATCTTTAATTAAATTAAAGATGTGAATTAATTAAGATATATGTAAGTTAATGTGAACACTAATTGACTGTAATATAAAAAAATAATTATAATTTTTTTATTAATTCTCTTAATTTTTAAATAAAAAAATAATTTAATAAATTTTATGTTTTTAATATGTTAAATATATTTACTTTTTATTTATTTTTTTGTATTAAATATTAAGAGAATTATTAAAAAAAATTAAGAAAATATAACAAAATTAAAAAAAAAATTATGTTACCTTACACTCTGTAAAAACCACAACTATGCATGTTTTTCTTCTATTATTTACATGCACTTGTAGATTTTTATTATAGTTGTCAAAATGAGTCTAGTCGTACCAAATTGGTTCATATGAGTTTTGAGTTAATATTTTTTTAGTTTAGTTCACTTTTTTTAAATATAAACAAGTTAATTCAGACTAATATTTTATTAGTTCAGTCAACCTATTATGTTGACTTAGTCAAACAAGTTCATTTTGATAACTCTAATTTTAAGACCAAAAGAAGACATAACTTTCACAAAAAAAATTAAAAACTCATATATGGGAAAAAGCATTTGATCTTTTAAATATAGAATTAAAGTAGAAATTATATAATCTTATATACCTTTTTTTTCCCGTTAATCCTATCTATTTTATTAATTTAACTTCACTATCTTTGGACTAGTTAATTCGAAACCCAATATATGTTATAGATAGTATTAGGAAAAAAGTATGTAATTATAAAATTCTCATTTAGTTTTTATTTTACAATTTTAATGATTATTCAGATTTTAGAGATATGAACCTTAATCTTATTACTTTAATTTTTTTAAATATAAATTTGCTGAATTATTATTATTATTATTATTGTTCAGATTCAGATTTTAGAGATATGGTCCTTAATCTTATTACTTTAATTTTTTAAAAATATAAATTTGTTGAATTATTATTATTATTATTAAAAGGCTTTATATATTAAACATTCACTTTAATTCTTCATTTAAATTCCGTCATTGTATGCATGTAATGATGTTTTAATCAATATTAAAATAATCTATATTTGTCAACAAATTTGAAATTCAATAACATGAACCTTAGCCTTTAAAATTAGCGTTAAAAAAAAGACCTTAGCTTTTAAAATTAATACTATATGATAATGATGTGATAAGAATGATTAGGGTTCTATTCCAAAAGATATGTGCTTTATCTCTTTCCCATGAGAATTAGATTATTCTGCATAACACAAACATCTTCATTCAAATTTAAGATGTGAGCTTTTTGACCATTCTTGAATCTAGACCTTTTTTTTTTTTAATTGTATCTGATTTTGGCTGAACTTGGCAGCTGTACTGTCATTTATTCTTGGGATAATAAAATTTTTAGTCATTTAGTAAAAATATCTTTAAAAATTTTTAATTTTGTGTACGTAATATAATTAATTATATAATAAATTAATTTAACAAATTTATTTACAACTAATTATTTTTCCTTTAGATTTATGCTGAACTTTAAATAAACTACTGAGTAAAGCAATTTATCATCTGATTAATCGTATTATACATATTAAATTAAAAAAATTCCAAGGAGATGATTAAAAATGTCAGTCTTCCTCTATACATTCCAAAGCCCCATGGCCACGCTAACAGTCGGTGTAACAGGCAAGGAAAACTTAGCAGACTGATGAATTGTCAACATACTCAAATTCAATTGTTGTGTTGTGACGGACCTTTTCATTTATTACATTTTAAGCTTAATTCTTGCTGAGTTCATGGTTTGGACTTTGGAGTCCACAACCTATTTTGTGAAAAAGAAATCTACAAAATGGTTTTTTTCTATAAAATAGTAAAATTAATTCCACACGCTTGCTTTCGGTTAATAGCCTTGTCGTTTTTCTTTATTAATAAAAAAAAAGCATCTGATTTTTTTCTCAGCCAAGCTATATTCATATTTCGTATTAGTAAGTGATAGCAATTTTAGTGGGCCGAATATTTAAAAATAACTACAACAGTAATTCTTATTAAGAAAAATGCTCATGTTATGACAATTTTACCTAAAAGATAATGAGTTACTCTTAGAGCACGCCCTGTACATTGCTCAATGTAATTTTTTTATTATTATTCTAAAACACAACTTCAATTTTATTTTGGTGACTTTTAACTTTTAAGCTGCACTTCTCATTTTTTAGGTACAAGTTATACTACCTATTTATTTTTTCTCACATGTTATGAAGTAGTAGAATTTAAATATTTAACACATTATTTGGATGTGATATATTTGATATTAGAGTTATAGAAATAGTATCACAAAATTAAAATATAATTAAAAAAATAAAAATTAATATATAATATTTAATATAAAAAATTCTTTAATCGTGATAAGAGAAAAATTATATATAAGAATAAAAAAATTTATTATGTAAAAAAATTATAATTTCTTTTTAATTATAAAGAGAAAATAATAATATTTTTCTTAAAATAAGAGAATATATTTTTTTATATAAAAAAAAAAAACTCTCAAAAAATATTATATAATATTTTTTTATAAAAATAAAATAATAAAATCATTGAAGGAAATTTTTATTTATTGATGGGAACCTCTTTCCTAAAGCTGCTTCACTAAAAGAAAAGAAAAAAATTTCACTCTGGAAATTGTCCAGCTACCACTTGCCTTCATTTAATTTCTTGTTTGACAATAAAATCTGCTGTCTTATTGTACTTGTTGCACCAAATTTTAAGCCAAATTTTTTTGTTTTGATTGGCCACAAAATTGGTTTTAGTTTTTGTTTTACTTCACATAACAATCATAACACTTTTTTTCTCGCCAACGTGGGCAGTAAGAGCCTGTGATAGAAGAAATTTCAATGCTTAACAAAAAAGAAAAAATTATAATAATTTGTCAACTTGGTAAAGGCCTAATCGATTACTGTAAGATCTCATCTAAATCAATTGTTTCTTAAAAAGAAAAGAAAAAACAAAAAATCTGTTTTACTTGTATAGGCAAACTTCAAAGTCTGTCCTTTTGAGTGAAACTGAATATAGTAATTTTCTCAAAACTTCTCACAAGATCCAATTTTTAAAAGAAGAAAATTATTTATATAAAAATTTAAAAATTCATTTTTAATTAATATGTGTTGTGAAAAGATTGTGCTTAAAGTCTTAAACATTGAAGAAATATACCTTTCTTCTTATAAGGTAATTGCCTAATTGCTTCCATATATTTAGTATTTACAGTGACATTTTTGCCTCATAGTCATATATGCGTTTTTTAAGGTTTGTGTGTGAGTTAGAAAAGAAGTTTTTTAGACCAACGTGTGTTATATGTAATCTTAAGTTCAATTCTAGATTTTATGTGTATAGAAATAGTACTATTAAAAAGAGTCTTTATTTAAACGTTTATTTATATCTTAAGAGATTAATCTTTCACTTATTAGATGAGAATACTTTAAAAAAAATTAAACAAATATTTCCAATGGTTGAATGAATGTGGAGAAGTTAGCAAAGGAGACACACTTATACGTTTATATAACCTCTAACTTACAATAAAAACAAACAAATAGATAACCCTAGAAAAAATAAATAAATAGAAAAAAGTTAGGAACTTTATCATACACATATATTTTATATGTGTGCTAATGCTTTTTTTTTTCTTCGGTTGATTGTTAAGTTAATGTTATATATTCATTTATATATTTCTTTTGCATTTTCTTACTATACATTTTTTTTGTATTGCAATTAAGTGGTATTTAGACTAGTTTGTGCTTATATATCGATTCATTTACTTCTCTAATTCGATTGACAAATCATCTGCATTTGAACTAAGAAATCTACAATAATATTTCTTGCGGTCTAACTTCAAGAAATTAGATGTTAATTTTGGTAGGTGGTTTATGTTAAAAGGTCTTGGAAACTCACTCACTCATGATGTTTAAACTTTTAAAAATTTAATTTTTATATTAACAATGTAGAATTATTCATAAACTATTATTAATAAATAAGAAAGTATCATATTATTATTGATATAAACTTTTTATATTATTTAAAATTAGTATGTTTATCCGTGTATTGCATAGTGTGTGTGTATATATATATATATATATATATTATTTATGATGATAAAGATTTTAATTAAATTACTTACAATTTGTTTGTAAACAATTGTATATTGGTCATGCTGATAGTTAGTTTGCATATATTAAATGCATCACAGTATCATTATCAATACAATAATAAAAAATTTAAAATTTTATAATGTAAAGTATAATTAGATGTCGAAAATGTAAATGTAACATAACAGCAAAATAACAATTAGATAACAAAATGAACAAATACCACCAATGATTCTTTTTAATAAATGCTTTATACTTTAAATAGACTTGATGATATTTGATCCCATTTTTGTTAAAGAATAAGGTTGCCAATTGTAAGTTAAGAGAAATCCTCATGCACAATTGTCAGCACAAAAACGCATGAACTAAAACTATTTGAACGCCAAGACTACAATTATTCTAAAGGAATGTGAATTTAGGTTGCTACTTTTAACAAAACACCTAAATTACAGATCAAATAAGAGGAAAATGGTTTAGTATAGAAATGCAACTGCATTCATGCAATTTCCCGTTACATAAATAATTTACAAACAATCATGTAATCAGCAATTAAATATATATCCAGTATATATCCAATTATAAGTATGAAATAACTTTATAAATAAAACCAATTTGCACACTCTATCCCATTCAACACAAAATGTAACTCTTGCGAAGGAGAAGATAGATGGAAGATAGATGGCATCATGTAGGAGAGAAGAGAAGGAGAAGAGACACTGACCTTTCAGAATAAAAAATCAAAATAAAGCAAAGCGAGTGGGTGAGAGACGCTCTATGAAGAAGATGAACAAGCCTGTAACATACATACCTTGCAAAAATGCAAAAAGATGAAGAAGCCCACTATTAAAATTTAGAACACCACTTAAACAGAAAATAATAAAATTAAAGCCAAAATTGATTACAAATTGAGCAACCAAAAATGTAAGTCATAGCATTGCAAATATACCAATAAATTTAGAACTCAACTGAAAGATTGTTCTGGACCGTGATTCGAGATCATATCTAATGAGATGAACTTGGCACGTATATCACCCGACTCCGTCATAAGCATCCCATTTAGGCCACCCGGCCTCGGACCTCAGTCGTGGGCTATATTAGCATCCCTTAGGTCTTCGCAGATCCTAACAATTATCAATCATGACTCTTAGGGTGTGGGGACCATAACTGTCTGCAACAACAGGTGGCCACTAACGTGACATCCTGAAATTTTAGGGATTTGCCTGGACGATCATGGGAAGGAGGTATCCTCCATCAGGGCTCTGCCTGAACGATCGTGGGAAGGAGGCACCCCCCGTCAAGCCACGATCTTAACGTACTTGTGCCTCACGCGAATTCCAAAAGGACCTTGCGCATACTCTATAAGTATCAGGCTAAGTCATTCTAACAGAGAGACCTGTAATCTTTCGGTAAAACCCCTACTTGTTCATTTCCTAACTTGAGCGTTGGAATCCCATTGCAGGTACCCAACCCCCCTGGATCGCTGGACAGCAGCTGCACAAGGAGGAAACCATCGTGCACGTGCCTTCTCAGGCAGCCTTTGGTTCTACTTCAGAACATTGGCGCCGTCTGTGGGAAACCATAAACTTTTAACCCCACCCCATCATAGTGAACACGAGACAAAAGTCAAGGAGAGACATTGCGTAAACCTCTGCTAACCAAAGGCAGATTCCGGTAGCGCAACGCTCTCTTCGTCTTGTCCTGCCACCTAATATGGAAGCCTCTGCCATGAGGAACCAGGTGCTCAACGCGGAGCACCAGCGCGATGGGCACTCTGCTTTGATCTCTGATGAGAGTCTCGACCCATCACGCAGGGTCTCTGTAAGAGACAGACTTGGAATCCCAGGATAATAAGGCAACCCAAATATCCAAAAACGCAGAATCCCAGCGAGTCAGCGCTTGGGAATGCCACATGGTGAAGTCGGTGATCGTGCAATTCATTCCGAATGTGAAAATCAATCCCAAATGTCCCAACGACAGTTCCAAGACATGCTACAACAACATATGGCTATGCTGAACGAACAGTATCAAAGGTTGGAGGACATGCAACGGGTTATGCACGAAAACCAACTCAAGCCAAACCATCATGACAGAGGATGCAGCGCAGAGGATAATCAAAGGAGGGCCCATGTCGATGCTACGGTGTCCAACATCGGGAACAATAGCTTGAACCACGGTATCCAAGAACACCCCTTCTCCGATCAACTAATAGAGTACCGCGTTCTCAGAAACTTTAAGTTCCCGGTGAACTTAGAGATTTACGACGGAACCACAGATCCCCAGGAACACGTGAATACTTTCGAGTAATCCATGTGTTTTCATGGAGTTATTATACCATGCATTCCCCCTCTCCCTCAAAAAGGGAGCCCTCAGGTGGTTCTCCAGCTTACCACGGAGGTCCGTGGTAGACTAGACAAATCTAAAACAACGTTTCCTGCTCCAATACACCACTAGCAAAGAGCAATCCAAGTCCATTGAGTCCCTGGCCAAGGTTCGACAGGGACAAGATGAGCCCCTCCGTGATTATGTAAGGCAAATCATGGCGGCATGCACCAACTTAGAAAACTTCGATGATAGGATAGCCCTTCATTATGCCAGAAGTGGCCTTCTCGTGAGTTCTGAGTTTTTTGGGTCCCTAGTTAAAAAGAAGCTAGAGAACCTGGGTGAGTTCCAGAGACGATCCCAAAAGTATGTCAACCTTGAGGAGGCGACAGAGGACCAGAGGAGATAGAATAATGATGAGAGCCCTCATCAGAAACCTAACTAAGATTCCTCACGATCCCGGCGTCCCAAAGGTAGTCCACCCCAGAGGAAGTATTCTGACTACACTCCCCTGAATACCCCCCGAAAAACAATCATGAGAGAGGTAATGCAGACTGAGTTTCAGAATATCTGGAGGCCGCCCCCATTAAGAAGCACAAGCAGAAGGACCACTTTAAGCATTGTGCATGGCACAAAGGCTACGACCATGACAATGAAGATTGCTACCAACTGCGCGACGCCATCAAATTTTTTTATCAAGGCCGAACGATTACAACAGTACATTCTCTACTCCCGAAATGATGAGCACGGCGGCAGGTGCAGGGATAACAAGCAACGAAGCCCATCTCTTCGTCACAAAAGGAGAATCTGAAGCCCTAAGAGAAGATCCCAGACTCCACCCCGCCGGGACGGAAATGACTGGGGGGATAGGAATAGGGACACTCCGCCCGATGACAACGATGACTGACATCTCGAACCAAATAGGATAATCCATACCATTGTAGGAGGATTCGCTGGAGGAGGACCATCAAACGGGGCACGGAAAAAAGCTCTAAGGATGGCGATTTTTAACGTTTCCCATTCCAAACACAAATTACAGACGAAGGAAAGAAAGATGCCTCATCACCTTTTCGGATGAGGACTACGGCAGTATTATCCTGAACCACGACGATCTACTCGTTATCTCTGAGATAATTTATAATGCTGAGGTTTGCCGAATTTTTGTGGATCAAGGAAGTTTAGTAAATATTATGTTCCTGGATCTTTATCAAAAGTTGGAACTTCCGCGTTCGGACTTGACCCCATACGACGAGGAGTTAACATGTTTCACGGATGAGAAGATCACCATGGTAGGACACTATGAAACTTATTTAACCCTAGGGTCTCCCAACCTTTTTAAGACGGTCAAGGTAAGGTTTTTGGTCGTGGACTACCTTTCGGCTTACAACATCATTTTGGGTCGCTTCTCCCTAAATGCTCTCGGTGCCGTTGTGTCCATCACTCACCTTGTGATGAAATTCCCAAATAAGCACAATGAAGTCGTCACTGTTAAAGGCGACCAAGTTACCGCTAGGAAATGCTATAACAAGATCCTGAGGATTTGCAGGGCGCCCAGAAAGGAAAATTCCACCACTCCCAGCCCGGTCCTGGATCAGGTAAATATACCAATGACCGACTTGGAGGTTAGGGAAGAACTCCGTGGCACCAGACCCTAGCCGGAAGGAGAACTACAACCCCTCCAACTTGGAGCCAGGCCAGACCAGGTTAACAAGATCGGAGCGCACTTAGAAGAAAACGAGAAGCAACAACTAGCAGAACTCTTATTGAAAAACAAGGACCTTTTTGCCTGGACGTCGTCTGACATGCCAAGGCTTGACCCCTCCTTCATCTGTCACCGTTTATCAGTCAAAGAAAACATGAAGCCGGTCGCCCAAAAGAAAAGAAAGGTCGGCCTAGAAAGACAGAAAGTGATTGAAGAACAGGTAAGAGAATTGTTAAGTTATGGTTTCATCAGGGAAATTGCTTATACCATATGGTTATCCAATGTGGTCCTAGTGAAAAAATCAAATAGGAAGTGGAGAATGTGCGTAGATTATACAGACTTGAACAAGGCCTGTCCAAAAGACTCGTATCCACTTCCTAATGTGGACAAGCTGGTTGACAGCTCCTTAGGATTCAGGAGGTTATCATTTACGGATGCCTACTCAGGATACAATGAAATTTCGATGTACCCCGGAGATGAGGACA
Source organism: Ormosia semicastrata (assembly GCA_029884595.1). Lineage (NCBI taxonomy): Eukaryota > Viridiplantae > Streptophyta > Magnoliopsida > Fabales > Fabaceae > Ormosia > Ormosia semicastrata. The sequence goes on from JAQQTO010000043.1 coordinate 19,774,765, forward strand.
AAACTGCTTTCATCATTGACAGGGCAAGCTACTGCTATAGGGTTATGCCCTTTGGATTAAAAAATACAAGAGCTACCTATCAGAGGATGATGAACAGGGTCTTTAAAGACCAAGTGGGGAAAATGCTAGAAGTCTATATTGATGACATGATAGTGAAAATCTCACAGGGTGAGTCGCACACGACAGACCTTGAAGAGGTATTTGAACAGGTCCGAAAGCATAACATGAGGTTAAATCAGGAGAAGTGTGCCTTCGGAGTACAGGTAAAAAAATTCTTAGAGTTCATGCTAACCCATCACAGAATAGAAGCTAATCCCGATAAATGTCAGGCCATACTTGATATGAGGAGCCCCCGAAACGTCAAAGAAATGCAACAACTCATAGGCAAGATAGCGGCCCTCATAAGGTTCCTTTCCAAGGTGGCCCACAAATCTCTCCCCCTATTCAGACTACTCAAAAAGGGGAAGAACTTTGAATGGACCCCGGAATGCGAGAACGCATTTTCGTCCTTAAAAAGCCTTCTATTTTCCCCTCCTATCCTGACGAAACGGGACCCCGGAGAATCGCTCTACCTATACCTGTCAGTCCACGAAGAGGCTATCAGCTCAATGCTAATTCGGGAGATGGACGAAGGACAGAAGCTGGTCTACTTTGTGAAAAAGGTTCTGTAAGGAGCCGAACTCCGATACCAGAAGGTCGAGAAGGTCACTTTTGCATTGATCACCACGGCAAGAAGACTGCAACAATATTTCTAGTGCCACTCGGTGATAGTGAGAATGAACCATTCCATCCGCCAGGTGTTGCACAAGCCAGACTTAGCTGGAAGGATGATTTCCTAGTCGATTGAACTCTCCGAGTTTTGGATTGTATATGAACCACAACTTGCGATATAGGCCCAAGCCTTGTTCAACTTCTTAGCAGAACTCATGACAGACCCCGGCGACCCACAGGAAATCTCTTGGACCATCTTTGTTGACGGTTCCTCGAATCCCAAGGGGAATGGAGCCAGAGTAATTCTAGAAAACTCAGAAAGAATAACCCTGGAGCATTTCTTGAAGTTCGAGTTCCCAACCTCGAACAACCAAGCTGAATATGAAGTGTGCATTGTCGGTATGATGATGGCAAAAGATATAGAGGCGACCAGGATCACGCTCTGTAGTGATTCTCAGCTTACCACCTCCCAAATCCGTGGTGAATATCAAGCTAAGGAGTTTCTCCTGCAAAAGTACTTAGTTAAAGTACAAGAACTCCTAAAAGGCTTTAAGAAGACCAAGATCGTGCACATTCTAAGGGAGTAGAATTCTAGGGCGAATCTTTTGTCTAAACTTACCAGTACCAAAAGCCCCGACAACAACAGGTCAGTGATCCAAGAAACCCTTTCTTAACCCTCTATTACAGAACACACTGCCTTTCAAGTAGAAAAAAGGAATGGCTATTAGATCACCCCCATCATGAAGTACCTACAATCTGGAGCTACACCTCCAGACACCAAAGAAGCCTTTAAGATGATCAAGACAGCGGTGAGGTACACCATTTATGATGGCCACTTATATTGGCGTGGTTTCTCTTCCCTCCTCCTCAAATACCTCACCTCAAAAGAAGTAGAATACGTTCTGTCCGAGGTTCATGATAGGAGCTGCAGACATCATCTGGGAGGCAAAGCCTTAGCCCTAAAAGCATTAAGGGTAGGGTACTACTGGCCAACGATGGAAGCTGATTCTCATGCATATATCTGGGTTTGTAACAATTGTCAGCACCACTTAGATCACTACCAAGCCCCCTCAGATGAGCTATCCACAATATTGATCCCCTGGCTGTTTTACAGATGGAGGTATGGACATCTTGGGGCTGTTCCCCCAAGCCCCCAGTCAGTTGAAGTACTTGGTGATAGCAATGGACTATTTCAAGTAGTGGATCAAGGCAGAACCCTTAGCCATAATCACTGTAGCGCGAATCCAGAAGTTTACCTGGCGCCACATTATCACCAGGTTCGGAATACCAAAATCCATCATAACGGACAACGGAACCTAATTCAAAGACAAGGGTATCGAAGAACTGCTGGCCAGCCTAAAAATTAAACACCACTGCAACGCCGTAAAGAATCCCAAGATAAATGGACAGGCCGAGGCCGCTAACCGGGTCATTGTCCGAGGAATCAAGAGAAGATTGGACGAAGCTAAGGAAAATTGGGCCGAACAGCTGGATCATATTCTCTGGGCCTATTAGACTACCCCCCATTCCACCACGAGAGAGACTCCCTTCAAACTCACCTATGGATGTGAAACTATGATCCCAGTGGAAATAAGAGAACTAAGTTGGCATCATCAGCAGTTTTCACCAGATAGCAACCCTGACCTTATTCATGGAGATCTGGACCTGATAGAAGAAAGAAGACGCGTGGCCCATATACGCGACATTGCCTTTAAACAAAGGACAGCGGCCAGATACAATCGGAAGGTGATCCTGGGGAAGTTCTAACTAGGAGACTTGGTACTCAAGAGAGTGGATATCAAAGGTAAAAATGTCTCCCAAGGAAAGTTAGCCCCCAATTGGGAATGCCCCTACCGTATCGTCGTCAGCACCAACAAAGGAGCTTACACACTGGAAACACTAACAGGCAGCCCGATCAAGAACTATTGTAATGCAGATAAACTTAGAAAATACTATAGCTAGATGCCCCTAACTGCCTAGTCCCTTAGTAAACTAATGTTTGATCTATACCGACTGAGATTGTACACCCTGTACGGACTACTGTCCTCCCAAGGATCATCAATGAAAGAGTTATTCATATATCATTTTCTACGAGAGATGCATTAAGAAGCCCAGGTCAAGAGGTATAACACACCAAGGCTTTGGTAGTAAGTTATAGGGTCAACACCCAACCTCAATACTTGGCACTGACCGCTCAAAAGGTCAAAAAATAAGAGGCAGTGCGGATGAATGATTCGTGGCCTACCCTTATACCTAAGCCAGGAGGATCCCGTAAAACCAACACGATTAGCGAAGGACCCCGGGTAAGGTTTAATATGCCTAAGGCAGAAGGGATTGCACGTGCTAAGTTTTCTTAGACACCAAACCCCGAGCTAAGGTGTTAAATTTTGCCTAAGTCCAAAATTCCAAATGCTTGACATTATAAGCATTGAACTATGAACTAAGGTGTTAAATTTTGCCTAAGTCCAGAATTTCAGATACTCGATATTACAGGTGTTGGATTATGGATCAGGGCATTATCTCTGCCTGAGTCAAGTAGAATACCACAATTCGGTGTTACGAATACAGGATCCTTGACCATGGTTTTCCCTTGAGGAAAAAATATCCTAAGTCCACGAAACGGTCATATAACAAATGCCATAATGGGCATTGGACCCAAGATGGACCAAGGAAAGCAAATCATCGAAGGCAAAACAATATAGCAAAACGAAACGTAAATTAAAATGCAAATTAAAATTGCGGCTAACGGAGCAATTGTTTATACAAAATTCAGAAACCCCTCGTAGGGGGCAAAAAGAAGAAAGGAGAAACTCAAGCTTCAGTTTCCTCTTTGGTCGGAGTCTGAACAACTTCCGGGGCAGCCCCAGAGTCGTGTTGAGGGACGTCCTCTACAAAGATAAGTTGGCCATTATGGAATACATTGTCAGAATTAAGGTCCTCTAAGGCCAGGGTGACGCCAGGGTTGAAATGTTGAATTTGGGCCACGACATTCTGAAATTGTTCCTCTCTGATCTTCTCAGAAATCGTGACCAACTCATCCCCATATTTCTCCAACTGGACTATATGAGCTCGGAGAGCAGCGTTGGTTTTTTCAACTTGAAGTCTCTCCACCTCAACCTCTTATTGGCTAACTTGACCTCTGCCAACTTTTTCTCCAAATCAGTGATCCTCACTTGAGCATCCTCACCAACTTATCCCCATATTTCTTTTTGATCTCGTCCGCCACTCTCTTATCTGCCTCCTCAATGGACATTTCAACGTAGCGGATCTCAGTGGTAGTGCGAAGTGTCAAGGCCTGAAGCTCAATCAAAGTTCGAGCCAAGCTCCATTGGGATATATGCTCCATCACCTCACTACTCATAAGCCGTTTGTCAACAAACGGCCGAGGATCAGTGCGTCTCAGGATAATAGGTAGGAGGCCTGGCCTCTCCTCTGATTCGCCCTTCGAGGCCGTCCCCCTACCTCGGTCAAAGGTGTAACACCCACCATAAGGTGTCACATTTATGTTACTTTATTACCCAAAATACCCTCAATAGTCATAAAATGGGATGTTGTGATAAAAATACGAGTTGTAAATTTTTTTTTTCATGGATAACAATAAAATAGACTTAGCGAAAAATAAAACTATTATACAATAACCTCACACATAATTTACATCATATACATATTACATAAGTGCTGTCAGGCTTATTTATTACAGACCATGTCTCGGAACAATAAACACACTTAAATAATTACACACATAGTTTATATCAGAATTCAAACTTGCCCAAGTTTAACTAAGTAGAAGACCCCTCAGACGGGTCCTCCTCGGGTTCCTCAGCAGGTAGGAATTCGTTATGACGAGTAGCCCTACGGACGGTGTCCAGCCGACGATACTATCTTTGATTTCCGTTGGGACATAATTTCTAGTATCCCAATGTCGCTCGATATGTAAAGGAAATTCAACATGAACAAAGATAGTCACGAGAAAAATGGATTTCCACGAAACAATCTACTAATACTAACAATCGGGTACCCCTCGTAAATAAGTCCTCGCTCATCGGGACTTGTCCTCCATTCTCCAGCTCCTCCGTGAAATTATAGACGTATATATCCGAAGAAAGCGGCTCTTGATGTTATCTTGTCGACTCTGCGTTCCCGATGTGAGAAGTAACTCTTCTTACGCTTCTTGTACCATTTCTTTTCCAACGTCTTCACCCAATTATAAATACAATATACAGATATACATACAAAGAGGTGAGATCACCTACGCCAATACCAGCATGATAGCATAGAGATAATACAAACAACATATCATGTAAAAATATCATATCATGATCACAATTATGCCATCATCATAGTGTAAAATAATAATTACCATCATGCCACTATCACTGTTTAAATCACAAAACAATTACAGTAACAACACCATATAGATATAGATGCTTAGTTTCATGCATGCGCACATAGACTCAATGTCCTACTCCATGGAGCTAATACTCAAGTCGGAGAAATTGATCGAAAAGAGCTGCTGGTATCACGTGCTTCAGACCAAGTGCTATAATTATATCTTGCACATCTAGCACATACACGACAGTCTTTGTCAGATCTCGATTAAGAATAGTGTCTCGGTCCGGATCATCGGTGTGTTGCATCGGTCTAACTCACGGTACAGAAGAGATACCAACTGCCCATTGCGAGCAACACGCACCTCGATGCCCCCAAGGTCAACAAGTGACCTACACTACGCGTATCACACCCACTCAAGAGGTGTACGTTTCTCCTAGGCAATTAGCCATTTACAGTCCATCGGACCATTTTCAATGTATGTGTAATGCACCAATTACCAACCAAAGGTAAATCACATAATTTCTCATACAAGGTTCAAATACTATTTTACGTTCATAAAATGGATTCATGCCAATTATAAGCAAATTGCTCAATTTCTTGTACAGTATTAACATACTGATTTTTAACTGTAAAGTTTACTATATAATTAACAGCAACCTTATATTATTCATTTTTCTCATTCACAAAATATTTTTGTCACGTTTTTACGGTCACGTAATATTTTATTATGTAAACAACGATTTGTAACATTTCTATTACGTTTAAAAATTTACGTAATAATTTTCTACTGTATTCTAAAATGCGTAAAAATATTCTTTAATTTTTAAATTGCATAGCAATTTTTCTACAACATTTCGATCGTGTAAAATATTTAAACGCTTTAAAAATCGCTTAGAAATATTTTAATATTTTTCAAATCGCGTAATTTAAAAATTACGTTTTTGAGTTACGTAAATCCATTCACCATTTTTACCCTTCAGTAAAATATTTCTTAACTTTAAAATATTATTTTGGACTTTTCTTACAATAATATAATTTTTTACTTTATTTTCTTCCTATTCTTAGTCAAAAAAATTCTTTTCCGTAATATATTTTCTCAAAATCACTTTTTATTGATTTAATTTTACAAAATCACATTTAGTTGATTTAATTACTGTTTCTAATTTTAAATTTCCTAACGTTTTCCAAAACCCAATAAATAAATTCTACGTTAGTAAATTTAAGTTACAAACGTTTTCTTTTATATTTCTAAATCACTTCTAAAAATTAATTCTCTTTAAAATAATTTGAAGTTCAACACCTTCAATCTCCTTTTTTTTTCTTTTATTTATGAAAATTCCACTTGATAACACTTTAATTCCCTTCTCAAAAATCCTTATTAGAAAATTCTTATATTTTATAACATCAAAACATTTTTCTAAATTATCAAAACCTTATAGATGGCTATTGGAACCATAAAATATTTTCTTCTAATTTAAATAAATTCCATTCTTGTTTCTACATAAAATAAATTCATGAAAACTCAACTCCAAAAATCATGTGCATTCTTTTTACAAAACAAACTCCTTTGTTTATTTTCTTTACTTCTCAAATCATTCAATTTTATTATTTATAAAAATATAATTTTGTGAACACCAAATTGGTTGATGTCTTATCCGAAATTTACTTTAGTTCAAGGACTAAAAATGAACTCCATAGTTCTTGAAAAATTTCAATAATAACTTTAGTCTTGGAAATTCAAAACCATGACCTCCTTCATGGCCTTTGGAGCCAAAATTTTGCTATTTCAACATACATCCATCATAATATATTCAACATATATCATCATGTATATTATAAGTATACCATATAAATAAATAAAAATCATACTAAGCATGCATACACAAATAAATCATGCAAAGCATATCAAGCATAGGCAAAAATAATTAAAGCACATAAACACACATCACTTATTACATGACCATGGATATGAATCCTCACATGGATTCACCATCCATCAAATATAACCATCTCTCACCACCATGCTTGGTTGGTGAGATAGATCTCCCTCTTACCTATTGAAGAACTCCAAAAGCTCATTGCTTTTGATTTAGAACAAGATCTCCACCAACAAAAATCTCTTAAACATAAAATAAACATGAATAAATTAGTATATTAAGCTTGATTAGGAGGAACCATGGATCAAACATGGTTTAGAACATGAAAAAGAAAAGAATAAAAGAAATTTCCTTACTCTTCACCAATAAAAGCTCTAGAACTTGATCTTAGTAAAAGTCCTTCAAGATGGAAGATTTAGAGAAAGTCTTCAACATGAAAGTTGTTTAGAATAAAGTAAGGATTCAAGAAATTAGGTTATATGAAATTAAAGAGTAATGGAGGATGGACTTAGGTGCTTGGCCGAATGGCTTCTTGAGGGAGAGAAAATAGAGTTTTCATTTAGTTGATTCTTGAAACATAAGTGAGAGAATGAAGAAATGATAAATGTAAAGTGTAGAAATGAAATTTGTGGTCTTCCAAATTGTGCATGGCCGTGGCCTTCATTGGAAAAAAAAGAAAAGTGAAGTTTGAAAAACATGCTCATTAATTGATCAATAGGAACTTGTCTTCATCCTTTTCTTTGGCCTAAAAAGCTTATACTAATTTTGTCTCTCTTTCCCCTTGCTTCTTCAAATCCACCCCCCTTCATGAATCATGCAAAGTTTGTCATCTTTACACACCATTATTTGAAGCCTTTCCAGCCATTGATTTATTCAATGGTTAGGATTTAGGTAGATTTTGATTTTTAGAAGACTAAATCTAGGCCATTGAATCTTTCTCCTTTAAATCCTAGCCATTAGATGTGTCTCCAAAATGAAAGGTCAAGATTACACCTTCAAACTTTACATCCAAGGGTCCAAAATGGTTGTAATCATTTTTTATGACCAATTCTCTACCATTGATCTAAATCCAAATCCAATGATCATTAATGATCCATCTCCACCATTGATTAATTTTACATCCAAGGGTTGATAATGGTCATAGTCATTTATAAGACTAAATCTCTACCATTGATTTAATTTTCATCCAACGGTTATAATTGATCCTATTTACTTTTAAGATCAAATCTCCACCATTGATTAAATCAAGATTAAATCTCCAACGGTAATTAAATCGATGGTGAATATCCAAACCACCAATATTGACTTAATAGTATAGAATTTTATTTTTATATGTTTTAACCCCATGAAAGAATATATTTACTGTATTTTTATTATCCGGTAATTAAATATAGTATAAAATACAATAAAGGAAATTTTCTAAAACTGTTTCCGGATTCAGGTTTAGTAAGATCATCTGTCTCCGTCTAAACAGTACAAAGTTTTCTATGTGTAGAAAAATTTTCACTTTGTGAGACCCACTTAGGCCCACGTATGGCCACCTGGGCACACATACACCTCGTGGGGCTCATAAACAGTAAAAATTTTAAAATCACACATAAAATCACAAAAATTAAAAAATTCACAAATATCAAATCAGATTACGTAAATTAATTAAGACTAAATAGTAAAAATTAATTTACGTAAATTTTTTCGACCCGAAAATTATTATTTTTCTGACACGGAACAAATTACTCAAAACGATCAAATATACAAACGAAATATTCAAAATAATTTTACAGTACACAGAAATCACTAAACAAGAGAATTTTGTTAACTGTCAAAATTACTATTTAATAAATAGAAAGTTTGGGGTGTTACAAAAGGAGTTCTCAGTGGTCCTCCTCTTCTTCCTCTGAAGGTTCTGAGAAGGAGATCCCAACTGCTCAGAACTTTCCTCGATGACAACACCTCGGTAGGAAGGTGCCGGGGCGGTGGCCGAAGGGGCACTTAAAGACCCCTCTCCTCTCATCCTGGTTTTTAAATTTCGTAGAGCAACAATGGAAAGCCCAGACGCCATGTCACTCACTGAAACAAAACAGAGAAGCAGGTTAGAAATCAAGAAAACAAAACCACAAGAGATATTAAAATACAAAAGTCTAAGGTGGATCGCAGTGTCTTATTTCCCACCTAATAAAGCAAAGAAAAGGTCATCACCAAGAGTATTGAGGACATCTCTGATACTGATTTTACCATGCTCCTCGGCATACCGCCATATGAACTTAACCGTTTTAAGTTCCTCTAGGGTCAGGTCTTTCTCTTCTTTCTCAAATGGAACAGTTGGAGTGCTCTATGCATCCGGGGTCCAATATAAAGGGAACTTCGACTCCCCTTCGACATTTAGGGAAAAAAAGATGAAACACTGTTGTCGCCATAACCTTGAAAAAGGCTGTCTTAAACCCTTTTGAAACTATCTTAAAAAATATCAAAGGACTTAGGATCACCTCTAGACCGGATGATGAGTCAATTCTTCTGCTTTGCTGAACCTTGAGGGCACACCCGATGGTAGAAGTAAAAGAAGATGTTGATCAAATACTGCAACCCCATTATCCGGTAAAACCTTTTAAATGCTATAATGTAACCTCAGTCGTTAGGATGGACCTGACTCGGGGCCACACGCAGGTTCCGAAGAATGACAATCTAAAAATTCGAGAAGGGAAGCCGTAGTCCTAGCTTGAAAAACAGAGGTTCGTATAGGAACATAAAGTGTGAACCTGCTTCCCAGCTTGAGCCCACCTTCTCGTTCCACTTCGGGCACATGACTTGGAACTCATTATCTCGTGCCTTTTCGTTTGTCAGATTAAGGTAATCTAGCAACTGCCGAAGGACGACCTCAGAAGAAAATTTGGAGAGATGTTCCCATACATCATCCCCTACCCATGGGTACACTAACCCCGGGCCACGTCGGATTTAGATCAGATCTTCCTCCACTGGTTCACGAACCTCGTGGACCGGTACCTTGGCCTTTGCCTCTCTCCTGCCTCTCGCCATAAAAACCCTGAGAATACATAAAAAGGTCAATGAGTAATTGTCAAAATCATTTAAACAGGAGATTCGGATATGAAAAATGGGCGAACAGAGAAATTCACACCCATATACTGGCCTCTTTCCCCTCCAAAATTCAAAATTTCAAAAGGACACCTCCACTGTGCACGACGCGACGGAGATGGAGTTCCCAAAGGGCTAGGAGAAGTTCAAAAATCCCAACTCTACTTCGTAAAAGGGCTATTGCTCAGTATCAGCAGAAGGTAATCAGAAAAAGAAAGCGTCAAGAAAAGCTGAGGAAAAGATTTACCTTGAACAAATGTTGAAAATAATCAAGAAGCTTGATAATGGGTGGAAAACGCTCGCGAACCGCACCTCTCCATCACACGAAGTTTCCAGAAAAAAGGTGTTTAGAAACAGGTGACAACAACGCACCCTCAACCCCTATTTATAAAAACTAAAATGGTTAGGGGGCATTCTCATCCCTACGACCCAGTAATTAAAAAAATGCTTATCATGGTGCACAGAGCTCTAGGCACGTCTACCCACTCAAAACGTCCCACGTGGCCCATACAGCTGTAGAGGTAGTTGAAGGAACAGTTGGGCAGCAACTCAAACGTCATGAAACCTCCAAAGGCTAAGTCCAAAAAATTTGCTCTAAACCCCGGCTTAAACCGGGGAAACCATTTCAGGTTTAAGAGCTTCAACATGGACTACAACAATCAAGGAAAAACTAACACAAAGGCCCTAGACGACAGGTTTGGAGCTTGCCACTTTGACTTTTCAAGCCAAGCACCAAGCTGGGGGCACGATGGCGTTACTCCAGAGTAAGCGTTGGACTTACCCCGGTTAATGACAAACGACCACAGACAGAGGAAAGGAAATAAGAAAAGAAAGACACAAGACAGAAATTCAAAAGATAAGAATTTTCATTGATTTATTCTTATTTCATACATCGTCTCGAGAAAAAAAGGGATAAGAAAATATTAAGACATGAAATGTATTAGGAAAGAACAACAATTAAAGATCCCGGAGGAAGGAGCAAACATCACTGGTATCCCGGACCACGTCACATCCACATTTCCTCCGGAGCCAACCCTAATGTCACGACATCTAGAGTCGTTGCCACCACCACGGCTCCTCCGGGACCAGCCCCGGCCTCTTGAAAAAATGGATTGGCTTTGAAGAACTTTGGCAAACTGAAATCATGACCCCCAGAACCGATGTCAAATCTTCTGCATTGCCTTTTCCACAATGATAATAAAGGCCGATATGTACTCTATTTCGTTGGACGGGGTACGACCTTTCATGAAGAAGTTCATTCCACTGGAGCCCTGGCTAATTTCCTGAACACCCCAGGTTGCTCCAAGAGCAGTTCCAATAGTCCCTCCCGCGTTTCCAAGCACCCTCGGAGGACGAGACACCCCCTAAGCTCTCAGAAAGGAGGAAGAAGTGTAAGCCCTGGCTCTGAATACCTTCTTCCAACATGACAGGTGGCACAAATCTCCCAAGCGAAATACCAAATAAGCAACCACATCGCATACGCTGGGGAAGAAAACCACCTGCCGTTATTACGCTGAGAAAGAAAACCACCCACCAGAAAAGTCACTTGTAGAAGGGCAAAACAACTTCAGGTACTTTGGAAAAAACAAGAACATAATAGCTTTCGCAGAGGGCAAAACCCTCCTTGAATAAAAACGAAACACACAGAGAGTCATTGTACGAAGAAGAGGTCACACTCTCAAGCAAAGTCACAAGGTAGAAAGAATGCAATGGAAGGAGTGTCAGCCTCAGTACAAACATTTCCTATTTATAGGGGAAATGAAGTATTCTGATTTGATCCAATGAAAGCGTACCGATCACGCAAGGTAAGTAGCACTTTAACGCTCCTCGTTCCCGATTGGACGGGGAAGTGTGCAGCTGGGAAACGTCATGGAATTGATATTTTTTTTAAAAAGATCGTTAATTCCCAATAAAGTCAAAATGACTGTTTCCCAAAAGGACTCAGCACTTTCTGGCAAGGTGTACGAAGAAACAAAGACCCCATGAAACCATGTATGGGGCAAAAGGACACACCTCGGATGAAGGGATGGTGGTACATGCCAACCCCGGAGGTACTCCCTAACAATGGACACTGATCCGAATGGATCCCGCATCTAATAACGAACCACGGATCCCGTCAGGGTTCGGTATCTTGACACTTAATTTTTTCACTTAAGCGTCAAGTTGGGGGCAACTGTTCCAGACCGTGATCTGGGATCTTGTCTAATGGGATCAACCCGGCACGTATACCACTCGACTCTGCCATAAGCACCCCATTTAGGCCACCCGGCCTTGGGCTTCAGTCGTGGGCCATATCAGCATCCCTTAGGTCTGCGCAGATCCTAACAACTACCAATCATGACCCTTAGGGTGTGGGAATCATAACTGCCTGCAACAGCAGGTGGCCACTAACGCAACATCTCAAAATTTTAGGGATCTGTATGGACGATTGTGGGAGGGAGGTATCCTCTGTCAGGGCTCTACCAGAACGATCGTGGGAAGGAGGCACCCCTCCTTAGGCCACGATCTTAACGTACCTGCGCCTCACGCGAATTCCAGAAGGACTCTACGCATGCTTTATAAGGATCAGGCTAAGTTATTCTAACAGAGAGACCTGTAATCTTTCGGTAAAAACCCTACTTGTTTATTGTCTAACTTGAGCGTTGGAGTCCCATTACAGGTACCCAACCCCTTTGGATTGCTGGACAACAACTGCGCAATGAGGAAATCACCATGCATGTGCCTTCTCAGGTACCCTCTGGTTCTACTTCAGAACAAAGATATTAATATATAGGTCACAAAATAGGATGCCTGCCATTCAAACCTAGAAAAAAAAATAGAATAATATTAGAGTCATGAAAAAAAATCTACCTAAAGAAAAGAAAAATAGAGATGAAAGAAAGGAAAATGGAACCTAAAAAATAGTGGGCAGCAAAGAAATTAAAAAAAAATGTTAGATAGAAAAAAGACAAAACTTAATTTCTTTTTTTTTGTGTCTATTATATTTATTTCATTAATTAAGTTATGACATATGTAGATATTTTTAAAAAAAAAATAAAAAAGAAAATATTAATAAACACATGTCATAATTTGATTGATAAAATAGATATAATAAACATAAAAAATAGATATAAGTTGTCATAAAAAAATTATTGCAATATGAGTGCAATTAGAACTAAGAGTCATCGGTAAATTAGTTGTAATGTGAGTGTAATTGGATTTAACAATTAATAATTAATAATATGTATATAAATGATAATAACTAAAACTCATACATAAAAAAAAGAATAAGTTTAAAAGTTAATTAATGAGAAATTGGAATTAAATATTTTCTATCTATTAATTTAGGAGGGTAGAATTTTCAAAAAATAAAAAAGTAGGATAAGTATGAGTGAGAATTAAATTTTTAGAAAGTTGGTAAAATATAAAATGACCAAAATAATTTCAGTTTGAGAGAGAGAAAAATCTTAGGGCAATTCTAGAGTTTCAGCAGACTCAATTACTTTGATGTATAAAGATTAAATTTAAGAAATGATTTCAATTTGTATAGGCCGCTCATTTTTCTATTTCTTAGAGCACAAACTCCTAATGCGGATTTTCTCTTATTAGGAATATTAATTCCAGAAGGAACTGCACTTTGACAGTTTGACTGGTATACGAAAGTTGCTGAGGAAAATTGCTTCTGCTTTTCTTTTGCAGGAAAATACATTTATTTCCCTTCTTTTTTTATTTTGGGTATAACATTAATTTCCCTTCTTAATTTGTAGGAAAATGTCTCCATCTCGTTTTCCATTTTTTTCTCCAAAGTAGGCAAACCCGTTCAGAAAACGTCTGCGTTCCCACTTGAAGTAACTCGGAGAGTACCACTTTCATTTCTATGGAAACAGAGATCAGTTTTTGGTCAATTTTGTCTGTTACTTGATTGGTAAACACGAATTGATAGCATGGAAAAATCTAAAACTTTGACAATTATAAGGCCTCCGAATTGAATTGTCCGATTCTTTTTTCACGTCAGTTGTGAGCCAACTCTTAAACTTTAAAATAAAATAAAAGGAATAAAATAAGAGTAATTAAAAAAAATATTTTTTTAAGATTTATCCCTATTTTATTAATAGTTTTGCTAAAATCGATGACATAATTCAATGGTTGAGCGGATGAATCACATCAATCTAAAAATGAATGGTATAAATTACAACTTAAATTTTTAAGGGATAGATGACACCAATCGAAACTTCATGTGGGTAAATCATACTAATTAAAACAGGGATAAATTGCATACAAAGTTAAGTTGAAACAAAATTTTAACACCTACCCAAAATAAAGTAGACCTTGAATCCTTGATTGGAAATAAGGAGATAAGCTAAGGACTTGCAAGGTCTTGGTCTTTCTTCTTTTTTTCCCTGTACAAAGGGTCTTGGTCTTTTTCTTATAAAGAGTGACATAACTCTTGGAAAATTAATTTAAACCAAGTGAGTCAAGTATTTAGTGTGTTTGGTTAAATTCTTTTACAAAAAGTAATTTTAAGATGGTAAAAAGCAACTCATCTTAACATTTTAGAAAAAAAATAGAAAAATTGATTATTTTTAAATTATATTTATTTTAATAATTTTATTGAAACAGTTAAAAATATTTAAAAAAATATTTTTGTCATTAAAATATTTTTTTTTACCAAAAAAATATAAACAAAACGCACCCATTATTGACTCATTCTCAACTTATTTACAAACATAGCTCCAACCTTCAAGCCTTTTTTTTCTTTTGTCTTGAGTGAAATGTGGCCATTAAGAGTCCAACTTATCACAATTGAAGAACAACAATGTATTGGGTCAAACGGAAGCCCAATAAAGTTAAGCAAAGTTGATTGGGCCAAGCCGAAACGCAGCCGACATTCCTTGGCGGCTTCGATCCGATTCGATGTTGCCGTTGCAGTGTACGAGGTCTTGTTCCATGGATCTCCGGAAAAGCGGAGAGAAAACGACGGCGACTCAAGCCTCAACCGTGGATGCACCACTGCAAATCTCAATTTCAGAGGTGTTTATCGTGAATCTCAACATCAACCCCGTTTTGCTGAGTATCATTTTTTATTTTCCTTATCTATAAAATAGTAAAATTAACTCCACACGCTTGCTTTCAGTTAATAGCCTTGTCGTTTTTCTTTATTTTTTTTGTACAAAAAAAGCATCTGATTTTTTTTCTCTGCCAAGCTATATTCGTATTCCTAGTAGTAAGTGACAGTAATTTTAGTGGGCCGAATATTTAAACAATAGGGCCTCTAATTAGGTTTAATTCAAATGTAGCCATACGAAAGATTAGTGTTGTTGAACTTTCATAGCAGAGGTAGTAAGCCCTTCTGCAGCCATATACAAGTAACAAGGCTTGCGATAGTCCCCAAAAAAAAAAAACAAGGCTTGCATTTACTGACCTTATTACAAAGTACTTCGTTCTCTAATTTCATCCTTTCAGCAACTAAAGGCGTGGATATATATATATATATATAACATATCCAGAGAAAATAGATAAGAATACTGAATCTTGATCATATAATTATATATAAATAGTTAAAATTAAAAATTATTTAAATATCATATGATCACTTAAAAATATCACATATATTTATATTTTAATATTAATTATTTATATAAAATCTAATAATTAATATTTATTTTTCTATTTTTTATAATAAACATTCTTCATATTTGATATGCTCCATATATATATATATATATATATATATATATATATATATATATATATATATAAATTTCATATAATATTGCAAATTTTCTGAAGCATGGAGTCATTTAACTTGTATCCATAGTCTGAAATTTATAAATTTGGATAGAGAGACTTCCCAATTTCTTCAATATAAGCGAGTTTGTCATTGTAGTGCTATATTCTTTGGAATCTCATTGTGATTAATACTTTGAAGAGGAAAAAAAAAAGTGTATAATTGTGTCTATTATTATAAAGTAAGTATATAACTTGCTCTCTATCTTTATTCTCTCAGTACTATCTAACTCTTGCTCTGCAATCCTGTTTTGGACTGTGATTCGGGATTCTATCGAGTAGGATCAACCCTGCACACGTACAATCGGACTTCATCCTGGGCGACGTAGCTAAGGTCTTGATGGCAGTCTGAACCTCGAAGTCATGCACGTTGAGTAACATTGAGTTATGATATCAAGATTGTTAGATTCGCGCAGAGGATATATCTCTGAATATCCATAATAGTCAATTATCAACTTATGATATTATAAGACTCGCAACTATCTCCGATTGATAAATAGCTCCCATATCAAGAATTTATAATTTATAGGGATTCATCCTAACAATAATGAGAATATAATCTATACTAAGATATTAATTTTAAATATCTGTACTTAACACAGATTGCATGAGGAGTCTACACATACTTTATAAATATCAGACTAAGTAACCTTAAATATGTATCAATAAATTATTCACTACATAATATCTTACTTATGCACAGTCTGACTTAAGTGTTAGAGTCCTTTTGTAAGTACTTACTCCTTTATCTCAACACGCTCGACCACTGCTACTTAAGAAATAAACTATCGTAATGTGTCTATCACAAGTAAGCTGTGAATTTACTTCAAAACAATTCATATATCTTTGATCCCAATGCTTGAGAAGTTGCAAATACTTACAATACTAAAATACATTATGTTAGCTGATAAAATCCATATTACAGTAGTACCATGTAGAATCCCACATATTACTAAAATACTAAAATATAAATGAAGCGCTTATGGCAGGTCACATGCCCACACAATAATCACTGACAAGTAACAAGTAAAATGCTTATAACACATCACTTATAAGACACATTTCTTCACATTATGTTAGCTGATAAAATCAAAGTAGAGATATATAAAAATTGAGGTAAGATAAATTGTAATTAAATGATAAATATTATATAAATGTAAAATCATGCATGTATAAACGTATGTATACGTTGTTATTCTAACGTATCTTGCTTTACGTAGAGATGTTTGTTTCATTTTTTGTATGATGCTAAAAAATTCAAAGGAATTGTCTAATATGGACTTATAAAGTGGTCCATGAATGGACAAATGAATTTTTAATTATTAATTTATTGTTAAAATAAATTAATAATTAAAATTAAAATATTAAATTTAATTAATATTATTTAAATTTGAATAAAATTTTAATTAAATTATTTTTTTATAAATAATTATATATAAAAAATTTATAAATTTTAATTCATAATTTTTTATACACTTAAATTTATATATAAATGCTATCAAATAAAAAAACAAAATAACCCATCAATGGATACAAACATTTTGGATTCATAATAGAAAGCCTCAAAAGTCCAAAACCGAAAGAATAAGCTGAGCGCGTGATAGAGGCAAAGGATTTCCGTACCTGTGTTGAGCGCGTCTATACACGCGCATACCATTTCTTTCTTCAGCTTTTGCCTGAGCTCGAAGTGCAACCTCTCTCGCTCGTCAATGGCCGCGTCCTCTGTTCGAATAGCCGTCGTTGGTGACGTGGTAATGCATCTTTCCATCTCAACCCTTGTTCATTTCACTTCACTGTTACTTGTTGCTGTTATTATCATCCGTATCTCGCTCATTTCCCAAACAAGTTCTAATTTTTGGATTTTCTGAAGCATGATTGCTGGAACTTAGAAGAAGATTCAAAGGCACTTGAGTTATTGCAGGTACTTTTCTCCATTCTGCCTGCGTCTTTCTATTGTTGTTCCTGTTGATGAAAGATTTTTGCATATATTGACTACATTTTGCTGCCAACCCACATGCGGTTTGATTCAATCCTTGGTGGGGTGGGCTCAATGTTCCCCTTCAATATCCCTGTACTTGTGAACCCCAAATAATAATAATAAGATCAAAATTATAATTTTGATTAGGAGAAAAAAAAAAGTAGTGTGAGGCTGTTAGTTTTCATAAGATGTTAGGAAATCTTACGTTGTTGTGAAATACAAATTTCAAGTGCTATAGAGGAAAATGGTTCTTAGTTTAATGTTATTATTATTTTGTCCTTGGTTTTGAAGATTAGATTTTTTAGACATTTAGCTAATACTGAAGTAACCCGTGCAAGGTTTCTAACCTATAGCCCTCATAGCATGTGGTTATTTCTAACTTAGGGAAAGAATTTCAATGGCATCATGTGCAGCAGCTGTCTTATAGCCCTCATTTTCGTAATTCTCTGTTTGGTTATGCTTTCAGCTTAGGCTTTTACTAACCAAAAGGTAGATTACTAGATCTTATATTGAATCTAGAATGTGGAAGGATTATGGTTAAGATATCTAGATTACTGTTTGGCATTGTTTATCTTTCTGAAGGGTGCAAAAATCCTACCCAGACCCAAAAACTATAAGACATAGTAATATAAAAATGTTGAAAGTTCATCTGATTTCATGTCAAATTATGTAATTCAGTCTCCTTGTCTTGGTTTTTTACTGTTTTAAGTTTTCTCTATTTGGCCATTTCGATCTTAACATATTTTATTAATTTGTAGGAATGGCCTATTTCTGTGAGCTATGGAGCAATAGCCGGTTACCTGGTGGCATTGGTTGCATCATGTGGCTTTGTTCTTGTTCATGGTAGATCACAGCATGTGAAACGAGACTGAAGTGCTAAGTGCCTGATTATCACAAGCTTACTTTATAACTAACAGGAAATTTTGATTTATTTTCTTTTGGCCCCCATACAGTGTAATTTTCATCCGCGGCCCTCATTTTTCTCCTCCTCGTCCTTGTTTCAAAAAGCTCGGGGAGTATGGGGTAGGGGTGTATTTTTTAATACTTCATGCTATGTATGACATAAACATTTGTTTATTACGTTAGGCATTTCTAATTTAAACCTTGTACACATGTCGACAATTTTTTGTGCAAATATGTGCGTTGTAGCCCCTTCCTTCTCCTCTCTACCTGCACCTTCAGTAATTTATAATTTTGCATTCTAAGTCATGGCAGATATCCTTGATGTAAAGGACTTCGCGAATTGCCTTATAACATTTTATTATCCTATTCTTTCAGGCATGCAGTGTGTTAGTTTGAATAAATGATGTAATTCTGTTATTAGAATAATTGGGTCTAATTTCACCTTAAAAGCTAACTCATGAAGAGAGGTTTGATCAAGTTATTATAAGTGGTATTTTACTTATATACTTAATCGATATAGGACCCTGACATCTAGAGCATGAAGTTTATAGGATTGGACATTTGTAGGATGATTCAATTGAGATAAATTATAATATCATATTAGAATAATTGAGTAGAGTTCTATTCCAAAAGTTAACTCACAGGGAGAAGGTGGATTAATTCATTACAAATGGTCTTTTACCAATATACTTAATATTCCATCTGTTTTACTGTTAAGGAAACTCATGTTTACCGTGAGAAAAGTGCTTAAAAATGGTGTTTTTTTTTAATATTTCTAGTTGGCAAAATATCAACCGAACAAGCTCTTAATTGAACCTTATAGGTCATGTAACGTCATTAAATAAATCAAATCAGTTTAAGTGTTTAACCATCTTTTAACCGAGTCAAACAAAAAACAACACTTTGGTTATTGAGAAACTATGAATCTTCAATTGATTATACTGAAGGGAAATACTATTTCTGTTAGGAATGGTTCAAGAAACAATAATGTGTCTTGTATGCAGGCAACAGCAGCCTTGTTACACGAAACAGATGAATTCAAAGCAGCCGTAAACCCTGTACGAACTAGGTCAAAATTCGCATCTACTCCTCCTTCCTCTGAAGGATGACAATTTCTGATGGTTAGACGGGAAGCCTTTCTATATATACAATACAAGTCGTTTGCTGCAAGAATAATCTCATAACATACTTTTTCAGCCTGTTACCAGATAAAACACTTACAAATCAACAATAACAGAGAAAAACATCAGGATTCAGAATTCGTAAAGAAAAGGAAAAAAAAAAGGCCAGCTGCATGGTTTTGATAGGGAGCTTCATTGCTCTCTCTGTTTTGCTAATGGGTGCAACAGAAGGTACGGTATATACAGTTGGAGACAGCTTGGGTTGGAGATTTCCCCCAAATGAAAACTATTACTCCAACTGGGCTAGCACCAAGACTTTCTTTGTTGGTGACAAACTAAGTAAGTTTACTTTGCCCACTTTAATTGTTATTCACTAAATTTCCTTTTCCATTCATTCATACATTTATGTTTGTATCTTGGTCCAATGCTAATATTGCATAATAATCTAGGTTTTGATCGAATGCTTGATGATGGGTTTCTTTTCTTTTCTCCCATTTTGAATTGATCAGTACTTAACTGGACTGGTACTCATACTGTGGGAGATGTATCAAAGGCTGATTATGATAGCTGCAACACAAAGGCAAGCGCATTTGGCAGCAATCTTAACGAGGCCGAAGTCCGTGTTAACCTTTTGCACAGTGGCCCCCGCTACTTCATCTGCACAGTGGGTGAACACTGCTTAAGAGGTATGAAGTTCAGCATCAATGTTGAATCTGGTAATGCTGCTGCTCCAGCTGCTCCACCACCTGGCTCCTCTGCTCCAACACTGTCCTTTGGAATCTTATCCACGGTTCTATCCACCACACTCGCCTATTTCTTCACCTGCATCTAAGTGGACAACCCAGAATATTGTAGGCTTGTAGCTGATGATGTTCTTTGAATCTTCATGTGGGATACATTGTAACATTGATTCATTATAATTTGTAATATTCTTTCAGGCGTGCATTGTATTTGTTTGAAGAAATTATGTACTGTTGACATAA
Source organism: Ormosia semicastrata (assembly GCA_029884595.1). Classification (NCBI taxonomy): domain Eukaryota; kingdom Viridiplantae; phylum Streptophyta; class Magnoliopsida; order Fabales; family Fabaceae; genus Ormosia; species Ormosia semicastrata. The sequence continues at coordinate 19,795,523 of JAQQTO010000043.1, forward strand.
ATTTGTTTGGTAATCAAATTTCAATATAAAGATTGTTTTTGCAACTGATGGTCCCAGAAAGTTGGGTTTAGATCCTGTGATATGCTGTTATACTTACTATTCTAATTTTGATTTTTGAAATTAGAGAATATACACCAGAACAACATTGGTTAAAACAGTTTTTTAAACTTCTCATGATTCCAACAGTACTATCTGCCCACTATATCAGACATGGTTGCATCGTTTACTGAAACAATTTCCATCCGTTGACATTCAACTACTTCTTCTCCTTCTTTCTCTTTTGAAAACGCAGGTTTTTTTGGGTTGGCTAGAGAGTTATTTTCGTTTCTCAGCATTGAAGAGACTTCCAGCATGGAATGCCTATCATTTGCATGTTCTTGGACGCATAACAAAGCAAATTGCATGCATCTCATTAGTTTGCATGGTGAAGATGTATAATCAAGAATCCACGAATTCCATGCCTGTTCCTTCTTTCCATAACTCATAAGCCTGCAGCCATTAAACATCAAACATCATGGAATTGATATAAGGATTTTCAGAAAGCTGAACCAAATAAAGGAGAAGCTACTATAATTTGTCCAATCCTTTTCACCAAAGATTGTAGAAATGACTTACATACTCCAAGAGCATTAAATCTTCACTCTCCCCATAAAAGCTATCCGTCTTCTTGCCACTTAATATTTGTAGAAGTAGGACTCCAAAACTGTAGACATCAGATTTAGTAGAGTACACACCTTGCTTAACATATTCAGGAGAAACATAACCACTGCATCATAACAAATAATGGGAACAGCAAGTAACTTGTTAAAAATATAATTTTGGAAAGCTCGAATTAATGATGGACCTTTATCATCTGAATACTCACTATGTTCCCACTATCTTGCTAGTGTTTGCTTCTTGTTCATCTTTTGTGAATATTCTTGCCATCCCAAAGTCTGATATCTTTGGCTTCATCTCAGGGTCTAACAAAATATTGCTAGCTTTTAAGTCTCTACGAATTATGGTGAATCTCGAATATTCTTGAAGATAAAGAAGACCCTGTGTAACTCCTTCAATGATGCCAACGCGCTTATTCCAATCTAGCATATGCCGCCTAATAGGTCTGTGTGCAATTCATATGACAGAAGTAATGTGATTAAAATAAAACCTTAATTTCAAATCAAAAGGTTCAAATTTGATTTTTCTGTTCCTCTCAAATTTGGCCCTTCCATTATTTTGGCAACCAAATACCTATGCAACACTTCTAGTAAATCATGTAATTTTAATAAAAATGATAGCATGGATATATCTACCAGAATGCAAGTGTGAGAGAAAGTCGCGTGTTAATTTTCTTTATCCTTTTTTTTAACAAGGAAACATCATCAAACGAACTACATCATTTAAGGCTTTAATGAATTAAAACAATGATGCATATTTATATTCAAGTATATATAGAGTTTAAAGCTGTAAAGATATCTAACCAAAGAGGTAGTAGTCTAGGCTTTTATTTGCCATGTACTCATACACCAGCATCTGCTCTTCTCTTTCAATGCAGAAACCCAACAATCGGACAAGATTCACATGTTGTAGCCTTGCAGTAAGTGTTACCTCATTTTTGAATTCCTCGAATCCTTGTGTAGAAGCTTTTGATAGCTTTTTAACGGCTATTTCCTGACCATCAGGTAGGATGCCCTGGAGAAATAAACACTAATGGTTGGGATCTTGACCGTACAAGTTTATGCTAAGACACGCACGCATTTCCTATCTCCACTAATTTGTCCTTTCAAAACTTATAACATAACACACCACATGAACATGATTTTACCAAATTGATACATACATTGAAAATTATTTTGTGATGAAGGGTGTTACCAATATAGTTAAATAGGACTAAATTTGGATGGTTTTGTTATCAGAAATGCTTAGACTAAGGCAATTTCCATGCCAAAAGGGTGGAGAATACACAAACTAACTTTATTTAGCAATAGTTTAATTTAATTATGAAGAATAAGAATAGAAAGGATCCAACTCTTGAACACTTGATTAAAGAAATTAACATTAACTGTTAAAGTAAAGGCACTTGAATGGTTCTTTTGTCAAGATTTTACCTTGTAAACAGGACCATAACCACCCTGTCCGAGCTTATTTTCATATGAAAACTTATGGGTTGCCTCTTCAATATCGGAAAATCTATAAACATGTAAATCAGGAGCATCTCCATGAAAAGGTCCTGCAGCTTCTTTATTCACTTTAAACTGAGAATGTCTAGTAGCATTAACCATTCCTATACACAGAGTTAAAGGAAGTTAAATAAATGTTGGTCAATTTCTTCATCGATGGACATTTTCGCTCTTTAGTCATATCATCTCTAAAATCGAAAATAAACATAGCTAGCTGAAAACTTTACCCTTGATTTGAATATTCTCTTCCTTTGGTAGTAGATTGTGACACCTAACGTGAGAATAAATGTTGCAGTTATGCTCAAAATGATCACTTTTAATTTCCACCGCTCCTCTTTGTCGAAAGTTGAGAACGTAACGGTAAATATAAGTTAGAGGGAACATTCTTTTAAAGCTGTTCAAAAAATATATTTGTCATGTTTGAGATTATGATTGATTATGATTAATTTTAAGGATGATTATAATTGATTTAATATAGAATTAAATCGATTTAGTACATAATTATATTTTATTATTTTATTTTTTTATACAACAATTATCTTCTATAAATAAAAGTTAATTCTTCTGTATACATTAATTCAGATATATACACAAATTATTATTATTTGTTTCTATATTTTTTAACATGATATGAGAGACATAATATCTAACTTAAGGAGAGTTTCTCCTTTTCGCTATGTAGAGTTCGTGGAACTCATTAGAATCGTTACTAATTACCATCAAATCTAGATTTAGTTTTGTTGTTCTCTTCATCTTTGTCCACTTTACTCTAATCCTTCCGCTCTTTCGTTGCGCATCTCAGTTGCGCTCCTCCGCTCCATTCAGACTTCGTTCTGATGTCAGACTCTGTTTTAAACTTCGTCTTAGATTCCAGACTTCGTTGATGGCAGGACTTATTCATTTTAGATTTTGTCTTAGATTTCAGACTTCATTCTGATTGCAAGACTCCGTTTTAGATTTCACCCTAAATTTCAGGCTTCGTTCTAATGGCAGGACTCTGTTTTAGAATCTGTCCTAGATTCCAGACTTCGTTCCCATTGTAGACTCTAGACTTCGATCTAGAGTCCAAACTTCAGATTTCAGACTCAATCATTATTTTGGCCGATTCCGCACTCTAATTTCTAAACTCAAATTGATTTTTTTTATACTCACTTGAGTTTGAGGAGCGATGTTAGCGTGATTAATTATAATTAAGATTATAATTGATTATGATTGATTTTAGAGATGATTATAATTGATTTAGAATATAATTATATTTTATTATTTTTCTTTTAACAACAATCATTAGGGGTGGAAACAAGCCAGACTAGGCCAGGCTTTGGCTTAAACAGGCCTGACCTGTATCTCAATTATAAGGCCTGAGCCTGACCTATGAGCCTGTAATAAGCCAATTTTTAAGGCTTGACCTTTTTAAAAGCTGTAAGCTCATTTAAAGGCCTACTTTATAATTTAACAAGCCTATTTTTTAAACCTGACCTTTTTAAAAGCTTGATCTGGCCTGAAAGCCTATTTAAAGGCCTACTTTATAATGAGGCCTTTAAATAGACTAACAAGCCTACTTTTAAATAGGTCAATAGACATTTACATAGACTAACAAACCTACCTTTAAATAGGTCAACATGTCTTACATATAGACTAACAGACCTACCTTTAAATAAGTTAATATGTCTTTACATAGACTAATAAGCCTAAGCCATGAAATAAGCCAACGGGCCTACTCAAAGCCAATAGGTCTTTCTTATAATTTAACACTCACCTTCTAATTTTATAAATGCTCACCACTTCTTACTCTAGTCTTTGGTCGATGTGGGACTTGGAGATATATCAAGTTACTCACTTTCTTACTCTAGTCTTTCAAGTCTCACATCGACCAAATATCAGAGTAAGAAAGTAGTGAGCATCTATAAAAGTAAGGGATGAGTGTTAACTTATTATTTTCATTATATTAAATATATTAATAAATATGTTATTTTTATTTTAACTTGTTAACTTAAGTTTTAATTCTTGATTTTTATTAAAATTTAATTAAAAATATATTAATATATTATAATAAATTAATAATTATAATTATAATTATAATTATAATTATAATTATTATAATAATATATATTATATTATATATAATTAAATAGTCGGTAGGTCACAAGTTTAAAAAGCCTATTAGATAGTCTGAGACTTGACCTTTTAGTTAAACAGCTTTTAACAAAACTTTGGCCTAGCTTGTTAAGTAAACAATTTAGGTGAGTCAGCTCAAGCAGTCAGCAGTCAGTGCTCATAAGTTTCAAAGTTCGACTGACAAACCGACCTATTTCCACCCCTAACAATCATCTTTTATAAATAGAAACTAATTCTCCTGTATACATTAATTCATATATATATATATACAAATTATTATTACATGTTTCTATATTTTTTAACATGTCAAACTGCAGGTGCTGTTTATTTTTGGTTAACTGACAATCAACATTTTGCCTCATTCTTGGTACATTTTTCCTCATAACACAACGAGGATCTATGATCGGTGTTCGTCTCCTAGAAACTGCATGAAACCAAAAATAAAAGTACATCATCTAAAATTATGGATTTAGTTTAAGACTAAATTTTAGACGTCAAAAACCAATTTTAGTTCCTTTCTTTTTCTTTTTCTTTTTCCAGAATTGTAGTTATATAACTATTGTTACTTTGATTCAAAAAGTTTTTTTTTTCTTTTGGGGTAGGGATTCAAAAAGAATTTTGATAATAAAGAAGAGTTCTTTACCTGCTGCAGTAGCTGCACTAGTAAGTGTCCATTTGTCGTCGTCATGGGAAACTTGCCACATATAGTAACCAAGTGGCTCCTTTTCCCTCGCATATGACACCTTCTTTTGGACAACCTCCACATCGTCAAAGCCTATCCAAGTTGATCCAAATGAGCAGAAATTTATTACATAAGTGTCGTTATATAACACTTTAGCCCCATTTTGCTGAATAACATATTTTATTTCCTTATAGCGGTGAAGTTTTGTCCCAAGGGTGTGTGGTAATCGTATGCATTAACATGTATCCAATTCAAGTTACTTCTGATTGACTCCACAGGGTAAGACCCAAATTCCAAATCAGGTGAAGCTTGAACAGCTGCAGTTAAGATCAACTCTTGAAGGGTAGAGTTTGTTTCTGCCTCAGATTTTGCAGCAGTTCGCCACTCTTTGAAAAGTTGTCCCAGGTTGTCAGCATCAGTGCTTGTCTCAATGGTAGACCAGGACAAGTCCAGGCCCTGAAATCTGTAGAGCCTGGCTATTCTTATTGAAGACTGAATGAAGGGTTTCCTTGAAGAAGCATTGCTAATCATGGATTTGATGGCAATAATGTTTTGGTATCCACCGGTGGAGAGAAGTGTTGTGATGGATGGGTTCTTGAGTTTGACAATGCTTGTGAAATTAGAGAAGGGTTGCTATCAGCAAAAGCGCATATCAGGTGAGTATGGAGAGCTGAGTTGATATCAGAAATGGGAAATTCACTGCCGCTATACCAGTAACCAATTTTGAACCATGATTGTGCTTCGGAGGGTTGGAACTCTAGAGTGCAGAGGAAAACGTGCAAGGACAGGACTAGTGCAATTCTGGACAACATTGAGCGAGTGATGCTTTTTCGGAGCTTCAGCTACCTCACTTATCTGAAGAGAAATTCTTTCCTCCATCGTCCAACATAATTTTAGAAGTTACATCACAATTTTGTGATATAAGATTCATCAGAAAGAAGAGAGGCCATAGGGGTATATGAAAATTTTCCCTTATGGGAGATATTCTTTCAAAGACCTATAGTCCTATACATACACTCGTTATAGGCAGGACACAAATTAATTGTAGTTACCTATCAACAAAGGTTGGTTTATATTAAATGATTGAGTTTACAAAGTAATTCATAATTTACACCATATATTATAAATATTTAAATTATTATTATTATTATTAGTATTATTATTATATATATAATTATGAGAATAATAATAATAATATATTTAAAAATTAATATATTTTTACATAATAGACCATGCAAACATAAAAACAGAAGAAAAGTAATCATAAAAATATTAAATAATAATTTAAGTATATAAAAAATTACATAATAAACTATGCAAACATAAAAATTTCTCGAATTTACGCCTCTCAAACACGAGTGGAGACAAATTAGTTTGTTTCAACTTAAACCAATGGCAAATGTTAATTTTATTTGATTGAAGAGATTACGTTGTAGTTGCGCTATATTTTTGTGTAATCAATAGAACAAGGTATAGGCTTTATAAATTATAATTAACTTTGAAGAATATTTTTCATAATTTCCAAAGGTTAATACTTACGGTTTGAATCTCATCTATGTTAAATTTTTAGAGTCAGGTTGAAAGGAATATTATTTATGTGAAATTCTTAATCTAGACGTATATGATTTATCTTTGACGAGTCTAAATATGTGAATTAATTGATATACGTGTAAGTTAATTTGGACACTAATTAACCGTAATATAAAAACTAATAATAATTTTGAATTTTCTAATAATTTTTTATTAATTCTCCTAATTTTTAAATGAAGAAAGAATTTAATAATTTTTATATTTTCAATATGTTAAATATATTTATTTTTTATTTATTTATTTATTAAATATTAAGAGAATTATTAAGAGAAAATTTTAAAAGAATATAGCAAAATTAAAAAAAATTAATACTTACCTTACACTCCATAAAAACCACAAGTATGCATACTTTTCTTATGTTGAATACTGTTAATAATAATAATGTTGTTTCTGTTTATATTACTGAGTCTTTTGATTTATGACAAAGTTGTAGGACATGTTAATTTTAGAAAATTAGATGATATAATGAAATTTGATTTGATTCCAAAAGCAAGTAGAAACTCAGAAACATGTGTAGTTGGCATGCTAACAAAGATAACTAGGCTATCATTTTCAAGAGTAGCAAGAAATTCTAAGGTGTTAGACTTAATACATTATGATGTATGTAATTTACATGGTTGGCCTACTATTGGTGGCAAGAAATATTTTGTAACCTTTATAGACTATTGCACTAAGGTATAATGCATTCAAAAGATGAAGTGCTAGATAAGATTAAGATTTTAAAGGTGAAGTGGAATTTCAACATGAGACTTTCATTAAGTGTGTAACGTGATGCCAATTGGGTGTAATTTATACAGAATACCATGCTTCAGCAAGCGGTTGGGTCTTCACTCTTAGTAGGGGTGCTATTTCTTAGGGATCTAAGAAATAAACATGCATTGCAGATTCCACCATGGCTACAGAGTTTATAGCTCTAACCGTGGCAGACAAGTAGAAACTTACTTCATAAAGTAGTGATATGGCCAAAACCAGTGCCATTAATCACACTACATTGTGATAGCCAATCAACACTTGCAAAGGCATATAGCCAAGTGTATGATGAAAAGTCTAGACACATTGAACTAAGACATAGCTATGTGAAAGATTTGATTACACATGGAATCATTTCTGTTATTTATATAAGGAGAGAACAAAATCTTGCAGTTCCTTTGACGAAATGATTGACAAGGGATTTGGTGTAGAAAGCATCAATAGGGATAAGACTCAAGCCCATATCACAAATGATCACCAATGGTGGAATCTCGACTCACACTTGAGTAACATCAAGTCTTGAGTTCAATGAGAAAAAGTACATCACTAGAGTGGTTGCAAGTACTTACCAAGTTATATACATCCCAAGGTTAAAAGTGCTTGGTCCTATAAGTAAAAAATGGAAGGTTGAGCTTTGCTCTTAATAGACCTATAACATATATACTTGTTGAAGTGTTTATTATGGGGACACTTCTAATAGAGTGTACCTATATGAGTGTGAAGTGGGGTCACTTCTTGGAGTTAAGGGTTCGACTCTTAAAGCACTCATGAAAAGGATACAAGACATAAGGCCACGTTAAATGTGTCACATTAAATATAATAATCAATGGTGCCGAAATCTTATGTGTAAGTTTTGCACGCTAGTTCATATGGATTACATGGTTCAAAGCTTGTCTGCCACTCTACTTCGGATTAGTGAAACCCATAACTTACTAAGTAAAGGTTCAAAGTGCAAGATACTAGGGCTGCACACAGGTCCAGGTTGACCCGATGACCCGACCAACTTGACCCAACCCAATATAAAATATTTGGGTCGGTTCGGATCATCAAGTTAGTTTGGGTAAAACCTAAAGAACCTGTCCACTTATTAGTTTGGGTGACAAGTTCAAGAAACTAACTCGAAGACCCGACCCCACCACCCTATTACCCGAGTAAAACGACGTCGTTTTAGGCGTATATACACTAATTTACCTTTGTTTCTTTCTTTGATGAACCTGAGTGATCCTCTCATTCTCATTTCTTCTGGCTTTTGGCAAATTCCCAAATTGGAAACTCTCCCCCTAACCCTCTACCAGGGACGACGGCGGCTTGGCGAGGCATCGAACAGGTAACGCTGATGGCGGAAATCCGACGACTTGGGGAGTCTAGTGTAGTGGTGCACGGCAACTGAGCAGATCTGCGGGATCGTGGTGGGTGGCTCGGCACGGATAAATGGGAGCGACGGAGGACAACGGCTCTAGCATGACATGACGATAGTTTGGGTTGTGAAGGGTGGTTTTTATGTTGGAGGATGGAGGTTAATATTATGATTTATGACAGATTTTTGTTAATCTTTTTAAAATAATCTAACCCGATGACCCAGGCCGATCCAACCCGTCTATAGGTCGAGTTGGTTTGGTTCGGGTTATCTGAAAAATTTCAAAACCTAAGCTTGATTGATTAGTTTGAATTTTATTTTCCCTTGAACTCGACCTCGTGTGCAGCCCTACAAGATACCTTTATCTAAAGCATGAGATTTCTTGGATGATAAGGATTTAGGTTTATTTTGAAAATGGTGGTGGATTGTGAGAGAATTTCCAAAATAACAACTAAGACACAACCAAGTAAAATTATGAAATGAAGTGTCTATTCATGGAAAGATGTGTCTCTTCCATAAAGAGATGTGTCTATATGTGCATGTTGCTATTCATAGTGACTGGTCATGGAAAGTTGTTATACATGAAGAGTTGTGTCTCTTCATTGAAAGTTGTTATACAAGAAAAATTATGTCTCTTCTTAAGAGAGAATTGTGACCTTTCTCTAGAAGGAGTTGTGTCTTTTCTCGAGAGATCTCTTAATATTTATATAAAGACATTCTCCTTCAAGTCTCATATGAATGATTGAATTTATTCTTTCTTCCAAATCATCTCTGATTTTCTTCTATGTGCAAGAAGCATAATAGAAAACTAATCATTTTGTAAATTACCATTATTATCATTGGCTTGGTTGTGTTAGTACGAAATAAACCAAGTGTTCTTCATTGTATTATGCAAGAAATTCATTGTTGTTCTTTTGTGTCCAATATTTCGGAATTAGTGAGGCAAATTAAACTCAAAGGAAAGTCTTAAAACACGCCTTGAAAAGTTGTACATATTCTCCATTAAAGTTACTGATTTTTGCAAGTTTGAAGTGTTTATACCATGACTTCATCTTTGTGTCATTCCAAGACTTCACAAGACATCATCTCCAACACCAAATTGAAGCATCATTAACCGAACAACTTACTTACTGTAATGAAGATCTATTTTCCAATTTATCATCACTTTTTATTGAGAAAGCTGGCCTTTTAGGCAAAGGAACTATTTCCATGTCATTCTTTAACATGGAGGAAACTTCTAACATTGATGGCCTATCAATTGGATTTTCCTGCACACATAGTAGGGCTACTTGCAAGCATCTGAGAAGTCTGCAAGATAAAGATGAATCATCCAAGGAAGGATCAGTAAATTCCGTACCTTAACTCTCTTTCGACAACTCAATTGCAGAAATCAATTAGCGTGTACTTGCAATCATTGTATCTAGTTGTGCTGGCACAATTGCTTTTATGTTATGACTTTATATTGTTAAATTGAATCTGAATTTGACAGAAATATTATTAACAGAATCAAATTCAGTGTAAACCGTGGCAGATAACCACGAGCTACATGGAAGAAAGAGTGTTATTTATATGATTTTCTTTTGCTCAGATAATACTCACATTTATACAACAGCTGCATTCCCAAAGAGAAGGATGGATTTTCCTCAGTTGCACAGAACATATGACGATGGTTTTCCAATCATAGTAGCACTATCTTTGCATGTTAGTCAAGGAGATCTAAAAGTATTATAATACAATCTCCTATTGTATGGTTAGGTCGTAACATTCAGATGGACCATATTTTTTCTACTTGTTAGTTAGTCACATAGTGATGATCCTTCAACTAGCAGGCATCTGGAGATCCAGGCCTCCAGATATCAAATTCTCTAATAATAGCAGTTCACCCATGTAACTGACCCCAGTGCAGTTAAAGGCTTATAAACTGTAGAGCCTCTAGTTCAAGGGGAGAGAGTTCCATGGCTCAGTCTCTAGTTCCAAGCCAGTGTCTCCCGCTGTGAAGGGAACAAAGTCAAATCAAAGATAATCGGAAATGACTTCATTCATAATTAAGTACTACAATGTTCTGCTCCATACCATCCTTCATCTTGGTGCCAGTTGAGAAATTGTAACATCATTGATTGAAGAAAGTTTGATCCCGCAGTAAGATGTTTCTTCCCCATCATATTTTTTGATTGAAAAACCAGGCATTTTGGGAGTACCAATAGCTGCAGCTTCATTCTTGAGCAGTGAATCAACTTCCAGCATGGAAGGCCTATCTGCAGAGTTTTCTTGAACGCACAAAAGAGCTACCTGCATGCATCTCATGATTTTACATGGAGATGTTGTATCATCCAATGACGGGTCAAAAAACTCCGCACCTCTGCCTTCCCTCCACAACTCATATGCCTGAAATAATAAGCTGCTTTTATGAATTGTGCATCCCACTATCTCACATGAGTAATTTCAGCATCAAGCAAACTAAGAATAAATCATAAAAAAGGATAGAATAGAATAGTCACAGAAAATATATTTAATAACTTACATATTCCAAAAGGTTCATATTTTCATGTATGCCGTAGTAACATGAAGTCCTCTTTAAGCTTATGATTTGCAAGAGAAGAACTCCAAAACTATAAACATCGTACTTTGTTGAGTATATGCCTTTCCTCACATACTCAGGAGGTACATACCCGCTACAAAGCCAATATGAAATGATTAGAGACATGAAGGATAGGAACAACCATAATATGTCATCGATGCCAATTTACTTACTATGTTCCCACGATCCTGCTTGTGTTTGCTTCAAGTTCATATTTCCTGAAAATTCTAGCCATACCAAAATCTGATATCTTGGGATTCAACTCATGATCTAACAAAACATTACTAGCTTTGAGATCTCGGTGGATTATAGTAAAATTTGAGTACTCTTGGAGATAAAGAAGGCCTTGAGTAACCCCTTCAATGATATTGACGCGCTTGCTCCAGTCTAAGAGAATTGATTTCCTTGGATCTGCATCGAGTTCAATTCTGAACTATTAGTTACTAAAATGTATAGCTGAACAAAACACTACATTCTGGAATGATTGCTAGTTTGAAGTTTAACTGAGTTTAGTAGCAGGTTAAGACGCTTATTAGTAGAACCAGACATACCCATTTAACTAGCAACTCACAAATTATTATGCTAATTTTTTTAGAAAATAACTTAATAGGGGGCAAGTAATGTAACAGACCAAAGAGGAAATGATCTAAGCTTTTGTTTGGCAGGTATTCATAGATCAGCATCTTCTCATCCCTTTTTGTGCAGTAACCCAGAAGTCTAACTAAATTCACATGTTGTAGTCTTGCTGTAAGCGTTATCTCATTTTTGAACTCTTCAAGGCCTTGATTTGAAGTTTTTGAGAGCCTTTTTACAGCTATTTCCTGCCCCTTCCGTAATTTGCCCTGACAAATCGAATCATAACTTAGTCAACCAATAATTACTTGACTGCACTCTCACTTTGTGGTGTGGCTTTTATGCCAGTATTGTCAAGACGCAGATGTAATAGAAAGCCTTTAAATATTTGATATCTATAGTCTATAAATATTTACAAGAGCTATTCTTTCTGGTGTTAGTTATTTACAAAGAGGAGATTTGAAACTTTGATTAGTTTGCACGGTGGAAGAGTATATTTTAGGAAATTCCTTGTACTGTGTCCTTTGATCAATTAATCACTAGAAAACAAGGCATAACTAACAACTCAGTATCCACTGCAAATTCAGGTACTTTAGTATTGAGAGTATACATCCTCCTTGGTAGAATGACTTTCGAGGCTTAGATTGTGAAAAGAGGCTATAATTATCTATGGTTCAATTTTATTGTACAGATCTGGTCACCTAAAAGTAGTATAGGTGCTTTGGTTGGCATTATTATAGGTGCTGAATAAATAGATGCTTTTTATGCGAAACTTATTCAGCTGGATCAATGGTAGGTAACTGGAAGTTGCATAAAGCTGTAGTTCTGATTCATGCATCAATATTAAATTTAATTAATAGTTTTTATGTCAAAAAATTGCTGGATGTGATACAGGGTACTGGATATGATGCAGCCTAGAGGAGTTTTGGAAAACCAGAGATTAAAATATCCCAATAATTTAATACCTACAAAATCAAATAAAAGGATACATCATCACTATCCTAGCCACAGAAATTGCAAACGGTGCTAACCTTCAATTCACAAATTCTCTTTGCATGAAGCATTTCACAAACAGATGAATTTCTAAATGTTACCTTGTACACTGGGCCAAATCCACCCTCTCCAAGCTTATTATCTTTTGAGAAGTTATCTGTTGCCACTTTGATTGTGAGATAACTGAATACTATCAGATCAGAAGCATTTCCATCTAGATCTTCTTCAGCTGCTGATAAATATCTGCTTAGTTTATAAAATATTCTTGTAATAGTGGCTACGGTTCCTACCAAAACAATGGGAGATAAATAGAAGGAAAATTTGTACATCTGTCAATCTCGTGATGTATAACTCAATTTTATCACTCTTAGAAAAAGGGAACTACACTACATCCTTACCTCTGTGGTAGTAGCAAAATACTATTCCCAATAGAAGTACGACAGTCAGAGTTGTAAGCAGAACAATTATCAACAACCTCCTCTTATGATGATCTTCATCTACTTCTTGAGCTGAAGGATGGTGTTGCAAAGGAAGTGATGCATATGTTATTCCAGAAATTAAGAAGAATATTGTATACATAACAACACAAATATATAATTATGATGCCCACCTCAACCAATTATTGTTTATTGTTAGGCTGGGTTTCAAGAGCAAGGAAATTAATACCAAACATCTAAAATTAGACTAGGGGCTAAGGGTAGAGAAGGATTCAGTCTGCCATAATTTCATGTCAGATAATTTCAATTAGAAAACAGGCAACAAGTGGACTCAATCCAATTCCAAAGAATGTTTAGCTTAGCCACAGGGAGGTAAGGTTGGATTATATTCTGTAACTCACCTGCGCTTGAAAGGACCCAGTTATCGTCATTGCCCACTTGGAACACGTTATAACCAAGTAGCCCATTTGTCTTGGCATAAGAAACTTTTGCCCTGATTACCTCCACATCGTCAAAATTAACCCAAGTGGTGGATGCGACTGTGAACTGATTCACCACAAAAGTAGCATTATAATGTGAAACAACTCCATTCCCAAAGCTTCTAATGTAACTCTTTATCAACTTATAACCCATGGAACCGTCCATTGTAATAGCAGGTCCTGATGCTGGTGCTTCCACACCATTGCTTCCTGGGTTCACAAGTGTCCATGCATATCCATGATAAGGCAAGCCAATTACCAGCTTGCTAGAAGAAAATCCCCTTCTCCTCCACTCTTTGATACCAGAATCAGTATTATCCCAACCAGATGGACCATATAAAGCAGCATGAAAACCTGTGAAATTGTCCTTTCTAGGAAGATAGTAATCATATGCCACAAAATGCACCCAGTCCAAGTTCCTCTGCATTGAATCAAAGGGGTAACTCAAGGATTCTGAAGCTTTAAGGTAGTAACCTGCCATCACCAACATTAACTCAGGCTTGCTAGAGTTTCTTGCCTCAGAAGTTATTGCAGCTCGCCACTCCTTCAAAAGGGTTCCAAAATTGGTAAGGTCTGAAGCTGGCCTTGGCCAGGCCCCACAAAGTTCTGTGCCCTGAAAGCCATATATCCTTGCTGTTGTAATCGAAGAATCAATGAAAGATTTCCTATAAGAAGATTGGTTTAGCATTGAGGAAAAAACTGAAGAATCCTCTCCGCCACCCCAGATGGATAGAAGTGTTGAAACAGATGGGTTTTGGAGCGTTACAGTGTTGGTGAAGATGGAGAACTTGTGTTCCTCTGAAGAGTTGATAAAGAGGTTGTAGTTGGAGGAGTTTATAAAAGCAAAAGCGCATAGGAGGTGAGTGAAAAGCGTGGCTTTTATGTCTGAAGCAAATATTTCACTGCCAGAATAGTAATAACCAGCTTTCACCCAAGAGGGGTTATCTGCAAAAGAGTGAGATTTGAGAGGGAGGAAGACAAGGAAGACAAGGAAGAAGGCGGTGAGATTTGAAGCCATCGGATAATGAATACTGTCGTCACAATCGTTTGATACAATTACAAAATGTTCTTTATTTGTGTCTTGGCAACACAAGCACCACTCCTCTCTTCTCTTCCTTTTTATTTGGATATTAGATTTCCCTTTAACCCCAACAGCCACAATGGACTCTTGTTCACGGTGGAATGCTACACAAACAAAAATAATATAAAAACAATACTAATTATTATCTATTGAAAACAGATATTCTTACATCTTTAAAAATAGATATATTACTATTTATACTATTTTTGATGAATATAATTGAGTAAAAAAAATAATAAAAAATATATATAATAAATAATATTAAATAAAATATAAAAAAAAAATATTATTTAATATAAAAATATAAGAGTTGATTATCTATTATCAATAACAAAGTAAATACGTGCAAAAAAACGTCCACGTAACCTTTCAAACTCAACATATTGCAGAAAAGAAAGTAACTTTTTATTTTATTATTTAGTTTTTATTATTCTAAAACACAACTTGAATTTTATTACACTTCTCATTTTTTCTGCATTAGTTATATATATACACACAGTAATGTTTTGTATACGTTTAATGTACGGAAAAAATTAAAATATATTAAAATAAATAAAAATATATATACTTAGTTTAGAAATATGATATTTTAAAAATATATAGTGAGACTCATAAAAAATATTTTTTTTATTTTTATTAACTAACTCTTTTCATGTTATGATAATTGAATTATGTAACTTCTCTCAATAAATATTTTTTATATGACGTTTTGATAAATAATTAGTTTATATAATTTTAAATAATTTTATTTTTTGATTCTATAATTTTTTTCTTTTAATATTAATTTTTATGTGTTTATTCATTTAGATATTTTATCAATTTGTTATTAAGAATATACCAAGTTTGCCTCTATTGTCAAATTATACTAATAAAATAATCTTAGATAGATAAATATTACAATGACAAATAAAAAACTAATAAAAATTGAAATGGTTAATAATAATATAATCAAATGATATTTAATACATTTAAATATCTTAACATTTTATATCTTATACATTTAGTTTACATAATTTAAGTAGATTAAATAAAATAATATATTAGTTAAATTAATCAATCGACATATGACTTTTTAAATTCTTTAATTTTATTTTTTTCACAAATTCAATATATTTTAATATAATATAGAACTATAATGGCTATTACATATATTACATCAATGTTTTCATTAAGGTTAATTTCTTCCATTATTTATTCATAAAAATTATCTCAAACCTTACAAATAATTACTCAAAATATCAATAAAACTTTAATATTATATAATACGAGTTTTCAATTGCATATAAATGATCTTACTAAATAAAATTTATTATAAATCTGAACTTTTTAATTAATTTATCATGTCTTCTTGTGAAGTTTTTATTTCATATATGTAAATATTACTATATTTTCATTTAGAATTCTCAATGGCAAGAAATATAAATATAAAATATTTAAATATTGTATATATATATATATATATATATATATATATATGAAAGAATTTAAAAAAAACTTAATAATTTTTTAGTTTTCTCATAATAAATTATATTTAATTAATTTTATTATATTTTTAATGCAAAATTTTCACTTAAATGCGATATATATACTAAAGTTTACTAAATAATATAAAACAAAAATAGTAATTTTAAAATATAATTAATTAATTTAGTGTGACAATACATATATAATAGAGAAGATATTAGACATTTACTAAAATTTTGAGATTTTAAAATCAATCACAATTAAAAATAATTTATAACATAATCAACTAAAGATAAATGAAATTTTTTTGAATTTTTTGAATATAAATATGAATTAATATGCAAATGTATATATATATCAATGTAATTAATATGTAATTAAAAATTTCTATATTTATATATGTGGACAATAAATTTAATTTAAACCGACAATACATATATACTTTTTTTAAATTACAACATGAATTGACACATGATAATTATTATGATAATGTATTTATTACATGATAAATTTTTAAACATATTCTATATTAGAATAACATATGTCAAAATATAAAATCACATTCTCTTTATATATTATATATGATCATATAATTCTCACATGTTATCGTTGAAATAGTAAAACTTAAATATTTAACATAATATTATGAGTGTGACTAACAAAACTTTTTTCAATTAAAGTAATATGTATCATCAGTGTAAAAAGTTATTTTGACACTTTTATTTTTATTTTAATTATTAAAAAATAAATAACATTAAATACTAATTTATTAAAAATTTAATAAATATTAATATAAAACTTCTTTACTTTCATAATGCATACCAATTAAACTCACTTTTTTCACATCCACGTAACAACACAAAATCAACGGATTGCAGAAATACCAAACCAAATACAATACGAAGAGTAATGGGTTGCTGAGCTGAGCGTTGGCTAAACTTTATCTTAATGTCATAATGCTTTTTAAATCCCATAGTCATTATTCTATTGCAATAATTCTTGTTAAGAAGAAGGTACATGTTGTGACAATTCTACGGAGAAGCTAATGGGTTACTCCTTTAGCATGTCCTGTACAATGTTCAATGTAATTTTCTTTTATTATTCTAAAACACAAATTAAATTTTATTTTGGTGATTTTTAACTTTTAAGCTGCATTTCTCATTGTTCAGGTATGACTTATACTACCTATTTATCTTTTCTCACATGTGATTGTTGAAGTAGTAAAATATAAATATTTAGCACATTATTTTGACAGTGACTAACATAACACTTTTTTTCTCCACAACGTGAGCTGTAGGAGCCTGTGATAGAAGAAATTTCAATGCTTAATAAAAAATCAAAAATTATAGTAAGTTGTCAACTTGGTAAGGCCTAGTTGATTATTGTAAGATCTCATCTAAATCAATTGTTTCTTAAAAAGAAAAAAAATCTATTTTCCTTGTATGAATGAACTTCAAAAAACCTGACCTTTTGAGTGAAAGTGAAGACATTAATTTAAAAAATAATACTCTTACACCCTTAAAAAAAGTGTATTATTATTCACACTCTTTTTAAGGATTATGATTAATTAAGAGAAAGTGATAAAAAATAAATATAATAAATGATATTAAAAAAGTATAAAAATATATATATACACTATTTATAATAAAAATATCGTAGTTACAATAATTTCCTCAAAACTTCTCACAAGGACTAATTTTTAAAAGAATATATATAGAGAGAGAGGGAGGATCAACTTATACCAGTGTAAATTTTTTTTTTCTTCCACCCATTTTTAACCGTTAATTTCACTTTCATCTAATGGTTAAGATTATTTCATTAAAGATAACCATTAGATGAAAATGAAACTAATGGTTAAAAATGAGTGTAAGAAAAAAAAGACTTATACTTGATGTGAACCGATTCATCCTTTTATATATATATATATATATATATATATATATATATATATATATATATATATATATATATATATATATATATATATATTCATTTGAATAAATATGTCTTGTGAAAAGATTGTGTGAAAGTCTTAAACATTGAAGGAGTGTCCCTTTCTTTTTATAAGGTAATTGACTAATTGCTTCCATATAGTCAGTATTTACAGTAACATTTTTGCCTCCTAGTCATAGATGCTTTTTTTGAGGTTTGTGTAAGAGCTAAAATGAAGTTTTTTAGGTAAATATTTTTCAATAGTTGATTCGAATGTGGAGAAGTTACCGGAAGGGGATACATCATACATATACGCTTATATGTTTATGCAACCTCAAACTTACAATAAAAACAAACAAATAGATAACACCGGAAAAAAAAACAGAAAAAAGTTAAGAATTTTATTATACACATATATCTTATGTGTGCTAATGCTTTTTTTCCTTTGGTTGATTGTTAAGGTAATGTTATACATTTATTTATATATTTTTTTTGCATTTTTTACTCTACATATTCATTTTTTTATTATGATTAAGTAGTGTTTGACTCAACTTATATTTATCTCAATTAATCTATATGTTTATTATGGTTAAAGGCCTAGTTGATTATTGTAAGATCTCATCTAAATCAATTGTTTCTTAAAAAGAAAAAAAAATCTATTTTCCTTGGAACTTCAAAAAACCTGCCCTTTTGAGTGAAAGTGAAGACAATAATTTAAAAAACAATACTCTTACATTCTTAAAAAAAAAGTGTATTATTATTCACACTCTTTTTAAGAGTTATAATTAAGTGAGAAAAATGATAAAAAAATAAGTATAATAAATAGTATTAAGAAAAATATGAAAAGATATGTATACACTATTTGTGATAAGAATATCGTAGCTTACAATAAATTTTCGAAACTTCTCACAAGGACCAATTTTTAAAAGAATATATATATATATATATAGAGAGAGGATCAACTTATATCAATTGTAATTTTTTTTTTTTTACACTCATTTTCAACCATTAGTTTTAATTTTATCTAATAGTTAAGATTATTTCATTAAAAGTAATCATTAGATGAAAGTAGAACTAACGATTAAAAATAAGTGTAAAAGAAAAAAAATTTACACTAGTGTAAGTTGATCTCTCCTCATATATATATATATATAAATTCATTTGAATAAATATCTCTTGTGAAAAGATTGTGGTGAAAGTCCTAAACATTGAAGAAGTGTCCCTTTCTTTTTATAAGGTAATTGACTAATTGCTTCCATATAGTCAGTATTCACAGTAACATTTTTGCCTCTTACTCATAGATGCGTTTTTTGAGGTTTGTGTAAGAGCTAAAAAGAAGTGTTTTAGGTAAATATTTTCCAATAGTTGATTGAATGTGGAGAAGTTACCGGAAGGGGATACATCATACATATACGCTTATATGTTTATGTAACCTCTAACTTACAATAAAAACAAACAAATAGATAACACCGAAAAAAAAACAGGAAAAAGTTAAGAATTTTATTATACACATATATATTATGTGTGCTAATGCTTTTTTTTCCTTTGGTTGATTGTTAAGGTAATGTTATACATTCATTTATATATTTCTTTTGCATTTTTTACTCTACATATTCATTTTTTTTATTATGATTAGGTAGTGTCTGAATCAATTTGTATTTATCTAAATTAATCTATATTTTTATTATGATTAAAGGCAAACGATCCATGTCAAAATTAGAAAAATCACAAGAATATTTTTTACAATTTAATTCCCAAAAATCCGTTGTTAATTTTTAGTAAGTGATTTATGTTACAAAATTCTAAAATTCACTCACTCCAGAGAGGTTTAAACTTTTAAAAAATTAATTTATATATTAAAAATGTAGAATTATTCATATACTATTATTAATAAATAAAAAAGTATCATATTATTGTTGATAAAAAAATTTATTTTATTTAAAATTAAGTATATGAAATGATTCCATTTTGTATAGCCTGCTCATCTTTCTTTTTCTTGGAGCACAAATGCGGATTTTTTCTTATTAGGAATATTAATTCTAGAAGGAACCGCACTTTGACAGTTTGACTGGTACACGAAAGTTGCTGAGGAAAAAAGTTGTTGAGGAAATACATTAATTTCTCTTCTTACACTATTTTTTAGATATTTTTTATTGATAAAACGAAATAAAATATGTGAATATAAAAAAAAATAAAAGAATGGAATATAATTATATTTATTTTTATTTAAAAGATTAATAAGAGAATGAAATGAAAATTATTCTATCTTAATTTAAAAAAAACAAAAGTTTAGTTTTTGAAAAAAATAATAAAAAATAGTTTTTCATATTTTTTTTGATTTTTATATATTTTAAAATTCTCAAACACAAAAATTATTTCTGTTTTCTTTATTTTTTAATTACTTATTATCTAAACATACTGTTAATTTGTAAGAAAATGTCTCCATCTCATTTTCCAATTTTTTTTGTCCAAAGTAAGCTAACATGTTTTTATCTTATATTTTTAAAAAGAAGTATAAGTATTATTTATATTCTTTTTAAAGAATATGATTTAGAGAAAAAATAATAATAAAAATATATAATAAATAATATTAGATAAAATATAAATATATATATATATATACTATTTAATGTAAAAATATAATAGTTATTTACAAAAAGTCTGCGTTCCCAATTGAAGTCTTGTAGTAACTACGAGAGGACCACTTCTCATCTCATTTCTATGGAAACAGAGATTATATATATTTTGGTCAATTTTGTCTTTTGTTTGATTGGTAGACCCGAATTGATATTTGATGGCATGGAAAAATTTAAAACTTGGACAATTATAAGGCCTCCAAATTGAAATGCCCGATTCTTTTTTCACATCAGTTGTGGGCTAACTCTTAAACTTCAAAATAAAATAAAAGGAATAAAAATAAGAGTAATTAAAAATTTATTTTTCAGATTTATCCCTATTCTGTTATAGTGTTGCTAAAATCTATAAACTATACAATTAATGAACCTTTACTTCCATTATTTTTTTCCTCTTCATTTGCACGTGTCAGTCTCATAGCCATTGCAAGAGTTTCCATTTGTTCTTATTTTTTATTCTTCTATTCTTTTGTTGTTAGAGTGCTTTTGTTATTTGTTTTCTTTACCCATTTCAATTATCATTCTTTTTAAAATTTTGACTTAGCCTAATAGGCATGTGTGCCTATATCCCCATCATGTGAACCTTACAACTTCATATAACCTTAACTTTAATTTGATAACGATATTATAACCAACCCATTAGGGGTGTTATTGTCTAAAATAAATAAATATCCATTTTTATCAAGTTACAGATAAGAGTTGGTGGGAGAGTCGTGTGTTGAAGACGACAAACCAAATGGTTATTTCAAGAAGCTCTCCCTATAATTTGTTTTCAGTTAAGCCATTCGAGACGCTCCTTATCACTGTATATGCAATCATATTTCCCTTCTTCTTTTCGTTTGCTGTTTTGTAAATGTGAGATATCTCAAATCGACGGTATAAGATGTGGGTACGGTTTTGTCCTGAAAAATGAGTTTGGTGATGTAATTCTTTGACTCAGCTTTTCCTTCTTCCCATGGTAACCATGATTTTCTCCCTCATATTTCTGAATTTAAATTCAAATTTATGGAACTATAAATATGGGTTGCTATTTCTTTGACATTGTGTGCAATAATTCAGCTTGAACTTCTTATCTACATAATCTCATATCTTCAACTTGTGCTAACTAGAGGCATTATATCGAGTTAAGAAGGTATATGAGGATGACACAATCCTCATTATGTTTGAGTTGCTTGGAGCAGAAGTTACTCCAACTAAGGTAAAAATTGTAGTGTTTTTTTTAGAATGATTACTCTATCTTTTCTACTATGTTTATGTCAATCAATATTAATGTTTTTTTTATGGTTTCATTGCCACTAAGTGATATATTTCATCTTAATTCCCTCATTTCAGATTTTGTACTTTATAAATACATTAGATATATGTTATCATTAATTATATCTTATTCACTATTGTAGGAGTTTATCTTTCAGCTGATCATTAGTCATGTTTCGTTAGGATCTGATGGCTGTTGTTCCAATGCAAATTTAACCACTGTCAAGAAGAACCTCGAAGAAGCAATGGGTGATGGAATTATTGTGATTGATGGTGTTGTGAAGGTGATTAAGAAGGAGCCTAAATGAAGCATTTGGTGTTTGACATTTTGAGTCTTTGTATATAACTGAACTAGTGCTTTAAGTGTTTTTTTTTTAGTCAATTCTATCTAGCTTCTAGGTGTATGGTGTGATTCATAGTTTGTGGCTTAGAATCTCTTTTGAGGAAGTATATGTTGTTGTAATGGAGAATATGAAGCAATTAAGTTTGTTTGGTTTGGGCAGCTTTGTATAGATCTATTGCCAATCAGCTTTGTATTGATTCTTAGTAATGAATGACCATTTTTTTACCATGTTCTGAGTTTTTTTTAAAATAGTCATGCATTATTTAATTTCTTCATATAATCTGAATTTGTTCATGTCCTACTATTTATTTCTGTGGGGCAATTTTGATTTCATGTTATTATTTATTTAGGTGTAGGATTGATCAAATGCATAAGGTATTAAGTTACTCTCTTTCAATTTCGATTCGTTGCTATCGTCGATTTTGATCTTTTAATTTTTCATCAAGTTTTATCATTGCCTCTCGACTATGCTCTGATACCATAACAAAAGTAGAATCATCGAAAAATTGAAATCGAAGATAGCAAAAAATTAAAATCACTGATACCATAACAATCAAAGTAGTTAGAAAGGGAAATGGAAGGGTAGTGTAATTGGTGCAACACAAATGGACTACTCAGACAACCATTTATGAGTTTTTTTTTTAATTATGATTTCATTGTTTCATAAATCTTCTAAATATTTAAGTTGTTGATATGACTTTTACACGTAATTTTTCAATGACATTTCTTTCTCTTCCTTTTCGTATCAAGCTTCTATTTCTTCCATCAAGTTTCTATTTCTGTTTGCTACTTAAGATTTCATCAAGTTGTTTTCATCAAGCTTTTCTTTGATTTATTGCTCTATTTCGATTTCAATTTTTTACTATCTTTGATTTCGATATTTTGATTCTTCATCAAGTTTTATCATTGCTTCTATTTCTACTATGCTTTGATACCATAACAAAAGTAGAATAATTAAAAGATAAATTGAAGATAGTAAAGAATCAATATCACTGATACCATAACAAACGAAGTGGTTAAAAAGGGAAATGGAGGGGTAGTGCAATTACACTACAAGAAAATTCGTGATTTGCGAAGGATAAATCCGCCGCAAATCACATAAAATCCACCGCAAATTATATTTTTGTGGCGGATTTGCGGCGGATTCGTGCCCATCGCAAAAACTGTCGTTGCAAATTTATTTGCGGTGGATTTTAGTTTTCGCCCCAAATTTGAGACGGATTATGCCGCACTCAAATCCGGGCCAAGAAATTTCTTCACGGGGCCGAAACAGATTAGTTGCCCGTAAATTTGTGGCGGATTTTAGCCGCCGCAAATTTGCGGTGGATTTTAGCCTCCGGTAATTTGCGGCGGATTTTAGCCGCCGCAAATTTGTGGCGGATTTTGCGGTAGATTTTGGATCAGAATTGCATTCGTCATGCGTCATTTGCGGCAAATTTTGCGGCAGATTTTTTCGCCACAAATTTTTGACCATTTTAATATTAAAAAGGAATTGTTCAAAATCCATAATTATATTATTAATACATACAGCACTCAGATTTTAATTTCAACCTGCCAATGCATTCAAAACAACACTGAAACATCAATTTTAACTTGTTAAAGTATTTAAGCAATCCATAAAACAAACATAATTCATACAAAGTTTCGTCAAATACAAAGTTTAGCAAGAACTATCATAATCCTAAAACATCAATTTCAATCCATATGATCATTATCATTGTCATCTTCATGATCATCTTCAAGTATCTTCATTGTGTTCTTCTATTGGTGGTTGTTGCTTTGGCTTGTCGAAAGTGCCACGGCTTGCAAATATGATTTCATCATATTACCAAACATTTGTTGTTGTTGAAGTTGGTATTGTTCAAATCGCATTCTCCACTCCGCCTCACGTTGTTGGTCACGTTGTTGGCTTTGTTGCTCCATTTGTTGTTGAATCTCCTGAACCCGATCCAACATCTCCGCCGCAAATCGCTTCCTTCACCCGATTAACATATATAAATACAAATTCATTAATCATTCCACAAATAAATTATTTAACCTAAAATACGAAAAATGAAATGATTGAGTACATCCATCAATATTCTAAAAACCAATTAATAAAAAAATATTGCAACTATTACTTAACTTGATTAATAACGTGTTCAGGAACTTGACTCGATCTAGGCCTTGAAGATGATGATTCTTCATGGTCATAGATAGACGCTTGAGAACCAAGACCATAAACACGCCCCTTTTTTACCCCGCCAACAGTCTAAATCCAAAGGTCACGACTGGTCAGTTGTGTACCAGATGCCCCTTCTTCATTGGAGCACTGAGAAGATTGTTCAGAATTCCTCCTTAAGATGAAATAAAAAAACTGTTATGACTATTATTATAAGATGAGTTAATATTAAAATAAAAAATTATAAGTTAAGAAATACTAACATATATATCATGAGCTTTTGTAGAAACCCATACAGTACGGTCTTCTTTTCTCAAATGTATGTGACGAAATGTCTCATCAACTGTAGGTTCTCTACCCCAAGCCTTAGCCTGTAATAATGAGAAAATAAGTTAATAACAAAATAATAAAAAATATTACTAAACAACTAACGATAATAGTTACCAATTTTTGTGCATGGGTGCCGGTAGAAATGCAACCACCGTGTGCAAGCATCCACCAAAGTTGTCGAAGCACGATTCATCTTTGCTTGCTGACATTTCTCCTTATACACGCTACTAGCCCAGTGCCTGCATAAGTCTTCCCATATGCCTTCTCCAATCCAAAAAGGCCTTTCATTTAAGTTGCGTGCCTGCCCTAGTAAACCTGATAGTCTCTTCGAACTACGACTATTATATGCCTTTCGCATATGGTTATGATGCTGAGGCATCCACCAAACATAACCCTTCAAAAATATGTCGTAAATATCAGGACAGTTAAAAAATTTTGCACTATTATAAGACAAACAAACATAATTAAATAGATAAAAAATGATACATACTTGAAACTCTCGAAACCACATTTCTCTAGTATCCTTGGGTATTTCTCCCCAAGATGTCCAAGGTTGATTATACCTAGATCGTATAATCTTTGTTATGGCATCAGCAGCAGGTTTAGATGGTAGAAACCTACGATACAATTTAAAAAAGGAAATGTAAATATTCTCAATAAAAAAAATTTAAATGCGCATAACTATAAATAAATAACAAGTACTAGTACACATACCCAAAATCACCATCGGGCTCAACAAATGTCTTGTTGCTTTGATTTGTTGCAGAAATGGGAATATTAGAATCACGGGTAGCCGGATCGATGTGTACTCGGTGACTCACGGTACCGGTGACGGACCAATAGTAGGTGACCCTTAATCATAAGATGTACCATATAGTGAATGTGAAGTATGTGATGTGCGCGTGATCCGGGTGTGGGTATCATAATGTACTCGAGAAGATGGTGGTCAAGCAAACCTGTAGTGGGCAATATTGGATCCGGGGGTGGAGATGATCCTCGATGTTTGCCCCCAGGTGGCCTCCCTATATTGATCCTAAGACGTCGAGGTTGCTCCTTCTCCTTCTCCTTCCCTTTTCCCTTATCACCTCGTGATTATGACATCTACACAAATAAAAAAAATATAATGTAAATAAATTTCAAACACAACACAATAATTAATGTATAACTAGTAACTACAACATATTAATATAAGTCTATACTCACAATTATGAGGAAACATTGTCCTCATCACTATTTGTTTCATATTCATGATTGGAAGATGTTTCATCATCGTCGTCACTAAAACTTTGCTCATCTTCATCATTTTCTTCCTGTCTACTAAAACCAACATCTTGAACTATATCAAAAACCACATTGGTGTCTTGCAAATGGTCAATGAGATCCACATCAACAATTGGATCCACAGGAGTCATAGTATCATCTTGAAATGCAATTTCTTGAGCACTTTCAATTTCAACTCGACCTCTTGCCTTAGTCTTTATTACCACCCACCATTGGACCTTATCCTTTTTCTTTCCAGGGAAAGGAACGTAATACACTTGTCTCGCAGAGGAAGCAAGGATAAAAGGATCAAACCTCTCGTATCGTCTAGTGTGTCGAACCTCGACAATCTTATAATCTTTGTGAACTCTTGTACCTCTATTAATCATAGGATCAAACCATTCACATTTAAAAAGAACAACTTTTTTTTTTGGTTCCCCAGGATATTCTAACTCAACCACATCTTTTAGTATTCCATAATAATCATTTTCATTTTCACCATTAGTTGAGCCTTTAACACACACGCCACTATTGATTGTTTTCTTCCCATCTGACCAAGCATCTGTGTGAAATTTATATCCATTGACAAAATATATTGGCCAAGATGTCACACATCTACTAGGCCCCCATACCAAATCATGCAAGTAAGAATTATTCACCATATTTTGTGGATTGTGAACCTAGAAAAAAATATAGTTAATGTTAATGATCTAAATCATATATAATGATTGGGATCAACAATTTAGTAATGTTTAAATACTTACATAACTTTTGAACCACTCTATAAAATTTGCATTTATTCTTTCATTTGAATGTTCCTCAGAATGTTGAAATGTTGTAAAAAACACTGAAAAATTAAAAGTTTATGATTTGATTGTTAGTTAGCAATACATTTGAAATTTAAACTTAACTTAGTAGTACCACTTACTTGAGGTATGGTTCAACTTCTTCACAATTTAGCAAGATGTGCAATGTCGCAGATTTCATCTCAAAGATCATTTAGCCATTGTATTTTTGATGTTCCATAACCTCACCAGGTTGATTAAAAATTGACAAAGTCGATTCCATTGACATATTTTCATCAGTATCATCATTTCGTCCAACTCTAGTTCTCATTGACTTAACATGAGGCTCAAAGTAAAATGAACAGAAATGAGATATCTCTTGAATCAAATAAGCTTCACAAATAGAACCTTCAACCCGAGCTTTGTTCTTAACTGTTTTCTTTATCTTGTTTAAGTACCTCTCGAATGGATACATTCATCTGTATTGAACTGGGCCACCTACTCTTGCTTCATAAGGTAAATGGACTGGTAAATGTTCCATGGAATCAAAGAAACCCGGTGGAAATATCCTTTCCAATTTACACAAAATTACCGGAATGTTCTGTTCCATTTGAAGCATGTCTTTTTCCGTCAAAGTCGTTGAGCACAAGTCTCTAAAAAATTGACTCAATTCAGTCAAGGGCTTCCAAATTTGATCTGGCAACAAAGAAAAGGCAATTGGAAGCAAACTCTCCATAAATACGTGACAATCATGACTCTTCATCCCAGACAATCGTAATTGATTCATGTGTCCACACATCCGCTAAGTTTGAAGCATAACCATCCGGCATTTTTAAATGTTGCACCCATTCACAAACAATTTTCTTTTGCTCTTTTGTAAAAGTATAATTAGCCTTTGGTTTCATGATCTTACCATTTGGAAAATCAATAAGCTCCAATTCTGATCGTTGACAATATTCTTTTAAGTCCATTCTTACCTTGATATTATCCTTTGTTTTGCCCTTAACATCCATAACAAAGTGTTGAATATGTTATCAAAGACATTTTTCTCAATATGCATGACATCTAAATTATGCCTAATTAAATTATCCTTCCAATATGGTAACTCCCAAAATATGCTTTGCTTAGTCCAATTATGATAAACACCATACCCATGGTGTTTGCACGATTGCATTTCAGCTTATTTTACTAAAGATACTAACAATCTCACTTAATTCATGTCCAGATAATCTTGGTGGAGGCAAATCAATCACCACAGTTTTCTTCTTAAATGCATTTTTGTTTCTTCTAAACATGTGATCAACATGCAAGAATTGACGATGACAGTCAAACTATGAATTTTTTCCCCCATGTTTCAAAGTGAATGTCTTTGTTTGATCCATGCAATATGGACATGCTAATTTACCAGCAGTCATCCATCCAGACAACATTTCATATGCTGGAAAGTCATTTATTGTCCACATCAATGCCGCCCTCATCATAAAATTCTGTTTGCTTGACACGTCATAAGTTAAAACACCCGCCCATAAAATTTTCAGTTCATCGATTAATGGTTGTAAATAAACATCAATCTTGCTCTTGGGATTGTTAGGGTCGGAATAATGCATGTTAGGAACATGTATGGGGCAATCATACACATTTCGGAGGCGATTATATGGAGTGACTATCACAGGCCAACAAGAATAAGGAGAAGCAGATTGATTGTATGGAGCGAAACCATCAAAGACACAAACCAAGCCTAACATTTCTAGGATCAATTGCAAATTCAGGATATGTCCTATTAAAATGCTTCCATGCTTCACCATCGATGGGTGAGACATCTCCCCCAACTTCCTATTATTTTCAAGATGCCATCCCATGTGTGCAGATGAGCTCATAGAGGAATACAACCTCTTCAAATTTAGGAATAAGAGGTAAATAATGCATTCTTTTCACCTAGGAATTTCATTGTTATTTCCATTGCTTTGGTTTTACGAAGTTCGTATCTTTCAAAGACCACAAAACTTACATTGTCTGGCATTGTCATAGTATAACATACAACCATTTACATAACAATCTATTTTTCTTGAAGCAAGCCCGAGTTTAGAAACCAATTTTTTTGTTCTATAGTAATTGAGAGGAATTCGTGATCCTGGAGGAGCAACCTCTTTTAATATCTCCATAAATGAATCAAAACACGCACGCGTTACATTATAATCAGATTTGAGGCTTAACATTCGAATCGCCAAGGATAACTCGAATGAGTTTCGCAGCCATGGTTGTGCCATAATGGTTGACTTGAAGCATTTAATAGATCATAAAACTCTACGGCCTCCTGGATGTGGAGGCTCCTCAACACTCCGTTGAAAATGACCCCTAAAATCCCCAAATTTGTTCCACCGCATCACAAATCATATTTTGATATCTATCAACCATGTCTTCCTCCTCTAATATAGGACTACTAGCAAGTGTTCACATCAAAGTTTATATCTACACTAATTGGATCAGGCTCTTCCTCTCCATGATCTGTCCAATACCAATACCTAGGTTTGAATCCTTTTTTATACAAATGAACTTTCACAATCTCAGGTTTCAACAATTTCCCACTATAACACGTCAAACATGGACACCTAATTGTTCCTTCACTTAAGTAATGAGAAGATCGACATGCATAATTCACAAACTCTTCAACTCCACGTACAAAATCTTGTGTAAGTCCTCTACGACCCGAATGAGTCCTATTATACATCCATCTACGATTTTCTGGAACTACCATTTTCTGCAATTATAATTTTACACTTAATCAAAATACAAAAATGTAAAATGCACAACACATGTTGCATAATTAATACATTTTAAAATTATACTTGTATAAATATTTCAATGCAAACAATTATTTTCTCCAAAATCTTAAAATCTATTGACATGGTATGACCCTATCCCATTCAAGAAGAAACCTTTTCAGCACTTGATTGATAGTACTCTTAAAAATCACACATCATATACTTGATGAAATTTCGACAGCATTTCCCATTGGTCTCCAAGTACACGACTAGAAAATGGTGACATCTACCACGATCAAGTATGCACCCAGAGAACAAAAGGATATGTTGTACAACAAAATTTCATCAAGTATATGGTATGAAATTTAATGAGTAACTATAATCAAGTGAAGTAAAAGTTTCTTCCTAAACTGTCCAAATTGGACAATTCAAGATTCAATATAATGAGCACTTCCTTCAAAAAGTACCTGTGCTCATTAATATTGAATCTCAAACGGGAAACTAAGGCTTTGCTCTCTAATACGATTTACCACATGCATCAAATATATTACAAAGACAACAATACCAGTCAGAATCACAGTACATTGCAATAATCAAATTCAAATTGATCATAGACATAAATTTTTGAAACCCATTCGTTTCCATGTGATCAAATTCTAAATCTCTATTTCACAATGTACAAATCACTCATCTTCTCAGCAAACAAATCATTGGTTCAAATACTACACCAATTAACAGAGCAATCAATTAACAGTGGGGTACCTACTTGGTAGGTGGGCAGACTGGTGGAGGCTTGGAGCAGTGGTGGCTAGCTGGGTCGCAGGTGCAGCGGGGTCGGGGGGTCGCAGGCGGCGGTGCAGCGCGGTTGGGGGGTCGCAGGTTGGGCGGTCGCGGGTTGGGCGGTCGCGGGTCGGGGTCGCATGGTTGGGCGGTGCTTGGGTCGGCCGGTGGTCGCGGACGGTGTTGGTCATGGGTGGCGGCGGTCGGTCGGTGGTCTGCGCATTGACCGCGCCGAACGGGTGGCGGTGTCTTGGTCGCGCAAGACGACGGAGAGCGCGGTGGCTCGCACAGTGTCGTCGCGGTTCATGGCTCGCGCGGTCGCGGTCGCCGTCCGTGGCGGCGGCAATGGAGGTCCCCGGTCGGTTGAGAGAATGGAGGAGTGAAGGAAGAATGTATGAACTCGGAAAAATGAAAATGGAAGAGGAAGAGGAGGTAGATCTAATTTTTGCGACGGATTTTTTGCGGTGGATTTTCCCGCCGCACATTCAAATTTCAAATTGCGGCGGATAAATCAGCCGCAAAATAAAATTTTAATTTGCGGTGAATTTTGCGGCGGATTTGGCCGCCTCAAATTCGAATCTTAATTTGCGGTGGATTTTTGCGGCGGATTTATTTTCATGAATTTTTAATTTAGTTTTATATTTGCGGCGGAATTCATCCATCGCAATTTACTATTTTATAATTTGCAGCGAATATTTGCAGCGGATTTATCCGCCGTAAAAGTTTTAATTTTTTTTTAAAATTTTTATTAATTTTGCAGAAATGGATATTTTACGCCGCAAAACTTTTTTTCCAATTGCTACAGCCTTTCACGGTGGAAATTTTTACCAAAAAATTTTGCAGCGGCTAATCCGTCGCAAAAATCTGCCACAAAAATTATCCGCCACAAAATCTGCCTCTAATTGAGACGGATCATAATCCGCCGCAATGCTTTCATAATTTGCGACGGATACGAATCCGCCGCAAAAAATCCGTCGCAAATTTACTATTTTCTTGTAGTGTTAGTGCAACATAAATGGACTACTCAGACAGTCATTGATGGGTTTATTTTTTATTTTTTTAAATTATGATTCCATTGTTTCATAAATCTACTAAATGTTTGAGTTGTTGATATTATTTTTACACGTAAATTTCCAATGGGATTTCTTTGTCTTCTTTTTCGTATCAAACTTCTACTTTTTTTCATCAAGTTTCTGCTTCAGCTTCATCAAGCTTTTCTTCGATTTCATGCTTTCTTTTGATTTTGATTCTTTGCTATCGTTGATTTTGATATTTTGATTCTTCATTAAGTTTTATCATTGCTTCTATTTCTGCTATACTCTGATATCATAACAAAAGTAGAAGAATCGAAATATCAAAATTAAAGATAATGAATAATCGAAATCACTAAAACCATAACAATCAAAGTGGTTAAAAAGGGAAATGGAGAGGTAATGTAATTGGTGCAACACAAATGAACTACTCAGACAATCATTGATGAGGTTTTTTTTAAATTATGATTCTATTGTTTCATATATCTTCTAAATGTTTGAGTTGTTGATATGACTTTTACACGTAAATTTCCAATTACATTTCTTTCTCTTGTTTTTCATATCAAGCTTCTGCTTCTTCCATCAAGTTTCTGCTTTAGCTTTCATCAAGTTTTTCTTCAATTTCATGCTCTCTTTTGATTTCGATTCTTTTCTATTGTCAATTTCGATCTTTTGATTATTCATTAAGTTTTATCATTGCTTCTATTTTTGCTATGCACTGATACCATAACAGAAGCAAAAGAATCAAAAAATCAAAATCGAAGATAGAAAGAATCGAAATCGCTAAAACTACAACAACCGAAGTGATTAGAAAGGGAAATGGAGGGATAGTGCAATTAGTGCAACACAAATGGACTACTTAGATAACCATTAATGAATTTTTTTTTAATTATGATTCCATTGTTTCATACATCTTCTAAATGTTTGAGTTATTAATATGACTTTTACACGTAAATTTCCAATGACATTTCTTTCTCTTATTTTTTGTATTAAGCTTCTGCTTCTTTCAACTAGTTTATGCTTTAGCTTTCATCAAGCTTTGGTTGTGTTTTCATCAAGTTTTTCTTCAATTTCGATCTTTCGATTCTTCATCAAGTTTTATCATTGTTTCTATTTCTACTATGCTCTGATACTATAATAAAAGCAAAAGAATCAAAAGATCAAAATCAAGATAGCAAAGAATCGAAATTGAAGATAGCAAGAAATCGAAGAAAAATCCAAAAGTTGACTTTTATACTAACTTCTTATACTAACCCTTTAAACCAGTACTTATTACACATTATAAATAACAAAAATCCAAAAGATACATCACAAGGACATTTGTTCAAGCACAATTCTTATTTTAAAAACTCTCATTGGCCATCATTAGGGAAAACTATAACCTTGAATAGGTTGTGGAAATGATGAATCTTTTTTAGTATAAAAAATCATGTCCTCACAAGATAACTGACATGTTACTCCAATCCTAAACTACCAAACTTCACCATAACAAAACCTCTTATGCATTAAATTTAGTCTAGCGATAAAAAAAGAAAAGAATTCCATCACACACATATTAGTTTTTCTCAATTTTCATTTCCTTAAGAACAATCGAAAAAGCATCACCACTTGCACTGTGAGGACCTCCATCGAAACTCCTATTTACAGGAGTCAACTTTGCACCAACGCATTCGCCAATTGATTGGCCAAGGCACAACTCAGACTCATTAAACTCATTCAGTAGAGATTACAAAAAGAAGAAAGTATAAATTAACCAAAAACACATATGAAATAAAAAAATTAAAGCAATAATAACTTAAGAAAAACAAACTACCACTTTTATCATTCATATTATCCATTTAATTTCAAATCACAGGACACAAAAGAAGGAACCTTATTGTGGATGAGTTAGGTTTAGGTTTAAATGTTATTGGTGCAAGAGTTGTGATAGGTAATCATATTGGAGAAAAAATTTACATTCCGTAGATGAATTTAATATCCTCTGATATTGGACTACCCTTCAAATTTCAAAGAAGACAATTTTCTTTATCTCATTATTTTGCGATGACAATTAACACAAGTCAATGACAAACATTATCTCATGTTAGTTTGTATTAACCTCGATCAATATTTTCACATGAACAATTATATGTTACTATATCTCGGGTTAAATGTAAAAGCAAATTAAAGATATTGATTTTCATTGATGATGGAGATCTTTGTTCAAGAACCAATAATGTAGTATTTAAGAAAGTTTTTCATAACATTTAAATTCATGTTTGTAATGTTTTGTGCTAATCTCTAGTACATATATTATTTGATTGATTATTGTACAATACGTGATTTTGTACATGAATTAGTTAGCTGATTTATTTTTTTAAATGATTATTTATTGTGCTAGATGATTTTTGGATGACATTGACATTATACTTTTTTTTGCTCCTCACTATATTTTGAATATCTATTATATACATAGTTTGTAAATTTAAATTTTTTCTCATATAAATTAATAAATAAAAGAAACATACTTCGTTTGTTTCAATTGATAGATTAATATAAAAACAAAAGAAAAAATATTTAAAATTAAAATATAATCTTAATTTTTATAACAATTTAATTTTAACTGTAAGCAATAATAACAAATTTTAGCCGTGCGTTGCACAAGTAAATATCCTAGTTGATGACGAAACTCAATAGTTGAGGGGGTGAATCATATCAGTTTAAAAGTGAATGGTATAAATTGCAACCTAAATTTTTAGGAGATAAATGGCACCAATCGAAAATGCGGGAAAATCACACCAATTAAAACAAGAATAAATTACATATAAAGTAAAGTTGACACAAGATTTTAAAATCTACCCAAAATAGAGTAGGCCTTGATTGGAAATAAGGAGGTATGCTAAGGACTTGCATGGTAGCTTGGTCTTTTTTTATGTTTTGCTGTACAAAGGGCCTTGGTCTTTTTCTTGTAAAGAGTGAGATGTTAACTCAATCTTGGAAAATGAATTCAAACCAAATGAGTCAAGTATTATTGGCTCATTCTCAACTTATTTCATTCCAACCATAGCTCCAAGCCTCCAACCTTCAAGCCTTTTCTTTTTTGTCTTGAGTGAAATGCGGGCATTAACAGGCCAATTTATCACAATTGAAGAACAACAATGTATTGGGTTAAGCAGAAGCCCAATAAAGGAAAGCAAAGTTGATTGGGCCAAGCCCAAACATAGCCAACATTGCTGGACGCCTTCGATCCGATTCGATGTTGCAGTTGCAGTGGACGAGGTCTTGTTTCATGGATCGCCGGAAAAGCAGAGAGAAAACGACGGCGACTCAAGCCTCAACCGTGGATGCACCACCGCAAATCTCATTTTCAGAGGCATTTATCGTGAATCTGTTTTGCGTTCTTGGCTTGGCTTTAGCATTCTGTGTTGCTAACAATGGCTACTTCATCGACCTCGTCACTGATCCTTCTCGCACCCTCTTCTTCATCTGGGTACCATCTTTTTCTCCCAATTTCTTTTCTTTTCATTGATATAACAATGCCCAATTTTTTTTTTCTTATTCTCTTAATGTGCATCGTTTTTTAGATCGTAGAGCTCCCAATTGTGATCCTTCTTTATAGTCGCTATCGCCAGCGATGCACGGTACGGGTTCCATTTTATTTCTAATTTATTTGTTCAACCCATCTTTTTGTTGGTACCAACTTTAGTCAGAAGAACATGGAAAAAATGTTTTTTTTTTAATTTGGTAATAATAAAATTTAGTAGGAAATTAAACTTCATTGGATTTGAGAAAATAAATTTTAAAAAAATTGTTCGTGATATATTTTCTAGTTTAATTTCTCAGTAACCGACCAATTCTGTGCTCATCTGGTTTCTTCTTCTGGGATGCTCTTAGTTCTGTTTTGGTGCGATTTTGTGCAGTACCTGCAAGCTGTTGGAAGAGGCATGTTGGGAGTGACTGTAGGTTAGTTGAAACTTGGGCTTCTTCTTTCGTTCCTGTGTTTGTTTTTGGTTAATTTGCATGTCAATGGTTTTCGTATTAGTACTTCTTTTCTTGTCATGGTGATAATGGTGTCTGGACACAACTCAACAACCACTGCATTGCTGGTGTGTTATTGGCTCCAATAACCTGAACTGGCTGCTGTTTGGGATGAAATATTAGAAATTAAGCAACCTTCCCAAAACATTTTACCGAAAATAATTAAGCCATAGGATAAGTATCGTTTTCTAACATATCATTTATGACCCTGTTCTCTTTTTTATCTTACCTTTGTATTTTTATCATCTCTGATCATATTATTTATTATTCTCTTTCTTGGCAGTGTCATTTTAAAAATTTTAAGGTATGTGACTCACTAATTCACTATTTTCAAAAATGATGATAGTTCTTGTATCTTTTACTTTTCAGGGGCACTACTAAATTCTTTAGGAGCTATTGTTCTGGGGGCGCCTGTTACCTTTCAGTATGTGAAATGAGTGGTATATAGAGTACAGTTTTTAATTTTTTTATATCTGCATAACGCTGGACATAGAGGTCATTGTTGAGGAAATAAAGGATTAAGTGTTGATATTGTTGTTCCTTTATACAAAACAAGCGGTATTTTCTTAATTATGTTCTATTGTGTATTTAAATTTTTTTTTAACTTTTAACTATGAAGATCTACTTATAACTAGAGCACATTATGACTTATGCAAATCTACATGACACAGGTATCTTTCAAAGACTGTAAATTGGTCTCTTATGATGTCATTGTTCACGGTGAGTGCCTATTTCATTGCCATTTTCTTATTTTACAACACCTTGAAGACTATTTTATTGGACTTGATTAATGTCTTATGTTTTCCATCTATTTAACTCATGATATTTTACATTATTTTATCTTGCTTTTCTTTTTTCTTTTTTCTGTTTTTGAAAAAAAAATTGATCATGTATGAAATGTATTGCCCTAATACTATACGTAAAAGTTAAAAACAATGGGTTGCAATTCAAGTATGTTTAATGTGTGAAAAAAAGGTTCCCAAAAATGCCAGTACCGGGAAAAAATTATATTGGTCCAAAATTTAGAGGAAATTAGAAATTTCCCCTGCTTTTCCCCTTTCACATGATAAAATTTTGGCATTCTAGTGTTGGAGAGAATTTGTGTACTCACAAAATCCCACCCATTCTCCAGTTGCTCCCTGTTTTTCACACATGCATCTCATGTGATTGTAGAAGGTTCCATAAACTAGCCGTGCTCTGTTTCTAGTATCTAAGCATCTCAAACTCCGGAAGACCATGATAGCTAGCAAGGAAAGTCCCCTTCCAATTGTAAATTGAAGTGAAAATCAGTGAAATATATAATTATCACTTTCACACATGCAATATCATTTCAAACAAGTCTTTTGTTCTTGGAAGTTTCTCAATTATTATTATCTCCTACAACCATATTGTTCAAGTAGTGAAAAATAATTCTCAGAGGTTTCTTTTCAACCTCCTTCCTTTTCCCTGAATTAAATACAACTTTAAGTTTTAATGGGATATACCTATTTTTTTCAGGCTATGGGCCCATGATTATGTGTATAGTGCATATATAAACTCACATCTTGTACTATGGCAGATAGTTCCAGCATCTTGTGTTCTTGGTTCATCATGGGCTGATTGGCGTCGTATATTTGCATAAACAAAGTATGTTCCTTGTAGAAATATTTTCTTACCGTATTTGGTCATGAAAAGGTTCTGTTTTTGGGGCGCACACGGGGAGTGGGGGGTCATTAATGGCAGAGTTAATGTTATATATTGAGCTAATTTTGCTATCTGTTTATTTAAGCCCTTCAGTAGTTCAGTTGATTACTATTAAAATTATTGATTATTATTTACATCTTTGTTGTTTTTCCTTTTATTTAAATTTAGGCCAAATGGATCTGTAGAGTATTTGATTTGTTTGCCAGCTCATGGAGCTGTTATTGGGGGCTGGTTTTGGGGCTTGGCCAATGCCACTTGACTGGGAGAGACCATGGCAGGTAATTTTTCTTTCCTAGTCCTCTTTCCTTGAAATTCATTGACCATCATATGCTAAAATCATAGTGCAAATGGCAAGAGCATTTCATGCCCGAGTTATGTCACTTTCACAAATCTTTATAAACAAGCTCGTCACAAAGACACATATTTTTATGCATTTATCAATCCATTGTTTTATTTGTTTAATCAATGCACATGTTTCAATAATTTATATTCCTTTAATTAAATAACATTATGAAAAGTTTGGGAGAAATTTTTCTGAGAGTAGCATTACTCTTCTTACCGTTCTTCCTAGGTTTGGTTCAGAAAGGGAAAGAATTTCAATAGCATCATGTGCAGCAGCTGTCTTATAGCCCTCATTTTCGTATTTCTCTCTTTGGTTATGCTTTCAGCTTAGGCTTTTACTAACCAAGAGGTAGATCACTAGATCTTATATTGAATCTAGAATGTGGGAGGATTATGGTTAAGATATCTAGATTACTGTTTGGCAATGTTTATCTTTCAGAAGGGTGCAAATATCCTACCCAGACCCAAAAACTGTAAGACATAGTAATATAAAAATGTTGAAAGTTCATCTGATTTCATGTCAAATTATGTAATTCAGTCTCCTTGTCTTGGTTTTTTACTGTTTTAAGTTTTCTCTATTTGGCCATTACGATCTTAACATATTTTATTAATTTGTAGGAATGGCCTATTTCTGTGAGCTATGGAGCAATAGCCGGTTACCTAGTGGCATTGGTTGCATCATGTGGCTTTGTTCTTGTTCATGGTAGATCACAGCATGTGAAACGAGACTGAAGTGCCAAGTGCCTGATTATCACAAGCTTACTTTATAACTAACAGGAAATTTTGATTTATTTTCTTTTGGCCCCCATACAGTGTAATTTTCATCCCCGGCCCTCATTTTTCTCCTCCTCGTCCTTGTTTCAAAAAGCTCGGGGAGTATGGGGTAGGGGTCTATTTTTTAATACTTCATGCTAAGTATGACTTAAACATTTGTTTATTACGTTAGGCATTTCAAACCTTGTACACATGTCGACAATTTCTTATGAAAATATGTGCGTTGTAGCCCCTTATCCTCTCTACCTGCACCTTCAGTAATTTATAATTTTGCATTCTAAGCCATGGCAGATATCCTTGATGTAAAGGACTTCGCGAATTGCCTTAACATTATTTTAGTTTTACTGTTATCCTTGTACACATTTTCAGGCATGTAATGTGTTAGTTTGAATAAATGATCTAATTCTATTTTTAGAATAATTAGGTCTAATTTTACCTTAAAAAATTTCACCTTAAAAGCTAATTGATGGGAAGAGATTTGTCTAAGTTATTATAAATAGTACTTTGTCTATATACTTAATCAATGAACGACCTTCACATATGAAGCATGAAGTTTCCAGGACTGGATATTTGTAAGGGGACTCAATTGAGATCTCTACCATGATATCATATTAGAATAACTTCCTCAAATTCTACCCTAAGAGTTAACTAACAGGAAGAGTTAGTTAACTCATTATAAAAAGTCTTTTTCATACTTAGAGCCCATTTGTACCAATATACTTAAGAGCCCATTTGTTTTACTATTAAGGAAGCTCATGCTTGCTATGGGAAAAAAAAGCTTCAGAAAGGTTTTTTTTTCTTATTTCTAGTTGGCAAAATGTCAACCAAACAAGCCGTTAATCGATGTGGAGCCTTATAGGTCATGTAACGCCATTAAATAAATCAAATCAGTTTTAAGTGTTTAACCCTTTGAGTCAAACAATAAACAACACTTTGGTTAGTAACACTTGACGAGGTCGAACACTAGGTAATAGCCATTTTCAGCAGGCAATTCAACGTAGCATACTCGCATCCCACACACACAACATAATTCTTCCCCTCTCCTACGTCATTGCCCTACTTCTTTTTCACTTTTTGTTATTGAGAAACTATGAATCTTCAATTGATTATACTGAATGGAAATACTATTTCTGTTAGGAATGGTTCAAGAAACAATAATGTGTCTTGTATGCAGGCAACTGCAGCCTTGTTACACGAAACAGAAGAATTCAAAGCAGCCGTAAACCGTCTACTAACTAGGTCAAAATTTGCATCTACTCCTCCTTCCTCTGAAGGCTAACAATTTCTGGTGGTTAGACGGGAAGCCTTTCTACATATACAATACAAGTCGTTTGCTGCAAGAATAATCTCATAACATACTTTTTCAGCCTGTTACCAGATAAAACACTTACAAATCAACAATAACAGAGATGGACATCAGGATTCAGAATTCATAAAGAAAAGAAAAAAAAATGGCCAGATGCATGGTTTTGATAGGGAGCTTCATTGCTCTCTCTGTTTTGTTAATCGGTGCAACAGAAGGTACAGTATATACAGTTGGAGACAGCTTGGGTTGGAGATTTCCCCCCAATGAAAACTATTACTCCAACTGGGCTAGCACCAAGACTTTCTTTGTTGGTGACAAACTAAGTAAGTTTACTTTGCCTACTTTAATTGTTATTCACTAAATTTCCTTTTCCATTCATTCATACATTTATGTTTGTATCTTGATCCAATGCTAATATTGCAAAATAATCTAGCTCTTAATCAAATGTTTGATGATGGGTTTTGTAACATCTTAATACTATTACTAATAACGTATTCAGACTTATGCATTAATAACTAGAATTAAGTATGTCACGTATAACTAATAAAGTAGATTTAAATTTATATTTTAATAATTCACAGAAAATATGAGCCTAATGCGAAATAAGTTAACGTTCATATACTAAAAGGATAATATACAACGTAATTTACAATGCTCATAAATTACATAATTTGTTACAACATATTAATTATATAATACAAAATACAAAATATCGTCATATCTATTCTACGACTTCGTCTTCCAACTCCTTGTTGAAGCATGTATCCTTGGAAATATTACAGAAATACAAACAAAAAATGGGGTGAAAATTCTAAGAATTCTCAATAATATTATTAAAATTATGTATCATCGTAATACTTCTAGGTGTTTCGGAGAAAAACACGTTTCAAAGTCTTTAATCTTAAAGTAGAAAGGTGACAAAGTATCAAATCAAGTCATTTCTCTTCCCGAAACAAAATTTTAGTTATTAATAGTTTTTGAAAACATTTATTATCAAGCATTAAATATTACTTCCATAAACACTTTCACTCACAATACAATTTCCAAATAAGAACCACGATCATAAATTCATTCAATGGGTCTTATATCATAACAACGTCATAATATGACTATCAAATTCAATTTCATCACAATACTCATTCATTATAATCATTCCATGGATAGTGAGGGAATGTTCATCCTCATGCTACCTTAATAATGAGGGAATCATTCTTCCTCATTTAATATATCTCAATTCTAATAGAGAGAGAATTATTCATCCCAAACTACTTTGATAGGGAGAGAATCATCCTTCCTCATACTATCAATCGTCTAGGGTAAAGAGGGAATCATCCTTCCTCATATTACCCTTTATCCAAGATAGGGAGGGAATCATTATTCCTCACACTATCAATTCCATTCAAGGACAACTGTCCACAATTATCATATACAATTCAAATTAATATTCTATGAGCACTGTTTATTCTATCACACATTCTAGCTCAACCTTAAAGAATTAAGGGAGCAATACAAATTTCAAGCTCAACTTGAATAATGAAGGAGCAATATAATCTCAAATTCACATCAAGTATCCAATACCATTTCTTTCATAACTCATAACACTTCAATTAATCAACATTAAGCAAAAAAGACTTAAGAATATATGTCATAGTATCAAGCTCAATTAAACAAGAATGTGTCACGGTCAAGATTCATATTAAGGCCACCTTTACAAACTCATCAAAGTCAATATCACAAAATATGATCAAGTGTGAACATAATCTAAACCAAAATCAAGTGTCAACAATCATGTGTGAACACTTGAATCACATGATTTTCTATGTGGGAACCATACCCACCATAGGACCAAAATCAAAATACAATGTTTATCGTAATCACAAAGTATGAACATATTGACACAATAATTGAAACTCACACAGACACACGGTTTCAAAGCACATAACACAAAGTCAATATAATTCAAAGCCATGAATAACAAAGCACCAAATAATTAAATTCAAGGTCAACATGTTGGTTCAGTCGTGACTTACACATACATAATAATTTTCCTCATTTTCTCATCACAATTAGCATCATAACTTTGAGTCAAGGTTCATTTAAAGAAGAATAACAAAATTAAAGCAAGAAAGCTCCACCAATTGGTCTTGGCCGTGACTTTCATCAACAATCAACAGAGTTCTGTTTTTATGTATGTCTTGGCCGTGTATTATAAAACACAAGGATCACAAAGTCAAGTAAAATTAAAGTTTGGCTCTGTATTTCAAACCAAAAGGATCACAAAGTCAAATAAAATGATCACAAAGTCAAGCAAAATCAAAGCTTGGCCGTGACATACACAAGTCCAAAGGGTCAGAATTTTGTTTCAAATACCATGTGAAAGAATGAAGAAGATGAAGGTAAAAGACCCCTACCTTGTCTTTTTGCTTCTCTAGCCTTAGTTTCTTGATTTTTCTTCCTTTTCACCTTGTTGTTTCTTCCTCTTTCTCTTCTCTTTTGACTCTGTTTTCTCTGCTGTGTTAGGGGCTGTTTAACCGTGAGATTTAGTGGAAAAAGAGCAAAAAAGAATAAAGTAAGACGTAGGTGAAAGTTGATGGATAAAAGATAGAAATTGGAAGATGAATGAGTGAGCCGTGAAATGAGACTTCTTCTCTGTTTTTTCTGCCCCGTTTCACGCAGAAATGAGGGAGAGAAAATGTGAAGAGAGTTCAAGAATTATAAGGAAAAGGATGCAGAAGTGGCTGGCGGTGGAGTGTAAAAAAGATGACTTAAAATTCATGCCGGAACTTATAGATTTGTTAAGTACATTATAATTCTTCAAAGTTGAATTTTTAAGTTATTATAATTATTATGAAAAAATTTATAACTCATCCAAGCTTTTAAATTTATTTTTCTATAACTTGATGTATATTATTATTTATTAATTAAATTTTATTATTTAATCCCAAATTGAATTAAATTAAGGAATTAAGTAATAAATTTATTGATACTTATCTAGTTAGTATTTTATACCAAAATATTTTTCATATCATATTTTTTATTTTTATGAAATTTTATAATTTTTTAAATTATTTAACTGTTCAATAATTATTTTCTTAACTTCTCTTTGATATCCTTAAAAGTATTAAATTATTTTAGTTTATTTTTTAAAATTTACTACAACTTTTATCAATCATTTATAATTAAAAAATAAATTTTTCATACTTATTTTTAATATATTAATTGATTTTACAGATATTTTAATTATTTTTTGTGTTCAATTTTATAAAATTATAATCAAATTAATTTAAAAAATTACTTAAATTAATAAATAACTCTTACCAATATTATTTAACTTCTATAAATCTGATTAAGATTATTAGGTTAAATAGAATCTTACAGGTCTATTTTCTTTTCTCCCATTTTGACTTGATCAGTAGTATTTAACTGGACTGGTACTCATACTGTGGGAGATGTATCAAAGGCTGATTATGATAGCTGCAACACAATAGGAAAGCGCATTTGGCAGCAATCTTAACGACGCCGAAGTCCATGTTAACCTTTTGCACAGTGGCCCCCGCTACTTCATCAGCACAGTGGGTGAACACTGCTTAAGAGGTATGAAGTTCAGCATCAATGTTGAATCTGGTAATGCTGCTGCTCCAGCTGCTCCACCACCTGGCTCCTCTGCTCCAACACTGTCCTTTGGAATCTTATCCACGGTTCTATCCACCACACTCGCCTATTTCTTCACCGGCATCTAAGTGGACAACCCAGAATATTGTAGGCTTGTAGCTGATGATGTTCTTTGCATCTTCATGTGGGATACATTGTAACATTGATTCATTATAATTTGTAATATTCTTTCGGGCGTGCATTGTATTTGCTTGAAGAAATTATGTACTGTTGACATAAAATTGTTGGCAATAAAATTTCAACATAAAGATTGCTTGCAATTTGCAACTGATGGTCCCAGAAAGTTGGGTTTAGATCCGGTGATGTGCTGTTATACTTACTATTCTAATTTTGATT
This sequence comes from Ormosia semicastrata, assembly GCA_029884595.1. Classification (NCBI taxonomy): domain Eukaryota; kingdom Viridiplantae; phylum Streptophyta; class Magnoliopsida; order Fabales; family Fabaceae; genus Ormosia; species Ormosia semicastrata. The sequence continues at coordinate 19,839,182 of JAQQTO010000043.1, forward strand.
TTTGAAATTAGAGAATATACACCAGAACAACATTGGTTAAAACAGCTTTTTAAGCTTTTCATGATTCCAACAGTACTATCTGCCCACTATTTCAGACATGGTTACATCGTTTACTGAAACAATTTCCATCCGTTGACATTCAACTACTTCTTCTCCTTCTTTCTCTTTTGAAAACGCAGGCTTTTTTGGGATGGCTAGAGAGTTATTTTCGTTTCTCAGCATTGAAGAGACTTCCAGCATGGAAGGCCTATCATTTGCATGTTCTTGGACGCATAACAAAGCAATTTGCATGCATCTCATTAATTTGCATGGTGAAGATGTATCATCAAGTGAAGAATCCACGAACTCCATGCCTTTTCCTTCTTTCCATAACTCATAAGCCTGCAGCCATTAAACATCAAACATCATGGAATTGATATAAGGATTTTCAAAAAGCTGAACCAAATAAAGGAGAAGCTACTCTAATTTGTCCAATCCTTTTCACCAAAGATTGTAGAAATGACTTACATACTCCAAGAGCTTTAAATCTTCACTCTCTCCATAAAAGCCACCTGTCTTCTTGCCACTTATTATTTGTAGAAGTAGGACTCCAAAACTGTAGACATCAGATTTAGTGGAGTACACACCTTGCTTAACGTATTCAGGAGGAACATAACCACTGCATCATAACAAATAATGGAAACAGCAAGTAACTTGTTAAAAATATAATTTTGGAAAGCTAGAATTAATGATGGACCTTTATCATCAGAATACTCACTATGTTCCCACAATCTTGCTAGTGTTTGCTTCTTGTTCATCTTTTGTGAATATTCTTGCCATCCCAAAGTCTGATATCTTTGGCTTCATCTCAGGGTCTAACAAAATATTGCTAGCTTTTAAGTCTCTATGAATTATGGTGAATCTTGAATATTCTTGAAGATAAAGAAGACCCTGTGTAACTCCTTCAATGATGCCAACGCGCTTATTCCAATCTAGCATATGCCGCCTAATAGGGTCTGTGTGCAATTCATATGACAGAAGTAATGTGATTAAAATAAAACCTTAATTTCATATCAAAAGGTTCAAATTTGATTTTTCTGTTCCTCTCAAATTTGGCCCTTCCATTATTTTGGTAACCAAATACCTATGCAACACTTCTAGTAAATCATGTAATTTTAATAAAAATGGTAGCATGGATATATCTACCAGAATGCAGGTGTGAGCGAAAGTCACGTGTTAATTTTCTTTATCCTTCTTTTTAACAAGGAAACATAATCAAACGAACTACACCATTTAAGGCTTTAATTAATTAAAAGAATGATGCATATTTATATTCAAGTATATATAGAGTTTAAAGCTGTAAAGATATCTAACCAAAGAGGTAGTAGTCCAGGCTTTTATTTGCCATGTACTCGTACACCAGCGTCTGCTCTTCTCTTTCAATGCAGAAACCCAACAATCGGACAAGATTCACATGTTGTAGCCTTGCAGTAAGTGTTACCTCATTTTTGAATTCCTCGAATCCTTGTGTAGAAGCTTTTGATAGTTTTTTTACGGCTATTTCCTGACCATCAGGTAGGATGCCCTGGAGAAATAAACACTAATGGTCGGGATCTTGACCGGACAAGGTTATGCTAAGACACGCACGCATTTCCTATCTCCACTAATTTGTCCTTTCAAAACTTATAACATAACACACCACATGAACATGATTTTACCAAATTGATACATACATTGCAAATTATTCTGTGATGAAGGGTGTTACCAATATAGTTAAATAGGACTAAATTTGGATGGTTTTGTTATCAGAAATGCTCAGACCAAGGCAATTTCCATGCCAAAAGGTTGGAGAATACACAAACTAACTATATTTTGCAATAGTTTAATTTAACTAAGAAGAATAAGAATAGAAAGGATCCAACTCTTGAACATTTGATTAAAGAAACTGACATTAACTGTTAAAGTAAAGGCACTTGAATGATTCTTTTGTCAAGATTTTACCTTATAAACAGGACCATAACCACCCTGTCCGAGCTTATTTTCATATGAAAATTTATCGGTTGCCGCTTCAATATCGAAAAATCTATAGACATGTAAATCATGAGCATCTCCATGAAATGGTCCATCAGCTTCTTTGTTCACTTTAAATCGAGAATGTCTAGTAGCATTAACCATCCCTATACTCAGAGTTAAAGGAAGTTAAATAGATGTAAGTCAATTTCTTCATTGATGGACATTTTCGCTCTTTAGTCGTATCATCTCTAAAATCGAAAATAAACATAGCTAGCTGAAAACTTTACCCTTTGATTTGAATATTCTCTTCCTTTTGTAGTAGATTGTGACACCTAACACGAGAATAAGTGTTGCAGTTATGCTCAAAATGATCGCTATTAATTTCCACCACTCCTTTTTGTCGAAAGCTGAGAACGTAACGGTAAATATAAGTTAGAGGGAACATTCTTTTAAAGCTGTTCAAAAAATATATCTGTCAAACTGCAGATGTTGTTTATTTTTAGTTAACTGACAATTAATATTTTGCCTCATTCTTGGTACATTTTTTCTTCATAACACAACGTGGATCTATGATCGGTGTTCTTTCCCTGGAAAATCCATGAAACCAAAAATAAAAGTACATGATCTAAAATTATGGATTTAGTTTAGGACTAAATTTTAGACGTCAAAAGCCAATTTTAGTTCCTTTTTTTTTTTTTGCCAGAATTGTAGTTATATAACTATTGTTACTTTGATTCAAAAAGTCTTTTCTTTTTGGGTAGGGATTCAAAAATAATTTTGATAATAAAGAAGAGTTCTTTACCTGCTGCACTAGCTGCGCTAGTGAGTGTCCATTTGTCGTCATCATGGGAAACTTGCCACTCATAGTAACCAAGTAGCTCCTTTTCCCTGGCATATGACACCTTCTTTTGGACAACCTCCACATCGTCAAAGCCTATCCAAGTTGATCCAAATGAGAAGTAATTTGTTACATAAGTGTCATTATATAGCACTTTAGCCCCATTTTGCTGAATAACATTTTTTATTTCTTTATAGCTTTTGGATCCATCGCCGCCACCTGCTGGACCTGTTGCCGGTGCACCTATTACATTGTTATTGGGGTTTTGGAGTTCCCAAGCATATCCATAGAAAGGCAAACCCAAAATCAACTTGTTAGCTGCTAACCCCTTCCCAATCCATGCCTTGATATTATAGTCTGTGTTGGTATTACTTGCAGGGTCATATAAAGCTGAAGGTGCAGCGGTGAAGTTTTGTCCCAAGGGTGTGTGGTAACCGAATGCATCAACATGTATCCAATTCAAGTTACTTCTAATTGACTCCACAGGGTAAGACCCAAATTCCAAATCAGGTGAAGCTTGAACAGCTGCAGTCAAGATCAACTCTTGAAGGGTAGAGTTTGTTTCTGCCTCAGATTTTGCAGCAGTTCGCCACTCTTGGAAAAGTTGTCCCAGGCTGTCAGCATCAGTGCTTGTCTCAATGGTAGACCAGGACAAGTCCAGGCCCTGAAATCCGTAGAGCCTGGCTATTCTTATTGAAGACTGAATGAAGGGTTTCCTTGAAGAAGCATTGCTAATCATGGATTTGATGGCAATATTGTTTTGGTCTCCACCGGTGGAGAGAAGTGTTGTGATGGATGGGTTCTTGAGTTTGACAATGCTTGTGAAATTAGAGAAGCGTTGCTCATTTGATGAGGATATAGAGAGCTCATAGGAGGAATTGTTCACATCAGCAAAAGCGCAAACCAGGTGAGTATAGAGAGCTGAGTTGATATCAGAAATGGGAAATTCACTGCCGCTATTCCAGTAACCAATTTTGAACCATGATTGTGCTTCTGAGGGTTGGAACTCTAGAGTGCAGAGGAAAACGTGCAAGGACAGGACTAGTGCTATTCTGGACAACATTGAGCGAGTGATGCTTTTTCAGAGCTTCAGCTACCTCACTTATCTGAGAGAAATTCTTTCCTCCACCGTCCAACATAATTTTAGAAGTCACATCACATTTTGTGATATAAGATTCATCAGAAAGAAGAGAGGCCATAGGGGTATATGAGAATTTTCCCTTATGGGAGATATTCTTGCAAAGACCTATAGTCCTATACATACACTCATTATAGGTAGGACACAAATTAATTGTAGTTACCTATCTATCAACAAAGGTAGGTTTATATTAAATGATTTGAGTTTACCAAGTAATTTTTAATTATACACTATATATTATAAATATTTAAATTATTATTTAATATATGTATAATTATGAGAATAATTATAAAAATATATTAATTTTTAAATATATTTTTATATATTAAATAATAATTTAAGTATATAAAAAATAACATAAAAGACTATGCAAACATAAAAATTTATCGAATTTACATCTTTCAAACACGAGCAGAGACAAATTAGTTTGTTCCAACTTAAACCAATGACAAATGTTAATTTTATTTGATTTAAGAGATTGTGTCTAGATACGCTCTATTTTTGTGTAATCGATGGAACAAATTTAGCTGTGATATAGGCTTTATAAATTATAATTAACCTTTGAATAATATTTTTCATAATTTCCAAAGGTTAATACTTAGGATATGAATATCATCCATGTTAATTTTTTAGAGCCATGTTGAAAAGAATATTATTTCTGTAAATTCTTAATCATGATGTATATAGTCTATTTTTTATTAGATAAAAGATGTGAATTAATTAAGATACGTGTAAGTTAATTTAGGCACTAATTGACCGCATAATATAAAAAATAATAATAATTCTAAACCTTCTTAACAAATTCTTTTATTAATTCTTAAATGAAAAAGAATATAATAATTTTTATGTTTTCAATATGTTAAATATATTTATTTTTACTTATTTTTTATTAAATATTAAAAAAATTATTAAGAAAAAGTTATAAGAGAATATAATAAAATTAAAAAAAATTAATGCTTACCTTTTTCTCCATAAAAATCACAATTATGCATACTTTTCTTCTATTATTTATGCACTTGTGGATTTTCATAGGGACCGAAAGAAGACATAACTTTCACAAAAAAAATTTAAAACTCATATATGAGAAAAAGCATTTGATCTTTTAAATATATAATTAAAGAAGAAATTATATAATCTTATATGCCTTTTTTTCGGTTAATCCTATCTATTTTATTAATTTAACTTCATTATTTTTGGACTAGTTAATTCGAATCCCATTATATGTTATAGATAGTATTAGGGGAAAAGTATGTAATTATAAAGTTCTCATTTAGTTTTTATATTACAATTTTAATGATTATTCAGATTTTAGATATATGAACCTTAATCTTATTACTTTAATTTTTTTAAATATAAAATTTTTGAATTATTATTATTACAATTTTAATGATTATTCATATTCAGATTTTAGAGATGTGGCCCTTAATCTTATTACTTTAATTTTTTTAAAATATAAATTTGTTGAATTATTATTATTATTATTAAAAAGCTTTATATATTAAACATTCACTTTAATTCTTCATTTAAATTCCGTCATTGTCTATGCATGTAATGGTGTTTTAATCAATATTAAAATAATCGATATTTGTCAACAAAATTGAAATTCAATAACATGAACCTTAGCTTTTAAAATTAGCGTTAAAAAAAAAACCTTAGCTTTTAAAATTAATACTATATGATAATGATGTGATAAGAATGATTAGAGTTCTATTCCAAAAGACATGTGCTTTATCTCTTTCCCAGGAGAATTAGATTATTCTGCAAAACACAAACATCGTCATTCAAATTTAAGATGTGAGCTTTTTGACCATTCTTGAATATAGACCCTTTTTTTTTTTATTGTATCTGATTTTGGCTGAACTTGGCAGCTGTACTGTCATTTATTCATGGGATAATAAAAAATTTAGTCATTTATTGAAAATATCTTTAAAATTTTTTAATTTTGTGTACGTAATATGATTAACTATATAATAAATTAATTTAACAAATTTATTTACAACTAATTATTTTTCCTTTATATTTAGGCTTAACTTTAAATAAAGTTAATAAACTACTGAGTAAAGCAATTTATCATATGATTAATCGTATTATACATATTAAATTAAAAAATTCCCAAGGAGATGATTAAAAATGTCATTCTTCCTCTATACATTCCAAAGCCCCACGGCCACGCTAACAGTCAGTGTAACAGGCAAGGAAAACTTAGCAGACTGATGAAGTCAACATACTCAAATTCAATTGTTGTGTTGTGGCGGACCTTTTCATTTATTGCAGTTTAAACTTAATTCTTGCCGGGTTTCATGGTTTGGACTTTGGAGTCCACAACCTATTTTGTGAAAAAGAAATCTACAAAATGGTTTTTTCTATAAAATAGTAAAATTAATTCCACACGCTTGCTTTCAGTTAATAGCCTTGTCGTTTTTCCTTATTAATAAAAAAAAGCATCTGATTTTTTTTCTCAGCCAAGCTATATTCATATTTCATACTAGTAAGTGATAGTAATTTTAGTGGGCCGAATATTTTAAAAATAGGATCTCGAATTAGGTTTAATTCGTATTCCGTACTGCAGTAATTCTTGTTAAAAAGGATGTCTATGTTATGGCAAATTTACCCAAAAGGTAATGAGTTAGCGTGTGTTTAATTTATAGTTAGTAAATTTAAATTTAGTTAAAAGTGTGTTTGTAAATTTTAATTTAGTTAAAAGTAAGTTTGTAATAACATGATTTATGTTTGGGAACTTTTGTCTCAAAAATAAATTTGACAAAATAAATGATATTTGGATAAAAAAATTAAAATCACTTTTGAAACAAGATTGAAGAGGAAAATGTTCTCTGACGAACTTTTGTCAATAAAAAAATAAGAAATTCTTGCTTTCATTCTAACACACTTTTAAAAGTATTTTTCATTGAATTCAACTAAAAAAATAAAAATATCAAACATAATTTTACGTCCTTCGAAAATTTTAAAAGTGTGTTTGAAGAATTTACTAACTGTAAACTAAACACACATTTAGTACATATTTAGATTATCGTTCACCCTCCAAATGTACTTTTATTATTGCCTCAAATGATTCATATTTTGTTTGGCAAAGTGACTTTATATTTGGTACAAAACAATTTTGAGCTCCAACGTACGTTTACACAAAAGTAAATTTTTTTGCTTTTGTATTGAATTTTTTGATAAAAATTTGATTAAAATTTATTTTTGAGATAAAAATTTCTAAACATAAATTACGTTATTACAAATTCAGTTTAAAGTAAGCTTAAATTTATAAACATATTTTCAACTAAATTTAAATTTACCAATTATAATTCAAACACACACTTACTCATAAAGCACGCCCTGTACATTGCTCTATGTAAATTTTTTATTATTATTCTAAAACACAACTTCAATTTTATTTTGGTGACTTTTAACTTTTAAGCTGCACTTCTACTTTCTTAGGTACAAGTTATACTACCTATTTTTTTTCTCACATGTTATCGTTGAAGTAGTAAAATTTAAATATTTAACACATTATTTTGGCTGTGACTAACATAACACTTTTTTCTCCCTAACGTGGCCTGAAGGAGCCTATGATAGAAGAAATTTCAATGCTTAATAAAAAAAGAAAGAATTATAGTAAGTTGTCAACTTGTTAAAGGCGTAGTCGATTATTGTAAGATCTCATCTAAATCAATTGTTTGTTAAAAAGAAAATAAAAAGAAAAAAATATAAAATCTGTTTTACTTGTATGGGTGAACTTCAAAGTCTACCCTTTTGAGTGAAAAGTGAATACAGTAATTTCTTCGAAACATCTCATAAGGTCTAATTTTTAAAAGAAAAAAATATTTATATAAAAATTTAAAAATTCATTTTTTATTAATATGTTTTGTGAAAAGATTGTGTCTAAAGTTTTAAACATTGAAGAAATGGAAAATTTCATAAAAACCTCTTATACTATACGCTATGTGTAATTTATTTATGTCATTTTAAAAATATATAAAATAGACTTGTTATTTTGTAATTTGAGCAAAGTGCTACAAAATAGTAACATACATCAGATTTTTTATGAAAATGTGCATATGCCAAGCTTTGAGTGTCAAATGCAGTATTTTTCTTCTTTTCACCCAATTCTAAAATCATATAACTCCATAACTGAACTGTTTAAGTAACATTGAGTAACATCACCGTCATCACCGGAAAACATGTGCAGATATAATTGAAACCTCCATCATGATTTGCAGCGCACTAGCAATTAGATGAGCTCCTTCTTCTTCCCCACGACGCTGCAACGCAATCATGAAAGAAACACCTTGTGAATTTTTATTGCAGTAGTTGAAACAACCACCAATCTTACCGGATTTTCAAGCGAAAATGAACCAGCAACAAGAACAGAGGAATTCAATGATGATTCGGGGGAAAAAATCTACCACTTTCATAGTAATTTGCAGCTATCCGGGAGAGGCAAATCTGCCATTTAATGGCGGATGACCAAGCTCCACAGTGATCCAGCCCCTTCGTCATTAGTTTGTGCGTGATTTTAACTTAGAATATTCAAGCAAACCCAAAACAAGGTGATGCAAATTATAAGTTACAAACCCAAGTGCAGATTATTTCAAGTAATAAATTCTCAAGAGTCCGAGATCGATCCATAGGGAATTGATAAAGAAAAATTTTTTGAGGTAAAGAAAATATTTATCACAACAATAAAGGTGATAAAAGTTATTCACAAATGAAAAAAAGATTTGCTTGGATTAGAAGATCTACTATTGGTAATAAATTAAAGACAATATTATTTCTTTTTATAACTCAATTGAAATCCACACATAACGGAGGTTTCAATCGAAAAATACAATATTCAAAGTTCAATTAAGATTATATATGTAATTATATTATGGTTCTTTTAATTATTCACTAACACCAACACTTGTAAATGGGTTCGAGCATTCATTATATCAACCTCTTGTCTACAATGAATTAAGATCTCCACTTTACAATGAGAGTTTCTAAATTGATTGGAAACAAAATATAATATATATAATGACCACTTTGATAATACATCATTCACACACAAGAAAGAAATTAATTTAACTTTAATTTATTACTAAAAGCTTCACCATTTCACCTAAGCAAAATGAAAATTAGTTACTCATAAACAAGAATAAAGAAAGAGAGAAGAATAAGGAGATGAACATAACTTCTATTTAGAACAAAAGAAAACTATCGCAGGAGAAACAAATAACACAATAACATGATTTTAATCTCTAAGTCAAGATGATCAAATGAGCAGCCAATGCTCCCTTTTATAGAGCTTGAGCAAAACAAAATGACAATGGAGTGGTTTGATAATGAGTGAAAAATGCCAAAGGAGTTGTTTGATAATTGTGAATGAGTAAAAAATTATTGAGATGCTTGTCTCCCAAATGATTCGGTGTTGAACTCATGGCTGCCGTCCGAAAATGGAAAAGTGATCTTCATGAAAGTTGTAGGCTTTTGTCTTATCTTTCCAATGCCGTTAGTTTCAGCCCAATATTATTCCTACAGCTCGAGATATAGCCCAATCTTTACACACTATTCAGGCCTAACTACAACTATTCTGTTCTAATTTCTAGGCCCAACATGACCTACTATACATCCAATCTGACTCTTGTGTTCTTCATAAAATTTGTAAATTTGGGTCTTAAATTTCCAATGCCATTGGTTTAGTATCAATTGAACTCATATAGCTCAAGAAATGAGCTGATGAGTGCACAAAGATCAAACTGTCAGGATCAGCACTCTGATTCTTGCTTTAACTCTAATTTAAATTATCCAAACGTATGATTTGACTCTTGAGGTCTCATGAAAGTTGTAGAGAATTGTCTTAACTTTCCTACAAAACTAGAATCACATTAACTAGATATTTGAAACTCAAATTATACCCAGTTTACTGAACCTTGTCAAATAGATAAATTAAAGTCAATTCAAGCAATAATTCTTTCAATGATCCAATTAAGCTCAATATCATAAAATATAACAAAATCAACTTAATTAAGCCTAATTGAACCTTAAGAAACCCAGTGAAAGGATTATAAAATGAAAAAAAAAATATTGCTATCAAATTTCTCTACACTTAACTTTTGCACTCCCTGACAAAACACATAAGACCAAAATTAGGGAACAAAGAAAAAACAATACAACACACTACAAAGTTTTGTCTAGGATCAAGAATTATTAAAACTGGAGTGGAGGTAAGTATATTCTTTAACTCTTCAAAACTTGTTTCATAAATTGAATCTCATTCAAACTATGCAACTAAGAGAGTGTTTTTAAGAAAGCATTTACTTTGAATTATGTTGGGGAATTAATTTGTCTTTTCTTCATTTAGAGCGAATATCCTTTTGTTAGTATGTGGTCTAGGTACAAGGTTATTTAAATAGGAAGAAAATTTGGAAAGCTGTTCAAAGTTGGCTATATAATGTCTTATAGTAAGGTTTCCTTGTCTATGTTATATGAACTTTACCTTCTTTTTCTTCTTCTTGTTCTCTCTTTCTTTGGTTTCTTTCTTTTCTTTCTCTCAATTCTCCACTCTATAACACACACACACACACACACACACATTTTTTTTACTTGCACGACCAAATATCATCTCCTTCTAACATGTAGGTGATAAAAATTACCCTCACCTAGATGACCATAGTTGTATTTATTGTTCCTATATAAAGTCAATCCTTGTTGCAAAGATCAAAATAAAAGTCATAAAATTACTCACAAATCAAGATAAATATAAGTAAATCCATAAAAATTAAGTACATATATTTATTATCAAATATAATTAAAAATATTTATTTAACTTAAGCCTTAAGTGATATTTTAATTTATTATATTGATTTCATAAAAAAATTAATATTTAAATTATAATAATTCTAAATTTTATCAAATATTATAAATATTTCAAAACTAAACAAATATCAAAATTTCATAATATTATATATGTATAATAAATTTTAAAAAATATATATACATAAAATATTAAAATAATAAATTAACTATAATAAAACATATAAACATATAAAAAATCATAGTTTAATTTTTAAAAAAATTCAAATCCTACTTCTTACAAAATATATTTTCTTTTTCCCTTATCCACTTCTTTCTCTTCCTCCTTCTTTTCTTCTATATGTCTCTCTCTCTTTCTTGCTACTATTTCTCACCTTTTCTATTTCTGTCTCTTTCTCTCTTTTCTACACTTCACTTCAAGAGCATTTCATTATTTCTTTTTCTCTCCCTTGCTTCACGTTTTCTGTTTCATCTTAGCTATTTATAGCAAGTCCACTTGATTGAGTGGACGACGTTGCAACTAGATTTTAATAAATTAATAATTACTTCTTATCTAATCTTCGACACGTTGCACCACTTTCGTGTGATGCACATAGCCTTCCTTTTTTCTTATAAAGTAGGGTACTTATATGAATAATAATTAAATTTAGAGATTTTTAGATTAAAATAATATTTTTTATAAATATTTTAATATATTTTTTAAAAATTTCTTCATAAATATCTTTTATAAATATCTAAATATATCTATTGAATTTAAAATTTTATTTTATTATTTAATTTATTTAAAAAGTTAATTTCAATAATTTTAATTAAATTTTTTTGAACTTTACCTATTCTCTTTTTATTAGTAACATCTATTGTAAAATAAATTATTCAAATTAAAAAAATTAAAATTTTATTATTTAAAAAAATAGGATGTTACACCTGGCATAAATGCAAAAAGATGAAGAAGCCCACTATTAAAATTTAGAACACCACTTAAACGGAAAATAATAAAATTAAAGCCAAAATTGATTACAAATTGAGCAACCAAAAATGTAAGTCATAGCATTGCAAATATACCAATAAATTCAGAACTCAACTTGAAGATATTAATATATAGGTCACAAAATAGGATACTTGCCACTCAAACCTGGAAAAAAAACAGAGGTAAAGAAAAATAGAAAAATATCGGAGTCATGAAAAAAATAAAGAAAATCTACCTAAAGAAAAGAAAAATAGAGATGAAGGAAAGGAAAATGGAGAGACAACCCGAAAAATGGTGGTGACGCAGCAGAGAAATTAAAAAAAAGATAAAAAAACCTATTGCAATATGAGTGTAATTGGAACTAAGAATCATCCGTAAATTAGTTGTAATGTGAGTGTAATTGGAATTAACAATTAATAATTAATAATATGTATATAAATGACAACAACTAAAACTCATAAAAAAGAATAAGGTTAAAAGTTAATTAATGAGAAATTGGAATTAAATATTTTTTATCTATTAATTTAGGAGGGTAGAATTTGCGAAAAATAAGAACGTAGGATAAGTATGAGTGAGAATTAAATATTCAAAAAGTTGGTAAAATATAAAATGACCAAAATAATTTCAATTTGGGAGGAAAAGTAAAATCGTAGGGTAACTCTAGAATTTCAGTAGACTCAATTACTTTAATATATAAATATTAAATTTAAGAAACAATTTCAATTTGTATAGGCTGCTCATTTTTCTTTTCCTTAGGGCACAAACTCCAAATGCGGATTTTCTCTTATTAGGAATATTAATTACAGAAGGAATTGCACTTCGATAGTTTGACTGGTACACGAAAGTTGTTGAGGAAACTTTGCATCTGCTTTTCTTTTCCAGGAAAATACATTAATTTCCTTTCTTAATTTGTAGGAAAATGTCTCCATCTCATTTTCCATTTTTTTCTTCAAAGTAGACAAACCCATTTAGAGCCTGCGTTCCCACTTGAAGTAACCAGGAGAGTACCACTTTCATTTCTATGGAAACAGAGATTAGTTTTTGGTCAATTTTGTTAGTTACTTGATTGGAAAACACGAATTGATAGAATGGAAAAATCTAAAACTTGGACAATTATAAGGCCTCCGAATTGAATTGTGCGATTCTTTTTTTACATCAGTTGTGGGCCAACTCTTAAACTTTAAAATAAAATAAAAGGAATAAAATAAGAGTAATTAAAAAAATTTGTTTTTAAGATTTATCCCTATTATATTATTACCTGTTTAACTCTTAGAATTAAGCATAAAATTAGAATTTAAAATTAAAATCAAATAATTCTAATATTTATGTTTAGAATATCATTTAATTTAATAGAATTAAAAAATAATTAAGTTAATTTTTTTGTTCTTAATTTATACTTTAAGAATTATTAATTTCATAATTTAAAAATTAAACTCTCTCTCCACATTTATTTATAAACAATCACATTTATTAAGATTCTATATTTATATAAAAATTATTTTTAAATTTATATAAAAATTATTATAATAGCTATTTATTTTTTTCTAAAATTTCATGAAAAATTTCTTTATAAAAAATATAATTATTCTATTATTTCTCCTAAATATTATTGTATGAATATTTTTATTAATTTTAAATTTTTAAATAATTTCTTAATATTTAGATCATAATTTTAAACAATAAAATTATAATTAAATTTAAAATTATAATTTTTAATTTTAATTCTTTAACAACTTCAAATATAAAATTAAAAATTTTGAACCAATTTTAATTAAAAAAATTAAATTAAAATTTTATCTTTCAATTTTAATTTCATTATCAAAATAAACCCTTAGGTTGTGTTTGGATAAGGTATTTTAAAATTTTAAGGTATTTAAAATTCAAAATTTAATTACATCAATTTAATTCCTTTCATTTGTAAAATATGTTATTTGGATAAAGTAATTAAATTCTCTTGAATTTCAAATACTTTGTTTGGATAAAACAATTCAATTCTAGACTTTTGTAAAATTTATTTTTAAGATATTTTTGTAAAATTGAGATTTCAATATAAAATTTTACAAAACAAAATAAATATCATATAACATTTTTTTTATAAAATTTATTAAGCTTTGATTAGATTTTGATTTTGGTTTGATTTTAAAAAAGGCTAACTTTGGTTTTGCTTTTCTCGTTCATATCATATAACAAATTTATCATTTGCTCTATTTATTAATTAATTCTCTTGAATTTTCAGTCCCTCATTAGTAATACTCAAAAGCATATTAAAAAAAATAGTAATATTCAAAAGAATAATACCCAAAAATAGATAATAAAAAACACTTAAAAGAGACTAGTAGGTAAAGAAATTCACAGACTTTTCTCACTTCTCACCTTTGAGCGCGATCCAAGAAATGGACACATTAACTTACACATTCAACACTTTCACCGAGAATTCCAATTCACGACTTCACTCCGAGAATCGATCAATTCATATTTGATCTTCCTGAATACTATTTGCGATCTCGTTTTGTTCTCTTGAATCCGTTTCCAATACCAACAACACCTTGTTCTGTTCTGTTGTTCACAATCATAATTCATAGTCACATGGGTTCGGGTTCGGGTTGTGGAGAAGGGAAGCTCCGATGGAGTGTGTTTGACGGCGTGAAGATAATCGCGGCGACGCCGAAGCTCGATGGCGAGATCGACTCCCGCAATTGGAATACTCACGCGCCACCGCTCTTCTCGACTCCGCCGCCTCTTCCTCCACACGATCGTTACGATGCACGCATGGCTGACGAAGCTTACAAGGATTCTAACAATTCTATCTAAAGTGAGGGTAATTAAAATTCTTTTTTTTTAAACTAATAAATTACCTTCTTAAAATGCTCAGAATTTTAAAATTAATTTAATAACATATCCAAACAAGTTATTTTATAAAAAATCATTTTAAATTCTTTATAAAAATACATTCCCTCTTTTAAATACTTCATCCAAACACACCCTTATAGTTTTGTTAAAATCGATGACATAATTCAATAGTTGAGCGGGTGAATCACGTCAATCTAAAAGTGAAGGGTATAAATTGCAACCTAAATTTTTAGGGGATAGATGGCACCAACCGAACTTCATGTGGGTAAATCACACCAATTAAAATACGGATAAATTGCATATAAAGTAAAGATGAAACAAAATTTTAAAATCTACCCAAAATAAAGTTGACCTTGATTGGAAATAAGGAGGTATGCTAAGGACTTGCAAGGTCTTGGTCTTTCTTTTTTTCTTCCCTGTACAAAGGGTCTTGGTCTTTTTCTTATAAAGAGTGACATCACTCTTGGAAAATTAATTTAAACCAAGTGAGTCAAGTATTTAGTGTGTTTGGATAATTTAAAAAAAAAAAGTAATTTTAAGATGATAAAAGTACTTTTTTCTTTCTCTTCTATTTTTTTATTTTTATCAAAGCAACTCATCTTAACTTTTTTAAAAAAATATATAAAAATTGATTATTTTTAAATTATATTTATTTAAAAAAATTTATCCAAACAGTTAAAAATATTTAAATAATTTTTTCATAAAAAAATATTTTTTTACCGAAAAAAGCACCCATTATTGACTCATTCTCAACTTATTTACAAACATAGCTCCAACCTTCAAGCCTTTTTTTTTTTGTCTTGAGTGCAATGTGACCTTTAAGAGCCCAACTGATCACAATTGAAGAACAATAATGTATTGGGTAAAACAGAAGCCCAATAAAGTTAAGCAAAGTTGATTGGGCCAAGCCGAAACGCAGCCGACATTCCTTGGCGGCTTCGATTCGATTCGATGTTGCAGTTGCAGTGTACGAGGGCTTGCTCCATGGATCAACGAAAAGCAGAGAAAAAATGACGGCGACTCAAGCCTCAACCGTAGATGCTCCACTGCAAATCTTAAATTCAGAGACGTTTATCGTAAATCTCAACATCAGCCCCATTTTACTGGATATCATTTTTTATTTTCCTTATCGATAAAATAGTAAAATTAACTTCACACGTTTGCTTTCAGAACAAAATTTAGCTGAAATTTTTTATATTTTTTTATTCAATTCTCCAATTAAACAATGACATAACATGTAAAATTTTTTTAAACTATCATTTAGAAGCGTTAAATGTGTGTATTATTGAGTTAAAAAAAATTCACATGTTATTATTTGATTTAAGAAATAAATAAGAAAAATATAAAGAACTTGATGTAAGTTTTGTCCTTTAAATTAATAGCTTTGTTGTTTGTATTTTTTTTTAAGAAAAAAAAGCATCTTATTTTTTTCTCTGCCTAGATATATTCATATTTCCTACTAGTAAGTGATAGTAATTTTAGTGGGCCAAATATTTAAACAATAGGGCCTCTAATTAGGTTTAATTCAAATGTTGCTATACGAAAGATTAGTGTTGTTGAACTTTCGTAGCATAGGTAATAAGCCCTTCTGCAGCCATATACAAGTAACAAGGCTTGCGATAGTCCAAAAAAAGAAAAAAAGAAAAAAGAAAAAACAAGGCTTGCATTAATTGACCTTATTACAAAGTACTTCGTTCTCTAATTTCATCATTTCAGCAACTAAAGGCGTACGTGGGCTATATATATATGAAAATTTCATATAATATTGCAAATTTTCAGAAACATGGAGTCGTTTAACTTGTATCCATAGACCGCAGTCAACATAAAGTTCATGAAATTTATAAATTTGGATAAAGAGACTTCCCAATTTCTTCAATATAAGCGAGTTTGTCATTGCAGTGCTATTCCTTTGAATCTCATTGTGATTATTACTTTTAAGAGGGGAAAAAAAAGTGTATAACACTGTCTTTATTATTATAAAGTAAGTATATAGCTTGCTCTCTCTATCTTTATTCTCTCAGCACTGTCTGACTCTTGGTCTGCAATCCATATCTATGATCCCCACGCTTGAGAAGCTGCAAATACAGTAAAAGTTAACCGTTAGAATAACTTGCTTAAGATGAATAATAAGTGCAGGAAAGTTTGGTGAAGATTCAAGAGAAGCAATATATATATACTCACCGGCTTGAGAAAGAGCCCAGTTGCTATCCTGTTCAATATGCCAAGCAAAGTATCCAAGCAATCCCCTTTGCTTGGCGTAACCAACCTTGGCGGATACACTCTGAGTATCATCATAACCGTACCAATCTGTCCCTTTATAGCAATAGTTGGTGACAAACGCGGAATCAAACACAACCTGCGCCCCAACACTCTTGATATCCTTGTACTTGACTGCCCCATCTCCAGCCACAGCTGGTGCAAACAGTGTATGGTTATTAGGATCTGACAAACGCCACTTGTAGCCATAGAAGGGTAAACCCTGAGCTACTTTGTTTGGGGGCAATCCTGTTTGGTTAATCCATTTTGTGACCCCTTCATCTACACTGAATTGGCCACTTGTATAATACAAAGGAGCAGGTGCCTGTGTCTCGTGTTGGTACGTATCACTATCAGTCCAAATTGTTGCCAATGTCTTGAGCAGGGTAATATTCCAATGGGGATATCTGATCAGAGCCAGCCACTGCTGCAGTTAACAACAAAGCTGGGTTCCCAGAGGTATTAGACTCTTCACCAATAGCTGCACGCCACTCGTTGAGGAGTAACCCAAGGTTGGTCTTGTCTGTGTCTGAGGAAGGGAACTCCCAATCAAGATCAAGACCATGGAAGTTGTTGTTTCTGGCTACTTGTATTGAAGAATCTATGAAGGATTTTTGGGTGCTGGCTTGGCTAGCCATGGCAGAAAAAGCTGCTGCCAGAGAAGGACCTCTACCACCACCTATGGATAGAAGGGTTTTGACTGAAGGGTTCTTTTGCTGGACGGTCTGGGTGAAGGTTGAGAATTGGGCTGCTTTGGAAGAGGAAATGGTGACTTGGTTGGTGCTGGTATCAAGGTTTGCAAATGCACAAAAAAGATGAGTGAAGTGGGAGGGGTCAATGTCAAACACATTAAGGCCGCTGTCAGAATACCAATATCCACCTTTCATGGCAGCTTGTGCAGAGGAGAAATTGAGGTGGAGGACTACAAGGAGGAGAGTGGATATCAGGAATGAAAGCTTTTTGGAGTTGCCCATTGTATTCTTCAATTCCTTGATCCGTCATCCGTGTGATGAGAATTCAAGACATGAAAGTCAATGGATTTGAAAATCCAAGACAATTCTTCGCAATATGTCTCTTTCATGGAGGCGCGTTAGGTATTAATAACATCAAACATTAGTTTAAAATGAGATCCGAGCCAGTACGTATATAACTTTTGTCGCTAAACAAATAGGATCATTTAATTTAATAAATAAATCAATCATAATTTTTTTAAAATTATTTTTTATATTATTAATTATATCTTTTTTTATATTTTTTTACTTAATTATAATTATTAAATAATAATATAAATAGTAGTGTGATTTTTCCTAAATAAATTTATGACAAAGAAGCGGAGAAATTAGCGGCCAATATGTTGGCACATCAGCGCACAAGGCAATGACTCTCTCATGATGATGATCAGTAGTAACACCGGCTACGGTCCACCAATTAATGTAGATATATACACTTTACTTGGTCCAGGTCAAGCTTCCCCCAAATTGGACCAAAAATTTGTCGGCATTGTCTTGGTAATGTAATCTTCTTTCCATTTAAGTTCCTCTCGCTGTCTCGCTTACGTAGAAAAATTTTATACCTTTTAATAAAATTTTCAATTTTTTTTACCAAAATATTTTCATAATAATTGCTATTAGACTAATTATTTGGCATTGTTACGATCAAGAGTCTTCTCAATAATTTTTTTTTTCAAAATTTGATTCTTTATCCTTTCTCTAAAAATGTGACTAGTTTATTACTACATTTCTTGTTGGTAAATTTTTAATTATTTTAAGAAAATATTATTAAATTATTGACTTATGCTAAAAAAAAAGAATGTTTGAGTTATCTATACTAATAGATAAATGAGATTTTTCCTATTTGGTCTCTAAAATTACCTTTTCTACTTTGCCTTATTTTTATGTTAAACACAAAAAAAGAGTAAAATTATAATTTTATATTACCACTCTTAATTCTCATTTACTTTGAAAGTATAATTGCATGACGGTTATCTTTCTACCACTATCAAAACTAACTGCAATAAGAGCAATTTTTTTTGCAAAGAGTGTAGAAAAATAAAAAATGTGAATTAACATGAACTAGTAATCATATAAATGCTCAACATAATAATATAAAATTTCTTTTTATAGAAAAAGTGAAGTATTCATCTTAATTAGTAATGACAGTGGGAGACAATAACGTTTCCTTTTGTGTGTTTGGAATTCAAACTTGAATCAAAAGAAAAGAAATGTTTATCTATTATCAAATGAGTAACTTGACGATGATAATAACAATAAAATTTTGAAAAATAATTAATCTTCTTAACTTATCTTTTTAATAATCCTCTTAATTATTTATTGAATATTTTTTATGTTCTAAGATATTAGTTATATTTAATTTTTTATTTAATATTTTTTATTAGATAATAAAAAATTATTAAAAGAATGTGTGAACACTCAATTTTGGTTGGGCTCAAAAAAAATTTGAATTTAATTAATTAAAGATCTATATTCTTATTTTTTTTGTTAACCCAAATATGAGTCCGCTTTAATAAAAATAAAAGAAATAAAAAAAAGAGAGAACATTGATCTCGTTTAACAAACAACAACAACAAAAAGAGAAATGGGCGATGCATTAAATGTGTGGTGTCTGCACACATAAAAGGGAAATGATGAAGGAACGATGCATTAAATGCATAATGTCAACAAGCAAAGAAAAGGGGGGCTGAAGGGATTGAAGGAGAAAAAGGTTCTGATAAATAAAGCAATGAGAGACTCAATGTAGGGAGTGGTTCACGTAAAGAGAAAAAAGGAGAAAATGTCAGCTGCAAAAATAGAAAAAATAAGGAACTTGGACAGGGGGAACGATACAAAAGAAGGAAGCTAAGTATTTGGCTAGGGGGGAGAATTGAAAAAAAGCCACCTGAGAGCTGGGAGTTTAGGGAGAAAAGATCTTCTCAGAAGCTCAACACAACACCTTCATCATTAAGCCATAACCTCACTACAGCTACTATCAATCGGCAGACTAACCCAAACCGTGAAACCACCATTTTACCCCACAAATCACCAACTGTGAAGGACTCTAACCATCTTCATCACTATCCCCCCACTTCACTACCACCACTAATCACCAACTTCATCATCAAGTTCATCTCCACTCCATCACACCCAACGTCCAGGACCCAACATTCACTTCACCAATACTCACTTCTCCCAACCGTGAGCAACCTCCATCACCTTTCCATAACAACCATCACCCCTGCTGCCCTCCCCAAACCGTGAACCATCCTTCACTAACCTTCATCATCTCCCTTCCACCAAAATAACAACTTCACCGGCTTCACCAACACCGGTCACCATCCTCTCACAACCCAAAAACATGAATCACTTATATCTCTATAACCAACTCACCACAACTGAGTCAACTCAGTAATCTTCACCTCCATCACCACCACCCACAATCACCCCACACTCCCTGCTGTCATCTTCAACTTCCACAACCAGATCCTTCCCCGCACCGACCGTCGGACCTCAGAAACCAGATCCCTCCTCGCACTGACCGTCAGATCTCGGAAACCAGATCCCTCGGAAACCAGATCCCTCCCCGCACGGACTGTCGGACCTTAGAAACCAGATCCCTCCTCGCACCGACCGTCGGACCTCAGAAAACAGATCCCTCCCCAAACGTCCCCTGGTGTGTGCTCTGTTATTGTTGCTAAAGTCTCCAAACTTTTATTTCTTTAAATTGAATTGTTGATTGTCTTTTGGGGTTTGAGGTTGAATCACGTGGGCTGCTGCCCATTTCACATTAAGGCAATAATGATACATTTTGGTAAAAAAAGGGAGAAGGGTAAAAGAATATAAAAATGGCAAAATAAAAAACATAAAAAAAAAATCAGAATGTACTTTGAGCTTAACTGTTTATTCTTTTAGGATTAGCGCTCTGATGGTGTTTAATTTATTTAATAAAATATTTTATATTGTGTCTTGTGACTAATGTAAAGCAAAAAAAAAATAGTAAATAAAAAAAAGAGAAAAAAATCTGAAAAATGAAATAAAATTTGTTTTAAGTTGTTTGATTTGTAATGCTTATATTTAATTTTGTTTTTTTTAATATTTTACTTGACTCATGGAGGATTGTGTTTACTTGTTTATCTTTGTGCATTCCTTAAAAAAAATGAAATAAAAAAAATCTTTTAATCAATGCAATGATCAATGATGATGATTGAATAGCGGATGCTATCTTCAATATCATTTGAATCATAAGGGTTTATTGAGTAGTCTGGTGCTAACTTGAACCTTGTGCAAGAATGATTTTGTTTTCAAATAAAATTCCTCTTCAAAAATCTTTTTTTTAATTAAAATCAATCAACTCACACTCATTTTTCTAGAGAACTATGTGACTTTGAGTTCCTTATTGCACCCGAGGATACGTAGGAGCAGAATTTTGTTTCTATCAAGCCAAAATTAAAATTTTATAATTTTGTAATTTTTCTTTTTTATAAATAGTCACAATGTTTTGCAAACGGGGTAAAATAAATATTTCAAAGGATTGTTAAGAATTTGCACAATTAACTTAAGGTACCGTTTTAGAACGGGTGTGTTAGGGGTGCTGTGGGATTAAGCTTTCGCCCTTCCCTATCCATAACCGACTCCCGAATCCAATCTGGTTCCAAAGACTATTTTCAAATAAAAGTTTTCCAATTTTTCCTAAGTTAAAATAAAATTGGTGGCGACTCCATTTTTTCATTTTCAATTTCTAAAATCCTATGAGTTGCTATTTTTCGCCGCGATCACCGGTCGTGACAGAGGGCGACTCCACTGGGGACTACTTGGAGAGTCAGGCCTGTTGTTGTTAGTTGTGCAAGTTGTTAATAATTTTTATTTATTTATTTTACCCTTTTTATCATTGTTTTTGTTTTCTTTTTATTTGTAAATAGATTTTATTTAGTACTTTTATGTAAATATCTGATAGCATTATTCTATGTTTGTTTTGACATGATATACTTGTATATATTTTGTACTTAATTATGCATAATTGTTGAAACCTTAGGATAGATGATTACTGGCTGGTTATTGTATATATGTTTTTGCAGGTTGGGGGTAGTTTGTTTTTTAAAATTTTTGTACAGGTTTGTATGCTCCCTCACACACGTCACTATCACTTACCTCACACACTTTTTGGGTTCTATACCCGAGTCTATGCGAAGCCGAGGAATAGGAGGGGTCTCAACTTTTGTTATTGAGGAGCTTTATGCTCACTTGACATTTGTTGAGACACCACTCAGATTGTTACTAATATCATGGATTAGTAATATTGAGAGGGTTTATCCCTACTTGTGATTGATTCATGAATTGGGACCTTGTCTTTATAGATAAGGGCAATCTGAGGACCATGACTTTTAGAAGTTTAGATCTGTCCCAAAAATCTTGTACTGATAGATCGAACGTAATGGCTTTGAGTCATGATCTCAAGGAAATCCAACATTTAGGTTTCATCTTAATAGGGCACAAAGGGGGGCGTACTACTTCTTCATCTATCCATTCCTCATGTCATTCATTTCTTGCTTTATTTTTTTAAAAAAATATATCAGCAAAAAAAAAGAAGAAAAAAAAGCTATTTCATCTTGCATTATTCATTGTTTGCATTTTCATAACATTCTTAGCATTATTAAAAAAATCATACATTTTCATGACATTTCCAGTAATAAAAAAAATTACATTATCTTACCTTTTCATAGCATTCCTAACATTAAAAAAAAGAGCTAAAAAATAGCATATTGCATTTTCATAGCATTCTAAAAAATTCATCTTACATTTTCATAGCATTCCTAAAATAAAAACAAAAAAAATCTTCTTTTATCCGTTCTTTTCTCATGTCATTCATTCTTTCTTTTTTTTTAAAAAAAAGAGAGAAAAAAATATATCACCTTGCATTTTCATGACATTCCTAATGTAAAAAAAAAACATCATCTTACATTTTCATGATATTCCTAATGTAAAAAAAAAGTATCATCTTGCATTTTCATAACATTCTAAAAAAAAAAACTTCCATTTTCATGACATTGCATTAAAAAAAAAAGATATATCATATTCTATTTTCATAGCATCCCTAGCATTCAAAAATAAAAATCTTGCATTTCCATGACATAGCATTTTTTTAGAAATTTTTTTTAAAAAAAAAGTTATTTTCAAAGTTCATTCATTTTGTGCATCTCATGTATTTCATCTCATTCTTTATTAAATGTTATTTTGTTTTAATAAATCAAATTGGTTTGAACCATTGTGCAGCCTATGAAGGAAGAGACCAATCAAACCCAAATTCACAAGCCTAGATCTTGGACCAGAATGGCTGCTAATAACCCTGAGGAAGGGAGAAACTTAAGTATGGAAGTTGATGAAATGAAAGAGATGATGATTGAAATGGCAAAATCCCAGAGAAGAATGGAGGAAATGTTGTCGGCCATGAGGGAGACTATCAACTTGATTGGGGCTACTGGAAGTACAAGAGTGACTAGGGCACATCCGCACCTGCCAACTATCACTTCCATAAGGACAAACCCCAGGATCACCACTGAGATTCCTATCGTGGGAAGGACCTCGAACACTGCACCGCTAGTGCTTCCTATCGAAGAAGGGTGTCGTTTTTCAGAGGATACTTGAAATGAGGTCCACGGTAATGTCAGATTCATGTGGGAACAACCACCATATAACCCTAACCTTCACTTTCCATACCAAACACCTACACCTACATTTCCTTATTACCCCTCCCACCAATTTGTTCCAACCACAAATAACATCCCAACTTCACAATTCCAAACCAACAATGGTCCCATACCATCACCATATGTACCAACTCACCCATCTCATATCCGATATCCACCTATACCTTCACAAAATTACCCAAACCTCCAACAGCCTTAACCAAACTGCCGAAATCGAGGTCGCTTCCATCTTCACAACCTACCTCCTTTCCCAAGATTATCCATGTCAAATGCAGACTTATTCCAAAGGCTGTTTGATGCTCACCTCATGTCAGGAAGTCTTGTACGTCCTTTAGAACCACCATTCCCAGCATGGTATAACCCAAGTTTAAATTGCAAATACCACAGGGACATCCCAGGGCACTCAATTGAAGATTGTGAATCTTTTAAGATTGCAGTAAGGAAGCTAATAGCTTATGGGAAGTTAGACATTCAAGAAATAGCTCTACCTAGTGTTTTCAACAACCCAATTCTTGATGAGGTAAATGCATGGGAGATGGAAGGATCACCCATAGGAAAGGTCAGAAGCTTGCATGCACCAATGACTAAAGTAGTCGAAGGGCTGAAGAAAACAGGTTGTAGTATCACTGCACCAGCTGCAACTATGAAAGAAGAGGAGAAGCAGAATAAAGAATCAAGTTGTGTTGAGAGTTGTTGGGACTTTAAGGTGCGAATCCAAGAATTACTCGCTTCAAGAGTGATACAAGCTAGGCAAGATATAGCTTCTTCTGAAGAGGTCAATGTAGAGTTGGAGGAAATGGTGAGGAGCATAACTCTGGGAAAAGAAAATGATGCAGCACATTCCTCATCTAAGGGAAATACTCCCCGCATTAGTCAAGATAATCATCTCTGAAGAAGTCATTCATCCTCCAGCAATTTGAAACCTTTGAACAATGGGAGATCTGAGGAATTGATTGAAGTAATTGCCATAAAAAAATCAGTGATGATGGACGTATGTTAACTTCCTTGAAGCATTAATGTAATAAATCTGCATGGATATCTTGTTTCCTTTCATTTTCATCACAACGTTTTTCTTGACATTTATTCTCTCTCGCTTCCTCAAAGTGTCTTCTTTGTATTTGGATCTCATGTGACTCTTGGCAATTCTCAGTTTAGGGGATATCAATAAAGTTCATATCTGCAAGTATCATTTGTAACCAAAAAAAAAAATAACAAGAAAAAGAAAGAAAAAGAAAAGGGAGCAAATAAGTAATCACTTAGTGTGCATTATCTTTTTGTCTCTAAATTAATTTTTTTGAAAATGAACAATCAATATTTGAAATGAAGATTGATTATCTTTCTATATCCTTCACAAGAATTCATCTTTTCATTACTTCTCGTTGTCCCATTTTGAACTTGAAAGTTTTCTTCAATAAACCCTGGACAAGGATCACCCTACACTAGGGAATAGCACAAAACAAAGGTTGATTGCTATGATGGCTATTTTGAAAGCATAATGGAAAAGGAGAGAAAGAAAAAAATCATGAAGAAACTAAAAAAAAGAGAAGAGAAAGGAAGGAAAGAAGAAAGAAAATGAAATGAAATGAGTCATGACAAAGGCGAATGAAAGAAAATGAAATGAAATAGGAAAAAAATGAAGAGCAGTAAGAGAAAAGTGTGCTTGAAAGTGCAAACGCAAAAGCAAAGTTTAGCTTTAAATAAGGATCCTTGGTCCGATTCAACCCTTAAATACTTATTTGAGCCTTATATCTTTCCTTTCATAACCCCTAGCCTTGACTATGTTATAAGCCTCAAAAAGTTCATTTTGATCAATGAAGGATTGTTATCATTTTCATTAACCTTAATTTTGAGACAAATATTATGCTCATCTAAGTATCTAAGTCATTGCTCTTTTAAAAAGAAATAGAAAAAAAAGAAAGAAAAAAAGATTTACACTAGGGCAAGTTTCTACTCTGCTCGATTTGACTCTAAACTGGGGCAATTTTTGTTCACAAATGACATACTCTGAGCCAAATTCATTTGATACCCTACATGAGGGCAGATTTTTGCATATACCTGATAAAACAATAGTCATGATGTTCAGTTGTCGAGTCTAGTTTAATCACGTCCATACTGGGGCAAAAAAAAATATTTTTGGCTTTCTTGCTATTATACTTCTTGTGTCTTTATCCTTTGTAAATAATACCCGTTCTGTAGTCAAACTTCTAAGAACAATCTAGAAGTTGTTCGCTTCTTCTCTGTTGTACTTTTTGAATCCATGAGTGTCTATTACGTAATGCTTCAGGTAAGGTGAATATGAGTACAACACTATGATTTGACCATTTAATGAAAATCTCCTAGTGAACAATTCAGATTGAAGAGAACTTGAAAATCCCAATTGATGGAAGAGGAGGTACCCGAGCAAAAAAAAAAAAGAAAAAACTCCTTAGGTTGGAAACTCGAAAGGGCAGCCTAAAATATATATATAAAAGAGGAAAAGAGCCCGTTAGTCTGAAAACCCGAAGGGGTGGTCTAAGCAAAAATTAGGGCAAATAAATAGGCAAAATCTAAAAGAAAGTTGATCTGAAACACCTTGATGGGTGTACCCAAACTGGGTCAATTTTGAATTACATTTGATCAGCTACACAGGGGTAATTTTGTTTGCATTCAGTTGGTCATATTGGGGCAAAAATTTTGAAGGACTGAGGAGAAGATGTGTTGAAGGAAGTAGCAACGCAGACAGGGATTGAGTTATCAAGCAGTCGTAGGGAATCAACTAGATGAGGGATAAAGTGAAATACTGGGGTAAAATTTTCTCTCAAGGACTCAGTCAAATAAGGGTTCATGACAAGAGATGATCATCCCGTTTCTTAAAAGGAGAGTTGAAAGTGGAAAACAAGGAAAGATAAAGAAGGAGAAAATGGAAAGAAAGGATGAGTAAGAATGATCGAGGTTATTAGGTCCAACGAGCAAAAGCATGTGAACAAGGATTTTGATTGGTCAAAGCTTTCCAAAAGTCACCGTTGGTTCAAAGGACTTTTAATAAAATAAAATAAAAAAGAGAAAAAGAAAAAAAGAGAGAAAAAACAAAGAAAAAAAGGAAAAAAAGGAAAAAAAGAGAAAAACAAAGGAAAAACAAAGAAAAGAAAATGAGAAAAAAGAAGAAAAATCTTTTTGGATCAAGATGCTTATTGTCTTTTTAAATTTTTTTTTAAATTTCGGGACTCAATTACCCATTGTCTTTCTAAATTACGGGACTCAGTTGTCCATTGTCATTTAAATTTCGGGACTCAGTTGCCCATTGTCATTTAAATTTCGGGACTCAGTTGCCCATTGTTATTTAAATTCCGGGACGCAGTTGCCCATTGTCATTTAAATTCCGGGACTCAGTTGCCCATTGTCATTTAAATTTCGGGACTCAGT
This sequence comes from Ormosia semicastrata, assembly GCA_029884595.1. Classification (NCBI taxonomy): domain Eukaryota; kingdom Viridiplantae; phylum Streptophyta; class Magnoliopsida; order Fabales; family Fabaceae; genus Ormosia; species Ormosia semicastrata. The sequence goes on from JAQQTO010000043.1 coordinate 19,866,123, forward strand.
TGCCCATTGTCATTTAAATTCCGGGACGCAGTTGCCCATTGTTTTTAAATTTCGGGACTCAGTTGTCCATTAACTTTTAAATTTCGGGACGCAGTTGTCCATTGTCATTTTAAATTTCGGGACTCAGTTGCCCATTGTCTTTTAAATTTCGGGACTCAGTTGCCCATTGTCTTTCTAAATTACGGGACTCAGTTAGCCATTGTCATTTAAATTTCAAGACTCAGTTGCCCATTGTCATTTAAATTTCGAGACTCAGTTGCCCATTGTCATTTAAATTTCGGGACTCAATTGCCCATTGTTATTTAAATTTCGGGACTCAGTTGCCCATTGTCTTTTAAATTTCGGGACTCAGTTGCCCATTGTCTTTCTAAATTATGGGACTCAGTTGCCCATTGTCATTTAAATTTTTGGGACTCAGTTGCCCATTTGTCTTTTTAATTTCTGTTAATTCTTTTGAGCGCATCGGCTCCATGCATTTTAATTTTTGTCAATTCTTTTGAGCGCATCGGCTCTATGCATTTTAATTTCTGTTAATTCTTTTTGAGCGCATCAGCTCCATGCATTTTAAATTCTTGTCATTCTTTTGAGTGCATCGGCTCCATGTATTTTAATTTCTGTTGAGCGCATCGGCCCCATGCATTTTAATTTCTGTAAATTCTTTTGAGCGCATCAGCTCCATGCATTTTAATTTCTGTTAATTCTTTTGAGCGCATCTGCTCCATGCATTCTATGCATTTTAAATTCTTGTCTTTCTGTTGAGCGCATCGGCTCCATGCATTTTAATTTATATTAATTCTGTTAATTCTTTTTGAGCGCATCAGCTCCATGCATTTTAAATTCTTGTCATTCTTTTGAGCGTATTAGCGCTTTGCATGTTGTTTCTCGCATTTGTTTTACATCTTATGCATCGCCGGACAAAATTAAAATTCATATCTTTACTCGTTTCTTGCGACAATAATATGAAGACCGCAATTTTCTTATTATCTAATAAGAAACGAGTAAAGAGGGGCAACTGTGAACACTCAATTTTGACCGGGCTAAAAAAATTGAATTTAATTAATTAAAGGTCTATATTCTTATTTTTTTTGTTAGCCCAAATATGAGCCCGCTTTAATAAAAAAAATAAAAAAAATAAATAAAAAAAAAGAAAGAAAGAGAGAACACTGATCTCGTTTAACAAACAAAAAAAAAAAGGGAAAGGGCGATGCATTAAATGTGTGGTGTCTGCACACGTAAAAGGGAAATGATGAAGGAACGATGCATTAAATGCATAATGTCAATAAGCAAAGAAAAGGGGGGTTGAAGGGATTAAAGGAGAAAAAGGTTCTGATAGATGAAGCAATGAGGGGCTCAATGTAGGGAGTGGTTCACGTAAAGAGAAAAAAGGAGGAAATTGGACAGAGGGAACGATACAAAAGGAGGAAGCTAAGTATTTGGCTAAGGGGAGAATTGAAAAAAAGCCACCTGAGAGTTGGGAGTTTAGGGAGAAAAGATCTTCTCAGAAGCTCAACACAATACCTTCATCATTAAGCCATAACCTCACTACAGCTACTATCAATCGGCAGACAAACCCAAACCGTGAAACCACCATTTTACCCCACAAATCACCAATTGTGAAGGACTCTAATCATCTTCATCACTATCCCCCCACTTCAATACCACCACTAATCACCAACTTCATCATCAAGTTCATCTCCACTCCATCACACCCAACGTCTAGGACCCAACATTCACTTCACCAATACTCACTTCTCCCAACCGTGAGCAACCTCCATCACCTTTCCATAACAACCATCACCCCGTCGCCTCCCCAAACTATGAACCATCCTTCACTAACCTTCATCATCTCCCCTTCCACCAAAATAACAGCTTCACCAACTTCACCAACACCAGTCACCATCCTCTCACAACCCCAAAAACGTGAATCACTTATATCTCTATAACCAACTCACCACAACTGAGTCAACTCAGTAATCTTCACCTTCATCACCACCACCCACAATCACCCCACACTCCTTTGTCATCTTCAACTTCCACAACCAGATCCATCCCCGCATCGACCATCGGACCTCAGAAACCAGATCCCTCCTCGCACCAACCGTCGGACCTCATAAACCAGATCCCTCCTTGCACCGACCGTCGGACCTCAGAAACCAGATCCCTCCTCGCACCGACCGTCGGACCTCAGAAACCAAATCCCTCCCCGCACCGACCATCGGACCTCAGAAACCAGATCCCTCCCCGCACCGACCATCGGACCTCAGAAAACAGATCCATCCCCAAACGTCCCCTGGTGTGTGCTCTATTATTGTTGCTAAAGTCTCTAAACTTTTATTTCTTTAAATTGAATTGTTGATTGTCTTTTAGGGTTTGAGGTTGAATTACATGGGCTGCTGCCCATTTCACATTAAGGTAATAATGATACATTTTGGTAAAAAAAAGGGAGAAGGGTAAAAGAATATAAAAATGACAAAATAAAAAAAATAAAAAAAATCAGAATGTACTTTGAGCTTAACTGTTTATTCTTTTAGGATTAGTGCTCGATGGTGTTTAATTTATTTAATAAAATATTTTATATTGTGTCTTGTGACTAATGTAAAGCAAAAAAAAAAAAAAATAGTAAATAAAAAAATAAAAAATAAAAAAGAGAAAAAAAATCTAAAAAATGAAATAAAATTTGTTTTAAGTTGTTTGATTTGTAATGCTTATATTTAATTTTATTTTTTTTAATATTTTACTTGACTCATGGAGGATTGTGTTTACTTGTTTATCTTTGTGCATTCCTTTAAAAAAATGAAATAAAAATTTTTTAATCAATGCAATGATCAATGATGATGATTGAATAGCGGATGCTATCTTCAATATCATTTGAATCATAAGGGTTTATTGAGTAACCTGGTGCTAACTTGAACCTTGTGCAAGAATAATTTTGTTTTCAAATAAAATTCCTCTTCAAAAATATTTTTTTAAAATTAAAATCAATCAACTCACACTCATTTTTCTAGAGAACTACGTGACTTTGAGTTCCTCATTGCACTCGAGGATACGTAGGAGCAGAATTTTGTTTCTGTCAAGTCAAAATTAAATTTTCATAATTTTGTAATTTTTCTTTTTTATAAATAGTCACAATGTTTTGCAAACGGGGTAAAATAAATATTTCAAAGGATTGTTAAGAATTTACACAATTAACTTAAGGTACCATTTTAGAACAGGTGTGTTAGAGGTGCTGTGGGATTAAGTTTTTGCCCTTCTCTATCCATAACCGACTCTCGAATCCAATCTGGTTCCAAAGACCATTTTCAAATAAAGGTTTTTCAATTTTTCTTAAGTTAAAATAAAATTGATGGTGACTCCATTTTTCCATTTTTATTTTTTAAAATCCTATGAGTTGCTATTTTTCACCGCGATCACCGATCGTGACAGAATGTTTTAGATAGATATAATAAAGTTCTAAAATTTTATTTAGACTGAGGCAAAAAAAAAATCATATAAAGTTATACAGTTGTGATGAAATTTTTCTTTAAAAAAAGTTTGACTGTGTTTTTTTTATGGTAATAAGTTTGACCGTTTTTGGCTATGTATACTATAGTTGCATGGATCGGGCCTGTTTGGCTCATTTGACTAGAAAACTCATAATTTGGGCTCTGAATTGATCTTATATTTGGTTAAAAACTTAAAATGGATTGGCTCGTTGACTTGGTCAAATTCGAGTAATTTGTCGATCAATATGGACGAGTTGAGTCAGGGTTTTTTTTTTAATTTAAATTAAAAAAATATATTGTAGAATTTGAATAGGGTACATAAAAAACTCTTGAGATGAAATGTATTTTATCATTAGATTACATGTTTCTATTGAATAATATTTTTAATTTTTTAATTTATATTATGATTTAACCAATTCAAATTTAGAAAATTAGAGTTAAATAATCATCACTGTTAATTTATTCACGTTGTTATATAATGTATTTTTATATAAAAGTACTTTTCATATAATATTTTAAAAAAATAAAATTTCTTCTTTGTTTAGGTTTTCCAAATCAACCTCTAACTTGAATTATACAACTACAATATATACTATTAATTAGGTGCACTAAACACTTAATTTTACTAAAAAACTTGATAATATTTATTTAAATTATTAATTATTGTTAGGACCCGCTAGATATAGCCTAAGATGCATATCCATTTTTCTTTCCATCAATTTTCATCTCGCGAACAACAATTTTAAGTCATATCAAAAGTGAAAAGACAAAAATAAAAGAATATAAGAAAACCACGATTAGAGAGAGGCAGCATCATTCCATTTCACTTCGTCCGTTCCCTCTATTTCATTTCATAAATCATTATTAAACAATTTCATTTTAATGTATTTAAGCTTTTGTTTTAGCTAAAAAAAATATTTGTTTTTGATTTTTTTTTCATGCCATTGTTATTTACAACAACAATCAAAGCATTTTTTTTATTAAATGAAATCGAGTACATAGATCAAACAACGTTATTATATTCTATTCAAAATCAGATCCTCCTATAGGCCATTTAAGTTTAAATTCTTTCTAATGATTTTATCTAAAAAATTTCTTAATCTTTCTCTCTTTTTAATTATGAGGTCATCATCTATTTGATTAACTCTCCTAAATGAATTTTTATTGATTTTTTTATATGTCCAAACCATTTTAAATACAATTATGCAATCTTTTTCTCGATAAATACCACTCTTACTTTTCCTCATATATTCATTCCTGATCTATGCCATTGATATTTGATGGTAAAATAAAAGAAAAGGATGGTGGAATTTGAGGAAGAGGAGCGTGCATAGCATAACCTTGCCCTTTTACTGGCACAGTCAAAATAGGCTACAAGTGGCCCATAGGACAACCCCACAAAATAAAAGATTGAGTTATCATTGTTAATATTGACGCCTGGCCCACTAACCTTTTCATTCAATTCACTAAATAAAACGTCAAATGAACATTATAGTCCAAGAATGGAAGGAAAATTATTCGTCAAATTTTTTAAAAGTTGCAATAAAGGTGGAAATAGACCAAACTGTCCGTTAAGAGCTTATGACTTGGCTTGTCTGAGACCTGGCCTATTATGAATCGGCCTATTACAAGTTTACAGGTCAGGTTCAGGTCTTATAATTGAATTATAGGTCAAGTTTGTTTAAAATAAAATTTAACCTGACCTGTTTCTACCCGTAAGTAGTAGCAGTACTATCGAGCCACAAATAGGGGTAAAAATAGGTTAGATTACCCGTCAGAAGCCTATGACTTGGCCTACCTGAGACCTGATATGTTTACTAAACAAATCAAACTAAGACTTTTTTAAAAGTTTGTTTAATTAAAAAGATCAGGCCTCAGCCCATCTAATAGGTCTTTTAAGCTTGGTAAGTTGACTGACTGTTTAATTATATATAATATAATATATATTATTATAATAATTATAATTATAATTATAATTATTAATTTATTATAATATATTAATATATTATTTAATTAAATTTTAATAAAAATCAATAACTAAAACCTAAATTAATAAGTTATAATAAAAATCAATAACTAAAACCTAAACATATTTATTAATATATTTAATGTAATATATTTATTAGAATAAAAATAATAAGTTAACACTTACTCCCTAATTTTATAAATATTCACTACTTTCTTGCTTTAATCTTTAGTTGATGTGGGACTTGAAGATATATGTCTCTAATAATTTTATAACTTGGTATATCTCCAAGTCCCACGTCGGCCAAAAACTAGAGTAAGAAAGTTGTGAGCATCTATAAAATTAAAAAATGAGTGTTATGTTATAATAAAAGCCTATTGACTTTAAGTAGGCTCGTTGGCCTATTTTAATGTTTAAGTCTGTTAGCCTATGTAAAAGTATGTTGACCTATTTAAAAGGAAGTTTGTTAGCCTATATAAAAACATATTGACCTATTTAGAGATAAATCTATCAACCTATTTAAAAGTTTCATTACAAACCTTTAAATAGATTTTCAGGTCAGACCAGACTTTTGAAAAGAATACCAGACTTTTGAAAAGAATACCTGACATGTTTCCAACCCTCCCACAAGTTCAGAAATCGTTGCTTCATTAACTGAAGTTTCTTGCTCAAGAAAATATTCATTTGGCTCCTGTATATCTTTTTCTCTTGAAAACGCGGGCTTCTTTGGGATTGCCATGGCTCCTGCATATCTTTTTCTCTTGAAAACGTGGGCTTCTTTGGGATTACCAGAATAGTTTCATTTCTCAACATAGAAGAAATTTCCAACATGGATGGTCTATCATTTGCATATTTTTGCACGCATAATAGAGCTATTTGCATGCACCTCAATAATTTACACTCTGAAGATGTGTCAGTGTCATCAAGTTTCCTTCTTTCCACAGATTATAAGCCTGAAACCAATTCCACACTAACCACCATGGACATACTTCAATAAAACAAATCAAAACTTTCTACACCTTATTAACAGAAGCTATATACATTACTTACATATTCCATTAGGTTTAAATTTTCCTGCTCACCATAAAATCTTGCAGTCCTCCTGCCACTTACAATTTGTAGAAGCAGAACTCCAAAACTGTGCACATCGGATTTAGTTGAGTACAAGCCTTTCTTAATGTATTCAGGAGGAACATAACCGCTGCATCTGAGGAATAAAGCAATATGATGGATTAGTAAAGTGGATGAACTGAATAGCGAAGCATCTAGAGGAAATTTCAAATCAAGGAGCTTTGTTGATTCAAATACTTACTATGTTCCAACAATCTTATCTGTGTTTGCTTTATGTTCTTCTTTTGTGAATATTCTTGCCATACCAAAGTTTGAGACCTTTGGCTTCATCTCATTGTCTAGCAAAATGTTGCTAGCTTTTATGTCTCTATGAATTATTTTTAACCTAGAATATTCTTGAAGATAAAGAAGCCCCTGAATAACTCCATCAATGATGGCTACGCTTCTGCTCCAATCCAGAACATAATGCCTAATAGGGTTTGTGTCAAAATCGATCAACAGTTAACAGACAATCACTTCAATCAAAATTGTTTGGCTGACAACAATTAAAGGAACTTCATATCATAGGTTCAAATTCAATCCTCTGCTCTCAATTCTTTGGTTAATTGTGCTTAATTTGTTCCTGTTGAATATTGAATTAGTTAGCATGGAAAATGTGATTGTTAGTGTTAGAAAGAATAAAATCATGGGGAATAGTTTTAGTCTTTAATTATTCTTCTTGTAAATAGAAGTTGTATTTATTTTTTTTATGTGTATAAATACATGTATGCTGAGTAAAGATTTACTCAAGCAATTCATTCATAATCAGTTTCACTGTTCTTCTTTATTTTCAAGTTGGTATCAGAGCGGATTCCGACCCAGCTCTGATTTTTCTCCCGCGGCTGTTCTTTCTTCCCGTCGCGTGTCTATTTTCTCTTTCATTCTGCAGCTGTCTTCTCATATCTGTGCCTGAGTACTCCGTTTTTCCTTCGGCCGACCACACCACTGTGTTCGCCACCTCTAGCTCGGCTTACCACCGGAGCCGCGCTACCACCAGAGCTCTGACGCGTCGCCACGCACCGGTCGTCGGAATCTGCCCAGCTTCTGTCTTTTGCCCGCGTGGGAGTGCGCAAAGCCGTTTTTCCTGCAGCTGCTTCCACCGGCCATCTCGTCTTGCCATTTCCGATAAAGCCCAGCCTCTTCCACAACCTATTTGGCCTCTGTCTTGCACAAATCTTCTGTTTGGCTCTCTGTTGCACCTCTGTTACGCCTCTATTGCTGTGCTTTTGTTGTTACGCCACTGTTGCGTCACTTTCCAAGTTATTTTGGCCCTTATAAACCTCCACCCAGTCTCTTTATTCTTGTTCCAGCATGTCAGGATCAGAGGTAACATCTTCCAATAATGAGAAATCACCTATACTGACCTCTGTTGTTTCTGGAAGTACTACTATGACTACTGAAAAATTGACGGGTGGTAAGAATTATCTAGCATGGGCTGATTCAGTGGAACTTTGGTTCATGGGCCAAGGATATGAAGATCATCTTTCTATAAAAGAAGATGATATTTCAGCAGCTGATCGGGCAACTTGGAAGAAAGTTGATGCCCAATTATGTAATCTAATGTGGCAATCTATTGATCCAAAGAAAATCTCAATGTTTCGGGCGTACCAGACATGCAAAAAGGTATGGGATCGTGCTAAAGCCTTGTATTCAAGTGATATTGCAAGAATGTATAACATTATCCAAAAGATGCATAGTTTAAAGCTTGAAGGTACAGATATGGAATCATATGTTGGAGCTATAGAAGCTGCTATGGAGGAATATTCAAACTTGTTTCCCTATGCTACTAATGCTAATGCTCATAGTGCTCAACAACAAAAATTATTTTTAATAATTTATCTGTTGGGGCTTCCAACAGAGCTTGAATCTCTTCGGCAACAAATCTTGGGCACCACACCTATTCCCTCCATTGAAAATGTCTTTGCATGACTTTTACAATCAGGCCCCTCACTTGAAGCTAGCAATGTTGATCATGCTGCATTAGCATCCCAATCCTCTTCCCAAGTTTCCACTCGAGGAGGACGTGGAAGTGGTCGTGGTCGTGGTAATAGTCGTGGTAATCGTGTTTCATGACTCACTTGTACCTATTGCCATCGAGTAGGCCATACCCAAGATCGGTGTTATGCACTTCATGGTCGTCCTCCAAAAGTCGCTAATATGGTACAATCTGATGAGTCTTCTGAAGCTCCTTCCAACCCACAGGAAACACATGGTATTTATGTTTCAGGAAATGACTATAATGAGTTTCTCAAGTACTAAGTATCTAACCAGGATTCTACTTCCATTGCTTTGGTTGCACATTCTGGTAATCCTGTTGCCTGTATTTCTCATTCTTCATCTCTTGGACCATGGGTCCTTGATTCAGGTGCTTCTGATCATATTTCTGGTACTTCTTCTGTCCTTTCTAAACTTGAACAACCTATTTTTCTTCCATCAATTACTCTGGCTGATGGTTCTAAAATTAGTGTTAAAGGGATAGGACAAGCTAATCCTCTTCCCACGTTACCTTTAAAATCTGTTCTCTATATGCCTAACTGTCCTTTTAATTTAATTTCTGTTAGTCAACTTACTCGTTCTCTTAATTGTTCTGTTACCTTTTTTGCTGATTCCGTTATTGTGCAGGATTGGGGAACGGGACAGACAATTGGTACCGGATGTGAATCTCAAGGACTGTATCGTTTGACTATACCAAGTTCGTCAGTATCTTGTGCCGCTGTTGAGTCTCCAAAATTGATTCATTATCGCTTGGGACATCCCAGCCTATCCAAGCTCCAAACTTTGGTTCCTAGCTTATCGAGTCTTAATAACTTAGAGTGTGAATCCTGTCAATTGGGAAAACATGTTCGCACTTCCTTTTCTAATCGTGTCAATAAGAGAGCTGCGTCTCATTTTGCCATTATTCATTCAGATGTTTGGGGTCCAAGTCGTGTTCCCTTGTGTCAAGGTTTTCATTATTTTGTTACTTTTATTGATGACTATTCTCATTGTACTTGGTTATATTTAATGAAAGAAAGATCTGAATTGTTTTCTATATTCAAATCATTTTGTTCTGAAATTCATACACAGTTCAATACTACTATTAAAATTTTGCGTAGTGACAATGCTCGTAAATATTTTTCTACATCCTTTTCATCCTTTATGGCTTCGCAGGGTATTCTCCATCAATCTTCTTGTCCACACACTCCACAACAAAATGGAGTTGCTGAGTGCAAACACCGTCACTTACTAGAAATCGCTCGCACTCTGCTTATTCATACTCATGTTCCCCTTCGATTTTGGAGTGAAGCTATCCTTACTGCGTGTTGCCTTATTAATCGTATGTCTTCTTCTGTCTTGCAAAATCAAATCCCTCATTCGATTTTATTTCCTCACGAGCCTATTTTCTCTCTTCCACTACGCATTTTTGGTTGCACTTGTTTTGTTCATGATTTTACACCTGTGAAAGATAAGTTAACTGCTCGTTCTATTAAGTGTGTCTTCTTAGGATATACTAGATTCCAAAAAGGATATCGATGTTTTTCCCCTGAACTTAACCATTTTATTGTGTCTGCAGATGTTACTTTTCTTGAAAATACTCCTTTTTTCTCTACATCTGATATTATCTCTCCTCCTGTCACTGAGGTTTTACCTGTTCCTTACTTAGACGGACCTCCTGTCCCCACTTCAGCTTCTACCCTATTTGTCCATACAAATAAACCTCTCCAAGTTTATCATCGTCGACCTCATATGGCTAATGGTCTAGATGCAATCCATACTGCTTCACAACCAGAACTAGTGGCTGAACCCTCCTCAGATCCTGCTCCGGATGTTTTCTCCAGTCCTCCCATTGCTACTCGAAAAGGTATTCGTTCTTCTCGCAATCCTCATCCCATTTATAATTTTTTGAGTTATCATCGCTTGTCTTCTTCCCATTATGCCTTTATCTCTTCTTTGTCTTCCGTGATTATACCAAAAACAATAGCTGATGCCCTCTCCCATCCAGATTGGCGCCAGGCAATGATAGAAGAGATGTCTGCATTACATGCCAATGGTACTTGGGAACTTGTTCCATTGCCACCTGGAAAATCTACTGTGGGATGTCGATGGATTTACACAGTTAAGGTAGGACCTAATGGAGCTGTTGATCGATTGAAAGCTCGTCTTGTTGCTAAGGGTTTCACTCAAATTTTTGGCCTTGATTATGGTGATTCTTTCTCTCCGGTTGCGAAAATGGCATCCGTTCGTCTTTTCCTTTCCATGGCAGCCATCTGTCACTGGCCACTTTATCAGCTTGATATTAAGAATGTATTCTTACATGGTGATCTCCAAGAAGAGGTGTACATGGAGCAACCTCCGGGATTTCTTGCTCAGGGGGAGTCTGGCTTGGTCTGTCATTTGCGCAAATCATTATATGGCTTGAAACAGTCTCCTCGAACTTGGTTTGGAAGATTCAGTACTGTTATATTAGATTTTGGTATGGTTCGCAGTGAGGCCGATCACTCAGTTTTCTATCATCATTCCTCCTCTGGAACTTCCATATATCTGATTGTTTATGTCAATGATATTGTTATCACTGGAGATGATCAAGAAGGTATTGTGAAGTTAAAACAACACCTATTTGATCACTTTCAGACTAAGGACCTTAGAATGTTGAAATATTTCCTAGGAATAGAAGTGGCACAATCTAATGCAGGGATTTGTATCTCACAGAGAAAGTATGCACTAGACATTCTCAAAGAAACTGGAATGTTGGATTCTAGGCCAATAGATACACCAATGGATCCCAATGCCAAACTCAGTCCAAATCAAGGAGAACCATTATCTGATCCAGCCAAATATCGCAGGTTGATTGGCCGATTAAATTATTTGACTGTTACCCGACCAGATATATCCTTTACTATGAGCATCCCTAGTCAATTTCTCGACTCACCATGTGAAGGACATTGGGATGCAGCCATTAGAGTCCTTAGATATGTCAAAGGGACTCCTGGAAAAGGCCTATTGTATGAAGACAAAGGACATACTCAGATTGTGGGATACACAGATGCAGATTGGGCAGGTTCTCCATTCGATAGACGTTCTACATCGGGTTATTGTGTTCTTTTTGGTGGTAACCTAATATCTTGGAAAAGTAAGAAACAAAGTGTTGTGGCAAGATCAAGTGCAGAAGTAGAATATCGTGCTATGGCACTTGCAACATGTGAGCTAATATGGCTGAAACAATTAATTAATGAACTCAAATTGTGTGAATCAGGCAAGATGGAGCTTATATGTGATAATCAGGCAGCCCTCCATATCGCCTCTAACCCGGTGTTTCATGAGAGGACCAAACACATAGAAATTGATTGTTATTTTGTGAAAGAGAATATATAAAGTGGAGAAGTAGTGACTGCCTTTATCAACTCAAATAATCAGCTCGCAGATATTTTCACCAAATCTCTTAGGGGTCCTCGAGTACAATTCATATGTAACAAGCTTGGTGCATATGATTTATATGCTCCAGCTTGAGGGGGAATGTTGAATATTGAATTAGTTAGCATGGGAAATGTGATTGTTAGTGTTGGAAAGAATAAAATCATGGGGAATAGTTTTAGTCTTTAATTATTCTTCTTGTAAATAGAAGTTGTATTTATTTTTCTTATGTGCATAAATACATGTATGCTGAGTGAAGATTTACTCAAGCAATTCATTCATAATCAGTTTCACTGTTCTTCTTTATTTTCAAGTGTTCCTTTCATCATATTTCCAAGGCCATATATATGAGGAAGATCCATAGAAACCATTTAATTTTGACAAGAATAATGGCACAGATATGACAAAAATAATGTAAGTTTATGCTTAACATATTAGAACCTTCATTTAACAAGGATGCATCACCAACAAATTATTAAAAATAAAACTTAAAAGAGTATGCTGCATATTCACTCATGTAATATTTAGAGCAGCAAAGATTGCTGACCAAAGAGGTAGAAGTCCAGGCTTTTGTTTGGCATGTACTCATAGACTAACATCTGTTCTTCTCTATCAATGTAGAAACCCAACAGCCGAACAAGATTCACATGCTGTAGTCTTACGTAAGCGTTACCTCATTTTTGAATTCCTCAAATCCTTGTGTAGAAGCTTTTGATAACTTTTTCATAGCTACTTCCTTGCCATCTGGTAGAATTCCCTGGAGAAATAGGCACTCCTAGTTAGTATCGTTGACTGGATAAGGTAATTTTGAAACATGCATGTCCTTTGCCTCCACTAATTCATCCATAGGAAGTTTATAATATCCACAAAATTTCACCAATTTGAAGTACAATGAATGCAAACTAATTTGCGATGAAGGGTTCCAGTAATAATAGGTCCCAAGTCCTAACTTGAACGGTGAACATAAAGAAACGCTGATTACTTTACATTTTCCATTCCTACCCTAATATATTCTGCATTGTCATACTATATGAACTATATATGGAACAGGATCAGGCACTATGACTATGGGGTTGTGTAGTCAATTTTGTACCTTGTAAACAGGACCATAACCACCCTCACCAAGCTTATTTTCAATTGAAAATCTATCCGTGGCCACCTCAATATCGAAAAAGCTAAAGACTTGCAAGTCAGGAGCGTTGCCATGAAATGTCCTGCAGCTTCTTTATCTAGTTTAGACCAAACTTCTCTGGCTTCATTAATCATTCTTATGGACAGATTTAATAACAGTTGAATAAACAAAAGTCATTGTCTTCAACGATGAGCATCATCAATATTCAGTAAATAGTTATAGATGGGGATTAAACATAGCTGAAGAAGTTACCCATTGATTTGAATAATCTCCCCCTTAAGGGCTTGTTTGGAAAAGAATTATAGATTATGCTGTTATAATCGATTATAATTGATTATTGTTATAATCGATTATAATCGATATATTTTTATGTTTGGATGCATTAGCTGTAAAATGATTTTAAGCTAATATGATTTGTTTGGATAATATAAAAAAGAATCACTTTTATGTATTAAATTACTAAAATAAGTATAAAATGATTAAAAAAATATTTGATTGAGGATAAAATAATATTTACATATCAAAGTGTAAGAAATAATCTATAAACTAAAATCATAAGCTTCAATCTTTAGTTTATGATTATTAATTGTAAAAAGCTTTTTTTTTGCATTGAATTTCGTGTAAAGGCTTTTTTAGAAAATAATCTTTTTACTCAAACATAATAATTATTTCACAAAACAGCTTAATCCTCCAAAAACAGCTGTTTGAGAAAGAATTAATCTTCCCCAAACATGCTCTAAGTAGTAAATTATAATGCCTAATAGGAGAACAGATATAACAGTTGAGCTCAAAATTATCACTAATAATCGCCAATGATGGTGTGCATTGCCGTCAACTTGTTGAGCTGAGAAAATAATCAAAATATCCGTGATATAAATTAATTACTCAGAAAAGTGACCAAAAAATAGATAATTTATGGCATCAGTTCTTTACCTGCTGCACTAAAAAGCACCTAATTGTCATCATAGGGAACTTGCCACACAACATAACCAAGTAGCTTCTTCTCCCTAGCATAGGACACCTTAATTTTGACAACCTTGACATCATCAAAACCTATCCAAGTTGATCCAATTGAGCAGTAATTGACTACATAAGTAGCATTATACAAGATCTGATCCCTCCATATCGTTGAATGTAAGCCTTAATGTCCTTATAGCTCATATCTCCAGCTTCTGTAATTGCGGGACCTATTGCTGGTGCACCTGCTGCATTGTCCTTGGGGTTTCTAAGATTCCAGGCATATCCATAGAATGGCAATGACAAAACCAACTTGCTAGCAGACATTCCACTACTAATCCATTGCCTGATACCAAAATCTGTGTTTGCATCACTTGAAGGGTCAAACAAGGCTGCACGTGCAGCAGTAAAATTTGCCCACTGAGGCATGTAGTAATCATAAGCCATTACATGTATCCAATTCAAGTTAATTCGAATAGACTCCACAAGGTAGGATGCAAAATCCGAACCTGGTTGATATTGAACTGCTGTAGTTAAGATCAACTCTGGATTGCTAGAGTTTGTTGCCTCAGACTTTGCAGCTGCTTGCCACTCTTCAAAAAGCCTTCCTATATTGTTCATGTCAGAGCTTGTGTTAGCAGAAACCCAGCTCAGATCAAGGCCTTGAAAACCATAAAGCCTGGCTACTCTTATTGAAGACTGAATGAGCGATTTATTGGGTTATGCCTTGTGTTGGGTTTGGGTTAAGTGAGAAGTTTTTTTTTAAAAAAAAAAGATGTTGGTTTTTGGTAGTAGCACGTGATAGACGAAAAGTTAGATGATGAGGGTTTTTAAACAAACCTTTTTCGGTTCTTCTTATATATGGTGTGGGTGCAGCACCGCATTTGGTATGGTGAGGAGTTTTTGAAAGTTTTTTTGCTTAGCTGTAGTGTGGAGTTGCATAAAAGTAATTGGAAGCCACCGTAATGTTAGGTAAGGTGAGGGAAATTTGTGAGAATTGACAATTTGGTTTGAGATTATTTTTTGAGAGAAAATATTTATTTGTGAGATTTGGTGTATTGGAGTTTTTGAGTTTGAGTAATATTTCAATATTGGTGACTGTAATTGCTATTTGAGTTTAGTGGGTTGATTTGTGAAGTCGTGGACGTAGGCAATGAAGGCCGAACCACGTTAAATTTCTTGTGCTATTGTACTTGTTTATTTGCTTGTTTTTCTTGTGGGTGAGGGATTTTTCCTAACAATTAGTATTAGAGTGAGTTCTGATCCCGCTTCTGGTGTTTCTATTTTTTTATGGCAAAGATGCAATGTTTAGGAAGCAGTAAATTTGACGTGGAGCTCTTTGATGGCAAGCGAAATTTTAACCTGTGGCAGAGTACTGTAAAGGATATTTTTTAGTGTAGCAGAGACTGATTAAAGCTTTAAATGGAAAGAAAAAGAAGCCTGAGAAGATGACAGATGAAAAATGGGAAGAGCTGGAGATGAAGGCAGTTAGTACGATTCGACTATGTCTGGCACCTGAAGTAAAATACAATATTTTGAATAAAACTTCTGTTGTTGATTTATGGAAGAAATTAGAGAATATGTATATGTCTAAGTCTCTCACAAATCTTTTTTTTAAAGGAAGAATTGTATCAATTGAATATGGGTGATGATGTAGACATTAGAGATCATTTGAATTATTTTACAAAGTTGATTACACAATTATCTAGCATTGGTGTGAAAGTTGATGATGAGGACAAAGTCTAAGTCTCTCACAAACCGTTTGTTGTTGTTGTCATCTCTTCCAAACACTTATGAGAGTTTAGTCACTACATTGCTAGTTGGAAGAGAGACATTGAAGGTAGATGATGTGATTGTCGTATTATAGGATAATGAAAATTTAAAAAAGCCAGGTGTTCATTTTGAAGGAAGTATTTTGGTTGCTAGATCTGATCGTGATAGGAGTGTGTCTCGTGGTAATTTTTCTAGTAAGGATAAATCAAAATCAAGTTCTATGCTAAGGCCGGATTATAGAGAAAAATAGTGCTATTATTGTCATGAGATGAGTCATATTAAATTTTATTACAGAAAGCTAAAAGCAGACATGGAAGAATTTGAAAAGAGAAGTCTGAAAATGTTATAGTTGTTATACAAGAACCTTTGGGTTATGAAAATGAGTTATTGATGGTTGAAGAAGACAATAGTGCCTATGGTGATTGTTGGGTTTTAGATTCTGCTTGTTCTAATCATATTTGTTCAAGAAAGGAATGGTTTGACACGTATAATGCAGGTAGTGATGAAATAGTGAAATTGGCTAATGATAATTGCTTAAATGTTGCTGGAAACGTACTGTGAAAATTAAGATGCATAATGGTCTTGTGAAAACACTTGGTGATGTGAGACATGTGCCTCCACTTTAGAAGGAATTTGATTTCTTTGGATAGACTTGATGCATTGGGATATGAATATTCTGCAAGAGGTGGAATTATGCAAGTTTGTAAAGGCTCTTTGGTGATAATGAAAGGTAAAAAGATTGATAGTAATTTGTACAAATTGATGAGAGATACTTTGATAAGAAAGGGCCATGGTGGAGTATGTAATAATGTGAAGAAAGTGAAGCGTGTGTATATACCAAAGAAGAAAGTAACATTTGTAGATACTTTGATAAAGCCTACTGGCACTTACTATTGACACTTGTAGATTGTTCCAATCACAAGGCAATGTGGAGATTTATTGGGTTATGCCTTGTGTTAGGTTTAGGTTAAGCCCATTTGAGAAGTGTTTTTTTTTTAAAAGGTGTTGGTTTTTGGTAATAGCACGTGATAGACGAAAATTTAGATGATGAAGTTTTTAAACAAACCTTTTTCGACTCTTCTTATATATGGTGTGGGTGCAGCGCCGCATTTGGTATGATGAGGAGTTTTTGAAAGCTTTTTTACTTGACTATAGTGTGGAGTTGCAGAAAAGAAATTAGAAGTCACCGTGATGTTGGGTAAGGTAAGGGAAATTTGTGAGAATTAACAATTTTGTTTGAGATTATTTTTTGAGAGAAAATATTGATTTGTGAGATTTGGTGTATTAGAGTTTTTGAGTTTGTGAATAATATTTTAATATTAGTGACTATAATTGCTATTTAAATTTAGTAGATTAATTTATGAAATCATGGATGTAGGTAATGAAAGCCGAATCACATCAAATTTCTTGTGATATTGTGCTTGTTTATTTGCTTATTTTTCTTGTGGGTGAAGGATTTTTCCTAATATGATTTCCTTGAAGAAATACTGCTTACCATCAATGATAAAACAGTATAATTAGCATTTCCACCTGCAATGGAAAGAAGTGTAGAGACAGATGGGTTCTTCTGTTTGATAGTACTTCTGAAAGAAGAGAAGTGTTGCTCCTCGATTGAGGGGACAGAGAGCTCATAGGAGGAAGAGTTCACATCAGCAAAAGCGCATATCAGGTGAGTATAGAGTGCATAATTGATGTCAGAAATGGGGAATCCGCTCCCATAAAACCAGTAACCAGCTTGTACCCAAGATTGTGCTTCTAAAGGTTGAAACTCTTGATAGATAAAAACTTGAAAAAGGACAAGTGCAACAGCAATTCTGGAGAGCATGAAGGGAAGTTTACCTCTTGGTAGAATATCGCAGCCTCATGATTTGGCAAAATCTTTCGAAAGCAATAATGTAACCCCAACCATTAGGATGAATTTGGGTAGGGGTTGCACGCAGAGTTTGAAGCACCGCAAGTTGGAATCTAGTGAAGGGCAACCGAAGTCCCAATTTGATGAAGAGAGGCTCGTAGAGAAACATGAAATACGAACCCGCCTCCTGAGAAGAGCAAACTCTCTCGTTCTATTCTGGGCATAGAACCTGGAATTCTTTATCTTGGTTTCTCCCCTCGACCAACTCCAGATACTATACAAATTGTCTTAGCTCCTTTTCATAGGAAAGTTTGGATCTGCATTCCTAGACATCGTCCCCTACCCACGGGTATTCTAACCTCGGACCACGCCGGATCCGGATTTGCTCCTCCTCGTTTGGTTCATAAACTTCAGCAACAGGTGCTTGGGCTCTGGCTCCCCTTCTGCCTTTGGCCATAAAGATCTTGAGAACACCTAAAGAGGCTGGTGATTAATGGTCAGAATCAACTAAATCAAAGATTCAGACTCGGTGAAGGGTAAGCAGAATGGTTCACACCTACATGCCGACCTCTTTTCCCCCAAAGCCTGAAGCTTCAGAAGGATACTGCTGCCACGTTTACAATGGCAGGAAGGCTGTTCTAAGAGGATAGGGCCAAGAGAATAGGATTAGAAATCCTAAATCTACTTAGTGGAATTGAAAAACAGAAACGTATTCCAACAAGGAGTGCATAACGGTTGGGTTATTCAATTATAGTAATTGAAGAAAAAGAAGGGAAAAGTATGTGAAAAGCTCAGAATTGTTGAACATGAAAATGATCAAAGATCCTCTAGGGCTCCTACTTCTTTGCTGCGCAGAGTTCTCTGGAAGACGTTTGGTAACAATAAAATGGAGACTGTGAACCCCTGCACCCCTATTTATAAAGGCTAAGCGGTTATGGGGCGTTGTCGTCTTTATAACCCAGTTTTCGAAATAATATTCATCATGGCACGCGAAGCACTATCCACGTCTCTCTAGTGAAAATATGCCACGTGGCCCATACAATTATTAAGGCAGTTGAAAAGACAGTGGTACAGCAACTTGAACGTCACACAATTTTTGAAGTTTAAGTTCAAATTATTTTCATGAACCCCAGCTTTAGTCTGGATACTTGTTCGATGAAGAGTTATCACTTTGGATCACAGTCGCAATGGAGTGAGACCCTGGCCCACGTTTTACAAGCAATAAATTATTTGAATCACAAATTAGAGACTTGAAGCTTGCTATTTATTCAAAACGAGCACTAGGACGAGGGCAAGGTAATGTGATGTCGGAATAAGCGTTGGACTTACCCTGGCAAAAAGGGAAAAGATGCGAACAACGACTAAAAGTTAAAGGAAGGGAATGATATCATGCAAGGTTCATAATATACAAATTATTATTAGTTTATTCTCATTCCATACATCATCTTACATTTGGAAAATAGAGAAAAAAAATATTGAGACATGGAATGTATAAGGAAAAAGCATTCTAACAGTCTTTAATTTGTCTGACGGGGTGCAATCTTTCATGAATAAGTTCATTCCACCAGCTTTATGACTACACCAAGTTACCTCAAATTGCGAAGCTGCTACAATAATCCCCCCTGCTTAACTGAAGAACCAACAAGGTTTGAACCGAATCACCTGCTAAGTTCTTGGAAAAAAGAAGGAGTGTAGACTCTGTTACATAGAGGAGGACTGTCCGACGTGACAATAGTCACTGATTTTCCCAACAGTAGAGCATGTTTCAAATACTCTCTCATACATTGAGAAAGAAAAATGCCTGTCATTACTATGCTGAGAAAGAAAAGTCCTCATTGAAAAAGTTATTGGCTAATGAAAGGAAGAACCTCTTCACAGGTTTTGGAAAAAAGCAAGAAAATGATCTTCGCAGAGGGCGAAAGCCTCTTTGAATATAATGAGAAGAAAGCCATAAAGGGTTGTATTCCAGAATGCAATGGCAAGAAGAGAAGAATGAAGCAAATGGAATGCTAGCTTAAATGCAAACATTCCTTAATTTATAGGTACAATGAAGCATTCTGATTGGTCCCTTGAAAGGTGAACTGATCGTACGAGATTAACTGCATCCTTAATGTTCCTTGTTTCTGATTGGTGGAGAAGTAAATGGGCGATTGGGAAACAACACAAATTTATTACCCTATTAATGGATTTGTTAATTTTCAATAAAGTTGAGGCAACAGTCTCCCAAGAAAGGCCAATACAATCAAGAACTATAGGAAAAATCAGACCTATAACTCGCCATTTTGTCATATTAAGAATTAAAGCCGAGTTGGGGGCAACACGACTACGGGGTAAGCGTTGGACCTACCCCAGACAATGTAAGATGGAAAGTAGAAAAGCAAAGTAAATTAGAGAACGAAAAGGAAAAATCAGAAGACAAAAGAGAACTTCGATAAAATTTTATTGATAATCTCATTCCATACATCGTCAACCTCCATGGAAGGAGAAAAAGAAAATACAATAAAAGGAAAATGAAAATAGTATCCGTAAGAGAGCTTAAGGACGGGATTGATGCCACGACAGAAGCAATATCACGGTGGAAGCATCCTGTCGTGCTGTCACATTCACAGTCACATCCATAATTCCTCCACTCTCTTCACCGGAACAGACTAAAGCCACTCAACTTCTTCTTCCCTGCCTCCTTCTCAGTGAAAATAAAGACCAACATCAGTCACCTTTTCACAAAGCAAGTCAAAGAAAGCAGACTACCCCAGGTTACTCCCAGAGGATTTACCTTTCTGATGAGCTGGTATTCCTGCATATCTAACTATACTATGAAGAAAACTAGCCTAGTGCCTCCAAATGACCCAAGAAAGAGGCAGAAGGAGGGACAAAGTGCTCTCTAGTGTCCCCATGTATTAGTCAACGGAAGCATCATTCCATCCTAATGACACATTGGGTCAGACACCCCCGTGTACGCCAGGAAAGAAAGGCTTCCGCCTCCCTAAATGCATGACAACTTAACACTATGCCAAGGAAGAAAGGCTTCTTTGAAGAAGGGAAACAACTTGCAGAGAGTTAATCACTTTTAGGAACTTTGAAAAGATTAAAAGGATAACCCTTACAAGGGGCAAAACCCTCCATCTAAGTTCAAAGGATGAAGGGAAAACTACTCTTTCAGGAAAAAGCATTCTCACACAGAGTTGCAAAGCGAAAAGGAAAGGATGCCCACTCCACTGCAAACGTTTTCTATTTATAGAGAAAATGAGGCGCTCTGATTGGCTCCGTAAAAGGCAATCTAATCACATGATGGTAGCCATATGTAATGTTTCCAGTCTCTGATTTGTTATAGAGTATTAGGCAGTTGGGAAACAGTGCGAAATTGAGATCCTCTTTAAATGATATTTAATTCCTAATAAAGTCAAAGCAACAACTTCCCAGAGAATAGCAGACTGTTACTACCTACAATTTCAGAGATTATACTCAGAGTTTGCGTGAAAAATATCAAAGGAAATCTCGAGAATTAATGCTTGAGGTTAGAGAATCTATGAGAAGTAACAACATATTATGGACACCGACATTACACATGAAACATCTGGGATCCGGTGTTAATTTTTTGGACTCTTGTGATAATCGTGTGCCCAGATGATCCTGTTAAAACTTGACACTTGACTATCCTTCCAAGCATCAAGCTGGGGGCAACTGTTCTGGACTGTGATCCGAGATCCCGTCTAGATGGATCAACCCGGTACATGAGTACGCGGACTCCTCCCTAGTAGGCCTTGAAGGTAGTCAGGCCTCATAGCTATATACATTGAGCGACATTGGGCCATAATATCAAGATCTCTGGATATATGCAAGGATATACCCCTAAATATCTATAACTGCCAATCATCTACTTACGATATTATAGGATCCATAACTGTCTCGGATTAATAAGTAGCTCTTATATTGAGAGTTCTTAACTTATAGGGATTTATCTCAATAATAGAAGGAAAGTAATTCCTATTAGGATCTTAATCCTAAATACTTGCATTCAATACAGATTACATAAGGATTTTGTACACGCTCTATAAATACAAGGCTAAGTAACCCTAATCAGGTATCAGTAAATTACTCAATATACTCCACTTTACTTGAGCACTACTTGACTTGAGCGTTGGAGTCTCTTTGCAGGTACCCACCCCCTGTCTCAACATGCTCAATTGCTGCTCAAGAAGGAAACCACCATAACATGTTTATTTCAGATACCCCTCTGAATTCACTTCAGAAAAGAATGCATTAAAGAAAAAGTAGGGGTAACACCTATTATGAAAAAGATGAGAGAATCTCACCTTAAGTGATTTGGATATATAAGGAGAAGACCCTTAGAAGCCCATGTAAGGAGAGTAGATCAGGTGGAGGATAATTCAATAATTAGAAATAGAAGGAGACCAAGAAAGTTTATAGGTGAAATGATAAAAAAAAAATAGATTTGAATGACATTTCTGAATACTTGATTTATGTAACTGATCTCACTTAGTGAGAAAAGATTTTATTGTTATTGTTATTATATTGTAAAACACAAATTAAATTTTATTTTGGTGGTTTTTAACTTTTAAGCTGCAACTCTTCATTGTTCAAGTACGACTTATACTACCTATTTATCTTTTCTTACATGTTATTGTTGAAGTAGTAAAATATAAATATTTACATAACACTTTTTTCTCCACAACGTGAGCTGTAGGAGCCTGTGATAGAAGAAATTTCAATGCTTAATAAAAAAACAAAAATTGTAGTAAGTTGTCAACTTGGTAAGGCCTAGTTGATTATTCTAAGATCTCATCTAAATCAATTTTTTCTTAAAAAGCAAAAGAAAAATCTGTTTTACTTGTATGAATGAACTTCAAAAAGCCAATCCTTTTGAGTGAAAGTGAAAGTGAAAAGTCTTAAACATTAAAGAAGTATCCCTTTCTTTTTATATGGTAATTGGCTAATTGTTTCCATATATTCAGTATTTATAGTAACATTTTGCCTCATAGTTGTGTTTTGGGGTTTGTGTGTGAGTTAGAAAAGAAGTTTTTTAGGTAAATATTTCCAATAGTTGAATGAACGTGGAGAAGTTACCGGAAGGGGATACATCAAACATATACGCTTATATGTTTATATAACCTCTAACTTACAATAAAAACAAACAAATAGATAACACCGGAAAAGAAAAATAAACAGAAAAAAGTTAAGAATTTTATTATATACATATACCTTATGTGTGTTAATGCATTTTTTTTCCCTTTGGTTGATTGTTAAGGTAATGTTATATATTCATTTATGTATTTCTTTTGCATTGTTTTACTCTACATATTCATTTTTTTATTACAGTTAAGTAGTGTTTAAGTCAACTTACGCTCATCTTGGTTAATCTACATCTTTGTTATGGTCAAAAACAGACAATTCACATCAAAATTAGAGAAATCACAAAAATATTTCTTATAACTTAATCTCAAAAATCAGTTGTTAATTTTTGGTAAGTGATTTATGTTAAAAAATCCTGAAAACTCACTCACTCTATAGGTTTAAACTTTTAAAAAATTAATTTATATACTAACAATGTAGAATTATTCATATACTATTATTAATGAATAAAAAAGTATCATATTATTATTGATATAAAATTTTTATATTATTTAAAATAAAGTATATGAAATGATTCCATTTTGTATAGCCTGCTCATCTTTCTTTTTCTTGGAGCACAAACTCCAAATGCGGATTTTTACTTTATATGAATATTAATTCTAGAAGGAAGGAACCGCACTTTGACAGTTTGACTGGTACCCGAAAGTTGTTGCGGAAAAAAGTTGGTGAGGAAATTAATTAATTTTTTTTCTTTCATTGTGTATAGATATTTTTTATTAATAAAATTAAATAGAATAAGTGAAAATAAATTTAAAAAAATAAAAAAATAAAAAATAATTATTTTTCTCTTTATTTAAAATATTTAAAAAAATAAAAAAAATATTTTTATTTTAATTTTAAAGAAAATAAAAATTGAGTCTTTGAAGAAAAGAGAAGAAAAATAATTCTTCATATATTTTTTTTCACTTTTTATATATTTTAAAATTTTTAAATATGAAAAATTAGTTTTTTTCCTCATTTTTTTTTTCATTACCTATCATTTAAATATACTATTAATTTATTGGAAAATGTCTCCATCTCATTTTCCAATTTTTTTTCCAAAGTAAGTTGACCCGTTTAGAAAACGCCTGCGTTCCCAATTGAAGTCTTGTAGTAACTAGGAGAGGACCACTTCTGATCTCATTTCTATGGAAACAGAGATTATATATTTTTTGGTCAATTTTGTCTTTTATTTGATTAGCAGACACGAATTGATATTTGATAGCATGGTAAAACTTGGACAAGTATAAGGCCTCCAAATTGAAATGCCCGATTCTTTTTTCACATCAGTTGTGGGCCAACTCTTAAACTTCAAAATAAAATAAAAGGAATAAAAATAAGAGTAATTAAAAAAATTATTTTTCTAATTTATCCCTATTCTGTTAGTGTTGTTAAAATTTGTAAACTATATAACTAGTGAACCTTTACTTCCTTTGTTTTTTTTTATATTCATTTGCACGTGTCAGTCTCACAGCCATTGCAAGTGTTTCCATTTGTTCTTATTTTTTATTCTTCTATTCTTTTGTTGTTGGAGTGCTTTTGTTATTTGTTTTCTTTACCCATTTTGACTATCATTCTTTTTAAAAATTTGTCTTAGCCCGATAGACATGTGTGCCGATATCCCTTTCATGTGAACCTTACAACTTCATTTAACCTTAACTTTAATTTGATGATGATATCATAACCAACCTTATTGTCTAAAAAAACAAGTATCCATTTTTGTCAAGTTGCAGATAGGAGTTGGTGGGAGAGTCGCGTGTTGGAGACGACAAATCAAATGGCTATTTCAACAAGCTCTCCCTGCAATTTGTTTCTAGTTAAGTTTTCAGGTTTCATCAAGCTTTTCTTCGATTTTATGCTCTCTTTTGATTTCGATTCTTTGCTATCATCGATTTCAGTATTTCGATCCTTCATTAAGTTTTATCATTGCTTCTATTTTTGCTACGCTCTGATACCATAACATAAGCAGAAGAATCAAAAGATCGAAATCGAAGATAATAAAGAATCGAAATCGCTAAAATCATAACAATCAAAGTGGTTAGAAATGGAAATGGAGGGGTAGTGCAATTGGTGCAACACAAATGAACTACTCAGATAGTCATTGATGGGTTTTTTTTTTAATTATGATTCTATTGTTTCATACATCTTCCAAATATTTGAGTTGTTGATATGACTTTTATACGTAAATTTCCAATGACATTTCTTTATCTTCTTTTTCATATCAAGCTTCTGCTTCTTCCATCAAGTTTTTGCTTCAGCTTTCATCAAGCTTTTCTTCAATTTCATGTTCTCTTTCAATTTCAATTCTTTTTTATCGTCGATTTCAATCTTTCGATTTTTCATTAATTTTTGTCATTACTTCTATTTTTGCTATGCTTTGATACCATAACAGAAGCAAAAAAATTGAAAGATCAAAATGGAAGATAAAAAAAGAATTGAAATCGTTGAAACCATAATAACCGAAGTGGTTAAAAAGGGAAATAGAGGGATGGTGCAATTGGTGCAACACAAATGGACTACTCAGACAACCATTAATGATTTTTTTTTTAAATTATGATTCCATTGCTTCATACATCTTCTAAATGTTTAAGTTGTTGATATGACTTTTATACGTAAATTTCCAATGACATTTCTTTCTCTTTTTTTTTGTATCAAGTTTCTGCTTCTTCCATCAAGCTTTGGTTCTGTTTTCATCAAACTTTTCTTCAATTTCGATCTTTTGAGTCTTCATCAAGTGTTATCATTGTTTTCTATTTCTGCTATGCTCTAATATCATAACAAAAGTAGAAGAATCGAAAGATCGAAATTGAAGATAGCAAAGAATCAAAATCGTAGATAGCAAGAAATCGAAGAAAAATCCAAAAGTTGGCTCTTATACTAACTTTTTATACTGACCCTTTAAACCAGTACTTATCACACATTATAAATAACAAAAATTTAAAAGATACGTCACAGGCACATTTATTCAAGCAGAATTCTTATTTTTAAAACTCTCTTTGGCCATCATTAGGGAAAACTATAACTTTGAACAGGTTGTGGAAATGATGAATCTTTCTCAGTATAAAAAATCACATCCTCACAAGGTAACTGACATGTTACTCCAATCCTAAACTACCAAACTTCAACAGAACAAAACCTCTTATGCATTAAGTGCAGTCTAGTGATAAACACTAAAAAAAAAAAGAATTTCACCCCACATATATTAGTCTTTCTAAATTTTCATTTCCTTAAGAACAATCAAAAAGCATCACCACTTGCACTGTCAGGATCTCCATCTTAATTCCTCTTTGCAGGAGTCAACTTTGCACCAAAGCATTCACTAACTGATTGGCCAAAACACAACTCAGACTCATTAAACTCATTCAGCAGAGACTATAAAAAGCAGAATGTAAAATTAAACAAAAACACATATCAGACAAAAAATTAAAGTAATAATACCTTAAGAAAAACAAACTACCATTTTTATCATTCATATTATCCATTTAATTTTAAATCACAGGACACAAAAAAAGGAACCTTATTGTGGATGAGTTAGGTTTAGGTTCAAATGTTATTGGTGCAAGAGTTGTGATAGGTAATCATGCTGAAGAAAAAGTTTACATTCCGCAGATGAATTTAATACCCTTTGATGTTGGACTACCTTTCAAATTTCAAAGAAGACAATTTCTTTTATCTCATTGCTTTGCGATAAAAATTAAAAAAAGTCAAGGACAACCATTATCTCATGTTGATTTGTATTTACCTCGACCAATATTTTCACATGGACAATTATTTATTGTTATATCTCGAGTTAAATGTAGAAGCGGATTAAAGAAATTAATTTGTAATGATGATGGAGATCTTTGTTCAAGAATCAAGAATGTACTATTTCAGGAAGTTTTTCATAACATTTAAATTCATGTTTGTAATGTTTTGTGCTAATCTCTAATACGTATATTATTTGATTGATTATTGTACAATACGTGATTTTGTACATGAATTAATTAGTTGATTTATTTTTTGTTAAAATGATTATTTATTGTGCTAGATGATTTTTGGATGACATTATACTTTTTTTTGCTCCTCACTATATTTTGAATATCTATTATAAACATAATTTGTAAATTTAAAAATTTTCTCATATGAATTAACAAATAAAAGAAATATACGTCATTTGTTTCAATTGATAGATTAATATAAAAACTAAAGAAAAATTTATTTACAATTAAAACATAATCTTAATTTTTATAACAATTCAATTTTAACCGACAATAATGACAAATTTTAGCCGTACATTGTACAAGTAAATAGCCTAGTTGATGACGGAATTCAATAGTTAAGGGGGTGAATCATATCAATCTAAAAGTGAATGGTATAAATTATAACTTAAATTTTTAGGAGATAAATGGCACCTATCGAAACTTCATGTGGGTAAATTACACCAATAAAAACAAGGATAAATTACATATAAAGTAAAGTTGACACAAGATTTTAAAATCTACCCAAAATAAAGTAGACCTTGATTGGAAATAAGGAGGTATGCTAAGGACTTGCATGGTAAAGGTCTTGCTCTTTTTTTTATGTTTTGTTGTACAAAGGGTCTTGGTCTTTTTCTTGTAAAGAGTGATATGTTAAATCAGTCTTGGAAAATGAATTCAAACCAAATGAGTCAAGTGTTATTGGCTCATTCTCAACTTATTTCAAAAATAAATTTCATCGGATTTGAGAAAATAAATTTTAAAAAAATTGTTCGTGATATCTTTTCTAGTTTAATTTATCAGTAACCGACCAATTCTGTGCTCATCTGGTTTCTTATTCTGGGATGCAGGATGCTCTTAGTTCTAGCTGTGTTCTGTTTTGGTGTGATTTTGTGCAGTACCTGCGAGCTGTTGGAAGAGGCATGCTGGGAGTGCCTGTAGGTTAGTTGAAACTTGGCTTCTTCTTTCGTTCCTGTGTTTGTTTTTGGTTCATTTGCATGTCAATGGTTTTTGTATTAGTACTTCTTTTCTTGTCATGGTGATAATGGTGTCTGGACACAACTCAACAACCACTGCATTGCTGGTGTGTTATTGGCTCCAATAACCTGAACTGGCTGCTGTATGGGATGAAATATTAGAAATTAAGGAACCTTCCCAACACATTTTACCGAAAATAATTAAGCCATATGATAAGTATCGTTTTCTAACATATCATTTATGACACTGTTCTCTTTTTTATCTAACCTTTGTATTTTTATCATCCCTGATCATATTATTTGTTATTCTCTTTCTTGGCAATGTCATTTTAAAAATTTTAAGGTATGTGACTCACTGATTCACTATTTTAAAAAATGATGATAGTTCTTGTATCTTTTCCTTTACAGGGGCACTACTAAATTCTTTGGGAGCTATTGTTCTGGGGGCGCCTGTTACCTTTCAGTATGTGAAATGAGTGGTATATAGAGTACAGCTTTTAATTTTTTATATCTGCATAACGCTGGACATAGATGTCATTGTTGAGGAAATAAAGGATTGAGTGTAGATACTGTTGTTCCTTTATACAAAACAAGTGGTATTTTTTTAATTATGTTCTATTGTGTATTTAATTTTTTTTTTTTAACTTTTAACTATGAAGACCTACCTATAACTAGAGCATATCTACGTGACACAGGTATCTTTCAAAGACTGTAAATTGGTCTCTTATGATGTCATTGTTCACGGTGAGTGCCTATTTCATTGCCATTTTCTTATTTTACAACACCTTGAAGACTATTTTATTGGACTTGTTTAATGTCTTATGTTCTCCATCAATTTAACTCATGATATTTTACATTCTTTTATCTTGCTTTTCTTTTTCTTTTTTCTGTTTTTGAAAAAAAGTATTTGATCATGTATGAAATGTATTGCCCTAATACTATACATAAAAATTAAAAACAATGGGTTGCAATTCAAGTATGTTTAATGTGTGAAAAAAAGGTTCCCAAAAATGCCAGTACCGGGAAAAAATTATATTGGTCCAAAATTTAGAGGAAATTAGAAATTTCCCCTGCTTTTCCCCTTTCACGTGATAAAATTTTGGCATTCTAGTGTTGGAGAGAATTTGTGTACTCACAAAATGAGTATTAAGTATTAGCTTATTCTTTTAAAGGTAAAACAAAATCCCATCCATTCTCCAGTTGCTCCCTGTTTTTCACACATGCATCTCATGCAATTGTGAAGGTTCCATAAACTAGCCGTGCTCTGTTTCTAGTATCTAAGCATCTCAGCAAATTTCTTGCCATCACTTCATAAACCCCGGAAGACTATGATAGCTAGCAAGGAAAGACCCCCTTCAATTGTAAATTGAAGTGAAAATCAGTGAAATATATAATTATCACTTTCACACATGCAATATCAGTTCAAACAATTCTTTTGTTCTTGGAAGTTTCTCAATTATTATTATCTCCTACAGCCATATTGTTCAAGTAGTGAAAAATAATTCTCAGAGGTTTTTTTTTCATCCCCCTTCCTTTTCCCTGAATTAAATACAACTTTAAGTTTTAATGGGATATACCTGTTTTTTCAGGCTATGGGCCCATGATTATGTGTATAGTACATATATAAACTCACATCTTGTACTATGGCAGATAGTTCCAGCATTACGTGTTCTTGGTTTATCATGGGCTGATTGGCGTCGTATATTTGCACAAAGTATGTTCCTTGTAGAAATATTTTCTTACCGTATTTGGCATGAAAAGGTTCTGTTTTTGAGGCGCACGGGGAGTGGGGGGAGTCATTAATGGCAGAGTTAATGTTATATATTGAGCTAGTTTTGCTATCTGTTTATTTAAGCCCTTCAGTAGTTCAGTTAATTACTATTAAAATTATTGATTGTTATTTACATCTTTATTGTTTTTCCTTTTATTTAAATTTAGGCCAAATGGATCTGTAGAGTATTTGATTTGTTTGCCAGCTCATGGAGCTGTTATTGGGGGCTGGTTCGGGGCTTGGCCAATGCCACTTGACTGGGAGAGGTAATGGCAGGTAATTTTTCTTTCCTAGTCCTCTTTCCTTGAAATTCATTGACCATCATATGCTAAAATCATAGTGCAAATGGCAAGCGCATTTGGCAGCAATCTTAACGAGGTCGAATTCCATGTTAACCTTTTGCACAGTTGCCCCCGCTACTTCATCTGCACAGTGGGTGAACACTGCTTAAGAGGTATGAAGTTCAGCATCAATGTTGAATCTGGTAATGCTGCTGCTCCACCACCTGGCTCCTCTGCTCCAACACTGTCCTTTGGAATCTTATCCACGGTTCTATCCACCACACTCGCCTATTTCTTCACCTGCATCTAAGTGGACAGCTTTTTAAACTTTTCATGATTAAAACAGTACTATCTGCCCACTATTTGAGACATGGTTGCATCGTTTACTTGATTTTTGAAATTAGAGAATATACACCAGAACAACATTGCTTAAAACAGCTTTTTAAACTTTTCATGATTAAAACAGTACTTCTGCCCACTATTTGAGACATGGTTGCATCGTTTACTGAAACAATTTCTATCCGTTGACATTCAACTACTTCTTCTCCTTCTTTCTCTTTAGAAAATGAAGGCTTTTTTGGGATGGCTAGAGAGTTATTTTCGTTTCTCAGCGTTGAAGAGACTTCCAGCATGGAAGGCCTATCATTTGCATGTTCTTGGACGCATAACAAAGCAATTTGCATGCATCTCATTAGTTTGCATGGTGAAGATGTATCATCAAGTGAAGGATCCACGAACTCCATGCCTTTTCCTTCTTTCCATAACTCATAAGCCTGCAGCCATTAAACATCAAACATCATGGAATTGATATAAGGATTTTCAAAAAGCTGAACCAAATAATGGAGAAGCTACTATAATTTATCCAATCCTTTTCACCAAAGATTTTAGAAATGACTTACATACTCCAAAAGCTTTAAATCTTCATTCTCTCCATAAAAGCCACCTGTCTTCTTGCCACTTATTATTTGTAGAAGTAGGACTCCAAAACTGTAGACATCCGATTTAGTGGAGTACACACCTTGCTTAACGTATTCAGGAGGAGCATAACCACTGCATCATAACAAATAATGGGAACAGCAAGTAACTTGTTAAAAATATAATTTTGGAAAGCTCGAATTAATGATGGACCTTTATCATCAGAAAACTCACTATGTTCCCACAATCTTGCTAGTGTTTGCTTCTTGTTCATCTTTTGTGAATATTCTTGCCATCCCAAAGTCTGATATCTTCGGCTTCATCTCAGGGTCTAACAAAATATTGCTAGCTTTTAAGTCTCTATGAATTATGGTGAATCTTGAATATTCTTGAAGATAAAGAAGACCCTGTGTAACTCCTTCAATGATGCCAACGCGCTTATTCCAATCTAGCATATGCTGCCTAATAGGGTCTGTGTGCAATTCATATGACAGAAGTAATGTGATTAAAATAAAACCTTAATTTCATATCAAAAGGTTCAAATTTGATTTTTCTGTTCTTCTCAAATTTGGCCCTTCCATTATTTTGGCAACAAATACCTATGCAACACATCTAGTAAATCATGTAATTTTAATAAAAATGATAGCATGGATATATCTACTAGAATGCAGTGTAAGAAATGTCTCGTGTTTGTGTGACAAATTATGTGATTTAATAAATAAATGAGGGGGTTAAATGATAATTAGTTGATGACGGTTGGAAAGAGATTGCTTAATCTCCATCAACTGCTTGATGAGAGCAGTTTTTTGAATAGAAAAGAAAAAGAGAAACCAGTCCTGATCTCTCCCTCCTGTTCTGTTTTACGTTTTCATAATTTCTATCAAGAAAGAAAGAACGTAAAGAAGAGAAGGAGAAGAGAGAGAAAAGAGTTTCTTCCTTCATCAAGATCTACAAATTGAAGTACCAATTTTTAGCATGAATAATGGTTAATACATTTTAACATAATGATATACATGTGAAAATTATGAATTATCAAGATCTTTGTTCATGTAGAAATTTTAACATGTGATATCAAAGCATGTATTTAAAAACTCATAATTTTCCATTGATGATAACTGATTATCCCAATTTGTATAAACCCTAAATGTGAAAATTGAGATTTTAATTATGTTTTCCGCTCATGAAAATTATGACGCTTTACCCCTATGATTCTGGGGTTATACTGTTCATGCCAGTTTTGAAATGTTTCTGCTTCGTCTCACATTTTAAGATTTCAAAAGGAATTAAAATAAATAAATAAATTTAAAGGTGAATCACGTTGAGTCTTTATTGCATATCTCGTTCTGTTAGTTTGGATGATCATTTGAATGACTGTGTGTTAGCCTCGTTCAAGGTGTTTTTCTTTTGGCGTGATGGATAAAGCATGAAGCCTATAAGAAATGTCAGGAAAGGTTTTACATGGTTTTATTGGTTTTGCAATATTACAAACCAACGAAATGGCTTATTATTTTTGCCGAACATGAAATGCCCACTTTAATGGTTTTATTAGTTTTTATTTTTCTGTACCAACACAGCACTGTATTTAATAAAGGTAATGTGAAATTTTATTTCCTTTAATGTTTATGAAGTGTCTACATTTTAGAATTAAATGTATGATATATTTGTTAATCACTAGAGTGATCAAATATTTAAGTTGATTTAATTATAAATTGTATGATAATTTTATCTCAATTAGCTCATATAGAATGAATGCATGATTTTAAATTACGGTTGCGGTAGCGGTTGTGTTGCGGTTGCGATCGCTGTGATTGCAGGCATTGCGACTCCTGCGATGCGGATTGCGGTCATTGCGGCGTGAATTTTTTTTAAGCTTACACAAAATATAAAAAAAATCTATAATTATTTTAACTCTTCATATATCTTTATTTATAATGTTTTATAGACTTTTACTCATTTGATAAAAAATTTTACCATCTTAAAGAATAATTGAAATTGAATTCATACCCAAAATAACATAATTATTGTTATCATAATTATTAATAAGTCTTTTAATGTTTTATTTAGGCATATATAAGTATAAGAAAGTAAGAAACTAAATAATATATAAACTTAAATAAGTTTCGAATAAATTTTACGAAAATATTTCATATTTTTAATACCTCATCAATAATTAACTTTAATTTTAAACCCTTAATATAAGCTACTAATTAATTATAACTATTCTAAATTCAATTTTCACACACTATTATCAAAATTTTCAATTTTTTTCACAAATTTTTTTTCAATTTCCCTCTTCTCCAATTTGTCCCACTCTTTTCCTCAAATTTTTTTCCAATTTTTCCCAATTTCCCCACATGGCCCCATCTGCCCCCAAATTCCTCTCAAACCCAAGCCCAATTTCCCTTCCTGTATACCGAGCCCCAATTTTTTCTCCCTTTCCCCAATTCTCCTTACCTTTCCCCAAATCCCCCTTCCTTTCACTCTCGAGCTCGGTCTTTTCTGTCTCCATTCTCCATCTCCATTTCTTTGTTTATCACTTTCTCCATCTCCATCTCCATCTCAATCTCACAACGGCCGCAACCCATTCTTCTCGCGCGCGCCCTCCACCCACCGCCGCAACCCACTCTTCCGCCCGCCCCCCCCCCACCTACGGCAACAACCTACTCTTCTATGTGCGCGCCCACCCAAGGCCGCAACCCATCTCTTCTGGGCGCCCCCCACCCCTCTTCCTCTCTGCTTCCCAACCCCTTCCTCTTCTTCTTTTTCTTTTGAGTCATTCTGACATCTTTGTTTTGAAGAAAAAATTGAACGGCGGCCTGTTGCAGCCTATTGTCGTTGTAGCACTGTTACGTTGTGGCCGCAACACCGTTACGTTGCGGCCGATTCACGTGATTTTGGATCACAATGCAATTGCGGCCTGATGCCGTTGCGGCCTGACAATATTGCGGCCGCATCAAGTGATGTGGACCGCAATTTAGAACCTTGAATGAATGTTATGAATGACATGATATTTATTAGTGTATGGGTAAATTAAGATTCATTAATGTTATAGGACACTTAAGGATCACTCAAAGGTTGATTGTTTGTTCTAATAATTAATGAGCATGAAGGTTGCTAGTGTAAGTGCACTATTAGTTTTATTTATATATCCAATGATAATAAATATTTCTAGTTAGTACACATATCATTGTCAAATTATGTAATTTTTATTAGCATCATTATGTTGAATATGGTATATTAATGGATTGCTCAAAGGTGAACATCAACAAGCATTGTATGAAGTGTTTTTCTAAATCTGTGTAGCATGTTAGTATGTAACTCAAAGCATTAATGTTTTTAAATCTCTATTGCTTGCAGCATCTGTTGCTTTGCATTCGTATATCTCATCTGTACCAGTTGATAATGGACTAAACTTCTCTGAATGGAATAAACAAATCCAATTTTACGTTGGGGTAATGAATTTGGATTTAACTCTTTGAGTAGAGAAACCAAATGTTATTACTGTTTTAAGCACTGATGAAGAGAATGTCTATTATAAAAACTGGGAAATATCAAACAGATGAGTATAGCTAGCAACATTAAGTCAGCTCTTCCTAAAACTGAAAGTGCTAAAGAAATTATGAAGTTTGTGGAAGAGCGCTTCCAAACTGCTGATAAGTCTCTTACTGGTGTAACACCCCAAATTTCGTATCTCTTAAACAGTAATTTTGACAGTTAATAAAATTTTACTGTTTAGTAATTTCTGGATACTATAAAATTATTTTGATTATTCCGTCAGCGTATTTGATCGTTTTGAGTGATTTACTCCGTGTCAGGAAAATAAAAATTTTTGGGTCGAGAAAAACTTTACGTAATTTAATTTTTACCGTTAGGTTTTAATTATTTTACGTGATCTGATTCGATATTTGTGTGTTTTCTAATATTTATGATTTTTGTGGATGATTATGAATTTTTTTGACTGTATGTGGGCCCAGGTGACCTTACGTGGGCTCAGGTGGATCCCGCAAAGTGAAAATTTTTTTACGCATAGAAAAATTTATACTGTTTAGACGGAGACAGGGGATCTTACTAAACCTGAATCCGAAAATAGTTTTAGAAAATTTCTTGTACTGTGTTTTGTACTGTATTTAATTTATCAGACGATAAAAATACAATAAATATATTCTTTCATGAGATTTTTAGTAGATAAAAATAGAAATTATATTGCTTAAGTCAACATTGGTGGTTTGGATATCCACCATTGATTTAATTAACGGTGGAGACTTGATCTTGATTTAATCAACGGTTGAGAAATAAATTTAATAAAGAAACATTGGATGTTAACCATTGATCTAATCAATGGTAGAGATTTAATCTAGACAAGCTTAATAAGGAAGGCTTCAATATCAATCGTAGATTTAATCAACGGTATAGAATTGGTCTTGTAAAGTAACAAAGACCATTTATAACCATTGGATTTAGATTAAATCAATGGTGGAGATTTAGTCTTAAAAAGTGAAAAAGACCATTTATGACCATTGAATGAAGAATTAATCAAGGGTGGAGATTTGGTCTTAAAAAGTAGCAAAGACTAATTATGACCCTTGGATTAAAAGTAAGAAGGAGTAATCTTGACCCTTCATTTTGGAGACACATCTAATGGTTAGAATTTAAAGGAAAAAGATCTAATTACTAGATTAAGTCTTCTAAATCAAAAGTTCTACCTAAATCCTAACCATTGAATTAATCATGGCTAGAAATGCTCTAGATGGTGACTAATAATGATGACAACTTCATGAATGCATTAGGAAGAGGGGGGACGATTTTGGAGAATGCATAGGAAGGAGGAGACAATTTTGAGTAGCCTTTTTAGGCCAAAGAAAAAGTTTGAAGACCATTAATTACCTATCTTGATCAATCTTCATCATTCATTGATTTTCCAAAAGCAAGACTTAGCAAAATATATTCTCTTCCTTCTCTCCATATGAGCTACGGCCATGCACTCCAAAGAAGACCAAAATTTTTGGATTCTATCATTTGTATCATAATTGCTTTCTATTCATCATCTTCTCCAAAGCAAAATACAAAAAACTCTATTTTCTTCTCCAAGAAATACCATTCGGTCAACACCTAGAAACCATGTCTCCAAACTTCTAAAATTTCATCTAAACACATTTCCTAAACCTAAACACCATTCTAAGAACATCTCTAGTTATGAGTTTTTCCAAAATCATTCATCTTGAGCTTCAAATCCAAGCTTCAAGTTTCTATCAAAAATAAAAAATTTCATCTTTATGCTTCAAGAGAAACCATTCGGTCAAGACACCTAAAACCACTCTCCAATCTCTTTTAATTTCATCCAACCATAGATCTTGAATCTACATGATATTCTAAGCAACTTTCATGTTGGAGATTTTCTCTAAATTATTCATCTTCATGGACTTTCTTCAAGATCAAAGTTATTGAGTTTTTGAGGTGAAGTGTAAGAAAACTTCATTTCTTTTCTCTTTTTCATGTTCTAAACCATATTTGATCCATGGTTCCTCTTAATCAAGTTTAGTATACTAATTTCTATGTATTTTGTTTTGTATTTGAGAAGCCCTTGGTGGTGAAGGACTTGGAAAGAGAAGCAAAACAAAGAGTTTTTGAGGATCTTCAAGAGGTAAGAGGGAGATCCATCTCACCAACCAAGCATGGTGGTGAGAGATGGTCTTATATTTGATGGATGGTGAATTCATGTGAGGATTCATATCCGTGGTCATGTAATAATTTATATGTGTTTATGAACTTTGATTAATTGCCTATGCTGAATATGCTTTGCATGAGTTTATGATTTTGATGGTATGCTTATACTATGCATGATGATAATATGACATGCTTTTGATATATATATATGATGTGTATGTATGTGTATGTCATGATTTGGTGATGAAAAGAAAATTAATTTTGGTCCCAATGGCCAAGGAAGGACTACGGTTTTGAGCTCCCAAAAATTAGAGTTCATGTTGAAATTTTTCAAGAATAAGGGAATTAATTTTTGGTCCCTAGAACTTAGTGAATTTTGGCCAAGACACCTCAAAATAGGTGTTCACAAATTAATATTTTCATGAAAAATGAAAATGAATGATTTGAAGAGTATGAAAAATAAACAAAGAATTTGTTTTTCAAGAAAACAAGAATACGGTATTTGAGAAATTTTTTATTGATTTATTTTGTGTGAAAAGATCCTAAGTATTTTTCTAAATATGAGTTTTGAATGAAACGGGCAAACATTGACTTTAAGGATTTGCAAAGAAAGTGAACAAGGATTTGCAAAGAAAGTGAAAAAGGATTTGAACAAATGAGTTTAGTTTTTTTTATAACCATCGGTACTTCGGTTTTGAAAATAAAATTTTAATGGTTTTATTTGTGTAAAATCATATCAATTTAGAAGGAAAAATATTTTGATAATTTTCAATAGTCATGTCCACATTTTTGAAGGCTTGTAATGCATTGATTTTGATGAAACAAAGTGATTTTCCAAGTAAAAATATAATTAATTTAATACAATGAATTTGAAAAGGAAATCAGAGTATTTTAGCACTTGAGAAATGAATTTTTTATGTAAATGAAAAAGAGAGGTTGCAAGTGAGTCTCAATTTGTTTTAAAAAAAATTATTTTTGTTAAAATCCCGTTGGATTTTGGAAAGCGTTAGTAATTTTTAAAGTTAGAAACATTTATTTAATTCAATGGAATTGTGAATTTGTGGAATATACTGTGAAAAATGATTTTCTTGAATAAAAAGATATATTAAATGAAGTATAAAGTTATATTATTTTGAGAAAGGTTGATTTGGAAATGATTTGAGAAAAATGGAGAATATAATGGTATTTTAAAAATTTACTAACGTATAACTTATTTTCAAGTTTTGAAGTGCGTTAGAAAATGTTAAATTTTGAAACGTTGATTTACATCAATGGAAAAGTAATTTTGTGAATTATATTTTGGAAAAGGATTTCTTGAGCAAAGAAATGTGGAAAAAG
Organism: Ormosia semicastrata; assembly: GCA_029884595.1. Taxonomy (NCBI): domain Eukaryota; kingdom Viridiplantae; phylum Streptophyta; class Magnoliopsida; order Fabales; family Fabaceae; genus Ormosia; species Ormosia semicastrata. The sequence continues at coordinate 19,903,818 of JAQQTO010000043.1, forward strand.
ATTTTCTTGAGTAAAGAAAATGTGTTAAATAAAGTATAAAGTCATATTAGTTTGAAAAAAGTGGAAATGGAATTTTTGAAAAATGAAAAATATTTTTGTAATGGAATTGTGGTGAAAAAATTATTTATGTATCTTAAAAATATAATTTTTAAAGTACGTGATTTGAAATACAGTAAAATATTTCTAAGTGTTTGAAAATACAGTAAAATATTTTTATGCGATTTGAAATATGATAAAATATTACTACGCGATTGGAGATGCGTTGAAACATTTTAAGTGATTTGAATTACGTTTAAATATTTTATGTAATTTGAACTACTGTTAAAAAATCACTATATGATTTAAAAGTGATAGAATATTTTTACGTGATTGTGAAAATGACGGAAAATCGTTATGTGATTTGGCAAGTGTTTTAAATATTTTAAGAATGATGAAAAATGTTTTATGCAACTTAAAAGAATGATTTTTTTAAGTTACACGATTTTGAAAATGATGAAAAATATTTATGCGATTTGAGAAACGTATATTTTTATGCGATTGAGAAAAATGTTAAAAATTTTAATACGTGATTTAAAGGTGCAACAGAAGAGTTGCAGTATTGTGAAAACGTAACAGAAATGTTTTGGAATTGTGAAAATGAAATGGAAATGTTGCGCAATTTTTTGAAAACACGGCGAAAGAGTTTTATAACTATGAAAATGTGATAATATGATTTTTCTGTTGAAAATATAGTATAAATACTGTAGAACCAGTATATGGATGCTGTGTGAGAAAATGACATGTTTTGCCTGTGATTTGCATTTGGTGCATTATACATGCATTGGAAAGATATGTCTGTGATTGGATTTGGTGCATTATACGTGCATTGGAAAAATATGCGTTGAAGCATATGATTACATTGAACAAATGAAATTGAAAAGATTTGGCCCTTTGGAGTTGGACTTGCACTGATATATTCGTACATTGTATAAAATATAGCTAATAGCTATTATGGCCCTTGTGGTTGAAGAGAGAATGAGAATTGATAGTGAGGTCTATGATGGATCTTGGGGGCGTCGAGGCGCGGCGGTCGACCGGTGGGACGTTAGCGAGTACCCCTGTGCCACTTGGCGATGCAGTCCGTTGCAACGCATTGACGATACCCGACAAGAACACGATTCTTTTCAACGACTGAGAGATTGTCTTTGGGCTAAGGCTGACAATTAACCAGAGCATTCTTCTCGAAATCGTGAAAACCTCCATGGAGTTGTTTTTGATAAACTGAGTCTTTGTGCATATACATACATCTGAGCATTTATATCTGTATGATATATTAATTGAGGAATGTTGGCTATGACAATTGTTTTGAATACTTGGATGATGATTGAACTGATAAATGATTAGATGATGATAGTTGATTAATGCTGATAGCATGATTATGGTATGATCTATCTGTATGATATTGCTGTTTGTGTTATCTTTGTCCTGTCATGTTGGTATTGGTGTAGGTGATCTCACCTCTTTGTTATATTGTTTTGCTTTGTCTGTATTGTTAAAATTATACAGTAGAAGGAATGAGTTGTCTTAGACATAACGAGTGGTAGATACTCAGAGATTGATGGAAACATTGAAAAGTGGCTGTCTCAAGTTTCGAAGATGTGCCGGGTAGACAAGGAGTAAAGTTCTGATGCATCAAGTTGATACAAGAGAAGGAACGAGTATGTTAAGATTTAATGTTAATGTTATACCGTGCTATTAAGTAGGACCTGTCATGGGGTTTGCTACTGTTAAAAAAATAAGTCTGTTAATTTTATATTTCTCTTTAAATTGTGATATTAATTGGTGTCAATATTGCATAATGAATAGTTGAAATATAATTTTCAATATTACCTAATATTTTCAGTAAATTTATGTTTCAGTAGAGAAGAAATTTTGAAACCCATCTTTTATAACTCAAACTTTGTGCGAACTTCTTTTCAGATTATGAGTCGGGAGTCGGATATGTGATACCCTGAGGAGGGTGTTACAACTGGGACACTAATGAGTACCTTGACCACCATGAAATTTCATGGTTCTCATACTATGCATGAGCACGTCATTGAGATGACAAACATTGCAGCAAGACTTAAGTCATTGGGAATGGATGTGGATGAGAATTTTCTTGTCCAATTCATCTTGAACTTATTATCGTCTGAGTATGGTCCTTTTCAAATGAACTATAGCATCATGAAAGACAAATGGAATGTGCATGAATTGCACAATATACTAGTTTAGGAGGACACCAGACTTAAGAATCAAGGAAATCATTCCATCAATTATATTAATCATCAAGGAGCTAGAAAGAAAGCTAGTAGGAAACATGACAAGAAAGGAAAATGACTCTTAAATATCAATGAGGCCTTTTCCTCTCAAATCCAGCAAAAGGAACCGAATGAAAACAAATGTTATTTCTGTAAAAAAGACTGTGCATTTCCAAAAGAATTGTCTAAGACATAAAGCTTGGTTCGAAAAGAAAGGTAAGCTTAGTGCTTATGTATGTTTCGAATCAAATTTAGCTGAAGTTCCTTATAATACTTGGTGGATTGATTTTGGTTATACAACTCATGTTTCTAATACGACGCAAGGATTCCTTACAACCTAAACCACAAGACCAAATGAAAAGTTTGTCTTTATGGGCAATAAAATGAGAGTTCTAGTGGAAGTTGTCAGGACGTATCGTTTAATCCTTGACACTGGACATCAATTGGATCTATTTGAAACTCTTTATGTACCTAGTATATCTAAGAATTTAGTTTCATTATCCAAATTTGATAAAGCATGATACTCTTTTAAATTTGGTAGTGGTAGTTTCAATTTGTATAAACATAACCATACAATTGGTAGTGGTATGTTATGTGATGGATTATACAAGTTAAATCTTGATACTCTTTATGCTGAAACGTTCTTAACCTTACATCATTATGTTTGTACTAAACGTGGTTTAGTCAATGAACGTTCTGCTTACTTGTGACACAAACGTTTGGGACATATTTCCAAAGAAAGAATGAAAAGATTAGTAAAGAATGAAATCCTTTTGGATTTAAATTTTACTGATCTGAATGTATGTATGAATTATATTAAAGGTAAACAAACAAAACACACAAAGAAAGGATCCACAAGAAGCACTCAGCTTCTTGAAATTATACACACTGATATTTGTAGACCTTTTGATGTTAATTCTTTCAACAAAGAAAAATACTTTACCACTTTCATTGATGATTATTCATGTTATGGTTATGTCTATTTGCTGCATGAGAAATCTCAGACTGTAAATGCCTTAGAGATTTATATTGATGAGGTAGAGAGGCAATTAGATAGAAAAGTGAAAATTGTTAGATCTGATAGAGGTTGTGAGTATTATGGAAGATATAATGAAAGTGGATAACACCTAGGTCCATTTGCTAAATTCTTTGAGAAGCGTGGCATATGTGCTCAATACACAATGCCATGTACACCACAGCAAAATGGTGTATTAGAAAGGTGAAATAGAACCTTGCTAGATATGGTTAGAAGTATGTTAAGTAATTCCTCTTTACCCATTTAATTGTGGACTTATGCTCTAAAGATTGCCTTGTATTTGTTGAATAGGCTTCCTAGTAAGGCAGTTCTAAAGACTCCTTTTGAGTTGTGGACTGGAAGGAAACCTAGTCTAGGGCACTTATATGTTTGGGGTTGCTAGGTAGAAATTAGATATTACAATTCACAAGAAAAGAAACTGAATGCAAGAACAAATATTGGTTATTTCATTGGTTATCTAGAAAAGTCAAAAGAATATATATTTTATTATCCTAACTATACTACAAGGATTATTGAAACTGAAAATGCTAGGTCCATTGAGAATGGAAAAGTTAGTGGGAGTGAAACACCACGTAAGGTGGAGATTCAACAATTGAGAGTGCAAGTTCCTTTGACTTGTGTCTCTAATAAAGTTGTTGTTCCTCAAGTTGTTGAACTGATTAACAATAATGAAGAACAACAAATAAATGATCTCATTACTCATAATGAAGTTGTAGTAAATGAGCCTATAGTAGAAGAACCACAACAAATAGCATTAAGAAGATCTCAAAAAGAAAGGAGATCAGATATTTCTGATAATTATGTGGTATATCTACAAGAGTCTAAAATTGACTTAAGAATAGAGAATGACCCAGTTACATTTTCACAAGTCATGAATAATGATAATGTTGATAAATGGTTAGATGCCATGAAAGATGAGTTAAAATCTATGGAACAAAATGAGGTTTGGAACCTTATTGAGTTACTAGGAGGTTGCAAAAGAATTAGTTTGCAAGTGGGTCTTTAAGACCAAATATGACTTTCATGGTAACTTAGAATGTTACAAGGCCAGGCTAGTTACAAAGGGATTTACTCAGAAAGATGGCATTGATTATAAGGAGACCTTTTCACCGGTCTCTAAGAAAGATTCTCTCAGAATTATCATGACATTGGTGGCTCATTATGATCTAGAGTTATACCAAATGGATGGAAAAATTGTATTTTTAAATGAGAATTTAGAGGAAAAGGTTTATGTGGACTAACCAATAGGGTTCATAGAAGAAGGAAAATAACACATGGTGTATGTAAACTTAAGAAGTCAATATACGAACTTAAACAAGCTTCCTAACAATGGTATCTCAAGTTCAATGATATTATTGTATCCTTTGGATTTAAGGAAAACACTACTGATCGATGTATATATTTGAAGGTCAGTGAAAGTAAGTTTATCTTTCTGATTCTGTATGTTAATGACATCTTGCTCGCAACTAATGATCTTGGTCTATTAAGTGAGACTAAGAAGTTTCTCTCTAATAACTTTGAAATGAAAGATATAGGTGAGGTAACCTATGTGATTGGGATAGAGATATTTCGTGATAGATCACAAGGATTATTGGGTTTGTCTCATAAAGCACATATAAATAAAGTGTTAGAGAGTTTCAGAATGGAAAAGTGCTTAGCATATCTAGTTCCAATTTAGAAAGGAGACAAGTTCAGTCTTATGCAATGTCCAAAAAATGATATGAAACGAAAATATATGGAAGCAAATTCGTATGCATCTGTTGTTGGGGGTTTAATGTATGCTCAGACTTGTACCCGTCGACTAGATATTAGCTTTGCAGTTGGAATATTGGGAAGATACCAAAGTAATCATAGTTTAGATTATTGGAAAGCTACAAAGAAAGTTCTGAGATATTTGAAGGAACGAAAGACCACATGCTTACTCATAGGAGGTCTGATCATCTTGAAGTGATCGGATATTCAGATTTAGTTTTTGCTGGTTGTGTAGATACAAGAAAATCCACTTTTGGTTTTTTGTATCTTTTAGGTGGAGGAGCTATATCATGGAAGAGTGTGAAGAAGCAGTCTATCATTGCTGCATCCACTATGGAAGCTGAATTTGTGGCATGCTTTGAGGCCATGATTCAGGTTAAATAGCTACAGAATTTTATATTAGGGCTTGGATTAGTCAACAGTATTGCTAGGCTGCTGAAAATTTACTGTGATAATTCCACAGCTGTCTTCTTTTCTAAAAATTACAAGTATTCCAAATGTGCTAAACATATGGAATTGAAATACTTTACCGTTAAAAAAGAAGTTCAAAAACATAGAGTGTCAATAGAGCATATTAGCACTGATCTTATGATTGTTGATCTTTTAACAAAAGAAGGATTACCGCCTAAAACATTTATTGGTTATGTTAAAAGTACGAGCCTTATGTTTACTAATGAAAGTTGAACATTATTGTTTTGTTTTAATGTATATTTGACACTCTGAGCTCATTAATATATAAGTTTTTGAATTTTTCTATTTTCAAAAGTTATATGTACATGTATGAATGATAATATTGAAAATAGGATTTGTCTTTGATAAAGACATTATTGTTAGACATGTTGTGTACTTCCCATTAAAGTGTCATATTAGATAGAAGGCTAATATAGTAGTACATAAAAAGAACTATGTCGATTTGATGATATAAAATCGTCATGACTCTTATTAGTTCTTATTCTTAACTATGACTTATGATGCAACCAGTATATGAAACTTTTAGCCTTGTTTATGCACATTATAATTGATATTTTATTAAATCATGAAATGATACTTTGTCACATGAGTTAAGTGAGAGAATGCAAGAAATGTCTCATGTGTGTGTATGACAAATTATGTGAATAAATAAATAAATGAGGAGCTAAATGACAATTAATTGATGATAGTAGGGAAGAGGTTTCTTAACCTCCATCAACTATTTGATGGGAGTAGTTTTTTGAATAGAAAAGAAAAAGAGAAATCAGTCCTCTCTTCCTCTTGTCCAGTTTTACGTTTTCATAATTTCCATCAAGAAAGAAAGAACGTAGAGAAGAGAAGAAGAAAAAAGATAAATGAGTTTTTATCTTCATCAAGATCTACAAATTAAAATACCAGTTTTTAAAATGGATAAAGGTTAGTACATTTTAACATAATGATATGCATATGAAAATTATGAATTCTCAATATCTTTGTTCATGTAGAAATTTTAACATGCAGGTGTGAGTGAAAGTCACGTGTTAATTTTCTTTATCCCTCTTTTTAACAAGGAAACATCATCAAACGAACTACACCATTTAAGGCTTTAATTAATTAAAATAAAAATGCATATTTATATTCAAGTATATATAGAGTTTAAAGCTGTAAAGATATCTAACCAAAGAGGTAGTAGTCCAGGCTTTTATTTGCCATGTACTCGTACACCAAAGATCTGCTCTTCTCTTTCAATGCAGAAACCCAACAATCGGACAAGATTCACATGTTGTAGCCTTGCAGTAAGTGTTACCTCATTTTTGAATTCCTCGAATCCTTGTGTAGAAGCTTTTGATAGTTTTTTTACGGCTATTTCCTAACCATCAGGTAGGATGCCCTGGAGAAATAAACACTAATGGTTGAGATCTTGACCGAACAAGGTTATGCTAAGACACGCACGCATTTCCTATCTCCACTAATTTGTCCTTTCAAAACTTATAACATAACACACCACATGAACATGATTTTACCAAATTGATGCAGACATTGCAAATTATTTTGGGATGAAGGGTGTTACCAATATAGTTAACTAGGACGAAATTTGGATGTTTTTGTTATCAGAAATGCTTAGACTAAGGCAATTTCCATGCGAAAAGGGTGGAGAATACACAAACTAACTTTATTTTGTGATAGTTTAATTTAATTATGAAGAATAAGAATAGAAAGGATCCAACTCTTGAACTTAAAGAAATTGACATTAACTGTTAAAGTAAAGGCACTTGAATGGTCCTTTTGTCAAGATTTTACCTTGTAAACAGGACCATAACCACCCTGTCCGAGCTTATTTTCATATGAAAATTTATCGGTTGCCGCTTCAATATCGAAAAATCTATAGACATGTAAATCAGGAGCATCTCCATGAAAAGGTCCTGCAGCTTCTTTATTCACTTCAAACCGAGAATGTCTAGTAGCATTAACCATTCCTATACACAGAGTTAAAGGAAGTTAAATAGATTAAGTCAATGTCTTCATCGATGGACATTTTCGCTTTTTAGTCATATCATATCTAAATCGAAAATAAACATAGCTAGCTGAAAAACTTTACCCTTTGATTTGAATATTCTCTTCCGTTGGTAGTAGATTGTGACACCTAACATGAGAATAAGTGTTGCAGTTATGCTCAAAATGATCACTTTCAATTTCCAGTTCCACCGCTCCTCTTTGTCGAAAGCTGAAAACGTAATTGTAAATATAAGTTAGAGGGAACATTATTTTAAAGCTGTTCAAAAGATATATCTGTCAAACTGTAGATGCTGTTTATTTTTGGTTAACTGACAATCAACATTTTGCCTCATTCTTGGTTCATTTTTCCTCATAACACAACGCGGATCTATGATCGGTGTTTTTCCCCTGAAAAGTGCATGAAACAAAAAATAAAAGTACATGATATAAAATTATGGATTTAGGGGGTATTTGGGAGAGATTATTCTCACCCTAAACATATGTTAAATGGTTAAAAAAGAAGTTACAATAGTAATCGTGTATGTTTGGTAAATTCAATTTTAGTTTTTGTACGAAATTTAATGTATTTTAAAAAAAATTCATAATGCTAAAATTTTAATTTATAATTTCAGATTATAGATTATTCATTACACTTTAAAATATAAATATTATTTTGTTCTCTAATCAAATAAATTTTTTAATTAATCAAATAATTTTTAAAATAATTTTATACATATTTTGATAATTTAATGTATAAAAATTATTATTTTTTATATCATTCAAATAAAATAAATTAGTTTAAAATTATTTTTTAACTAACCTATCCACACATAAAATTAATTTTATTATAATTGATTATAACAAAAATCTTTTATATAATAATCAATTATTAAAATAATTAATTTTTTATATCTATCCAAAAACGCACTTAGTTTAGGACTAAATTTTAGACGTCAAAAACCAATTTTAGTTCCTTTCTTTTATTTTTTATTTTTTGCCAGAATTGTAGTTATATAACTATTGTTACTTTGATTCAAAAAGTTCTTTTTTCTTTTTGGCAGGGATTCAAAAAGAATTTTGATAATAAAGAAGAGTTCTTTACCTGCTACACTAGCTGCACTAGCTGCGCTAGTAAGTGTCCATTTATCGTCATCATGGGAAACTGCCCACACATAGTAACCAAGTAGCTCCTTTTCCCTGGCATATGACACCTTCTTTTGGACAACCTCCACATCGTCATAGCCTATCCAAGTTGATTCAAATGAGCAGTAATTTGTTACATAAGTGTCATTATATAGCACTTTAGCCTCATATTGCTGAATAACAGTTCTTATTTCCTTGTAGCTTCTGGATCCATCGCCGCCACCTGCTGGACCTGTTGCCGGTGCACCTATTGCATTGTTATTGGGGTTTTGGAGTTCCCAAGCATATCCATAGAAAGGCAAACATAAAATCAACTTGTTAGCTGCTAACCCCTTCCCAATCCATGCCTTGATAATATAGTCTGTGTTGGAATTATTTGCAGGGTCATATAAAGCTGAAAGTGCAGCGGTGAAGTTTTGACTCCAGGATTTGTGGTAGCCGTATGCATTAACATGTATCCAATTCAAGTTACTTCTGATTGACTCCACAAGGTAAGACCCAAATTCCAAATCAGGTGAAGCTCGAACAGCTGCAGTCAAGATCAACTCTTGAAGGGTAGAGTTTGTTTCTGCCTCAGATTTTGCAGCAGCTCGCCACTCTTGGAAAAGTTGTCCCAGGTTGTCAGCATCAGTACTGCTTGTCTCAATGGCAGACCAGAACAAGTCCAGGCCCTGAAATCCGTAGAGCCTGGCTATTCTTATTGAAGACTGAATGAAGGGTTTCCTTGAAGAAGCATTGCTAATCATGGATTTCATAATGGCAATATGGTTTTGGTATCCACCGATGGAGAGAAGTGTTGTGATGGATGGGTTCTTGAGTTTGACAATGCTTGTGAAATTAGAGAAGCGTTGCTCATTTGATGGGGATATAGAGAGCTCATAGGAGGAATTGTTCACATGAGCAAAAGCGCATATCAGGTGAGTATAGAGACCTGAGTGGCTACCAAAAATGGGAAACTCAGAGCTGCTTTCCCAGTAACCAATTTTGAACCATGATTGTGCTTCTGAGGGTTGGAACTCTAGAGGGCAGAGGAAAACGTGCAAGGACAGGACTAGCGCAATTCTGGACAACATTGAGTGAGTGATGCTTTTTCAGAGCTTCAGCTACCTCACTTATCTGAAGAGAAATTCTTTCCTCCGCCGTCCAACATAATTTTAGAAGTTACATCACAATTTGTGTGATATAAGATTCATCAGAAAGAAGATAGGCCATAGGGGTATATGAGAATTTTCTCTTATTTAGAGTGTATTTGGAATTAAAAAATAGAAAATAATTTTATTTATAAATTAAATTTAATTAAATCTTGTATTTAGAATATTAAAAAATAAGAAATAATTTGATTTTTTAAATTACATGAATTTTATTTATTTTATTTTAAAAAATTTATTAAATTTAATAAGATTTATTAAGATTTGATTTAATTTAAAATAAATAGACTATTTTATCCTTAATAATTACATTTAACCACCTCTCATAAGAGTTAAAATGTTAAATAATAAAATTACATCAAATCAATTCTCATTTTAATGAATTACAAATACAAAATTTGATTTCTAAATTAATTTAATTTTTTTAAGTTTTAAACATAAAATTTAATTTTTAACTCAAATCAAACTAATTCAAATCAAATTATTTCTTATTTTTATTTATTCTAAATACAACCTAAGAGATATTATTGCAAAGACCTATAGTCCTATACATACACTCATTATAGGTAGGATACAATTTAATTGTAGTTAGTAGTTGCCAATCAACAAAGGTAGGTTTATATTAAATGATTGAGTTTACAAAGTAATTCTTAATTATACACGACATATTATAAATACATAAATTATTATTTAATATATGTACAGTTATGAGAATAATTATAGAAATATATCAATCTTTAAATATATTTTTATATATTAAATAATAATTTAAATGTATAAAAAATAACATAAGAGACTTTACAAACATAAAAATTTCTCGAATTTGCCTCTCTTAAACACGAGCAGAGACAAATTAGTTTGTTCCAACTTAAACCAATGGCAAATGCTAATTTTATTCAACTATGATTTTCTTATCACATTTTTTATATCACTTTTTATACTACTTCTCATACTATTAATCATATTATTTTTTCTATCACTTTCTCTTATTTAATCATAATTATTCAAAAATGGTATAAAAAGTGATGTTTGAAAAAAAATGATGTAAAAACATCATTTTTCTATTTTATTTGATTGAAGAGATGGCGTCGTAGTTGGGCTATATAAATTATAGTTAACCTTTCAAGAATATTTTTCATAAATTCCAAAGGTTAATGGTTAGGGTTTGAATCTCATCTATATTAATTTTTTATTAAATTATTATGTAAATTCTTAAACTTTTTGGGATAATTCAAATAGGTCCCTAAAATTTTTAAGTTTGTAATCAGGTCCCTAAACTTATAAAACATTTGTAATTAGGTCCTTGGACCCAGATACCAGTTAAAGCTTCGTTAACGTAAACAAAATATTCTCTGATTTCATATGATTAAATTATTTTGTAGGTCCCTAAACTTTTTGAGATAATTCAAATAAGTCTCTAAATTTTTTAAATTTGTAATCAAGTCACTGAACTTGTAAAGCGTTTGTAATTGGGTCCTTGGACCTACACACCCGTTAGCGGAGCTTTAACGAGTGTTTGGGTTCAGGGACTCAATTACAAACATTTCATAAATTTAGTGACCTGATTACAAACTTAAAAAATTTAGAAATTTAGTTGAATTATTCTAAAAAATTTAGAGACTTACAGAGTAATTTAACCTTAATATTTTAGAGTCAAGCTGAAGGAATATTATTTCTGTGAAACCCTTAATCCTGACATGCATGGTCTACCTCAGGGGTGACAAATGGATGAATTGATTTGATTTTGGATTAGATCATAATGGATGGATCTAAAATAAATTATTAATTCATTTAAGATCTATTATAAAATGCTTAATATTATTCAATTCATCAATGACCCAATTTAATGGATGGATATTCAATCCATTTATTAATTCATTTTAATAGATTAGATGGATGGATATCCAACTCACTTATTTTAAAAAAAATTATCTCTAAAAAATTTCATCTCTCTCTAAAAATATTTCTCTTTCTAAAAAAAATTCTCTTTCTAAAAGTTTTCATTCTCTCTAAAAAATGTTTCTCTCTCTAAAAATTTTCATTCTATTTCTAAAAAATGTTTCTCACTCTAAAAAATTTATTCTCTCTCTAAAAAATGTTTCTCTCTCTAAAAAATTTTATTCTCTCTCTAAAAAATATTTCTCTCTCTAAAAAAATTCCTTTCTCTCTCTAAAATTTTTGAGACTCAACGCTTTGTGTTATAGGCTTTTAGGCTTTAGTAAAGTGAAAGTGTTAAAAAAAAAAGATAAAATACATTGGATATCCATTGGATTGATTTTTAATTAAATAAATATTTTGGTTGAATTACTAACTATTCATAACTAAATTTAATCCATTAGACCTAATTCAATAAAATACATTATTCTAATTAGATGGATTGGATGGATTAAAAATTAATAAAATTTAAAGGTAAGTTAATTGACCTCTAAGATGTTTGAACTATCAATGCATGGATTGACCGGACCAAAGATGTGAATTAATTGAGATACATGCAAATTAATCCGAACACTAATTGACTGTAATAAACAAAAAATAATAATTCTAAATTCTCCTAACAATTTTTTTAATAATTCTCTTAATTTTTAAATGAAGAAATTTTTTTTATAATTTTTATGTTTTCAATATGTTAAATATATTTATTTTTCATTTATTTATTTATATTAAATATTAAGAGAATTATTAAGAGAAAATATTAAAAAAAATAACTTAAAAAAAAAATTAATGCTTACCTTACACACCATAAAAACCACAATTATGCATACTTTTCTTCTATTATTTACATGCACTTGTGGATTTCCATTGGACCGAAAGAAGACATAACTTTCACAAAAAAATTAAAACTCATATATGAGAAAAAGCATTTGATCTTTTAAATATAGAATTAAAGTAGAAATTATATAATCTTATATACCTTTTTTCCTGTTAATCCTATTTATTTTATTAATTTAACTTCACTATTTTTGGACTAGTTAATTCGAATCTCAATATATGTTATAGATAGTATTAGGAAAAAAGTATGTAATTATAAAATTCTCATTTAGTTTTAATATTACAATTTAATGATTATTCAGATTTTAGAGATATGACCCTTAATCTTATTACTTTAATTTTTTTAAATATAAATTTGTTGAGTTATTATTATTATTATTATTATTATTATTATTATTATTATTATTATTATATTATTATTATTATTACAATTTTAATTATTATTCAGATTCAGATTTTAGAGATATGGCCCTTAATCTTATTACTTTAATTTTTTAAAATATAAATTTGTTGAATTATTATTATTATTATTATTAAAAAAGCTTTATATATTAAACATTCACTTTAATTCTTCATTTAAATTCCGTCGTTGTCTATGTATGTAATGATGTTTTAATCAATATTAAAATAATCGATATTTGTCAACAAATTTGAAATTCAATAACATGAACCTTTGCTTTTAAAATTAGCGTAAAAAAAAAACTTAGCTTTTAAAATTAATACTATTTGATAATGATGTGATAAGAATGGTTAGACTTCTAGTCTTCTACACCAAAAGACACGTGCCTTATCTCTTTCCTATGAGAATTAGATTATTTTGCATAGCACAAACATCACCACATAATGGTAAGTAATTATGAAGCATAAATATGTCATTGTTGAGGTATATTTATATCTTAGATATGTATTTATATTAGATATATGGGGATATTTATACGATATATGTATCTTGTATGTCAGAATATGTCTAATTAAAAATATTTTTTTTAATTTAAATACATTTCAGACACGTTTAGACACGTCTTAGACACACTTAGATATGTCTCGGACACATTTAAATAAATCTAGGACACGACTTGGACATGATTCATTAATATATTTTTTTAAATAATTTCCATGATTAACGTTTAATTAGTAAGCCCACCCAAGTCTAATCATATAACTAATGTCCCAAGTTACTATTTTCACACATCAGTATTTTAAGTTTTATCTTTTCATATATCATTATTAGACTTTTAAGTTTTATCTTTTCACACACTACTATTTTCATCTGCTTCTTCTACCTTTACTCGTACCAAATCATCAACTTCGTCATCACTGAAGCTTACTTCATACTAATATTCTTTTTAGTTAATTTTTTTTATGTACATGTACTTATTCATGATTAGTTCTATTAGGAGAAGTTAGTTTAAGAGATTTTTTAAAATATATCAATAGAAATTATGCTCCATATTTTTAGAGGACTTATTAAGTAACAAATATTAAGCATATATGACATATATTAAGATATTGTAAATTTTTAAGTTTATAGAAATGATATTAATGAATTATGAATTTTTTTACTTAAATTTTGTAATTATATATATATATATATATATATATATATATATATATATATATATATATATATATATATATTATATACTGATGTCCGTGTCTTACAATTTTTAAATTTGGTATATCTTCGTGTCAAGTGTCAGTATGTTCAAGTGTCGTGTTCGTGTTTGTACTTCATAGGTAAGTAATGAGTTTTTTTTTAGTTGAAAGTTTTAAAATATATGAAAATAGAACAAAATATATAAGAAATTATTTTTTTCTCTTCTTCTCAAATGTCAAATTTTTATTTTCCTAAAAGTTAAGATAAAATGAGAGAAACACATAAATAATAAAATTTCTTTCTATTCCGTTAATGAAACTTCTAAATAAAAAGAATAAAAATTATATTTCATTTCTTTTCTTTTCTTTTCAGTTTATCTTTACCTATTTATTCTATTCCATTAATAAAAAAATATTTAAACACAAAATAAGACGTGAGGATTTTGACCATTCTTGAATCTAGACTTTTTTTTATTGTATCTGATTTTGGTTGAACTTGGCAGATGTACTGTCATTTATTCAAGGGATAATAAAACTTTTAGTCATTTATTGAAAATATCTTTAACAATTTTTAATTTTGTGTACGTAATATGATTAATTATATAATAAATTAATTTAGCAAATTTATTTACAAGGAATTATTTTTGCTTTAGATTTATGCTTAACTTTAAATAAACTACTGAGTAGAGCAATTTATCATATGATTAATCGTATTATACATATTAAATTAAAAAATTCAAAGGAGATGATTAAAATGTCATTCTTTTTTTAAATGGATTTAGATCTTTTTATATATATTTTTTCATGTGATCAAATAAAAAAATATTTATTAATAAAACCTAATTATAATTTATAAATTTCTTTATAATCTTTATATCTATTTATCTTCTAAATCATATAAAAAAAATACAAGATCCAAATCCCTTCCACTATACAATCCAAAGCCCTACGGCCACGCTAACAGTCGGTGTAACAGGCAAGGAGAACTTAGCAGACTGATGAATTGTCAACATACTCAAATTCAATTGTTGTGTTATGGCGGACCTTTTCATTTATTACAGTTTAAACTTAATTCTTGCTGAGTTCATGGTTTGGACTTTGGAGTCCACAATCAATTTTGTGAAAGAGAAATGATCATTATACACTCTTTTTAGATATGTATATATTATTGATATTTTTTTTAAGATTATTAAATTTAGTAAGAGAAAGTAATAAAAAAATAAAAAATAAATATAATAAAAAATATATATACATTATTAATAATAAAAATATCAGAATTGAAAAGAAATCTACAAAATGCTTTTTTCTATAAAATAGTAAAATTAATTCCACACGCTTACATTCAGTTAATAGCCTTGTCGTTTTTCTTTATTAATAATAAAAAAAAGCATCTGATTTTTTTCTCAGACAAAGCTATATCATATTTCCTACTAGTAAGTGACAGTAATTTTAGTGGGCCGAATATTTTAAAAATAGGGTCTCGAATTAGGTTTTATTCAAATTTCCTACTGCAGTAATTCTAGTTAAGAAGAATGCTCATGTTATAACAATTTTACCCAAACGGTAATGAGTTACTCTTAGAGCAGACCTTGTACATTGCTCAATGTAATTTTTTTTTATTCTAAAACACAACTTCAATTTTATTTTGGTGACTTCTAACATTTAAGCTGCACTTCTCATTTTTTAGGTACAACTTATACTACCTATTTATTTTTTCTCACATGTTATCGTTGAAGTAGTAAATATTTAACACATTATTTTGGCTGTGACTAATGTAACCTATGAAGCACGGATACGTTATTATTGAGACGTGTTCATATGTCAGACACGTGTCAGTGTCAGACACATGGGGATATCCGTATGACACACGTGTCCTACATGTCAAAATGTATCTGATTAATAAGATTATTTTTTTCAATTTGGATACGTCTCGAACAAGCTTGGATATATTTCGGATATATTTGGACATGTCTAGGATATGATTCGGACACAATCTATTAATATTTTTTTAAATAATTTTTATAATTAATGTTCAATTAGTAAGTCTGTAACTCACCCAAATTCAATCACATAACTAATGTCTCAAATCACTATTTTCACACATTAGTATTTTAAGTTTTATCTTTTATACATCACTATTACACTTTTAAGTTTTATCTTTTCACACACCAGTATTTTCATCTGCTCCTTCTATTTTTGTTCGTACCAAATTGTCCACTTCGTCGTCACTAAAGCTTGTTTCATACCAATATTCTCTCTGGTTACTTTTTTTTATGCACATATACTCATTCATTGTTAATTATATTAAGAGAAGTTAGTTTATGAAATTTTTTAGAATATATCAATAGAAATTATGATTCATATTTTTTAGGAAGGTTTATTAAGTAGTAAATATTGGTACATATGATATATATTAAAATATTGTAAATTTTTAAGCTTATAGAAATGATATTAATGAATTATAAAATTTTTTTACTTAAATTTTGTAATTATATATATATATATATATATTACGTATCGTGTCTTATAATTTTTAAATTTAGTATATTTTTATGTCCATATCTGTGTCGTATCTCTTGTTCATGTCTATGTCTGTCCTTCATAGAATTTAACACTTTTTTTCTCCCCAACGTGGGTTGTAGGGGTTTGTGACAGAAGAAATTTCAATGCTTAATTAAAAAGAAAAAATTATAGTAAGTTGTCAACTTGGTAAAGGCCTAGTCGATTATTGTAAGATCTCATCTAAATCAATTGTTTCTTAAAAAGAAAAAAAAATCTGTTTTACTTGTGTGGGTGAACTTCAAGGCTGCCCTTTTGAGTGAACGTGAATACAGTAATTCTCTCTAAACTTCTCAAAGGGTCTAAATTTTTTTTTTAAATTATTTATATAAAATTTAAAATATTCATTTTTATTTAATATGCCTTGTGAAAATATTGTGCTTAAAGTCTTAAACATTGAAGAAATATCCCTTTTTTCTTACAGGTAATTGCCTAATTGCTTCCATATATTCAGTATTTACAGTGACATTTTTGCTTCATAGTCATAGATGCGTTTTTTGAGATTTGTGTGAGGTAGAAAAAAAGTTTTTTAGACCAAGGTGTGTTAGTATAAGTAGAAAATATTTAAATTCTTTAAGTATGTAATTTTAGGTTTAATTTTAGATTTTATATGTATAAAAATAATACTATTTAGAGATGTATTCACTTAGATGTTTGACTATATTTTAGGAGACTATTTTATCATCTATTAGGTAGGAATACTTAAAAAAAATTAGGTAAATATTTTCAATGGTTTAATGAATGTGGAGAAGTTACGAGAAGGGGATACGCTTATATGTTTATATAACCTCTAACTTACAATAAAAACAAACAAATAGATAACACCAGAAAAAATAAATAAACAGAAAAAAAAAGTTAGGAACTTTATCATACTTCATACACATATATCTTATGTGTGCTAATGCTTTTTTTTTCTTTGGTTGATTGTTAAGGTAATGTTATATATTCATTTATATATTTCTTTTGCAGTTTCTTGCTATACTTTTTTTTTTGTATTACAATCAGGTGGTGTTTGAACTAGTTTGTGTTTACATCCATTAATTCACCTTTTTAACCTGATCGGTAGATCATTTATTCTAGAACTAAGAAATTCATAATAATATTTCTTGTGGTCGAATCTCAAGAAATTGATTATTAATTTTTGACAGGTGGTATGTTAAAAAGTATTGGAAACTCGCTCGCTCATGATGTTTAAACTTTTAAAAATTTAAGTTTTATATTAACAATGTAAAATTGTTCATAAACTATTATTAATAAAATAAGAAAATATCCTATTTTCATTAATATAATTTTTATACTATTTAAAATTAGTATTTTTACCTTTGTATTGCACTATATATATATATATATATATATATATATATATATATATATATATATATATATATGAACATATTTAGTAAGAAGAATTTTTATTATGAGAGAGTGAGAGGAGTAAATCTTGAACATACAACTATACATAAATGGTCAACATTAAAAATTACTTAAAAGTCATGTGACCACTTAAAAAAATCACATTCATTTATGTTATAATCTTGATCATTCATGTAAGATCCAATAGTCAAGATTCACTCATCTCACCTCTTATAATAAACACTCATCTCACTAGATCTGTTTTAATATATATATATATATATATATATATATATATTCATATTTATGATTATAAATATTTTAATTAAGTTATTTACAAATTGTTTGTAAATAATTGTATATTGGTCATGCTGATATTTAGTTTGCATATATTAAATGCATCATAGTATCATTATTAATACAATAATAAAAAATATTAAAATTTTATAATGTAAAGTTCAATTAGATGTCGAAAATATAAATGTGACATAACAACAAAATAACAATTAGATAATAAAATAAACAAATACCACCAATTATTCTTTTTAATAAATGCTTTATACTTTAAATAGATTTGATGATATTTGATCCCACTTTTGTTAAAGAATATGGCTGTCAATTGAAAGTTAAGAGAAATCCTCATGCACAATTGTCAGCACAAAAACGCATGAACTAAAAGTCTAAAACCATTTGAACGCCAAGACTACAATTATCCTGAAGGAATGTGAATTTAGTTTGCTGCTTTTAACAAAACACCTAAATTACAGATCAAATAAGAGGAAAATGGTTTAGTATAGAAATGCAACTGCATTCATACAATTTCCCGTTAGATAAATAATTTACAAACAATCATGTAATTAGCAATTAAATATATATCCAATATCCAATTATAAGTATGAAATAACTTTATAAATAAAAACAATTGCATACTATATCCCATTCAACACAAAATGTAACTCATGCGAAGGAGAAGATAGATGGAAGATAAATGGTATCGTGTAGGAGAGAGAAGGAGAAGAAGCACTGACCTTTCAAAATAAAAAATCAAAATAAAGCAAAGCGAGTGGGTGAGAGAGAGATATGAAGAGGATGAAGAAGCATGTAACAAATATACCTTCCAAAAATGCAAAAAGATGAAGAAGCCCATTATTAAAAATTTAGAACATCACTTAAACTGAAAATAATAAAATTAAATCCAAAATTGATTACAAATTGAGCAACCAAAAATGTAAGTCATAGCATTGCAAATATACCAATAAATTCAGAACTCAACTTGAAGATATTAATATATAGGTCACAAAATAGGATACTTGCCACTCAAACCTGGAAAAAAATAGAGGTAAAGAAAAATAGAATAATATTGGAGTCATGAAAAAAATAAAGAAATCTACTTAAAGAAAATAAAAACAGAGATGAAGGAAAGGAAAATGGAGAGACAAACCTGAAAAATGGTGGTGACGCAGCAAAGAAATAAAAAAAAGAAATATTAGATAAAAAATGGCAAAACTTATATTTATTTTTTTATATCTATTATACCAATTTTATCAATCAAGTTATAACATATATATAGATATATAGATATATATATATAAAAGTAAGATAGAGAACATTAATAAATACATGTCGTAACTTAATTGATGAAATAAATATAATAAATATAAATAAATTGACTTAAATTTTGTCTTAAAAAACTATTACAATATGAGTGCAAACTAAGAGTCATCGGTAAATTAGTTGTAATGTGAGTGTAATTGGAATTAACAATTAATAATTAATAATATGTACATAAATTATAACAACTAAAACACATACATAAAAAATAGAATAAGTTTAAAAGTTAATTAATGAGAAATTGGAATTAAATATTTTTTATCTATTAATTTAGGAAGGTAGAATTTTCAAAAAATAAAAAGTGGGATAAGTATGAGTGAGAATTAAATATTTAGAAAGTTGCTAAAATATAAAATGACCAAAATAATTTCAATTTGAGAGAGAAAGTAAAATCTTAAGGCAATTATAGAGTTTCAGCGGACTCAAGTACTTTAATATATAAAGATTAAATTTAAGAAACGATTTCAATTTGTATAGACTGCTCATTTTTCTTTTTCTTAGAGCACAATCTCTTAATGCGGATTTTCACTTATTAGGAATATTAATTTCAGAAGGAATTGCTCTTTGGCAATTTACACGAAAGTTGTTGAGGAAAATTTGCATCTGCTTTTCTTTTCCAGGAAAATACATTAATCTCCTTTCTTTTTTTCAATTTTGGGTATAACATTAATTTTCCTTTTTAATTTGTAGGAAAATGTCTCCATCTCATTTTCCACTTTTTTCTCCAAAGTAAGCAAACCCATTTAGAAAACGCCTGCGTTCCCACTTGAAGTAACTATGAAAGTACCACTTTCATTTCTACGGAAATAGAGACTAGTTTTTGGTCAATTTTGTCTGTTACTTGATTGGTAAACACGAATTGATAGCATGGAAAAATCTAAAACTTGGACAATTATAAGGCCTACGGATTGATTAGTAAATTCTTATTTTAGTCTTTAAAATTATAACTATTGGTCATATTAATATTTAATTTTAAAAATTAATTATATTAGTCTTTAAAATTATAATTTGTCAGTCACATTGATTCTTATGTGAAGACCTATGAAATACAAACACATCATTTTTGAGACATATACACGTGTCAGATATGTGTCTATATTAGCACATCAGAATATCAGTACGATACACACGTTTTACTTATCTAAATGTGTTTGATTGAAAAGATTTTTTTTTTAATTTAGACACATCTCAGACACGCTCAAATACATCTCAAACATTATTGGACACGTTTAGAACACGGCTTAGACACCACTTATTAATATTTTTTTTAAAAAATATTAGTTTTCATGAGTAATATTCAATTAGTAAGTCAGTAACTCACCTAAGCCCAATAACATGAATGACGTCCTAAATCACTATTTTCACATATCAATATTTTAAATTTTATCTTTTCACACATCGCTATTAAACTTTTAAGTTTAATCATTTCACATACCATTATTTTCATTTACTTTTTTTACATATACTTGTATCAAGTCGTCTATTTTGCCATCACCGAAACTTACCTCACACTAATGTTTTCTCTAATTTTTTTACGCATACGTATTGCATACATAATTAGTTATATTACGAGAAATTAGTTTAAATTTTTTTGTAAAAAATATTAATAAAAATTATGTTCTATATTTTTAAAAAAAAAACTTACTAGATAACAAATATTTACATATATAATATATATTAAAATATTATAAATTTTTAAGCTTATAAAAATAATATTAATAAATTATAAATTTTTTTCTTAAATTTTACTATATATATATATAAACTAATATTGTAACTAATATCCATTCTTTAATTTAATTTGATATTAATTTATATATATTGTATCTGTATTTTATAATTTTTTAAATTTAATATATTTTTGTGTTCGTGTTCTTATTGGGTCTAATAGTTCTGTCAGTATCTGTAGTGAAGACAATTATCACGGATATTTAAGATTAATTTGATTAATAAATTATAATTTTAAAAATTAATATGACTAGTCAAGAATTAATATAACCTTGCTTTAAATTTTAATTCCTAAAATAAGGGTTTACTCTTATTGAATTGTCCGATTAT
This sequence comes from Ormosia semicastrata, assembly GCA_029884595.1. Taxonomy (NCBI): domain Eukaryota; kingdom Viridiplantae; phylum Streptophyta; class Magnoliopsida; order Fabales; family Fabaceae; genus Ormosia; species Ormosia semicastrata. The sequence goes on from JAQQTO010000043.1 coordinate 19,925,567, forward strand.
TTTTTCACATCAGTTGTGGGCCAACTCTTAAATTTTAAAATAAAATAAAAGGAATAAAATAACAGTAATTAAAAAAATTTGTTTTTAAAATTTATCCCTATTCTATTAATGGCGGGCACTGCTAGTTGAGTCTATGATGTGTCCCCTTCATCTTCACTAAATTGGCCTTGTGGGTTTTCCAATGGTGCAGGTGGCTGTGGCTGTGGCTGTGTCAGTGTTGGGTACCCAGCTGGTGTGAAAAGGTCATAGATTAGAGTTGACAAAATGGGTTCACCTGCTCCGACTCATTTTAATCTGCTAAAATACGAGGCAGGATAGGTTGATCTATTTTAAAAAATAAATTAAAAGAGCTAACTCACCCCGCTTTAAGGAGGGTTGGCGGGTTGACGGGTTAGTGGGTTGGCCCGTATAAAAGATAAAATGAGAAAAAATAGATGAGTTGGCGGTCAACCGACTTAGCCCATCTAAAAAATAAAAAAATTCTATAAAAAATCAATAAATACTATAAAAAATAAAAAAAAATAATGATAAAAAATTACAAATCACATTTCTAAAATATAATTTTTAAAATAATCTAATTAAATATTCAAATATAAATTATATAATATTTAAAGAGTTTTTCATTTATAATATTACTTATCATTTTTTTTTAAAAAAAAAGCCTAACTCGCAGTAGGCTAACCCGCCTCGCTCCGCTTAACCCGCGGGTTATACGAGACGGGTTATGTAACACCCTAGCTCTGATTACCAACTAATGTAACACCCTAGCTAAGGCATCACATGTCTGACTCCCGACTCATATTCTGAAAATAAGTTTGCACAAAATTTGAGTTATAAAAGGTGGTTTTAAAAATTTCTTTTTGCGGAAATATAACTTTACTGAAATTTATAGGTCATACTGCAAACAATATATTTAAAGAGCTTAATATACAATACTGACACTGATTAATATTTTGAAATTTCACAATTTAAAGAGAAGTATAAAACTAACAGACTCTTTTTCTCAATTTTTTTTAACAAGTTGTAACCCAATGATGGTCCTACCTAATAGACTGCAAGACAACACTAACGAGAAAACTTAACCTACTTCTTTCTTTTTCTCGTCCATCTTGATGCATCGACATCCGTTCCTTTGTCAACATTGCACACCTTCGAGTCATGAATGTTCACTCTTTATTGTTGTCACCAATCTCGGTGTATCCATCGCCGTTATGTCTAAGACAACTCGATCCTTCTATTATTTGATTTTAACAAGACAAACACAACAAAATAACATAACAAAGAGGTGAGATCACCTACACTAATACCAATATGGCAAGACAGAGATAACACATGTACCAATAATATCATACAGATAGATCATACCATATTCATGCTATCAGCATTAATCAACTATCATCATTTAATCATTTATCAATTTAATCATCATAAACAATAATTATAATAATGTCCTCAACAATTATCATCATCATCATTCAAGTATTCAAAACAATTGTCATAGCTCATTACCAATATTCCTCAATTAATATATCATACAGATATAAATGTTCAGATTATGCATGTGCACAAAGACTCAGTTTTTCAAAAATAACTCCATGGAGGTTTTCCAAATTTTGAGAAGAATGCTCTGGTCAATTCAAGCCTTATTCCAAAGACAATCTTCCAAAGAGTAGAAAAGAATCGTGTTCTTGTCGGGTATCGTCAATGCGTTGCTGTAATGGATCGATGTAAGCTGGCACAGTGGTACTCGTCACCGTCCACTAGTCGACCGCTACCGACGCACCCCAAGATCCATCATAGATCTCACTATCAATTCTCATTCCTCTTCAACCACAAGGGCCATAATAGCTTTTAGCTATCTTTTATACAATGCACGAATTTATCAAGTGCAAATCCAACCCCAACGGGCCAAATCTTTTCATTTGTACAATGCACGAATATATCAAGGCAAGTCCAACCCCAACGGCCAAATCTTTTCAATTTCATTTATACAATGCACACTATATATCAGCAGTAAGTCCAACCCTAACGGGCCAAATCTTTTCAATGCATATATAATGCATCAATTTCAAATACAAGCATCTCTTTCCAATGCATATAAAATGCACCAAATACCAATCATAGGCAAAACACGTCATTCTCTCATACAAAGTGTCCATACACCGATTAAACAAGAATTATATCGTATTTTCAACACAAAATCATGTTATCATATTTTCATAGTTATAAAACACTTTCGCCGTGTTTTTCACAAAATTGTGCAACATTTCTATTTCGTTCTCACAATTTCCAAAATGTTTCATTACGTTTTTCACAATTCCACAACACTTCTTTTACATTTTCTCAACACCGTAACACTCTTGTTACATTTTTAAAACTCCAAAACATTTTTATTACATTTTCAAAATACCGCAACTTTTTCTGTTGCACCTTTAATTACGTACTAATTTTTCAACATTTTTCTTAATCGCATAAAAATATACGTTTCTCAAATCGCAGTAATGATTTTTCATCATTTTCAAAATTGCGTAACTAAAAAATCATTCTTTTAAGTTACGTAAATCATTTTCTATCATTCTCAAAATATTTAAAACACTTTCCAAATCTCATAACAATTTTCCACCATTTTTTTCATAATCGCGTAAAAATATTTAATCACTTAGTGATTTTTCAACAAATAGTTCAAAATATTTCTCAATGTTCTAAACATTATTTGGACTTTCAAATAAATCAATATCCTTTTCAATACGTTTTTAAGATACGTAAATAATTTTTCACCATAATTCTATTACAAAAATATTTCTCAATCTTCAAAAATTTCATTTCATCCTTTCTCAAAATATTATGACTTTGTATTTCATTTTTCACATTTTCTTACTCAAGAAAAGCTTTTTCCACCTTTCCTTACTTAAGAAATTCTTTTTCATCATCATTTCAAAACTTAATATTTTCTAACGTACTTCCAAACTTGAAAATAAGTCATACGTTAGTAAATTTTCAAAATACCATTATATTCTCCATTTTTCCAAATCATTTCCAATTAATCCTTTCTTCAAAATAAATTGAAGTTTGAAAATATTTTTGTTTACAAAATTTGATTACTCAAGTGAGTAAAATACTCGATTCCCTTTTCAAACTTCTTGTATTAAATCAATTATATTTCCACCTGGTTATAAAACCAAATCCATTTGTTCAAATTCTTTTTCACTTTCTTTGCAAATCCTTAAAATCAACATTGCTATTTTCATTTAAAACTCATGTTTAGTAAAACACTTAGAAACTTTTTATACAAAATAAATTAATAGAAATTCCTTAATATATTTTTCTCAAAATCACTTTTTATTGATCTAGTCTTACACAATCACATTTAGTTGATTTAATTATTGTTTCTAACTTTAAATTTTCTAACGTTTTCCAAAATCCACTAAATAAATTCTACATTAGTAAATTTAAGTTACAAACATTTTCTTTTATATTTCTAAATCACTTCTAAAATTAATTCTCTTTAAAATAATTTGAAGTTCAAACACCTTCAATCTACCTTTTTCCTTTATTTATGAAAATTCCACTTGATAACACTTTAATTCCCTTTTTAAAAATCCTTATTGAAAAAATTCTTATATTTCATAGCATCAAAACATTTTTCTAAATTATCAAAACTTTATAGATGGTCATTGGAACCATGAAATATTTTTCTTCTAACTTAATTAAATTCCATTCTTGTTTCTCTTGAAAAACAAACCATTTGTTTATTTTCCATACTCCTCAAATCAATCCAATTTTATTCTTCCATAAACATATTAATTTGTAAACACCTATTTTGAGGTGTCTTGGCCGAAATTCTCATTGTTCTAGGGATCAAAATTTAATTTCCTTGTTCTTGAAAAATTTCAACATGGAACCCTAACCTTGGGTGCCAAAATCGTAGTCATCTCTTTGGTCATTGGAACCAAAAATTGATTTTCTTTCCATCATCAAGTCATGACATACATATATATATAATCATATATATATCACAAGCATGCCATAATTAAAAGCAATAAATCATACATAGTATAAGCATACCATCGAAATCATAAACTCATGCAAAGCATACCAAGCATAGGCAAATAATTAAAACACATAAACAACCACAAATTAATTACAAGACCATGGATATGAATCCTCACATGGATTCAACATCCATCAAATATACAACCATCTCTCACCACCATATTTGGTTGGTGAGATGGATCTCCCTCTTACCTCTTGAAGATCCTCAAAGCTTCTTGATTTTGCTTCTCTTTCCAAGTCCTTTAACACCAAAGGCTTCTCAAATCCAAAACAAAATACATAAAAATTAGTATACTAAGCTTGATTAAGAGGAACCATGGATCAAACATGGTTTAAAACTTTGAAAATCAAAAGAAAAGTGAAGATTAGTAAACTTCACCATAAATACCCAATAACTTTGACCTTGAAGAAAATCTATGAAGATGGAGGATTTAGAGAAAGTCTCCAACATGAAAGTTGCTTAGAATCTCATGTAGATTCAAGATCTATGGTTGGATGAAATTAAAAGATATTGGAGAGTGGTTTTTGGTAGGTTGACCGAATGGTTTCTCTTGTAGCACAAAGGTTGAATTTTTGATTTTTGATAGAAACTTGAAGCTTGGATTTGAAGCTCAAGATGAATGATTTTGGAAAAACTCATAACTAGAGATGTTCTTAGAATGGTGTTTAGGTTTAAAAAATGTGTTTAGATAAAATTTTAGGAGTTTGGAGACATGGCTTCTAGTGTTGACCGAATATAGAGAAAGAAAAAAGAAGAAAAATGCTTCTTGGTGTTCTTGAGAGTTTGAGAGAAAATGAAGACTTAGATTTTGGAGAAGTGTTGAAATGAATATTGAGAGTGCACAAAGAGGAGCTGCTGCCGTGAGAGTGAGAGAATGGAGAGATAGGAAATTATTTGGCATAGTTGATTCAAAATATGACCAATTAATTGCACATGGAATCTCTACTTGGTCATCTTTTTTTTCCTTGGCCTAAAAAGGCTACTCCAACATGTCTTGAACATGTCTCCCTTCTTCCTTGCTTCCAAAACCGCCCCCTCCTCATCATGCATGCATGAAGTTTGTCATCTTTTCATGCATTATTTGAAGCATTACTAATCAATCTTAACTAATTTTCTAATTACATAACTAATTTATTAGACATATTATTTCATATATTATAATTTCTAATTAAAATTAGGATATTTAATTAAGAATTAGATTATTTAATTTAGTTTACTTAACTTGTTAATTAGGCCATTAGATTAATTAAATTAGGCTTAAATAGTTTAAGGAGTTATTGTGTTTGAAGAAAACAAAGGAAAACAATAATAGAAATAATATAGTCATCAAACCTTTTTTTTTTTTCTATGTCCACCACCGTAGCCTCCCCCTCCATGCATTCTAAGTGTGCAAATAATTCAATGTAGTACATAATTGATCAAGACTTTTTAACAATGACATAAAGTAACTATTATTAGTCATCAAAACTTTTTCTTTTGTCTCCTAACAAGCCAAAACCGTCCCCCCATTATGCATGCAATAATATGATCATCTTTTTCCATGCAATTATGTGAAGCATTCCTAGCCATTGATTAATTCAATGGTTAGGATTTTAGGTAGATTTTTTTTAATTTTATTTTAGAAGATTAAATCTTGGCCATTAGATCTTCCTACTTGAAATTCTAACCATTAGATGTATTTCTAAAAATTAAGGGCCAAGATTGCTTCTTCTTACTTTTAATCCAATGGTCATAATTAGTCTTTGCTACCTTTTAAGGCCAAATCTCCACCCTTGATTAATTCTTCATCCAATGGTCATAAATGGTCTCCTTCACTTTTTAAGACTAAATCTCCGCCTTTGATTTAGTCTAAATCTAATGGTTGTAAATGGTCACCTTATATCATCAATTTTACACCATTGATTAAATCTACGATTGATATTGAAGTTTGCATTTAATTTTATTCTAACACCATTAATTAAATTAATGATGATTATCTTATACTTCTTTATTAAATTTATTTCTTAACTATTAATTAAATTAATGGTGGATATCTAAACCACTAATGTTGACTTAACAATATAATTTCTATTGTTATCTACTAAAAATCTCACGAAAGAATATATTTACTGTATTTTTATCTTTCGATAAATAAATACAGTACAAAACAAATTTTCTAAAACTATTTTCGGATTCAGGTTTAGTAAGATCCCCTGTCTCCGTCTAAACAGTACAAATTTTTCTATACGTAGAAAATTTTTTCACTTTGCGGGACCCACCTGGGCCCACGTATGGCCACCTGGGCCCACATACCCCTCGTGGGGCCCACAAACAGAAAGAAATTCAAAATCACACATAAAATCACAAAAATTAGAAAACGTATGAAAATCAAGTCAGATTGTTAAAAATAATTAACAATCAAGAGAAATAAATACTGAGAAAGATTTTTCCTACCGAAAATTATCATTTTTCCGACACAAGTAAATCACTCAAAACGATTAAATACTGATGGGATATTCAAAATAATTTTACAAAGATCCAAAAATTACTAAACAAGAAAATTCGATTAATCACAAAATTACTCTTTTGCAAGGTAAGAAATTTTGGGGTGTTACAATACTCCCCCTCTAAAAAGAAATTTCGTCCTCAAAATTTGATGAACATGATTTCACACCCACGGAATAAATATGGATATCCTTTTCCTATTCTTTTATTCCAGCTTTCACGTAGTTTCACCTCTTACGTCATTCCAAATGATTTTATCCATTGAAAGTCATTTATTTCTTGTTCCCTTCTACTGATCAAACAGACATCTCAATACTCTTATAATTACGGAAGATATTGTATGTTACTCCAGAAAGAAAGTATCTCCATAGCTTTGATACCAACAACTGTAACGTATCACGTAAAACTTCCTTATTCTTGTATCACTTCACTTTCTGATAAGCTAAGTGAGAAGTCTTATGATCCAAAAAAATTTCCATTACCGTTTCAACTTTTCCCATTGACAAACTTCTCCACAAGATGAAGAACCCACCACGCTTCCGCTGCGTCACTCCAATACTATGACATGATTAGGAATATCCTTTCTTGCAACATATTCTTTCATGCAAATGCAATATATGAAAGAACATTTTGAAAGATAGCAAGACGATCAAATATGTTACCAAACATATTCAACAAGAATTTGATTTTGTCTGATTTTCAGGAATGAACTTTTCTGGAATACTAACACTTTATTGAGACAATCTCATAGGATATGGTTGGAAAATAACCAATCCATTTTTCAAAGATCGTATCTGTTTATGAAAGAAATAAACAGATTAAACTAATACAAAAATTTGATCCATAACAATAATTTGAATAATACAAGTAGTTTGATAGGCTACGAATAGGTATAGAAGTAAACAAGGTAAAGGATAACGAAGACACATGATACCAAATAATACAATTGATCTACACAATCATATGTCATAAAGAAATAGAAATAAATAAATCAGAGGATTACGAATAACTCTAACATATAACTGATCTACTCAATTATATGCCACAAAGAATAGGTTACCCCCAGAAGTATACAGGATAGTTTATAGCATTAGCTCCAATGACACGATTTCCATTGTTTAAGTCTTCAGCTCAGAACACTCCCGTTCCATTCAGAGTAACAACTTTCCCCACTATTAGAGATTTTTATTAACAGAAAACTCTGTTTTCAATGAAACACAATCTCTAAAAGAAATGTGTCTAAACTTTTCATAAGTTGTTTTCCTGACATACTATACTTCATTAAACACTTTCTTTCGCATCTTTTACTTCCTTTGGTTTCCTCAATGGTCCTTTCCACATCACTTACTGCTTCTGGTTTCTCAATGGTCGAAAATACATTTTCCATCAAAATCAATCACTTTCCCAATATTCCTAAGAAGAAATATCAGGTGCCAAAATTACAATTCTTCCAAGACTGATTCTCTTTCATCAGATTTCGAACTTCAACTTCCAATTCCCACCGTTCGCCGATCCTCTCGTTCTGTTGTACTGTCACGCCAATCATTCTTCCACAATGCTCTTGTAGTTGTAACTGCATTACTAGTAACATGTTCCACTTCCACACAGGTACAACTATCACGAGCCATTTTCTTTTTCTCAAGGCGTGTGGATCGAAATACAATGGATCTGATATCCATTATAAATAACATTGTTTCTTTTCAGAAAATAATATCACAGAAAACACAAGTAACATAGACCTAACCACAAACCCCAAAAGACTCAAACCGTGCTCTGATACCAACTAATGTAACACCCTAGCTCTGATTACCAACTAATGTAACACCCTAGCTAAGGCATCACATGTCTGACTCCCGACTCATATTCTGAAAATAAGTTTGCACAAAGTTTGAGTTATAAAAGGTGGTTTTAAAAATTTCTTTTTGCGAAAATATAACTTTACTGAAATTTATAGGTCATACTGCAAACAATATATTTAAAGAGCTTAATATACAACACTGACACTGATTAATATTTTGAAATTTCACAATTTAAAGAGAAGTATAAAACTAACAGACTCTTTTTCTCAATTTTTTTTTAACAGTTGTAACCCAATGATGGTCCTACCTAATAGCATGGTACAACACTAACGAGAAAACTTAACCTATTTCTTTCTTTTTCTGTCCATCTTGATGCATCAGACATCTGTTCCTTTGTCAACATTGCACACCTTCGAGTCATGAATGTTCACTCTTTATTGTTGTCACCAATCTCAGTGTATCTATCGCCTCAAGTTATGTCTAAGACAACTCATTCCTTCTATTATTTGATTTTAACAAGACAAACACAACAAAATAACATAACAAAGAGGTGAGATCACCTACACCAATACCAATATGGCAAAGCCATTGAGAGATAACACATGACCAATAATATCATACGATAGATCATACCATATTCATGCTATCAGCATTAATCAACTATCATCATTTAATCATTTATCAATTTAATCATCATAAACAATAATTATAATAATGTCCTCAACAATTATCATCATCATCATTCAAGTATTCAAAACAATTGTCATAGCTCATTACCAATATTCCTCAATTAATATATCACACAGATATAAATGTTCAGATTATGCATGTGCACAAAGACTCGGTTTTTCAAAAACAACTCCATGGAGGTTTTCCAAATTTCGAGAAGAATGCTCGGTCAATTCAGCCTTATTCCAAAGACAATCTTCCAAAGAGTAGAAAAGAATCGTGTTCTTGTCGGGTATCGTCAATGCGTTGTAACGGATCAGATCGCTGCATGGCACATGGTACTCGCTACCGTCCCACTAGTCGACCGCTACTGACGCACCCCAAGATCCATCATAGATCTCACTATCAATTCTCATTCCTCTTCAACCACAAGGGCCATAATAGCTTTTAGCTATCTTTTATACAATGCACTAATTTATCAAGGCAAGTCCAACCCCAACGGGCCAAATCTTTTCATTTGTACAATGCACGAATATATCAAGGCAAGTCCAACCCCAACGAGCCAAATCTTTTTAATTTCATTTATACAATGCACGACTATATCAGTGTAAGTCCAACCCTAACGGGCCAAATCTTTTCAATGCATATATAATGCATCAATTTCAAATACAAGCATCTCTTTCCAATGCATATAAAATGCACCAAATACCAATCATAGGCAAAACACGTCATTCTCTCATACAGTGTCCATACACTGATTAAACAGTAATTATAGTATATTTTCAACACAAAATCATGTTATCATGTTTTCATAGTTATAAAACACTTTCGCCGTGTTTTTCACAAAATTGTGCAATATTTCTATTTCGTTCTCACAATTTTCAAAACATTTCTGTTACATTTTCACAATTCCACAACACTTCTTTTACATTTTCTCAACACCGTAACACTCTTGTTACGTTTTTAAAACTCCAAAACATTTTTATTACATTTTCAAAATACTGCAACTTTTCTGTTGCACCTTTTAATTACGTACTAATTTTTTAACATTTTTCTTAATCGCATAAAAATATACGTTTCTCAAATCGCATAATGATTTTTCATCATTTTCAAAATCGCGTAACTAAAAAATCATTCTTTTAAGTTACGTAAATCATTTTCTATCATTCTCAAAATATTTAAAACACTTTCCAAATCTCATAATAATTTTCCATCATTTTTTTCATAATCGCGTAAAAATATTTAATCACTTAGTGATTTTTCAACAGTAGTTCAAAATATTTCTCAATGTTCTAAACATTATTTGGACTTTCAAATAAATCAATATCCTTTTCAATACGTTTTTAAGATACGTAAATAATTTTTCACCATAATTCTATTACGAAAATATTTCTCAATCTTCAAAAATTCCATTTCATCCTTTCTCAAAATATTATGACTTTATATTTCATTTTTCACATTTTCTTACTCAAGAAAAGCTTTTTCCACGTTTCTTTACTTAAGAAATTCTTTTTCATCATCATTTCAAAATTTAATATTTTCTAACGTACTTTTAAACTTGAAAATAAGTCATACGTTAGTAAATTTTCAAAATACCATTATATTCTCCATTTTTCCAAATCATTTCCAATTAATCCTTTCTTCAAAATAAATTGAAGTTTGAAAATATTTTTGTTTACAAAATTTAATTACTCAAGTGAGTAAAATACTGATTCCCTTTTCAAACTTCTTATATTAAATCAATTATATTTTCTTTGGTTATAAACCAAATCCATTTGTTCAAATTCTTTTTCACTTTCTTTGCAAATCCTTAAAATCAACATTGCTATTTTCATTTAAAACTCATGTTTAGTAAAACACTTAGAAACTTTTTACACAAAATAAATTAATAGAAATTCCTTAATATATTTTTCTCAAAATCACTTTTTATTGATCTAGTCTTTACACAATCACATTTAGTTGATTTAATTATTGTTTCTAACTTTAAATTTTCTAACGTTTTCCAAAATCCACTAAATAAATTCTACGTTAGTAAATTTAAGTTACAAACATTTTCTTTTATATTTCTAAATCACTTCTAAAATTAATTCTCTTTAAAATAATTTGAAGTTCAAACACCTTCAATCTACCTTTTTCCTTTATTTATGAAAATTCCACTTGATAACACTTTAATTCCCTTTTTAAAAATCCTTATTGAAAAAATTCTTATATTTCATAGCATCAAAACATTTTTCTAAATTATCAAAACTTTATAGATGGTCATTGGAATCATGAAATATTTTTCTTCTAACTTAATTAAATTCCATTCTTGTTTCTCTTGAAAAACAAACCATTTGTTTATTTTCCATACTCCTCAAATCAATCCAATTTTATTCTTCCATAAACATATTAATTTGTAAACACCTATTTTGAGGTGTCTTGGCTAAATTCTCATTGTTCTAGGGATCAAAATTTAATTTCCTTGTTCTTGAAAAATTTCAACATGGAACCCTAACCTTGGGTGCCAAAATCGTAGTCATCTCTTTGGTCATTGGAACCAAAAATTGATTTTCTTTCCATCATCAAGTCATGACATACATATATATATAATCATATATATATCACAAGCATGCCATAATTAAAAGCAATAAATCATACATAGTATAAGCATACCATCGAAATCATAAACTCATGCAAAGCATACCAAGCATAGGCAAATAATTAAAACACATAAACAACCACAAATTAATTACAAGACCATGGATATGAATCCTCACATGGATTCAACATCCATCAAATATACAACCATCTCTCACCACCATATTTGGTTGGTGAGATGGATCTCCTCTTACCTCTTGAAGATCCTCAAAGCTTCTTGATTTTGCTTCTCTTTCCAAGTCCTTTAACACCAAAGGCTTCTCAAATCCAAAACAAAATACATAAAAATTAGTATACTAAGCTTGATTAAGAGGAACCATGGATCAAACATGGTTTAAAACTTTGAAAATCAAAAGAAAAGTGAAGATTAGTAAACTTCACCATAAATACCCAAGAACTTTGACCTTGAAGAAAATCTATGAAGATGGAGGATTTAGAGAAAATCTCCAACATGAAAGTTGCTTAGAATCTCATGTAGATTCAAGATCTATGATTGGATGAAATTAAAAGATATTGGAGAGTGGTTTTTGGTAGGTTGACCGAATGGTTTCTCTTGTAGCACAAAGGTTGAATTTTTGATTTTTGATAGAAACTTGAAGCTTGGATTTGAAGCTCAAGATGAATGATTTTGGAAAAACTCATAACTAGAGATGTTCTTAGAATGGTGTTTAGGTTTAAAAAATGTGTTTAGATAAAATTTTAGGAGTTTGGAGACATGGCTTCTAGTGTTGACCGAATATAGAGAAAGAAAAAAGAAGAAAAATGCTTCTTGGTGTTCTTGAGAGTTTGAGAGAAAATGAAGACTTAGATTTTGGAGAAGTGTTGAAATGAATATTGAGAGTGCACAAAGAGGAGCTGCTGCCGTGAGAGTGAGAGAATGGAGAGATAGGAAATTATTTGGCATAGTTGATTCAAAATATGACCAATTAATTGCACATGGAATCTCTACTTGGTCATCTTTTTTTTCCTTGGCCTAAAAAGGCTACTCCAACATGTCTTGAACATGTCTCCCCTTCTTCCTTGCTTCCAAAACCGCCCCCCTCCTCATCATGCATGCATGAAGTTTGTCATCTTTTCATGCATTATTTGAAGCATTACTAATCAATCTTAACTAATTTTCTAATTACATAACTAATTTATTAGACATATTATTTCATATATTATAATTTTTAATTAAAATTAGGATATTTAATTAAGAATTAGATTATTTAATTTAGTTTACTTAACTTGTTAATTAGGCCATTAGATTAATTAAATTAGGCTTAAATAGTTTAAGGAGTTATTGTGTTTGAAGAAACAAAGGAAACAATAATAGAAATAATATAGTCATCAAACCTTTTTTTTTTTTCTATGTCCACCACCGTAGCCTCCCCCTCCATGCATTCTAAGTGTGCAAATAATTCAATGTAGTACATAATTGATCAAGACTTTTAACAATGACATAAAGTAACTATTATTAGTCATCAAAACTTTTTCTTTTGTCTCCTAACAAGCCAAAACCGTCCCCCCATTATGCATGCAATAATATGATCATCTTTTTCCATGCAATTATGTGAAGCATTCCTAGCCATTGATTAATTCAATGGTTAGGATTTTAGGTAGATTTTTTTTAATTTTATTTTAGAAGATTAAATCTTGGCCATTAGATCTTCCTACTTGAAATTCTAACCATTAGATGTATTTCTAAAAATTAAGGGCCAAGATTGCTTCTTCTTACTTTTAATCCAATGGTCATAATTAGTCTTTGCTACCTTTTAAGGCCAAATCTCCACCCTTGATTAATTCTTCATCCAATGGTCATAAATGGTCTCTTTCACTTTTTAAGACTAAATCTCCGCCTTTGATTTAGTCTAAATCTAATGGTTGTAAATGGTCACCTTATATCATCAATTTTACACCATTGATTAAATCTACGATTGATATTGAAGTTTAATTTTATTTTATTCTAACACCATTAATTAAATTAATGATGATTATCTTATACTTCTTTATTAAATTTATTTCTTAACTATTAATTAAATTAATGGTGGATATCTAAACCACTAATGTTGACTTAACAATATAATTTCTATTGTTATCTACTAAAAATCTCACGAAAAGAATATATTTATCTTGTATTTTTATCTTTCGATAAATAAATACAAGACTAAATAAATTTTCTAAAACTGTTTTCGGATTCAGGTTTAGTAAGATCCCCTGTCTCCGTCTAAATAGTACAAATTTTTCTATACGTAAAAAATTTTTTCACTTTGCAGGACCCACCTGGGCCCATGTATGGCCACCTGGGCCCATATACCCCTCGTGGGGCCCACAAATAGAAAGAAATTCAAAATCACACATAAAATCACAAAAATTAGAAAACGTATGAAAATCAAGTCAGATTGTTAAAAATAATTAACAATCAAGAGAAATAAATACAGAAAGATTTTTTCCGGCCCGAAAATTATCATTTTCTTGACACGGAGTAAATCACTCAAAACGATTAAATACGCTGATGGGATATTCAAAATAATTTTACAGCATCCAAAAATTACTAAACAGTAAAATTTGATTAACTGTCAAAATTACTCTTTGCAAGGTAAGAAATTTTGGGGTGTTACAGGTTATGCGGGTTGAAAAAAAAATATGGGTTCAATCCTTAAACCCAACCCGTAAAAAAATGACGGGTTGGCGAGTTAACCCGACGGGTTGAATCCGTTTTACCAGCTCTATCATAGACTATGACGTTGACTAAGTCTAAATTGTTGGCAATGTTTTGAGCAGGGATAATATTTTAATTAATTATTATATTTTTAAATTAAATAGTGTATATTTTTTTTATATTTAATTTAATATTATTTATAATACATATTTTTTTATTTAATCATATTTCTTAAAAATAATATAAATAATAATATAACTCTAAAAAATATATATAAAATTATCTTTATCATATTTCAATGGGAGAATTTGATCAGAGCCAAAGGTCTTTGTAGTTAACAGCAATGCTGGGTTGCCAGTGGTATTAGACTCTTCACCTATAGCTGTACACCACTCGTTGAGGAGTAACCCAAGGTTGGTCTTGTCTGTGTCTGAGGAAGGGTACTCCCAATCAAGTCAAGACCAGGGAAGTTATTGTTTCTGGCTACTTGTATTGAAGTCGTAAGCCATGACGTTGACCCAGTCCAAGTTGTTGGGAATGTCTTGAGCAGGGTAATATTCCAATGGGGATATTTGATCAGACCCAGCCACTGCTGCAGTTAACAGTAAAGCTAGGTTGCCAGAGGTATTAGACTTTTCACCAATAGCTGTATACCACTCGTTGAGGAGTAACCCAAGGTTGGTCTTGTCTGTGTCTGAGGAAGGGTACTCCCAATCAAGATCAAGACCATGGAAGTTGTTGTTTTTGGCTACTTGTATTGAAGTCGTAAGCCATGACGTTGACCCTGTCCAAGTTGTTGGCAATGTCTTGAGCAGGGTAATATTCCAATGGGGATATTTGATCAGAGCCAGCCACTGCTGCAGTTAACAGCAAAGCTGGGTTGCCAGAGGTATTAGACTCTTCACCAATACCTGCACGCCACTCGTTGAGGAGTAACCCAAGGTTGGTATTGTTTGTGTCTGAGGAAGGGTACTCCCAATCAAGATCAAGACCATGGAAGTTGTTGTTTCTGGCTACTTGTATTGAAGTCGTAAGCCATGACGTTGACCCAGTCCAAGTTGTTGGCAATGTCTTGAGCAGGGTAATATTCCAATGGGGATATTTTGATCAGAGCCACCCACTGCTGCAGTTAACAGCAAAGCTGGGCTGCTAGAGGTATTAGACTCTTCACCAATAGCTGCACGCCACTCGTTGAGGAGTAACCCAAGGTTGGTCTTGTCTGTGTCTGAGGAAGGGTACTCCCAATCAAGATCAAGACCATGGAAGTTGTTGTTTCTGGATACTTGTATTGAAGTCGTAAGCCATGACGTTGACCCAGTCCAAGTTGTTGGCAATGTCTTGAGCAGGGTAATATTCCAATGGGGATATTTGATCAGACCTAGCCACTGCTGCAACTAACAGCAAAGCTGGGTTGCCAGAGGTATTAGACTCTTCACCAATAGCTGCACGCCACTCGTTGAGGAGTAACCCAAGGTTGGTCTTGTTTGTGTCTGAGGAAGGGTACTCCCAATCAAGATCAAGACCATGGAAGTTGTTGTTTCTGGCTACTTGTATTGAAGTCGTAAGCCATGACGTTGACCCAGTCCAACTTGTTGGCAATGTCTTGAGCAGGGTAATATTCCAATGGGGATATTTGATCAGACCCAGCCACTGCTGCAGTTAACAGCAAAACTAGGTTGCCAGAGGTATTAGACTCTTCACCAATAGCTGCACGCCACTCGTTGAGGAGTAACCCAAGGTTGGTATTGTCTGTGTCTGAGGAAGGGTACTTCCAATCAAGATCAAGACCATGTAAGTTGTTGTTTATGGCTACTTGTATTGAAGTCGTAAGCCATGACGTTGACCCAGTCCAAGTTGTTGGCAATGTCTTAAGCAGGGTAATATTCCAATGGGGATATTTTGATCAGAGCTAGCCACAGCTGCAGTTAACAGTAAAGCTGGGTTGCCAGAGGTATTAGACTCTTCACCAATAGTTACACGCCACTCGTTGAGGAGTAACCCAAGGTTGGTCTTGTCTGTGTCTGAGGAAGGGTACTCTCAATCAAGATCAAGACCATGGAAGTTGTTGTTTCTGGCAATCTATGAAGGATTTTCGGGTACTGGCTTGGCTAGCCTTGGCAGCAAAATCTGTCGCCAGAGAAGGACCTCCACCACCACCTATGGATAGAAGGGTTTTGACTGAAGGGTTCATTTGGTGGAGGGTTTGGGTGAAGGTTGAGAATTGGGTTGCTTTGGAAGAGGAAATATTGGTTGGTGTTGGTATCAAGCTTTGCAAATGCACAAAAGAGATGAGTGAAGTGGCAGGAGTCAATGTCAGACACATTAAGGCCGCTGTCAGAAGACCAATATCCACCATTCATGGCAGCTTGTGCAGAGGAGAAATTGAGATGGAGGACTATAAGGAGGAGAGTGGAAATCAGGAATGAAAGCTTTTTGGAGTTGCTCATTGTATTCTTCAATTCCTTGATCCGTGTGATGAGAATTTTAGACATGTAAGTCAATGGATTTGAAAATTCAAGACAATTCTTCGCAATATGTCTCTTTCATGGAGGCGCGTTAAGGATTAACAACATCAAACATTAGTTTAAAATGAAATCCGAGCCAGTATGTATATAACTTTTGCCGCTAAACAAATAGTGCCGTTTAATTTAAGAAATAAATTAATCATAATTTTCTCACATTATTATTATTTTTACGTTATATTTTATATTATTAATTATATCTTTTTTTATATTTTTTATTTAATCATAATTATTAAATAATAATGTAAATAGTAGTGTGATTTTTCCAAAATAAATTTATGACAAAGAAGCGGAGAAATTAGCGGCCAATATGTTGGCACATAAGCGCATAAGGCATGACTCTCTCATGATGGATGATCAGTAGTGACACTCTCTGCGGTCCACCAATTAATGTAGATATATACACTTGACTTGGTCCAGGTCAGGCTTTCCCCAAATTAAATTTGTCGGCATTGTCTTGGAAATGTAATGCAAGTTCTTCTTTTCTTTTAAGTTCCTCTCGCTGTCTCGCATACGTAGAAAAATTTTATACCTTTTAATAAAATTTTCAGTTTTTTTTACCGAAATATTTTCATATTAATTACTATTAGACTAATTATTCGGCATGGTTATGGTTAAGAAGTCTTTTCAATAATTATTTTTTTTTCAAAATTTGATTCTTTATTCTTTTTCTAAAAAATGCGACTCATTTACTGTTACGTTTGTTGTTGGTAAATTTTTAATTATTTCAAGAAAATATTATCAAATGATTGAGTTATGCTAAAAAAAAGGATGTTTGAGTTATCTATACTAATAGATAAAGGAGATTTTTCCTATTTGGTCTCCAAAATTACCTTTTTTACTTTGCCTTATTTTTATGTTAAACACAAAAAATAATAGCAAAAAGAAAAGAGTAAAATTATAATTTTATATTACCACTCTTTATTCTCATTTACTTGAAAGTTTAATTGCATGACGGTTATCTTTCATCCATTATCAAAACTAACTGCAATAAGAGCAATTTTTTTTTCAAAGAGTGTAGAAAAATAAAAATAAAATGTGAATTAACATGGACTAGTAATCATATAAATGCTCGGTATAATAATATAAATTTTTTTTTTATAGAAAAAGTGAAGTATTCATCTTAATTAGTAATGACAGTGGGAGACAATGACGTTTCCTTTTGTGTGTTTGGAATTCAAACATGAATCAAAAGAAAAGAAATGTTTATTTAGTATCAAGTGAGTAACTTGAGAATGATAATAACAATAAAACTTTATTTAGACTGAGGTAAAAAAAAAAATTCGTATAAAGTTATACAGTTGTGATAAAAGTTTTCTTTAAAAAAAGTTTGACTGTTTTTTTGTTTTTATGGTAATAAGTTTGACTTTTTTTTGGCTATATATACTATAATTGTATAGACCAGGTTTGTTTGGTTGATCTGACTAAAAACCTCACGACTTAAATTCTGAACTAATCTGATGTTTGGTTAAGATGGATTGACTCACTGACCTGGTCAAATTTGGGTGATTTGTCGATCAATATGAACAGGTTGACTCGGTTTTTTTTTTTTTTTTAAATTTAAACTTAAAAAAATAAATTATAAAATTTGAATATGGTACATAAAAAATTCTTGAGATGAAATGTATTTTATCATTAGATCACATATTCATATTGAATAATATTTTTAATTTTTTAATTTATATTATTATTTAACCAATTCAAATTTAAAAAATTAGAGCTTAATAATTATCACTATTAATTTATTCACATTATTATATAATGTATTTTTTTATATAAAGTACTTTTTATATAATATTTTTTAAAAAATAAAATTTCTTCTTTGTTTAAGTTTTTCAAATTAACCTCTAATTTAGATTATACAACTGTAATATATACCATTAATTAGGTGCACTAAACACTTAATTTTACTAAAAAACTTGATAATATTTATTTACATTATTAATTTTTGTTAGGATCCGCTAGATGTAGCCTAACATGCATATCCATTCTTCTTTCCATCAATTTTCATCTCGCAAACAACAATTTTAAGTCATAAAGACAAAAAATAAAAGAATATAAGAAAACCACGATTAGAGAGAGGCAGCAAAAATTAACATCATTCCATTTCACTTCGGTCCGTTCCCTCTATTTCATTTCATGAATCATTATTAAACAATTTAATTTTAACGTATTCAATATAAGCTTTTGTTTTAGCTAAAAAAAATTGTTTTTATTTTTTATTTTTCAAGCCATTGTTATTTACAACAACAATCAAAGTACTTTTTTCATTAAATAAGATCGACTACATAGATCAAATAATATTATTATATTATATTTGAAACCAAATTCTCCTATAGGCCATTTAAGTCTAAATTCTTTCTAATGATTTCACCTAAAATTTTTCATGATATTTCTCTCCTTCTAATTATGAGGTCATCCTCTATTTGATTAACTCTCTTAAATAAACTTTTATTTTTTATTTTTTACATGTCCAAACCAATTTAAATACAATTATAAATTTTATTTCTTAATTGATGTCACTCTTACTTTTCCTCATACATTCATTCCTATCAGTCATTCATATTTGATAGTAAAATAAAAGAAAAGAATAGTGGAATTTGAGGATGAGGAGCGTGCATAGCATAACATTGCCCTTATACTGGCACAGTCAAAATGGGCTACAAGTGGCCCATAGGACAACCCCACAAACCAACAGATTGAGTTATCGTTGTTAATATTGAGTGGCCCACTAGCCTTTTCATTCAATTCACTAAATAAAACGTCAGATGAACATTATTGTCCAAGAATGGAAGGAAAATTATTCGTCAAAATTTTTTACAGTAGCAGCAGTACTATCGAGCCCCAAGTTGAGAAATTGTTGCTTCATTAACTGAAGTTTCTTGCTTAAGAAAAAATTCATTTGGCTCCAGCATATCTTTTTCTCTTGAAAACGCGGGCTTCTTTGGGATTGCCAGAATAGTTTCATTTCTCAACATAGAAGAAATTTCCAACATGGATGGTCTATCATTTGCATCTTTCTGCACGCATAATAGAGCTATTTGCATGCACCTCAATAATTTACACTGTGAAGATGTGTCATCAAGTGAAGGATCCACAAACTCCATGCCTTTTCCTTCTTTCCACAGATCATAAGCCTGAAACCAATTCCACATTAACCACCATGGACATACTTCAATAAAACAAATCAAAACTTTCTACAACTTATTAACAGAAGTTATAGACATTACTTACATATTCCATGAGGTTTAAATTTTCCTGCTCACCATAAAATCTTGCAGTCCCCCTGCCACTTATAATTTGTAGAAGCAGAACTCCAAAGCTGTACACATCGGATTTAGTTGAGTACAAGCCTTTCTTAACCGCTGCATCCGAGGAATAAAGCATTAAAGCAATATGATGGATTAGTAAACTGGATGAACTGAATAGCGAAGCATCTAGAGGAAATTTCAAATCATGGAGCTTTGTTGATTCAAATACTTACTATGTTCCAACAATCTTATCTGTGTTTGCTTCGTGTTCTTCTTTTGTGAATATTCTTGCCATACCAAAGTCTGAGATCTTTGACTTCATCTCATTGTCTAACAAAATGTTGCTAGCTTTTATGTCTCTATGAATTATTGTTAACCTAGAATATTCTTGTAGATAAAGAAGCCCCTGAATAACTCCTTCAATGATGGCTACGCGTCTGCTCCAATCCAGAACATAACGCCTAATAGGGTGGTCTGTGTCAAAATCGGTCAACAGATAACAGACAATCACCTTAATCAAAATTGTCTGGCTGACAACAATTAAAGGAACTTCATATCATAGGTTCAAATTCAATCCTCTGCCCTCAATTCTTTGGTTAATTGTGCTTAATTTGTTCCTTTCATCATTTTTCCAAGGCCATATATATGAGGAAGATCCATAGAAACCATTAATTTTGACAAGAATAATGGCACAGATATGACAAAAATAATGCAAGTTTATGCTTAACATATTAGAAATTTAGAACCTTCATTTAACAAGGATGCATAATTAAAATAAAACTTAAAAGAGTATGCTGCATATTCACTCATGTAATATTTAGAGCAGCGAAGATTGCTGACCAAAGAGGTAGAAGTCCAGGCTTTTGTTTGGCATGTACTCATAGACTAACATCTGTTCTTCTCTATCAATGTAGAAACCCAACAGCCGAACAAGATTCACATGCTGTAGTCTTGCAGTAAGCGTTACCTCATTTTTGAATTCCTCAAATCCTTGTGTAGAAGCTTTTGATAACTTTTTCATAGCTACTTCCTTGCCATCTGGTAGAATTCCCTGGAGAAATAGGCAGTCCTAGTTAGTATCGTTGACTGGATAAGGTAATTTTGAAACATGCATGTCCTTTGCCTCCACTAATTCATCCATAAGAAGTGTATAATATTCCACAAAATTTCACCAATTTAAAGTACAATGAATGCAAACTAATTTGCGATGAAGGGTTCCAGTAATAATAGGTCCCAAGTCCTAACTTGAACGGTGAACTGAAAGAAACGCTGATTACTTTACATTTTCCATTCCTACCCTAATATATTCTGCATTGTCATACTATATGAACTATATATGGAACAGGATCAGGCACTATGACTATGGGGTTGTGTAGTTAATTTTCTACCTTGTAAACAGGACCATAACCACCCTCGCCAAGCTTATTTTCAATTGAAAATCTATCCGTGGCCACCTCAATATCGAAAAAGCTAAAGACTTGCAAATCAGGAGCATTGCCATGACAATGTCCTGCAGCTTTTTTATCTAGTTTAGACCAAACTTCTCTGGCTTCATTAATCATTCTTATGGACAGATTTAATAACAGTTGAATAAACAAAAGTCATTGTCTTCAACGATGAGCATCATCAATATTCAGTAAATAGTTATAGATGGGGATTAAACATAGCTGAAGAAGTTACCCATTGATTTGAATAATCTCAACCTTAAGTAGTAAATTATAATGCCTAATAGGAGAACAGATATAACAGTTGAGCTCAAAATTATCACTAATAATCGCCAATTATGGTGTGCATTGCCGTCAACCTGTTGAGCTGAGAAAATAATCAAAATATCCGTGATATAAATTAATTACTCAGAAAAGTGACCAAAAAATAGATAATTTACGGCATCAGTTCTTTACCTGCTGCACTAGAAAGCACCCAATTGTCATAAGTAGCTTCTTCTCCCTAGCGTAGGACACCTTAATTTTGACAACCTTGACATCATCAAAACCTATCCAAGTTGATCCAATTGAGCAGTAATTGACTACATAAGTAGCATTGTACAGTACGGTCCCTCCATATCGTTGAATGTAAGCCTTAATGTCCTTATAGCTCATATCTCCAGCTTCTGTAATCGCTGGACCTGTTGCTGGTGCACCTGCTGCATTGTCCTTGGGGTTTCTAAGATTCCAGGCATATCCATAGAATGGCAATGACAAAACCAACTTGCTAGCAGACATTCCACTACCAATCCATTGCCTGATACCAAAATCTGTGTTTGCATCACTTGAAGGGTTATACAAGGCTGCACGTGCGGCAGTAAAATTTGCCCACTGAGGCATGTAGTAGTCATAAGCCATAACATGTATCCAATTCAAGTTAATTCGAATAGACTTCAAAGGGTAAGATGCAAAATCCAAACCTGGTTGATATTGAACAGCTGCAGTTAAGATCAACTCTGGATTGCTAGAGTTTGTTGCCTCAGACTTTGCAGCTGCTTGCCACTCTTCAAAAAGCCTTCCCATATTGTTCATGTCAGAGCTTGTGTTAGCAGAAACCCAGCTCAGATCAAGGCCTTGAAAACCATAAAGCCTGGCTACTCTTATTGAAGACTGAATGAACGTTTTATTGGCTTATGCCTTGTATTGGGTTTGGGTTAAGCTCATTTGAGAAGTTTTTTTTTTAAAAAAAAGGTGTTGGTTTTTGGTAGTAGCACGTGACAGACGAAAAGTTAGATGATGAGGGTTTTTAAACAAACCTTTTCGGCTCTTCTTATGTATGGTGTGAGTGCAGCGCAAGTTTTTTTGCTTGGCTGTAGTGTGGAGTTGCATAAAAGTAATTGGAAGTCACTGTAATGTTGGGTAAGGTGAGGGAAATTTGTGAGAATTGATAATTTTGTTTGAGACTATTTTTTGAGAGAAAATATTACTTTGTGATATTTGGTGCATTGGAGTTTTTGAGTTTTTGAATAATATTTTAATATTGGTGACTGCAATTGCTATTTGAATTTAATGGATTGATTTGTGAAATTGTGGACATAGGCAGTGAAGGCCGAATCACGTTAAATTTCTTGTGCTATTATACTTGTTTATTTGCTTATTTTTCTTGTGGGTGAGGGATTTTTCTTAACAACTAGTATCAGAGCGGGTTTCGATCCCGCTTCTGGTGTTTCTGTTTTTTTATAGCAAAGACGCAAGGTTTAAGAAGTAGTAAATTTGAGGTGGAGTTTTTTGATGGCAAGCGAAATTTTAGCTTGTGACAAAGTATTGTAAAGGATATTTTAGTGTAGAACTGATTAAAGCTCTAAATGAAAAGGAAAAGAAGTCTGAGAAGATGATAGATGAAAAATGGGAAGAGTTGGAGATGAAAGCAATTAGTACGATTCAACTATGTCTAGCACCTGAGGTAAAATACAAAGTTTTGAATGAAACTTCTATTGTTGATTTATGGAAGAAATTAGAGAATATGTATATGTCTAAGTCTCTCACAAACTGTTTGTTTTAAAAAAAAGAATTGTATCAATTGAAGATGGGTGATGATGTAGACATTAGAGATCACTTGAATTATTTTACAAAGTTGATTACACAATTATCTAGCATTGGTGTGAAAGTTGATGATGAGGATAAACCTTTGTTGTTGTTGTCATCTCTTCCAAACACTTATAAGAGTTTACTCACTACATTGCTAGTTGAAAAAGAGACATTGAAGGTAGATGATGTGATTGTCGTATTATTGGATAATGAAAAATAAAAAAAAGCCTGGTGTTCGGTCTGAATGAAGTATTTTGGTTGCTAGATTTGATCGTGGTAGGAGTGTGTCTCGTGACAATTATTCTGGTAGGGATAATTCAAGATCAAGTTATATGCCAAGGCCAGATTATAGAGAAAAATAATGCTATTATTGTCATGAGATGAGTCATATTAAATTTTATTGCAGAAAGTTGAAAGCAGACATGGAAGAATTTGAAAAGAGTAAGGAAAAGAAAAGCAGTTGTACAAGAACCTTTGGGTTATGAAAATGAGTTATTGATGGTTGAAGAAGACAATAGTGCCTATGGTGATTGTTGGGTTTTAGATTCTGCTTATTCTAATCATATTTGTTCAAGAAAGGAATGGTTTGACACGTATAATGCAGGTGGTGATGAAGTAGTAAAATTGGCTAATGGTAATTGCTTGAATGTTGCTGGAAAAGGTACTGTGAAAATTAAGATGCATAATGGTCTTGTGAAAACACTTGGTGATGTGAGACATGTGCCTACACTTGAAAGGAATTTGATTTTTTTGGGTAGACTTGATGCATTGGGATATGGATATTCTGCAAAAGGTGGAGTTAAGCAAGTTTGTATAGGCTCTTTAGTGATAATGAAAGGTAGAAAGATTAATAGTAATTTGTACAAATTGATGGGAGATACTTTGATAAGAAAGGGTCATGGTGGAGCATGTAGTAATGTGAAGAAAGTGAAGCGTGTGTATATGCCAAAAAAAAAAGTAACATTTGCAGATATTTTGATAAAGCCTACTGGCACTTGCTATTAACATTTGTAGATTGTTCCAATCACAAGGCAATGTGAAGATTTATTGGGTTATGCCTTGTGTTAGGTTTGAGTTAAGACCATTTGAGAAGTTTTTTTTTTTAAAAAGGTGTTGGTTTTTGGTAATAGCACGTGATAGACTAAAAGTTAGATGATGAGGGTTTTTAAACAAACCTTTTTCGACTCTTCTTATATATGGTGTGGGTGCAGCGTCACATTTGGTATGGTGAGGAGTTTTTGAAAACTTTTTTGCTTGGCTATAGTGTGGAGTTGCAGAAAAGAAATTGGAAGCCACCGTGATGTTGGGTAAGGTGAGGGAAATTTGTGAGAATTAATAATTTTGTTTGAGATTATTTTTTGAGAAAAAATATTGTTTTGTGAGATTTGGTGTATTCGAGTTTTTGAGTTTGTGAGTAATATTTTAATATTGGTGACTGTAATTGCTATTTAAATTTAGTGGATTGATTTGTGAAGTCGTGGAAGTTGGCAATAAAGGTCGAACCACATTAAATTTCTTGTGGGTGGGGGATTTTTTTTAACACGATTTGCTTGAAGAAGCACTGCTTACCATCAATGATAAGACAGTATAATTAGCATTTCCACCTGCAATGGAAAGAAGTGTAAAGACAGATGGGTTCTTCTGTTTGACAGTGCTTCTGAAAGAAGAGAAGTGTTGCTCCTCAGCTGAGGGGACAGAGAGCTCATAGGAGGAAGAGTTCACATCAGCAAAAGTGCATATCAGGTGAGTATAGAGTCCATAATTGATGTCAGAAATGGGGAATCCGCTCCCATAACACCTGTAACCAGCTTGTACCCAAGATTGTGCTTCTAAAGGTTGAAACTCTTGATAGATAAAAACTTGAAAAAGGACAAGTGCAACAGCAATTCTGGAGAGCATGAAGGGAAGTTTACCAGTGCAACAGCTCAGCAACATCGTTTGGCTTATACTAAAGATGACTAGGTGAGGGTGATGTAGTTGATGATGATATTCAGTTTGTCACTAACAACACGGAAATAAAAGGAATAGGTCTGTTTTTATTACAATCTTTCAACAAAACATTCATGGCCATGGGGACGTTGAAATGACAGAAGATAAATGCTAAAATTTTCTTTGCTTCTTGCTTTGAAAGAAGGAAAATATCACAACAGACAAAAATATCTGATGACTGGGTCTCGTTTCATTTTTGAAGTGGTTGATTGACCATTAACTTAAAAAGAAAGGGTCGGTTCACCAATAATATTTTGTATCATTCCAATTCTAACGTACGGAGGAACAAACATTAATATTTGTAGCATAAACAAAACTCTGAAATTTCAAGTTTCTACTCCAGTCAAAAAGAAATTTTAAGTTTCTAAAAATATCTAGGAGAGACTTATGCCTCACGAGAGGGAGTCATTTCTATCTATCAATGCATCATTTTTTTTGGTAAAAAAAAAATGAAGATTAGGGGAGAGTAGGTTGCAGCATTGGGCAGGGCAGTAGGAACATTATCCTTTTGATGTCAGCGAGTCCAAAATTTAATGTCTGCAACAACATCATTATATTAACATAAACCTTCTGTCTTTTGACTTCATGAGTTTCATTGGAGAAAGTTCAATGAGAGGGGGTTCCACTTATACGTTACCAATACCATATATTGTAGCCAGGATTCAAAAAAAGAAAAAAAAAAGAAAAACCATATATTGGGAAAAAGAAACAGCAAACAAAGGAAACTAAGCTCTATGAAAACACACTCCAGAACTAGAAGCATCAGCCAAGAGTTGAACCCTCAATGAAGCAGGGGGAAGCTCATGACTAACAGCACCAGCTTTGGCAAGAAGATCTGCATATACATTCCCTTCACGGAAGATATGGTCCACACCACATGACACAACCAAGATTTCCTAAATTTCGTTGACAATAACACCATAATGATGAAACTGAGAAATATCACCCTTAACTAATCTCACAGCTTCCGTGCAATCAGATTCACAAATAACCTTTCTGAATCCTTTTTGCCATGCCATAGTCAGCCCATGAAGAATATCTAATAATTCTGGTATGAGGTTATCAGCAAACCCAACAAAACCAGTAAAACCACCCATCCAAACTCCATTACAGTCTCTAATTAAAGTATTAAACCCCCCATCCCAGCTGGTCCTGGGTTACCAAATTGCGAGTACAAACAAAATGAAAAAGGAAATGCACCAAAATGTCACATTCGGCTGACCAACAATGTAAAATTTGATTTGCTCTCGTTTCCTCTAAAAACAATTGAAGGAATTTTGTAACGGTTCTGCTTGATGCTGCTTAATACTCAGGACATTTTAGGATTTGGGTATTAATAATTATTTTATGAATTAGTTTTATGATTTTTCTTAAAATAATTTCAATTTGCAAAATATAATTCTTTGCAATAGTAATAGTGATACGAAAACGAAGGTATTATAAACAAAAACACGCAATTATGTCTCATAGTCATTGATCTTTAGTTAAGGTTTTCAAATCAGTAAGAAAACGGCAAAAGTTTTTTTTTTTTTCTCAAACTATGTTTATGTTAGTAGGCTTTCTCAATTATTGCTAATTAGTTATTACCCCTTGTAACTTTACCCTTTGCTGGGGTATGTCAAAGAAAATGTTCATGGATATCTTTTTGTAATCCATTAAGAGATTTATGTTGATTTGAGAGTATCTAAGAATATCTGGACGTAGGAATACTCTAACAAAAGATTTAGAATTCATTAGGCATTTAGGCACATAATTCTTGAATCCTCTGGAGATAAGGAGAAATTTTCAAAATAAAGTTCATCATTCGAAAGATAAATTGTGCATATTCGTTCCATACTTATAGCGGACCCTTTGTAGGAAAATAACAACTTCATTACCAGATTTTTAAAGAAATAGCATTTATAGAGAGGTCCAAAAGCTGAAATACAAGCAATAGGTAGTAGCCATAGAAATATAGTTTCACTGATCTATTGGGAATACACAGCTTGAGATTAAATTTGCAGCATTCGTCTTAAAATCAACTTAAAATTAAAGGATATTGATTGAAAGAAGACCTTGTTTTCTTTTAATCATACCTTATTTTCTAAGATTCCAGGCATATCCGTAGAATGGTAACGACAAAACCAACTTGCTAGCAGACACTCCACTACCAATCCATTGCCTGATACTAAAGTCTGTGTTTGCATCACTTGAAGGGTCATACAAGGCTGCATGTGCGGCAGTAAAATTTGCCCACTGAGGCATTTAGTAGTCATAAGCCATAATCCAATATTATTGTTGTCTTTTGAGGGCCCGGGGGAGGGGAGGGGAGGGGGTGTGGTTCACTAGAATCCTTCTGATTGCCAGTGTTTCTAATAAAAAGTGTGCCCTTATACCCAAAAAAAAAAGAAATAAAAAGTGTGCCTTGGTCCAATTTCATTAAAACAATGGGAAAATTCTAAAAATCCACATAAATTGTCAAGATTATTAAAACATAGTGACATTGACTCATGCTTCACACACAAAACTAATAAACAATCACTACCACTAATGGCTGAAATATTTTTTACTTTAGCATGCAAAATATATTGTGCCTTCAGCAGTCTTATTCTCTAATTACATATACCTGGCTTCTATTATTGATGAAAGTTTGAAAAAAGGTTTCAACTTTTAACTTCAATATCTAATACAAGAGGGGAAAAACAAAAGACTTATTACATATAACATGAAATACAAGTAATTTGTCTCTTCATTGGCCTTATTATTTTTACAAAGTAAACTAATTATATAATAGCATCAGCCTCTGAGCTGAGTCTTTGGCCTTCGTATTTTATGATCCCCAAGCATTAGAAGCTGCAAGTACAATAAAAGACAATCCTTTAATTAGGAAGTTGAAATATCGAAGAACTGAAATTATGGATACTCTACGATAAAAGATCTTTAGCAAAGCTAGTTTTCATTATTTTTTTTGTGCTGAAAAAAAAAATTATTTGGTGAATGTGACTGCAATATATTACGCCACATAATTATAATGGATTAATGGCATACAATTTTCTTTTAAAAAAAATTGGTGAATTTGATCTTAATGTCTCAATACTCACTTTTTTCCCCATTATTTGGTGAAATCTTAAAAATTCAAATAATAATAATTCTATATTCATGTACCTAGATCGCACATATACCTAACTCAAATATTAAAAATATCCTACATGCTCAAGAAAAACGACGTTGTACTAAACACCACTCTAGAGATATATGTATGCGTTGACAAAACGCTATCTGATTCTCATTCCCTTAAATTTATTTTTTCTCCTCAAGAAATACCTTTTTTTTTTTTCTATTTAACGATGTTCTATTTAACCGCAAGAAAATTGGGATATAGCAGCAGAACATAAAACAAAGATTCATAGTACTCACCGGTTTTAGAAAGTGTCCAATTGTCGTCGAATCCAATTTGCCAAGCAAAATATCCAAGCAATCCTTTTCCTTTAGCATAAGTCACCTTTGCAGAGACACTCTGAGTATCATCATAACCAATCCATGTTGTCCCAGAATAGCAATAATCTGTGACAAACGTGGAGTTATAAAGAGTCTGTGCCCCGCTCTGACTATTTATGATTTCCCTGATGTCCCCGTACCCTATAGATCCAGCTCCAGAAGAAGTTGCAGCTGCACCATTAGCGGGAGCAAACAATCCATGGTTATTAGCGTCCACCAAAAGCCATGCATAGCCATAAAATGGCAACCCCAGTGCTATTTTATTTGCGGGCACTCCTAGTTGAATCCATGATGTGACCCCTTCATCTCCACTGAATTGGCCTTGTGGGTTTTCCAATGGTGCCGGTGGCTGTGTCAGTTTTGGGTACCCAGCTGGTGTGAAAAGGTCATAGACCATGACGTTGACCCAGTCAAAGTTGTTGGCAATGTCTTGACCAGGGTAATATTCCAATGGGGATATCTGATCAGAGCCAGCCACTGCTGCAGTTAACAGCAATGCTGAGTTGCCAGAGGTATTAGACTCTTCATCAATAGCTGCACGCCACTCGTTGAGGAGTAACCCAAGGTTGGTCTTGTCTGTGTCTGAGGAAGGGTACTCCCAATCAAGATCAAGACCATGGAAGTTGTTGTTTCTGGCTACTTGTATTGAAGAATCTATGAAGGATTTTCGGGTGCTGGCTTGGCTAGCCATGGCAGAAAAAGCTGGCGCCGGAGAAGGATCTCCACCACCACCTATGGATAGAAGGGTTTTCACTGAAGGGTTCTTTTGCTGGACAGTTTGGGTGAAGGTTGAGAAGGATGGTGCGTTGGATGAAGAAATGGTGATTTGGTAGGTGTTGTTATCAAGGTCCGCAAATGCACAAAAAAGATGGGTGAAGTAGGAGGGGTCAATGTCAAACACATTAAGGCCGCTGTCAGAATACCAATATCCACCTTTCATGGCAGCTTGTGCAGAGGAGAAATTGAGGTGGAGGACTATAAGGAGGAGAGTGGAAATCAGCGATGAAAGCTTTTTGGAGTTGCCCATTGTATTCTTCAATTCCTTGATCCGTGTGATGAGAATTCAGGACATGTAAGTCAATGGATTTGAAAATTCAAGACAATTCTTCGCAATATGTCTCTTTCATGGACGCGCGTCAAGGATTAACAACATCAAACATTAGTTTAAAATGAGATCCGAGCCAGTATGTATATAATATAACTTTTGCCGCTAAACAAATAGGATCATTTAATTTAATAAATAAATCAATCATAATTGTTTTACACTATTTTTTTAAGTTATTAATTATATTATTATTTTTATCCTTTTCTGTTATTTAATGATAATTATT
Source organism: Ormosia semicastrata (assembly GCA_029884595.1). Taxonomy (NCBI): domain Eukaryota; kingdom Viridiplantae; phylum Streptophyta; class Magnoliopsida; order Fabales; family Fabaceae; genus Ormosia; species Ormosia semicastrata. The sequence continues at coordinate 19,955,933 of JAQQTO010000043.1, forward strand.
AAACAATAGTGTAAATATTATTGTGATTTTTCTTAAATAACTTTATGACAAAGAAGCGGAAAAATTAGCAGCCAATATGTTGGCACATAACATAAGCGCATAAGGCAATGACTCTCTCATGATGGATGATCAGTAGTGACACTGGCTACGGTCTACCAATTAATGTAGATATATATACACTTTACTTGGTCCAGGTCAAGCTTTCCCCAAATTGGACCAAAAATTTGTCGGCATTGTCTTGGAAATGGAATGCAAGTTCTTCTTTCCATTTAAGTTCCTCTCGCTGTCTCGCATACGTAGAAAAATTTTATACCTTTTAATAAAATTTTCAATTTTTTTTACCAAAATATTTTCATAATAATTGCTATTAGATTAATTATTCGGCATGGTTACGACTTACGATCAAGAAGCCTTCTCAATAATTTTTTTTTTCAAAATTTGATTCTTTATCCTTTCTCTAAAAATGTGACTAGTTTACTACTACATTTCTTGTTGGTAAATTTTTAATTATTTTAACAAAATATTATCAAATGATTGAGTTTTGCTTAAAAAAAAAGGATGTTTGAATTATCTATACTAATAGATAAAGGAGATTTTTCCTATTTGGTTATTTAAGTCTAAATTCTTTATGATGATTACACCTAAAAATTTTATTGATCTTCTTCTCTTTATAATTATGAAGTCATCCTCTATTTGACTAACTCTCCTAAATAAACTTTTATTAATTTTTTTTATATATCTAAACCATTTTAAACACAATTATAACATTTTTTTCTCAATAAATGTCATTCTTACTTTTCCTCGTACGTTCATTCCTGATCTATGCCATTGATATTTGATAGTAAAATAAAAGATAAGGATAGTGGAATTTGAGGATGAGGAGCGTGCATAGCATAACTTGCCCTTTTACTGGCACAGTCAAAATGGGCTACAAGTGGCCCATAGGACAACCCCACAAACCAAAAGATTGAGTTATCGTTGCTAATATTTAGGCATGGCCCACTAGCCTTTTCATTCAATTCACTATATTATAATACAAAACATAACTGACGTGCTAAACGTAAGACATTTATTTTATAATTGTAATTTCGTGTGTCGTTCAACGAATTCTCTTCGTAGGATTTAGCATTTTTCAATGAACATTATTGTCCAAGAATGGAAGGAAAATTATTCGTCAAATTTTTTTACAATAGCAGCAGTACTATCGAGCCACAAGTTGAGAAATTGTTGCTTCATTAACTGAAGTTTCTTGCTTAAGAAAAAAATCATTTGGCTCCTGCATATCTTTTTCTCTTGAAAACGCGGGCTTCTTTGGGATTGCCAGAATAGTTTCATTTCTCAACATAGAAGAAATTTCCAACATGGATGGCCTATCATTTGCATCTTCCTGCACGCATAATAGAGCTATTTGCATGCACCTCAATAATTTACACTGTGAAGATGTGTCATCAAGTGAAGGATCCACAAACTCCATGCCTTTTCCTTCTTTCCACAGATCATAAGCCTGAAACCAATTCCACATTAACCACCTTGGACATACTTCAATAAAACAAATCAAAACTTTCTACAACTTATTAACAGAAGTTATAGACATTACTTACATATTCCTTGAGGTTTAAATTTTCCTGCTCACCATAAAATCTTGCAGTCCTCCTCCCACTTAAAATTTGTAAAAGCAGAACTGCAAAGCTGTACACATCGGATTTAGTTGAGTACAAGCCTTTCTTAACGTATTCAGGAGGAACATAACCGCTGCATCCGATGAATAAAGCAGTATGATGGATTAGTAAACTAGATGAAATGAATAGCGAAGCATCTAGAGGAAATTTCAAATCAAGGAGCTTTGTTGATTCAAATACTTACTATGTTCCAACAATCTTATCTGTGTTTGCTTCATGTTCTTCTTTTGTGAATATTCTTGCCATACCAAAGTCTGAGATCTTTGACTTCATCTCATTGTCTAACAAAATGTTGCTAGCTTTTATGTCTCTATGAATTATTGTTAACCTAGAGTATTCTTGTAGATAAAGAAGCCCCTGAGTAACTCCTTCAATGATAGCTACGCGTCTGCTCCAATCCAGAACATAACGCCTAATAGGGTGGTCTGTGTCAAAATCGGTCAACAGTTAACACACAATCACCTTAATCAAAATTGTTAGGCTGACAACAATTAAAGGAACTTCATATCATAGGTTCAAATTTATTCCTCTGCTCTCAATTCTTTGGTTAATTATGCTTAATTTGTTCCTTTCATCATTTTTCCAAGGCCATATATATGAGGAAGATCCACATAAACCATTTAATTTTGACAAGAGTAATGGCACAAATATGACAAAAATAATGCAAGTTTATGCTTAACATATTAGAACCCTCATTTAACAAGGATCCATCACCAACAAATTATATTAAAAATAAAACTTAAAAGAGTATGCTGCATATTCACTCATGTAATATTTAGAGCTACTATAAGCTTATAATAATAATTACTTACCTAAAATAGAGCTAAATTATAAGAAATAAATCCACTCTAATACAAGAATCAAATCTATCCTAATAACAAAACTAAGAAAATAAATCTGTACAACCAAGTCCAACACTCGCCTTCAAGTTGGTGAATAGATTTCTGTCATTCTCAGCTTGTTAGTACGATCTTGAAAGCGTTCTGTGGATAGTCCTTTAGTTAATACATTTGCCAACTGATATCATGAAAGAATGTATGTTGTGGCTATGAGTCCACTATCTAATTTCTCTTTGATAAAGTGTCGATCTATCTCAATATGTCTTGTCCTGCCATGTTGAACTGGATTATGCGCAATGCTAATGGCTGATTTGTTGTCACAAAACAATTTCATAGGTCACTTTTAGGTCATCTAATATAATCTTCATCCATAGTAACTCACAAACTCCTTGCGCTATAGCTCAAAATTCAGCTTTTACAGTTGACCGTGCCATTACATTTTGTTTCTTACTTCTCTATGTTACTAGATTTCCACTCACAAACATACAATTACCTGATGTTGATCTCCTATCAGTAACTGAACCTGCATAGTTAGCATCTGTGTATATTTCCACAGATAGGTTTCCCTTTTTTTAAATAGTAATCATCTTCCAGACGTAGTTTTAAGATACTGTAGAATTTGATCCACATTCTACCTATGTCTCTCCCACGGATAATGCATGAAATAGCTGCAATACTAACAACATACACTAGATCTAATTTGGTATGTGCCAGGCATATCAGTTTTGTTACTAGTCTTTGGTATTGAGCTTTATCTACCTTGTGGCTCTCTTTATCACTTCCCATTTAGTGATTCTATTCAATGGGTACACTAGTAACCTTATGATAACTACATAGAATGCAGTTATTTGTGCCCTATCCTTGTGCTAAAATGAATGCTAAATCTTTGTTTAAATGCATATTTAGAAGGTTTTGTGCTTATATTTGTCATATTCTGATTCTAAGCCTTTCTGATGTGTTATTGTGCAAAATTGAGCTTTAATGATCATGGATTGAGTAGATTTATATATGTTACTGATTTGGTGTATTCTCTATGATAGGAGGGGCTCCAAACAATGTCAAATATGGAGCAGTTGCGCTTAAAGAGGAAGAGGAAGCCAAATCTCAATTTCAGTGGTCACCGCCGTGGCGCAAGGTGTTTCGCGCCGCGGCGCTAAGAGTATTTTCAGTCTGGCCATACTTGAACCCGAGGCAAGGACGCCACGATACAGATGAAGTGGGCGCCGTGACGTAGTTAAACGGACCCATTGGACGCCGCGACGCTCATATATGGATGCGGCGGCGCTGAGGCGGCTGCTGAGCCTATAAATAGATTTTATACGTTTTTTTCTCAAAAGTTCTCTCAGTTTTAAGTAGTTCTTGCCGTTTTGGCCATTTCCATTTCTAGTTTCTTCCTTTTAGTTTAGTTTAGGTTAATTTTAGGTTAGATAGTTTGACTAGATCTTCATTTCTGGTGGATTGGAGGCTAGGATTAAAGGATTGAAGGAGGATTCAAGCTTCAGAGACAAATCAATGAGCTTCTTTCTCTCTTTTTCCTTTCTCTCTTCTCTTCCTTATCTTTTGTATAGCTAAGCTTTGTTTAGGAATACTTTGAATCCTTTTATTTATATTAATGGTGTGTTCTTCTCTAAATTTGTGTGGATGTTTGATTATGGTTCAATCATTATCTGTGTTTAATGCTTGTTCTTGGTTGGCCTCAATTGCATGATCCTAATATTGGCAAATGAACTAGACATAGGAATTTGCTGATATGGATATGGTATGGTTGATGCATGTTCGGGGATGAGTTGATTCGTTAATAGGATAGAAATATACTTATTGGCCATGTATAATGTGTGATTAGGAATAAATCGTTCATGAGTGGAAGTTGCACTGGCTCTCAAGGAAACTTAGTGAGTTGGACAAGTAGAAACTAGGGTTGATTGACCTAAACATAGGCTTTTGACTATATCAGATTCTCAAGCTAACCTAATCAATGCATTTGTGTTTATGAGGGGGATTGCATGTTGTTGATAGATGTAGGGGGTGAAGGAGGATTTTCTGAAACCTAACCGCTTTTATGTTTATTGTTTTTATAGATTAGATTAGTTTAGTTTATTACTTTTTTATTTTTATGTCCTTGTCTAGAATTGATTAAGCTATTAGTTGGTACTTAGCTTTATATCGTAATATCCTCGTGGGAATGAACTTTTACTCTGTATCTGTATTACTTGAGCAATCCGTGCACTTGCAGTTTCAATCACCTTACATCCAAGCTTTTCGGTCTCTTTGAGAAGATATATGACATATTTCCTTTGAAAAATTAAGATATCTTACTTGGAGTAGGCAACTTCAATTCCAAGGAAGTACTTTAGCTTTTCAAGATCTTTCATGTCAAACTCAACTACTAATTTCCTTTTTAGGAGTTGCTTCTCAACTAGATCATCTCCTGATATAATGATGTCTTCAATATACATAACTAAGACTGTGAGTTTACCTTCTTGTGAATGTTTAAAAAAGATAGTATAATCACCTTGACTTTGTCTGTATCCCAGGGACACCATTATTTTTGTGAATCTTCCAAACCAAGCATGAGGAGATTGCTTCAACCCGTATAAAGATTTCTTTAACCTGCACACTTTATTCCTTCAAATAGTGGAGTCGTATCCAGGGGGAATTTTTATATAAACCTTCTCCTCTAAGTGTCCATGAAGAAAGATGTTTTAAATATCAAACTGGTGTAATTCCCACCCAAAGTGAGCAGCAATGGAGAGTAAGATTCTTACAGTATTCATCTTGGCTACTGGAACAAATGTCTCCTCATAATCAATTTCATAAGTCTGAGTATATCATTTTGCCATCTACTTTGCTTTATACTGATCTAGTGTATCATCAAATTGATATTTTAAATTATCTATCCATCTGCACCTTACTGGCCTTCTGTCACATGGTCTTTTAACAATCCCTCATGTTCCATTCTTTTCCAATGCACCAATCTCCTTATTCATGGCTTGAATCTAGTTCTTATCCTTTAATGCTTCTTGTACTGATGTTAGGATTTTGATAAAATCTATGGCTGAAATGAAACTCCGATGCTGCATGGAAAGATGTTTAGAAGAGACAAATTGAGAAATAGGATACTTGAGATTGGAACAATACATTTTTCCTTTCCTCAATGTAATGGGTAAGTCATCTAGGTTAGGTTCACAATTATTCAAAGACATGTTACTAAGTTTAAAAACAATATTATTTCAAAAATAAGAAATTTAGAGACAGGAGAACTTGTATCTTTATAGTACTTAATGTTGGTTCGGACGCCTGAAGTTGTTGTTAGGCTAGTTCGAGTTTCCCTCTCTTCTGATACACCAATTTTGGTGTGCTAGCCTTGGCTTTGGCCTTAGCTAGTTCAGGTGAGGTACTAGAAGAAGATGCAAATTCCTGTGTAGAGTCAAATGGTAAAGGAAGGAAGGACCTAGGAGAGAATGACCCAGTCTTAGTTTCTTAAGTGTTCTCCCCCTGAAGTTAATGACGAGTAAAGAAAGACTCACTTTCATGAAAAGTGACATCCATGGAGACAAAAAAATGACGACTTAAGGGGCAATAACATTTGAACCACTTCTTGTCAAGAGCATAACCCAAAAAAAAACATATTTAACAACACGAGGATTAAGTTTGCTGCGATTATGACGATGTACATAGACAAAAGCCACACAACTAAAGACACGAGACTGTAAATTCTATATAATAGGAACAAATGGAAAGTGAGAGGTTATGAATTGGACAGGACTTACATTCCCTAAGACACGAGATGGTAATCGATTGATTAAATATGTAGCAGTTAAAACAGATTTCCTCCAATATAAACTAGGAACAAACATTTAGAATAGCAAAGCTCAAGTAATTTCAAGTAAATGACAATTTTTTCTTTCTGCAACACCATTTTGCTGAGAAGTATCAACATATGTGAGTTCATGCACAATACCATGTTCTTTAATAAATGTAAAGAAATTTTGGTTGACATACTCCTTGCCATTATTAGAACGCAAATGTTTAATGAACTTTTCAAATTGGGTCTGAACCATGCAATAAAATTGAACAAACAACTGAAACACATTTAATTTGTCTTTAATTAGAAAAAGCCAAGTTACTTGAGTATAATCATCAATGAAGGAAACAAACCATTTAGCGTTAGAAATGTTAGAAATAGATACAGAATCCCAAACATCGGAGTGGATAAGTGCAAAAGGCTCAATACTTTTATGAGAAATAGGTGAAAAAGTTACACGATGGTATTTAGAAAATTCATAAACATCACAATAAAAAGACTCAATAGATTCTTTTAAAAATAAAGACGGAAACATATACTTAAGCAAAAAAAAAATGAGGATGTCTCTTACGCTTATGTTGTAGCCAAATTTAAGAAGAAAAATACTCAAAATGAGATTGATAACAGGAAGATAGCAACTTCTGATTAGGACCACCATTAGCTGGTATATTAAGAAAATAGTACAACCCTTCTTGTTCCTTAACAATTCTAATTGTCCTCCTCGTGACAAGATCCTAAAAGATACAATGAAAATGAAAAAAAAGGTTACGACGCAGTTATTGTCTTTAGTAAGCTTATGAATGAAAATAAGATTATGGGTAAATTTGGGAACATGAAGCACATTGTATAAGTGTAAAGAGGGTTGAAGTTTAATAGTACTAGAACCCGCAACTGAGGTGTGAGATCCATCAGCTATGGTTATATGATGTTTACTAGAAAAGGGTTGATAAGATATCAGAGGTGGTGAATAAAAAGTCATATGATCAATTGCATCAGAGTCCATAATCCATAAATTCTTAATACCAGAAGCATTAAAGGAGTGAAAACAAAAATTCTTACCAGTTTAATCATCTAACATGTTCATGGTTCAATTTTCAACTTTTTTTTTGGTTGGTTGTTGAGAGGTTGAATTACAAACTCGTTCTTATAAAAGGCTCCAACAAAGAGCAACTGAGTGAACGAAGATCTACAAACCAGAGGAGGCAAAGAAAGAACACGAACACGAACACGAACGGACTGGTGGGCTAGTGCGCTGTTCTGGTGCGCAGCCTGTAGGGTGTGAAGTGTGGTGGCGCGAACTAATGTGCTAATGTGGGCGGCAACATTGCTTGTGATCTGCACGGATCTGAGCGACAGTGCTATGAGGCGGAACTAATGTGCTAATCTTAGCGTGTGGTGGGTCGCCGATGGCTCGTGCGGTGGTGAGGAAAGACAGAGGCAGCGATAGTTCTAGTGGTGACAAGTTTGGGTGAATAGTGCTCGTGGTAGAATAGAGGATGGCTGTTTGGGCTAAAACAATGTGTGAGCGATTTAATCCGATTCTGATTGAAGGCAGCAACGAAGGCTGGCTCTAATCCCAACAATAAAGGCAAGCTCTAAACTCAGCAATGAAAGCTGGTCCAATCAGCAATGAAGGCTAATTGCAGCAGAAACAAGAGGCTCTCAAATCGGGAGCTCTGATACTAACTTGAAAGATAAAGAATATATCTAAATATTATTTCTTAATCACAATTGTACAAGTATGATCTACATTATATAGACTTATGATAATAATTACTTGCCTAAACTAAAACTAAATTATAGGAAATAAATCTACTATAATACAAGAATTAAATCTGTCCTAATAACGAAAATCAAGAAGTAAATATATACAAAAAAGCCCAATAAAAACTTTTCATGATTCCAACAGTTACTATCTGCCCACTATTTGAGATATGGTTGCATCGTTTACTGAAACAATTTCCATCCGTTGACATTCAACCACTTCTTCCCCTTCTTTCTCTTTTGAAAACGCAGGCTTTTTTGGAATGGCTAGAGAGTTATTTTCGTTTCTCAGCATTGAAGAGATTTCCAGCATGGAAGGCCTATCATTTGCATGTTCTTGGACGCATAACAAAGCAATTTGCATGCATCTCATTTGTTTGCATGGTGAAGATGTATCATCAAGTGAAGAATCCACGAACTCCATGCCTTTTCCTTCTTTCCATAACTCATAAGCCTGCAGCCATTAAACATCAAACATCATGGAATTGATCTAAGAATTTTCAGAAAGCTGAACCAAATAAAGGAGAAGCTACTATAATTTGTCCAATCCTTTTCACCAAAGATTGTAGAAATGACTTACATAATCCAAGAGCTTTAAATCTTCACCCTCTCCATAAAAGCCACCTGTCTTCTTGCCACTTATTATTTGTAGAAGTAGGACTCCAAAACTGTAGACATCAGATTTAGTAGAGTACACACCTTGCTTAACGTATTCAGGAGAAACATAACCACTGCATCATAACAAATAATGGGAACAACATGTAACTTGTTAAAAATATAATTTTGGAAAGCTCGAATTAATGATGGACCTTCATCATCAGAATACTCACTATGTTCCCACAATCTTGCTAGTGTTTGCTTCTTGTTCATCTTTTGTGAATATTCTTGCCATCCCAAAGTCTGATATCTTTGGCTTCATCTCAGCGTCTAACAAAATATTGCTAGCTTTTAAGTCTCTGTGAATTATGGTGAATCTCGAATATTCTTGAAGATAAAGAAGACCCTGTGTAACTCCTTCAATGATGCCAATGCGCTTATTCCAATCTAGTATATGCCGCCTAATAGGATCTGTGTGCAATTCATATGACAGAAGTAATGTGATTAAAATAAAACCTTAATTTCAAATCAAAAGGTTCAAATTTGATTTTTCTGTTTCTCTCAAATTTCGCCCTTCCATTATTTTGGCAACCAAGTACCTATGCAACACTTCTAGTAAATCATGTAATTTTAATAAAAATGATAGCATGGATATATCTACCAGAATCCAGGTGTGAGCGAAAGTCACGTGTTAATTTTCTTTATCCTTCTTTTTAACAAGGAAACATCATCAAACTAACTACACCATTTAAGGCTTTAATTAATTAAAAGAATGATGCATATTTATATTCAAGTATATATAGAGTTTAAAGCTGTGAAGATATCTAACCAAAGAGGTAGTAGTCCAGGCTTTTATTTGCCATGTACTCATACACCAGCATCTGCTCTTCTCTTTCAATGCAGAAACCCAACAATCGGACAAGATTCACATGTTGTAGCCTTGCAGTAAGTGTTACCTCATTTTTGAATTCCTCGAATCCTTGTGTAGAAGCTTTTGATAGTTTTTTTATTGCTATTTCCTGACCATCAGGTAGGATGCCCTGGAGAAATAAACACTAATGGTTGGGATCTTGACCAGAAAAGGTTATGCTAAGACACGCATGCATTTCCTATCTCCACTAATTTGTCCTTTCAAAACTCATAACATAACACACCACATGAACATGATTTTACCAAATTGATACATACATTGCAAATTATTTTTGTGATGAAGGGTAGGGGTGTTCACCGGGTTAGGTCGGGTTGAAAAATACTCTAACTCGTAATGTATGGGTCGATTAGCGAGTTTGAAAAATATCAACTAATGCAAACTCAACCCACCAAAGTAATTTTTTTTTTGTGTGAGAAAGTCATTTAGTCATAGTGACAATTTATGTTATTTTTCTCATGATTTTTTTATAGAGTCAATTAAGTTTAGGTGTAGGCATTGTAGTCACATTGAGAATACGACTAAGAAAATAATGATTAGAAACTCATAAAGTGTCTGACAGACTAATGCGATGAAAATCTAACTGATCGCTTAAATGAAAGAGAGTATCACGAGAAAATTGATAATTGAGTAAATAATTATGTCAATCCATATTTTATATATGACGACATTGACTTCAATTAGCTAATTTGATTTGTTATTTATAACTTTTAGGACATATTAGTTTGCTTTAATTTATTTTAAATTTATGTTAGCTTAACAAGACTTATTAAATTTATTTATAATATTGACTCGTGTTTTTTAGAACAAACTCTTTAGAAAAATTAAAAGAACACAATAAACATAGAATTAGAATTGTGGATTGCATATATTTGTTTATAAACCAATTAAAGGGAATAAAATACTCAAATAAAATAATATGCTTTTTTTACTAAAATTTTATAACTGGATGAAGGATCTTAGAAGATGTTCTCTACTTATTAAGAAAATTTACATGGTAATAAACATATAATGCGTTTAAAAAATGCTAGAGAATAGAAGTAGAGTAGAGAAAGTTTTCTTACAAGTATTTGAGTTATGAATAACTTAATTTGTTTAGTTTATTTCAGACTTAGTAAGACTTATTAGTTATTAATTTTTTATGCACTTATTGACTTATGGTATTTAGTTTATTTAAGATTGAGACCTATTATATTGAATAAGGTCGGTTGAAACTTATGATATTAATTTAGTATATTGAGACTTATTATGTTTGAAATTAAGACTTATGATATTAATTTGTTAGATTAAGACCTATTATGTTTGAGATTCAGACTTATGGTATTAATTTGTTAGATTGAAACCTATTATGTATGAGATTGAAACTTATCGTGTTAATTAGTTAGATTTTGTATTTTAACCTTTTTTTTTAAAAAAAATTCTAAAAAAAAAATATGTTAAACCTACGGATTCGACTCAATCCAACCCAACCCGCTGCTCTAATAAACAAATTGGGGGTAAAAACGTTACTGAATTCACGTGTTAGTATAGTTAAATAGGACTAAATTTGGATGGTAGACTAAGGCAATTTCCATGCCAAAAGGATGGAGAATACACAAACTAACTTTATTTAGCAATAGTTTAATTTAATTATGAAGAATAAGAATAGAAAGGTTCTAACTCTTGAACACTTGATTAAAGAAACTGACATTAACTGTTAAAGTAAAGACACTTGAATGGTTCTTTTGTCAAGATTTTACCTTGTAAACAGGACCATAACCACCCTGTCCGAGCTTATTTTCATATGAAAATGTATCGGTTGCCGCTTCAATATCGGAAAATCTATAGACATGTAAATCAGGAGCATCTCCATGAAAAGGTCTTGCAGCTTCTTTATTCACTTTAAACCGAGAATGTCTAGTAGCATTAACCATCCCTATACACAGAGTTAAAGAAGTTAAATAGATATCAGTCAATGTCTTCATCGATGGACATTTTCGCTCTTTAGTCATATCATCTCTAAAATCGAAAATAAACATAGCTAGCTGAAAAACTTTACCCTTTGATTTGAATATTCTCTTCCTTTGGTAGTAGATTGTGACACCTAACATGAGAATAAGTGTTGCAGTTATGCTCAAAATGATCACTTTTAATTTCCACCGCTCTTCTTTGTCGAAAGCTGAGAACGTAACGATAAATATAAGTTAGAGGGAACTTTCTTTTAAAGTTGTTCAAAAAATATATGTCAAACTATAGATGTTTATTTTTGGTTAACTGACAATCAACATTTTGCCTCATTCTTGGTTCATTTTTCCTCATAACACAACGCGTATCTATGATCGGTGTTCTTCCCCTGGAAAGTGCATGAAACCAAAAATAAAAGTACATGATCTAAAATTATGGATTTAGTTTAGGACTAAATTTTAGACGTCAAAAACCAATTTTAGTTCCTTTCTTTTTTCTTTTTTTTTTGCCAGAATTGTAGTTATATAACTATTGTTACTTTGATTCAAAAAGTTTTTTTTTTTTTTGGGTAGGGATTCAAAAAGAATTTTGATAATAAAGAAGAGTTCTTTACCTGCTGCACTAGCTGCGCTAGTAAGTGTCCATTTGTCATCATCATAGGAAAGTGGCCACACATAGTAACCAAGTAGCTCCTTTTCTCTGGCATATAACACCTTCTTTTGGACAACCTCCACATCGTCAAAGCCTATCCAAGTTGATCCAAATGAGCAGTAATTTGTTACATAAGTGTCATTATATAACACTTCAGCCCCATTTTGCTGAATAAAATATTTTATTTCTTTATAGCTCCTCCTGGATCCATAGCCGCCATCTTCTGGACCTGTTGCCGGTGCACCTATTGCTTTGTTATTGGGGTTTTGGAGTTTCCAAGCATATCCAAAGAAAGGCAAACCCAAAATCAACTTGTTAGTTGTTAACCCCTTCCCAATCCATGCCTTGATATAATAGTCTGTGTTGATATTACTTGCAGGGTCATATAAAGCTGAAGGTGCAGCGGTGAAGTTTTGTCCCAAGGGTGTGTGGTAATTGAATGTATCAACATGTATCCAATTCAAGTTACTTCTGATTGACTCCACCGGGTAAGACCCAAATTCCAAATCAGGTGAAGCATAAACAGCTGCAGTCAAGATCAACTCTTGAAGGGTAGAGTTTGTTTCTGCCTCAGATTTTGCAGCAGCTCGCCACTCTTGGAAAAGCTGTCCCAGGTTGTCAGCATCAGTGCTTGTCTCAATGGAAGACCACCAGTCCAAGTCCAGGCCCTGAAATCCGTAGAGCCTGGATATTTTTATTGAAGACTGAATGAAAGGTTTCCTTGAAGAAGCATTACTAATCATGGATTTGATGGCAATATTGTTTTGGCCTCCACCGATGGAGAGAAGTGTTGTGATGGATGGGTTCTTGAGTTTGACAATGCTTGTGAAATTAGAGAAGCGTTGCTCATTTGATGGGTATATAGAGAGCTCATAGGAGGAATTGTTCACATCAGCATAAGCGCATATCAGGTGAGTATAGAGAGCTGAGTTGATATCAGAAATGGGAAATTCATAGCTGCTATCCCAGTAACCAATTTTGAACCATGATTGTGCTTCTGAGGGTTGGTACTCTAGAGTGCAGAGGAAAACGTGCAAGGACAGGACCAGTGCAATTCTGGACATCATTGAGCGAGTGATGCTTTTTCAGAGCTTCAGCTACCTCACTTTTCTGAAGAGAAATTCTTTCCTCCACCGTCCAACATAATTTTAGTAGTTACATCACAATTTGTGTGATATAAGATTCATCAGAAAGAAGATAGGCCATAGGGACGTATATGAGAATTTTCCCTTATGAGAGATATTCTTGCAAAGACCTACAGTCCTATACATACACTCATTATAGGCAGGACACAATTTAATTGTAGTTGGTAGTTACCTATCAACAAAGGTGGGCTTATATTAAGTACCAAAAATAAAAGGTAGGTTTATATTAAATGATTGAGTTTACAAAGTAATTCTTAATTATACACATTAATTATTATTTAATATACGTATAATTATGAGAATAATTATAGAAATATATCAATCTTTAAATATATTTTTATATATTAAATAATAATTTAAATGTATAAAAAATAACGTAAGTGTCCTGAAGTAAATTCAGAGGGTACTTGAGATAGACACCTATATGGTGGTTTCTTCCTTGAACAGTAGCAGCCGAGTGTGTTGAGAATAGGGGGATGGATACCTGTAAAGTGATTCTAACACTCAAGTCAGGTTGTACACAAGTAAGACAGTATATAGTAAGTAATTTATTGATACCTGTTTAAGGTTACTTAGCAATGTATTTATAAAGCATATGTAGAATCCTAATGTAATCCACATTGAATGCAGATATTTATGATTAGTATCCTGGTAGAGATTACATTCCCATTATTGTTGGGACGAATCCCTATAAATTAGGAATTCTGATATGGAAGCTACTTAGCAATCTGAGACAATTATGAGTCCTACGATATCACAAGTTGATGATTACCAGTTACAAATATTTAGGGATATATCCTCTGTATGAATCTAGAAATCTTGATATTATGGCCCAACGTTGCTCGATGTGCATGGTTCCGAGGTCCGCACTGTCTTCAAGGCCTTAGCTACGCCGTCCAGGGTAGAGTCCGATTATACATATGTCGGGTTGATCCTATCAGACGGGATCCTAGATCCCGATTCAGAACAGTTGGCCCCAGCTTGGCGTTTGGATGGGACAACCGAGTGTCAGGTTTCACTAGGATCTTCCAGGCATACAATTAACATAGGAGTCCGAAGAATTTACATCGGATCCCAGTTATTTTACGCGAAATGCGGGTGTCCATGGCATACCTCAAGTTTATTGCCCCCAAATTTTAATTCTTGGGGTTTCCTTGAGTATTTTCCACGCGAACTCTGAACATAATATATGAATTTGTAGATGATAACAGTCTGTGATCTTCTAGGGAACTGTTGTTTTGACTTTATTGGGAATTAAAGATCCTTTAAGGAGGATATCGGTTTCGTACTGTTTCCCAACTGCCTGCTACTCCCATGACCAATCAGAAACTGGGAGCACTTAATGTGGCTACCATCATAGGATCAATTCACCTTTCATGGGACTAATCATAGTGCTTCATTCTCTCTATAAATAGGAAATGTTTGCACTAAAGCTGGCATTCCCTTGTATTCCTTTCGCCTTATAGCTCCATGCGAGGATGATTTTCTTTGAGAGAGTAGCTCTTCTTTCATTTTTTGCATTTGCGTGGAGGGTTTAATCCCCTGCAAAGATTATCCTCTTACTCTTTCCAAAATTTCTGAAGATGTTTTATTTTCTACGAATAACTCCTTTTGTGGAAGCCTTTCTTTCTTGGCGTAATGTTTGAGTCACTATGCATTTGGGGGTGGAAGCTTTTCTCTCCTAGCGTAGGGTGTCTGATTCAACATGTTGTTAGGATGAAGTGATGCTTCCATAAATCGGTGCATGGGGACACTGGAGGGAACTCTGTCCTTCTCTTTCTCCCTTCCTTGAGTGATTTGGAGGAACTTGGTCGGTCTTCTTCGTAGTACGACTAAATATACAAGAATGCTGCCCTTTTGGGAGGAAAAATCCCCTCGAAGAAACTTGGGGTGATCTGCTTTTTTGGACTTGCTTCGCGAAGAAGTGGCGGATGCCGGCCTTTATTATCACTTTGAAGGAGGCAGGGAAGAAGAAATAGGATGGTAGCGATCTTGGTCCTCGGAAGCTGTGTTCCATTCTGGTTTGCCAAAGTTTTTCAAAGTCTGGTGAGCCAGAAGAGAATGGAGGAACTGTGGATGTGGTAATGCAGCTGGGTGCCCTAACAGTGACATCAGTTCCATCCTCTGGTTCCCCCACAGACGCTGTCTTCTGAAGACTTTTGACCTATTTATCCTTCTCTTTTCCGTGAAGGTTGACGATGTACGAAATAATATCAATGAATAAAATTTTTCTTTTTAAATTCTATCTTGTGTCTCTTATTTTCTTTTCTACTTTCTGTTGTTCGTAGTATGCTATGTCTTCCAGGGTAAGTCCAACGCTTACCTTGTAGCTATACTGTGTTGCCCCCAGCTCGGCGCTTGGTTGGGACAATGAAGTACCAAGCTAAACTTCCTTATCTAGGGTCTGGGTCCCTTAAGGAGTCGAGGACTTTGGCCTTGCACGTTAAGCATGACCTTCCTTAGGGGTGTTGTAGTCCATATTGATGTTTTTTTTTTAAGGACTCTTTAATCCGCCGAGGTTCGCGGCCAAATTCTGAGACCCATGGGAATCTTCAGGGTAGTCTCATTGAAGTTGCATGTCCTTTGGATTACTGCACAACCGTCCCCTCAACTGCCACGATAACTGTGAGGGTCATGTGGTGCGCCCTAGTTGAGGAGTTGTGCTTAGTGCTTCGCGCGCCATAATGAGTCCCCTGACAACAAAATTTGATCCTCCAAAATATAATGCAGCATATGAGGTTCCTTAATGTATCTTAGGATTCTCTTAACAGCATTCCAATGCTCTTTACCAGGATCTGCCATAAAATGATTGACCTTACCAATTGCTTGAGCAATATCTGGTCTAGTACAAATTATTGTATATATAAGGCTTCACACTGCTGACGCATACAATACTCGAGACATTTTTATCCTCTCTGCTTCACTGTTGGGACTCATACTTGAGAATAATTTATAATTGACAGGAAATGGGGTAGAGATTGGCTCACAATCTTGCATGTTAAAGCGCCGCAAGATTTTCTTCAGGTAGTTTCTTTGAGAAAGCCAAATCTTTCTATCTTTTCTGTCTCGGTGAATTTGCATCCCTGAAATCTTATTTGCTAGTCCCAAGTCCTTCATATCAAATCCCTAACTAATTGTACCTTCAATTCTTAGGCTTGATCTTTGTTGGGGCCTACCACCAATATGTCATTTACATACAACAATAAGATGATAAAATCATTGTAACCAAACCTCTTGTAATATGTACAATGGTCTGAACTCGGTCTGTTGTATTTGAGGCTAATAATGAAGGAATCAAATCTCTTGTACCAACACCTTGGCACCTACTTTATACCGTACATAGATTTGGTTAACCTGCAAACTAAGTTTTCTTTGCCTTTTTCTTCAAAGCCTTCTAGTTGGAGCTTATATATTTCTTCTTCTAGCTCTCTATGAAGAAAAGTTGTTTTCACATATAGTTGTTCAAGATGTAAATCAAATGTAGCACATATATCCAGGACTACTCTGATATTGATAAGTCTGACAATTGGAGAGAATATCTCATTGAAATCAATACCCTTTTTTTTAGCATACCCTTTTATCACCAACCTTGTACAATATTGTTCCACTTGATCGTTGCCATCTTATTTGATCTTATAGACTCATTTGTTACCAATGAATTTTTGTCCTTTTGGAAGTTCAACAAGTTCCTATGTTTTATTTCTATGTAAGGCTTCCATTTCTTCTTGCATTATTGCCATCCACAGAGAAGCTTCTGAGCTACTCACAGCCTCATGAAAGGTTGACAGTTCTCCTTCTTCTCTTAGAAGACAATATGCATCGTGGCTTTCTATAACATAGTCTGAGTGCCATAATGGTGCTCTTATCTGATGCGTTAAACGTCGAACTTCTGTATCATTGGCCTCATCTAGTTCTTGTTCCTCGTGCTCTGGTTCTGATTCAGAGGAATCTTCTTTTTCACATTTTCCATCTATCTAAACTGTAGTAAACACTTCAAAGTGCTATCATTTTCTTGTTCACTTTGTAGTTCATTTTTTACAAATATCACATCTCTGCTGACATTAACCTTGCGGGCAGCGGGATCCCACAGGCGATACCCCTTAACACTGTCAGCATAACCCAAGAATATTTATTTTTTGAATTTTGAATTCAGCTTTGTTCTTTCTTGGGAATTGTACATCACATATACAGAACATCTAAACACATGAAGAGAAGAATAATCGACTAGCTTGTCATTCCACATCTCCATTGGTGTCTTTAAACCAATTGCGGTTGATGATGAATGATTTATCATGTAATAAGCGATTTTGACTATTTCTTCTCAAAAAGACTTGCAGTTCGCAACAAAGCTCTTGTTCTTTCTAGGAGAGTTATATTCATCCACTTTGCTACACCATTTTGTTGAGGTGTGTGTGCAACTATAAACTGCCTTTGAATACCCTCTTGCTTGTAAAATGTGAGAAAATTATTATATATATATTCTCCTTTATTGTCTGTCCTTAAGCACTTGATCCTTTTTCTGGATTCAAGTTCTACTCTTGCTTTAAAGTTCTTAAAAATTGGAAACACATTTGACTTCTTCTTGATTGGGTACACTCATAATCTCTTGGAGTAATCATCAATGAATGGGATACAAAGTATTTTGCTCCTCCTAAGGACATTTCTGGTGACTCTCACACATCAGAATGAATCAAGTCCAGTATGTGCTTGCTTATAGTAGTTGATCTATCAAACTTTAATTTATGCTATTTGTTTGTAACACAATGCTCACAAAAAGGTAAGTTTATCGATTTGAGCTCGAGAAGGAGATCACGTTCCGTGAGAATCTTTAAACTATGTTATGACATATAGCTTAATTTGCGATGCCACATTATCGTTGATTCTTCATGGCTTACTGATGCAACTGATGCATCTGCCTTTTGTAGTGTATCTCCCACAAGTATGTATAGATTTACCATTATCTTTTTTGCTTTCATTACTACAAGAACACCTCTTACAACTTTCAAGATCCCACATTCAATATGGGTTTTGCACCCGATGTCATCCAATTGCCCAATAGACAATAAATTCTTCTTTAAACCCTTCACATGTTGTATCCCTTAAATTGTGTGAATTGTACCATCGTGCAATTTTATTTTGACAGTACCAATTCCAGCAATCTCCAAAGCATGATCATTTCCAATGAACATAGATCCTTTTGAGATAGGTTCATAAGTACTAAATCAATCTCGTTGTGAAGTCATGTGTCATATTACTCCTGAATCCATTAACCAAACATCAGTGAGTTGTTTTCCGCCTTTAGAACCAATTGCTACTTCGCTATACAAGATTTCTCCATCATCAGAGGTACTAGCAACACATCATTGAGAGGTTGTTGCTTTAGGAGCTTTTTATGCATTTTTCTTGTTGTGCTAATAATCTTTCTTCAAGTGCTCTCTTATGCCATAATGGTAGCATTTAAAGTTATTCATTCTTCGTGACTTTGATCTACTCTGATTTCGACTCCCACTAGAGCTACGTCCCGTTGATCTTCCTCTAGTCATCGACAAAGTCTTTGCTTACTTTGAGCTTTCTAATCTGTCTTCCTTGTTCTTCAGCCTGAGTTCTTCTTCGAGAATAGCAGTGGCAACATCATCAAATTGAAGCCTATCAATAATATTATTATTTGTTATGTTGATGATAAGTTGATCATAAGAGTCAGGTAGACTTTGAAATAGAAGTGCTACACGTTCATTTTCTACCATGTTGTAATCTGATGCAATAAGTTGGAAAAATAATGTGTTCAAATTGTTGATGTGATATGTTACCATCGTAGATTCACTCATTCAAATAGTATAAAGTTTCCTCTTTAAGAATATCCTGTTGTGAAGTGACTTGACCTCGTACAATTTGGTGAGTACATCTCAGATGTCCTTTGTCATCTTTTTTTCCGCAGCACTTAATAAAACTGAATCTGCCAAAGCTAGATGTAGGTTACCAACAACATTGTCATCAATCTCTTTTCACTTGTTATCATGTATCTCAGTAGGTCTGCCTTCAATTGCTGCTAAGCAATTGTCCTTCCTTGAGATTGTTTTTATCTTCAGTTTCCATAAAGAGAAATTACTCCTATTGAACCTCTCAATCTCAAAATTTGCTGCCATGGTATTAACAATAATATATCTCTTAACTGGATCGACTTACTCTATTTCACCATGAATAACACTGTATACGTGAACAATATTGTATATACACTGTATTGGGACAACCTCTTATACATTAACAATAGTGCAAAAAGTATACAACCACACACGTAAATAGTAACCATGAACAGTATCCGCAACGTTAGTAGTACCAACAACCAATGGCTCTGATACCACTATTGGGTACCAGAGTTATTAAATAGTAACACATAGCAAAAATAGAGTTGAGAAAAATAGAAACTGGCACACAATATTTAACGTGAAAAACTCTCTAATGGTGATGAAGAAAAAATCATGGATAATAATAGAAGGTTCAACTATGTAGAATAAAATTATAACTTCTTTCTAATTATAAGGAGATAACAATAACACTCTTTTAAAATAGAAAAATACATCTTTCTCTATATAAAATAAGAAAAATTCTCAAAAAATACTATATGATATTTCTTGATAAAAATGAGATAATGAAACTAATAGAGGAGACCGGTATAAGAGAAAATTTCTTTCACTATTCCACCTGCCAACCATCTTCATTATTTTCTTTCTTCAACTGTCTTTTGCTTCATCAAATTCACCAAATTTCAGCCCCTTTTTGGACTTTTGCCACTGAAAGTGGTTATAAAATTAAGAAAAATATCATCTTATATTATTTTTTAATATTTGATTAATTATGTATAAATTTATGATTAATTATATATATTGATTATTTAATGAATAAATTTATGATTTAAAAGTTAAAATTTAAATTTATTTATTAATTAACTAATACATATAATTAATTATAAATTTATATATTATTAATTAAATATTAAAAGTGATGTTAAAAAATAATATAAAAATATAAGGTTTGTTATATTTAACATGGTTGGCGTTGGTATCAAGATTTGCAAATGCACAAAAGAGATGGGTGAACTGGGAGGGGTCAGTGTCAGACACATTAAGGCCGCTGTCAGAATGCCAATATCGACCTTTCATGGCAGCTTGTCCAGAGAAGAAATTGAGGTGGAGGACTATAAGGAGGAGAGTGGAAATCAGGAATAAAAGCTTTTTGGAGTTGCCCATTGTATTCTGCAATTCCTTGATCCGTGTGATGAGAATTCCAGACAATGGATTTGAAAATTCAAGACAATACTTCGCAATATGTCTCTTTCATGGAGGCGCGTTAAGGATTAACAACATCCAACATGAGTTTAAAATGAGATCCGTGCCAGTATGTATATAACTTTTGCCACTAAACAAATAGTACAATTTAATTTAATAAATAAATTAACTATATTTTTTATATTATCTTTTATATATTTTTTATACTATTCTATATATTATTAATTATATCACTTTTTTATATTTTTTACTTAATTATAATTATTAAATAATAATATAAATAATAGTGTGATTAGAAAAATAATGTTATCAAATCATTTTCCTAAATAAATTTATGACAAAGAAGGGGAGAAATTAGCGGCCAATATGTTGGCACATGAGCGCATAAAGCGATGACTCTCTCATGATGGATGATTAGTAGTGACACTTTGCTACGGTCTACCAATTAATGTAGATATATACACTTGACTTGGTCCAGGTCAAGCTTTCCAATATGTTGGCACATAAGCGCATACGGCGATGACTCTTTCATGATGGATGATTAGTAGTAACACTTTGCTACGGTCTACCAATTAATGTAAATATATACACTTGACTTGGTCCAGGTCAAGCTTTTCAATATGTTGGCACATAAGCGCATAAGGCAATGACTCTCTTGTGATGGATGATCAGTAGTGACACTGGCTACGGTCGACCAATTAATGTTGATATATATATACACTTGACTTGGTCCAGGTCAAGCTTTTCCTAAAGAGATAATATTGTGTTTATATAAATATAATATGTTATTTTTGTATATAATAAATAAAAAATTAGAGAAAAAATAGATCATATTAAATTTACTTATTACAATAAATCATTATTTTTGTTCAATTTTTTGTAAATATATGCAAAAATAACATGTTATATTTATGTATAATCAAAAAATTTCTTCCCCGAAATTAGACCAAAAATTTGTTGCCATTGTCTTGGAAATGTAATGCAAGTTCTTCTTTCCATTTAAGTTCCTCTCGCTGTCTCGCATAGGTAGAAAAATTTTATACCTTTTAATAAAATTTTCAATTTTTTATACCAAAATATTTTCATAATAATTGCTATTAGACTAATTATTCGATATTGTTACAATCAAGAAATCTTCTCAATAATTATTATTTTTCAAAATTTGATTGTTTATCCTTTCTCTAATAATGCGACTTGTTTATTATTACATTTCTTGTTGATAAGTTTTTAATTATTTTAAGAAAATATTATCAAATGATTGAGTTATGCTTTTTTTTTTTTTTAAATGTTTGAGATATCTGTACTAATAGATAAATGTGATTTTTTTAAACATATTTAGTGAGAAGAATTTTATTATGAAAAGATAAAAAAATAAATTTTGATCATATAATTATATATGAATAATCAAAATTAAAAATTATTTAAATATCATATAATTATTTAAAAATATCATATATATTTATGTTATAATATTAATTATTTATATAAAATTTAATAATTAAAATTAACTTCTTCCACCTCTTATAATAAACACTCCTTTTATCGATATATTTCTAATTTTTTTCTGTTTGGTCTCCAAAATTACATTTTCTACTTTGCCTTATTTTTATGTTAAACACAAAAAATAATAACAAAAAAATAAAAAGTAAAATTATAATTTTATATTACCGCTGTTTATTCTCGTTTACTTAAAAGTATAATTGTACGACGGTTATCTTTCTATCACTATCAAAACTAACTGCAATAAGAGCAAACTTTTTTTCAAGGAGTGTAGAAAGATAAAAAAATGTGAATTAACATCGACTAGTAATCATATAAATGCTCAACATAATAACATAAAATTACCTTTTATAGAAAAAGTGAAGTATTCATCTTAATTAGTTATCACAGTGGGAGACAATAACGTTTCCTTTTGTGTGTTTGGAATTCAAACTTGAATCAAAAGAAAAGAAATGTTTATTTATTATCAAGTGAGTAACCACTTGACGATGATAATAACAATAAAATTTTATTTAGACTAAGGTAAAAAAAAATTGTATGAAGTTATACAATTGTGATGAAATTTTTCTTTAAAAAAAGTTTGACTGTTTTTTTTGTGATAACAAGTTTGATTATTTTTTACTATATATATTCTAGTTGCATAGACTAGGCCTGTTTAGCTGATCTGATTAGAAAACTCGTAACTGAAGCTCTAAACTAATTCATTTTTAGTTAAAATGGATTGTCTCACTGATTTGATCAAAATTCGAGTGATCTACTGATCAATATGGACAGATTGACTTGGGTTTTTTTTTTTTCAATTTAAGCTTAAAAAAATAAATTATAGAATTTGAATATGGTACATAAATTTTTTTTGAAATAAAATATATTTTATCATTAAATCACATGTTTTTATTGAATAATATTTTTTATCACTGTTAGTTTGTTTACATTATGATATAATGTATTTTATATAAAGTACTTTTTATATAATATTTTAAAAAAAATTCTCCTTTGTCTAACTTTTCCGAATCAACTTCTAATTTAGATTATACAACTATAATATATATTATTAATTAGGTGCACTAAACACTTAATTTTACCAAAAAACTTGATAATATATATTTACATTATTAATTCTTGTTAGGATCCGCTAGAGGTAGCCTAAGATGCATATCCATTCTTCTTTCCATCAATTTTCATCTCGCAAACAACATTTTTAAGTCATATCAAAAGTGAAAAGACAAAAAAAATAAAAGAATATAAGAAAATCACGATTAGAGAGAGGCAGCAAGAATTAACATCATTCCATTTCACTTCGGTCCGTTCCCTCTATTTCATTTCATGAATCATTATTAAACAATTTCATTTTAATGTATTCAATATAGGCTTTTGTTTTAGCTAAAAAACTGTTTTTATTTTTATTTTTTTCATGCCATTGTTATTTACAACAATAACAATCAAAATATTTTTTCACTAAATAAGATCAATTATATAGATCAAACAATGTTATTATATTCTATTCAAAACCAAATCCTCCTATGTTATATTTAAGTCTAAATTTTTTCTAATAATTTTTTCTAAAATTTTTCGTGATCTTCTTCTCCTTCTAATTATGAGGTCATTCTCTATTTGATTAACTCTCCTAAATAAACTTTTATTAATTTTTTTTTACATATCCAAATCATTTTAAACATAATTATACATTTTTTTTAATAAATGTCACTCTTACTTTTCCTTGTACATTCATTCCAGATCTATGCCATTGATATTTGATAGTAAAATAAAAGAAAAGGATGGTGGAATTTGAGGATGAGGAGCGTGCATAGCATAACCTTGCCCTTTTACTGGCGCAGTCAAAATGGGCTACAAGTGGCCCATAGGACAACCCCCACAAAGTAAAAGATTGAGTTATCGTTGTTAATATTGAAGCCTGGCCCACTAGCCTTTTCACTTCAATTCACTAAATAAAACGTCAAATAAACATTATTGTCCAAGAATGGAAGGAAAATTATTCGTCAATTTTTTTTTTACAGCAGCAGTAAGGGTAGAAATAGAATAAGTTGTTCGTCAGGACCTATGACCTATGACCTAGTTTACCTGAGCCTTAGCCTATAACGAATTGGCCTATTACAAATTTACAAGTCAAGTGCAAACTTTATAATTGAGATATAAGTTAAGTCTATTTAAAGTAAAATTTGACTTAACCTGATTTGTTTTCACCATTAAGCAGCAGCAGTACTATCGAGCAACAAGTTCAGATATTGTTGCTTCATTAACTGAAGTTTTTTGCTTGAGAAAATATTCATTTGGCTCCTGCATATCCTTTTCTCTTGAAAACGCGGGCTTCTTTGGGATTGCCAGAATAGTTTCATTTCTCAACAAAGAAGAAATTTCCAACATGGATGGTCTATCATTTGCATCTTTCTGCACGCATAATAGAGCTATTTGCATGCACCTCAATAATTTACACTGTGAAGATGTGTCATCAAGTGAAGGATCCACAAACTCCATGCCTTTTCCTTCTTTCCACAGATCATAAGCCTGAAACCAATTCCACATTAACCACCATGGACATACTCAATAAAACAAATCAAAACTTTCTACAACTTATTAACAGAAGTTATAGACATTACTTACATATTCCATGAGGTTTAAATTTCCCTGCTCACCATAAAATCTTGCAGTCCCCCTGCCACTTATAATTTGTAGAAGCAGAACTCCAAAGCTGTACGCATCGGATTTAGTTGAGTACAAGCCTTTCTTAACGTATTCAGGAGGAACATAACCGCTGCATCCGAGGAATAAAGCAATATGATGGATTAGTAAACTGGATGAACTGAATAGCAAAGCATCTAGAGGAAATTTCAAATCATGGAGCTTTGTTGATTCAAATACTTACTATGTTCCAACAATCTTATCTGTGTTTGCTTCATGTTCTTCTTTTGTGAATATTCTTGCCATACCAAAGTCTGAGATCTTTGACTTCATCTCATTGTCTAACAAAATGTTGCTAGCTTTTATGTCTCTATGATTTATTGTTAACCTAGAATATTCTTGTAGATAAAGAAGCCCCTGAATAACTCCTTCAATGATGGCTACGCGTCTGCTCCAATCCAGAACATAACGCCTAATAGGGTGGTCTGTGTCAAAATCGGTCAACAGATAACAGACAATCACCTTAATCAAAATTGTTTGGCTGACAACAATTAAAGGAACTTCATATCATAGGTTCAAATTCAATCCTCTGCCCTCAATTCTTTGGTTAAATGTGCTTAATTTGTTTCTTTCATCATTTTTCCAAGGCCATATATATGAGGAAGATCCATAGAAACCAGTTAATTTTGACAAGAATAATGGCACAGATATGACAAAAATACTGCAAGTTTATGCTTAACATATTAGAACCTTCATTTAACAAGGATGCATAATTAAAATAAAACTTAAAAGAGTATGCTGCATATTCACTCATGTAATATTTAGAGCAGCGAAGATTGCTGACCAAAGAGGTAGAAGTCCAGGCTTTTGTTTGGCATGTACTCATAGACTAACATCTGTTCTTCTCTATCAATGTAGAAACCCAACAGCCGAACAAGATTCACATGCTGTAGTCTTGCAGTAAGCGTTACCTCATTTTTGAATTCCTCAAATCCTTGTGTAGAAGCTTTTGATAACTTTTTCATAGCTACTTCCTTGCCATCTGGTAGAATTCCCAGGAGAAATAGGCACTCCTAGTTAGTATCGTTGACTGGATAAGGTAATTTTGAAACATGCATGTCCTTTGCCTCCACTAATTCATCCATAGGAAGTTTATAATAATCCACAAAATTTCACCAATTTGAAGTACAATGAATGCAAACTAATTTGCGATGAAGGGTTCCAGTAATAATAGGTCCCAAGTCCTAACTTGAACGGTGAACATAAAGAAACGCTGATTACTTTACATTTTCCATTCCTACCCTAATATATTCTGCATTGTCATACTATATGAACTATATATGGAACAGGATCAGGCACTATGACTATGGGGTTGTGTAGTTAATTTTCTACCTTGTAAACAGGACCATAACCACCCTCGCCAAGCTTATTTTCAATTGAAAATCTATCCGTGGCCACCTCAATATCGGAAAAGCTAAAGACTTGCAAGTCAGGAGCGTTGCCATGAAAATGTCCTGCAGCTTCTTTATCTAGTTTAGACCAAGCTTCTCTAGCATCATTAATCATTCCTATGGACAGATTTAATAACAGTTGAATAAACAAAAGTCATTGTCTTCAACCATGAGCATCATCAATATTCAGTAAATAGTTATAGACGGGGATTAAACATAGCAGAAGAAGTTACCCTTTGATTTGAATAATCTCCCCCTTAAGTAGTAAATTATAATGCCTAATAGGAGAACAGATATAACAGTTGAGCTCAAAATTATCACTAATAATCGCCAATTATGGTGTGCATTGCCGTCAACCTGTTGAGCTGAGAAAATAATCAAAATATCCGTGATATAAATTAATTACTCAGAAAAGTGACCAAAAATAGATAATTTATGGCATCAGTTCTTTACCTGCTGCACTAAAAAGCACCCAATTGTCATCATAGGGAACTTGCCACACAACATAACCAAGTAGCTTCTTCTCCCTAGCATAGGACACCTTAATTTTGACAACCTTGACATCATCAAAACCTATCCAAGTTGATCCAATTGAGCAGTAATTGACTACATAAGTAGCATTATACAGTACAGTCCCTCCATATCGTTGAATGTAAGCCTTAATGTCCTTATAGCTCATATCTCCAGCTTCTGTAATTGCAGGACCTGTTGCTGGTGCACCTGCTGCATTGTCCTTGGGGTTTCTAAGATTCCAGGCATATCCATAGAATGGCAATGACAAAACCAACTTGCTAGCAGACATTCCACTACCAATCCATTGCCTGATACCAAAATCTGTGTTTGCATCACTTGAAGGGTCAAACAAGGCTGCACGTGCAGCAGTAAAATTTGCCCACTGAGGCATGTAGTAATCATAAGCCATTACATGTATCCAATTCAAGTTAATTCGAATAGACTCCACAGGGTAGGATGCAAAATCCGAACCTGGTTGATATTGAACTGCTGTAGTTAAGATCAACTCTGGATTGCTAGAGTTTGTTGCCTCAGACTTTGCAGCTGCTTGCCACTCTTCAAAAAGCCTTCCTATATTGTTCATGTCAGAGCTTGTGTTAGCAGAAACCCAGCTCAGATCAAGGCCTTGAAAACCATAAAGCCTGGCTACTCTTATTGAAGACTGAATGAACGATTTATTGACTTATGCCTTGTGTTGGGTTTGGATTAAGCCCATTTGACAAGTTTTTTTTTTTTAAAATAGGTGTTGGTTTAGTAGCACGTGACAGACGAAAAGTTAGATGATGAGGGTTTTTAAACGAACTTTTTCAGCTCTTCTTATGTATAGTGTGGGTGAGCGCCGCATTTGGTATGGTGAGGAGTTTTTGAACGTTTTTTGCTTGGCTGTGGTGTGGAGTTGCATAAAAGTAATTGGAAGCCACTGTAATGTTGGGTAAGGCGAGGGAAATTTGTGAGAATTGATAATTTTGTTTGAGATTATTTTTTGAGAGAAAATATTATTTTGTGAGATTTGGTGTATTAAAATTTTTGAGTTTATGAGTAATATTTCAATATTAGTGACTGTAATTGTTATTTGAATTTAGTGAATTGATTTGTGAAGTCGTAGACATAGACAGTGAATGCCGAATCACATTAAATTTCTTGTGTTATTATACTTGTTTATTTGCTTATTTTTCTTGTGGGTGAGAGATTTTTCTTAACAATTAGTATTAAAGCGGGTTTCAATCCCGCTTCTGGTGTTTTTGTTTTTTTATGGCAAAGATGCAAGGTTTAAGAAGTAGTAAGTTTGAGGTGGAGCTCTTTGATAGTAAGCGAAATTTTAGCTTGTGACAAAGTATTGTAAAAGATATTTTAGTGCAGTAGAGACTGATTAAAGCTCTAAATGAAAAGGAAAAGAAGTTTGAGAAGATGACAGATGAAAAATGGGAAGAGCTGGAGATGAAGACAATTAATACGATTCAACTATGTCTAACACCTGAGGTAAAATACAAAGTTTTGAATGAAACTTCTGTTGTTGATTTATGAAAGAAATTAGAGAATATGTATATGTCTAAGTCTCTCACAAACTGTTTATTTTTAAAAGAAAGAATTGTATCAATTGAAGATGGGTGATGATGTAGACATTAGAAATCACTTGAATTATTTTACAAAGTTGATTACACAATTATCTAGCATTTGTGTGAAAGTTGATGATGAGGATAAACCTTTGTTGTTGTTGTCATCTCTTCCAAACACTTATAAAAATTTAGTCACTACATTATTAGTTGAAAAAGAGACATTGAAAGTAGATGATGTGATTGTTGTATTATTGGATAATGAAAAATAAAAAAAAACCTAGTGTTCGGTCTGAAGGAGGTATTTTGGTTGCTAGATTTGATCGTAGTAGGAGTGTGTCTCGTGACAATTATTCTGGTAGGGATAATTCAAGATCAAGTTTTATGCCAAGGCCAGGTTATAGAGAAAAATAGTGCTATTATTGTCATGAGATGAGTCATATTAAATTTTATTGCAGGAAGTTGAAAGCAGACATGAAAGAATTTGAAAAGAGTAAGGAAAAGAAAAGTCTGAAAATGTTACAGCTGTTGTACAAGAACATTTGGGTTATGAAAATGAGTTATTGATGGTTAAAGAAGACAATAGTGCCTATGGTGATTGTTGGGTTTTAGATTCTACTAGTTCTAATCATATTTGTTCAAGAAATGAATGGTTTGACACATATAATGCAGGTGGTGATGAAGTAGTGAAATTGACTAATAGTAATTGCTTGAATGTTGCTGGAAAAGGTATTGTGAAAATTAAGATGCATAATGGTCTTGTGAAAACACTTGGTGATGTAAGACATGTGCCTACACTTGGAAGGAATTTGATTTCTTTGGGTAGACTTGATGCATTGGGATATGAATATTCTGCAAGAGGTGGAGTTATGCAAGTTTGTAGAGATTCTTTGGTGATAATGAAAGGTAAAAAGATTGATAGTAATTTATACAAATTGATGGGAGATACTTTGATAAGAAAGGGCTATGGTGGAGCATGTAGTAATGTGAAGAAAGTGAAACGTGTGTATATGTCAAAGAAGAAAGTAACATTTGTAGATACTTTGATAAAACTTATTGACACTTGCTATTGACACTTGCATATTATTTCAATCACAAGGCAAGGTGAAGATTTATTGGGTTATGCCTTGTGTTGGGTTTGGGTTAAGCCCATTTGAGAAGTTTTTTATTTAAAAAAAAGGTGTTGGTTTTTGGTAATAACAGTGATAGATGAAAAGTTAGATGATGAGAGTTTTTAAACAAACATTTTTTGACTCTTCTTATATATGGTGTGGGTGCAGCGTCGCATTTGGTATGGTGAAGAGTTTTTGAAAACTTTTTTGCTTGGCTATAGTGTGGAGTTGCAGAAAAGAAATTGGAAGTCACCATGATGTTGGGTAAGGTGAGGGAAATTTGTGATAATTAACAA
The DNA here is from genome assembly GCA_029884595.1 of Ormosia semicastrata. Lineage (NCBI taxonomy): Eukaryota > Viridiplantae > Streptophyta > Magnoliopsida > Fabales > Fabaceae > Ormosia > Ormosia semicastrata. The sequence continues at coordinate 19,985,630 of JAQQTO010000043.1, forward strand.
TTTTGTTTGAGATTATTTTTTGAGAGAAAATATTGTTTTGTGAGATTTGGTGTATTAGAGTTTTTGAATTTTTGAGTAATATTTTAATATTAGTGACTGTAATTGCTATTTGAATTTAGTGAATTAATTTGTGAAGTCGCGGATGTAAGTAATGAAGGTCGAGCTACGTTAAATTTCTTGTGGTATTATATTTGTTTATTTGCTTGTTTTTCTTGTGGGCGGGGGATTTTTTTTAACACGATTTGCTTGAAGAAGCATTGCTTACCATCAATGATAAGACAGTATAATTAGCATTTCCACCGGCAATGGAAAGAAGTGTAAAGACAGATGGGTTCTTCTGTTTGACAGTGCTTCTGAAAGAAGAGAAGTGTTGCTCCTCAGCTGAGGGGACAGAGAGCTCATAGGAGGAAGAGTTCACATCAGCAAAAGTGCATATCAGGTGAGTATAGAGTGCATAATTGATGTCAGAAATGGGGAATCCGCTCCCATAACACCAGTAACCAGCTTGTACCCAAGATTGTGCTTCTAAAGGTTGAAACTCTTGATAGATAAAAACTTGAAAAAGGACAAGTGCAACAGCAATTCTGGAGAGCATGAAGGGAAGTTTACCAGTGCAGCAGCTCAGCAACATCGTTTGGCTGATACTAAAGATGACTAGGTGAGGGTGATGTAGTTTATGATGATATTCAGTTTGTCACTAACAACACGGAAATAAAAGGAATATGTCTGTTTTTATTACAATCTTTCAACAAAACATTCATGGCCATGGGGACGTTGAAATGACAGAAGATAAATGCTAAAATTTTCTTTGCTTCTTGCTTTGAAAGAAGGAAAATATCACAACAGACAAAAATATCTGATGACTGGGTCTCCTTTCATTTTTGAAGTGGTTGATTGACCATTAAATTAAAAAGAAAGGGTCGGTTCACCAATAATATTTTGTATCATTCCAATTCTAACGTACGGAGGAACAAACATTAATATTTGTAGCATAAACAAAACTCTGAAATTTCAAGTTTCTACTCCAGTCAAAAAGAAATTTTAAGTTTCTAACAATATCTAGGAGAGACTTATGCTCAGTGTTCACGAGAGGGAGTCATTTCTATCTATCAATGCATCATTTTTTTTGGTTAAAAAAAAAACAAGATTAGGGGAGAGTAGGTTGCAGCATTGGGCAGGGCAGCAGGAACATTACCCTTTTGATGTCAGCAAGCAGGGTCCAAAATTTAATGTCTGCAACAACATCATTATATTAACATCAACCTTTTGACTTTATAGTTTCATTGTAGAAAGTTCAATGAGAGGTGTTCCACTTATACGTTACCAATACCATATATTGTAGCCAGCATTCAAAAAAAGAAAAAAAGAAAAACCATATATTGGGAAAAAGAAACAGCAAACAAAGGAAACTAAGCTCTAGGAAAACACACTCCAGAACTAGAAGCATCAACCAAGAGTTGAACCCTCAATGAAGCAGGGGGAAGCTCACGACTAACAGCACCAGCTTTGGCAAGAAGATCTGCACATACATTCCCTTCACGGAAGATATGGTCCACACCACATGACACAACCAATTCTAGGTAAGATTTCCTAAATTTCGTTGACAATAAAACCATAATGATGAAACTGAGAAATATCACCCTTAACTAATCTCACAGCCTCCATGCAATCAGATTCACAAATAACCTTTCTGAATCCTTTTTGCCATGCCATAGTCAGCCATGAAGAATAGCTAATAATTCTGGTAAGAGTTTATCAGCAAACCCAACAAAACCAGTAAAACCACCCACCCAAACTCCATTACAGTCTCTAATTAAAGTATTAAACCCCCCATCCCAGCTGGTCCTGGGTTACCAAATTGCAAGTACAAACAAAATGAAAAATGAAATGCACCAAAATGTCACATTCGGCTGACCAACAATGTAAAATTTGATTTGCTCTCGTTTCCTCTATAAAAACAATTGAAGGAATTTTGTAACGGTTCTGCTTGATGCTGCTTAATACTCAGGACATTTTAGGATTTGGGTATTAATAATTATTTTATGAATTAGTTTTATGATTTTTCTTAAAATAATTTCAATTTGCAAAATATAATTCTTTGCAATAGTAATAGTGATACGAAAACGAAGGTATTATAAACAAAAACACGCAATTATGTCTCATAGTCATTGATCTTTAGTTAAGGTTTTCAAATCAGTAAGAAAACGGCAAAAGTTATTTTTTTTTTTCTCAAACTATGTTTATGCTAGTAGGCTTTCTCAATTATTGCTAATTAGTTATTACCCCTTGTAACTTTACCCTTTGCTGGGGTATGTCAAAGAAAATGTTCATGGATATCTTTTTGTAATCCATTAAGAGATTTATGTTGATTTGAGAGTATCTAAGAATATCTGGACGTAGGAATACTCTAACAAAAGATTTAGAATTCATTAGGCATTTAGGCACATAACTCTTGAATCCTCTGGAGATAAGGAGAAATTTTCAAAATAAAGTTCATCATTCGAAAGATAAATTGTGCATATTCGTTCCATACTTATAGCGGACCCTTTGTAGGAAAATAACAACTTCATTACCAGATTTTTAAAGAAATAGCATTTATAGAGAGGTCCAAAAGCTGAAATACAAGCAATAGGTAGTAGCCATAGAAATATAGTTTCACTGATCTATTGGGAATACACAGCTTGAGATTAAATTTGCAGCATTCGTCTTAAAATCAACTTAAAATTAAAGGATATTGATTGAAAGAAGACCTTGTTTTCTTTTAATCATACCTTATTTTCTAAGATTCCAGGCATATCCGTAGAATGGTAACGACAAAACCAACTTGCTAGCAGACACTCCCCTACCAATCCATTGCCTGATACTAAAGTCTGTGTTTGCATCACTTGAAGGGTCATACAAGGCTGCATGTGCGGCAGTAAAATTTGCCCACTGAGGCATTTAGTAGTCATAAGCCATAATCCAATATTCTTGTTGTATTTTGAGGGCCCAGGGGGAGGGGGAGGGGGAGGGGGGTGTGGTTCACTAGAATCCTTCTGATTGCCAGTGTTTCTAATAAAAAGTGTGCCCTTATACCCAAAAAAAAAGAAATAAAAAGTGTGCCTTGGTCCAATTTCATTAAAACAATGGGAAAATTCTAAGAATCCACATAAATTGTCAAGATTATTAAAACATAGTGACATTAACTCATGCTTCACACACAAAACTAATAAACAATCACTACCACTAATGGCTGAAATATTTTTTACTTTAGCATGCAAAATATATTGTGCCTTCAGCAGTCTTATTCTCTAATTACATATACCTGGCTTCTATTATTGATGAAAGTTTGAAAAAAGGTTTCAACTTTTAACTTCAATATCTAATACAAGAGGGGAAAAACAAAAGACTTATTACATATAACATGAAATACAAGTAATTTGTCTCTTCATTGGCCTTATTATTTTTACAAAGTAAACTAATTATATAATAGCATCAGCCTCTGAGCTGAGTCTTTGGCCTTCGTATTTTATGATCCCCAAGCATTAGAAGCTGCAAGTACAATAAAAGATAATCCTTTAATTAGGAAGTTGAAATATCGAAGAACTGAAATTATGGATACTCTACGATAAAAGATCTTTAGAAAAGCTAGTTTTCATTTTTTTTTATTGTGCTGAAAAAAAAATTATTTGGTGAATGTGACTGCAATATATTACACCACATAATCATAATGGATTAATGGCATACAGTTCTCTTTAAAAAAAATTGGTGAATGTGATCTTAATGTCTCAATACTCACTTTTTTCCGCGTTATTTGGTGAAATCTTAGAAATTCAAATAATAATAATTCTATATTCATGTACCTAGCTCGCAAATATACCTAACTCAAATATTTAAAATATCCTACATGCTCAAGAAAAACGACGTTGTACTAAACACCATTCTAGAGATATATGTATGCGTTGACAAAACGCTATCTGATTCTCATTCCCTTAAATTTATTTTTCTCCTCAAGAAATACTTTTTTTTCTTTCTATTTAACGATGTTCTATTTAATCGCAAGAAAATTGGGATATAGTAGCAGAACATAAAACAAAGATTCATAGTACTCACCGGTTTTAGAAAGTGTCCAATTGTCGTCGAATCCAATTTGCCAAGCAAAATATCCAAGCAATCCTTTTCCTTTGGCATAAGTCACCTTTGCAGAGACACTCTGAGTATCATCATAACCAATCCATGTTGTCCCAGAATAACAATAATCTGTGACGAACGTGGAGTTATAAAGAGTCTGTGCCCCGCTCTGACTATTTATGATTTCCCTGATGTCCCCGTACCCTATGGATCCATCTCCAGAAGAAGTTGCAGCTGCACCATTAGCGGGAGCAAACAATCCATGGTTATTAGCATCCACCAAAAGCCAGGCATAGCCATAAAATGGCAACCCCAGTGCTATTTTATTTGCGGGCACTCCTAGTTGAATCCATGATGTGACCCCTTCATCTCCACTGAATTGGCCTTGTGGGTTTTCCAATGGTGCAGGTGGCTGTGTCAGTGTTGGGTACCCACCTGGTGTGAAAAGGTCATAGACCATGACGTTGACCCAGTCAAAGTTGTTGGCAATGTCTTGAGCAGGGTAATATTCCAATGGAGATATCTGATCAGAGCCAGCCACTGCTGCAGTTAACAGCAATGCTGAGTTGCCAGAGGTATTAGACTCTTCATCAATAGCTGCACGCCACTCGCTGAGGAGTAACCCAAGGTTGGTCTTGTCTGTGTCTGAGGAAGGGTACTCCCAATCAAGATCAAGGCCATGGAAGTTGTTGTTTCTGGCTACTTGTATTGAAGAATCTATGAAGGATTTTCGGGTGCTGGCTTGGCTAGCCATGGCAGAAAAAGCTGGCGCCGGAGAAGGATCTCCACCACCACCTATGGATAGAAGGGTTTTCACTGAAGGGTTCTTTTGCTGGACAGTTTGGGTGAAGGTTGAGAAGGATGGTGCGTTGGATGAAGAAATGGTGACTTGGTAGGTGTTGTTATCAAGGTCCGCAAATGCACAAAAGAGATGAGTAAAATAAGAGGAATCAATGTCAGAAACATCAGGCCCGACGCCTGAATACCAATATCCTCCTTTCGCTGCAGCTTGTGCAGAGGAGAAATTGAGTTGGAGCACGACAAGGATTGTGAAGATCAGAAATGAAAGCTTTTTGGAGTTAGCCATTGTGTTCTTGATTTCCTTGATGGGTGTGATGAGAAATGGAGTTTGATCAGGCATACATATATGTAGCTTCTCAATCTCAAGTAAATATATAAATTCACGCCAAGTAATGGTATGTATAAATTCAATGGGTTTGAGAAGACTAATCTTTAGTTTCCTTAAAATATATGGGTATAAAGAAAAATGAAGTTGATCATTCATGCATATTACTAGTTAATTTATTAATGCAAGTTACGTACGCAAGTGAATGGATTTGAAAATTCTAACAATCAGAAGATAAGTTTATTGAGGGCTGTAGCTATAAGAAATTAAGAATTAATTGTAGGCATTGATATATTTTCTTATAGCAGATGCGAAAATTTGGGGTTCAATTCTATTTGTTAGAGATGTAAGGAGAAGGAAAAGAGAGAAATTTATTAGCCGTTATCATTATATAACACACTTGGTAAACTAAAAAAAATTAAAAAGACACTTAAATTACATCCTTTATTTTGTTAACTTATAATGTAACTTGTTATATTTTTTCGGGTACAATTTAAGTTGTTATATTAATTTTATGTACGGTGTATGCGAATAGAAAAATGATATTTTTACATTATTTATTTTTAAATATTATTTTTATATTATTTTTAATCATTATAATTAAGTAAAATAATAATAATAAAAATAATATAAAAAATATGATAAAAAATCATAATTAATGCGAATAAGTCAATGACGCACTGCGCCTAGGTTTCTTTCTTTGAAATCTTGTTCTGCTGGCATACGTAATTGGGAACGGGGAAACACACAAATTTAAGATTCCGTTTTCAATTATCCTAATTTCACACACACACATATAAATATTTTTATTATTTATAAGAGAATTTATCTCATTTTTTATATCTTTATATTTTAGTTTTATTATATATAAAAAAATATACATAAAAGTAATGTGTTACTAAAACTTTTCCGTCATATTTTTTCTATTTATCCACTTATCCAATGCTCCATATGATTTAGAGACAATGTCAATAAATGGATATATAATATTTTTGCTTGCACCACTTAACCTGTGAACCTCCTATTTTCCCATCCAGCATGTCAAACATAATATAATTAGAGTAGTACCATGTAGAATCCCACATATTACTAAAATACTAAAATCTAAATGAAGCGCTTATGGCAGGTCACATGCCTACACAATAATTGTCGCGAACCGATTAGAAAAGCGCTTATGAAAATAAAAAGGAAAGAGGAGGAGAAGCGCCGGGGTGTTGGGTTTGCCGCCATAATCGCTTTATCCATTAAATGGAATGGTGCAATTGACACACGAGAGATGGTCTACGTTTGAGTTCATGATTCGGGGGTTGATTACGGGTAAGGAAGGTATTAAGACTGAGTTCTAAAAATTCTATTTAATCTAATGTTATTTGCAAGTTAATTAAATTGGTCCTTTGAAAACTAAAAGAATAGAATTTTTTATTTTTATTTTGACATATCCCATTTTGTCAAGTATAATATCAAGAATGATAAATGACTAAGACAAGTAATGGGTGACTAAATAGCCATTATTTTGGAATAAATTCTAAGTCTACAACATTATATAAAAGTGGTGAATCAAAATTTTATTTTTGAAGAGAAGTAATTTTCAAAATAAAATGGCCAAATAAAAATATTATTTATAAAATAAAATAAAAAAAGCACAATGAGATTTTTTGTAGTAATTTCAAAAAAAAAATGTCTTCATGGAAAATAAAACTTTAATTCACCACAACTATGATGTTGAAATTGTATGAAATCGTTCACTTTTATTTGAATATTTTATTTTACAAAAAAAAAGTTTTATTTTAGTTTATTAAAAAAAAAAGTTGTATTTTAATTTTTATGTGGGGATTAGGCTAACGTCGTACTCCGACAAAATTCAATATAAAGTCTCAAGATTATCGGGAAGAGTGTAATTTGATCACCATTGCTCCGATCCTCTCCTAAATTTTTTCGTCATAGGCCATTGAAAATTATTTGGTTAATATGTTAATTCAAAAATAAATAAATTAAAGTAAAGCACAAGTACAAATGCATCATGATATTATTACAAGTGAAGCGATATGAAATAAAATTATTTTATACAAATATGAATGATAACAATGAAAATATAATAAACATGTAAAATTCAAGACATCAATAGAAAGTTAAAGCATAAATGAAAGGTAAAATTAAAATTAAAAAGGTAAAAAAAATAAAAAATACAAATACAAACAAACCGAGAAAGAAAAAAAAAAGAAAGAAAGAAAGAGCAGAGCTTACCTCCAAGGCGTATAAAAATGATATACTCAAAGAATTCTACACAGAGCCTCACACGTTCTCTTCAAATCGAACCTTGAAAAGCAACCCACTTGCATGGAAAAAAATTTTTACTAAAATCTCGAGCTCTTATACTTAGTATTAAACCCAAGTAAAAAAAAATTACTAAAGTTCTCGGGCTCTTATACTTTGTATTAAGCCCAAGTATATATTTTTTGGATGTGTAAACCATTGAGAAACACATCTTTATATAGGAGGCGGGGAGGGAGAAAGAGCTTGACTTTTCCAATGTGGGACTTAGACACTTTATTTTTTTCAACTTTTTTCCTTTTTTTCATTTTTTCCTTTTTATTTTTTAGATTTTCATTCACTTTTCAAGGTTTAGAAATAAACTTTATGGACAAAATTGAGTGTTCATACCTTGATTAAGTAAAAAAATAAAAAAAAAATGGATAAAATTGGGTATCAATACATTTGCCCCCTTTGTTTTACATTTAGAATAAATAAAAAACAAAGGAATTGATTCAATTTTGTCCATGAAAAGGTAAAAAATGATTCAAAGTGTCCATTAAACTTAACAAAAACAATGTAAGAAGTTTCTTATGGTATCAGTTGAAACTTAACGAAACTTAAAAACAAGGTAAGAAACTTACGGAGTTGGGTATCGTTAAGCTTAACAGAAAACAAGGCAATGGGTACGAGGACCCTAAAAAAACAATCATGCACGGGGACCCAAAAAAGGTAAAAAGCTTGCTTGAGTCGGTGTATCCATTTGAAACTTAACGAAATAAGGTAAGAAGCATGGAGTCAGTATCTGTTTTTTAACAGAAAACTTAAAAGCGATGGGTACGGGGCCCCAGTGCACGAGGACCCAAAGGTAAAAAAGCTTCAATGAGTCGGTATCCGTGAAGCTTAACAAAACAAGGTAAAGAAGCTTCTGGTCAGTTATCCGTTGAAACTTAACGAGAAAACTTAAAAGCAATGGGTACGGGGACCCAAAAACAATGGGTACGAGGACCCAAAGGTAAAAATTATGCTTGAGTCGTATTCGTGAAGCTTAACAAAAAACTTAAAAGCAAATGGGTACGGGGACCGAAAACATAAAACAATGGGTACGAGGACCCAAAGGTAAAAAGCTTCATGTCAAGTCGTATCCATTGAAGCTTAACAAAAACAAAAAAAGAAGCTTACTGGTCGGGTATCCGTTGAAACTTAGAAAACTTAAAAGCAATGGGTACGGGGACCAAAAATAATGGGTACGAGGACCCAAAAGGTAAAAAGCTTGCATGAGTCAATGTATCCGTGAAATTTAACAAAAAACTTAAAAGCAATGGGTACGGGGACCGAAAACATAAAACAATGGGTACGAGGACCGAAGGTAAAAAGCATGAGTCGTATCCGTGAAGCTTAACAAAAACAAAAAAAAAAAAGCTTTACTGGTCGGGTATCCGTTGAAACTTAACTAAAACTTAAAAGCAATGGGTACGGGGACCCAAAAATAATGGGTACGAGGAGCCAAAGGTAAAAAGCTTCTTGAGTCAATTATCCGTGAAGCTTAACAAAAAACTTAAAAGCAATGGGTACGGGGACCGAAAACATAAAACAATGGGTACGAGGACCCAAAAGGTAAAAAGCTTCATGAGTCGGTATCCATTTGAAACTTAACAAAAATAAGGTAAGAAGCTTACTGAGTCGGGTATCCGTTGAAGCTTAACGAGAAAACTTAAAAGCAATGGGTACGGGGACCGAAAACATAAAACAATGGGTATGAGGACCCAAAAGGTAAAAGGCTTGAGTCGGTATCCATCACGTGAAGCTTAACAAAAACTTAAAAGCAATGGGTATAGGGACAGAAAACATAAAATAATGGGTACGAGGACCCAAAAGGTAAAAGCTTACGACAAATTGGACATTTGTAGGTCAAGGCTAGCAAAATGAAACAAATGCACTTATGCAATGCATGCTTCGGATGTATGAGAGTATGGAAATTTTTTTTGTCTTTTTTATTTTTTTCTGCTTTTTTTGTTGTTTTTTTTTTTGTGTCTCCACAACCCCCGAGGACATGATTGCAATCATTTTCAAAGATGAACTGGAATGAGATTTATTGGCATCCTTTCATTTGTCTATTCAGCCGATGGTTGAAATGTCCAACCAGAATGACTCTTGAGGTGTGCATTAGATGTGACACATAAGAGCAAAGGAAAAACCCTTTAGATGACCTTTGAGATGACCTGGTTGTCTTTCTTCTCTAACCAATACTCTTAAAAAGCCTTGAGCTAGAAAGCTTTATGTAGTGAGCCTTGAGTCAGAAAAATTTGCACAGTTAGCCATAAGCGAAAAAGCGAATGTTCTTGAGAAAAACATCTTTTAGCAAAGTTTTGAACCAAACTCTTCTTTGACCAACCAAACCCATATTCCAATGGGATCATTGCCAATCTCTTCTTGTTCAACTTTCTCTTCATTAGATATGGTCAAAAGAAGCTTGTGACTTCCTTTTCCAGAGATTTCCATTTCTACCAGACACACTTCAACCTGAATTATCAATTGAGAATGTCATTCCCTTCATCGATTGAAACTCTAGAGCTCCTTTGGCTTGAGTTGTTTAATAAGAGATTACCATTAGATGGTTAAATTGTACTATTGTACTCATATTCACTTAACCTGAAGCATCATGTACCAGATATGCATGGATTCAACATGAAAGAGATTTACTAACTGAGAAATCTTTTTTGATTGATTTTGGGAGTATGACTACACAAAAGACATTTACAAAGAAAAAACACAAGAAGTGGAATAGTACAAAAGCCAAGAGTTTTTTTTTTTGCTTTTTTCTTCCCTTTTTTTTTTGCTCCGGTTTGGATGTGATTGATCTTTACTTGACAACTGGACATCATGACCATTGCTTTATCCACAAAAATCTACCCTCATGTATGATATCAAATGAATTTGACTCAGAGTATGTCATTTGAGAACAAAGATGTCCTAGTGTAGGTCATTTGACAACAAAAATTATCCCAATGGAAAACTTGAGAATAATTTTTTTTTTTTGCCCCAATGTAAGGTCGAATTGAACAGTGTAGAAATTTGCCCCAATATAGAGCCAAGCTGAACCAAAAGATTTGCCACAGTGTAAGGCCGAATTGAACAGTGTAGAAATTTGCCCCAATATAAAGCCAGATTGAACCAAAAGAAAACATGCCCCAGTGTAGGGGCAACTTGAACAGGGTAACAATTTACCCTAATGTAAGTCTTTTTTTTTTGTCTTTTTTTTTTAAGGAGCAAGGATTGCAAATTCAGTAAGGTATGAACCTTTTGTCTCAAAATTAAAGTCAATGAAAATGAAAACAACTCTTCATTGATCAGAATGGACTTTTTAACGCTTGTAATGTGGCCAAGGTTAGGGGTTATGAAAAGAATTGTATAAGGCTCAAACAAGTGTTTAAAGGTTAAGTGGGACCAAGGATCCTTATTCAAACTTAAACTTTGTCAATTACTTTTGCACTTTCAAGCACACTTTTCTCTTATTATTCTTTTTCATCCTTGTTCAAACTTGAACTTTGTCAATTGCTTTTGCACTTACTTTCCGCCCCTTTCACCTTTCCTTTCTTTTCTTTTTTTCATTATACTTCAAAATAGTCATCATGGCAACCAACTCCTTTTTTTTTGTGTTATCCTCTAGTGTAGAGGTGATCCTTGTTCAGGGTTTATTGAAGAAAACTTTCAAGCTCAAAATGGGACAACAATGGATAATGAATTCTTGTGAGAGATAGAGAAAGATAGCCAATCTTCATTTCAAATTTTGATTGCTCATTTTCAAAAAGTTTAATTTAGAGACAAAAGGATAATACACACTGAGTGATTATTTATTTGCTCCCTTTATTTTTTTTCTCTTTTTTTTTTTTTTTTTTGCATTTTTTTTGGGACGAAGAACACCTACCACATGGGCCTCATGACCACAAATTTTTTTCCAGAATGAAAGTCCTATAGGATCCAAACCAAAAGAAAGCAAGTAAAGGGAAGAAAAGAATGACAAGAAAGATTTGACAAGAACACGAGTGCCAAGAACATAGGAAAAAGAAATAAGGTATGCTGAGATCCATGCAAATCCATCACATTAATGCTTCAAGAAAGTTCACATAAGCTCAAAAACCAAATGATTTTAATGATTGAACAAACATGGGATCAGTACAATTAAACCATTATTTCATGGTAACAACTTGATAAACAAATCAGAATACTAGTCGCTCAGAAATTTTCCAGTGCTGGAGGACTCCAAGGTACGGTTCATTCTTGACGGTTAGAAAAATGAATCGCCACTTGATAAAACTTTCTAAGGTTGCCCCTGATCGACCATTGTAAATAATTGCTCCTATTGCAGATGGGCATGTGTAGAAACCTCCTGACAACGCCTAGTGAATTAGGTAACCGTTGTCATCCATGAGTTTTCTTGAAACCTCATTTAACTCATTCAACCTGAAGTCCACCCTTAATTGATTCAACATTTGTCCATACTTTCCTGTTCATCATTCATTTGATGCAATCTTCCCCTTTTCATTTCATTTTCAATCCTTTCACCAATTATCACAATATCTGAAAAAATCGATGACACACTTCCAATCATATGACCATAGAATGGCGTGTGTAGTGTATCAATGAACATAGTAACCATCTCTTTTTCTGACAAAGGGGGTTCCACTTGTGCAGCCATTTCCCTCCACCTCTGAGCATATTCCTTGAAGGTCTTAGCATCCTTCATAGACATACTTTGTAGTTGCATTCTATCTGGTGCCACGTCAATATTGAACTTGTACTGCTTTACAAAAGCATCAGCTAAATCCTTGAAACTCCTTATACGAGCACGCTCAAGATGTGTGTACCAATTCAAAGCTGCCCCAGTTAAACTGTCTTGGAAGAAATGGATTAACAGTTTGTCATCATGAACTTGTGAAGCCATCTTGCGAATGTACATTATCAAGTGATTCTTTGGGCAAGTAGTCCCCTTATATTTGTCAAAATCTGGGACCTTAAACTTCGGAGGAATCACTACATTCGGGACAAGACAAAGTTGTGAGGCATCTAGAAGACCATAACTACTTGCTCCTTCTATGGCTCGAAGTCTTTCTTCAAGAACTTTTAATTTTTCCTTGGATTGAAGACCTTCAGTTGAAGGGTTTAGTAGAGAAGTACCAGCGATCTTATGAGGGAAAAACTGTGGCATGTAGAAATGAGGTTGGGCCTGAGTCGAGCTTTGTGGCCCTGAAGTAGGTATTACAAATGATGAGCCGCTCTCAAGAGGGTTGGTAATTTGTGACGGCATAAAATCAGGGGGAAGGCCATAAGGTGGAATGGAAACGGGATCTGCGAGGAATCACTTGTTGGTATTTGGTGAGATCCTTGAGTCTTGTTTGGAGGGTTTGAAGTTGTTGTATTTGTCGGTTGCTTGCCCTCAAGAGTATTGGTGGCTAATGGTGGCGCATAACCAGGTGGAAGGTCATATGGTGGGAATGAAGATGCATGTGTTTCAGGATTATTTGAGTAAATGGTGAGTGGCATCATGGCCCCTTGAGAGGTGACATTTGGATATTGCCAAGGAATTGGTGTAAAGCTAGGCGGGTGAAGGTGTGGCGAAGGATCATCATTTGCCCTTGAAGGAGTCCCTCTGTATTCTTCGTTCTTTTTTAATTTCCAAGATCTTGGCCATTTGTTCCTTTAGTGACTTACTTCACTTCTCGACTCTTCTTGTAATCGACCAGTTCATCCATGACTCTTGATTAAGAACGAGTCCTATATGGGTGTCGTAGAGACAGTTTTCCTTTAGTATTCATTATTTTTTTTATTAGAAAATATGAAAAAGAAAAAGAAAATGCAAAAATAAACCATGCATGTAGAGACATGATCTAAAGCAGCAAGCGATATTGAATCGATATCTTCACAGGATTGGACCACATATGCAAATGCAAGATAAAAGAAAACAACAAAAAGTTAGCAACTACAAAATAAAAGACAAACAGAAATTTCTCATGTGTTAGAGGAAAATGGGTACCTAATCTTGGTACCCGTTCAGCAGGATAAGTTCTATAGACGATGGTAGCTCTAAGATTATATCTACAAGTGAGAGCTTTGGTTCTAGACCCCTATCGGACAAAAAGTTCCCCAAATTGTCCCTTGCTGTCACCAACACTTTGGCTAGCAAGAGTCCTCCATCCTCACCCATGATAGGTTACAAGCGGAAAGAGTTCAATTTGAGCGAGGGGTTTTCATGTGCCTAAACGGAGACCAAAGTCCCCTACAAAGCAACACTACTTCACCCTCTATCTAAGCCTACAAGGTCTTGAGCTCGGGTATAGAGCTTTGTGTGTGCAGTGTACATGAGAGAACTTTATTTACAAAGCAGAAATATAATACATATAATGCAAACAAAATATACAATAATATGAAACAAATAACAAAATAAACAAATAAAACAAAAATGGACCAACATAATTAAAGAGCAAATCACATGAGATTAAAATAAGGTTTAACCCTCTAATGTCCCTGGAGTCGGCCAATTGTCGAAACCGTAAGAAAGCGCCATAAAAATAAAAAGGAAAGAGGAGGAGAAGACCTCGGGGTGTTGGGAGTCGCCACCAATCGCTTTATCCATTAAATGGAATGGTGCAATTGGACACCGAGAGATGGTCTACGTTTGAGTTCATGATTGGGGTTGATTACGGGTAGGGAAGGTATTAGCACCTACACCGTCGTTCTAAACGTTACTTATTTAATCTAATGTTATTTGCAAGTTAATTAAATTGGTCCTTTGAAAACTAAAAGAATAGAATTTTTTATTTTTATTTTGACATGTCCTATTTTGTCAAGTATAATATCAAGAATGATAAATGACTAAGACAAGCAATGGGTGACTAAATAGCCATTATTTTGGAATAAATTCTAAGTCTACAACATTATATAAAAGTGGTGAATCAAAATTTTATTTTTTGAAGAGAAGTAATTTTTAAAATAAAATGGCCAAATAAAAATATTATTTATAAAATAAAATAAAAAAAGCACAATGAGATTTTTTGTAGTAATTTCAAAAAAAAAAATGTCTTCATGGAAAATAAAACTTTAATTCACCACAACTATGATGTTAAAGCGTATGAAATCGTTCACTTTTATTTGAATATTTTATTTTACAAAAAAAAAAATTTATTTTAGTTTATTAAAAAAAAGTTGTATTTTAATTTTTATGTGGGATTAGACCATGGTACTCTGGCAAAATCCAATATAAAGCGCTCAAGATTATCGGGAAGAGTGTAATTTGATGGCATTTCGATCCTCTCCCAATTTTTTTCGTCATAGGCCATTGAAAATTATTTAGTTAATATGTTAATTCAAAAATAAATAAATTAAAGTAAAGCACAAGTACAAATGCATCATGATATTATTACAAGTGAAGTGATATGGAATAAAATTATTTTATACAAATATGAATGATAACAATGAAAATATAATAAACATGTAAAATTCAAGACATCAATAGAAAGTTAAAGCATAAATGAAAGGTAAAAATAAAATTAAAAAGGTAAAAAAAATAAAAAAATAAAAATACAAACAAACAGAAAGAAAAAAAAAAGAAAGAAAGAGACAATACCTCCAATGCGTATAAAAATGCTATACTCAAAGAATTAAGCCTCACATGCGTTATCTTCAAATCGAACCTTGAAAAGCAACCCACTTGCATGGAGAAAATTTTTCTAAATTTTCCTCTTATACTTAGTATTAAGCTCAAGTAAAAAAAAATTACTAAAGTTCTGATTTCTTATACTTTGTATTAAGCCAAGTGTATATTTTTGGATGTGTAAACCATTGAAACACCTCTTTATATAGGAGGAGAGGAGGGAGAAAGAGCTTGACTTTTTCAATGTGGGACTTAGGCACTTTATTTTTTTCAACTTTTTTCCTTTTTTTTTTTATTTTTTTATTTTTTTAGATTTTCATTCACTTTTCAAGGTTTAAAAATAAACTTTATGGACAAAATTGAATGTTCATACCTTGATTAAGTAACAAAAATAAAAAAAAGCACAAAATTGAGTATCAACAACCACTAACAGGTAACAAGTAAAATGCTTATAACACATCACTTATAAGACATATTTCTTCACATTATGTTAGCTGATAAAATCAAAGTAGAGATACATAAAAATTGAGGTAAGATAAATTGTAATTAAATTATAAATATTTTATAAATATAAAATTATACGTATATAAATATATATATATGTTATTATTTTAATATATCTTATTTTACGCGAGATGTTTGTTTCATTTTTTGTACAATTATAATTTTTTATATATTTTTTACATTATTTTTTATATTATTAATTATATTTTTTTATTTACTCTTTCTCTTAATTAATCATAATTATTAAAAAATAATGTAAAAAATAGTGCACATAAAAAAAATTGATGTATTAACGTTATTTTTCTTTTTTTATGATGCTCCGAAGTCCAAACGAAAGAATAAGCTGAGCGCGTGATAGAGGCAAATGATTTCCGTACCTATGTTGAGCGCGTCTATACACGCGCGTACCATTTCTTTCTTCAGCTTTTGCCTGAGCTCGAAGCGCAACCTCTCTCGCTCGTCAATGGCCGCGTCCTCTGTTCGAATTGCCGTCGTTGGTGATGTGGTAATGCATCTTTCCATCTCAACCCTTGTTCATTTCACTTCACTGTTACTTGTTGCTGTTCCAATTTCCAAAACCCAACTTCATATTTTTACTGAAAACTTGCTAATTTTGGAACGATTTCCATTATCATCCGTATCTCGCTCATTTCCCAAACAAGTTCTAATTTTTGGATTTCTGAAGCATGATTGCTGGAACTTAGAAGAAGATTCAAAGGCACTTGAGTTGTTGCAGGTACTTTTCTCCATTCTGCCTGCGTCTTTCTATTGTTGTTCCTGTTGATGAAAGATTTTTGCATATATTGACTACATTTTGCTGCCAACCCACATGCGGTTTGATTCAATCCTTGGTGGGGTGGGTTCAATGTTTCCCTTCAATATCCCTGTACGTGTGAACCCCAAATAATAATAATAAGATGAAAATTATAATTTTGATTAGGAGAAACAAAAAAAGTAGTGCGAGGCTGTTAGTTTTCAATTTTCATAAGATGTTAGGAAATCTTACATTGTTGTGAAATACAAATTTCAAGTACTATAGAGGAAAATGGTTCTTAGTTGATTCTTATTATTATTTTGTCCTTGGTTTTGAAGATTAGGTTTTTTAGTCATTTAGCTAATACTGAAGTAACCCGTGCAAGGTATCTAACTTCCAAACCCCTTAAACACCAAAACTTAATACTGGGTTATTATGAGTCAGGCCAATTATATATTATCCTGGTAGAAAGTGGATGGATGTCTCTGGAGTCTACCAGAGATTGCCAGATTGGTTGTATGTGGATAGGCATATTTCAGTTTAATTTTGATGTTTTACCTGCTTAGATCCATTCACTATAGAGGACAAATACAGACATTCTTAAATTCCTATTTTCTGCCACTTGGCCATAGCTCAAGTGATAACAGTGGAGTGGGGTGGGGTTAGGTAGGTTCCATTCCCATGTAAACTAAAATAAATAAAATCCTGTATTCTGACGTTAAGGAGTCTCCTGCTGTAATCATAAAAGTTAGTAAGATGCTAAAATGAACTGGCTAGCTAGTAGCTATTTAATATAGAAAGAGTGCAAAAGAAAGTTATATAAGATTAAATAAAGCTCGGTTAGAGATTTGAGGATAATCCAAAAGCTTATAGCCTTTGTTTGGGAACAAAATGAGAAGAGATAAAATTGAAGTAATAAAAATAAGGGGAATCAAAATGAAAAATCAGAAAATAATTTTCTCACCTCTTGTTTGGATATCATATGAACGAGGATAATGAAAATGAAGAGAAAATTGTGAAATTACATATTCATCCATCATTAATTTCTATTGAGATGATGCTTTAGAAGAATAAGTATGTGATTGATAGTACATATTCATCCATCATTAATTCCAATTTTCTTTTCATTTTTGAGTGATTGGTTTTGGTGAAATTATGGTTCAATGTTCCTCTTTTTTATTCTTCCCATAATCTTCTCAATTTCCATACTAGATAATATAACTTTCACCCTTAATTTTCATTCCTCCCAAAATCAGTCCTTCCATTTTCGCATGTTCCAAACAAAGTGATAGTGCGTGCAAACATTTGTGATAGAGAAGCCAACAGAGAATGGTGTCGTGCCATTTAAGTATAAACGCCCTAATTGAATTAATCATATATGCTATATGGTTTTATGCACTGAGTTTCCTTTATGTTAATTTATGTTGTTCTATCTCTTTCTTGAATTTATATCAACTTATTTAATAAGCCTTTAGATGTATTTCCCATCTATCAATCTAATCTGGACCTATATTGAAGTGCAGCCAGATTTGGTGCTGTTTACAGGCAAGTCTCATTGTTACTGCTTATCAACCTATCACATGATGGTGATTTTTCTTAAATGCATTTAAGTGCCTTTGCTTCCTCATGGGCTATTCTAATTGGTGTGGAAATAGCTGGTGTGCACCTATGAAAAATCTGCATCCGTATTGAATACTGAATGCCACGGCATTGCACTGTTGCACATCTAAGTAACTCAGGAGGCAGGAGTGTTCCTTGTATTTATGATTAGCAATTAATAGCCAGACACTTGAATAAATCAGCATGTCAGTTTGCCAAGTTTATGTCCTGTTAATTTATCTTCATTGTGTTACCGATAAGATTTATCATGATTTATTTATTATATGACTTATCCCTCATTGTTTCCTTCCTTTATTCAATTGTCCTGTATTGAATTTTGTTAGGTGATTTTGGTGATGAAAATGTTGAAGTCGTTCAGAGTGTTGCAAATCTTGAATTTGCTAAAGCAGTTATATTGGGAAACCATGATTCCTGGTTTACTGAACAGTTTTCTGGAAGGTGAAGTTTACATGTTTGTGCTGTAGTCATTCTGCATCTATGTCTGGATAAGTTTACTTTGTGGAAAGGTTCTGGTTGTTAAATTCTTTCATGAGACTTAATAAGATTTCTTTTCTTAATTTTCGGATCGGATACAAGGACAATAAATTTACACTGTGATCAAGCACATCTTTCACTCTCTCTCTCTCACTCCCCCCTCCCCCTAACACACACACACAATCCTGTCCATCCCAATCTTTCTGGAAGTACAAGTAAGTTTGTTCTTGTCAGTATGTTAATTACATAATTTGCTTGAAGTTTGTTTTCTGGCCAGTATGTGTTAGTTGCAAGTGCTGATTAATCCAAGTTTAAACTAACACTTCGATTTAAATGTTAGCGAGAAGGATAAAGTTCAGCTTCAGCTAGAATGGTAAGCTTATCATCTATAAGGATTCTATTCATTCTGGGAATTTTTTATCTCATCTATTAATGTGACTTTGTGCATGTTTAGCTTAAGAGGATATTCCTGATGAAAACATGTTGTTACTATCTGTTGCTGAAATGATTTTATAATGCTATGGGTGAAGTAATATGTTCATTAATTTATCAAAAGAAAAATTGTAGTAGTGATATGATGGGCCATTTTCCTAGCCCATTAAAGTTTTAAAAGAGATTTTAAGATGCCAATGATGACTTTTTTACTGTTCAAGAAACTTATCAAGAGTAGAAGTTACCAATTAGTGAGGGGGAAAGTTGACTCCCCCTGCCCGGGCCAATCATGGCACATTTCCTTCATAGATCTCTTATAATACTGTTATTTTTTATAGATCTCCTTAGAAAATTTATTGATAAGTGAATATATTACTATGACACTCAGCCTTGGCAAGGAGCATGTGGCTTATCAACGTTTGGACTTCCCTCTGATAAAAGTGAGTGTTGTTGGTGGACGACCATTTTCTGGTGGGGGTAAACCGTTATTCCGGAAAAAACTTCTGTCTGCAAGGTTTGTACTGTAGCAAAAGCTATTATAGACAATTCAATTCTCAAAAGGCTCAAATGCCTATTAATGTTTTCAGCTTTCCACCTTTGCTTCTAATGCCTACAAAGTAGAGTTAACTTTACCTCTTTGCTCTAATTACGCAATCACTTCAAAAGAATGTTTTACAATTTTTCCAGCAGTTGGTCATAGTGTTATGTTCTTATTCTTCTAATGCATTTTTCATATCTAACAGCCATCTTGTATTGACTCATTTAATTGTCCATTCTTATCATAAGGCATAAGCTACAGTAAAAGTAGAGTTTGATGGCCTCTTGTGCCTTGTCAAGGAGATCATGTTTGTGGTGTTTTACTATTACTAAAGTTGCCATATCTCAAAATCAATTAGATAAATTTGAGCTTTGTCTTAGATATGGAGTGAAAGACATGGATGGGAGTGCTCAGAGAATCCAGAAAGCTGCTCTTGGCACACCAGAGGATCATTTTCTTGTATTACTTGCACATAATGGACCCACAGGTGCAACAGCGTCTCAAATTTAATATCAGCTCTGGTGGTGCTAGTTTGTCACATCTAATACAAACAGTGATTTTTTAATTTAAACTTTGTGTAGGCCTTGGTTCTGGTTTGAATGATATATGTGGAAAAGATTGGGAATTTGAGGGTGATGGTGATCATGGTGACCCAGGTAATATATACTTCAGAGCTTGGCTAGTTAAAGATATTCCCTTTTGTGGTTTTGGCAGTCAGAAATCACATCAACTGTCAAGACTGGGATTTTTTAATGCTAAATAATTGGTTCTTTCATTTCATATGCTTGTGTATGTTCTTCCCACATATCAAATTGTAGTAGTGATTCTGCTAGCCCTTTTCAGTTTTGGTGGAACTGTACCTTAAGATGCTAAGTGTGATGGAGATAATGCAAGCCTGGGACACGGGATACCGTTTTTAACCTAGTTTATTATGTTTGTATAACAGATCTAGCACACACAATATCCTTGCTAAAAGAGAACAATAAAGTTTCTATTCCATTGGTTGTGTTCGGTCACATGCACAAAGAGCTGGCCTATGGCAACGGCTTTAGGAAAATGATTGTAGTTGGCACTGACAACACCATATACTTGAATGGGGCTATTGTTCCAAGGGTCAAAAGGTTGGTTGATGAAGACAAGAGAAACTTGGACGA
This sequence comes from Ormosia semicastrata, assembly GCA_029884595.1. Classification (NCBI taxonomy): domain Eukaryota; kingdom Viridiplantae; phylum Streptophyta; class Magnoliopsida; order Fabales; family Fabaceae; genus Ormosia; species Ormosia semicastrata. The sequence continues at coordinate 20,006,243 of JAQQTO010000043.1, forward strand.
TAGAAGTGCTCTTTCCTCACCAGAGGCAAAAGGTACAACAAGAGCCTTTACTTTAATTGAGATTTTGGAAGGAAGAGTTGTTAAGATTGCAGAAAGTTGGGTCTCAGTTGTCGAAGATAGGACCACGTTAGAAGAAGAGCACATATTATTTGAAGGCAGTTAAGATCTTCGTCCTCCACGTTTTGGTTCCTGCTTCAGTCACATCGTATTTAATGCATAGATGAATACAGCCCGAGGTGAAATATGCTTTGATACATATTCCTTATCTAGATGAATACATCGTATTTAATGTTAACACTACTGTGTAGAATTGACATATGCTTTGATACTAATACCTTATCTAGTTATCTTGAAGGTGATTTATGACTTGTATCAGTCCTTTTGCATGTCCTTGTACATTTGGATACATGTTGAATGATATGGGTCTATTGTATTATCCAGGATGTTCCATCTGCCATCATGGTGCATATTCTTTTTAACCTGGCTTTGTCTCATGTGGTGCCATTTTATTATCCAAAATTTTCTTTCTTTTGCAAGTACTGTACACGGACTCTGCTGTTGATACTGGACTAGATCATTTTCACGTTTGCTTTTTCTGGTCCCAAGCGGTGCTTTGGCAAATGGTTGGGATCCCTGATCCCATTTGGTCATGAAATGCCTTCCATGACTTTAAGCTCCAAAGTAAAGGATAAAGAGGGCTGTGACACTGAAGGTTGACCAACCTTTTAATGATTTGATGCTCTGGCTGTTTCATCTTTATTTTTTTTTCCTTTTGATTAAGTTACAAAAAGGTTTCACTCACATGAAAGAAATGACCCATTTCCTAGACTTCCTCGATTAACCATGCAATTAGTGAATGACATATGACACGAATACCATTTACTGCAATGTTATATAGATTCCTTTCTGTTGTCAACACTAGCCAGAGTCATACATAGCATAGCGTCTCCCTTCTCACTATATATTCTAAGATAAATACTTGCATAAATCTACTATACCAAATTTGGATGCATTAAATTAACTATATCATTAATTATAATAAATATTTATTTATTAATAATATGATTGGTTTAATAGACTTAAGTATATTATGTTTATGCAAGCATTTCTTTTATTTTAAGCTGAAAGTGTCCAGTAATATTATTTGGTGTTGTCTTTCTCTCTTGCTTTCTTCAGGACTGGTGCACCGAATTCCAAGCAGTCTATGGGCTTTTTTTGACTCATCCTGTCCCTTTACAGCCATTGGATATCAGAAAATAAAGTGAAAAAGAAAACTTAAAGTAACCGTAAGCACTTTCCTGGGTAACCATTGACATTGATTCTGACCATGTTAAAATCTGTTATTGACTTTATTGTATAAATTTGGGCCACCATTTTATAAGTGTGTAGTGAATGTGACAGCAAATGCCCCACCATGTTGGCCTTACTTTAATGTCCATTCATATTTGATAGAGGCCTCTGATTCATTGATCTATATCTTTCTCCTCATAAATTTGAGAGAGCATTAACATTATTCCTTCACTTATTAGGATTCCTACTTTTCTATCCTAGAGGTCCCTCCTCTTTAAGATTAGTCTATCCTCTTAAAGATTAGTCTATTAAATTTCTCGTCACCTGCGTATCTAGCTTTCCTACCATAAAGCCAACATTTTGATCTATCTACTATTTTCCAAATTTTAACAAGTCTTTTATTCTCTATAAGCCCAATTTTAACTTCACCTACCATCCGAGCAAAGGGAGGTTGAAACTTGCTAGCAACACAAAATGCCCACTAAAGTAGGTATTTCGTTTTGCTTCGACATAATTGGATAGTTACTATTAGAATTCTGAATGTGTTAATAAAAAAGAATTCTGAATTTTGTACGTTATTTTTTTTAGCATTATTATTTGAGTTTTGGTATTGAGTGCAATACGCTCAAACGCCTCATAGCACATCCTTTATTTTTATAAAATTTCATTATCTTAAAAAAAAGAATTTAAATTTAAATTTTGTTAAAAAGTACTTGTTAAGGAAATAAAAATAAAAAATTTTAAATAGAAAAAGTAATTTTTTAAAAATTGTAATATATTATTTTCATTTAAAACTAACTCTAAAGAGGAAAACGAAAAGAAAATTAAAAAAAGGAGAATAAGTCTCTTTGTTTGGGAGTTTAAAAGCAGATTGGAAGGGAAAAGAAGTCATGCAAAACTATTTTCTCTTTCTTCCCTCAAAAGCCTAATGTTTAGTCCTCCAAAATTAGGGTAAAATGAAAAAATAAATTTTTTAATAGAGTCAATAAATAAAAATTTATGTTTCATTCATTTATAATTAAATCACAAACAAGTGTAAGAAAGTAGATTATGACACAGATAAACTTTACTTATAATATCATAAGTTTAAATATTAAAATTAACGTTTTAAGAAAAAATTTACTTAACTATCATTCTCGATCGGAGGTTAATCTCACAATAATATTGTGACACCTTAGTCAAAGACCAAAACTCACAAACAAATGTAATGAAATTCCATTTTATTTCTTTACTTAAGAGAAAAATAACTTTGTTTCATTTCTTTTTTATCCTTTCCGACTTATCTCCACATATTCTATTTCATTCTATTAACGAATAAATATCAAAATACAAATTCAAATTTCTTAACAAGTGTCTTATTAAAACTTTTTAAAATTATCTCATTTAATCTACTAATATTACTTTGTCATTTTAGGAGAAATAGGCACAATTCTCTATAACTTACATTTTGTGCATGAGATATCACTTCTTGCACCCATTATTGTGTTTAATTTTCTCTTTAAATAATGCTATATTATGAAATAAAATAAAATCATTTAAATTTATAAAAAAAACTGTAAAATTTGCGATTCTATACATAACTACTTTTGTAGAGAAGTTGTGATGTGAAAAGTTCTGTAAAAAAAATTATGGTGGACAATAAGCGTTCTCCTTATCATTGTGTAGCAAGCTCTTTCCATACCACTTTATTACTATCAAGTCCCTTTAAATGCAGTTCCTATCACTTATAAAACCTTTTATTTTGGGAGGTGCTGGTACCCTTTATGTAGGTATAATGACTGATATCTCAAGCTCAAGGAAGAGAAACGTTGGTCGTTCGTATGTATAACTGTTTGAAGCTAACAAAAAGATAAGGGCCTTTAAAATCGGTACTCATCCGATCAAAATGTGTCATTTATATTTATTTATCAGATAAATTTTTATTTTAGTTGACTTTTATTTAATTTTTTATTTTAAGTTTAATTTCAATTTTTAATATTATAAATTCTAATTTTTTAAATTTTAACTTTGTATTCTACAATTCTTATTTTTAAAATCTTCATTGATTATGTTACCTAACTTATAAAAATAAATAAATAAATCATACGATCAAAAGTATATATATAAACCAACATATCAAATTATAGGTTGTTATTAATAAATAATTTTATAAAATTAACTAATAATATTATATCAAGTTAGCAGACTATGGATACTCTTTAATAAATGAGGATATCAAAAGAATTCCCCAAAGATAATCACTTGAGCTACATAATTAAGTTTGTACTTATGTATTTGAATCTTCTAAATTTAAAAAAAACACTTTAAAAAGTTAAACATAGTTAAATAATAATTGATTAGGAAAATCAATCACTTTACCTCATTTAATCATTTTTTCTTCAGCCAAGAACTGAGCTTTCCTGTTTTTCTTCGATAAAAAAAAAATTGTGTTAATACCACAATTCACCATGACCAACCTGAAGAATAACATGCTAATTATGTCGAACCAGGTTTCTTAACGGCTGATAGCAAGTTACCAAAAATTGGTTAGCTTTGTAATTATGTGAAAGCATAGTAGGACCATTAAAGAATTTGATCAATTATCCATCCCCACTGCAGGCAAATCAAGTGTCATCGTTTGGTAAAACGTTGAGGTTTCAAACAAAGAAGTTGACACGGCACTCTTTTTTTTATTTATTTATAATACTCTATATTTCCACCCTTAGGTAATCTTTGAAAAGTTGTTAAATGTTTATTAATAATTAATTTTCATAATAATTATTTAAAGTCTATTGAATAATCAATAATTAATAAATAATTACTAAGTAAACAAAATATATGTTTAAATAATTATGTGGAACAATTTCTACAATTGGAAGAAGAATAGTAAAATTGAATATCTGTAATTACTCTTCATCTCACTTTTTTCTTTTTTTTTATAATTACTCTTCATCTCACTTTTCAATTTCTTAATATCTACTAAGCTTTATCTTTATTAAGGAGTCACTTAGGCTATGTTTGGGAGGGAGAATTAGAAAGGAATGAGAAGGAAGGGAAATGTTTAGAATTGAGAAAACTTTGTTTGGGAGTTTTAAAAATAAGAGGGAAAGGAAAAGAGGATTTTAAGAACTCTCCAAAATCCTCACATTTCGGTTCCCCCAAATTGGATGATTTTGATGCAAAATTATCCATTTGTCCTTCATCCAAAATCCTTCTGAGCCTCGTCTCTGCGCTCTCCAATCTCCACCATCACTGCGTCTCTCCGGTCTACTCTCCTCTCTCCGCTTGTGCTCGTCGACGCCGTCTCTGCCTCTCATCAACAGTAAGTTCTCTACCTCCCTTCTCTGTCTTCCACCTTGAAAAATCAAACCAAACCCAACCTCTACCTCAAACCTTTCCTCCGCTATCACCACCTCTAACAGCACGAACGGCGGCGTGGAGACGAGGGAGCCAGCGGTGGCTCACGGGTTGACGCAGCGGTGTTGCGATGCAGATCCAAGGGTGGTCAGATCTGGTCAGATCACGGTGTTGCGGCCTCATAGGGTGGGCCCCGTGGGGGTTTGTTGTCGAGGTCCCATAGGACTACGACCTTGTTGTGTTTGGGGGCGTAGATTCCTTGTGGGGTTTTCACCATGTCGATTTCTATGGGTGCGGAAGCGGAGGAGCAGCAGCAGGCTCTGATGGTTTTGGTGGGGCGTTGTTTTGATGATGAGAATGGAAGTGAGAGTGTGGTTCTGAAATTGGGAAGGAAAAGCGAACAAGGAGTTGGGTGTGAGTCAAAGTGTGCTACATTTGCATTGCGGAGTGTGTGGGAATTCATGCTTTGCTACCTCACATTCGCAATTTCTTTGAGTTTCTTGGCTTCTCAGGATTTGGATATTCTTTAATTTGGGATTGGGATATAGATAGATAAGGTCCCCAGTAAAGTGGATGAAAGGACCTTTTCGCTTCTGCATCCGGAAGAAGAGATGAAGTTACTCGACCTCAAAGATTTTTTTTTGTTTTTTACTTCAATATTTTTATAAAATATTAATTATATTAATTTTTTTAATAAAAAATAAAATAGTAAAAATATATCTTAAACCCTCAATTTCATTCCTTTATAATATTTTATACTTCCAAACAAAGATAGATAAATCTTTCTTTTTTTTTTCCTTTATTTTCCTTTAAATTATTTTTCTTCCTTTCCTTTTAAACTCTCAAACACAGTCTTACAGGTAAAGGTCTTTTTGCCAAGCCCATGGGATGAATCCTACGTTTATAAATAAAAAATAAAAAAATCTGTTTAAATAAAAAAAATGAGTATTCAAATAAATTTTAATTTAAAAAATGAAAAAGATAAACAAGGAATGTCTGACTCTGACATATTTGACCCTCCACTCTCCTGCTGCCACACTTGCCCTCTCTCTTAGAAGATCCTGTGCTGCCTTTGACCGAATTTGAACCGTCCATTTACTCTGTTACGTCTTGATCTTCTTCCCTTTGTTATCGGTCCTGTTATTAACCGGCACTTGTTTTTAGGATAAATCAAGGATTTTGCTAACAAAGTGTATGCAAAACCCTTACTCAAATCCTTCTATTGAACTTACTTCTAACCAAATACCAAAACTACCCCCAGCTAGGTTCTCCCTTCAAAATTCAAATACCATATTTGGATCCTGTTCGTTGCATCAGTTCACACTTCAGACTTGTTCTCATGCCATATTATTTTGCGAGAAACATTTACGGTGTTTTTAAATTTTTTAAAAGTATTGGTGTTCCATGAGTAGATGTCATTTATTTATTATTAAAATAAATTAATGATCTTAATTTATTATTTGTAACTTATATAATAAGTAATAAGCATGGTTCTTCTTATACATACAATAAAATTTACCGATTTTATGTAAATAATTATACATACATTTTTTTATATATTTTAACTAATAATATTTACATAAATAATAATATTTAAAAAAATTAATTAACCAATTATAAAATATAAAATTGATTGAAGCACTAACGACACCTTATTTGGCATTATCAAAATGTTTATAAAAAAAAATTCAACTTAATACAAAAAAAAAAAATCAACTTTTAATGTTCACACCACCTTTTTATCCTGCACTTTGCCTAAGCATTACGTAACAATGTTTGTAAACTTTATTTTAAAATAATAATTTAAAGATTTTTTATAATCATAAATTATTTGATGCTATTTTGTAAAAATATTTTTGTAAATAATACTTTAGTTCTTACTTGAATAACTTACTTTTGACTAGACTAAGAAAGTAGATTAGTTGAAGTATGCATAAATTGATTCAAACATCACCTGATTATAAAAAAAAAAAAATGGAGATAAATCTGTATAATCTCAAGTCACTAATGAATGTAAATATTCAACTAATATATTTTAAGTGAGCTCAATAACATTATATGGATTTATCTTCTTTAAAATAATTAATTATATGTTAATAAAATTATTTATTTTTAAGAGACTAAATTAGCAAATCAACCAGTATAATATCTAATGCTCTCCTGACCTAAGAAGTACAAATACATTATACGAGACATTAATGTAATATGATACGGATATGTAAATACTATAAATTTTAAAAATTATAAAATATGATACAATTGAGATACAACACATAAAATTAATATGATATTAATATAAAAACACAAATCATAATTAAAGTAAAGTAAAGACAGTAGTATTTTATAAGTTAACTTTACTTAATACAAACACATTAAACATTTTTATTTATCTAATCAAAAATAATATTCTCCACTTGTATTAATATAAAAATTTTAAAATTAATTAAAAAATATAGATTAAAATTATCTAAAAATATTTAATATGATATATATGGGATATAATACCATAAGTCATTTTAAAGTATCAATACTTAGTAGCTCACGAGTCTACTTTAATAATATGGAATTGTTATTCTTGAACTCATAAATTAATTGTAACTTGGGAAAACAACAAGATCTCTTTAATTTTAGTTATTGGCGCAATCTTTAATTGTAATCTTATCCTCATCCGTTTTGTTGTTAAGGGGATAGGCGTATATATAACTACATACCCAACACAAGTAATGCTAATAAATGACCAGACCCAAAACACATCTGAAACCACAATCTAGGAAGGGCAAGTTTGACTTTTCAACATAGTACCTAAAACAGGGGGTGTCATGCAACCAACCATCACTCATGAAATGTACAGGTAACCAGTTCAATTCATCACCCTCTTTGCTTTTTTATTCACAAAAAAGTTTTCATTATTTATTTAATTCATTTATTATTATATTAATTAATTTTTAACACTATGTTTGGATGATAGGTAATGAGGGGAACGGAAAGAAAATGAAGAGAACGGAAATAACTTTTCTTATTTGGGAGTTTTAAAATATATAGGAACGGAACGGAACACATGGAGAATCATTTCCCTCCTCTTCTCCTCAAATGCCTAACTTTTGTTCTCCCAAAATTGAGGGGGAATGAGGGGAACACATGGATAATTTCGTTTCGTTCCGTTCCGTTAATGAAACTTTCAAATAAAGAAAATAAAAATTATGTTCCATTCTATTTCTTTCCTTTCTATTTCATTTTTATTTATTCTGTTCTGTTCCGTTAATGAAAAAACATCCAAACACAGAGTAAGTGAAATGGAGAGAGAGAGAGAGAGAGATGTGAGAAGAAGGAAGGAAGGAAAGAAGGAAGGGGTGAAAGAAACATGAATGGTCCTGCCAAGCAGCAGCTGTTCCAGCTCACCCGCTTAGGTCGGATCTATTTTCTGCCACTCTTCACTTTCCTCCTTCGGTTTCATCAGAAGCCACTTGGAACCAACACCCATCACCTTTCTATCCTCCCAAGTAAACATTTTGCCACATCCCATACAACATCCTCTTTCTCAATTCTCAAACATAACAAAACGCACAACTAAAAATTAAAAAAAAATAAAGATTTTTTTTCCTTTTACATTTTTCTACATAGAAATAAAATAGAATAGAATAGGAACAGCCCAGAAAATCTGAACCTCAGCATCATCGTTTTCGTTCATGCCGAAACCACTGCAGAAACTGAGTTTGTGTGTGCTTTGCGGCTTCCATTCCTGAACTGGGTGTGGTGTTGTGTGTGTTAAATGGGCAATGTTACGGGAACCGTGGCAGCAAAATTCGCGTTTTTCCCGCCAGACCCACCAACGTACGACGTTTTCAGAGAGCAGGATGGGAGGCTCGTCTTCTCCGGTGTCACCGCCGATAAGAACGTCGACGTTCATCAGCTGGAGACCAAGGGCGGGAACAAGATTGTTGCCACCTTCTGGAGACACCCTTTTGCCAGGTTCACCTTCTTGTACTCTCATGGCAATGCCGCTGACTTGGGTCAGATGCACGACCTCTTCATTGAGCTCAGAGCTCATCTTCGTGTCAATATCATGAGGTATATATGTATATTTCATATTTATGCTTTCTCCTTTTTTGGGTTTCAATTTGTTTTCTAGTCTCAGCTTTCATATCTTACATTTCCCCTTCCCCCTTTTTTGTTTTGTTTATGGTTATTTTCTTGTTTGCCATTCTTCTGATGAATAAATTGTTTTTATTTTTTCTGAATTTTTAAGTTTAGCACTCGACTGGTGTTTTATGTTTTTCTTTACCTTTTATCCTTATTTTTGCTTGCCGTTGCATGTGTAGAATAGGAAAATGTGCAGCTTTGACATGGTTATGTTCTAAGGTCTACCTCCTCTACCCCCGCCAAAAAAATATATGTATATAATATTAATAAAAAGGAAAGGTTGTTCTGTATCTGATAGAGTCATAAAACGATAATTGTGTCAGATAATGGGGGCGTTGTGTATGCTTCTGGCCTGATCTTACACAAAACTTGTTGGTTTGTTCACTGGTGTTTTACTTTGTATGTACACTCCTGGTTAAAGAGGGAGAGGGGGGGGGGTTCATAATGTTTGATTTGCTAGACTTGACAGCTTATAAGATGTTAATTTAGAAATCATTTTGAAATTTGAAGTATAAGCAAAAGCCCTTTCTGAATATTCTCTTGGAACTTTATGTTATATTGCAGCTATGACTATTCAGGATATGGAGCATCTACAGGTAAGGTAAGTAACCATTCTGAATTCTTCTCCCCCCCCCCCCCCCCCGCCCTTTTTTTCTGTCATTTTCTAGGGCTGTTTTTCCAAATAAAATTTCATGGAGCCTCAGTTTATATCAATATCCTGAGGCTCGGAAGTGTGTGTGCCATGAGGAGATGATATAAGGAAGCAAGATTATCAGAAATCCATTTGAATTCTGTTTTTCTCCAACTCCAAATCAATCTGTCCGCCAATCTAACTGATGTCTTCTGTGTGATTTATCTCTCTAACTGTGATAGCCATCTGAGTTCAACACATATTACGACATAGAGGCTGTATATAATTGTTTGAAGAGCGAATATGGAATTAAGCAAGAAGATTTGATTTTGTATGGTCAATCGGTTGGAAGTGGACCCACACTACACTTGGCTTCTAAGTTGCAGAAGTTGAGAGGTGTTGTTCTTCACAGTGCCATCCTTTCAGGGCTAAGGGTCTTGTACCCTGTCAAGATGACATTTTGGTTTGACATATTCAAAGTAAGTTATGCCTGAGTGTTCTTCATAATTCTTAATCTGTTGCAATCTTTAGCACTGAGTTTTGTACTGACAAAAATCTCTTTTATCATTTCAGAATATAGACAAGATACGGTATGTCAACTGTCCAGTGTTTGTTATACATGTAAGTATATCTTTCCATCTATGTTTCTAATCAGTTTCTGCAATTATGTTTCTGTCTGTGCTTAAACTTGATAAACAGTTTCTTTCTTGAGGCTTCTGTCCTGAAGATATTGTTGTATAATTTCTTATTTTGCTAGCTCTGAGGATAAGTTGTTCATATGGAGGCTTGGCTGAGCCCTGAAAAGAGTAGGAAAAAAAAAAAAAAAGGATTGCACGGATTCTTAGATTAATTCGTTATTTACTTAAAATACACTTGTTATAAAAACAAAATATATTGCAAGTGTTCATTAATCACAATGTTTGATTGCAAATGTCACACATTGCGAAGAGTTAAAACTTTGAGATTCTGAGAATCAGATCCTTAACAATATTAAGTTATTTCATGAGGCTAATTTGGGTGGGCTTTACTTTTCTAATTTTCTTCCACTTCCTACGAAGATGCCATATCAATAAAGAAATGTGTGTTTAGGAACCCGGTGGTGTTTGCATCTAAGAAGTATTTTTCTTTTCCTTTTATCAACAAGTATTGCAATTAATTTTATAAGTATTATTGTCACATTATACTTTTCCACCTGTTTGCTAAAAGTCTTGAGTGTGTTATCAAGATGGTAAAATTTGGAGTCAATCTTTAATTACTGCTGCAAAGTGCAAACAGTAGACTTTAGGTTCTGGAGTAAAAACTGATACAACAAACACTGGAGTCTGGAGACAGCAGATATCATTTTAAAGAAGTGCTTTTTTCAGAGTATTACTCATTTTTTGCATGTTGACCTGAAGTTACAAGGGCAAACTACAGTTCAAATACATATATAAAACATGTAAATGATGTTCGATATGATGTGTATGTTCAGTGGAAGGTTGATTTTCCGATTACATCATTGGATACTGAGGAATGTCAGTACTCACCATATAGATTGTATCTGCTGTCAGATTGTAACTTCGTATCCATGTAAGCATAGGTATATATACGAAGTGTGCCTTTTCCAAATGCTTCTCCCATTATGTTTTTAGTGGTTTTATTTCTTTAGTTGGCTGTGTCATGCTGATATAGAACCTGTGAGCAGTCTGGCCTGTTGTCCTAATGAGAAATATGATAACGGGGCAAACAAAAGATGTTTAACAAATATTTGGTATTTATCTGTTTCTGCATCTCCCCATTCTTCTATTAATATTGATAGAACAGGTAACTGAACAACTTTTTTGGTGCTTAACAACAGAGATTAAGATAATTCTTGAATATTTAACTATGTATAATTTTTTCTCTAATGGTTTGCAATCCTAGCTGGCTGTCTAATGTTCAGTCCTAGATGCTTTTTCCGACGGACTAATGAAAAAGCCATTTTATGAGCAACTAAATTGATATCTTTTAATTATGTCTTGAAAAAGAAAGTGTCACATTGGAAGGAAAACTGTAAACTTGAAGCCAACAACATAATCATTGCGCAGATTTCAGAATATCAATACATTTGCATTTCTTTTTGGTTGTTGTTAACCTGTTACCTCATTCATTTGATAAGGCCAAGCAGCAAATAGCATAATAGTCATCGCTGTAAATGGAGCCCATTTTGAGGAAGAAAACTAGTTATCGTTAGAGACTCATGTTGATTTTCTTCAACATTTATGTTGCACAGTGTTGCCTTGTGTCATTGTTCATGAATTCAGTACTCCATACAAAACACTTTAGCTTAGCTGACATGGATATTTGTCTCAATGGCATATGTATGTAGTCTTTTTGATAAATTAATACAACTCCTGCTGCTAATAATAATTTTATTTGGTTGCTAATGGATTATGTGCAGGGAACGAAAGATGATATTGTTGATTGGTCTCATGGAAAGCGATTGTGGGAACTCTCAAAGGAAAAATATGACCCCTTGTGGATTAAGGGTGGGGGCCATTGCAACCTTGAAACTTTCCCCGAGTACATCAAGTACTTGCGCAAGTTCATTAATGCAATGGAGAAACTCTCACTTACAAGACAGACAAACAAACAACTCACTCAAAATCCTAGTATTACTGAATCCAGACATAACAGATGCTTAAGATTTGGTAAAAAATAGCTTGATCTTTTTCAGGTTTCGGATGTAGGGAATCAGAACCATGGTTTGATTGAAGTTTGGGCCCAACTGCAGAAGTACCCGTGCTACTTTGATTCATGGATACATGATTTAGGTGTTTGCCTGGTTAATTATAATGTACTTGATTTGGGTATCTGGCAAAGTTGAGTTTATGTATAGGCCACCATCATTCTCGGAAAAAAGAATGTTATTTTCCCCACCATTAATTTTTTTTATTTTCTGCCATAGATAGTTTAAATTCAAAAAATTTTGCCGATTTCAACTAGTAAGTAATTTTTTACACACGGACATGGGGAGGGAAAATGGTGAAGGCGAAATTTGATTCACATTCTTCTATTCACCTGCAAAGTATTTTATTAGCAGAGTTAGCTGACATCTTCTCCCACCATTAATTCTACCTGATCTCTTTAGGCAAATTATATAGATAACACGACCACCTAGATTACTTATATTGAAAATGGATCAACATGTCTTATAAATTACTAAGTAGCATAATAAACCAACTAAGGACTGTATGTTTGCCTTCAATTTAACTCCTGTTGGTTTTGAAATCACTAATATTTTCAAAATATGCTGCTGAATTTGAAGCCATAGATTATGCTATGTTCACTTTTCGTAAACACTTAATAACTGGGTAAAAACTAACAATGTAACAAGACATAATGCATGATTTGATATTGTTAGTGTAATTAATTATAATTGAGATTATGATTTATTATGATTGATTTTAGATTTATTTAGTGTATAATTATATTTTATTATTTTTATTGTTTTGTATAACAATTTTTTTGTATAAATAGAAATTAATCTTCTTGTATTCATTCATTCAGAAATATATATAAATTTATTAATATTTGTCTTTATGTTTATGTTTCTAACATGGTATCAACGTCATGGTATCCACGTTGAGGAGAATTTTTAATTTGGTATCAAAGAGCTTAAACTCTCAGTTCAGACCGTTGCTGTCTACTTCATTCAAACTTCATTCTAGACTCTGATTACTGTCCTAGATTTCAGATTTCGTTCCATACTTCAATTATCATCCTAGTTTTCAAACTTCCAGACTCCAATTATCGTCCTAAATTCCATACTCGGTTTCAGATATTGTTCCAGATTTTCATTCAGACATTGATCTAGACTTCCATTCATACATCGTTCAAGACCTCCGTTCAGACACTGTTTTAGACCTCCGTTCAGATAAAGTTTCAGACCTCTGTACTTTGGTTTCCAAACTCAAGTTAGTTTCTTCTATACCCACTTGAATTTGAAGGGGAATGTTAGCATGATTAATTGTAATTGAGATTATGATTTATTACGATTGATTTTAAGGATGATTGTAATTGATTTAGTACAGAATTAAATTAATTTAGTACATAATTATATTTTATTATTTTTCTTTTTTTATAGCATCCTTTTCGTATATATAGATGTTAGCCTTCTTATATTCATTCATTTATAAATATACACAAATTTATTAATATTTGTCTATTTATTTTTATTTCTAACATGGTATCAAAGTCATGATATTCACATTGAGGAGAATTTCTAACTGATATATCATTGTGTTCTATTTTTCTTGGTACATCAGTGGCACAAAAGGTTTAAATATATGGCATTGTAAACTACTCATTCCTCTCGTCACTCCTAGTATATTTATTTTCGATTTTCATTCGTACCAATAGCACCTTCAGTATAATACTCAAGTATTTATTGGTTGGTACTTCAAACTTTCTACTTTAAGTGGAGGGGAGATAGGGAAATAGTTATAGTTTATCACTAAAAATAACGTGTCTACTCATTTTTTTCCTTTGACGTGATACTCATTGTTGTTAATAAACGATTGTTAAAATGCATTTTTGGAGTAGTTTGATATCTCCATTTTTTTTCTAATTTATCATTTTGATTTTCCTAAACATATTTATCACTATTATTATTATTTTCTCTAAACATACTCATTATTAAAAGTACACATTCTTGCAGATCAAATAATAATAATAATAATAAAAGAAAGTACATATTCTTGGGCGCAAGGCTGTCGCCCCCCTCCTCCCCTGAGATCTCAAAGAAGTTACATATGATCTTTTTTTTTAAATAATTTTCTTAAAGGTGGCTCCCTCAAATTATAAATTTTACTATAGTCTAGTTTCCACCACTGCTTGAGCGAATGATAGCCTCTTTGGTTCTCACCAACATTTGGTACTACAATGTGTGATGCCATAAAGGGCCCATCAAAAGGAGGAGACGGAGAAATTAAAAACAAAACATGAATAACTCGTGATTTATCGTAATCTTTTTTTAATCTCTTTGTTTATGGTAGGTTTTAATAATAATGATAATGATAGTCTGAGTAGCAGCATTGTTCAATTTCAGTGGATGATTGGATCTGGAAGGCATAATAATAATAATATAATGATAATGATAATGATAAAAGGAAAGGAATTGAATAAGTTGTACTTAAAATTATGGTGCCAATCTGCGAACCTCGTCTATTCTTCTAATCTAATAACATATAATATAATAATAAGCAGAGATGTGTGGCTATTAGTCATGAGTCTTATGACTACGAGGCATAGCTGTGAGTGTGCGTAATGAGAAATTGAGAATGAGATGATTGACTCATCTGGTACCAGTACTACGGCGCAGCATCATGGAAATGCTAAAGACTAAAGAGTGGCCCCCCACCCAACTCCATTTCCGTTGAGGTATCTTCTCAAAAAGGATTTGTCTGCACTCTATACTCCACTCGACAACCGAAATAGGTGGGTCCCCATTCCCCTTCCCGGCCTATCAAAATTTGAAACGTTCTGGGATCTTAGACTCCCTCTTCAGTCCCATGAAAAATAAGGACGGGCAATTGTATGTACCTCTTCCTTCCTATCCTTTTATTCTGTTTCATACTTTCATTCACAAATTGACAGACAAGACAACCCCTCTTGTTTTCTTCCTTTCCCATGCCAAAAAACAAAAATGAAATTAGGTATCTTTAAAATGATTTTATATCTGTAACATTGGTTACTCTAATTGTTTATAGTTTCAATTTATAAAATCATGTATACAAAGTGGTAAAGTCTAATACACATTGTAACCACACAAAAAAAAAAGTCTAATACACATTATCCCTCTCTCCACATTAACATTAATAAGTTTTAAAAGCTGTAATTACACGAGGAAATTTGCACCCAAAAAAAGAATTACACAAGAAAAATTATATATCACTTGATGCACTACATCGAAAAAAGATCAAGCTTTTCTTGTTTTCTGTCTCTATACAAGTGATCACACAATGCTACAGTTATGGTTGTATATATCTGAAACTTGCAAATGGCTGTTGGGATCTTTAGGTAATGCTCATTGCATAATATAACGCTTGCATCGCATTTGCATGATAGTTACACGAATCTTTTTATTTATTTTTTGTGTCATTTTGAAAATCTTGCCTGCCCTGAATTTCATCTCAGGAAGTATGGGCGTCAATAGTTATTAATTGTGGGTCAATAGCATGTATATAAATAAATCAATAATTAAGATTTAATATATAAAATTATTTTATATCAAATAAAAATCACATTTTTGAAGAGACACCATAAGAGAAATATAGTCAAGAATTCTTGTCATCAGAAAAGAAAAAAATTACTCTCATTCCCTGTATGCATAAAACTCCTGTGACTTCAATGAGACAACTATAATACATATAGGATGAGAATAGAAGTCTCTCATTTTGTTTACAATATGAGTTAACCTACCCATTATAGAAAACTCATACACAAGACCCATAAATTCAAAACAACATTATTCACGTGAGTTTAAGCGTTTATAAGAGCTCGATAACAAAATTGATCACAAATGAATTAAATCAATAGATGTTCCATAACATTTGATATTCAATTAATTTGGCTTTTAAAAAATTAATGACTATACTAGTTCACACATATTAAAAAAAATCTAAAATCTTCTACTTGGACAACAACATAGATACTTAGTTTTAAACAAAACAACTATCCGAATTAATGTGGCCACAAGAATGTCAACTATGAGCAAGCACTTCCAACCATCGGTCCAAAATGAAATTACAAACATCTCAACAATGCAAAAAATCATATTCGATAGGAGTACTGATATCATACATATAAGATATTTATAACCTAATGGCCTAACAAAATATAGAATGTGGATCAAACGAAAAGTACAACAAAATTGCATGTAAAAAATGTGATTAATGTGTAATTCCCTACAAAATAGCCCTAGCATCTGCCAAGGATGTCTACTGATATTCAACAAAATATCTCAATAAAATATCTTAGTACAACGAAATTAGATCGAGTACTAAAGTTTTCAACAGTATGCCATATCAAGCGCACACAATAATTAATAACATATGGCAACAAAGTTTCAACAACTCTCAAGATAATATAATGGTAGTGTACACTCTCTCACTAATTCAACATATCAAAACAAAACAACAATAATGTTAATAATGAGATTATCAGCTTTGTTGTAGATTACTCAATGTGAGTTTAAAACTCTCAATTTCTCTTCAACAACACAAATACTAAAATAGAGAAAAAAATACAATATTACAAAGTTATCCAAAATGTGGTTATAACAACATAAATAATATTAAGTTAAATGTATACAAAATTTATCAACTACAGAGTCTTACAAATTTATTTCATTATCAACTACAACCTCTGCTTTCATAATTGAGGATATCACAAGTGTCCATATGACACTTTATAACAGGTCAGCTCCTCCATATCATTGCAAACACAAAATCACAAAAGAATTTTCACAAATATGGTAACCTACACTTCCCAAAATCATAATGACCATTTAACAGACTTGACAACATGTGAGTGAGATAAAAATTCCTAATGTCTTACACATTATGGGACCACTTGCAAGTTTTCAAAAACTCACTCAAAACCCAAGTATCACAATAGCAAAAAAAAAAATAAACACATGTACACTTAAACACAAAATTAGATTACCAGCAACGAAAACACATGTGACCTATATTTAACCATTATTGAGGATATAACCAACAGACAATCTCCAACTCCCACTACATTAATGTGCAACAAGAACACACACACATTTAAAAAATTTATAACAATATGTGCCTTGTGAGACAATCCATTAATATAGTAAGATTTAAAAGGTCTTTATGCCTTAGACATAAAATAACATCACCCAGATTTTTCACATTATAGAAACAATTCAATATAGAATATTGTCTTTCATTTAACAATAATAGTAATATTGGTCATCAATATACAACTAGCCCAAACTACATTAAATTTGCTCTCACTTACTTATGATAACACTCATTGATGTAAACAACATCAAAATCAATATTAAACAATAATATCTGATAGCTCGTATCAAGTTAACTAACTTACCTTTAGGCATTAAATTGCCTTTAATATTATGTTTCGTACATAGCAGGATTCAAAACTTACAACAAATATTTCAAAAGGAACAACAATTATAAAATCACTTTCTTCTTATAAGAAATGAAGAGTTTCAATTTATATTGACTGTAAAGTAATTTACAAAATCAACATATAAATACATAAGAATTAAATGTATGCATTTTTTTACTTCAGTCGAAAAGAAATGAAATTTCTCAAAATGAATGTCATAGGTACAATAGGTTTAACTCAAAATATATTCATCATAAATTTTTTATACCATTGACAAAAGAAGTCCTTTTATAAAGTTGAACTAATTAACATAATAATGTAAGCTCAAAAACAATAAATTCTCATAAAATGATTAAACCACAATTGGAAGAATGTTTCCTTCACAACAATACTTGAATGACTTTAATCCCAAGATTTTTCTTGAGGACTTAGCAAAACTAAAATTCCTTTGAGGATTTTGACATTTAAATAATATAAAAAAATCTTTAAAGTCATCATTTCAAAATACTAAGCTAATAACAAGAAAATTTAGTCAACTTTATTATCTCAAAATAATTATCATTATCCTATCGACAAAAATAATATTTCTCAAATTGTTACGACAATACTTATTACAAAATAGGTTCAACAGACTAGTGATTTGACACAGTACAAATGATGGTACAAAAAAAATTGTTAACTTTAGATCTTTACAAGCTAATTAAAATTTCAACATATCACATTAAAGACTAAAGCATATTAATACAACATGACAACTATAAAGAGCTCACTACATTATAACATATTTTAGGAGACTCAACAATGTCTTCAATAGATCCCAACAGGCAACAACAAAGTGATGATAGATACAAATGTTAGAGAAAATCATGCATTAAAACATTTATTATACTCAAATAACTATAATTATATTAGTTTTTTCTTGTTCAATTAACTAGACAATTAATTGAACTAGAGCATTTGCATCATTACAATCATATCTAAGGGTCCTAGATTACAATGTACAAGTCTCTCACATTTGATAGAGTAAAATAGTTAAACCAATACTTTCATAATTTATGCACAAACAATATTTTTTAACAATTTTAAAATAAATATTTAAACTATTTTTCTATCACACAAATGATTATGTCAAATAATGTCACACCAAAAGGTATGTCCATTACTTACACAATCCAACAATAATTGCAATCCATTCAGCAATATTAAGAAAACAATTTTCATATGACAAAACTACATATCCAAAGAACAAAACTTGATCACTATATAATGTTCAATCATATCATATGTCAAGTTTCGTAAAACGATACACATGTTCAAGGTTACTTAAATCAATTCGATAAAAAAACTTGACAATGAGTAATATTTTTATATATATATATATATATATATATATATATATATATATATATATATATAATTAGAAGAGTTTTTATTATGAGAGGGTGAGAGAAGTAAATATTGATCATATAACTATACATGAATGGTCAAAATTAAAAATTACTTAAATGTGATGTGACCACTTAAAAAAATTACATGCATTTATATGATAAATATTCTGGATGGAACTCTTAGAGATCAGATCTCACAAGATTTACATAACACAATAAACTACAATAATTAATGACAAAATTACTCATAGAGTTCCAAAATTTTTATGTCACATCAATCAGATAATTTTCACACTCTCATACGTAATTGCATATTACAAAATAGACATGAAGAGAGAAAAAAAAACCTTAAGAACAAATTTTTCCACTTATGTGATCATACAATATGTCAATAAATAGAAAAGTTTCATAACTAATCTCAAAGAGCATGTTGCCCATCCTTGCGTAGAGCAAGCAAAATTAGATGTCAACTTAGTGGAATTCATATCACCAAAACTTTATACGATTCTCACAAATGGCTCACAAAATCAAGATTAGAGGACAACAACAAAATCTTATTGAAATAAGTTCTACTTCTTAATTTTATAACATATATAAAAATTAACTACAATAATGATTTAATATAAATTTGTCATTGTCTTAAATGTTTCTCAATAATCAAAATTATTTTAAATAATATTCTCATAATGGCCATATTAAAAGAAATTTATATAAATTTGCAATGACATAATATATAATAAAATTAATTACATACAACTGTATTTTAATTCTTGATAATATATATCAAATGACTTTAATACTGTCAATATACAAACGTCCAATACCAAAATAATTATATGCAACACATGATATAATACCATGCTCTTATAACGATAAAATTATTTTAAGAAAAACTCCTAGAATCATATTGCACAATTTACGGAGTTCAACAAGTTCAACTAATAAAATTGGTTTCAACAATTAAAGAGAAACAAAATATGCATAAATAAATAAATTTAATATGCACAAACTTATTTAAATAAGCCTTCAATAAAAAAAAAATTCTCAACAACAATAAATGTCACAATTAACATGAATTTCTTGACATCAAAATAATATATTTATCGATATCAATATTCTTTATCATACAAAATCTATCTAAATAATAAAATATTCAATATTATCATTTTAATTATAATTCTCACTTATCTACTATATATAGAGAAAATAATCTCAATAGTTACTATATATAGCCTCACACGAATGAGTATATGAAAATAATTGAAGACGAGAAGATATTTTGCTATTTCATTCAATAGCATTTTTTCATATAAAAAAAAAGCACATTTCCCCCCTTTTTTTTCTTAAATGCTAGATTTACTGGAGTTTGAGAAAAAAACTATTTATACCACGTTCAGATAGATTTGTCTTTCTCCTAAGTAAACGTATATATTTTTTTGGTACAATTAAATTAAATTAAATGTATATTATATTGTTTGCCAATTCGTATTTAATTAAAAAAAGGGAACATATAAGTTATTAAAATTAATTGATCAATTAAACATTTACAATTGCAATGTACAGTGCAACTACGTTACTAAGAAGGCTTTAGGCTTACTAGTCTCTGATAAACATGTACAAAATCTGTCCGTGATGATTACCATAAGGAATATTTTACGTGCGGAAAATGGAATATACTAAGTAATAATAAGGTAAGTAGATGATGATTGATGAGGGTCAATTTGCACTTCTAGAAGGACTACTACTGTTCAGGGAAGGAGAAGAATTGAGGATCTCCTGGCCCAGTTTCCTTTATTTTGCTGAGAAGCAGCATTTGCTCAATCTCCAGCTGGGCTATGTACCCTTCCTGCAAAGTATTTTATTAGCAGAGTTAGCTGACATCTTTTCCCACCATTAATTCTACCTGATCTCTTTAGGCAAATTATATAGATAACACGACCACCTAGATTACTTATATTGAAAATGGATCAACATGGCTTATAAATTACTAAGTAGCATAATAAACCAACTAAGGACTGTATGTTTGCCTTCAATTTAACTCCTGTTGGTTTTGAAATCACTAATATTTTCAAAATATGCTGCTGAATTTGAAGCCATAGATTATGCTATGTTCACTTTTCGTAAACACTTAATAACTGGGTAAAAACTAACAATGTAACAAGACATAATGCATGATTTGATATTGTTAGTGTAATTAATTATAATTGAGATTATGATTTATTATGATTGATTTTAGATTGATTTAGTGTATAATTATATTTTATTATTTTTCTTTTTTTGTATAACAATTTTTTTGTATAAATAGAAATTAATCTTCCCGTATTCATTCATTCAGAAATATATATAAATTTATTAATATTTGTCTTTATGTTTATGTTTCTAACATGGTATCAACGTCATGGTATCCACGTTGAGGAGAATTTTTAACTTGGTATCAGAGAGCTTAAACTCTCGGTGTAAACCGTTGCTGTCTACTCCGTTCAAACTTCGTTCCAGACTCTGATTACTGTCCTAGATTTCAGACTTTGTTCCATACTTCAATTATCATCCTAGTTTTCAAACTTCCAGACTCCAATTATCGTCCTAAATTCCATATTCTGTTTCAGATATTGTTTCAGATTTTCGTTCAAACATTGATCTAGACTTCCATTCATACATCGTTCAAGACCTTCGTTTAGACACTGTTTTAGACCTCCGTTCAGATAAAGTTTCAAACCTCTGTACTTTGGTTTTCAAACTCAAGTTAGTTTCTTCTATACCCACTTGAGTTTGAAGGGGAATGTTAGCATGATTAATTGTAATTGAGATTATGATTTATTACGATTGATTTTAGGGATGATTGTAATTGATTTAGTACAGAATTAAATTAATTTAGTACATAATTATATTTTATTATTTTTCTTTTTTTATAGCATCCTTTTCGTATATATAGAGGTTAGCATTCTTATATTCATTCATTTATAAATATACACAAATTTATTAATATTTTTCTATTTATTTTTATTTCTAACATAGTATCAAAGTTATGATATTCACATTGAGGAGAATTTCTAACTGATATATCATTGTGTTCTATTTTTCTTGGTACATCAGTGGCACAAAAGGTTTAAATATATGGCATTGTAAACTACTCATTCCTCTCGTCACTCCTACTATCTTTATTTTCGATTTTCATTCGTACCAATAGCACCTTCAGTATAATACTCAAGTATTTATTGGTTGGTACTTCAAACTTTCTACTTTAAGTGGAGGGGAGATAGGGAAATAGTTATAATTTATCACTAAAAATAACGTGTCTACTCATTTTTTTCCTTTGACGTGATACTCATTGTTGTTAATAAACGATTGTTAAAATGCATTTTTGGAGTAGTTTGATATCTCCATTTTTTTTCTAATTTATCATTTTGATTTTCCTAAACATATTCATCACTATTATTATTATTTTCTCTAAACATACTCATTATTAAAAGTACACATTCTTGCAGATCACATAATAATAATAATAATAATAATAATAAAAGAAAGTACATATTCTTGGGCGCAAGGCTGTCGCCCCCCTCCTCCCCTGAGATCTCAAAGAAGTTACATATGATCTTTTTTTTTAATAATTTTCTTAAAGGTGGCTCCCTCAAATTATAAATTTTACTATAGTCTAGTTTCCACCACTGCTTGAGCGAATGATAGCCTCTTTGGTTCTCACCAACATTTGGTACTGCAATGTGTGATGCCATGAAGGGCCCATCAAAAGGAGGAGGCGGAGAAATTAAAAACAAAACATGAATAACTCGTGATTTGTCGTAATCTTTTTTTAATCTCTTTGTTTATGGTAGGTTTTAATAATAATGATAATGATAGTCTGAGTAGCAGCATTGTTCAATTTCAGTGGATGATTGGATCTGGAAGGCATAATAATAATAATATAATATAATGATAATGATAAAAGGAAAGGAATGGAATAAGTTGTACTTAAAATTATGGTGCCAATCTGCGAACCTCGTCTATTCTTCTAATCTAATAACATATAATATAATAATAAGCAGGGATGTGTGGCTATTAGTCATGAGTCTTATGACTACGAGGCATAGCTGTGAGTGTGCGTAATGAGAAATTGAGAATGAGATGATTGACTCATCTGGTACCAGTACTACGGCGCAGCATCATGGAAATGCTAAAGACTAAAGAGTGGCCCCCCACCCAACTCCATTTCCGTTGAGGTATCTTCTCAAAAAGGATTTGTCTGCACTCTATACTCCACTCGACAACCGAAATAAGTGGGTCCCCATTCCCCTTCCCAGCCTATCAAAATTTGAAACGTTCTGGGATCTTAGACTCCCTCTTCAGTCCCATGAAAAATAAGGACGGGCAACTGTATGTACCTCTTCCTTCCTATCCTTTTATTCTGTTTCATACTTTCATTCACAAATTGACAGACAAGACAACCCCTTTTGTTTTCTTCCTTTCCCATGCCAAAAAACAAAAATGAAATTAGGTATCTTTAAAATGATTTTATATCTGTAACATTGGTTACTCTAATTGTTTATAGTTTCAATTTATAAAATCATGTATACAAAGTGGTAAAGTCTAATACACATTGTAACCACACACAAAAAAAAGTCTAATACACATTATCCCTCTCTCCACATTAACATTAATAAGTTTTAAAAGCTGTAATTACACGAGGAAATTTGCACCCAAAAAAAGAATTACACAAGAAAAATTATATATCACTTGATGCACTACATCGAAAAAAGATCAAGCTTTTCTTGTTTTCTGTCTCTATACAAGTGATCACACAATGCTACAGTTATGGTTGTATATATCTGAAACTTGCAAATGGCTGTTGGGATCTTTAGGTAATGCTCATTGCATAATATAACGCTTGCATCGCATTTGCATGATAGTTACACGAATCTTTTTTTTTTTTGTGTCATTTTGAAAATCTTGCCTGCCCTGAATTTCATCTCGGGAAGTATGGGCGTCAATAGTTATTAATTGTGGGTAGTGATTCTTATTAGAAATTTTATACTCACAAGAATAAAATTAATGGATTCATTTTTGACCTTAATTCATAGCATGTATATAAATTAATCAATAATTAAGATTTAATATATAAAATTATTTTATATCAAATAAAAATCACATTTTTGAAGAGACACCATAAGAGAAATATAGTCAAGAATTCTTGTCATCAAAAAAGAAAAAAATTACTCTCATTCCCTGTATGCATAAAACTCCTGTGACTTCAATGAGACAACTACAATACATATAGGATGAGAATAGAAGTCTCTCATTTTGTTTACAATATGAGTTAACCTACCCATCATAGAAAGCTCATACACAAGACCCATAAATTCAAAACAACATTATTCACATGAGTTTAAGCGTTTATAAGAGCTCGATAACAAAATTGATCACAAATGAATTAAATCAATAGATGTTCCATAACATTTGATATTCAATTAATTTGGATTTTAAAAAATTAATGACTATACTAGTTCACACATATTAAAAAAAAATATAAAATCTTCTACTTGGACAACAACATAGATACTTAGTTTTAAACAAAACAACTATCCGAATTAATGTGGCCACAATAATGTCAACCATGAGCAAACACTTCCAACCATCGGTCCAAAATGAAATTACAAACATCTCAACAATGTAAAAAATCATATTCGATAGGAGTACTGATATCATACATATAAGATATTTATAACCTAATGGCCTAACAAAATATAGAATGTGGATCAAACGAAAAGAACAACAAAATTGCATGTAAAAAATGTGATCAATGTGTAATTCCCTACAAAATAGCCCTAGCATCTGCCAAGGATGCCTACTGATCTTCAACAAAATATCTCAATAAAATATCTTAGTACAACGAAATTAGATCGAGTACTAAAGTTTTCAACAGTATGCCATATCAAGCGCACACAATAATTAATAACATATGGCAACAAAGTTTCAACAACTCTCGAGATAATATAATGGTAGTGTACACTCTCTCACTAATTCAACATATCAAAACAAAACAACAATAATGTTAATAATGAGATTATCAGATTTGTTGTAGATTACTTAATGTGAGTTTAAAACTCTCAATTTCTCTTCAACAACACAAATACTAAAATAGAGAAAAAAAATACAATATTACAAAGTTATCCAAAATGTGGTTATAACAACATAAATAATATTAAGTTAAATGTATACAAAATTTATCAACTACAGAGTATTACAAATTTATTTCATTATCAACTACAACCTCTGCTTTCATAATTGAGGATATCACAAGTGTCCATATGACACTTTATAACCGGTCAGCTCCTCCATATCATTGCAAACACAAAATCACAAAAGAATTTTCACAAATATGGTAACCTACACTTCCCAATTTCATAATGACCATTTAACAGACTTGACAACATATGAGTGAGATAAAAATTCCTAATGTCTTACACATTATGGGACCACTTGCAAATTTTCAAAAACTCACTCAAAACCCAAGTATCACAATAGCAAAAAAATAAAAAATAAACACATGTACACTTAAACACAAAATTAGATTACCAGCAGCGGAAACACATGTGACCTATATTTAACCATTATTGAGGATATAACCAACAGACAATCTCCAACTCCCACTACATTAATGTGCAACAAGAACACACACACATTTAAAAAATTTATAACAATATGTGCCTTGTGAGACAATCCATTAATATAGTAAGATTTAAAAGGTCTTTATGCCTTAGACATAAAATGACATCACCAAGATTTTTCACATTATAAAAACAATTCAATAAAGAATATTGTCTTTCATTTAACAATAATAGTAATATTGGTCATCAATATACAACTAGCCCAAATTACATTAAATTTGCTCCCACTTACTTATGATAACACTCATTGATGTAAACAACATCAAAATCAATATTAAACAATAATATCTGATAGCTCGTATCAAGTCAATTAACTTACATTTAGGCATTAAATTGCCTTTAATATTATGTTTCATACATAGCAGGATTCAAAACTTACAACAAATATTTCAAAAGGAACAACAATTACAAAATCACTTTCTTCTTATAAGAAATGAAGAGTTTCAATTTATATTGACTGTCAAGTAATTTACAAAATCAACATATAAATACATAAGAATTAAATGTATGCATTTTTTTACTTCAGTCGAAAAGAAACGAAATTTCTCAAAATGAATGTCATAGGTACAATAGGTTTAATTCAAAATATATTCATCATAAATTTTTTATACCATCGATAAAAGAAGTCCTTTTATAAAGTTGAACTAATTAACATAATAACGTGAGCTCAAAAACAATAAATTCTCACAAAATGATTAAACCACAATTGGAAGAATGTTTCCTTCACAACAATACTTGAATGACTTTAATCTCAAGATTTTTCTTGAGGACTTAGCAAAACTAAAATTCCTTTGAGGATTTTGACATTTAAATAATATAAAAAAATCTTTAAAGTCATCATTTCAAAATACTAAGCTAATAACAAGAAAATTTAGTCAACTTTATTATCTCAAAATAATTATCATTATCCTATCGACAAAAATAATATTTCTCAAATTGTTACGACAATACTTATTACAAAATAGGTTCAATAGACTAGTGATTTGACACAGTACAAATGATGGTACAAAAAAAATTGTTAACTTTAGATCTTTACAAGCTAATTAAAATTTCAACATGTCACATTAAAGACTAAAGCATATTAATACAACATGACAATTATAAAGAGCTCACTACATTATAACATATTTTAGGAGACTCAACAATGTCCTCAATAGATCCCAACAAGTAACATCAAAGTGATGATAGATATAAATGTTAGAGAAAATCATGCATTAAAACATTTATTATACTCAAACAACTATAATTATATTAGTTTTTTCTTGTTCAATTAACTAGACAATTAATTGAACTAGAGCATTTGCATCATTACAATCATATCTAAGGGTCCTAGATTACAATGTACAAGTCTCTCACATTTGATAGAGTAAAATAGTTAAACCAATACTTTCATAATTTATGCACAAACAATATTTTTTAACAATTTTAAAATAAATATTTAAACTATTTTCTCTATCACACAAATGATTATGTCAAATAATGTCACACCAAAAGATATATCCATTACTTACACAATCCAACAATAATTGCAATCCATTCAGCAATATTAAGAAAACAATTTTCATATGACAAAACTACATGTCCAAAGAACAAAACTTGATCGCTATATAATGTTCAATCATATCATATGTCAAGTTTCGTAAAACGATACACATGTTCAAGGTTACTTA
Organism: Ormosia semicastrata; assembly: GCA_029884595.1. Taxonomy (NCBI): domain Eukaryota; kingdom Viridiplantae; phylum Streptophyta; class Magnoliopsida; order Fabales; family Fabaceae; genus Ormosia; species Ormosia semicastrata. The sequence goes on from JAQQTO010000043.1 coordinate 20,033,478, forward strand.
AATCAATTCGATAAAAAAATTTGACAATGAGTAACATATATATATATATATATATATATATATATATATATATATATATATATATATATATAATTAGAAGAATTTTTATTATAAGAGGATGAGAGAAGTAAATATTGATCATATAACTATACATGAATGGTCAAGATTAAAAGTTACTTAAATGTGATGTGACCACTTAAAAAAATTACATACATTTATATTATAAATACTCTGGATGGAACTCTTAGATATCAGATCTCACAAGATTTACATAACACAATAAACTACAATAATCAATGACAAAATTACTCATAGAGTTCCAAAATTTTTATGTCACATCAATCAGATAATTTTCACACTCTCATACGCAATTGCATATTACAAAATAGGCATGAAGAGAGAAAAAAAAACCTTAAGAACAAATTTTTCCACTTATGTGATCATACAATATGTCAATAAATAGAAAAGTTTCATAACTAATCTCAAATAGCATGTTGCCCATCCTTGCGTAGAGCAAGCAAAATTAGATGTCAACTTAGTGGAATTCATATCACCAAAACTTTATACGATTTTCACAAATGGCTCACAAAATCAAGATTAGAGGACAACAACAAAATCTTATTGAAATAAGTTCTACTTCTTAATTTTATAACATATATAAAAATTAACTACAATAATGACTTAATATAAATTTGTCATTGTCTTAAATGTTTCTCAATAATCAAAATTATTTTAAATAATATTCTCATAATGGCCATATTAAAAGAAATTTATATAAATTTGCAATGACATAATATACAATAAAATTAATTACATACAATCGTATTTTAATTATTGATAATATATATCAAATGACTTTAATACTGTCAATATACAAACGTCTAATACCAAAATAATTATATGCAACACATGATATAATACCATGCTCTTATAACGACAAAATTATTTTAAGAATAACTCCTAGAATCATATTGCACAATTTACGGAGTTCAACAAGTTCAACAAATAAAATTGGTTTCAACAATTAAAGAGAAACAAAATATGCATAAATAAATAAATTTTAATATGCACAAACTTATTTAAATAAGCCTTCAATAAAAAAGAAATTCTCAACAACAATAAATGTCACAATCAACATGAATTTCTTGACATCAAAATAATATATTTATCGATATCAATATTCTTTATCATACAAAATTTATCTAAATAATAAAATATTTAATATTATAATTTTAATTATAATTCTCACTTATCTACTATATATAGTGAAAATAATCTCAATAGTTACTAAACATCATAACAGATAATATTCAATACCAAAGTATTCATAATTATATGAGAATTAATTATAAAATTTTATTTCATAATTTCGATGAGAACTCTCACCTCATCATGTGTTTAGGACATGAGGAGTTGCTCCTTAATTTATTTATTTGTCTTCAATTGAAATAGTGGGTATGAACAAAATTATTCAAAACAACACTAAATATACCAAATAAACTCTCAAATTTTAATTCGCACAATAATTTACAAAAACGTAACAATTTTAACACACAATATTGTATGTCTAAGATAACATAAAAAAATATATAATTATTTTGATGTTCAAACAAAATTAAAACAAAACATATGACATGCTTAGTAATATCGCAACTATCCCTAAAAAATTATTATTATATGCTTCTCGCTTGAGCAAGCCAATAACTCAATATTATCGAATTCAACTGTGTAACACCGTTTGATGAATAAGCCAATCAAAGACAAAGAATTTAATATGCAATCAGGAATGGGTTTGCAATTAAACGCAAAGTCCCTTATGTATAAAAAATCACACAAATTGATGAAAGCCTTACAAAGATTTCTCCAAACGAACCAAATTGGCTCATAATTCCATCCGAAATAAATTTAATTTGAATACTAAAAGAAGCATTTATGTTTATTCAACAATTTTATATAACCATAATCAAAGTTAAAGGGACTATGATGTTAATTGTTAGAAATTTTATACCCACAAGAATAAAATTAATATATTTAGTTTATACCAAAGAAAAATTACATCTTTAATGAGATATCATAAGAAAAAGATAATCAAAAATCTTTGTTATCATAAAAAAAAAAAATTACTCTTATTTTCTATATGCGAAAAATTCATGTGATTTTAATGAAACAACTAAAATACATATAAGATGAGAATAAAAATCTCTTTTTATATTTATAATATGAGTTAATTTATTAATCACAAAAAATCTATATACAAAGTTCACAAATTTAAAATAATATTATTTATATAAATTTAAATATTTATAAAAATTCAATAATAAAATTGATCACTATCAAACTAAATTAATAAATATTTTATAATATTTGACATTTAATTAATTTAAATTTTAAAAAATTGGTGGCTATCTTAATTCACACATATTAAAAAAAATTAACCAATTCTTTGATTGAGTTTTGTCCTCAATCAGTCAGTAGTATGCCGCAGTATGACAGTGCCTGAGTGCCACTGTCATCTTCTTTCATGACCACTCATTCACCATGAGATTGAGAACCCCATTACCCCACCTCACTATCATGCTAAATAAAACGTCACCATGGGATGCATGAGGGTATTATGGTACAACTACAATAAGCCTGTCTCAATCAATCATTATTGAGAAAAGGTTGTTTGCATATGAAATACAACATGATATCTTTCTGGTTGGTAGGTTCCAGTCTTTCTTTCATGAGTCTCGTATATATAATTGTGGTTTAGACTTCAGAATTGCTTTTCAAATAATATATTAAAATATTAAAATAATTAAAGGAAAAAGGGTAGTGGGTCACTGAAGGTTCAATTACAAGTGGAAACGTGGCGAGAGATGCTTAGGAAGATTCAGATTGTGAGAGAGAAAGATAACTGTGATATGCATGCAGGGCCTCTCCCTCTCTCACTGGCTCTGTGGTTATTATGCATTTATACTTATGTTTTGTCTCACTCGATCAGTCTCTTAGTCATAGCGGTACCGGTGTAACACGAGAAGTGTGTTCGGCTTTTTGTGCATTTTAAGTAGGAGAGGGAAGTGGGAAGGAGAGAAGAAAGCTGAGATTACTCTGCATAGTAATGCACATGGAGATGGAAGAAATGGATTCAACAACGAGTCGCGGCTCGGTCCATCCTGGAGCGTTATTCGCATGCCCATCCTCCTAATTAAAGGTGTTCAAATCCAGTCTCACGGGAAGAAAATTGAGACGGATTTAGGTTGTAGAAATTAGATTTTATGTATTTTTAGATTGGGTTCAGGTTGTATTTTAAGTTACCTTAACATGATTTGGTATTTAAAATTATTTTGATTTTTTTATAATTAATTATAAATAATAATTTTTTTACTTAAATTAATAACTTTTGTATAATATGATAATATATTTATATTATTATTATTTGTTTTAAAATTTATATTATAAAATATAGTTTATTTTTAATTTTTAATTTTTATAATTTTATGATTTAATTATATATAATATTTAAATTTATACACTACATCTACATATTAAATTGACTCAATTTAAACTGATTATTATCAAACCATGATCAATTCGAGTTCGAATCCAATAAAATAATTTGATCAAAATATTGAATCGGATTCGGTCACACCAAATTCGACCCATATACACCTCAACTCCTAACCTATATCATAATTTTTTTTTTTACACCATAATATCTCTCTTTCAGATTTTCATCATTTATGACATGCGCAATAATAAGTGGTATTAAGTTTCAACTTTGACATATTTGTTTCTAAATTAATTATTAACTTACCATAAATATTTTTTTAATTAATACAGTTAGCCCATTTAGATGATATAAAAATGGTAACTAATATCAATATTAATTAATATAATCAACACCAATCAATCAAATATACCATATATATAAATATAACAGAATCCTGATTTATGAAATTTTAAAATACACCATAAGATTCAAGTCAATTTTAAGTAAATAATAATGATATAAAGATTTTTGAACCTACTATCTTTTATTTTTTTAATACCATGAGGCCTTTTCACTTTCTTTGGTTGTGTAATTAATCCCTTTTTGGGCATTGACTTTACCTTGGTCAGAAAGTAATTTTCAAGTAGTTTCAAACACATAAATTTTGTCCACATAAATTTTAATTTGTTAACTGAGACAAGTTCTTAGTTATTAATTATCTTTTACTTATTATTATATTTTATTTGTTATATTATCTCATCATCCTTGCATAGGAACTATACTAATCTACTTTGTATCACTCCAATTTTATTGGATGTCCCCGAAGGGACTATATTATCCCATGCATTTCATGGCTGTTAACATTGTATAACTAAAATAAATGGTACAAAGACATAGACATTATATTAAAATTAAAGCCTAGTGTGCGGCACAAGTTCATATATAATTAACAGTAAGCTATTGATATGAGTTGTTATGAGTATATTACCCATAATAGCTTCGGCACCATGTTTACGGAATTACGGGCTCTCTTCATCACTCCTCCTAATTTGTAGTTAACCTTGTTTATTCAATTAAAACAATACTTTAATTTCTACGAGAGGAAGATGCTGAAATTATACAAATTAATATGGAAAGAGTCGAGGAAAATACACATCAATTTTTTCAATCACTAATCAAAACATAGTTCTTAAAAGAGAGAGACAACGGTTATAACATTAAAACTTAAAACTTTTTTTTTTTTTTGCAGTTAGGGTATTGAGGTTCTAATTCATTTTATTTAAATTTCTATCAAATTTTTTGGAGATGATTGATTGGCAGTTTGGCAAACACGTTGTTAATAGTTAGGCTAATGAATACTATGCTAGCTATAAAGTATAAACAGCGCTGACCTCTCGCTTTGTTTCGTAATGAGTGACACTTCTTTACTTCAGTCTTCACGTACCAGTCTATTGCCGTGGTTGGTAAGAGAAATTCATACATTTAAATTATATGTACTAAGTCAATCATAATATTAATTAAAATATTTAAATATGATTATTTTTTACTTAAATATATTTTTAGTTCCTGAAAATATATTATTTTTTATTTTGATTTTTCTATTTTTTTTAAGTTTTGGTATCTCTATTTTTTTTTTGTTTTAATTCGTACCATTAGTTTGTCATTAGTGAATTTCTGTTAAGTATTTATATGACAAATGGAATAACTGATATATGACATTAGTGAGTGAAACCTCTGGCACATAAGCATTTAATGGAGTTTTACTAACGATACGGACGAAACAAAAATTAGAAGGATCAAAAACCAACAAAAATATTTTAGAGAGACCAAAATTAAAAAATACTATATTTTTAGGGATTAAAAATATATTTAACCATTATTTCTTAATTAACTATAATAATTATCTTTTAATTAATACAGTAATTGACTTAATACATCAAACTAAAATACATCAGATTTATATAAAAATTTCTCATGCGGTAAATGTCATTGTTTGTTTGTCCTTTCGTTATGTTGTTGTATCTATAAAGCACCGTGCATGTTGGTTCTATTCGTGGTGCTACTGGTTGCTGAATGCTGATGTATCTAAACCAAATTATTGGTTACTAGTCGTTGTCAAATAGGAAATAAGAATAATTTAAATACAAATAACCAACCACATTAAACAAATATGTCCAAGACAGATATTTGCTTTTATGTGCTTGTAGAGTGTGTTTGGAATGTAAAAAAATTAGAAATGATTTCAATTGTAAATTAAACTTAATTAAATTTTGTGTTTGGAATGTTAAAAAATAGGAAATGATTTGATTTTTAAAATCTCATAAATTTTATTTCTTTTATTTTTTAAATTCTATCAAATTTGATAGGATTTGTTAGAAATTGATTTGATTTGAAATAAATATATTATTTTACCCTTAATAACTATCTCTAACAACCTCTTATAAGGATTAAAATGTAAAATGATAAAATTAAATTAAATCAATTCTCATTTTAATAAATTCCAAACACAAAATTTGATTTCTAAATCAATTCAAATTTTATTTTTTTTAAATTCTAAACACAAAATTTGATTTCTAAATCAAATCAAATCAATTCAAATCAAATTGAATCAAATCATTTCTCATTTTTATTCATTCCAAACACACTCGTAGAGAAATTGTATATATGCATGACCTGCTAAAAAATAAATAAATAAATAAATAAAATGCATGCTATACGATCAATGTTAGAATCATAGTTTGTTTTTTTGTTGTTGCTAAAAATAGATATTTATTAACCAAGTAATGAGAGGAAAACAAATTTTATATATAATGTAATGAGTGACTATTAAGATCATTTCCTGCAAGTTAGAAAAAAAATAAGGAATAAATAAGTCAAGAACAACTCCATAATTTCCAGTAAATCACAACAATAAAATTAAGGAGAGTAAAAAGATAAAAGTTTAAGTGACAACCTTTTTCATTAAATTTAGAGTGTCTTAATCTTGCTCTAAAGAATGGCTCTTTCCTATACCAAGGTCTCATTTTTTTGTTGCACTTTTATGATACATAACTTTGTTTAATAGATCTGAAAGTCTTATTATTCTGTAAGATCAAAACATGTGACTGATTGGAGAATATTACAATTAGAAATTTCAAATATACCAAAACAGAAAGCATCTATAATAAATTCAAAACCAAACTTATTAGGTTTATCCTAAAGATAATAGATACAAATATAAAAAAAAATTAGATAAATTTCTGCAAGAAAAACTAAGACAAATAAGAAAGAAAATAGAAAGAATTGCTGCCAAAGGATACCAGCAGCAACTTCTATGAGAAAAAACTCAACGAAAAAATTAAAACACCACAAAGAAAAAAAAAAAAAAAAAACTCTATAAAGGAGAAGGGAGATGATAGGGCCCGTCCCCTTATAGTTGAATTTATCTTGGCTAGAACCATCTTAATATCACTTGAATATTTTAGTATCGTTTATTAAGAAAGATTGGTTTCATGGGTTTGCAACTCAACTAGATTTTGTACAAATAAAATGAATTTATTAATTAAAATATATATAATAATAAATCAAGAAAAAATATTTATAAGTTTAGTTTTAAAATATATAAAATATATTTTTTATTATATTTTCATGAAATGATTTCACTCTAATATAAATATTAAAGAATTTAAACATAAAATGTTATTAAACAACCTATATGCTTGAAAAAAATATTTATAATATAAACAAAAATCTTTGACTTTTAAATGTACAATTTAACTCAATAATTTTATAAAAACTATTTTAATAAATTAATTTTATTAAAAATTACAAATAAATTAATTCAATTTATCTTCATGTAACTCAAAAGGAACAAGTAGGGATGACAATTTTAGTCAAACCATAGGTAATACAGTGAGCAGTGTAATACCTAAGTTAAATTTCTCGGATATAAATATAGTGATCGTTTAATAAAAGCGGGGCAAGGGTGGTCTCTGCATCTAAGAATCCATAAAAAATTTATATAAATATTTTATATAAAATTATTAAAAACTTAATTATATAAATTAAAATATTGTAAAGTTATATAAATCAAAAGTATTTTAGGTGTTTAACATTATTTTTAGATTAAGTTGTGTTGAATAAATTTTAAAAAATTATAGATACCGCGGATAACCGTTTACCCATAAAAAAAAAGATAAACAGACTCCGCACGGATATAGAGGCGGAGGTGAATATTATTCGCATAGAACTACTACCCGTCCTCGCCTCGCCCCATTGCCATCCCTAGGAACAAGTCAAATAACAAGCATCTTATGGATGACAAAATCTCTCTGCATTTAGGAATCCTCATATCCTCATAGGAATTGTTCCATTTGGGGATTCAAATTCAGTGAATTTTCCTATGCAAAGATGGGAATAAGGATAAATATCCCTTTGAGACAGACATGGGGACATGAGACGGGATCGTATCCCCGCCTCATGAGTTCCCCGTCCTAGAAGAATTACTAAATTATTTATATTAATTATATTATATAAATGTGTTAATACTTTGTTCCTTTTATTAATTTTCTTCTATATTTTTTATGTATTAATTTAGAATTAAAAAAATAAAAAATACGTCTAAGCAATAACTTGTAGTAATTTTATTTATACCCATGTGATGCACGGACTAACGTAAAATATGATTTAATAAATTGAACAACTAATAAAAATATTTAATAATTTAGGAAAATAATATTCAAATGTAATATAATAAACAAAATTTGAAAAAATCATAGAATTTTGAATATTTTTTTCATGAGTAAGTTATAATATTTTTAACCATATATCAATGGTATATTAAAATCAAATTAGAAGAAAAAAATATAAAAAATGTGAAAATATATTCTTTAATATCGGTAATTTATAACATTACTCTCATATAAGTACAATGAACAATAACATTATTTATGTTCATGTGCTATGCATGAGGTTAATTAAGAATTGAGTTATAAAGATAATTACATTTATAAATAAAATAGTTGTATTAAATCAAATATATAGGTAAAATTATCTAATATTAAAAATTCAATGCTCAAATGTTCTACTAATTACTTCTGTATATTACATGTTTATTCTTAATATAATAACTTTTATTATTAGATACACTTGATTGAATAAAAATTTAGTTATACCTTATTGAGTAGGGTTTCATTAACTTCACATCTTAGTTAGATACCTATAGAAAAGTTTCATATTTTTTGTGTAATTCAGAACGTTAATTGTCATTATCACATCATTTTAATTAATTAACAATATTTATTTAAAATAACCACATAGAACTACAATTATGAGTCACAAATATATATGTATATATACACACATACACACCAATAATTTTTTAATAAAAATATAATTAATAAATTCACCAAAAAGATATAATTAATAAAAATTAATTTCGTAATGATAAATTATATTCATCAATTTCATTATGTTTTAATGTAGAACTATCAATCAATTTTATTATGTTTTAATAATATATCAGGTGTTGAGTATATACTTTACTTGTAAAGCTTTTAAAACTAACGAAAGGTAATTGAATTAATATATTAATTTAATTAGAAATAATTTATACAAATTGTTCATCAATTCAAGAATTTTCATATTTTACACGCTTTTAATGTTGATATTTTTTGAAAAAAAATCCTATATTATCATTTTGAATCATTATAATTAAATTATATTTATATAGTTCAATTACACTTTATCAATATTATTGTTCGTATCCAATAATGCTTCAATATCGTGATTCATCTCAAAAATATATTATTTGGCTATGAAATACCATTATTAATTTATTTATATATTACATCAGTGGTTAACTATTGTGTAATTGTATCATCGTTATCAATGTTACCTTTATTTACATTGGTTGAGTACATATAAATAATAAAATATTATTTAAAAATTAAATATTTCCGTCATTATTGTCTTCCTTTTTTTTTACGTGTCAATTGTTATCTTCTTAAAATTTGTTATCATATTTCATACTTAAATAAAAATATTTCTTAATATATTTAGGACATTACAAACTTATTTATACAAAATTTGTGGAATGACAAATTTGATTCATAATTTTCAAATGTTATTAGTTATGGCTAAAAATCACTTGACTTGTTTTAATTAAATTGAATGAATGTTATTTTTTATTTTGATAATCATTCATATTATCGAAAGATATAATAAAAATAATATATTATATATTGAAAGATATATAATAAAAGATATACATTATATATTTATATAGATAGACAAAGGACCAAGTTAATTTACAAAACTAAAATTAGAAAGAAATACTTGGGTTAATTATCATAAATATTTATACAATAATGACCTAATATTACCATATTAGTGAAGATTTCAGTTGATGATATTAACAAATGAAGAAAATAAAGCATTAACATATTCCAACAAGGATGACATGTGAGAGAATATTAAATACTTTAGATGTCACATGTTAAGTAGGTGATACATTATTTACTTGTTGTCAGAGAAAAACATGATAGTTTTTCATCAACACATGTATCTTTTTTTTTTATTTTTTATATATTATATATTAATATTATATTTATTGATTGATTAATTAATCAAATAAATGTTATTTTTTATTTTAATAATCATCGATATTATCTCAATATATTATTGAAAGATATAATAAAAATAATATATTATATATTGAAATATATATATATATATATATATATATAATAAAAGATATACATTATATATTTATACAGACAGACAATGGACAAAGTTAATTTACACAACTAAAATAGGAAAAAAATATTTAAGTTAATTATCCTAAATATTTATACAATAGTTGCCTAATGTTACCATATAGTAAATATTTCAATAGATGATATTAACAAATGAAGAAAATCAAGTATTAATATATTCCAACTAAGATAACATGTGACAAAGTATTAGGTACTTTAGATGTCACATATCAAGCAGATAATGCATTTACTTGCTGATAGGGAAGCACATGTTAGTTTTTTAGCACTTGTATTTTCATTTTTTTATACTAAATTTTGCATACATGCGATGTATGGGATAAATTAAGAATTAAATGATAAAAAATATAATTATAAATAAAAATATATATAATAATTTAACAAGAGAAATAATATTTACAAGTTTGTTTTAAAAATACATAAAATATGTTTTTTATTATATTTTCATGAAATGATTTCACTTTAATATAAATATTAAATAATTTAAATATAAAATGGTATAAAAAAGATTTTATAAACAAAAATCATTGTCTTTTAAATGTATAATTTAATCCAATACTTTTATAAAAAAAATTAATAAACTAACTTTACTGAAAATTATATATAAATTATTTTAATTTATGTTTATGTAACTTAAAAGGAATAAGTCAAGTGATAAGTCACTTCTATTTCATTAAAATAAACTTCAAAAAATAAGTTATATAAATTCTACTTAAGTAATTACTTAGGCGATTAAATATAATTTATTTAAAGGCTCAATATTTTTTTTCATTTGACTTATGAGAGTATTAACCTTCACCACAAGCAAAGTCCTTCTCAAATGGCAAGGTAAGATTTCATTGTCCTAGTAAGAGTCTAATATTGAATTCACATAAAATTTCTTAAAAAGTAAAAAAATATTAAATTAAATAAAAAGTAAATATTAATTTAAGAAGATGAACTCTTTATACTTGAAAATCTATTTAGTTTATAATTGAAAATTTAATAAATTATTAATTAATAATAATATCTTTTTAATATCATAGTAAAGACTCATAACAATTAGATAAAATTGAAAATAAAATCTGTAGCATTGATTAATTTTCTTTTTGTCATAATTAATTTGAAATTAACTTGAGTAGATCACTGGAATATATCAATACTAAATCATAATCACATATTAATATTGGATCGTTTGGTATCCAAGGGAGAGTAAGAGAATTCAGTCTTTTTCATCCGATTATTAGAGTGTTATTTTATATTTTTAATAAAAAAATTGTTTTATATTCCATATAAAAATGTTTTGTATTTTTTAAAATCTATTTAATTGAGTTATTTTATATTTTTTTAAAATAAGAGTGTGAATTGAATTATAAGAATAAGAAGAATAGTAGTCTTTATATAAAAAACAATTGCTTCTCACTACCTCCATTTTCAATTCTAGTTTGAATTTAATTACATATTTTTTTATTTACATAGTTGACCAAATCACCCAAAATAAATTTCAAATATATCAATCAAAATTAATTTCAAATCAAGTTTGGATAAAATAAAACTAATTGCATTGATTTATGATTGTAACATAATTAATTATATGTCAATTCAAATAAGTGTTACCACATAAAAATAATTTTGATAAGAATTATACATGAATTATAGATACTTACCAATTATAAACAAAAAAAAAAAAAACAACCTTCTTCAACCGTGTTGTCGGCGGTGGTCCGTAACAGCATCACTTTCATCAAAGCAAATGTGCCTCCATCTGCAGGCACTAAGTAGAAATAGCAAAACAGGGACATGTTGGTAGCATGATGGGTTCCCTACGTGTGATAAAGCTCCAACTTGTGGCCTTCATATTAGTTTTCTCATTAAATGACCTTGTCCTACTCCTTGATCTAGTGTTTCCTGCCATTGTCTCTACTTACATCTTGGCACCTGCACAGAGCACCCATATTTTCCCAAATCCTCCAAAACCCAAATATGGTTCGATGCAACTAATATCACCCATCATTCCCCTCAATAAAGTTTCAATCTTTAACGATTTTATCCCCGCAGCACATAGCACTCGTCTTTGCAGTGGTGATCGAACTTGAATGCTTCCATGGCTTGGTGCTCCAACGAGGGTGGGAATCATAGGGGTGGTCTCATCCGATGTCACCTAATAGGATGATGGGATGCTGTATAGGCGTTTCGAGGAAAGGGGTTCTAAGGGGTTGAGTGGAATAGTTTCTCTACCATCCTTATGCCCCTCTACTGCCGTCAAAATTTCTTCAATTTTTTGTTCCTTCTCCGATGAAATGTGAGGAGCATTAGACATTTCCACTAAGAACAAAGAAAAGTAATTCTTCGAAGACCCAGAAAGAGAAGAATGGAAATAGAAGTACATTAATCCCAAACCCAGAGACAAACAAAGCCATGCATATTTCATGGAAAAAGTTCTTCCAAAAAGAGAACAATGGTTATCACGAGAGAAGTTTCTTGAGGACCTAGAAAGCAGTTCTTCTATTTCTTATCTTATTTTTTTTATTTTGTTTTCTGCTGATTGATTTTTTTAAAATTTTATTATTTGATTTTTGTACATATACCATATCAAATCATATGTGACAAAAAATTGACACATCAGATGACATGTGGTAGAAAATTAACTATTCTAGATGCCACATGTTAAGAAATTTAAACATGTAATTGTCAACTCGGATGACATATGGTAGCTTTTCAAGCTATGTATATTTCTTTATTATATTATATTATATTGATATATTGATTACTATATATATATATATATTATGTTATATATTGATTAATTGATTATATTGAAGTAGTTGTTCATTGAATATTCTAATTTTAAATTTCTAATTTTCATTATTTATTTGGAGCATAAGTGAAGAGTTGTTCATTGAATATCCCTCCATTTAAATTTTTAAATAAATTAAATGAGAAGGGGAATTTTAAGTTTAGAACATTTTTATTTAATTTGAGAGACATATGATGTGTGATCCTCATCCTGATGTGAGACAGAGTTGCGTGTGGCCCAGCATCATATATATTTTTTATATAAATAAAGAAAATGAATGAAAAGAAAAAAATGAGAATTAATGTTATATTTTTTTGTTTCTCATAATATCTCCGTTTGATAGGTGAAATACTAATTTTTAGGGGTATAGTCAAACATCTTAATGGGAATTTCTTCCAATGATGTTATTTCCATACATAGGAATCTTTGGATCGAATTCATGACCACATGCTTAAGTGACCCGAGTTCCTTCTACTCAGACTAACACATGGTGTAATGAATGAAATTTAATGGGATAAAAATAAGAATTAGCAAATTGGAATATGAATCTTATTTCAATTCCATAGATTGATATGATTACAAATAAAATTGTGTAAAAAGTGATTTTACAGTTTGGTTTATGAATTATAATATGAAATGAAATGGAATTCAAATTATATTATGAGTTTTGCTAAGGTCATTTGTTAAGGAAGTTAAAATAAAAATTTTTAGATGAAAACAAGGCATTGAATTCATTAAAATTGAAAAAGTTTTATTATTTACCTTGTTTTCATATAAAAGTTTTATCTTATATTCTTTAACAAGCGCCTTGTTAAAATAATCCTTATATTATATATAAAAATACAAATGTGTGTTTCTAAAAATAATATTTCAAATTATTTTTCAACAATTTAATAAGAGAGATTTTGATAATATTTTTTCAACTAATTTACTTTTCCATCACAAATAATATGTTATAATTATGACTCTATGTTATATGAGATTGGTACAATATTAATTTTAGTATTGCATAAGATTTGAAAAGTTTTGATAAAAATTTAAATAAAACTAGGATTAAAAAATCACCTAACATATTATTGATAAGAGAAATATGCTAGAGGGATGTAGGAATATTTTTACAAATTATCAAAAAGTTAATGCATGTCATTTTATAAATCGAGTATTCAGTGTTTTAGAAATGAAATGGTTTTATTTTTCATGCAAAATTTTATATTTTGGATTTCTTAATAAGTTCCCTAAAAAGCCATTAAATAATGATATGTTAAGAAAAATATATGAAATTATATTTCATAAAAACATGAAAATCTCATCCTTTTTTTAAATGTGATTCTATAAATTTTTAAAATAAAAATATTATTTCATATTTTTTTAATTAACAAACATAAAAATCCTCTAATTTTATAATTAAGAGTGGTGCTATTTTGCACAAAGTGATTTTTACAAATGTTTTAAAAATTGAACCGAAGATTGAACTAGCGAAACCTCTAAGTCATGGTTTGATTAGTTTAACCGGTTAAATTTATGGTTGAATCATGATTAAATTATGATTGAATCAAATATTATTTAAACAAAAAACACAACTAATTGATGGTCCAACTAATTCAATTGGTTAGTTCGGTCTGATTTTTAAAACTCAATTTTTCGAGAATGTTACGAAGGTTCAATTAACCAATTAGGTGAGGCATATCAATGAGGAGAGAGAAAAAAAGAGTTTTGGCCATAGTTGTATAATAGGAGGTCGACCCTATCAAAAGGTCAAGTCACTAGATCAACAGTTTAACCGTAGGTTAATCAATCAAATTGGAAAATTAGACAAAAAGTAAATATTTTTTAAAAATTTCATTTGAAATTTTATTTGATATAAAATATATTATATTAAAAAAATATTAAACAAAAAATATTACCTGAAAAAAATATTTTTAAACAAGCAATGATAATAATCTATTGATTGCATAATAAATTGAAAATTGATAATAATATTTAACAAAAATATATATGATCTAATAATAAAATACACTTTATAATAAAAACCTTTAAATTTATTCAAATTTTTAAAATTATATTTTTTATTTAATTTCTGTAAAAAAAATAAAGCCAACTCGATTCAACCCAATTGAGTTAATCACCAAATCACCTAAGTCAATCTAAGTTGACCAAAAAAATAGTTTAATAAATTGATCGGATCGGCTTAAAACTTGGATTGATCGGTTAAGCCAGTCCGGTCCTATCCGTATAACTATAGTTTTGTCACTAGCAAACAAAACGCAAAGAGACTTTTTCTCTTTTCTTGTCTTCCGGTACTAATTTGCATTTTCCTCAAATTAAATGCAGAATCACATTCACCAAAGTTACATAAGATCTCGGTAAACAGAATTTGAAATAATGCGTAATAAATAATCGACGAACATATGACTTTACTTTAATAGGTAATTTGAAAATTTCAAATTGTTAGTCTCTCACTGCCATTTAATAAATAGGGGCAATTATATTCATCATTACTATTAGTATTTATAATTTATAATATGCAAAAGAATAATAGGCCTTACGAGAGTAAATTTGTGACTAAGCACTTCCCATCTTTATGGGTCTAGGTATGGCATTTCAAGTTTCAGACTTTCAGGAGACAACACCACACGAGCGCTCACCTTATTAGCTGACAAAATTGCCTTCAAATGACATTAACTGAGGAAACGGTTGCCCTTAATAATGCCTAAAATCATTGTCTTGAAGGAAATAAAATCTTTTGGGGAAATTATCTTGGCTTAAAATTTTGACTATTAAGTCCGAGAACATAAACTTGGTAAGTGCATATATTAGTATACAATCTTAACGGAGTTATTTTCGGAGTAGACCATAATGGCGTGGTGTGGATATTTTGGCAATTACGTGCAATTTAAGTAAATTTCAAGACCATCAAACCTCAATAAATCCGAAAGGAGCATTGTAACATGAAAAACACATTGATCATAACGAGGGGCATGATTGAAATCCTATGTTCAAATAATGTTTTTTGGTGGGGTATATGAACTGTGGGGTAGACTTTTTGTTGTATTTATTTATTTATATTATTTATATTTATATGTGGTGGGTTAAAAATCAAAACTTTAAAAATTAAAACTGATGGGGATGTATTGATCAGTTGTACCCATGAGTGATACCATATCAATCAATCTCCTAAAGTACTAATCCAAGGAATAAGGTATTGTTCCAGTGGCAGACTCAGAGAAGAATATAAAAAGGTTAAGCAAGGTGCATTATTGTATTCACAGCAGCTATTAACAAATTAACAAATAATTAAAAGACAAAGACAAAAGACTTTTCTGTCTTGTTGGTAGAGAAAGTTGACTACAAATAGCAGAGCAAAGGCATTGGCAACAAAGAGAGAGAAAAAGAGACTTTCTTTCACTAAAATACTAAAGATTTGTGTTTTGTTGGGTTGAATCCCTTCACTCTTTTCTCGCTGTCACCATCACTGTCTATTTGTACAGCTTTCGTTAACCTCAGTCTTCCTCCCTCTCCAGGCCTTTCCATCAGTTTCTCTTTCTCCTTTTAATTCTTCTCGTCCATTATCTTGCTCTTGTTACTTGTGATTGTTTCATCTATCGGGTGAAAGAGGCCCTGAAAACAAGGTTTCTGCTGTCAAGTTTGGAGCTTTTTTGTTCTGTAATTTGTGATTTCTGTTGTCTTATCTGGATATTTGCTTCTGGGTCAGGATGATGATGGAGCACCAAAGGGTTAGTTTGGTGGATGAAGATGTTGGAGACCGTTTTCCAGCGGGTATGCGTGTTCTTGCTGTTGACGACGACCCAACTTGTCTCAAAGTGTTGGAGAACATGCTTCGCAGTTGCCAGTATCATGGTTTGTGATCGTGATCTTTCTGTTTCAATTCAGTCAATTTGAGTCTGCATTGATCATGTTGATGTAATTATTGCATGTTTTTCCTTGCTATTCTCCTACCATGTGATGGACTATTCGTAGTCAGTTTGAAGTTTTAGACGCTTTGTGCATGGATATATTGTTTGGTCTGTTATATATACATCAGTTGACAATATTCTTGATTTTAAATTCAGATTTTTTTTGGCACGACAGGCGTGTTCTTAATTTAATTCTCCTAAAGTTGAAGTTTTTCTTTTGAAATTTGAATTTTTTTTTAATGATTTTCTTGGGTTGCCACATTACTGTTAGATAGAATAGAACTATTAATCCCAAGATTCTGATTAAGCGTTTGTTTATAGGGTGAATTGATCTACTTTGATAATGCACCAGGCCTTTCTTTGCCTTATACGACTCTGTCTAAATCTTGTATCTGATTTATGGTTATTGGTTGCAGTTACTACAACTACAGAGTCAATTAAGGCGCTTAAAATGTTGAGGAAAAACAGAAATAAGTTTGATCTCGTTATTAGTGATGTAAAAATGCCAGACATGGATGGATTTAAGCTGCTTGAGCTAGTGGGACTTGAAATGGACCTACCTGTCATCAGTAAGCTCAAACACTTTTGGCTTGACATGTATTTAACCTGAGATTTACTTCTCCTTATTCTATTATTATTGGTATATATATATATATATAGCTGATGAAAAATTTCCAAATTCCAAATTCAGTTTGTTTTAATTTTTCTTTTGTTCTTCCAAAACTAGAGAGAAATCCAATGTTAGAAACATGTGTTCTCTCAAAATAATGGGATGAATTCGTCAGTCAACTTAAACTCTTGATTTTATTTTTATTGTGATCTAGTGTTGTCAGGAGACGGTGATAAAAATCTGGTGATGAAGGGTGTTATACATGGTGCATGTGACTATTTGGTGAAACCTGTTCAAATTAAAGAGCTGAAGAACATATGGCAACATGTAGTACGAAAGAAGATTGATTGCAAGGATCAGAATAAGGCTGCCAATGATGAGAAGGCCTGCAATATGGTTGGGGGAAGTAGTCAAGGCATTGTGACAGAAAATAGCGCTGACCAGATTATAAAGCTGGGTGAAAAAAGGAAGGAACAAAGTGTGGAAGAGGAAGAAGATGATGAAGAGAATGGAGCAGAGGACGAGGAGCCCTCATCTCAGAAGAAGCCTCGTTTAGTTTGGGCTGCTGAGTTGCATAGAAAATTTGTTTCTGCAGTTAATCAACTGGGCCTTGAAAGTGAGTTTATGTGACAATGAAGATTTACCTTTCCCTTTTTGTTTGAATTGAGAACATGGCTCTTAAATATAACAATTTGATACCTCAATACGGATATTATCTTCCTAATATGAGGTTTCTTCAACTGTTATTGCAGATGCTGTTCCTAAGAAAATACTTGACTTGATGAATGTTGAAGGCCTTACAAGGGAAAATGTGGCAAGCCATCTGCAGGTACAGATATTATCATTCTAAGTTTCCTATATATCATGAATTTTCAGATTAGTTTATGGTTAAAATGCAAATGATCTCCACCTTTTGGCAAATAGGCCCCTTTGGTTTCAATTTTGGCACAGTAGTTGAAGGGGGTAATTTGCATTTTAACCTAAGCTTTTGACAATGGATGGCATGAAAATCTTTTAGATCTGATGATTCTTTAAAATTTGAACAATGTTAGTTTATGAAATAAAAGTATGTATAATGAATGAACAACGCTGTTATTGTGATAATTGCACATAAGCTCGCTCTCAATTTGTATTGCAGAAATTCAGACTCGGTCTAAAAAAGGCAACTCAACAGGCTAACATGGTTGCCGCATTAGGTAGTAGTGATCCATACCTGCAGATGGCTTCAGTAGATGGATTTCGAGATTTTTGCACCTCTTCTGGATCAGGAAGAATCTCAAGCACCACACTACCTTCATATGCATCTGGTGGAGTTTTTTCTAGGCTGAACTCCCCATCTGGCTTGAGGTTGGGAGGAATTAGTTCTTCCGCACTGGTCCGGCGACCTGTTCAGTCTCAAAACATGAACAGCTCCATAAAAACACTTAAAAACTTCCAGCTGTCCATGTTTTCTGCAAATAAAAGCTCAAGTTTATTAGAGGGCATTCCAACATCAATTGAGCTTAACCAGTTTAAGCAAAGCAACTGTACAACTGGTATTAGGCAGTTAAGTCCAATTGATGATTCAAGTGGATTTACAGTTTCCTCTGGCTTCCCAGATTGTAGAGCTACTGTTGGTAATGCAAATAGCTCTCTATCTGGTCTCTCAAGTAATCATTTACTGTTACAAGGAAATTCACCACCGACACATAATTCTGGACCATATAGAAATCACTCTTCTCTTGGAGCTGCTTCTGTGAACACAGAATCTTTTGACATTGGCATCTGTGGTTCCTCTAATTTGTTGGAATATAATCGGTGTAATGAAAGCTGGCAGAGCGCATCTCAGCTATCTAACTTCTCTGCCAATTCTTTGCCATTGAGTGAGGCCTTCTATAATGATCAACTGCATCACAATAGCTTAAAGTTTTCCCCCTCCACTTCTCATATTGGTGACAGTCCAGTTGATTTTTCTTCCACAAGTGTTATTGCTGAAAATTTGGAGGATGCTAGAGGTGAGCTGCAATGCCAAGAAGGCTTACTTGGGAATATCGTACAGGCTTCATGTTTCACCCAGCAGCAAAGTTGGAAAGAACATAAGCAGGATTACAATGAAAACATGAGTCATTCCTTCAATTCCTTAAATTCACTTGTTTCTCCTAATGGAGACACTAGTTCCTTGGGGCATAGTTTAAACCAAAATAATACAGTTTGCAGCAAGAGAATTGATGCATCTTTGGTTGGCCAACTGAATGGGGCTACTCCATCAACCAATGCTGCCAGCATTTTGCAGCGAATGAAGTCCCAAGAAGGACTAATTCAGAATAGTTTTGGGTCCTTGGATGACTTAATGTGTGAAATGGTCAAACAGGTATGATCAAATATCCTTCTTGTGTTTGTTCAATTCTTAAGTTAAGTGGGGGTATTTTGCCTATAATTCGGTTCCAGTTTTGGTCTAAAATGAAAGCATTAAAAGTTTGTTTTATACCCATCATCTCATGAAAGACTGTTTGTGATGCAGGAGAAAAACGGGATGATATTGATGGATGGAGAAATGGGATTAGATGCTTACCCTGTTGGATCATGTATCTGATTCCTTCTGATTCACCAAGAATCTATGAGCATCTGTTTCGTGATAGTTACTCCTGTCCCTAGAGTCGTTTCATTGCATAATTTCTCTTTGATGTACTTATTTTTATGTTCTGCTGCCAATTTTTTTTTGGCCAACATTTTTCTGTTTCACTTATGGACATGGTACGTGCTAACTGTCTGATTCTTCCTTCACTTTTCCAAGCTTGTAGAGTAAACGCATCAAAATTCTCAACCTTTTAATTTTCTTTTCAGATAAAATAAGCGATATGAATTAATTTCTTAGTCATTGGGTTCCCTCATATCTATGATTGTTTGAGTAGGTGAAAAAATTAGAATGAAAATTACTTTACACTTGTTTACAATAAAATTGTGGCAAGGTTTGAAATGGAGTACTTCTCATTTATACTATATTTCACCAATTTTTGCTGACTTCTACGATATTAAAGTAATTATTCATACTTCATAAGGCAACAATGAGTAAAAATAACAACCTTTCTAAAACACATTTTTACCCTAATCTCTTTATTTTTTACCTCAAACAAACAGCCATAATATGACATTTGTGATTTGAACCTATCAAAGATATTCTATGCTGGTTTCAATAAAGTCTCTGCATGCATGTATATTATCATGAGCGAATTAGAATTAAATTCGAATAATATCCCGTTCTCGTGAACTGCTTTATGATCTCAGCGAGAAACGAGTCATTGAGCTACTTTTAGGAGATCATGAAAGACTCATCCCACTCTTTATCTCAAGCTACCAATCGTTTTGTGGTTAACAAAGTACAAGTAGCTAAAAAATTGTGCAGTTATCCTTATTTGGCACAGTTAACTTGTGCTGTAAATCTTACTTCGGCATCAACGTTGGTCATTACCCTAATGGCAACCACCAGGGCAACAACCTGTGTGTCACTCAGTTGTGCTATTTTCACTTAGCCCTCTAAATAATTCAAGATAAACTCACTTATTGAACTCGAGTTATCATTTGTTTCGGGTGATGTTAATTGCATATAATTACTAACGCATACTCTTCTGCATGTCACGAAATAACATATTGTCCCATTATAATTGTTTCAGAAAGATCCAAATTATTCACATACATTACATGATATAACTATCTTTTCTCTGTTGAACTTGAAAGTATTTTTACAAGCTATAACTTTCATTTTTCCCCTGTAAGATTCCTACGAGAAAAGCAGCATGCCACGTTTCAAGTATATGATTTTCTTTAATAATTTCACGGGGCGAGCAACTTACAGAAGCACCTGGTTTTAGCCTTTTTATTTTCCATTGAAAGTACAAGCACCTTGATAGGGGGATGAAAGATAAGTTGGTAACTTATTCAGTACATTAACATCGCACCCAAGTTTCGGTACCAATTGAAGTTGAACTACAAGTTTTTTTTTTTTTTTGGGGTCAGAGAACTACAAGTTCGGTGACAGCTTTTATTCTTATTTTAAAGGCCATGAACCACGCTCAGGGCCTGGTAGAGGAGTCCTACTAGGGAGCCCCTGGGTGGCTCCTTAATGGAGCCTAGGGAGGGATGGGGAAGAGAAAATAGGATAGATGAAGTGTATTTGCGAGAATTGAACCCACTTACTCTTTGTGTATGTCTTAAATTCTCACCAATTGAACCAACAATACCTTTAAAAAAGGGGGACCCCTGGCAGCTTTTATTCTACATTAGCATATAAATTTATTTGTGTCAAAAAATAACAAACATTTTATATAGATATAATGTTTATATGGGAACATCCAAAAAAAAAGGTTTATATGGGATTACCCTTGCAAATATGTCATGCAAGGAAATGTCCGGAGAGCATTTTATATATGGAAAATGGCTTCAAGACCCGGAGAACACTGTACAGTTACAGTGACGCATCATTTCACCCCTGTGGAACACAACACAGCTTCTCACCGCATATGACAAAGGCAATAACCACCAACCCCCCCCCCCCCCCTCAAAAAAAAAAAAAAAAACACAATCCTCTTTTCTAAGAAGAGCCTTACACGACAAGAAACAAAATTTCTTTAATTCTTCAAATAGACAACAATTATATAGTCATAGAATTGAATGTAGATACCCACGGGTGAGTCGTCGGGTTAGAGGTAAGTGTTATAAATATTCGACTGACTGCACTGAAAACTGTTTAGAAGTTCGAGATAAGGACGTGAGTTCAAATCTTAAGGACCTACTAAATGAAAACTTTTGTAGCCTATCTCATTTTCTAAAAGAGCCTAAACTCGATACAGGCCCTGACAGGCTGGCTGGCCTATTTCCATCCCTACCCACCGGTGAGTCGAGGAGGTAAGTAACTTCGACCTCCTGAAATAAGGACGTGAGTTCAAATATTAAGGAAACAGTTTTTGTAGAGAGATTGTATAACTCTCATGTTCCCGTAATTGAACAGGAATTAGTCGGCAGTTCAAATCGACCAAAGCTGTGGAGATATTTCGTGATCTCACAAAAAAAAAAAAGAAATTGCCGGCGGTTCAAATAGATCGAAGTTGTGGAGATATTTCGTGATCTCACAAAAAAAAGAATTGCACGTAGATTTACACAGAAAAAATTTGAAAAAGATCAAGAAATAAATCTTGAATTTTTCTATACAAAGTGTTGTTCATATAGCATTACCCTAATTCTTAATGCATGAGGTTGGCTGTATGTTCCTTAATTAGAATAATTGGAGTAGTTCACATGAATTCTCTTTCATTTTCACGCGATTTGGATAATATTGATGTTGTATTAACATGTTATGATGTGGAATCATACTCAGTAGTTAAGTGGTAAGAAGTGAGTTTCTGTATTTCACTTGGGTTTTCACTTTTGAGTAATATGTTATGTTAGACCTGGATTTTATTGCTTTGATGGGGATATGGCTCAAACGGCTGCTGATTTAGCTTTACTAGCTGAATCATGAGGCAGTGAGTCTCCAAATGTCCTGGCAATCTTGGGGGGGACTCTTCCAGAGATTTCATTAGCAACAATTCTTGCTCCATGTAATTTTGCTTAGACTTGCAGGTATGAACATGAAGCACGACCACTTCAAGAAAAAAGAAAAATAAAGGGAGGGGGGGGGGGGTGTTCATGTTATTGTTAGATAACAAGCGATACCTCAAAAAGCATGTGGACATTTTAAAACGTTGGGGAAGAAAGTAAAATGGATGACTTTCCCCAAATTTTTAGTCCAGTTTTCACTATAATTTTTTTTTTCTTTCCCATATTCACCTCCCGGAGACTAACCTCCCTAAATGTAGTTACAACTGGGATGAACTCATTTGAGGAGAATGCATCTAAAGTGAACTTCAATGATCAGAAGCAAAACATCAAAACATGAATGATTTCTAACAAACCAAATAGGTTCCCTTACAGCAAGCCTCCCTCCCACAACCACAGAAAAGAATTATTATGGCACGCTATACAAGATCCTAGCACTTTAACGAACAAGAGTACTATGATATGTGTACTCAAGAATAAACCCTAATTTTAGTCCATGAACTTAGAAGTAATGGTGATATTAGTCCCTAAAACTGTAATTCATCAGTCAAATAGTCAAATTATCAAATTAATTCTTATGTGAGGATTAATATGACTAATGTTAAGGACCAATTTAACTTACGAATTATAGTTTCCGGTGCTTACAATTTCAGGGATAAAAATAAGGGTTTACTCGTGCATAACTGGTGAATTTGCATCATTCAATTGGAACTAGTTTTTCAGCATCCCTAGTCCCTAGCCTAACTGAAAAATAGACTTTCCACCATTCTACATTGTTTTTCCCATTCCTTAATTTTGCTTTTTCTTCACTCAATTTCTTAGACAAGCAAAACACATCAATCTACATATCAATGGGGAACAACTCAAATACAATGAACAAAAGGCATATCAAAATCAAAATAGAAGTAAACACTTACACCTATACCAGAATTTGCATGCTCTATTGCCCAGCACCCTCTTCTTCAAGCTTCTTCACATAGGCCTTGAGAACCATCACCAATTCTCTGGCCGGAGCCTGAAGCGTGCTGACCAGAGCAGAAGCAGGGCTTTTCAACGACCCCAACAAATTGGCATAAATCTCAGCACGCGTGGGCAAAGTTTCCAACTTCTTAAACTCATCGGGACCATAAAACTTGCCTTCAAACACAGCACCAGTGAAGTCGTTGTCTTCGAGCTTCTTCTCCTTCTGAAAATCCCTGTAAGGCTTAATGGCCGCAGGTATTTCCTCGGTGTGAACGAAGAGCCACACGTTCATGCCCTTCATGCAAGGTTTCAATGTCTCCCACGGTGTGCCCTCAACAGCCTTGTACACCAGCGTGTTCTTCGCCACGATCAGTTTGGTCGTGTCGGGAAGGGTTCTCCGCAGCTCCTGGAACTGTTTGACAGTGAAGCCTTTGTAGTTGATGCTGGCGAGGAGGTAGCAGTTCTCGAGCTGTTTTCTGACGGTGTCGACGGTTTCTTCCTTCTTGCCGCGAGAAATGGCGGCGGTGATAGAAGGGAAGTGGTGGTGGCGTCGGGGTTTCCACGACGAGGGAATGCTTAATGGGTTAATGGGTCGGTTCAGGATTTGGCAAGTTTGGGTCTTGGTGGATGGAAGAGCGAAGTTCACTACGGTGGCTGTGGCTTCCATGGTGGTGATAGTGAAAATGGGAATTGGGAAAAGGGAAGAGAAGTTGGAGATGGCATTGTGAGTTCAGGTTCGCTTATCTTATCACTTTGATCCTTTGGTTTCGTGGTCTCTTGGCTACCCTAGTTTCCTTCTCGGGGCACCGGTACCTGAGCTACTTCACCAATGACAATTGGACACTTGGGTAATTAATAATACTCTAATAGAATAAAAATAAGAAATTATTACGCCACATACGATTATAGTCGCATCACTTATATTTTGACATTAGTAAAACTTACCATTTACTTATATATTTATTATTCTAACCTTATTTTTTATTTTTTTAAATAATAAATAATAAATATATAAATTAGTGGTGAACCACATAATTAATAAAAGTTGAAATATCAAGATATAAATAGTATGAACACAATTCTAAGTAACGCTCTAAAAATATACAAAAATTTTTCAATAAAAAGTAATATGTGAAGACTAAATAACTATACAATCATTGGATTAAAAAATAAAATATTATTAAATTTAATTTAAATAATTGTAAAATTATTAAAAGAAATAGTCTCGGATTATATAATAATTTTTCCTTTACTAGGATGTTTTATCTTTAATTTTTATTATTTACTCAAATAAGCACTAGGCATAATATGAGATTTATGAATGAGTTTACATTTTATCTATTTTCAATGTAAGATTTTTTATGTTGTCAGAAAATTAGATATCCCATTATAGTAGTAATTTTTTTTAGTGTAAATTTTTTTTTAACACTCAGTGAATCAAAATTAAAGTCTTTTTATTTTACATCTGTCGAAAATAAATTTTTTTGCCGGTTTCTACAAAGTCTGTTTCTGCATGTATGTTATGGTCTTTTGGACGAGAAAAAGAAAATTTTAGATGAAAATTACTTTACTCTTTTTTTTTTTTGACATGGTACTTTACGTTTACTTAATAGAATGAGAAAGTGAAAAATAATTATTTTTTTTTCAATTTAAGCCAAAACTTTTATTTCCATTACAAGACAAAGATCAATTACATTTCCCTCCTATGAACAGAAATTTTCTATACCTCAACATTTCAGTTTATTTTATTACACGTGGGATGTGTTCACAAACATTATTTCCATGTTCCCAATAAACTGGAAATAATAGAAATAAAATAAACGTGGGATACTACACGTGGGATGCGTTCACAAACATAATGTTGAGAGTGGAAATAATGTTTGTGAACATCCCACGTGTAATAATGCTTGAGAGTAGGACATTTTCAACTCAAGCATTTAACTCAATTCAGCTCGGTAAGTCGTGCTCTCCTTTCTGCAGCTCTTTTTCTGATAAATATGCCCCACCTTAAAGCAGCTTTGAGCTTAAGCCACCCAACAACAGCCTTCCCTGAAGACTTTCCATGATCCTCACTGAATGAATGATACATCTGAGGCTCATATTGCAGGTTATAACTGTAACAACCCTCATTAGAATGACCAAAATTAGTTGCCATGCCGACTCCTGCATTAATTGTCTTAAGTAACCTCTGCATATCATCACTCTCCAACATCTCTGAACTCCTAAGACGGAGTTCTTCTGCAACAATGTCTTCCAATCCTTGCCCATCTCTCTGCCTAGACCAGTCTCCAGGAAAATATGTACCTTCAACTGCAGGAGTTTCACCTGATTTGTAATTCATGCTGCCTGACAATGCTAGTTGAGAGTTATTTAACAATGTCCCTACCATCTGATTATCTGATCTACCAAATGGATAATCAGTCAAATCAGGATCTGATGATTGGTTATTTGTTAATTGCAAATGTTGGTTTGGTTCAGAGGAGATATACGGCAGCCTATTCTTTGGTGAAGTATACTGCTGCTCTGGGACATAGTTATGATGCGTGGCTATTGATCTTGATCCTGTTTTGGTATTAGTAAGAGAATTCAAAACTTTGCCATCATATTCTACAACTTGGTTCCAATTTTCATATGCTTGCTTCACCAAGGAATCCACAGACATCTGTAATTCAAATTCAAATTCTCATTAAATGAGCTAATGTAGTCACTAGTCAAATAAACACACAGGGTAATATCACGTATGAAAGTTAATCATGATATCAAATCGATCCAGGAATTCTGCGTTTCTAATTAATGCAGAAAAATTGACCTTCTGATTTGGTGTAAGTGATTCCAAAGAGAAGAACTGCCCATCAGCAATGAGACCTCTGAGCTCGTATATATGGCTGAACACAATGCCAGTGCAATTAGTCTCATCAGTGTAATAAACGAAAAGCTTACCACCCAAGACACATGTCTTGGCATGCTCCACAGTATTCTCCCACATCCTGTTGGACATTCCACTACCAAGTATCTGTAGTAAAGGTGGCAAATAAGGAAGTTGTAGAAAGGAGTATTCAGAAAAATTGGATTAGAGAAGAATACTATGGGTGCTTATGAACAAATAGCATGAATTCTTACACTTCTTAACTTCTGTGGGTCCCTGACAAGAAGACGAAGGAAATCTTCAACAGTTACTATTTTTGCTTGAATCAATTTTTTGTGCAGTGCCCCATCCTTTGCTATTCGATCCAATCTCCAAACTTCGTCTTGCAAAGCAGGTGGATAGTGTTTCTTATATACTGCAAGTCACACAAAACTGTTTGTTTAGAGAACTTAAGATTTTGCAAAAGCCCCTAAATATTGACAAAGGAAACATGATTTGACTCCCTGTGCCCTAAGCAAAGACATCTTGTTCTTTGCCTACGTATGCTGCTGCCTTAGTAGTTGGAATTCAAGTAGAATATGAAGCTACTTGACAGAAGATTATAGTAATCTATCAAATCCACCACTAAATCAGATTATTTAAAATATTAACAAAAAGAAGATTTTATTCACGTCAGAAAAACTTCAAATATTCAGACCATTTTTGCCTGACTTTTTTACTCCAGTTTTTTTCCTAGAATAAGATTTTAGGAAATCGCATGTTGATATAGCAAACTGTAGAAGGAAATACAAACACCTATATAAAGAGTTATATACGTTTGCTATGTTCTTTACTTTAGTTGAGATATGGACGGTTGAAAACCATGCACTTGTAATCTGCTATTTAGTATCCTCACTATACAATTGTTCCAAAGTTTTGCTACATAATAAAGAAATTCATTGTGCATATGAAATTTTATGTGAAATCTGTTATACCAGAATTAATACAAGCTTCGTAATCTATGCTTTGCAATTGTAATTTTAATGATCCAATATCTCCCAAGTGTGGATCAACAAGGCAAATTATTTTGTCATAAGAAAATAATATGAAGTGGTAACTGTTAGAAAACTCACATTCTCCTCTATGATCTTTTACAGCAAAAGCTTCAGTCTTTCCCTCACGAATTCGAATCCCCTGACAATACCCAGGAGCCACCTTAACACCAAGCCTGAATTTTCTGCTTCTTATCCAGCTAGAATTGTCAGTGAAAGTAAGATCACCTAAGGTTCCCACCCCTTCCTTTAAGATAACCTGCAAATCTCCAGTTAGAAGTGGCCTTTTCCCCTCACGCTCCTTTACTTCATTGCTTTCAAAGTGCTCTTTTGTCCAGTCATCATCAGCTTCCTCATTAAAGTCTCCTTCAAGTACCACAACATTCAATTTAGCAACCGATTCTGGTCCAATTTGGACCACATTGCCTGTGTTAGGATCTAACAAGACAACATGGATAGATGCTCCCTGCTCTCCCTCAACCTTCCCACCTGTGAACAAGTGAGGTGGCATTCTTGTTCTGAAATAAAGCTGCAGATTCTTTGCCCCTGGTCCTTCTATTCTTGGTAGTGATCTGACAAACGTAAAATGTAATTGATGAAATCATGGCTTATGATAATAACTATTATTCAAACTTTTTAACTTAGTTTGTATAGGACTTCCATACTTATACACAATTTTGGACCAACCAGTTTACGTCATATTCATGAGGACTGCATTTGCTCAAATATTGTTAAAATTCTCATTAAATTGCCTAACAGCTCTCAACATTATCTGAACAAGCATTTATAACTAAGAATGAGGATTTTTCAGCATTCAAATTTGACGAGGGAACACACCTTTCAGCCAGTTTGGCATGGCCCATTTTTGCTAAAGCACGCTCCAGTTCTTCACTGACCTATTATTCATGGAATTATCAGGATTAACAGAATACCTCATAATACATTATAGAGCTTGACTAGGTCTTTTTATCGATTCAGCTGCACATAGCTACTTCTTCTAAATGAGAGCAACAAACATACAATTGAAGTGTCACACTCTAGTAAAAACATTAATAAGATCACAAATAAAATTATTATACAATCTGTTCCGTCAGGCCACTTTACATTTGAGTTCATGACTAAAACTCATTGTTCTTTTTACTCCATGCTTTAGTAGGCCTGACATGTCACGTTAAATTTTTCTTTTTTCTTTTTCTTACCAATAACCTTAACAACACACTGAGTATTACTCACTAAAATTAAATTACTTCTTTGGTTGATTATTACAAAATACCAAGAAATATACTTCTTTAGTGAAGAGTTGTTCAGACAGAGTCAAATATTTTATAGGAAAGTGATTGTTGGACTTTATTGTACAGATTTTTTTTATTATATAAATTTATTCCCTTATTTCCATTATTATGGTAGATTTGATTCTTGCATTATAACATATTTATTTCCTATAATTTAGCTCTATTTTAACCAAATCATTATTGTCATAAGCTTATATAATGTAGATCATACCTATACAATAGTTATCAAGCAATAATATTCAAAAATATTCTTTCAAGTTGGTATCAGAGCTCCCAATTTAAGAGCCTCTTGTTTCCGCTACAATCAGCCTTCATCGCTGATCAAACCAACCTTCATTGCTGGGTTTGGCTCCAGCCTTCATCGCTGAGATTCTAACAACCTTCATTGTTGCCTTCAAATCAGAGAACCGGATAAGATAGCCCAAACAACTCCTGTTTCGCCGTGTGCGACCATCCCCACCGTTCGCGAGTATCATCACTGTCCATGACAAATGCGTCGCACCGAGCAGCATCACCTTCCTCACCGTCGCGCCGTTGTGCTGCTCCATCATTGCCGTCGTGCCGCTCCATTGTCACCACGAGTCTCATCCTTCTTGTTTATCTGTTTTTTCCTTTCATTTGTTTTGTTTCTTTTATTACAACACCGTCCAAATTTCCAGTTTTAAAAAAAAAAGGAACTAGAAAAAAAAGGAAACAAAAATAAAATTGGAGGAACGAGAAAAAAAAAGGGAACGAGAAACAGGTTGGAATCATGTGTATCTCAAACGACCAGACTGGTAAAAATTTTTGTTTTTCATCTTTTAATGTTTCTGGTATTGAGAATTTATAGATTATGGACTCTAGTGCGACTGATCATATGACCTTTTATTCACCACCTCTATTATCTTATCAACCCTCTTCTAGTAACCATCATATAACCATAGCTGATGGCTCTCACACATCAGTTGCGGGTTCTAGTACTATTAAACTTCAGCCCTCTCTACACTTATATAATGTGCTCCATGTTCCCAAACTTACCCATAATTTTATTTCTATTCATAAGCTTACTAAAGACAATAATTGTGCCGTAACCTTTTTTCATTCTCATTGTGTCTTTCAGGATTTTGTCACGGGGAGGACGATTAGAGTTGCAAAGGAACAGGGAGGGTTGTACTATTTCATTAATATGCAGTTCATGGTGGTCCTGATCAGAAGTTGTTATCGTCTTGTCATCAGTCTAATTCTGAGTCTCTCACTTCTCAAATTTGACTACAACACAAGCGTATGAGACATCCACCTTTTTCTTTACTTAAGTCTATGTTTCCATCTTATTCTTAAAAGAATCTACTGAGTCTTTTCATTGTGATGTTTGTGAGTTTGCCAAACACCATCGTGTCACCTTTTCACCTACTAATAGAAGTGTTGAACCTTTTGCACTTATCCATTCTGATGTTTGGGGTCTTGCATCTATTTCTAACATTTCTGGCACTAAATGCTTTGTTTCTTTCATTGATGATTGTACTCGAGTAACTTGGCTCTTTTTAATGAAAGACAAACCAGATGTGTTTCAGTTGTTTGTTCAGTTTTACCACATGGTTCAGACTCAATTTGGAAAGTCCACTAAGCGTTTGCGTTCTAATAATAGTAAGGAGTACGTCAACCAAAATTTTTCTACATTTATTAAAGAACATGGTATTGTGCATGAACTTACGTGTGTTGATACTCCTCAGCAAAATGGTGTTGTAGAAAGAAAAAATCGTAAATTACTTGAAATCACCAAAGCTTTACTATTCCAAATGTATGTTCCTAGCTTATACTGGGGGGAATCTGTTTTAACTGCTACATATTTAATCAATCGGTTACCATCTCATGTCCTGGGTAATGTAAGTCCTGTCCAACTCATGACCTCTTACTTTTCATCTGTTCCTATTATGCAGAGTCTCCAGTCTCGTGTCTTTGGTTGTGTGGCTTTTGTTCATGTACATCGCCAACATCGCAGCAAACTTAATCTCAGTGTTGTCAAATGTGTTTTTCTCTACGTTGCAAAGTGGTAGTGCATGCAGCATTTGCATCTCAAGATTTAATACGGGTAGGGATACGAAAATTTTCAAAAAACTAGGGTACAGCACGCTATATATATATATATATAAAAATAAATATATATATATATATATATATATATATATATATATATATATATGTATAATACACTAAAATCTTACACAATAAAATATGACAACATAGCATAAAAATTAAAACACATGAATTTCAACATAAAACATAGAAAAGAACTTAAGTTATTCAAACAAGACAACATCTACAATAAGAAATTACAATACTTAAGTTGTTCAACGTGACAACTTCTAAAGATGATTACAAAAATCAAACTCCAACAGTCTCAATTTCATCATTTCCTTGCCCATCATCAGTGAAAAGAACAGCCTCCAAATCTGGTTCATCAAGAGAGAGACTAGCAACTTCAAGAATCCCAGCTCCTTCAAATGGATCCCATTCATCTCCACCAATGTCCCACATTTTAGTCTCACCCTCATTATAGTTCTTATTCTTCCTTGAGAGGAGACGAAGATTTGTGTGGACAAAAACTAAATCTTCAGCTCTCTTGGGATTTAGCCTATTCCTTTTCATGGAGTGGATAAAGGAATATGTACTCCAATTCCTTTCACAACAAGAGGAAGAGGAAGGTTGTGAAAGGCTTCAAGGCAATGGTTTGAAGTTTGGGGATTGAAGCTCCATACATGACCCACCATTCCTTTGGTGTCAAGTCCCACCTATCTTGCAAGCAATCAAACTGGCTAAGCTCTTCTTCACCACTTGAGAATTTAACAAACTCTGAAGTGACCTCTCGCCTTTCTTGAGAATCCGGAAAGTAATCCTTCAGGCATTTGTTTCTCCCCATACAAATCTCATTGTCCTTATGTGCGGGGGGACTCGTTTTGGAGCTTCCTCAAGCCATTGTCTACAATAATACCTATTATACAAAATATAAATTGTGATTACTATAATACAAAAACCAAAGTACATCTCTTAGATGAAAAAGTAAAAGAACTTGGAACTTGAAAGACTGAAAGTTAATTAAATTTACCTAGGATTAAGTGAATGAGCCAAGCAATGAAGAGGTGTGCAACTTTTATTCCATCTAGAAATTAGGATGTCAAACACCACTCCATAGAAGGATGAATGTTGATTCAACTCCTTTTCCTCATGTTGATAGATGGCTAGCTTCACTTGCTCAATCATACAATCCCATTTCTCATAAATCAAATGAAGGTTTGGCTTATCGGTGTCACAAGAACGAAGCATTTCATAGATGGGCTTTGTAAAGCTTAGAATATAATCAACTTTATCCCACCAAAGGTCATTCAAGATTGTTTCTTTCACAGTGGCAACCTTTTGAACATCATCTTCTCTATAGTGAGACCATTCTTCACTAATGACCATAGATTGGAGACCATGCTTAATAGTTTTAAACCTTTTAAGCATTACAATGACAGAGGCAAATCTAGTCTCAGCAATAGAAAGTAGCTTCAGATGCACAAATTGATTATACATGGCTAGCCTCATGGAATGATTCATGATAAAGTTCTTAATGAAAAAGGCATCATCAGCAACAGCAGTAATCCAATGACATTCAGCATAAACACTCTCATTATTTGGATTATTTTTAGGAGCACAAATATTTTTCAAAGCAAGGTTCAAGGTGTGCACCACACAAGGTGACCAAAAGATATGAGGATAGATGGATTCAACAATTGCTCCAAAGAAACCTTGCAAACAGGTGCATTATCAGTAATAATTTGCACCACATTTTGTGATCCAACCTCATCAATGGTGGACAAAATCAAATTAGCAATGTAATGTTTGTCCTTAAACTCACCAAAGCCATCAACCGCCTTCAAGAACATAGGTCCCGAATCCGATGCAGGCCATGAAGTTAATCAATGGTCTTCTCTGTGCATCAGTCCAACCATCACTCACTATACTCACACCTTTTTCTGGCCAAGTGTCTTTGATGGGTTGAAGTAATCCCAATATGTGAGCTTTTTCTCTTTGTAACATTGAAGTTCTTATAGCATTGTAGCTAGGTGGAAGAAAACCTGAGAGAGTAGTATTTGCAGCATACGTGAATGAGCTAACAAAATAGGGATTTCTAGCCACATTGAATGGCAAACCATCGAGTAGAATAGTCTAGCTATTTCACATGACAAATGATCTCTTGCCTCATTATTAAATGCCTTTCCTATTGCACTCTCAAGTGCCTCTTCTTCTCTTGCTCCCATCGAAGACATATCAACTCTTGGAGGGTTCAAACTTGTAGAGCCACAGGGTAAAGGAACTTGCACTGGCTTTGCATTCCTCTCAATAGCCTCTCTTTCTATTTGCTTCATTTCTTGAAGATAGTCATTTAGCACAGCATTACATATGCTAATCCCATGTCCTTTTTCCCTCAGTAAATGAGATTTCACTCTAGAATAAGATCCCTTATAAATTCCATCACAAAAATTGCATTTCCAGCTTGCATTCCCTCCTCCTGCCTTTTTACTTTGCAATATAGTTACATAAACCCAAAGGGGACAATTTTTTTCAGCTATTCCAGTAGCATATTTGCTAATCAAAGAACTAGAAGAGCCTGTGCCACTACCAGACCCACTGCCAGACCCAAATCCACCAACACTAGCTGAACCTTGTGAAAACATTTGGAATAGAGTGAAGAGAACGAACTGAAGAGAGGGCTCTCAGCTTAGAGAATGGACGGACAGATCAGAAGGCAGAGAACGTACTGAACGGACGGACTGAAGAGAGAGCAGAGAACGACGAACTGAAGCTCGTGGCCGGTCGTTCCACGCCGGAGCTTGGTCGCGCAGCTCGCGTCGCTCAGCTCGGGTTGCGCAGATGAGATGGAGCTAGGTCGCGCAGCAGCTTGGGTAGAAGAAGAATGAAGATCTGGTCGCGCAGTCGCCGACGTCACCGGAGTTGCAGTCGCTGACGTCGCCGGAGTTGCAGTCCCTGGAGCTTGGTCGCGCAGCTCGGGGAGAAGAAGAATGAGCTCTGGGAAGCTCGTTGAGACTCGATGGGAAGCTCGTGATGCAGATCTGAGATTAATGCCAATTGTTTGGCAAAAAACGACCGTGTTTGGCAAATATATGCTGGAGCCGTACCAAGCCGGTGGTGACGCCGTACCGAGCCGCACCGAGCCGTTCCCAAGCCGCACCGAGCCGTACCCAAATTCAAAAAAAAAAAAAAAAATTTTGGGGTACGTACTGTGTACGTACCAACGCGTATGGTACGCGTGCACGTGCCGTACGTGCACGGTCCGGTACTCCTCCCTGGGAGGAGTACCCATGCTTCAGAGGTTTTTCTGGATTATACTCCTGACAAGAAGGGATACAAATGCTATCACCCTTTAAGTCGTCATTTTTTCGTATCCATGGATGTCACTTTCCACGAAAATGAGTCCTTCTTTACTCGTCCTCAGCTTCAGGGGGAGAACACTCAGGAAGCTGAGGCTGAGTTCTTCTCGCATGGGTCCTTCCTTCCTTTACCATCTGACGCTACACAGGAATTAACATCTTCTTCTGGCACCCACCTGAACTAGCTAACGTCAAGGCCAAGGATAGCACACCAAAATTGGTGTATCAGAGGAGAGGGAAACCCAAACTGGCCCAACAACAACTTCAGGCGTCTGAACCAACGGTAAGTACTAAAGATACAAGTTTTCCTATCTCTGAACTTCTTGTTTATGATCCTAACCCAGATAATGCTGTTTTTGAACCTGATAACATGTCTTTGAATAATTGTGAACCTGATTTAGATGACTTACCCATTGCATTGAGGAAAGGGAAAAGGTATTGTCCCAATCCCAAGAACCCTATTTCTCATTTTATCACTTCTAAACATCTTTCCCTGCAGCACCAAAGTTTCATTTCAGCTATAGATTCTATCAAAATCCCAACATCAGTACAAGAAGCATTGAAGGGTAAGAACTGGATTCAAGCCCTGAATGAGAAGATGAGTGCATTGGAAATGAATGGAACATGGGATATTGTTGAAAGGCCAAGTGACAAAAGGCCAGTTGGGTGCAGATGGATATATACTTTGAAATATCGGTCTGGTGGTACACTAGACCGGTATAAAGTAAGGTTGGTGGCAAAATGATACACTCAGACTTATGGAATTGACTATAAGGAGACATTTGCGTCAGTAGCCAAGATGAATACTGTAAGGATCTTACTCTCCCTTATTGCCCACTTTGGGTGGGAATTACACCAGTTTGATGTTTAAAATGTCTTTCTCCATGGAGACTTAGAGGAGGAAGTTTATATGGAAATTTTCCCTAGATATAATTCCACTAATAGAAGGAATAAGGTGTGCAGGTTAAAGAAGGCGCTATACGGGTTGAAGCAGTCATCCCGTGCTTGGGTTGGAAGTTTCACAAAAACAATGGTGTCCTTGGGTTACAGACAAAGTCAAGCTAATCATACCCTCTTTTTTAAACATTCACATGAAGGTAAACTTACAGTTTTGCTTGTGTATATTGATGACATCATTATATCAGGTGATGACTTAGTTGAGAAGCAACTCCTAAAGGAGAAATTAGTTGCTGAGTTCGAAATGAAAGATCTTGGAAGACTAAAGTACTTCCTTGGGATTGAAGTTGCCTACTCCAAGCAAGGTATCTTCATTTCTCAAAAGAAATATGCCCTAGATCTTCTCAAAGAGACCGGAAAACTTGGGTGTAAGCCAACTGGTGTACCAATTGAGCAGAATCACAAAATGAGAAATGATGAAAAGAGTCTCAAGGTTGATAGATCTCAATATCAGAGGCTAGTTGGGAAACTAATATACTTGGCACATACCAGACCTGATCTAGCGTATGCTGTCAATATTATTAGCCAATTCATACATGATCCGAGGGAAAGACACATGCAGGCCATGGATCGAATTCTACAATATCTTAAAACCACGTCTGGAAGAGGACTATTATTTAAAAAAAAGAGAAACCTATCCATGGAAGTGTACACAGATGCTGACTATGCAGGTTTGGTTACTGACAGGAGGTCAACATTAGGTTATTGTATGTTTCTAGGTGGAAATCTAGTAACATGGAGAAGTAAGAAACAGAATGTAATGGCACGGTCGAGTGCAGAAGCTGAGTTTCGAGTTATGGCACAAGGATTTTGTGAGTTGCTATGGATAAAGATCATACTAGATGACCTGAGAATAAAGTATGAAGCACTTATGAAGCTGTTTTGTGACAACAAATCAGCCATTAGCATTGCGTATAATCCGATTCAACATGACAGGACAAAACACACTGAGATAGACCGGCACTTTATCAATCAAGGAGAAATTGGATAGTGGGCTTATAATCACAGCATAAGTTCCTTCCAGACATCAGTTGGCAGATGTATTAACTAAGGGACTACTCATAGAGCACTTTTAAGATCTTACTGGTAAGTTGAGAATGATAGATATCCATTCACCAACTTGAGGGGGAGTGTTAGACTTTATTATACATATTTTTTTTTTATTGTACAGATTTATTCCCTTATTTCCGTTATTATGGTAGATTTGATTATTATATTATGACATATTTATTTCTTATAATTTAGCTCTATTTTAAGCAAGTCATTATTGTCATAAGCCTATATAATGTAGATCATACTTGTACAATAGTTATCAAGCAATAATATTCAACAATATTCTTTCAAGTGTGATCAATCCTAAACAAACTTAAATATTGTGAGGGTTTAAAACAAATAAAGTAACTAGAACTCACAATTTTCCTGAGAAGAGGTTCCAAAGATGAGCAAAGTCGTTGCATACTATCCGCCTTCAAAGCTTCCACAATTACACTATGCATTAAAAGAGAAAAGTCACTGGTGTGAATATCACGAAGTTTGCATTAAATTGCAAAAAATAAATATAAAATGAAAGCAACACCTTTAAATTGAAGATAATCGACACCAAGAAATAGGATGACAAGCTCAACAGTTGAAAACATTTCAATGCATATATACAATGCCACCTTCTTGTAAATATAACATTCCAAAGCATGACATTTTTGTCAATACAACTTAGATGGGTATTATTCAAATTGTCTTTATATCTACTTATACATTGTATTAGCGAGGTTTCACAATTAACGGCCACAAAAAATTAATCTGACCACTGGTGCAATGTTATCAAGATCTAGCAGATAGCCAGTTCACATTGCAGTGCATGTCATGGCATAGAGTAATAATCTGATTAGCCAAAAATGGAAATTAATTCAAACAAATAATGACAGAACCATATCAGTGTCAGAATGCTTAGAGGATTTGCAAAGAAGCAAAACTCCACATAGTATTAATACAGAGAATTGATACTTGAAATGAATAAATTGTATTGCAATACCTGGCTAAACCTGGCAGTTTTGGCTTCTTTGACTGGATTAGACCATCACCCTGCTCAACTAGCTCGTGCCCTCTCTTTTCCACTCTATACTTCTTCGAACTTTCCATTTCTAGAAACTTATCCAATCCCAATGATATTTTTCGACAATTTCTAAATTTAGAATCCTGGTACTGTCCTATTGATCCGTAGGATAGGTACACCCAGAAGCTTCCCAGAAGGCACAATATTGGGAGCAAAAATCTTCAAAGCTAAACCATAAACTTCAGTTCAGACCCCATAAAAAGCCTCGACATTTGTGGATCTACAGTTAGGAAGAGAAACATATAATATGGTCACTGTACCATAGATCTAATCTATAATTTTTTTTTCATTAAAAAAGATCTTTATATTAGAATTTATAATTCATATTATTGAAGTTCACAGCTGGATTTGGTGTGTACATGAATGTTGAAAATTGAAAGCGCGTTTCTTGGTGTCTCATTTATCTTTTGACTTTGTTTTATGAATCAGCCCTGCAATTCAACTTTTATTACATTTGTCCATTAGCATAGTCAGTCGCCGACTCAGCCATTTGCTGTACGGATCTTCCTTCATTTAATATTAGTCAATGTCATGTCATTCCCATTCACCGGGTCACCACCTAATAATAATGTTGCCACTATCCCACGGTAGAGAGCAAGTTCAATAGACCATCAACTTTTCAAAAAATTTAAGAAAATGTTTGTCTTATATTTTTTTTTTAAGGAGTAAAAGATTATCCATATTTTTTTTAAATGTGATTAAGTAAAAAAATAATAATATATATATATATATAATAAATAATATTAAATAAAATATAAAATATATATATACTATTTAATATAAAAATATAAGAATTAAAAAATTTTGTTAGGACACTCATTTTTTAGAATTTTTTATTGAGAAGACAGTTTTTTTTTCTATTTTAAGGGGGAAATAATTGAATGACATGATGGGATTTTTTTATGAGTATGTTTAGAAAAGATTTAATTTTTTTAAATAATTATTTTTAGAAGATTAAGTTATTTTTTAAAATAATTATTATATTTGAGTAAAAAGATTATTTTTTAAAATTTTTTTACATAAAATTCAATGTAAAATAAAATTTTTTTTAGCTAATAATTATAAGTTAAAGATTGGAACTTATAATTTTAATTTATAGATTATTTTTACATTTTGATATATAAATATTATTTTATCCTCAATTAAATAATTTTTTAATTATTTTATACTTATTTTAATAATTTAACACATAAAAGCGATTCTTTATATATTATTCAAACAAATCATATTAACTTAAAATTATTTTATAATTAATATATTTAAATATAAAAATAAATTAATTATAATTTATTATAATAATAATTGATTATAATTAATTATAATAATAATTAATTATCAACATAATCTATAATTTTTAACTTTCTCAAACAACTCATATATGGCAAAAAATAATTAAAAGGGAGAGTCCCCTGTGTGTTCAGGCCACAGGGATTGCTCCTGGGGGTAACTACCCAAGGGGTAGTATGATGTAATTTGGTTGCCTTTCAGGCCTCTGGCCCATTTATTCACCCAAAAAAAATCAAAATTTTCGTAGTGCTGAGCTGAAGAAGAAAAAATATGACGCAAGAATTAACGAAGGGGCAACCGACAGCCTTTTGGATCGATCAGAAATGTAAAATGAGGTGTCGACAGTGGTACATGGGCCAAGAATATTTGGTGTTTATCCTAGAAAAAGGTTATTTATTTCTAAAAAAGATATTATCATATATCTTTTTTAAAAATGTATATATTATTAATATTTTTTTAAGTGCATTAGATTTAATAAAAATAATAAAAAAAAATTAAATATATAAATAATATTTAAAAAAAATATGAAAAAAAATCTATAGACTATTAATAATAAAAATATCACAAACCATGTGCAGGTTCATGATTCTAGAGAATCTCCAGTCATCCACGTGTAAAGCTTTCAGAATTGATATCTTGAGGTTAGCACCCACCCACATAATCAATTGTATTGTGAAATTATGGAACTCTCCTTTGAAATTGTTAGCACCAGTCTTTGATTTTAAAAAAATTAATATATTAAACACTGAAATCATAATTTGTTAATGAAATTAACTTTTATCTGAGAACTAATAAAGATTAATTTTGACTACAAATAATAATTAATATGAAAGATTAATATGATCAGTTTTATCATATTCAACGACTAATATATTAATTTTTTAATGTTAAAAACTAATATGATTATTACATCTAATTTTAAAGATTAAAAAGAAGATTTACTCATTTTTAATTTGTATAATGTTCTTTTCTCTCTGGAGATTATTTTGTACACTAAAATCTTGTGCTTGCTTTATATTATGTGTTTTGTTTGTGCTGTGTATTTCATCCTGGATATATATATTAGGGGGGATTGTCTTATAATCCTGTGTCTATATAAGGTGGATAAACAAGCAGCCCAGTCTACTTCAGTACACATGACAAGAATGGCCATCTGATATGCTAAATGCAGAGAGAGATCATATCACTATGGAATGCCTTTCCGAGTCTCAAACATGAAGGCAACTCAACTAGCTAAACCAGCAAATCTTAATCTTCAAGTACTTGGAAACAGGGCTAAATCTAGTATGTAATCAAGTTTATGATCAGATAAGATTCGTTCACAGCATCCAGTAGGAGATTGTATCATGATAAGTATTACAGCTTATGCATTGACAACATTATCATCTGTGAGGTAAAAATTGATGATACAAACCAGAGAATTGATGATACAAACCATCTCTGGCAATACAGTTACAGAGTAAGATAACAATTTAAACCTAAATTGGTTGCCTAAGCAAGCATTTTACTTGCATGCTTGTACAAAATTACGATTATAATAATAAAGAATATAAATAATAAATTTATACAGTTATTCTCCTTCCCAGGACATTTGACGTGCTCGTTTCTCCCACAACAAAGTCATCTTTCTCTCCTTAATGAGCATGGCCTCAGCATGCTCTCTTGCCTGCTCACATGTTTCAGTTGCAGCAATACATTTATCTGCCTCCCTCTGATATTGAGATGCCACTCTTTTTGCTTCACCCAAAGTTATGTTCATATGCCGAGTGTGCGCTTCACCAACTGCCTCTTGCAACTTGAGCTCCTCGGAGAGAAGGTCCACAAACTGCTTCTCCATCTCCTGCTTCAGATCTGGGTCATTACTTCCACAATCTGTTGATCAGCACAGTTAATGTCATCCTTGTGCAGTTAGTAGCAGAACTAACTATAAGTTAATGCATGATAATTTGAAAAACTCAATTCTCCAATTGAGTTGCTGGCATGAATTAACTTTTATTCATCATAACACAGATTCCAAAATAAGAAGACTGACATGAAGTGATGGGGAATAAGTTTGCCTCATGGACAAAGTAATGGTACCTCTCACATGCTCTTTACCTCAACATTGAAGTTCCACAAAAAGTCTCTATTAACAATGGCATAGATGCATAACACATGTCATGCCTCAAGTCCACATGAAAGCTCAAACCAATGGCCTAAAAGGCTAGCCCAAGTTGTTCATGTTCTTAGTTTTTAGCTCTTCGTAGTTGTTCATGTTCTTAGTAGTTAGCTCCTAGTGCTTATATTTGTGCCGTCATTTGATTCCTCACAAATCCAACGTGAGACCTTAAGTATTACAATATGTGACAGTAAAAAACCTGAAAAATGAACTATTCCAATGAGATGATAATGAACTAGATATTGCAGATTGACAGGTTAGAATTGCCCTCGTGATCATGAAAGATATGATGTACAGATTTCATATTATTAAATAATACTAATAAGAAAATAACATCAAAATATGCATTTGAGAAAATTATTGAATGAATTGAGCCATTAGGTGGAACTCTAACCTGAGACAGAGAGATTGGCCAGCCCTGTGTAAGGAGGACAAAAATGAAAAAAACGAATTAGTTAACAAGTAGTTAAATTATTATCTCAAAAACAAAACAAAAAATCTAAACATACATTTGTATTCAGAATTGACATGTACTAGGCAAAATAATGGCTAAGGTAAACTTTGCATCCATCATTCTGTCTCTATATTAATAAATTTGCAATATCTGGAACATACAACTCAATGCATGACATAATAAGTAAAGGTCCAAAGAGAAGAAATGGGAACATTCATAAAAAGTAGTTAATGCATAGTTGAGACTAACTGTCACTTTAAGAGATGAACCCTTCATTCTCTATGATAAGCATGAAGAAATTGCTACATTTTGTTATGAATAGTAATCATTTTTTTTTTCGTTTACAATTTTAACACCAGAGATACAAATAAATGCAGCTGAGCATTTAACTATGAGAAAACACATCAACAAGAGTGGTCAGAACTATAGACCACAAGTCAAGGGTATAAGAAATAAACAGACAAGTTTTGCAGAGAAAAAATGATGTTTGAGACATGAACAACATTGACAGATTCCAACGGCCATGACATCTTTCCTTTTCTTATCATCTTGTATCTCAAAATCATTTCAATCCCCTCTAACAACAGTGATATGTTAATTCTTCTAAAGCAGAAATTTTTATCATCACAACTAAAATTTTGAAACTATAGGCGAATTTCAGAAGTTTCAATTGAAGAGTACATGTCTTAGAGCATATGAAGAGAGAGAGATTCCAGGCACAAGACCTGATTTCATCTGGTGGACCAACAAATAGAGAGAGCTAATATTTAATGGGATAATGGCATCTACCTGAAGTTAAAAGACAGTCTTTATCACTAGAATCTGAAAAGTAATCACCAGCCCATCCAAGTAGCTACGGTAGTATAAAAAGACATTACTACTGGTGTGTTCATGTGGAATTTCTGATGAACTCTACTGGAATGGCTACAAATGTGAAAGGGGTTACCATAATGTATGAAACTTCTTCAACCACATTACAAAGAGAAAATTTGTTCTTTTCTTTTCCCCTTGCATTATTTTTTATATTACTAGCCACATCATGCTTGTTACTTGTTAGATCCAACATCAGAGAAGTTCTACCTCTGAACGTTGAGTAACACCTCCCCTTCCCCCAATCCCAAACATGAGCCAAATTATCACTACTCCAAAAGAGAAGATATCCCATTAACAAATATAGCAGCATTTTCATCATATACCCATTTTCAAAAACAAATTCTTAAGTGCTCTCAATGCAAGAGATTTTTCTTGCTCTATACAATGTGTACCACCTCAGTAATAGCATTAAAAAAGTAATGTAATTAAAGTGAGAGACAGTGATGGCTCATGAAGCTAAGGTGATACACATTGAATGGTATAGAGCAAGAAATCTCTTGCATCTGAGAGCACCTTAGAATTTCTTATTTTCAAAAGAGTTTTGTTTTGATCCATTTTCAGTGTCCAATCATGTATCGCCATAGCGTAATATGAAACTTTAAAATTGATAATATGAAAAAGTGGCAATTTGCACTACTTGCTCTCTCAGACTAATCACAACAAAAGTAGATAATTGAATCTTAATTTTTCTTGTCTCTTCCTTGTAATGATCCCAATGCTCAAGCAAAGCGAAAGCTG
Source organism: Ormosia semicastrata (assembly GCA_029884595.1). Taxonomy (NCBI): domain Eukaryota; kingdom Viridiplantae; phylum Streptophyta; class Magnoliopsida; order Fabales; family Fabaceae; genus Ormosia; species Ormosia semicastrata. The sequence goes on from JAQQTO010000043.1 coordinate 20,076,713, forward strand.
AGAGCCCGATATGCCAGCGATAACATAGCATGAAGAGCTAAAAAATGAAATGGATTTGCTTGACACTTTGTAGCAAATCGTACAACCCAAAATGAAAACGATGAACCAAACCCGAAATGGGTCTCATTCAGAAGGGTTAATAAATACACGAGAGTGAAGAAAACTCAACAGTAGCAATGAAAATAGATTAAAAATCTGAAATTTGATAAGTGAGTTTGAAGCACCGTGGAAAAAGGAAGGTTAGAAGGCATTACCAGGAGCAAGGTGGAGGAGGGAGAGAGGAGGAGGGCAGTGACAAATGCATGGAGGGCAGGAGAGCTTGCTGGCCTTGTTGATTTTCCAGTAGAGAGCAGGGGCACACACAGCCAAAGCTGAGACTACTGCAAACACCACCAAACAGCACCTCAACCAACCTCCACAATCAGATCGCCGTGTCATCTCTCTCTGCCTGTGCCCAACTCAACTGAGATCTAATCCCTTAGTGTGTGTTTGGTTTTTCGTTTCACACTCTAAAAGGACGTTCACAGCATCCTCGAACGGCTCATTTTTTATTTGGGTTTTTTCTGTTTCGTTTGCTTCAACTAAGTTTTTTTCTCTAACTCACGTTCAGACAAAAGCAAGAAAATCTTACTTTTGCATTGAATTTTTGTCCATTGAGAATTGAGTGGAGAATTGAATGGTTCCCCCAACTACCTTTTCACTCTTTTAACCTTCCCTTTTTTCTCCAGAATGTTCTATTTGTCAAGGTGTTTCGTATTTCTTCAGCTGCTGCAACTCATTGGGCCTTTGTCTCTGGTAGACTCTTTCGTATTGCCTCCTCTTGCTCCCCCACCTATATTCATTTTTATTAGTATTTTCTCTCGATTCAGATTAAGATTTCATAGTTGCATTCTATTTTCTTTTTGATTTGTCCTTTTTTTGTTGGATTCACGCCCCTCACTTGCAAAAATGGTGGAAAGAGTGAAAAAGAATAGAGAAGAATCGGCCTCCTTGATGAAAAAGTCCCAAAACACGTGCATCAGAAAATTAGCATCAGTCGTCCACGCACGTGCGTGAATTCTTCGCGCACATGTGTAAGTTTTTCTGACCCAGGACAGAGACTGTCACGCATGTGCGTGAATTGCTTGCGCACATGCGTAAGTTTTTCTGATCCGCAACAGAGGCTGTCACGCACGTGCGTGAATTCCTTGCGCACATGCGTAAGCTTTTCTGATCAAAACAGAGGCTGTCACGCACGTGCGTGGATTGCTCGCGCACATGCGTAAGTTTTTCTGATCCGCAACAGAGGCTGTCACGCACGTGCGTGAATTCCTTGCGCACATGCGTAAGCTTTTCTGATCAAAACAGAGGCTGTCACGCACGTGCGTGGATTCCTTGCGCACATGCGTAAGCTTTTCTGATCAAAACAGAGGCTGTCACGCACGTGCGTGGATTCCTTGCGCACATGCGTGGATGCCTACTTTCAATTCTTCTCTTCCAAATTTATTGTTGTCCTTCTTTGATACTTGCTCTTCATGTCCATTGCTCCATAATATATTTTCAAGTTGTGTAGCTGCTATTCAATCTGTTATGCAATCCTTAATATATATATATAACAAAAGACATCACATCACAAAGATTAAACCCAACTGAATTGTGAGCTTGCAAATACACAACAAACTAGAGCAAAGTAAATGGTTTTCATTTGCAAGAATACCAAGCTGTGTAGCTGCTATTCAATCTGTTATGCAATCCTTAATACATAGTCAAAATGCCTCATAATGTATGCCTCAAAATGCTACTATAGTTAAGTTTAGTATTGCAGTAGCATAGATGACACATGATTTTACCCCTTGTAACTGGTCTATGCCTCAAAATGCTACTATACTTAAGCAACAACAAGAGCTAACTAAGTTGTTTTATGATTTTTCTTTTAAAATGTTCAATTAAATGTTGCTGTACATGCTTCAAGTTCTATACATGCTCAAATTATCTTCAGTTTAAAATATTTCTTGTCAAGTAATGGTTAGCAAGCATGATTGTATATGTCGTGTGTAATGAAGTCCTTCAATAGATGAGGATGATAATGTTGTTGGTGATGATATATTCCCAAATTTGGTAATGAAGCTTTCAATAGAAAAAAAAATAACACATTTGATCTTTATTTTGTAATAGATCAATGAATAACAACAAAAGGAAAGGCATTGTGGAAACCCCTCCAATAGATAATGAAGCTCATAAGCCAAAGGCTATATGGGATCAAAAGACAACTGAACATTTTATCCAAGCATGCTTGGATCAAGTCTATAAGGGGGAACGCAGTACAACCACTCTTACAAAGAAAGGGTGGAAAGCTGTTATGTCCTAATTTAATGAGAGAAATGGAAAGGAATATGACAAGATGCAGTTAAGACACAAGTGGGATAACCTTAAGAAAGAGTGGAGACTATGGTACAAGTTGTTTGCCAAAGAGACAGGTTTAGGATGGGACAATGCAAAGAATACTGTAGATGCACCAGACGAGTGGTGGGAGAAAAAGCAATCGGTATGTAGTAAATACATATGAAGTTTTAAGTTTTAGATTTATTTTGTGTACTTTGTTGTGTTGATAAGTTGCACATATGCAGGAAAATCGTAATTATGGAAAATTCAGGTACAAAGGGCTTCCTTTTGCCCATGAATTAACCATATTGTTCAAGGATGTGATGGCTACTGGAAAATTTGCTTGGGCACCCACATCTGGGATATTACCTGATGTGGCAAATGAAGATGTGAGTGGGTACCGTCCATGCTTTGAGAGTGGTGTCAATCTAGAGGAAGGTTCGGGGAGTAGTGAAGAATCTTTTGGTGTTGGTGCAGGTGCTAGTGTTCAAACTAGTGTTCAGACTAGTGTTGGAGTCAATGTTGAATTCCAACATATGAATTTAAGCACTTCCCAAGGAAACAGTAGCCAAAATGAAAATAGGAAGAGGAAGATGGTTGGGCCTAGTGAAATGAGTGAAAGGAAAAGAAAGGCTAAAGTTCCAGCCTCAAGAATGATAGCTGATGCAATAAGTAGAATTGCATCCGCATCTGAGTCACGCTCAGCTGTTGTAAATGCACTCATAGTACCTGATTCATCTATTGGTGAAGTGATGGCTGAGCTTCAAAACATGGAGGCTATTACAAGTGATGCTGATTGGCATTCTCGATGCTGTCAACTCATGATGTTCAGGCCTGCAAGGGAAATGTTTGTCTCCTTGAAAGGATTTCAAAAGAGATTGTTGGATTGGCTTAAACATGCAGCTTATAACCCACTGCCATTTATGCAAAATTAATTAGCAAACTGCATAGTACTAATAGACTTTAGATTATGAATGTTGGATATATTTAAATGACTTATTTAAGTGACTTACGTATGACTTTGTATTTAAGTGACTTATGTATGACTTTGTACTACTTATGTTTTTACCTATATGTACAATGTGCTGCTTATGTACTGCCTATTAAACGTTTAGATATAATGAATGCATAAGAAAACTTACATTTATGCATTATATTCATATCCAAGACCCATGTGCATTTATGTCCTGCTCAATTTCATTTTGCATTGTACAGGTTTAAAAATCAATGGAGGATTGGAATGCAAAGGATTGGGGAGAAGAATCTAAAATACTTTCTATTATAGATGATGATATAAAGGAAAATGAAGATGTGAGTGCATTAATTAGTGAGTATGTGATAAAATATTTATGTAAAGAGCCATGTAGAATTAGTGAGCAAACAGGTCATTCATGGGTGCAAGAAGTTTTGCGAGGGCATCCTATTCGTTGTTATGAGATGTTTCGGATGGAAAAACATGTATTCATTCAGTTTTGCACTGAGTTAGTTGAACATAGTTTAACATGCACTAAACGAATGGGGATTCAAGAGATGGTTGCAATATTCTTAAACATGGTTGGCCATGGGGTAGGCAATAGGATGATACAAGAAAGGTTTCAACACTCAGGAGAGACTGTAAGTAGGCATTTCCATAAAGTATTGGTTGCCTGCCTTAGACTGTCCTTCAAATACATTAAGCCACAAGATCGTACATTTCGGGATATTCAAACCAAAATTCGAAATGATAGACGATATTGGCCATTTTTCAAGAATGCTATAGGAGCAATTGATGGTACCCATATCCCATGTGTGGTTAGTCTTAGTGAACAACCAAAATTCATCGGAAGAAAGGGACATCCAACACAAAATGTAATGGTTGTATGTGATTGGAACATGTGCTTCATTTTTGCATTGCCTAGATGGGAAGGCACTGCCCATGATGCTCGTGTTTTTGACAATGCCATTACAACTCCTAGCACGAATTTCCCACATCCACCTCCAGGTTTGTTCTTTCTCTCATCTACAATTAATTTACATTTGCATCAAAATTATAATATACATGATACTAGTTTCATTGTTTATTAGGCAAATATTATTTAGTGGATGCTGGCTATCCAACACCAATTGGATATATTGGTCCTTATAAATGTGAACGCTATCACCTTCCTGATTTTAGGCGTTCATCTGGATTTGCAAACCACAATGAGGTGTTCAATTATTATCACTCAAGTCTAAGGTGCACAATTGAAAGGACTTTTGGAGTATGGAAGAATAGGTTTGCTATTTTGCGTCACATGCCTAAGTTCAAAATTGAAACACAAGTTCAAATAGTTAGTGCAACAATGGCTATACATAACTTTATTAGAAGAAATTCTGATACAGATTCTGAATTCAATCATTATGAAGATGAAAATATAGTTAAACATGAAGATGAGGATGATAATGCTGTTGGTGATAGTCCATCTCCAAATTTAACCACAATCTCTTCATCAGAGATGGATATTGTTCGAGATTCAATTCGTAATCAAATTATTGAGCACATGCAACTTAATTAGTAGTGTATTTATATTTATATTTTAAATTTGCATTACATAATCCTCTATACTTTAATGTTATTTTGTATTTAAAATTGGATCAATCCGTTTGCCTTAATGTATTGAAGTTTTAGTTACCTTTATTTATTGGATCAACCCATTTTCCTTGTTGACATGTATTTAACTCTACTATTAAAAGTAAAAAAAATGACAACATTTATATAATTTCTTCATACACACTTAAAAATAATGAAATGAAATAAAATGTAATATTAATATTATAATATAAACTCATACCCTTTTTAGTAATTACACATTTAAAATTGATTTTGATTATTTACATCCAAACATCATTTATTTTATCAAACTCACTTTTGAGATAAAAATTTTCAAACATAAATCATGTTACTGCAAACTTACTTTTAATCAAACTAAAGTTTACAAATACACTTTTGACCAAACTTAAGTTTACAAACTACAAAACAAACACACCCTTAATCTAAATCACAAAGACGACAAATGCTTCTGCAAAGTAGAGTCAAAGTTTAGTGTAAATTAGAGTAATTAACATTTAAAGATTATATAAATTCTTATTATATATAATTATTTTAGATTAAAAGTATTTATGTGTTAATTATTAATTGATGTAATTTATATAAACAAGATTCATCTAAATATTTCTCCATATCCATAATGAGAGTGTCACTCAGTATGAGATTGTTGTTAACGAATGGTATTTCTATTTGAAGTTTTGAACAAGTCATAACTTGGATAATAGTGTGAGTTTCCTTTTAAAATAAAGAAATAAAAGTTATATTCAATTTGATAAAATGTATAATTTATTAAATAATTTAAAAGTAAATATATTTATATTTACTCACTTTAAAATAAATATTTTTTGTTTCCCTTACATGTATTGAAAATGTTACTGTACAGTGTGCACATCATCCACGCTTCTCTCTCCCCCTCTTTATGTTTGTCTTTTTGCATTCGGTTTTTTATTTTTTATTTTATTTTTATGAAATTATATTTGAGAGGAATATTTGAAAGGTTAAAGGTTAATTTCATAACAATAATTATAAAAATATTCGGTCAAAAGAGAAAAAAAAATAGTTGAAATTATATACCATAAAATCTTTATCTAATCTATGGTAGGGTAAGACCAAAGATAAATAAGAAAACATCATCTTAGTCTTGAGAGGATCTTCTAGTCTCGATAATATTTGAAAGGTTAAAGGTTAATTTCATAACAATAATTATAAAAATTTTCGGTTAAAAGAAAAAAAAATAGTTGAAATTATATACCATAAAATCTTTATCTAATCTATGGTGGGGTATGACCCAAGATAGATGAGAAAGCATCACCTTAGTCTTCGTACATTAGTTATTTTAATTGTAACAAAGACCTATGTACATGTTATTTATCCCACGAGTCTCTTTGTACTACTACACTTTCCCTGTGGACTCAGCGCACCCAACTCAGTGCGTGTTACCAAATTTATTTATACGTTGTGCGCTCCTGCTCCTGCTCCTGCTTGGTTACAATGCACATGCTTAGGCAGCAAAGCTTAAGCATCAAGAGTAAAATTAAAATGGCAACTCTCTACTCTAGAAGAAACAGATATTAGCAATTCTCATGGCACAGTGGCAGAGATATGCCGCCTCAGTTAGAGAGAAAAGGAATTGGAGGTAGCCAGATGGATAGATGTCATAAACATAATGTGCTTGGACTTAGCCTTGCAGTTTAGTAGTCATGTATCATGCCTCTTGAGCAGGAAAACTTTGACCTTGTTAATGCCATCAAAGTGTAACGAAATGTCCCAAAAGAAAAAGAAAAGAAGAATCATATGTGGTTTTTTACAGGATACTCTTAAAAGGAAAATGATATTCTTATACTATTTTTAGTGATACACTCATTTTTATATTTTTTTTAAAAAACTGTGATTAAATAAAAGTAAATGATAAAAAAAAGTTATATGATTAAAGTATGAAAAGATATATAAAAAATAATGTGAGAAAAAAATAAAAAGAATCATAATTGTTCTCAAAAATCAAAATGTCAGAAAAATTGTCATTCAGAACAATTGTAGTGGGGGAAAGAAGAGGTAAGTGACGTGCATGCTAAGACCTGTGGCAAGTCATTATTTTGGAATTGGACAACTCGATAGTAGACATTGGAGTATGAGTCCAGCTCTAGACAGGGCCTATCACCAAGGGTCCAAGATCACCAGGTTTCAGGTCTTGCAGAGGCCCATCATAGCTATCCTCAGCGTAAAGCCCACTGCACAAACCACAAAGCTTGGCAATTGAACCAGGATGACAAGAGGTTGTAGGTTGGACTGTACCCATTTCATCCTTACATTTTTTCCCCTTTCTTATATTGTATTTCATGAAATTATTATTTTATAAAAGGTATGTGACTATGTCGTGGATTCATCTCAGCGATTATATTTCTCTTTTTTTTTTAAATACAAGAACAATTATACGATGTTTGAACTGAGTTTTTTTCTCCCCAAATTTTTAATTAGTGGCTTATTATCAAACGACATAATAGCTATAATGGATTTTAACTTTTTCAAGTGTCAATTCATTTAGCAATTGTTTATGGTAACTAAAACTGCTATTATCATTTCCCAACCTACACAATAACAAAATTACTGCGACATATATTACAAAATTAATGATATGATAAAACACTATCGTCGTACCTTGTAGTTAAAAAATGGCAACTCATCAACTATCAGAATGCACAAAATATCTCTCTGCCTTTATGTTTCAAAATATAGACCAAATTTCAATAATAAAATTTATGATAAATTGTTATGAAAAAAATGGTAAGCTTTGTCTTTGAAGTCACCCGTAGCTTCAGCTCCAAGCATTTGATTGAAATGACACAACACAGTGGTCCATAATCTATTTCTTGCCCACTAAGCATTCTCTCTTGGGCTTCAAGGCTTCACACTTGAATAGACATAATTTCGGGATTTCCCAATCAGGCCAATTACCTTAATTGCAAAGGAGAAATTGAAGAAAAAGATTACAATCACAGGCCTTATTCTGCAAAGTCTCCAACTTTAACAAGTCAGTAATTACGAGAACATACTAGAGGAAACTGCCATTCTGTGGGTGGCATCTATGAACTTAGTCATGGTATACGTGTAAGGTCCAAACTCTTCCACGCCAACGCACCCGACCCACATTGCTCCAAATACTCTCAGAAAATCTTAATCCTTTATCCACCTCACAAGCTTATCAAAACCAGCACTCACCGCAGCATAAACCCTGGTACAACAAAACACAAAGAAACCCTGCACCTGCAAACCCTTCTTGTGTTGTGTTGTGTTGTGTTGTGTTCAAGTGTTAAGGCAAATAGCATCCACACCAGAATCAGAATGGCCAACAAAGAGATGGAGGTTGTGAAGGGTCTGGATCTGAAGAGGTACATGGGTCGGTGGTACGAGATAGCGTCTTTCCCATCACGGTTTCAGCCCAAGGATGGTGTGAACACCAGAGCCACCTACACTCTCAAGGATGATGGGACCGTGCATGTGCTCAATGAGACTTGGAGTGGTGGCAAAAGAAGCTACATAGAAGGAACTGCTTACAAGGCTGACCCCAATAGCGATGAGGCCAAGCTCAAGGTCAAGTTTTACGTTCCTCCATTCTTGCCCATCATCCCTGTTGTTGGGGATTACTGGGTTTTGTACATTGATGATGATTATCAATATGCTCTCATTGGCCAGCCTAGCAGGAGATACCTTTGGGTAACCCATTTTACCTTTTACTTTTCATGTTAACTTCTTCTTTTTTTCTTTCAATTATCATAGGTGTGTTTTGTGAATGTGATTATATTATATCCCAATTTTTCTATTTGAATTGGGGTTATTTAGGTTGACTTCTCACCTGCTTAAAGTTTCTGCAATTTGTGTATAATATTTTTGGTTGGGGGCTTTTCATTTAAAAATGTATTAGAATGTAGAGTAATGAAGTCTAAAAAAGCGGAATTGATGAGGTATTTGTTTGGTTTGTGAATATCTTCTTTATGATCTGCTCATTTCCAAACATAACTTGGGATCAATTTTGGTGTCCCTAGATATTATCGAGGAAGACCCATTTGGATGATGAAATCTACAACGAGCTTGTTCAGAAAGCTAAGGATGTGGGGTATGATGTGAGCAAACTCCACAAGACTCCACAGAGTGATACTCCACCGGAGGAAGAAGGCCCCCAAGACACCAAAGGCATTTGGTGGTTCAAATCCATTCTGGGGAAATAGATGTATGGGCGGCGATATATGATTAGATTGAACAAGTATTTCATGTTATAAATAAAGACATCAAGCACTCTAACTGGAGCAATATTAGTTTGGATCTCTATAGTGCATGAATTCGCATGCTCTGTAAATAAACTATGCTGAAAAGATATGAACTTTTGTAAAGTTGATGTTTGATGCTTTGATTGTTTTAAGTTCTTATTGTTTATGTAAGAATTCAACTTTGATACTTTACAGCGATTTCCATCTTGTTTACTTTTTCTGTTAAATTTTTCGGCTAAGCTATGGGGATCCCATGATTTATCCTTTATCTAGATGACACTGCACACTGTTGATGTAAACAAAGATTAGTGTATGCCTATGGTTATTCATTCATATCTTTGTGGATAGTCTGAATTAGATCATAATTCCCGGTGGTGCTTAAGAGGGTAACCGGAAAGGAAAATAAGGTGTTTTTGTACTGATTTTGGATTAACGAGAAGAGAGCAATTGTGTGGAAATCACACTGATGAATACCTTGATGAACAAAAATGTTTACCACAAACAATAGAACGAAACATTTTAAATTTGTCTTAAATTTTTTGAAGTCCCTCATTAACAATTTTCCGGTATAAGAAGTTTTAAGAATTTTGTGATTTGTGAAACAAAAAAAGGGGGGAAAGTATGTAAAGTAAAGGGTCGTACATGTGATGCTATGGAGAAATTTTTAGTTGTATATGAACGTAATACGTTATTTTATATATGTTTCGTAAAAAGTTTTAGAGAAAATAAATTTTTATGATAAATGAGTATAGTAAGACTTATTTTTTTTAATTTTTTTTTTTATATGTAAAGATAATGCATTACATTTATATATATACAAGAATATCTCGATGGTAAGTTGTCAAAATTATGCACCGGGAAAATAATAACTGAATGTCTGAACCTTCCTTTCGAAACACGCAAGGTCATTCATGGCTTCTTGGGTCTGTTTGGGTGAGATTATTCTCCTGGGAATTCTGATTACTTGCTTTACTATCATGTCTATGTCCATCATGAACCCATCAGTATCATGTCATTTATGGGTGAAAAATGTTTTATATACATTAAAATATATATATCATATTTATATTATATATTAAAATAAAAGTTATGTTAAATTATTTTATATAATTATAATATTTTTATAACAAACAAAATAATTTTATAAATAAATTAAATAAAATTAGATATATTTTAATTAAACGAATAACAACAAAATGTTTATGAGTCCTCTTTCCCCATAACGAAGTGTTCTACATATCCTATGTTTCTATATCAAGAGTGAAAGAGCACCAACATTTCAAAAAATTAGCCTTAAAAAATCTTCATAGTTTTACGTGTGTTTTCGTTTAATGCAAGCTATTAAATTATATGTTGACCCAAAAAACAAAAAATAAAGCTATTAAATTATATAGATTTATGTAAAATAATTTTAAGATGATTTTATACAAATTTACAAAAAAATTTAGTAGTAAACTACGGTGGTTTTTTGTTTCTTAAAAGAAAAAGAGAGTGCTAAGTGGAAGGAATCCAACTGTGAATTTCGTCGTCCATTAAAATCTTAATAGAATACTATGATAACCTTGAGAACGTGTCGACAAAAAAAAAATTGAAAAGAAAAATCTCTTCAATTTTGTCTTTTTTTGTTAACAAGAAAACTTAGCTAGACTCGTTCGTTGCCGTTAACGTTTTTCACTAAAAAGCATTCCATTTTCTCTATCAATTTAACCGTTAACAAGAAAATCTTGTGCATGCTTCGATTCGAGAGATCCTTCATGTTTCATACACCAACAGCTCCTTACCTCTCAGTCATTCTAACTCTTATAATAAGAATATCAAAGGTGTCAACAACTAGTTGAATGCAAGCATCCAATGGCCTCCATTATTCTGTTCAATGGCAAGTTATACGCACGAGTCACTCCAAGGCAGGAGAAAGAAAATAAATGACCATGGAACGGAACTAGTTGATTAACAGGGAATGGCTTACGAAAATAATAACTTATTTATACTATAAATTATTATAGGAATATTACAAACAACGTAAATGAGAATGTTAATTTGTCAACAGGAAGAACATTTCAACCACGTTAAGTCCGTTACCCAATATTCAGCTCCCTTCTACAATACAGAATATAGTGGAAATCACAGAATTTCACCAAGCAATGGAGAGTGATATAGACAAATTAAGCTATTTGCTCCTAACCAACAAACAACCTTAACATCGGATCAGGTGCGACCAGTGGATGGATACTGATGATTTTGTAAGCCTACAATATGGTACAACACTGGTTGGTTTTCTTCGCCTGCTTGTAGAACATCTATTTCAAACACCAGCATCAGGTTTGGGTCAGCAAACTAACTATGTCAGCAATAAAGTCCGTTCATGGTTAAGTTAGGTTTTGTTAGAAAGATGCATGCAATATGGAATTTACAGAAGTCACCCCCTTACAGCAATAAATAGAATTATCGATTTAGCAGCCATTAAATGATAACTATCGAAATAAATTTAGAAAGAGAAAAGCATGAAATCATGAAAATAACCGTGTAGTACAAGAATGAAATAAAAATGTTCATAACACATGCTTAATGATAACCACAGGCCACAGCCATAGGAAAAGATTTAGTAATCGAAAAACATGAAGAAAGAGACACACATATTGCTTGCATTCATATGCTAGTGCCAAATGTATAGCTGTAAACAACGAACTTTCTTAATGTACCTGAGATGCTGCACTCAGATCAGAACTCTTCTCAACTAAACTGTCCAGCTTTACTCCTCGTTCAAGCACACTATCAATAGTCTTATGCTGTTTATCAACAGAAAGTGACCATAGGGTGAGAGAAAAGAATAAAGAAAGTTATGGAGAAACATTCCATCATATCTGTGCCACATGGTTCTCAAAAATCTACGCATCAGAAAATTATACAGAGAACCCTAAAAAATCCCATGGAGAGTGTCAAAGGAAATGAGAAAATCCCACTAACACACATATAGCATTGCTAAATTAAGACTAAAAAATTAAATTGAACATGACTAAGTGAATGCACATTAATAAGAAACACCAATACATAAGTTTGAAAAAAAAAAATTAATAGCAATTGATTGACTAATGACCCCCTGAAGGAAGCGCCAAAAAGATGTCCATTTAAAATGTAGGATATCACCACCTTGCTGAAAAAAATATAAAGGAAAATACTAGAGAGCCAGAATTGTTTTGCCATAATTTTTGCCATAATGAGTTGCCATTGTTAAGTGGTCTCCACCACTTTGACATATCCAACAGCCACCCTTAAATCTTGATTAATTCTGGCTGAATTCTGTCAAATTGTTTTGGTTATGTAGCACTACTCAAATATGTGATGCTTGAATTGCATGATGCAGCCATCATCATCTAAAGCTATATGTATTTCACAACTAATGCCAAATTCTCAAACAAAAAACTCATCTAGAAAAATACCAAACATATCACGGTTAAGTTTAAGAATGAATAACTACACAAAGAAAAATGCAAATTTAGAAGACAATAGATGTAGGGATTTCATCTTGTGGTTTAAAAATAGAAAGTAATGCATATTTAACTTAATACTCACAAGAATAATTTTTGTTTCATCCAATTCCCTCTGGATTTTCAACAACTTGTCAGCCTCTGCAGGATCCTGAAGATTTGACCGGAGCAGGGAAAAGGGGATTTAAGTCAGAAGTGACCATGCGAAAAAGCAAATAGAAAGCAATACTTCATTTTTACAATTTAGAATTTTGCAGCTGAAGCTAATATAATGAAGAGGTATTTACATGCCTGAAATTTTGTCAAAGCTTCATTCAAATACGGCCATGGTTGAGTACTGTCTGCCTGAACACTTCTCCATGAATCACCAAAACTTGTTTGATATTCATCCACCAACTGCAAACATATCATCTAATAAATCAATAAAATTACAAGCACCGGACATATTATATGCATTATAATAGCTCTTCTCATATGACATTGAACTTTTTTTGTTGAAAAAAAATAAATTTATTAGAAAGAAGAGAAGGAAAGTACAGCTAGAGGGAGGATAAGAAATCCTGCAAAGCAGAAAGAGCAAAGTATATATGGTCAAAAGAAAGTAAAAAATGCAGAAAGGCTTCCCAATCTCTATACAAGTATGAAAGTGGCAACTCCCTTGAAACAACCATTAGCATAGCATAGCATAGCACCACAAAGAGGACTCAAAGTAAGTTGAGTGGCACAGATAGCCCCTAAACATGCAAAAATTCCAAAGGATTTCATAAACTGCATATTGCCAGAAAATTTATGCCTCCCACTTTTTGCTAAAACATTCAAATCTAACGAGCAAAAACTATTCCAAAGTAGGAGGACAGACCCAAAGCTCAGCGAGGACGAGAAAGGACATATACTTCAGCTGACTCACTTGCTTTACTACGACAATGCTCATTCCTTCTTTGTACACCAAAGACAAGGGAACTTACTTGCATACAGCCACTACTCAATAGACACAAAACTCTCACTTAAAAAAGAGATTTGGGCTTATGCTGTAGAACATGACGACATTAAAGGAAACTAGTGGCGTCAGTCTGACCTGGTTGAGAAGAGAGAATGCACTTCGAATTGGGTAGTGATCATCCATAAATCCCACAGCACAAAGGCCATTTCTGTTGTAAGCATGAACCTTGTACTCTGTAAACGAGAAAAATAAAAAGGATTGAAATCACACGTTTATATTAAAAAAATGGTTTTTTTTTTAAATTTTGTTCTATAGTCCACCAGAAAAAGAAAAAGAAAAAGAAAAAAACAAATTTTGAACTTTGTCACAAATACTCTCTTCGAAATGCCAAGGATTTCATGATGAAGATATATAATTGATTGAAAATGGATCAGTTCAGCAACAACTGAAATGAGTATTGAATAATTGAAAAAAGCAAATAATTAATGTTGGAAAGGGATTCCAAAGGCATAATAAGATGGGAATATTGAGTGACCTTCGTGCTGGACGGATTGGCGTTGGCCCTGAGGGGTACGTTTGGCAACGGTGCGACCCACGAAGACGATGAACTCCTTCACGCTGGAACGCTGGAAGTAACCAAAGTGGCTTACATCACACGCATTCCCCAGTATCACTGGATCTGATCCCTCTTGGTTGCATTTCAGTACCAACAGAGCTGTGATCTTCATCTCTCTCTCTCTCTCTCTCTCTCTAAATTTACTCTTTCAATTCAAAGCTTGGATCTTTTTCTGGATGGATTACCAGTCGGTCGGTACTGGAATCGTGGAAATGGAAATAGTAAAGAAAATAGATTAAGCACGTGTGTGATCTAGTGCGGAAGAATGTACACACCAAGTTATGAAACTGCCGAACTGGTGATAAAATAAAGTATCCACGTAATGATAGGGGTTTTTTTTTTTCATAATCTAGACCGGGTATGTAAAGATATTGGTGTGAAGCTAACCCTCAAGCATTGAGATATCAATTTGATATTTATATCAATATTTTTTTTTAAGGCTAGATGTAAATTTAGCATTGCATATATTATTGGTGACTTGTTTTTTTAATTTGTACGAACTTGATGGTATTTCTTGTTCCTCCTCCAATAAAAATGGTAAATATATTTTAGTTAAATAAATAACGCTGCCGAAAGATATTGGTGTGAAGCTAACTCTCAAGCATTGAGGCCTTCCTAATAATTGGTTCTCTTAGGGTTTGAATTATCCTCTTTTTAAGAGTGTAACTCATTTAGAATTGCACACAACTCTTATTCGTGACTTTTTTTTTAATTTGTACGAACTAGAGTGTATTTCTTGTTCCTCCTCCAACTAGGGGTGTTAAATACATGACTTGTCCTTTTAACTCATTTTAGCTTGAAATTAATTGGGACGACTTCGGATTCTTAAAATTAATCCTTTCATGTTTTCAGGTCAATTTTGAGTCATGCGTCAAGTTGATCCAACTCAATTCGGTGTCACACATTATTTTTAAGCTAATACTTTTTTGACAATTAGATATAAATAATAGGACTTGTTGACTTAATATAATTATTAGTTTAAGACTTTTTGACTTAAATTTATATTGATATTATTTATTTCAAAATAGTTATTGCAAATATACCTTAATTTATATGTTTTTACTTCTTAAATTTTATGACTTAAGATATGTTTGGTTCAACTAATTTTAGGAGAAATAATCATTTATTTTTCAAAAACTCTTCTAGGGAGCTTTTGATTATAAATTATTTAAATACAAAATAAGTTAATCTAAATACACACTTAATTATATGTAATGTCCAAATTTATACATGTTGTCTTAATATCGGGTCAACCCGATTTTGACTTGGTCATTATTATACTATGACCAAGTCAGATTCAGGTCTTAAAAATTAGTCATTCAAAATATCAAATCGAACTCAAGTCAAGATAAATAATCTTGTACTCAAGTTAAATAGGAGGAAGGAGAAAGCACATAAGGAATCAGGGGTGAACTTACCTTAACATTAAGGGGGCGACTGCAACTTAAAACAAAATTTTGTTTCTTTAATTCTTATATGAAATTATTTAAGCAAACACCTCAAATAGATGAAATTTGCACCTCTTTTAAAGATTATACAATATTTATGTGAATAAGTATATATGTAATACTCCCACTTAAAATTTTCTGGTTCCGCCGTGGGAGAAATTCAAGTGGAGAAGAAACTACTCTTGTATTTCGAGTGGGAGGATTCTAACATGCACCATTGTTACTTTTGGTGCAGTGCTGCACCAACATTTTAACCCATTATTAGTAGTTACTTGATTTTTTTTAAAACACACTTCATCATTTTTCACCCCACCACCGCCTGAACTACCATCTGAACCCTAATCTCGCACCACCATGCAGAACCTTGATGGATGCCGCGAGTACCATGCCACCATCTCTGTCACGCCCCAGTCGACCACCAGCCACCTATTGCCGCCCCTTTACTCGTCGTCGTGCTGTTGTCCACCACCTCCTTCACCACTAGCACCACCATTTCCAACCCTGACGAAGACACCGCAACTAGATCTAGACAGAGATAAGAAAAATCAAACACGAACGATGGAAGTCCAGTTCTGGTGGAAGTCCCGAAACCACTGTGCTGCAGCCGCTAGGCACGGCGACCATGGACGGCAAAATGCGGCCATGACACAAGCGAAGACTAGCTCTGAGTCAGCGGGTCTCAATTCAGGAGTCCTGTGCGTAGTGGTGATTTCGGGGGTTAGGTCTTGATGATGGATCTCAAGTGAAGCATGGAGGCTCATAGGTCACCGGCGACTAGAGTGACGACAGTTCAGGCTCATGGTAGTTGAGAGCCTGAAGGCTGTGAGATTTCTGATCTGCTAGTCCAACAGTGACATGTATGATTAAGATACAAGCCAGTTCAAGAGATTTTAGATCTTTAATTTTTGCCCTTCATTTTTATATCAATAAATCAATGACTACAATGCAACACAAAATTGATTGTGCATTATAGACAAACCCTCTAATTTGTCCAGGAAGGTATTAATTCTAACTTTTTCTTAACAACAATTTTTATCTCACGTTTTATCTCACATATTATCTATAGTCCTTAGGAATTCTCCTTAATCTCTACACATATATGCATATATTATCTCAAATTTACATAATTTTTATCATTTAATTAAATAAATGATATCACACTAATTAACTATGAGATACCACATAATTCTCCAATATACTTACTCAATTTTGTTGGGAGCTCTTACGATAATCAAAACAAGTGATTGAGATTCATATCTAAAAAAATATAATTTTACGTTTCTTACATCCTAAATCATAATATAAAATATTATTTAAAATTATTTTTGATAAATTAAAAATTTAAAATTTATAAAATATTATTCTTATGTATCTTTTGGTAGATATAAAAATTGATTTAAATAAGATTTTAGTCCTTATAATTTTTATCTATTTGAATTTTAATTCTTATAATTATTTTTTAAATAACAATCCTTATATTTTTATTTATTTGATTTTGGTCCTTGTTTGTAAGGTATTAATTTTTATATGTTTCACTCATTTAGATTTTATTCTTTATAGTTTCAACTTATTATATATATATATATATATATATATAGGATAGTTTCAAGTTATAGATCTTATTGAATGGCCAAAATTAGAACATAAATACTTTTTTATATTATATATATATAGTTATATATATATATATATAAAAACTCTTATATATATATATATATATATATATATAAAGCCTGATAAAAAAATTATAGAGAGCAACACCCAAATAGATGGAAATTATAGGGATCTTAAACCAAAATGATTAAGTCAATAATGATAAGTAATAACTAATAAGGGTTATGTGCCATAAAAAAAATTAATAAGGGTTATGAAAAAAAATAGTTAGGCTTATATTTGTTTTTTATTCCAGAAAATATAACATTTTTTAGTTTTGATCATTTTAAACTTTTTTCTTTAGTTTTGATTTCTTTAAATTAATTTTTTGTTTTGTTTTAGTCTTACCCTTTAGTGAACTACCGTTAAATATTTATATGATAAACGGGGTTACTAACACGTGGTATCAGTGAATAAAATCTTCGTTTGTTACGTAATTACTTCACAGAAGCTCCACTAATGACACGAATTTAAAAAAAACACCAAAACTTAAAAAAAAAATTAAAAAGATCAAAATCAAAATGTATTATATTTTTAGCGACAAAAACATATTTAAACAAAATAGTTATATGACATTGTACTTCATTATAAAATTATAAGCAAGTCGGTCGGCTATTAACTCATTGATAGCTACAAATATTTCTTTTGACAAATAATGTTTAATCCAATGTGTTGACTTAATAGTAAATAAATATATAATGTATGTGTAAATATACGGTTATATATTTAGATTTCAATTATGTTAATTTTTACATTCAAATTATAATAAATATTTTTGTAAATCATCTAATTTTGACATAAATAATTTATTTTTTACTAGACAAAAAAATAGATTAATTAGGATGTACACACAAGTTGATCACAACAAAAAAAATCACTTAATGTTTAGGATTAATCCGACATATTCTTGAAATATAAATAAAAAAATTCAGCTAAAAAATATAAATACCAAAAAACACATTCAAATCCACGTCTCAATTTTAACAATACCACAAACAGATTGACAAGTCAATTGCATGTAATAATGGGCTGTATTAAACGGAACCGCGTAGTTCATCAATGTTCTCAAGACGAAGAGGTGTTGTGGTCAAGAGTAGTCAATCCCATGTCGTAAATTTGGTCTGTATCCCGCAATTAAAATACACAGTCAGCTACAAAAAGTAGCAGTTTTATGAAACAAACAAAAGAAGAGTAACCAAAATCAGCAAATAATGAAAATTAGATTCCAAAAATGGCGTTCTTAATTGGTTGTCCTTTGAGAGGAAATCCTGACCAGCTATTTATGCGGGAAAATGTGTGGAAAAAAATAGAAAAAATCTCATTTGTGAGTCAATCTTACTCACCAATTTGCTTCCTTTTTCCCATCACATTCCCTTGAGAGTTTTCACAGAAAAACTGTCACAGGGAATGCCTGTTTCAACCATCCAATAAATCAAGATATGATTATGGATTTTTGGGTATGCATGTGATGTTTGATTAACTTCTTTCTTTTCAGTTTCTTTGTGGTATTGTTGAGACTAAGTTATCATCAATTTCTTTGTTTCTGGATATAATAAGAAGAAAGTTGCATTATTCCAGTATCTATGACCATCCTAACAGAAAAATTAAGAATAATAATAATAATTTTTTTAAAAAAAGTACTTGAAAACCATTACGTAGAAATTTTAATGCAAAATGAACATTAAAAGGCTTGATACATACAACAAGTTGCTTTTCCAAACACTGAAGCATTTTCTAATTAAGATCTTGTGTTTTGAAAATATGAATTAGCGTTCTTTGTAATTCTAATTGCTTGTTTTGATTGACATTGAGCTTGAACTGTGACAGGAAAAGAACAAAATGATCAGAAGCTTGTTTCTTTTTTCCTTGTTGCTCCACGCAATAATGGCCCAGAAACCTGCACTTCCAAATCGCCCTACAGCTCCACAAGTTCTTGCTCCTGCCCCTGTCCAGAAATGGTCAACATTAAGTGGTTGGTAATCATAGGACTTTTGTTTCTTTAACTTGCTTCCATTTGGAGAAGCTTCTTCATTCTTGTGGCATTGTTGAATGCTTGTGATTCTTTATTTCACTTGCAGGTAATGAGCCTCTTGTAATAGCCCGTGGTGGGTTTTCGGGCCTCTTTCCAGAAGGCAGCCAAGAAGCAATTGGGATGTCAAAGGACATAAGCATTTTCTTGTGCAATCTTCAATTGACAAAAGATGCAGGCGCTTTTTGTGTGACAGGCACTACGCTTGACAATGCAACAACTATAGCATTGTTCGATCCTAAGGAGAAAGCCTACAATATTAACGGGAGGGATGTGCAAGGACACTTTTCGGTGGATTACACTGGTGCTCAGATTGACCAGAATGTGTCAAGTGAGTTTTGAATCAATCTACATTTTCTTCACCGCATTTGTGCTTAGGGAACCTTGCCATGAGAAGCTTAACAAACTATGAATTAAGCTACTTTGTTCTGCATAACCCAAAATAATAAAATAAATATACATTGAAATAATAGTCATTCTGAGTGACAAAATAGAAAAATACGTGTTAGGATTGTTAGTGTATGTAATTTGCTTATAGAGTTATATACTCTTATTCATGCTTCGTAGATAACAGTATTATATCCAAATGCACTGCAAAAATTCAGAACTAGTTAGGCTTACAAATGCTATACATAAATGTACAAAGTTTTGGGCAATAAGATGGGATGGATAGGATTGATACCACTTTGTGGCTTTGGAGCTGAAGGCTTGCTCTTTACTATGTCTTCCACAGTGAATCAGGCCATATTTTCTCGACCCAGTTTTTACGATGGTGTTTCCCCAGTTCTTAATGTTGATGCTCTACTAAGCGATAAATCCGCACCAAGGTTCTGGTTGAATGTTCAGGTTCTTTCTCTCTCTTTCTCTCATTATATGGATGAGAAGATCTACTGTCAAAACTGAAAATCCTTAAGCACTATGGTTCAGTCTTTCTTTTATGGTTTTGTTATATAGTAATTGAGCGTTCTGTTGCAGAATGAAGCATTCTACACCCAACACGGATTAAAGGTGGTAGATAATGTTCTAGAAATATTGAGAACTTATCAAATAGACTTTGTTTCATCTCCAGAGATTGGTTTCTTAAAGAGCATCAATGGGAAATCGAACAAGGCAACTAAGGTCATCTTTCAGCTTCTGAATGCTAATGATGTTGAACCCACAACCAGGCAACCATATGGCACCATTGTGAAAGATCTTGCGACAATCAAGTCATTTGCATCAGGCATAATGGTCCCAAAAGAATACATATGGCCAGTTAAACCGGACAAATATCTGGGGCTTCCCACCACACTTGTAGCTGATGCCCATAAACTTGGACTAGAAGTATATGCTTCTGGTTTTGCTAATGATTTCTTTTCAAGTTATAGTTATAACTATGATCCTACTGCTGAGTACCTGCACTTTATAGACAGAGGGGATTCTGTTGATGGTGTTGTTACTGATTTTCCAGCAACAGCATCAAATGCCATCGGTGAGATGACAAATCTTCAACCTTTAATTCATGAACATTTTCCTCCCCTCTTCAACCTTTTCTCACAATTTTTTTGTTTTACAGCATGCTTTGCACACAACAATACCTTGCCGAAAAAAGGTATACTGCTAAATCTTGAAATGTTCTCAATCATAACCATAGATAAGATGTGAAAAACATATCAATGGCAAACATTTGCTTTTGTAGGACAAACTTTGATCATAAGCAACAATGGAGCAAGTAGTGTTTATCCGGGTAGCACTGATCTTGCATATCAACAAGCAATAGATGATGGCGTTGACATTATAGATTGCTCAGTTCAAATGACAAAAGATGGAATTGCCTTCTGTTCAAATGCTGCAGATCTAATGGGAACTACAACTGCAATGACTAAGTTCATGTCTCGAACTTCTGATGTCCCAGAACTTCAACCAAAAAGTGGAATTTTCTCCTTTGACCTTATATGGAGCGAGATTCAGACCTTAAAACGTAAATACTTTTATAGAACTTCAAAAGTTCACATATAGATCCAGTCTTTAAGATTTCAAAAATGAACTTTAAGTATAAATTTCTTGTTTCAGCTCAAATTGTCAACCCTCAAGGCAACGACTTTCAAAGAAACCCAGCAAACAAGAACAGCGGTAAATTTGTTACCCTCCCTGAATTTTTGGAATTGGCCAAGGCAAAGGCAGTTACTGGCATTTTGGTCAACATATCGGTGAGCGCATCCCCAACTCCCTATAATGCTTCTAAATGAAAAATTCCTACTACTGCTAAAACTCTTTATTTGTCTCACAGAATGCTGCCTACCTTGCATCAAAGAAAGGTCTTGACATTGTAGGTGCTGTCAGCACTGCCTTGAGCAATGCCACCTTTGACAAGCAATCCAAACAACAAGTCCTGATCCAATCAGATGACAGTTCAGTGCTTTCCAAGTTTAAGGATATCCCATCTTACAAAAGGGTGTTGCTAATTGAAGATATAATAGGCGATGCACCAAGGCAGACAGTGGATGAAATTAAGAAGCATGCAGAAGCAGTGAATCTTCCGAAAACCTCTGTTATTAAAGTATCTGGTTCCTTGTTAGCAGGAATGACAAATGTTGTTAAAGAGTTGAAAGATGCAAACCTCACAGTATTCGTCCATACTCTCAGAAATGAATACATGTCCCTGGCATTTGACTATTGGTCAGATCCTAATGTGGAGATTGCTACTTACGTCCAAACTGCTAAGGTTGATGGAATCGTGACCGATTTTCCTGCCACTGCAAGTAGATATATGAGTAAGTAATTGTAATTCCAATGTCTTTAGCTTTCTTAGTTGGTCCAAGCAACTATAATTTCTCTCATATTGTATGAGTCAAACAACATTTTTCATGAGTAAAGGTTTATACTTCATGTACCTTTCTCTAATTTGCAGGAAGCCCATGTAGTGATCCCAACCATGTGCCTGCCATCTTACCAGCTCAGCCTGGTGAACTAATAAGTACTATTCCAGCTGAATTACTACCACCAGCAGGCGCACCACTTCCACCTCTTGAGATTGCCAATGTTGTTGACCCACCTCTTCCTGCGGTGGTTAATCTGACTAAAGATGAGCATAGTGCTACACCTACACCTGCACCCTCTTCAAGTGCCTGGGCAAATGTCACCAACCTTGGTCTCTCCCTGGTGGCAACCCTAGTGTTTGCTATGCTTTCTGCTAGTCATTAATGTAATAACTTGGCATTGACCTCTAGATCTTCAATTTTCCTCCAGCATCTTATCTGATATCTGAGTTAGTACTATAGAATGCAAATGAGATTAGTTCATAACAGCTATTCATTCATTCTGTATTTACATTACATTGCCTCCGCTTCCTTAAGCAAAGAATGTTGCAAGAATATTAGATATCTGCACACGAGTTTTAATAAATTTATGTCATTCTAACGCAAAAGGAATTTTTAAAAAAATATCATTATTTATCTCTAAGAAATTACGGGGAAAATAAAAAGAAATCGTCGATTAGGCCGGGCTACTTTGTCACTTTGCAGAAACATTTCTAGTTGTGTCTGGAGTTGCCTCTCATTTAATGTTACGTCACATTACTCACATTCTCCTCATGAAGAAGAAAAGGGAGGACAGAGAGAGAGAATAATAGAAATTAATGATTGGTTAAATGGGAAAAATGTACCCAAAAAAAAAAGTGTCTATCGAGCATTATCCAGTTTAGCTACAACCTGCTCGGCTGTTCCGTGTGCTGTTCTTATACACATCTTATATATTATATGCACAATTTTCCAAATATCACTTATGTATCCCTCACCCTCTCCGTCGTGTGGCTGGCAACTCGGCAGTAGTAGGCATGACCGATCATATCTCATTTGGCGAAGAAAAGATCATTGAATATTATCCACATTCTCTCGAGTAATGGAAAAATTGGTGTGCCAGCATATCATAATCATAAAATGAAAGAACTACTAAGACTTTATTTTGGTACAAAGGTAGGAAACTACGGACACCTTCTGACTCTGATATTGAACATGATTATCCGATACGGCTTACAATTACAATTGAACCATAAGAGAAATGTAGATGTAATTGAGATGTAGAATGATTATTTTATCACATTCTTAGGTCATAGCTGAATGCCCTCATAAAGTAAGATTCTCAGATATGCTCTTAAATGTTTTCCACACAGGCAGACTGCATCAGACTGCAGGTCCACAAGCATGACCAGTTCGACTGTAATATAAAGACTACAATAAATTATCACAAATGAAATTGTGTATACACGATTCCATAACTAATATCCTATCTTGATGAGAACGTGAATGAAAATAGGAATTCAACTAATATCAGCACGATCAGGCACATCCACTAAAATCATCCTCCTCGGAAATCTAGGTGGCAGCTTCAAGACCACCGAATCTTCAATCTCAATGGGTAAAACGAGTCGCCACAATCACAATTCCTCCCTGTTTCTCATGTTCTGCAATAACATATACATATATATCGATAGTCCAAAGAAATCCTAAAGTCAGCTTCCACAAAATCAGTCCCAAACCGAACAATGTTGTGTCAGTATTTGAGGGAAAGACGAAATGCTCAATGAAAGTTAATGGGACTGCCAAAATTCGTGATGAAATGTTCTAACCAGCCATACAAAATGATGCAAAACAATCATGACCATCTTTCATAAGAGAGGTAGAAAGGGATGCAAGTTACAGCAAGTGGGTAGCAATATTAAAAGATGCAGTATAATAAAATGCAACCAACCCTTTATACAGCATAATAATAAAAATTTTAGCCATAGAAACTTCTCACAATCCAAGATCTATTAACTCTACACCAAAATAACCCCAGAAACATCTCAATCACAAAACGAGCAAAAGTTGTTAAATAGTTGAAAGGCGCAAACCTCACAGTAATCGTCCATATTCTCACAAATGTGTATCCTGCATTGTTAAGTTGAAAGAAAAGAAACCACAAACTTCCAATTTTTGGGTTGAAAAATTAGGGTATTTTGGGTTCGATTCAGCATCAAACAAAGGCAAATTAAACCAGATAGAATCGATTAACACTATGTTCGTTAGACGATGTATGGAATGAAAGATGGAGTGTTCGAATGGAATCGAAAAACTCTTTCCCATCTCTCATTCCAGACACCTCTACCAAACATTTCACTAAAGATAGCGGCATGGAAGGGGTTTAGGCAAGGCTCAGATTTGGCATAAAAAATGGGATCGGTCGTCGAAAAGCAACACCACCATGGATAGCTGCAACAGAATCAAAACTCGTCCATCTAAACATAGGTACCCAAATGTGGGAAAAGGACAAAGATGTCAATTTCACCACAATCAAGTTGCCCCGCCACCGGCGATCATTGTTTGACGGCGACCGACCCATCCATTCCACACTCCGAAACCATCGTCACAGCCTCTTTGGGATCAGAGAGAGAGAGAGAGAGTGAGCGAGAATCAAAGAAACAGAAAAGAAAGAAGATGATCAGAACAGAACAGATAGAGCGACAGCCAAAGCGAATGAGCGAGAGAGAGAGAGAGAGAAAGAGACAGAGATAGTTTTCTTTTTTTCTTTTTTGGGTACATGAGAAATTAGGGTTATTTGGGAGCATCAACGAGAGCGAACAGTCTCATTCTGAGACGGAGTGTGGCTGAGAAACCCTAATTCTGCTCTCACACTCTCTATCCCTAACGCGTAAATAGGCGACTCAACTGGGTCTTTTCCCTCTTTCCCAATTCTGCCCTTCCCACAATTCTTGTGCGGAGCTAAGGAGGATGGATGGATAAATGGTATTTTAGTCATTCTGCAATGTGGGTTTAGGCCTTTTGCATTTGGGCTACATGGAAGTATTGTTGCAATCACTGAAATGCTAAACGGCCCAAAGCCTAAAACCTAAAACTACTCCAATTCTTGACTCTGCCTGCCACTCTACTTTGCCTCTTCTACTTGATTTGATACTCTCCGGTTTCTACCTTCGGCTGTGTTTGATTGGTGACTTGGTGTAAACAGTTCCCGTGTGGTTCCTCTGATTGGGGTAAACGGACAACAATATTTTAAAGTGGGTATCTTTGTAAAGTAAACAAGTAAATTTATATTAACTATTAATAGATGAATTCACTAATATATTAATACTTGATAGAAATTTATTTGTTTATTTTAAAAAAATTCTTCACTTTAAAATATTTTATTCAGTGTAAATAATTTTTTGACACTGATAATCAAAAATTGTTTACTTAATTTAATTTAATTTTATTATTTTAATTTTTATTCTTATAATATGATTGTTTTGTAAACTAAGTTAAGAGGCATGAAAGTCAAAAAATAAATAAGAATAAAATAATCTTTTTATTTAAAAATAAATGAAATTCTGAGAATTTCTAAATTTAAACCATTAAAATTTTAAAAATCAAATTATTTCGTTTCTTTTTCTTACATGTGAAACACCAGATTTGATACAAATCAAATCAAATCTTATTTTATCACATTCCAAACATAGTCAGTAAATATGTTACTGATAGCCGAGCTGCTCATATATCTAGTTCCATGGCCGTGTAGTGTGTGAGCGAAGCAGCACAACTTCCATTCATTACCATTTGCCATATTCCAATATTATTATCAAATATATATAGTTGTCCTCTGGATTTAGCACCAAACAATTACGAGACACTTCATCAATTTATTTATTAGACCAAAAAGATAATAGATAAATAATAGGTAACTTACATAAGATGAAATTCACTCAATCATAACAATGGTGGGGAAGAAATTTCTGTTATTGTTATTTTGGAGGTGAAGGTTCTAAATAAGGAAAGGAAATATTCTTCGGCGTGTGACTTTAGCCTACGTATAATTCCGGGATTTTCATAATTCAGACCAAGTCTTACATATCAAAGTCTTCAGTGAGTGTCTACTGCCTAATTAGTGTTCAGTGATGAAAATCACAAAACATAATATATACTAACTATTATAAGATAAATCTTCCACTGAAAAGGAAAGATTTATGACATCTCAAGATAATCTTACTATTATAGAAAAATGTTTGAATAAACATAATATATACTAACTCATTTATCCACTAAACGAGTGACAATTGTTTTGACATTTTTCAAATTTGATCCAATCAAACAGATTTGGCCGGTCTAATTTCTTGTTATATAGTACTATGTCTACCCCAAGAATCTCTCTTGGCTAACATAATGCAAATATTTGATCCTTGTGAGTATCTCCCGTTTATATATAAGGAGGCTCTACTCCTTTTTGTCTCCACAAGCCAATCTCATTGTGTTTATAGACTATCTCATTCCCCACGAGCAAGAAGTTTTTGCAGCTTTACTCAAATGGATTGCAATTTTGAATCTCCGGTAAGCATGCTTCATCACCTTTGGTTTTGTCCTTCCAAAGCTTCATATTTTTTATTGTTTTCCCCCATTGTTTTTTCTTCATTTTTATTCCCTTCTTCATGTACATACCATCAGATTTCAACTCTGAAAGTTGATTTGGGGTGCTCAAAGGATTGTCCAGCGGATGTGAAGAACATGTTGCAACAACTAAAGGGTATGCTTACTGTTCAATATTTTTTGTTATTTCCATGTAATGACGAATTTTGTGACGGTTTAGTTTTTCTAATATTTCTTTCATTTTATCAAAATGATATATATAACTAGGAGTGAAAGCTATTTCCATCGATCCAAATCAAGGGACGGTAACAGTTGTAGGTAATGTAAATCCCATGATGCTGATCAAGCTTCTTCAGAAGATGGGCAAAAAGGCACAACTTTGGTCCTTTGACAAAGCACCAATGAAAAGCAAAGCTGGTTCTCATCCCAAACAGAAACATGCTTCTCATTGTTGCTGTGAGAGTAGTGACTCCGAGGATGATTCTGACACTGATTCTGATGATGATTCTTGGGAACACACACGACACAAGGCACGGCATGGTCAAAGGAGCAAGAAAAGGCTTGGCTGGAAAGATCGGTTTGGTTTTGGCAATAGAAATGCAGCAGCAGCAGCAGCAGCACCAGTCACAGGATATCATCCACCAATGCCAGGGTACCAACCATTCACAGGATATCATCATCATCATCATCATCCAACAATGCCATGGTACCAACCCATGGCATATGGAAGATCATCAAAGTATGCAAGACCAGTGCCTTGGTATGGCTACTATGGGCGTGGTCAGCCCCTCCCCCCCACTTACAGACCTTCCTTGTTGTCAAAATATAATCCCATGATCCGCTACACCAGTTATGCAGACAATTATCGCTATACTGTGTAGATTAGATGCAATCGTCAAAGCTGCCTATCTGTATCTATTTGGTCATGCTATGGTCAAGTCCAAGAGATTAATTAATTATTAGGATACTATAATTTTACCTTTTTTGTTTCTTATTTGTTTTTTATCCAGTTTCGCTACCACTTGTTCCATGTCCTGTTGTTACTCGCATACTTCTCGCAGTGTTTTTTACACATATCTCATGTAGTATGTGTATCATTTTCCATAATCAATATCACTCATCTCTCCCTCTTGTGTGGTTGGCCACTATGCATGACTGATTGTATTACTCGTTTTGATAAGGAAAAATAGGTGTGCTCAAATCATCATAAAATCAAGTAACGACTTTAAAATGATTGTCATACCCATGTTGAACGCAGTGACTGGATACTGCTAGCATGCATCTTATATTTTTCTTTTTTTTTTGGTATAAATAGGGATAGAATATCATGAGAACTGAATACATAATAGACTTCTATTTGCCTACTACAACTATGGCAACTTTTGAATTAGTTTTATGTTTTAATTTCGTCACAGATGCTCATAATCATATGGTACCTCATACTTCAAAAAAAAAATTGCATTCTCCTCTTATTGAGGTCGTATTGTACCCATGAATGTCCCATGTCATATACGAGCTTATTTGACATTACAATAGCTAAATAGAATGAGGCAAGGCTAAAAACATACACAAGGTTGTAAAGTGTCAGTAGAATAGTTCGAGAGTTCCTTTGTGCCATAGGCCTGTGTTGCGAAATCAACAGGGCCTGAACTAAATACTAGTCAGCCATAACTAATATTAACCAACAGATATACAGTAATCCTGGCAAAATTTTCGTGTTATTGACTGCAATATTTTATATTCTGTATACTTGACGTGCAAGCCATATTAAGTTCCAAGCTTTTGTAAGTTTCTGCAGCCCCATTAGTCCAGTAAAACAATGTGAAAAATTGTTAGACTAGGATCAGAAATACTGCAACAAATGAGCCATAAAAAGAAAGTAGTTGAGATGTAGAATAATAGTTTTATCTCATTCTTAGTTGAATGCCCCCACAAAAAATGATTTTCAGGGGCTCTTAAAATGTTTTGCGGAAGATACATCAACAGAAAGAGGCAGGGTGCATCAGCCTGCAAGTCTACAAGCATGACCATTTCAACTGTAATATAAAGACAACTCAACATCGAAATCCTGACTGAATTATCACAAATGACATTGCGCATAACTGATTCCACAAGTTAATTCTGTCTTGATGAGAATGTGAATGAAAATAGGAATTTAACTAATATCCGCACGATCAAGCATATCCACTAAAGTCTTCCTCCTTGGAAACCTTGGTGGCAGCCTCAAGACCATGGAATCTTCTATCTCAATGGGTAAATGAGTCGCCACAATCACAATTCCTCCCTGTTTCCTATGTTCTGCAATAATATACTCAAGTAACTTCACTCCATCATCATCTAATGCAACTGAAGGCTCATCCAGCAACCATATGGGGCGATCAATTGCCAGCAATCTTGCAAGTTGCAGTCTTTTCCACTGGCCCATTGACAGCATCCTTGGCTTTTCTTTGGCCAATCTTCCTAGTCCCATCAACTCAAGTGCAGGCATAGCCTTCCCTTGCTTGCCTTCAAGAACTTCAAACCATTGAACACTCGAGAACTGTAAACTTGTCTGTAATGGCATCCTTGAGGGAGAGCCAGTTAAGCTGAAGCCTATACTGATGGAGGATTCCAGATTCTTGAATGTTATGGCCATTCCAAAGGATTTCACCAGCAGAAGGACGAGAAAATCCAGCTAACATGTGCAGAAAAGTTGTCTTTCCCGAGCCATTTGCATCTATTAGCATAAGCGCCCCTCCATCATGAAGAGAGACATTCACATGTGACATGATGCAGAATTTGCTGGGCATTTCTCATGCAAGAGACATTGTTAAGTAGGAGATGGGGGAATGGGGGTTTTCCAATAGAGATCAAGTTCAACAATTGAAAAGTGAAAACTACTGCTAATATGCGCAGATTCAGACTAATGCTTTCTGATCCTTTGATTTCCGTTGATGATACAATTAGCATAAGTCACATAGCATCTCGAACACAAGTTTACTGTAAAGTAGAAAAAATTGACAAATAGAGAATTATTTTTCTGGTTTTCTATAGAGTGAATCAAGCTTAAATACACAAGACATACGTTATCATGACTTAAACACACCACATAAACGCTAAACATGTAAATTACTTCTGAATCTTCTGATGTTCAAAGTATTTTAATGTCAGTTCCAAAAAAAGGTGAACTCGGGGTTGGAGTAGCATAATAAAACTGTTTCCCCACTAAACCAACATCTCAACCAGAACAAATACTAGAACATTAGAGAAAGAGGAATTACATATACCCACCCATTCAGCACATTCTATTTTCAAAATACAGAACAGGAAAACAAGAGGACAAGAGTTTCGCATAATTTGCTCAACGGAGTTTGATAAATATTGTTACACTTCAAATGATAATATAAAACATTATGAGTGATATGAAACTATGATAGCTTGCTTACCTAGAACTACATTGGTGAAAACTAGAGCACAATAGAATGCAACCAAACCATTTTTTGCCAATTCAGAAGATATGAAATCAAACATGAGGAATTGATCAGAAGAGAAAGAAACTTTCCTAATCCAAAAACAAAAATGTCATTCACAGAAACAGAATCAGATAATGAAAACTAAGATGATGACATCAAATTGACAGACAAGTGAATGGAAGTCGTTCTCCACCAATTAGGCTCTAATTTCAATCGCTTAAAATTTAATTTCCCAATGATTAGTATTTCCCATCCATCACTCCAAAATCCAAACAACAGAAAATTAGGAAAGTAATTTTTTTAAATATATATATATAGAGAGAGAAACAAAAACTAATAAACTTAGACAGGTACTACCATACACCCTCTTAATTTTGGATATACAATACATCCCTTAAGATGACTTGTTAGTACTATCTCTTTTCTTTTATTTAGATTGTACAACTATGTATGAAAAAAATATTTTTTAAAAAATATTATTATATATAAATCTTATAGTTAAAATTTGATAAATTTTTTTATCAGTTAAGATTTAGTAATATTATTAGTTAAAAAATATATATTTTTTAAAAATTCTTTACACACTCACAAAAAAAATTGTAAGGATTTAAAAAAAAAATTATTATGTATAAATATTACTGATTAGAATTTGTAAAGTTTTTAGTAAAGGTTTTTTCTGTAAAGTTAATATTATTGTGTGTAAAGTTTTCTGTAAATATTATTATAAGGGTTTTTTTTTTTTTTGCATAATTATTTATAAAAGAATATAAAAATTAATACAATTTTTTTCATATGAATTGTAAGGGATTTTAAAAAAATTATATATTATTAAAAATTTTATAAATTTTAACTAATATTATTTATATAATTATACAATTAAAAAAAATAAACAAACAGTACAACTTAAAAAAATGAAAAAAAAACAGAATAGTACAATAAAAAAAAATCCAAATCATGTTACAAGTTATTCATCAACTCATCGTACTCATTTATGTGTTTTTTAACAAAATTAACGACTACGATGATATGGTGCACCGTGCTTTTTGCAAGGTGTATATTAGACACAGCCAACAAACCTAACCATATCAGAAGAAGTAAACTGGAATTGCCATGGGTGGCCGACCTTTGCAAGCCGCCTCTTTGGATTGCTACTGAATCTTGCAGACGATACACAACAATAGAGACGGTGGAACTGGAAACCCAAACCCCCACTGAAACGCTGCGTATCATTCAATTTTGAAGTTTGACTTTTGAAGGAAAAAATATAAATGTATTTTCTTCTTCTTCTTCTTTTTTTCCCTCATGTCATTCAGTCTTGTTGGAGTCCAGCTCATAAGTAGAGTTGGTGACTTTCTTTTTTTTTTTGCCATAATTGATCTTGGTAGTTTTTGTGGTTGCAAATTCACTTCATGAAGTTGGTAATTTGTGTGGCTACAATTTGAAGGAGATTTTGTAGCTGAAATTTGAGGAAGACATCTATATATAGATGCATCATCTTCATTCTCAAGACACACCAAGAGAAGAAAGAGTGGGAAGTGGGAAATCTTTTGTAGAGGAGGGAGTGATAAAATACAGAGTAACATTCTGAGTCCTTGTAATAGAGAGAGTGTGTAAGACTCTTTTTTTTTGGTAAGGTGTATTTTTAGAGTGTTGATAACTCTTTGAAAGATTATTGTGAGTTGTACAAATTTTCTCATAGTGAAATCTTTGGTTGTCTTTGACAACAGAAGTGATTTTTCTCCAGTTTGGGAGTTTTCCACTATAAATTCTTGTGTCTTTGTGTGATTGGTGTTTTCTTCCTGTGTGCTCACCCAAACTTGTTTCCGCATAACGGTTCTGCTGGGGGTTATCTTTTGTTGTTTTCATAACAACTGGTCTTGATTTCCCAACAGTGGTATCAGAGCTGTTAGTTGCGACAGTGTCAGATTTTTTCAGGAAATTCGTAGTATGCTCTGTGATTGCAACTTTGATTGATCTTCCACATCAGAAAAGAATTATGGTAGTGTGAAAGTGGATGTCTAGGAAAAGTTTTGGCTAAGGAAAGATTTGGTATTTAAGTGTGTCCATTTGTGGCCTATCTCTTTTTCCTGGGAACTTACCTGGTGTACTATTCACATAATCCTACTGAAAATTTCTATTCGTGTACAAGATGCAGACCATGAAGTTTGGGATTGAAAAGTTTGACGGGAGGATGAATTTTGGCTTGTGGCAAATACAAGTCAAGGATATCTTGATCCAATCTGGACTACACAAAGCATTGAAAGGAAAACCCATTTCTGTTTCAGGTAAAGATCCGAGAAAGATTCCAAGAAAGATTCGACAAAGGCTCTGGTGGAACCAGTACATCT
The DNA here is from genome assembly GCA_029884595.1 of Ormosia semicastrata. NCBI lineage: Eukaryota > Viridiplantae > Streptophyta > Magnoliopsida > Fabales > Fabaceae > Ormosia > Ormosia semicastrata. Next base: position 20,109,243 of record JAQQTO010000043.1, read on the forward strand.
GGTATGAGCGATGAAGATTGGGAGGATCTGGATCTGAAAGCGGCAAGTACCATACGAATATGCTTGGCTAAAAATGTTCTTGCAAATGTGCAAGGAACTTTGACAACCAAGGAATTCTGGGAGAAGCTCGAGGAGATGTACCAAACAAAGGGTGTCTCCAACTGAGTGCATTTGAAAGAACAATTTTATATGCTACGAATGAGCGAAGGTACAACAATGTCAGATCATTTGAGCGTTCTCAATGGGATTGTCTCTGAACTAGAAGCACTAGGAGTACAAATGGATGATGAAGATAAGGCTTTAAGGCTTATCTGGTCTCTTCCATCATCTTATGAACATATGAAACCGATTTTAATTCATGGGAAGGAGAAGATGTTCTTTTCTGAAGTTACTGGCAAACTTCTTTCAGAAGAGAGAAGGCTGAGTGGTGGAAAGTTTTCTATGCCTGAAAGCTCAGTGTTGGTAGCTGAAAATAAGAAGAAGAAGAACTCCACAAAAGGAAATCTTGTATGCTGGGGGTGCGGGCAAGCAGGGTGATGTGTGTGAAACAACATCATGTTTTGTTCTTGTTTTGCATGCATTTTGTAGGCATTTTGAGCATTTTAGTTTCCCTTTTTAGTTAGTTTTTCCCTTAGTTCGGGTAATTGCGGTGTTTTTGGTGTTCTCATGCAGGATTGGTGCTGATTTGACCTTGGATTGAATGGAATGCTCGCATGTTTGAAGTTGGAGCTTAATGGATAGCAATAAAGGTGCAAAAAGGTCATTCCAGAGAGATCCACGGCCTGCCCGTGGATCAAACCACGACCATGGATCGAGGGACAACTTAAAGAAGGAAAAAGGGAGTTCCAGGGAGTTCCACGACCTGGCCGTGGAACCATCCACGGCCGTGGAACTCAAATGTTGCAGAATTGGCTTTTTGGCAGAGACATCCACGGCCGTGGATCGCAGTGCGCAACAGTTTTTATGTTTTTCTTTTTATTTCTTTTGGGGGCTTTTTAGCCAATTAAAACCCTAAGCTTATAAAGAGGGGTTCTGAATACAATGAGGGGGTTCCAATTGAGTTCTAATTGGGTTTTGGAGGAGGCACATTGGAGGCTTTGGCTTTTGATCTTCATCTTTCTCTCTTCTTCTTCCATTGTTACGGGTTTGGGATGTTTTTAAGTTTGATTTCTGATTTCTTCTTCTCTATGTCTGAGTAGTTTCCTTTGTTTTTAGGATTGGACAATGCCCTTTGATACTTTGATAATAATTAATTGACTTTGTTTTCCCTTTTATTAATCTTGATTGTTCATTGATTCAATCCTTATTGCTTTTATTCATGTGAATTTGCTGGCCACTTATTTGCATCTCATAGGCATTTAGGGACGTACTGAGAGGTGAACCTAAGTGTTGGAACCATAAGAATTGAACTTAAAGTCTAAATCACGAGAGTAGTTTTAGCCTTTCGAGGATTCAATGAATTGCCACAAAGCGTAATGGGTTCAATTTAAATTTAATTACCACGAGAGTAGGAATTAGTTTAATTGGGCACGGATCTTGTATCTTGAGAAAGAACATTAACTAATTTAGGGTAATTCACCTTCAATTGAATTTCAGATTTAATAAAAGGGTTGTCAATTAGGATTTATCTTGTATCATTGTGGTATCCCAATCTTGGAAGCTTTCTTGAATTTGAAAATCCTTTTCTTGATAATTCACTATTTTTGTTCTGAATTCTGTTTTCTTGATTTTATTTAATTATTTTGTTACTACGTTCTTCTTTATCAACAATCATATTCCTTTTTGTTTAACTTAATTGAATTAATTAATTAATTGGTATTCATAGACACAGTCCCTGTGGATTCGATCTTTTTATTACTTGACGATGAAACCGTACACTTGCGGATTTCACGCATCACAGGGCACCTTAAAAGAAATTGCCCAAAAAGAGGAGCAGGTTCGGCAAATTGTTCGAAAGATAACGTAAATAGTGTTTCTCTTGCCTCTGTGGGAGATGAATATGATGGTCCCATATGATGTTTGTTAAAAGCATGAAGATCCTCTGGCTTGGCCGCTAATGCCAGCATAAAGGATGTGTTCTATTTGTGGGTTACACATTTACGTACGGGCACTGGTTTTGCAGTTGTGCAGGGTGCGTGGTGGAAATATATGTCGATGGCAGATGAAACTTCCGGAAAAACAAAACATGGAAGTTGCACCATAATTTTTTCTGCAAGTTTTTTTGACATGTGCCGAAAAGAAAAAAAAATCTTGAAATTTGTTGATTTCAAGTGTATATGTTCTTATGGTGGAGCATGGTAATTATCAGTTTTGATAATTATGACAGGCGGTATAGTCAGTGTTTGGCAAGGCATCCAGATGAGGGGGTGCATGGTATTCCTGGTAGGGGGTGCTCGATTTTCTCTACATAAGGTTTGGGCATTTGATAAGAAAATGCAGGCCACCTCCCTTATGGCTGGAGGGGGTGATTTGTTGGAGTCCAGCTCATAAGTGGAGTTGGTGGCTTTCTTTTTTTTTGTGGCCATAATTGATCTTGGTAGTTTTTGTGGTTGCGAATTCGCTTCATGGAGTTGGTAATTTGTATGGCTACAATTTGAAGGAGATTTTGTGGCTGAAATTTGAGGAAGACATCTATATATAGATGCATCATCTTCATTCCCAAGACACACCAAGAGAAGAAGGAGTGGGAAGTGGGAAATCTTTTGCAGAGGAGGGAGTGATAAAATACAGAGTAACATTCTGAGTTCTTGTAATAGAGAGAGTGTGTAAGACTCTTTTTTTTTTGGGCAAGGTGTATTTTTAGAGTGTTGATAACTCTGTGAAAGATTATTGTGAGTTGTACAAATTTTCTCATAGTGAAATCTTTGGTTGTCTTTGACAACAGAAGTGGTTTTTCTCCGGTTTGGGAGTTTTCTACTATAAATTCTTGTGTCTTTGTGTGATTGGTGTTTTCTTTTTGTGTGCTCACCCAAACTTGTTTCCGCATAACGGTTCTGCTGGGGGTTATCTTTTGTTGTTTTCATAACAACTGGTCTTGATTTCTCAACGAGTCTTACTGATTAATTTACAATTCTCTCAACAAAGTTAGCAGTTAAACAAATATAACCCTCTATAAAATTAAAAGGAAGATTATGTTGAATTATGGCTAGCGTAAGCAAGTCATGATGAGTCTTTTGATTAATCTTTCTTATGTGCAAGCTAGACTTTTGGTTAGAAAGCATTTCATCCAAATTCAAACTTGAGTTTAGAATTCTTTTTTTTTTTTTTTGTATAAAGCCCCCCGCATTTGAAATTCACATTTGACCTCAACTAATTTAGAGTCTAGCTAATTGGATCACAAATGTGTAAAATTCTTTTAGCGTTGATTTTTTCTATTCATATGACTCAAACTCAAGATATTACTTAAAAGGAACAAGTGCCGAATCACTTGAACTAACCAAATATTAATAGTTTAGAATCCCTTTACAAACAGAAATATGACAACTTAAATGTGAAGTCCCATAATTTATTTTCATCTTAGGATTTTTACCAATTAAGTAATCACAATTACAATAATTGCATACAGCCTTTCAACACCATCCTTGTCTTTACCAGTTTTTGTAAAAAAAATCCAAACATTTGAAGTTTCTTTTTCAGTTGACTCAATATTTTCAGACACTGCTGCAGGAGTTTCTAAAACTACTTCATCTTCCACTATCACAGTCTGATTCACAGACTCCATAATATAATTTTATATTTCTTGTACATTACAACAAACAAAAATATTTAAAAAAAAAATTAGAACAAGCAAAACAAAGTCAAGATTACCCTAAGTATAAAACAAACATGCTTTAAACACATGAATCTGCATAAGCAAAAAATGCAGAAATAGAATCTGCAGAAGTAGAAAATGCAGATTAAAAGCAAACATCTTCCACATTTTCTGCTTCTGCAGGTTGAGCATGAAACAGAAGCAAACATATTCATTTCAGTTAACAAAATCCAATTCAGCAGTAAACAGATTCAGCAGAAACAAAATATGCAGAAGCAAGCAGACAACAGAATCTGAAAAGTAGAATCCAACAAGTTTATTTAATCTTACCTGGGCAACAAGCTGCATTCTTACAAAATCCAAGAGATAAGTAGATGTATCTGTAGTTTTTCTTGCCAGGCCACCACCAACAAAATAAGCAGGTCTACACTAATTTATCTCTATGACTTTGCAGTTCTAGTGTCTGTATATCACCACCACCAATAATAGGTCTATGTTTTTTTTTTTTGTCTTTACTTCATTCCAAAAGCAATGCAGAAATAAGCACTATGAAACTGTTTATACTAGAACCCAAAACCAGCAATTAGTATACAAAGTTCTGTTCTTAAGAAAAATTAAGCCAATTAGTACCAGCAGAGCCTAACTAAGCTGGCAGGGGCAGCCATATTTGTTTAGCAAATTGACTGAAAGTTTATCAGACTAAAAAACTGAAACGGATCTTCCAAACATGTCCATTTGACTAACAAAGGTTACCATCTGTACAGTGCTTTCATGAAACAAAGCAATTCGTCTCACTTGAAGAGGGTTGTTTAAGTGAATTTTAACATATCTTTTGCCATGTCTCTACTTTTTCAGCCAAATAAGAAAACACATATGAAAGGACCAATTCCCCATTTTAGCTTTCTTGGGCTTAGTTTATAAAAGTGTAAAACGACTAAGCGAGCCTAATCAAAGAACAAACTCAACCTCAATTTGTTTAAATAAAACAAACTTAAAACATCTAAACTCCAGTCGAGTCCGAGCTTACATTTGGTTCAAATAGCAAATTTTCAACATCTCACACCAATACTTTCCTCAACACATTCCAATTCACCAAAAAAAAAAGAAGACATTATATGTTTAGCAATAGCTTTACTCTTGTAAAAAATATAATGTTTGTGTTTGGAATAAATAAAAATAAAAAATAATTTAATTTGATTTGAATTGATTTGATTTGATTTAGAAATCAAATTTTATGTTTGAAGTTTTTATAAAAAATAGAAATTGAATTGATTTAGAAATCAAATTTTATATTTAGAATTCATTAAAATGAGAATTGATTTGATTTAATTTTATTATTTTACATTTTAACTCTTATTAGATGTGATTAGAAGTAGTTATTAAGGGTAAAATAGTCTATTCATTTCAAATCAAATCCTATCAAATTTAATAAAATTAATAAAATAAAAAGAGTGAAATCTATAAGATTTTAGAAATCAAATCATTTCTTATTTTTTAACATTCCAAACATAAGATTTAATTAAATTTAATTTACAAATCAAATCATTTCTTATTTTTTTACATTTCAAACACACTCAATATTTTCGGAAGTAACAATATAATATCAATATAACGGATACTAGTGTTGTAATAACTCTAAACTATTATCAATGGCTGCAAGCAGGAATATGATTGCAAATTGCAATAGCTAAAAATGCAAATACCAAATACCAATGCCAATTTCCAGTATTCCACTACACAGAACAGAAGACATCACATAATAATAGCTGTTTTGCATAATACAATTTTCAAAATATCACAAATTCACAAATACGAAAAAGAAAGAGCACCCACCCACCCAACTAAAGGATTTGCTTCATGAAAAATTATAAATATGGCTGCCAGTCGATTAATTTTTTTTGAAAGCAGAGACGAGTAGAGAAATGAACAATCCCCAATTTGCTAAAGAACTAAGAAAACATGTGAGAGAAACAATCAATAAAAGATGAAAAACTTACCAAATGCAGCTAAATGGATCACCACCCAAAATATATGCAGACTGTGCACTGAACTTCAATAAAGGTAGATATAAGTCTTGACCGAAAGGAGAACAATTGAGAGAAAGGAACAGAGAGTCACAGTTCCAAGGTAAGGACCATGTGAGATAGCAGGGCCATCACAAACAGAATAAACACCTGCAATCATAACATAACAAACCCAACATGAGATACAAAGTCATGGTAAAGCAGGGAAATGAAGCAAATCAACATCTAATTAAAGAGAGTTTGAAAAACATGTGACATGGTAAAGTTAAGATATGAAGCAAATTAACTTCAAATGAAACAAAAGGAAACAAACAGATTTATCTTAACTAGTTTAATTAACTAATGAACAGGAGACTCAACTAATAAGAAGTGTGCACATGAATTTTCATCATGTCTTGTTTACTCATCCTTGTAGTTAATTTTTCTAAAACAAGTCTGATTTGATGTAGATACTGAGAGAACTTTATATGTCCTCTTTTTTCTCAAAAATATAATTTAACTCCTGCAATTTCTGATTAACTTGAACTTTGTAAGTCCTCATGAGATACAAAATTCTGAACTAGATACTTTAAACTTAAAAATATAAAAAGTATAACTACATTCGAAGTTCAAGGTTTCTAGATACTTTAAACTTGTAGGGCCATAGATGTGGCTGAGTGGGGCATTTGATATTGATTTTATTTAGAACAAATTATTTTAGCTCTTTTTTCGTATTTTTCTTTTATTATACAAGTTTATTCACACTAATATTTTTAAAATTTTGTACTATAAGTTTTCATAAAACTTTTCTCTTTGTGTAAATTTTCAAAAGATTTGTTGTAAAAATAAAATACCACGAGCAGTATAATTTTGATTTGTAAGATATTTGATTTGATTAGGAAAATGAATTATATAATTAGTTAATTACAATCCGCACTATTAAGAGAAAGTAGAAACCGTGAAAAACATTTGCCTGTCCTCCTTCAATAATAGAGGTTAAACATCACAAACTTTCACAAATCAAAACATAATTTAAGAGTTGGAGGAGCAAAAACCTGTTCAAACACCAATACAAAATAAGTTGACGTTTTCAATGCTCCTCAAACTTTTGGAGCATGGAATTTGAGACAATCACTTTTACTTATTATTGCAAGCTACTTCTAATTTTCTATTATTTAGTTATTATCTTTAATATTTTAAATTATTGCTAGTTAGTACTTCAAATCCTCTGAGTCTGAGACATGTAATCTTCTTGTGGGAAGACATTGTTGTTACCTGCGATTTATTCGGTGGAGACGTTTCCGACGGAAGAGCTATGTAATCTGAGAGGTGCTCAAACACGTAGGAAGAAAGAACTAGAACCATCTGTTTCAGTTCTTGTTTTGCTTTTAGAGGTGATTTGAGGGTTAAATTTTTGAATTTTTTTGCAAATTGACGCAGCATAAAGCAGATCATTTTAGTGCATAGCATATCGATGCAATGCAAAACTGAGCCAAAATGCAATGGTGGCAGTGCGGCAATAGCACACCAAAAACGAAGTGCACGAGGTCCGATCCGCAGCATAGCCTAGGCAGTGTGAGCTGTTGACGTTATGCACGAGCTTGGAAGGTGGTGAACTGTGGCGACATGGTCCAAATTCGATGGCGACAACAGGGGCGCGCAGTGGTCTTGGGTCTGGTGGGTTGCTGTGATGGATCGTGTCTCGAGTGGTTCGTCAAGGATGGTAGAGACACGGTGGTCTGGGTGGTGGAGGTTTCTGTCGCCAGCGCGGGATGACAAGGTGAGGACGATGGTCGCAGCACAACGACTCAGTAAGCATAAATAAACTCGAACCAGAGGAGGAAGAAAGGAGACAGAAAAGAAAATAAAGTTGAATTTTTCATATAATTTTTTTTTAAAGATAAATTAATAAGGACTTGTTTGAGAAAGTTAAAAATTATAAATTATGTTATATCGATTATTGTTATAATCGATTATAATCGATTCATTTTTATGTTTGAACGACATTAGTTGTAAAACGATTTTAAAATTTAATATGATTCGTTTGGATGATATAAAAAATTACTTTTATGTATTAAATTATTAAAATAGGTATAAAATGATTAAAAAATTATTTGATTGAGGACAAAATAATATTTACATATCAAAGTGAAGAAATAATCTATAAGTTAAAATAATAAGTTTTAATCTTTAACTTATGATTATTAACTGAAAAAAATTTTTTATTTTGCATTAAATTTTATGTAAAAGTTTTTTAAAAAATAATATTTTTATCCAAATATAATAATTATTTCACAAAACAGTTTAATCTTCTAAAAAATACATGTTTGGGAAAGATTAAAATCTTTCCCAAACATGCTCTAAATTGATAATTTTGATATTTTAATTTGTTAAATAAATTAAATATACTTTTTTTAAATCAATAGAAAAGAATCATGAAACATTCATACTTTAAACTCTTTTAAAAATATTTTAAAAGTTTCCAACACTCCAACACCATAGATATATATTTTTAAAACTTGAACGACTATGATTTTTTACCTTTTAACCTTGGTAGCAGCCAGCGGGTGCTGGACCGTAACTTAATGAAAATTACAGTGATATCCCTAGAAAAAAGTGGATTTGATTTGATAATATAGATAAATGGATTATTATAATGAAAAAGGTATATAGCTTTTAAGTTGTGGTTCCCCCACCAGTCCACCACCACAATATGTTTGTACTAGCAGCGGGCAGCAGCATAAGAGGAAGATAGTGATGGCAGGTCCAAGGGATGGGGGAGGACGGCGGCCGACATTTCAAACAAAAATTTCAAGGGAAAGGGGTAGGAGATGATTATTTGGACCTCCAAATGTAGGCACCTAGAGCTTCAAAAGTGGTGAAGTTCAACCCACATTGCTCAAACAAGGACCTTTTGCATATCTCCAAGCAGTCATCCCTCACGTGAAAGCACTCTCTCATAACCGGACCAATGTCTTGTTCGTACGGCAAGAACCCCTTCTCCAAAAGCAGAAACTCCCCTATCATCGGCAACTCCACTCGGGGACCCAACAACCTCTCACGGTTCCAAACCGACTCCACTTGTTATTTGGGTTGCTCCGCGAGCCAACTCAACCACCGCATTGAAGAACAGAGTCCCACCGGGCCCGTCGCACAGAGAGTGGTGCATGGCCGCCCTAAGAGTGAACCCACTGCACTTGAACACCGTAAGTTGAAGCATACACGGTTGCTCCATCCCCTCATCGGGTGGCACCAACTGCTCGACGAAATGAAAATTCTGGTCGTCGAGATAATTCACAGAATTGAGGGTGAAATCAACGGTGGCACGAATGAGATGGAGGGCTTGACAGGCAGTGCCCCAGTTAAAGGGCAAAGCTCTGTCTGAACACGTGTTTGCCATCAACAAGTAAACAAAGGACTACGTAACAAATAATCATAACTTTTGGGTGTAAAAAAATATACACAACACCATTAAACGAAAAAACAAAAATTGTCAAGTCAACCATTTCACCTATTACAACAGGTGATTTCTAAAGGAGCTTCCATGCTCCAAAAGTTTCAGAAGTATTGTAAACGCCGCCACAGAATAAAAAAAATAGGAGAAAACAAGTCATCAACCGAAAATTCTGCCCTAACACTAAGAGCATTTTTTGGGAACTCACGGAACCAGAGTAAAAAAGATGCAAGGATGCAAAAAGTTTTCAACAATAGAGGATTTAGATAAGCCTCCTATTGTGGATCTGGTAATATTTGCATCAATTGCAAGAAGCGCCAGTTCCTTTGCCAGGCCACATAAAGGGCGTTTCCAGGCTATATTTAAAGGCACAAGGTTGAGGTTTATATCATGAGCAGCCACTCAGCATCATCAGCATCTGTAATAGCATTAATGAATTGCCAGGTGTTGGAGTTTCATTCCCTTTGTTTCTGTTGTGATCGTACCAAAAGAAAAATAAAAATGAAGATAAAAACTACTCAGATTGGAAGATTTGGAAATGGCAATAATTTTGCAGCTATCCTCTTTCATTACTTTTGAAATTCCTGACCTACAACATCTCATTTGATCTCTAGATACAGTAAAGGCTCTGCGCTAAAGTTTCATGATTCCCGTGTAAGAATGAAAAAAATAGGAAAAAAGAGTAATGAATACTTGTTTACAGTCTACAACAAAGAAAATCATCCATGACACCTATAATTCAACCCCCACACACGAGGTTGGGAAGTAAGCAGCATCCATTTGGACCGTCCTTCACCAGGATGTCTCTTGTTTTTCTGACACTTGGACCTGCCCGGCCACAAGAGGAAGTGCCAGTATCAGGCTCATGCCTCACCAGCCATGCCAATGGTTTCTGAATGTCATATTGCATCCAGCCTTAGCCAAGTTCATCACATAATCCTCATAACCCAAACCAAATCCGATTAAGAGCCACATTTGGACACCCAAAAAATGTGCCACCTGTACTGATCAGTTCAAGTTGTACATTTTACCTGTACATACAGTGTACAATAAATGTATTGGTAGCATGGTTACAAATGACATAACTACTGAAGAAGAACAAATCATCTCAAACCCTATGGATGCCATTTTCAACATTAAACACTAAAGCATGGCTGGATGGGGAGGGTTCTAGATTTTAAAAATCAGTCCAAGCAGAAATTCTGGCAGGGTCATACTAGACTAGACTTTCAGCCAAATAATGATGGCCCCAGATTTCTCATTTAGTTAGTTATCCACCTCCTTTTTCGTGCTGGTCGCTCTTGTTTGACATCTGAATCCATTGGATTTTCACGTTTGGCAGAAGGCAGTGGTTCACTCTCTAACTTTTTTATAACTAGGGCCTCTTTCTCACTTGGCATCGGAAGCTTGAACCGCTCGCTACGCTTCTTCAACTTCTCAACTGTGTCAAGGTGCCAATCCCCCAATCCTTTGGTATCAACATCCTTACTCTCCATATCTATAGAATCCTTCCCCTCAGCCGACAAGAGATGCTGGTTATCAGTGTCAACCATTTTAGCAGATTCATCCACAGGTTTCCCAGCGTCAGAAGATCCATCATTATTATCCTTATCAATGTCTTTGAACTTCAAGGAAGATGATGACTTGCTGCCGATACTGAAATCCCTTTCCTTAGGGCTTGTCCAGCGTTCCAATTTAGAACGCCCTCGTTGAGAATCTTGCTGTTCATCATCTGAGGAAATGTCTTCCTGATGTTTTCTGGATGGATGATGCCCTGGAATTTCATGCTCCGCATGTTCTTCATCACCAGAGCCTTTCAAGCCCTTCAGAGACAGAAACAAACTATAATTGAAAAAAAAAACCAAATATCTGTTTGGTAATTTTTCAACATCAACAAGAGCTTGCAAACAGAAAAGTGAATTGAAAAGCACACCACAATCACTTTTCGGTTTGGAAGGGACAGGGGAACAGTAAGGCAAAATGCATTTAAATTTGAATTCCAAGCCTTACTAAGAATGATAAACCACACTCCTGTTCAAAAAGCAACAACAACTCATTTTTCCAGGTGTCCCACAAAGTCTCAACCAGAACCCTGCTAACAATATTAACACATATGTCAAATACAATGAGTCATCAGGAAATTTGATAGTCTGGCTCAGGTCCAGTTGCAAACCATCATATATATATATATTTGCAAAAGGTGACTGAGCTTGTCAGTTCTAACCAGATTATGCTGAGACACTCAAGTAACCGTAATAGCAAGATTTTTTCCAATCACCAATCACTCGAACGATATTTCCAGGGCAATCAAGCCAATTACTGACATATAATAGTGGTCACAACAACAATCTCTCGTCTAAAACATTAAGGAATTAACAACAGTAGAAAACCTTGAAATTTTAAGATACTAGCTTGTCATAAACTGTCTAGATAATTAAGCATGGCTCCCATAATGCAGTTTTGTTATAAATCCTAACTGGAAAAGGCACAAAATTTTGCCAGAAAAGAGCATTTCTTCTAATTTCTACCTTCCTCCCTAGACATGAAGTTGCGGAAAGAGGAATCAAGTAAATGCAAACACTAGATATTCATGATCAAGCCTGCCTTGCCATAAAAATATTCAGCCTTGAACCAAAACTTCAGATAAGTTGGTTTTGGAAAAAGCAGAGCCACATCACTTACTTCTTTATGACCAGGCACTAAATTGCGAACTCACCATAATTCTAAACCACATGATTCTGAGGCACACAGAGACAGATAAATTTCATGTAAAAAGAATATTTTACTCTCCAGATAGAGTTCACATTTTACATATAAGTATAAAATATACCTTCTCATTGATCTGACCACTTTGATCTTCTTGACTTCTCTTGGACATGCCTAAACTACTAAGACTACCAACTACAGGCTCTTTGCTTTTCCTTGAGCCCTCTTTATGCTTTCTCTCGTGAACTCTTTGGTTATCTGAAGCATTAGCAACACGATCACTACGACTACTTGACCTTTCCTGCCTAGATCGCCTTTCCTCATTACTGTATTGATTTCCACGGGCATAAGCATCATCGCGCCCCTTATGATGTGGACTTTCACCCTGAATCCGATCCCTCCTTTTCAATTGGTCACTGTGTCGCATTGCTTCTCTAGATTGGTAATCTTTCTCAGAAACTTTACGTTCATCCTTAGGCCTAACATGGCCAACCCATGTTTTTTCTTCAGCTCCTTGTCCACTTCTTACAGAACTCCGCCCTTCTTCTCTGTCACGCTTGGATGGATGTTCTTCATGGGACTGCTTCACCCGATGCCACTCCTCCCTATCTCTCTGCCTATCACCCCTCTCCCTCAGTAGCCAGGCTTCATCTTTCTGCCGAGTAGCATATTGATCATCAACGTTATCTCTACTTTTTTTATGGTCATCTCTCTTCCGTGGATCTATGTCATCCCTTTCTTGCCTGCGCCGACTGGCACTTTGTCTGTAGCCATGCAGAATTTCTTCTTTGTCTATATGCTCCCTCCTAAGATATTCCTCGTCCTTCCTCCTCTTGCTATGGAAATTCTCCACAGCTTCATGCCTACCCTTCAAGCCATCACCTCTTTCCCTGTGTCTTAAGACTCTTGACCCTACATCCTTATCATAGGGAACCCTGTAGCTACCATTATCCAACTCTTTTCTTGAATGAAGGTCATCATCTTTGTCGCTTCTCTCATTCTCTCGAACCTTACCCCTATCCCTCTTTCTTGGTTCATCATTTCTAACCCTACTGCTAATAAGATCATCTTCTCTTCGTGACCAATTCATGTCAGAACTGCCCCTATCTTTTTGCCTATCAAACCCATCAATCTTTGTGTGCAATTGATGAGCTGAGCTAGGATGGTGGTCTTTGTAAGGGTTTGATTCCTCTCTATTTTTAATTACCATATGATTTCTCTCAGGTTCTTGCCTTCCATCATGCTCTCTTCTATGGAATACCTGCTCATTTTCATCAGGTTTCCGTCTAATGCTACCCAGATGCACTGACCGTGGATCCTGAACTACTTCTTCTTCAAAACCCTCCCGCTGCTGTTGATAATCCCGGCTGCTTGCTGATCTTACTTTGCTGTTATCACTGCTTCTTGCAGCTTTTGAGTCCTCCCAATCATCACCTTCATCAAGCAAAGGTTGCTCAACCAGAGATGTTAATTTCTCTCTCTCTGCTACCTCATCCTTAAGGGTATCTCTTTTGTCTACTGTATTTAAATCAATGTCCTCCTTTTCCAATCTGGAGCTTCCATCAGCTGTCCCAGTCTCCTCAAGCTCAGCATCTTTGTTCTCCACACTGGACTCCTTTGCATCCTTAACGACAGGAGATGACAAAAGTGCACTAGGTCTACCTTCCATGCTTTCAACTGACTCCTCTTTTTGACTGTCAACAATTGTCATTTCTTGACTAGGAGTAATACAAGGAGACCGACCACGTACTCCTCCTTGTATCTGCCTGCAAATAGAAAAAACAGAGATGGTGTCAATGAATTGCAGATTAAAATAACTGAGCCTATTAGTTTCATATTCATCAAAAGCCACCAGATTATGCAAAGAAAATAACAAAGCTTCAACAAATACACCTAAGGCTCTACACTTGAAAAGTGAAAACCATTCCTTCATGCAAGGTATCGGAGCTTCTAACAAGTTGGATCATCCTTTTCTTTTTCTTTAATATAATTTTGAAAAATCAATTTTTTTACCAAATTAAGTTCTACATTCCGAGTGGTTTCATTTTCATGATCTTTATCTTAGATTCAGCCTTCTTTTTTCTCTAAGAGGTGTTAAATATGTTTCATTATCATTATGCTCTATATCATTGTAAAGGAAAATGATAGAACAACGAAGTACAACATTGGTGAAAAACAAAGGCATACAGGTAGATATATATATATATATATATACATATATATATATAAAATGTCATACGAGGAGCAAAAATTGGCACCATAGGACCTGGGAGTTTGGTGCCTAGAATCAGAGTAGTCAATTGGCTCTTCTTTAGGGAAGGGCAAATTTTCATCTTCATCAGGTATGTGTGCAGGACTGGAATTCATAAACGGCATCCTCCTTCCTGCCAGCTCTCTCTTTCGACCATTATAATCCTGTGGAAAACCATCAAAATACTCAGGCTCCGACCTTGGAATTTCATCTCCAACTACATGATCTTCTCTAAAATCCTCTCTCCAGGGTTCTCTACCCTCTGGTTGATCTTGAACATCAATTCCTGCAGAAGAATCATCATCTGCTGTATCCTGTAAAACAATCTGTTCACACAAATACTTTAGTAATGTGTACACTGCACATGCAGGATGCAACATAAAAAGCATCATCTGATTACTGCTTATCCTTCATGGCAAAAGCATCAAATACCTCAATGATTGCATCTGAATCACGGATTCGAGGAAGTCGGGTCTCCATGGAAGGAAGACGTTCACCATAACCACCTTCCACCTGTATTGCTCTCCCAGTTGGCTGGTAAGAAATAAATTAATATATTGAGCTCAGAGACAAAATTAGATAAGCGCAAAATATCTACCACAAACATTTTATACTATATTGACCATCCGCAAGCAGGCCAAGAGGAAAACAAAAAGCAGGTATCTGGCCCTAATATGAGAGAAAAATTCCATTAACTGGTAGAAAATAAGTATTTATTAAATAAATCTTTATGAAAAAAATGTATCGAGACAAAATACATACAACTGGTGGTCGCACACGCCCAGAACCTTTAATGAGATCACTTTGTCCAACATCTGACTTTACATAATTTGCATTTTCAACAGGATCATCATGCATACCAGTAGTAGCTGCAGCTAATTCAGGGGGCAAATCTGGATCATAACCCTGGAATGAAATCAAAAAGATGATTGACTTAATTTTTAAAAAAAAAGTGCACCAAAATGCCTCAGGATAAATGTGATAAGGAACTACATTTAACATACACTAGCACCTCTACCTGCTCTGTGCGACCACTCTCATAAACTCGGATCTTGCTTTGCATTGTAGACTCCAGGCGTAGTTGCTCCTAGAAAGTCAAATACAAGGATTTTCTCAGTCTACACTAAATTTCTGCAAGATATGAACAAATGCCAATAATTTTACCAGCTGTTTGCAATAATCTTTCCAGCTGTCTTCATTCAAACCAAAGTTGAAAAAAACTGATGCATCAACACCAGGATATTTCCATGGTTTCTCCTTGAAACTATCAATGTCAACATCAAATATAGTCCTGAAAATAATTGGCCCGTTTAAATAAGCACTCACTGGGTGACACATGACTGATATATAGTAAAACAGAAAAAAGATTGATAAAAGCATCAAAATAATGGGAGATAAAAGCACCTTGCATTTCATATATAGCTTCAATTTAAGATTCTAAAACAAGAATAGAATGACGCATGTAATGCCAAACTCCATCAGAAGTAAGAAAATCTTATCCAGCAGCAAGGTATTTGTCAGCGAAAATGTTCAACCAAAAGAAAGCACACAGCTACACTAATAACCGTAGGAGTGAGCAGTTTTATTCACATATCATCAAGGAGATAGACCCCACCAAAACAAATACATGTTAAACAACAACATTCCAAGAAAAACGAATAATGACCTTGATCAACAAGGTTACCTGACAACTTTTTCATGCAATATAATAGATTAGCATAATGCTCATTTACTCACCATATCTACATTTTATGCCTCAAATCAAAATTACCTAAAACTCAGACATGCTCATAGAGATCCAAAGGCAAAAGAAAAAACAGACATTCTAGGTTTAGCCTCCTTCCACTCATCAATCATTTGTTTATGATTCCAAACATTTCTCCCCTAAAGTGCAGTGCTACTCAACCACTCAAAAAGAAAATGCCTTTCAAGTTAACAATTGACAACAGTCACTTCATATTTGGTGTCTTAATACAACTAGAGACAGAATAAAATTCAGTAAATTCAAAGTTACTTGTGAGAAGGAAGTGTAAATTCCAATCCACCACCAAAACCCCGCCCTGCTGCACTGTTTCCCCAAGCAGGTAATCCAGGACCTGCATGAAAACCTTTTTGCATGGCAGTGGCACCTTTTATTCCAGCTGGTCTCCAGTCCCCTCTCCCACGACCAGCCACAGGATTCATGTTAGCAAGTGGACGAATCTGACCAGGAGGTCCTCCTGGAGCAGAAGTAGTTGCTCCAGGCATTGGTGTTGCACCAGGCCTGACATACTACATTACAATAAACAAAACAAACAAACAAATCATTAGATATTTTGATTCCTTTCCACTTTGATAAGCCCTAATTCATCGTATATTTATATGGAAACTGAGGAAACAACTATCATGAGTCTATAGTAAATGAAAGATTCAGCTGTCTGAAGAAAGAAATACAGCTAGATTCTTCTCTTCAATAAAAACTTAGTTTTAAGCTCAATATAATATCATTAAACCAGCCAAAAAAGAAAATACAGCATTCAGCCAAAATTAGGAGATCTGATTACTGATATATAAAGAATCTATGAACACAGAAGTAACTTTTGGTACAAGATGAACTAAAATGCATAGATTATATAAAAAACAATTGTTAACAAGACTGCACCAAAATAGTAGGTAGCCAAGTTAATAATGAATATAGTTAAAGAGAGAATAAACCTTTTTAGTGAAGTTTTTTTTTTTTTTGGGTTCAAATATATTAAAAGGTTTCCAAGAAGAAACAACCCCAGTAAAGTAGGCAACAAGAAGTAATTTCATAATCACGAATAATATTATCAATAGATGTAAAACTCATAACAGAAGAAGAAAACTGCAGCGGCCTCAACAAAAACATCAAGTAGGTATCCATTGATTTAACCAGTTGTCTACTGCATAGCCAGTTGAGCTAAAAACAGACTCCAAAATCATATACACAACAACAAAGTTATAACCAACTGATTCACCAAAAAATACCTCATAATTTCATAAAATAAGATATACTTTTAAAAAGGAGCAGGCTGAGCAGTTGCTGCTCAAATGACAGAGAGATGAGCTCCACAAATCTAGGGAACCAACTTGTTTGGGTGTACGATATGAGGCACCTTTACACATCAGTTTATGTCTTCAAACTTCAAAGATCTATATTTTCCAAATCATTTGACAAAATTGTTTATGTAGCATCAATAATTGAAGGTGGCTTTTCCTTGTTCGTTTTCTTATCCTTTTTCACTATGTTTGTGGGTCATAAGTTAGATGGAGAACTCACAAGTATCTCTTACAACAGCTTCCCCTCTCAACTTATTCTTCACAATCATACATCTTTTAGAAGTCATGTGCTCAATTTCCATCGCTTTTCTCTAGTAATAATAGATATAAAGTATTAAGCAGTTTCAATCCCCCAGAAAGTCAAAAATATTTTGACTGTATCACAAAAGAATATTAATCCAGTACTACCATATGAAGGAGCATTTATTTGATAAATTGATTATAATAATGAAAGGAACCCATAATAAAGAATGTCAACTTGGCTTAATTTTAATATTTCAAACCTTGGGCCTGGCAGCAGCCCATACACCCATCCATCTTTCCTCAAAAAGGAAACTGAAGAATGAGGTGGATGGAAAGGTAACAGATAAGTTTCAAGCCTCACCAAATGCAGAGGCATGTGGTTACCAAAGAGCGGGAAACACTCTATCATTGCATTTACACATCCATGATGCCACTGATGAATCATTCCAGAAATAACCATGATTTATGAATATACAATTTAATTATTTTCTTTTTTTGGGTTCAACATAAGTATATATCACCTAATAACTTCTTGTTCACAATAAATAGGTTGTCAAAGTACCAAGTGATCTTAGATACCACGCAAAATATCATCCACACTGACATAACGTTATCATGGCACGATATATAATCTGTATGACAACTAATATCTATGCTCGTTTGGTCCTTGAACCCAAGCCTCAGCTAGTGAACCCAGAAAGAAACCGTACGGCACTAAGGATTCAAGAATGTTGAAAGAAAACAAAAAAATATAAATTCTTTCCATGTGATTAAGCCCCAGTAATAAAAATTAATGACAGAAGACAGATTAGAAAATCTTTTCCAAGTGTAAAAGATGATCGTATAGATCAGCGTTCCAATTTTACTGTGAACAGATACAAATTTCAATACGTTGCTCCCCAGATTTCCATCACTACATCAAGATCGATGTTGGATTGGCTTCTATTTGTCACTTAGACTATGATTGGATGATAGGTAGTAAGGGAAAGGAAAAGGAAAAAAGAGAATGAGAAATAACTTCCATTATTTGAGAGTTTTAAAATACATAAAAACAGAACAGAACATATAAAAAATCATTTCTCCTCTTTTCTCCTTAAATGCTCAACTTTTATTCCCTCCAAAATGGAGGTAAAATAGGAGGAACATATGGGTAATAAAGTTCCATTCCATTCCGTTAATGAAACTTCTAACCAAAAAAAATGATAATTATATTCAATTTTTCGATTCATTCTCATCTATTCCGTTTCGTTCCATTAATAAAAAAATATCCCAAAGAGTTAGCTTCTTTTATTTTTTTTCAGCTCTTCACAACAAATGTGTACGAAAGAAACACAATGCCAGCTAATATAGATAATCAAACGTAATTTCACCAACAAATGAACTTGTATATCAAAGTGTACAATTACAAGGCAAAACAAGTTCCCTTTATAATTCTTCATACTCTAAACTAATAAGAGAAGGGGAAACAAAAATGAACCCCAGATACAAGTAATTGCCTTTGAAGCAACAAGACCACTGGCACTGACCTTAAACTGGGAATGAAATGGATGATACCCCTGAAGGCTGAACCCAATTTTTGGGGGCACTCCACTGCCTTTGGCTGACTCTCCCATATGATCCTTCCTCTCACCATCTGGTGGTTGGGTCGTATTCTCGCCCCACTCTTGCTCCTCCGCACCCTGATTGGGGTCACCACCCGCCACAATATCTTGGTCCCCGTCATCATCAGCCACAATCCCACCTCTTTCCATGGCCGTAAGGTTGTTGTTGTCATTCAACACAATCTGCAAATCATCCTCGCTGTCACTGTCCCAATCATCATCGCCCTCACCTCTCTCGTCGATTATTCTGGAAACTTCGGCACCATCGCAATGGGCATCAGTCGATAGACCGGGAATAACTGGCTCCGAAACACCATCGCCAATTCCATTGGTGTCATCGTCGTCCTCAACATCAAATTTGACATCCTTGTCCATCAAATCAGCATCCGATTCCTTAGGGGGGTCCAAAGCCCCATCTGCCAATTCCGCATCCCCGCGTTGTTCAGCTGATTGGTCTTGTTTCAGGACTTCGCCGGAGATCCTTTCCAGGGAAGAAATGGGAGCGGCGGCGGCGGCAGGGGTAGGGGTGGGGAGAAGAGGGGAAGAAGCGAAGGGTTGAAGGACGTCAGTGTATAAATCACCGAACTCGTCGTCGTCTTCCATGGAATTGGAAGATGAGTTTCTGTTTGAGTTTGAGGTTAGAAGTTAGAACTTAGAAGAAAGAGGGTTTTGTTGTCACTAGTGAGGTTTG
Source organism: Ormosia semicastrata (assembly GCA_029884595.1). Classification (NCBI taxonomy): domain Eukaryota; kingdom Viridiplantae; phylum Streptophyta; class Magnoliopsida; order Fabales; family Fabaceae; genus Ormosia; species Ormosia semicastrata. The sequence continues at coordinate 20,129,003 of JAQQTO010000043.1, forward strand.
GAAAATGGCAATTGCCAAAGCAGAAAGTTTATAAAGATTCATCTGTTATTATAACTACAAAACGCTAAAAAATTAATCACTTCTCACAAAACTAAATGAGTAAAGGCCTATTATGGTAACTCATTAAAACTTAATAATAAATATATTTTTGTATTTATCCTTCTAAATAAATTAACTTTAAAAGTATATTTATATTTGTGATAAAAGATAGAACAAAATGAAGAATAATAAAATAGATTTATGTATCATTCTTTTTTTTTTTTATAATGGAATTGAATGACATGAACTGAAATTCATTCTATTCAATTTTATCTAAAATCACACTTTTTCTTCTCTTATATTTGGGAAATGAGATGAAATGAAATTATATATAAACAAAACACTTATAATTTATATTATTTCATTTCATTTTACTAGAATTTTTAAATAATAGAATAAAATTTTTCTTATATTTTATTATTAAATATCTAAACAATAATATAAAAATTTTATGTCATTTCATTTCATTATTATACTAAGTTTTAAAAAGAGTTTGATCGATGTTAATTGAGTTACAATTTTTTTTAACAAAGCTAAAAACTTGGATTATTTTTTATACAGTAACTCATTATTGTTTGTCACTTGTTCCATGTGTAAAGCTATGTTTGAGAGTTTCATAGAGGAAGAAATAGAATGACTCGTAATGAAATTAAATATAGTGAAATTAAATGATAAATAATAGAATGAAATAAAATGTGTCACTTAATTATTTAGATGTTTAATGAGAGATAAGAAGGGAATTCATGTCATTCCCTCCTTAACCTCCCAATTTGGAAGGGTGAGGCTTTGAGTGGCACCCTTGTCATTCTAGTTCTTTCAATTAAATAACTCTCAAATACATTTTTTATATATTTGGATATTTAGTAACTGATGGAATGAAATGGAATAGATAAAAGATGAGATGAGATGTAATAAAATGAGATAAAAGTATCATTCCATTACTTGGATATTTTATGATGAAATAAAATAATATTATCATTTCATTGTTTGGGAAGTGAGTGGTTTTTTGTGGGATGAGATGGAATCCTAATAATAATAATAATAAAAAAGATGTTTCCATTCGATTTTTTTCAAATTAGGGAAACAGAAAATTGATGATTTTTGGTGAGATGGGATAAATTCCATATTATTTCATTATTTTTTAACATAATTAAATAATAGAATATATCTCTATCCCATTTTATTCCCCTCCATTACACTCAATCCCACTAATATAAACATAGCCTAAAAGTTTAGTCATTCTATTATCTGTCACTCATTCTATTACCATTCATTCAAACATAGTTTAAAAATAAAAAGGACTACAATCTAATTCATATGCTCAAAGGACCAAGTGTAACCCACTCAAATCATTTATGTTGCTAAAGTTGATTGAATTTGATCAAGTCATATACATATTGAATCTTTAATGGTATCCACTAATTTGTAAAAAAATAAATAAATTTGAGTTTACTTATATGGCCACCCTCTACACATGATGAATACATGACTTAAGTTTGAATTTAAAATCTCTTGTATGTAGATTATTTACAAGTATCTTATGAGTTTTTATTGAGTCTCGAGAGCTATCAAAATCTTAGATTGGACAATCATCATCTCACCGGCCTAAATTGATTCCCATAAAAAAGGAAAAGAAAATCAACCAACTCAACCTAAGTATATGAAAGTTAATTTTGTATTACACAAGAAGAAAATTGTTTCCTAAACCCAAAATAATTTGAGAGGAAAATGACTAAAGCAAATTATGGACAATGATTCAATTACCTTTAAAAGCTACGATTGACACATCTTTTTAAGGTGTTTTCTAGGTATTGAGCATTGTAATTTGATGTTTTAGATTAGTGGGAATAAGTTATTTGGTATTATTGGAGGAAGGAGTCTATAAACCTCTGAATCTGATAAGTGTGTGAATGGACTCACATTTTAAATAATATCTAATGGTCAGAATTCTTTTAAAGGAATAAAATTTCTTAATTAAATATTATTTAAGAAATTTTCATTTTTGGGAGTACAGTATGTAGTTATTTCATTGTTTTGACAAATTTCTTGAATTTGTTATTTTGCTACATACAAGACTTTATTACCAAATTTATGTAAAAATAATATAAAAAAATTTGGTTAGTGGTCCTTATTTTGTGGATCCTCTTATGTGTATATTTCACATGACATGATTATGTGAAAAGAAGGGAAGTAATATGGTACTTTTGTAGGTTTGGTACACAACAGTGGCGGAGCTATGCCCTAAAAGTTACACGGAGCACTAATAAAATTATATACAAAGAGAATTAGAAGCAAGAACAACAAAGAGACTGTAGAAGACTAATAGAAAGTAGAATTAAAATTAGTAAATGCATATAACGAGAATTATTAGAGATTTCTAAATATCAACATCATGAAAGAGATCATGAAATGAAAACTAAAGAAATAAAAAATAATAAAATATAAAAAATATGCTAGCTAAATTGGAGAAAAACAATAGTTAAAGTAAAAATAGAAGTTTCATGTTTAAAAAACCTTAGAGTGAGACTGGGAAAAGCAAATGAGTACATATGGTCATGGAGAAGGAGAGTTGGGTTATTGTAAGGAAGAGGGGGATTGAGAGTAAGGAACACTTTCACTCTTATAGTTAAGAGATGGCAAAAATGGGCCAATCTACCCTGCCTTGCCATTGGTTAGTAAAAAAAAAAAAAGACATAACAAGTTGACCCATTTTTTGTTACATGGGTTGGAATGAACAACCCAAACTCATTTTTATGATGAGTTGGTGGGTTAATTCACCTAAAAAAATGGTGAGCCGATGAGTTATGCAAATCAACCCGCTTAAAAAATGAATAAAAAAGACAAGTTGACCTACCTAATACACCACAAAAATGTTTAAAAAAAGGGAAAAAATAGTCTACCAAGTCAACCCATCTCGCCATACCTTAACATGTGGTTATGTGAGTCAAGTTAAATTGACTCGGTCAAAAAAAATGTGTTAAAAAATATAACTCAAACTGTCAATTTTGGCAAGTTAAATAGGATAACCCGTTTAGTTAAACTCATTTTATCATCTTTACTTGCTATTATACCAAATGTCAACCTGCATCATTAGAATTAGAAATTTTTTTATAATCTATTAGGTTTAAACAGCTAAATAATGGTAGTAATATTATATCTTTAGGGTTACTAAAGTCTTTTGCTTTTTTCTTAACAATGCTTATTTTTTTTTTCTTTTCAATTTCAAGGATAGCCTATGTTTTCTCTCACTTAAATGTAGTTCTATCAGTGATATAAAATAAATTGTCAAACATCTTATTGAATTATGATTTTTTAATAAATATTTAAATATAAATAATTATCAATAAAATGCTTATCAATTCATGTTAAGTACTACATATAAAAAATAAATATCATATAAATGCACATAAAGAGAAAACTAAACATAAAAGTTGTAAACAGGACAGGACTTCGTTAATAGCACCCTATCAAAATTTGTAAAGCCCTATCTGAAATGTTTGTCTCACATAACATTTACATACCATGTGAAGAAATATATAAACATAAATAATTTAAAACGGGCCATTACTGGGGACCACGTTAAAATTTGTGGTGAGACAGATTGTGGCTAACTAAGAATTCAGACACATGACAATCCAGTACCAAATAAAACCAGATCAGTCAGGAGTCAAGACTCAAGAGTCATTAGCATAGGACGAGTACATCGGTAGTTGTCAGTTGAGATACCTGATAGCAACAACGTTAGAACTTGTAATGTTAAGCAGCAACAAAGTTGATGCATCTTCCTCCCCAACATCCTCAAGTCTTGAGAGACCTCATTCACTGCACCCACCACAAGAACCTCTATAATGGTCGAGCACTGCACGCTCACATCCTCAAAAACGGTTCCTTTTCTTCCTGCATCTACCTCGCCAACAACCTCCTCAACCTCTACGCCAAGTGCGGCCACTTGCACAAGGCCAACCTCGTCTTCGATGCCATCCCCAATAAGGACGTCGTCTCATGGAACTGCCTCATCAATGGTTTCTCCCAACAACACGGCCCCACATCCTCTTCCTTCGTCATGCACCTCTTTCGCCGCATGAGGGCCCACAACACCCTCCCAAACGCCCACACCTTCGCCGGTGTCTTCGCCGCCGCTTCCAACTCGTTGGACATTTCCGGCGGCCGCCAAGCACACACCCTTGCCATCAAAACCGCCAGCTTTGATGACGTTTTTGTTGGGAGTTCCCTTCTCAACATGTATTGCAAAACGGGTTTCGTATCGGAAGCTCGCAAGTTGTTTGATAAAATGCCCCAGAGGAATACGGTTTCTTGGGCTACCATGATTTCTGGGTATGCTGCTCAAGAGCTGGCTAATGAGGCTCTGGAGCTCTTTGAACTCATGCGTTGTGAAGAAGAGGGTGAGAATGAGTTCGTGTTCACTAGTGTTCTTAGTGCCTTGACAAGTCATGAGTTTGTGGACACTGGTAGGCAAGTTCATTCTCTTGCCATCAAAAATGGGTTGCTGTCGATTGTCTCTGTAGGCAATGCTCTTGTGACGATGTATGCAAAATGTGGGAGCTTGGATGATGCGCTTCGGACTTTCGATTTGTCAGGGAATAAGAATTCTATCACATGGTCGGCCATGGTTACTGGTTATGCACAAAGTGGGGATTCTGATAAAGCCTTGAAGCTGTTTTACAATATGCATCACTCTGGAGTGTTACCTAGTGAATTTACTCTTGTCGGAATAATCAATGCTTGCAGTGACCTCTGTGCTATTTTGGAAGGAAAACAACTGCATGGTTATTCGTTGAAGTTGGGGTATGAATTGCAATTGTATGTTTTGTCAGCTTTGGTGGACATGTATGCCAAATGTGGTAGCATAGCAGATGCTCGTAAGGGTTTTGAGTATATGCAACAACCCGATGTTGTTCTTTGGACTTCTATCATAACGGGGTATGTTCAAAATGGGGATTTTGAAGGTGCTCTGAATCTGTACTGCAAAATGCAGATGGAGGGAGTTATCCCCAATGAGCTAACTATGGCGAGTGTCCTAAAAGCTTGTTCCAGCCTAGCTGCTTTAGATCAGGGAAAGCAAATGCATGCCCGGATTATTAAGTATGGTTTCAACTTAGAAGTTCCAATTGGAAGTGCTCTTTCTGCTATGTATGCAAAGTGTGGAAGTTTGGATGATGGGTACCTTATTTTTTGGAGGATGCCTACCAGAGATGTAATTTCGTGGAATGCAATGATATCTGGACTTTCTCAGAATGGTCGTGGTAATGAAGCCTTGGAGTTGTTTGAGGAGATGTGCTTGGAGGGAACAAAACCTGACCATGTCACATTTGTGAATCTTCTCTCTGCTTGTAGTCATATGGGACTGGTGGACAGAGGATGGGTTTATTTCAATATGATGTTTGATGAGTTTAACATTGCTCCAACAGTAGAGCATTATGCTTGCATGGTTGATATATTGAGCCGTGCTGGTAAACTCAATGAAGCGAAAGAGTTCATTGAATCAGCAACGGTTGATCATGGTCTGTGTTTGTGGCGGATATTATTAGGGGCCTGTAAGAACTATCGTAACTATGATCTTGGTGCCTATGCTGGAGAGAAACTAATGGAGTTAGGCTCACTGGAATCATCTGCTTATGTATTGTTATCAAGTATATATACAGCCTTAGGAAAGTGGGAAGATGTAGAGCGTGTAAGGAGGATGATGAAAGACCGAGGAGTAACTAAAGAACCTGGTTGTAGCTGGATTGAGTTAAAGAATTTGGTTCATGTATTTGTTGTTGGAGACAATATGCACCCACAAATTGAAGAAATACGGTCAGAGTTAAGGTTATTGACCAAATTGATGAAAGATGAAGGATATCAACCACTTTCAGATTCACTGCCTCCAGCTATCAGAGATGATTTGAAAGGTATTATTTGATAAGTGTTCCCATTCTTTGCCTATCAAATTTTCCACTTAATCAATTGAGTATTTTTCTTTTCCTGTATGCATTGGTGTATGGTTTAATTCGTACTGTTAAAAAAAAGCATCTCAGTAACTGTATTGAGAAAAATACAAAGTTCGTTTGGACCAGCATCTTGTTGTCTTTAAACTTATTTGCGCCATGTGCTTGCCTTTTCTTTGTGATATATTGGTTTTAATTGAGACAGTCTCTGCTTTTATTCTAATTATTTAATTTTTTCCTTTATTTTCATTTTCCTTGTATTCATGTAGATGAAGAAGGCAGCCATGAGATACAACTCAGGGTTTGTGGTGGCTTGTAGCAAGATTGGGGAGATGATCTACTCATGCAAAATGTAAGAGTGTAAGACTATATTGTTCATTGCATTCAGAAAACTCTTTTTAACTGTTACCCTTTATTTCAGTTCTTTGCTTGAGATTTTTGTGAGTAGATTGCTCTTACAATCTTTTTTTTTTATTTTAAGTTTATCTTTTTTGATTGGATTTTCTTTTACTACATTCTTCAGTGCATTTGATCACTGTTTTTCTTAGGCATAGAATAAGTTTCTTTATGTTAGAGAATGGATGTAAACATTGCATCCTCCAACGAAAATACTGGAAGTTGTTATTTCCATTTTCTCCTTGTTTTCTATCATTTGGTTATATATTCTTTTCTCCTTTTGTGATTGTGAATCACTCAACTTAATAGTGGTATATTCTTTTTCAGGATGGCATTTCACCACCAAGTGTTGCGATTAATGCATTGGTGTTGCCGTCTTATGCTTTTTGCTGTTGATTAGCTATGAGAGGATTGTCCCCAGAAGTAAGGTAATTTGACGAGCCAATGATTCAAAATCTAGCCAGCAGCCAAATATCTCAAGCTGTGACTGACATGTGCAAATGATTAGTTCGTCAGTCATGTTGTTTATGGGGCAAATACTGGCATGAATCATGATCAGGAACCACATAGAGGTCAGTAGTCATTTAATCCACTTGGGTCAATCCAAGGGAAGCTTTCAAAAGAGTGGGTAGACAACCAGCTAACGAATTATACTCGCTCGAATTCCATTTTTGTAATGTATTGGGTTCTTAGACTCCAAGGTGTTCTTTTGGGTTGTTTAAGTTGGCTAAGCTCATAAATAGAATTAGTACAGGTACACAATTGCAGCTTCAGAAGGATGTGGAGTGGTTGCACCACCATGGATCATAAGACCAAACACCTAGGGAAAACTTTTGGACATAGAGATCTAGAAGTACACATGTATTTGTTAGATAACGCTAAAATTTTGTTCCTTGACTTTCAAATTGCTTGGTAAAAGTGTCATGTTACCAACATTGATGATGTTCATTAACACTAAACGAAGGAAAATTGGTTTTGCAAGATTCCACTCCATTGTTGGAATCCATCTTCACTTGCTGTCTCATTTTGACTTTTGATCTTCCCTAGTAATAGCCCTGTGCATGCAAGCTTTATGCACAAGGCAAAGAAATAACATTTATTTAAAAGTAAAAGGTAATGTTGTTAAAACCGTAAGAATAATTTTTGCATCCAATAGAATGAGCTATGTAAAAACACTTATGTAATGTTAAAAAATACTTCTGTTTTTGGTTGATTGGTTCAACTAGATTTGATTGGTTTGAAGTGGTTAAACCGTAAATTCGGTTATGATATTGTTTTACTCATAGCATTTTTTTAACAAAAAGAAAAGGATGTCGTGTCATAAAAATTTAAACTTATGATAATAATTTTTTATATGTGTGTGCAAGGCTAGATACTTAATTTGGATTATTTAATAGTTAAAGTGAAAGCATATGTAAGAAAAAATATCTATAAATAACATGATTTAGTTTATATTAACGATAGTAATTAATAAAAGAAAAATCGGTTGTGCATTGAACTAGTTTTTATTAGTATTACGAGATTTTTACTTTTTAGATGTGAAATTAACTTTCACTCGGGTATTAAACTTATGTCATTGTAAAGATCTCTCAATCGCTACCCTTAACGGCTCAACCAATTTATCTACAATTTTTCATAATTTCTTTTATTTCTTTTATTATTTATTTATATGATTTTTGTCACTATTTGTATTTCCATGGTCTGTTTCTATATTATATAAATTATATTTCCCATAAATTTTGGGTTGAGTCCCAAATACAAAAAAGGCCCAAACTGGAAACCAGGATGTCCATGTCCAGTGAACATTTTGTTTAAAACACTGTAGAAGGGGCCCAAATTGCAAAAGAGAAGAAGCAGGGAGTGGATGCTCGCTGGAATGGAGCGTGGTGGCTGGTTTCCGAAGGTGAACTGTGTACTGAAATCAGAAATGAGGGTTTAACTGTAACGTTCTCTCTCTGCTTCTTTGCCTCTTCCTCTCACTCTCTTCTTCACGCGCATTTTCTTTGGTGCTTCAACCTTAAGCCTTCTCTTGCTTCTGCTCTGGTAATACTTCTTCTGGGTAGCTTTGCTTCACTGTCTTATGACTTTTCTTTTGTTAAAAAAAAAAAATCTTTTAGTGCCATATGTTCCGGTCTTTGATAAAGTGGATGGGGAGTTTGACTATGTCTTTGTATAATTCGGAGTATTGACAAAATTTGTATCTTCTTTGAGGTGATAGTTTGTTATATCAATCACAGGCCTTTGTTCTTTATGCTTTATAGATAGATGAGCCCAATGATCTATGGATATTTCCCATCTATTTTTAATTGAAAAGTTTCAATTTTAAATCGATTGCTCTAGTTCGTCTCTCATTTCTCAACTGCCTTCGAATTTATATAGCTGCTGTGGATAATTTTCTAATCTTTTTTGGTTAGTTCCTAATAAATGTTGAAAATTTTCTTTTTGTTGATTACTTGTTTGGCTTCTGATGATGTGCTTCATGGATGGCTGCTGCTATGCTGTTTCCTTGGGTGAAAATCAACAAATGAAACTGACATAAAAAATGAACATGCTAGAATAAATTGGTAAGAAATTTGGGGACATATAATATGACAAACTAGCAAGCAAATAATATATGTTTGTAGCTTATGTCTTACTAATTCTTTGTTACTTAAACTTGCAAGACAAGAAGAAACCACAAAAAACTAGAGATAACAATGGTTAGACGGGTTCATTAAAATTTGATGAAATAGAAATTGCATCTAAAGCTATCTGTAGAAACTATAAATGTTGTGAAAGAATATCTAATGTAGCTTAGGGTTTGTTCCTTTCTGTATTAATAAATCAAACTGTTGTTTAGGTTTGTGGCATCATGCTGATGTCATTGGTTTGGCCATAGTTGTTCCCAGGCCTGGCCAGTGACTCTTGACCCAGTCCCTTTTCCAGGTTGTTGAACATTCCAGGTTTTAAAACATTGCCTTCTACAAGCCATATTCTTATCAATTCTAAAAAATGGAAAACTCAGATACAAGGCTGACAAGTTCATCCCCACCGCCGCCACCACCACCAGCAGTAGCTGCAGACGAGCCAGAGCCCAAGAAGCTGAAGATGTCTACCACTACTTCTGATGATGAAGAATGCACAACTGCCACAGGCACCAAGAAAAGATACAAGCGCCGTAAGATTGCTATTTTCTTTGCTTACTGTGGTGTTGGCTATCAGGGTATGCAGAAAAACCCTGGTGCCAAGACCATTGAAGGTGACCTAGAAGAAGCCTTATATGTGTCTGGAGCTGTCCCTGAACAAGATCGCGGAGTTCCCAAAAGATATGACTGGGCTCGCTCAGCTAGAACTGATAAGGGAGTCAGTGCTGTTGGTCAGGTTGTCTCGGGCCGGTTTTATATTGATCCACCTGGTCTTGTTGATCGCCTTAATTCAAACCTTTCCCCTCAGATACGAATCTTTGGTTACAAACGCGTGACAGCTTCTTTTAATGCCAAGAAGTTCTGTGACCGGAGGAGGTATGTCTATCTCATTCCAGTGTTTGCTCTTGATCCATGTTGTCATCGGGATAGAGAGACTGTCCTGGCAAGTTTGGGGTCTGAAAATGAACTTGTTAAATGTTTGGTGTGCTCTGAGAGAGGCCGTAAGGTGGTAGGGTTAGTTGGTAATGGTAAGCGCAATATGGAACTAGAAGTTGTGGATGTTGAGGCTGGTATTTCATCAAACAGAAATGCTGCACTTAACTCTGAAGTTACAGAGGATGTGGTGGTTTCTTTGATCAAAGGTGATGGTAATCTTTTAAATGAGGAATCCAGTAATGAGGGTAAGGTTCTAGTTGACAATGTGAACTCTAAAACTGATCTTGAGACTCTAGTTCCTGTTCAGGATGAGGGTACTCCTTTGAATGGTGGATCAGTGAATAATTCAGGTATTCTTGAGGAAGAAAAAGTTAATGTAGAGGATAAGCCTACGAAAGGAAGTGGGTTCTGTTATGGTGAGAAGGAGAGAGAGAGATTTAATAGTATTTTGAAGTATTATGTGGGGACTCATAACTTCCATAACTTCACCACCAGAACAAAAGCTGAGGACCCCTCTGCTCGACGATTCATTATTTCATTTGACGCAAACACCACTGTTGTAGTTGAGGGCATGGAATTTGTGAAGTGTGAGGTTGTGGGACAGAGCTTCATGCTTCATCAAATACGGAAGATGATTGGACTTGCAGTGGCAATCATGAGAAACTGTGCACCAGAGTCACTTATCGATAAAGCTTTGCAGAAGTGAGTAGTGCTTCTGTATTTTGTGTTATCTACAAAATTCTATTTGAAATACAGTTTGATTCTCATCTGATTTCATTTTTATTTTTTTTAAATGCAGGGATGTTAACATTAATGTGCCTACTGCCCCAGAGGTTGGATTATATTTGGATGAGTGTTTCTTTGCTTCCTATAACCAGAAGTGGAAAGAAAGCCATGAAGAGTTGTCAATGAAAGCATATGAGAAAGAAGTTGAGGACTTCAAAATGAAGTATATATATTCTCATATTGCTTCCACGGAACAGAAGGATGGAACTGTGGCTCTCTGGTTGCATTCTCTGAACCATAGAAATTATCCAGATCTGCGTGTTGTCAATGAGGAAGGCATCACTGATAACAAGGAAGCTGAAGTCGAAGTTGTGACTGAGTGAACTGTTTTCTAGCCGTTCAATTTACAGCTCTTTCTTTCTAATTGATTTATGCCTTATCTTTCACTACTTCAGAGTTCAGACTGATTATTTATTTGCCTAACAAAACTGCTTCGCACCATACATTGTACGCAAGACGTGGTCTGTTTCTTTTTCCAAACCATCACTCGGTAGAGACCCTAAGAAAGGGAAATGAAATAGTATTTTTGTTATATCTATTGTGTTATTTTAAATTTAGGGAAAAGAAAATGCAATTCCTTAAATTTTAACATTTTTATAAATTATTATCACGAATTTTAAAATATTTTTAATTAATTTTTAAATTTTAATTAATGTCTCAATAAATTTTTTTGTTTAATTTGAATTTATTAATTTATTAATGATGATATTATATAATAACATCTTATTTATATTTATAAAGAAGAAAATATATTTAAAATTAAATTTTAATAAATTAATTAATAAATATTTTTTAATTAATATTAATACAAATAAAATGATATTATACAATATTATGTTAATAAATTAACGAATTTAAATTAAATATAAAAAATTATTGAGATATTAATTAAAATTTATGAATTAATTAAGAAAATTTTAAAATTTGTAGTGATAATTTAGAAAAATATTAAAATTTAAAGAGTTTTTATATTCTTTTTCTTTAAATTTATTTTATCTTTCAATATGACTTTTCTCAATTTAAAATATGACTGAGCAATGACCATTTATATGGTTGCTGTAAATAAAGGTCCATTGTGAAAGAAACGCCTGGTGATATATATATTTGTTTTTTCAGATATAATTCAGCTGATATGACTCGTGAATCTTTTATGTTTCTTTCATCTTGTATTTATAGCTCATACAAATTTCATCTACTGTATGTCTTTTAGTTTGATGCACGTTCTGTTACAATGTCGAAGGGTGATTTCAACTTGGCATGGTTTCATTTCTATATTTTGAAAGTCTATTACCGATAATAGACTCAATTTTTTTTTCACACCACTCGCTAGATATCTTTAATTAATTGTAAACATGAAAATAAAAGGAGTTTAATTTTGATAAACATGAAAAATATTTTTATACTAACAACAATATGAAATGTCAATGATATGATAATATATTATTATATGATGGTATAAAACTTTATTACTTAATAATGTTGCATCAAGATTAAATTCAATAAAAAAATCAAGATTTGATGTAAATATAAATTACTTGATGATAATATAAGAAATTATAATTAAAAATTATTTTTTTTAAAAGAAAGAACTTAAAAATTCCAAATAAAAAGTTGCAAATAGCGACTAAAACCTAGCTTGCCTTCTCCGAATAATTTTTTATTGTGGTGGGTACCCTAACCCTAACCCTAACCCTAACCCTAACCCTAACCCAAGTGAAGAGGAGTGGTGGGTTAGACTTGAGAGGAGAGTGGAAGCGAAGAGATTGTAGAGAATGATAGGAGTGGGAAAGATGAAGCAGTATGGTAACGTCCTCGACAAGCCTCTCACCAAGGGCAAGCAAGAGGTATCTATCTATCTATAATGAATCATTTCTCTTCTTATTGATTGCTGGATTCATTCATTTACTTTGCTACCAAAATCCTACCTTTCGTACACCACTGTATAGCATTTCCTTTATTTCTTAATGGGTAAGTCATGTTTTTTCTTCTCTGATTTCTTTTCAACTGCTCCGTCAACTATCGGCCCCTACAGATTTCTTAGATCTCTCTCTTTTCTATGCTACTGTTCCCCCAATCTGGTCTCTACGATCATCAGTCATATGATTCATTTGATGTTGCTTGCAGGTTAGTTTGAGTGCATTTGCCTTCTTGTTCTCCGAGCTCGTTCAATACAACCAAACCCAGGTTGACAATATTAGTGAGCTCGAACGAAGGTGATTCTTTCTATTTTTTATAATTTCATTTCTTCACTTCAACAAAAACACCAATTTTCCTTATGCTTATGCTTTATTATTGTTATTTATGATTTTTTTTATTCAAATCATATAAATTGTTTTGATATTTAACAATGCAAATCTTTATCTACCAGGCTAGAGGATGCTGGATATGCTGTTGGGGCTCGAGTTCTTGAGCTGCTTTGCCACAGAGATAAGGTATGGTTATTCTCAGAAATCCTTGTAAAAGCTCACTTTTTTTTTTAATGTGATTATAACCAAGATTAAATATCAAGCAAATTAAATTAGGCAATCTTGGACCCTGAGATCAGGAGACGGTGGACTATATATTGGGTTTTCCAGCATTTCCCTCTTTTTGAAGGATTTATCATGTCTAATGTCTAATCAGTTCTACTTTATATACCCGCAAAATTAAACTATCTATTTGTAATCTCTATCACATTTCGATACATGAGCTTGTGGTTGGAGTCCTGAACTCGTAAGCAATTTTTTTTCTATCAAGATTTCTGATAGATTTGATTGTTAAAAGAAAATTAAAAGGGGGTACATATTAATGAATGTTCAAAATATGTTGAATTTTATAATGTTAGATTCTTTCAGTTGTGAGTAACTTTGCAGCAGCTCACCAAGTTCCATATGTCCTATTTTATCGAAAAAAAGATTTTCCATATGACCTAATACATGGGTTTGAATCCTTTTATCAAAAAAGAAAAAAAATGAAAAAAAAGGGGGAAAGAAAACACTTGGGTTCAACTCATCTCATATGATGTCTAGGCCTAGGGTAGTAGCCTAACCATTTCTATGCCTTATATTCTATTTTAATATTTGGTATTGACTATTTGTTACTGACAAAATCAATGGTGCAATAAAATCTTATCAGTGTTTGGGCAATCCAGCCATCCATTATTATAATTTATAATTCTTATGTAAACCTGAAGACTAATAGAATTGCCCTTACTGTATTTTGTCACTTCACCACCATCAGACTAGTCCACCCTTTTGGCTTGTTAACATTCTCTCTCTAAGGTGAGACAATCAATGTCCAGCCATAATTTTGTCAATGCTGCTTTGTCCACAACCTTATATTGTGATTCAAAAATGGGCTTGTAAATTCGTCGGGTCTATATTTTGATTGTTTGTATATATTGGAAATTGACACTTAGAGGTTTGAGTTTGGCCATGAGGCTGGAATATTTCTATATTTTTGCATGAGGTTATCATGACTGATATAGCAATATTATTCTGAAACTACAGGGAAACAGAAGGGAGACACGACTGTTGGGTATTCTTTCTTTTGTACACAGTACAGTGTGGAAAATATTATTTGGAAAGGTGAGCTCCTTTATCAAATTTTGCTTTTATTCCCTCTTTTCCCAAATTTTATTTTCTTCAGGAGTTAAATGTTGTGTTATACAATGGCATGAAATATCCTTGTTAAAGACATGAGTTTTGACCCTTTTTCATCCTGGGATGGTATGCCTTTTTAGACTGCCAAAAAAGTTCCGTGAAGTTCTACCTCAGAAAAGAAATATATGCATTACAATCTGAAAACAAGATTATCTTAGCTGTGAAACATGCTGGATATTATAAACTGATAAGATGGACTATTTTATGCTGATACTGTTTTAGTTGTTCATTCTATGAAGTTATGATTGTTGGCTTTAGCAAGCTTGTGGGAGCATTCACAGTATTTTAACTAGTTTCTTCAATATATTGATTCTTGGCTCTTCTTGATCAACTTGTATATTTTTGTCATTGTGTATTCTACACCATGGTTTTCCTTGTATCTTTTGAAAGTTCATATGTTGTATGGTTCACTTCACAGATCTGTTAGAGACCAGAGACAGAGATACAGATTGCATTAACTGTGAGAACTATTCAATACCTAGACGTATATCTTGTAGTTATAATCAATGGTGTAAGAGTGGTCCTGTTGAGACCAAAAGGGGCAAAGGGGGCTGTGATTACAAAGAGAGAGGACTCATGTGGGAATCCCAATTCGATGGCTAGAGAAATTCGTGCATAAACCTTGAAGGTGCCGCCAAACCTTTTTCACCGAAGGGTTTGGCTTTGGTATCTCAGTTGCTCTCTTCCTCTTTCTCTCTCTTCCTCCCCCCCCCCCTCCTCTTCTTCCTTTCCATTCCCTTCCCTTCCCTTCTCTTCCATTCCCATCGAATTGGGTTTTTTCCCTCAATGACAGACCTATCAAAATTTACACTTGATATGAGCCCTGCAAGTTTATGATTTCTATTATTATTATTATTATCAACGTTTAAAGAAAACAAGTAGAGAAGAGAAAGAGAAAGATGTGAAGAAATTTTCAGAAATTTAGTGATTAATTTTCTTATTGAATTATACAGAGAGAAGCCTTTATATAGGCTTTATACAGAGAGGTGACAGCTGGTGAACAGCTGTCAATAACAGAAATGTACAGCTCTAATTTGTATAACTAAGTCTACTCTATTAGCCCCCCCTCAAGCTCAAGGTGGTTTAACCACATTGAGTTTGGTTCTCAAGTCTTCAAATTTTGAGGATGACAAGGGCTTGGTGAAGCAATCTGCAAGCTGATCCATGCTTGGAATATGCAGCACTGTGAGAGCCTTAGCTAGGACTTTTTCTCTTACAAAATGAATATCAAGTTCAATGTGTTTTGTGCGAGCATGAAGCACTGGGTTGTGAGCCAAATGTACGGCACTCAAGTTGTCACACAGCAGCCTTGGTGCAGTAAAGGGAACTTTGAGTTCCGACAGGAGAGATTGGATCCATAATAACTCAGCAGTAGTGTTTGCCATACTGCGGTACTCGGCCTCTGTGCTTGAGCGGGCTACTAGCTGCTGCTTTTTAGAGCACCAAGAAACAAGATTAGAGCCAAAGAAAATACATGAGCCGGATGTTGACCTTCTGTCATCAGGATCACTAGCCCAATCAGCATCACAATAGGCTAGAAGACTGAAAGGTGCAGGCTTTTGAATAGGATGTAGGATCAGTCCATGATGAATAGAACCCCTCAGATACCTCAAGATACGCTTTACTGCCTGCCAATGAGTGTTTAAAGGGTTTGCCATGAATTGGCAAACCTTGTTGACACTGAAAGCTATGTCTGGCCGAGTTAAGGTGGCATACTGAAGAGCTCCCACAATGGACCTGTACAGATGAGGGTCAGAAACAGTGTCAGTGCCATATTTAGTTAGTTTGGTGCTGCTCACCATAGGGGATGAAATGCCTTTAGTATCAGTCATGTGTGCCTTGGCCAAAAGATCTCGAATATACTTTGTTTGATTAAGCAATAGTGAGCCATCAGAAAGGTGTGTAACCTCCACACCAAGAAAGTAGTCAAGATTTCCAAGCTCTTTGAGAGCAAACTGAGAGTTAAGTTTCTGAATGAGATCCTGTATCATAGCTGAGGAGGGTCCAGTGATGATAATATCATCCACATATACAAGTACATAAACGGTGGTGGAGGTTGTTGAGTAGACAAAGAGCGAGGGATCACATTTGCTAGTGGTGAACCCGAAATGAAGTAAAGCTGAAGTGAGGCGTTCATACCAAGCTCTTGGAGCCTGTTTGAGGCCATATAAAGCCTTGTGCAATTTGCACACGAGGGATTTAGCACTGTTTTCAAACCCCGGGGGCTGTACCATATATACTTCTTCACTAAGCACACCATTTAGAAAGGCATTGTTCACATCTACTTGTTTGATAGCCCATTTTTGAGTTATGGCCAATGTCAAAATCAGCCTAATGGTAACCGGTTTCACAACTGGGGAGAATGTCTCATAGAAGTCGAAACCATGTTGTTGGTGGAAACCCTTGGCAACCAACCTTGCTTTATATTTGTTGACTGTCCCATCAGGGTTTTCCTTGACCCTAAAGACCCACTTACACCCAATAGCTGTTCTGTTTGAGGGTAGAGGGACAAGGGACCAAGTATTGTTTCTTAGAAGGGCCATGTACTCATCTTTCATAGCAGCCATCCAGGGAGGACTGTTCAGGGCTTCTTTCACAGTCCGAGGCTCAACATGACTCAAATAAATCCTAGGAGGGAGATGTCCTGTTTTAGACCGAGTCATCATGGGATGATCATTTATGGGAGGAGTGGGTGCAGCGGCAGAGACAGAGTTGCTGGACAAAGAGTTAGGGGCAGAAACAAGTGGTTCCAAGGAGGTGGAAAGAGAGGGACCAGACTGCTGAGAGTGTGCAGCAACAGGAACCACACTAGAGGAAGAAAAGGTGGACTCAGATGTGGAAGAGACTGCAGATTGGTGACTGAATTGCTGTGCAGGTGGAGAGGAGACAGTGTCGGGTGAGAGATTAGGTGAGAGAGGAGAGGGCGGATGTTGAGTTAGGGGTACAGCAGCAAGAGGGGGATAAGAGGGAATGGGAATTGAAGAGGGAAAGGTGGAAGAACAAGGAGGAGGAATGGAGGTGGAAGTGGAGAAAAACATATGAGCATAGGGAAAGGTGGTTTCATTGAATAAAACATCTTTGGAGATGTAGATGCGGCCACTTGCATCAAGGCACTTGTGGCCTTTATGTTGTGGTGATAAGCCGAGGTAGACACATTCAGAGGATCTGAATTGGAGTTTGTTCGTGTTGTAAGGCCTTAAGAAAGGAAAGCATGCACACCCAAAGATTTTCAAGTTTGTGTAGTCAGGGTGTTTGCCAAATAGAGCATGAAAGGGTGAAGAGAATGAGGATAAGGCTGTAGTGGGCAGCCTGTTGATTAGGTGAACAGCTTGTGTAAAACTGTGATCCTAAAACTTTATAGGGATGGAGGCATGAGATAGTAAAGTAAGTCCCATCTCAACAATTTGTCTATGTTTCCTTTCCACAGTCCCATTTTGATGGGAAGTGTGTGGGCAGGTTAGGCGATGAAGAATGCCTAAATCTGTCAAGAATTTTGTAAAAGGGCGAAACTCACCCCCGCAATCCGATTGTACAGCCTTAATAGAGGCAGAAAATTGAGTTGTAACTAAGGCAGTGAATTGCTTAAATGCTGTTAAGGCATCGGATTTGTTTTTAAGAAAATAGATCCAAGTATATTTTGTGTGAGCATCAACAAAAGAGATATAGTAATTATATCCTCCATATGAGGGGAAAGGGGAAGGACCCCAGAGATCACAGTGAATTAGTTCAAAGGGTGTAGGGTGAGTAGTAAGTGAAGGTGGTGCATGCAAACGATGTGATTTACCAAGGCAGCAAGCATTGCAAAAATCAAAAGATGTTTTATTCAATGATGGTATTTTACAAATGGTTAGAACAGTTTTTATAGCAAGACCATTGGCATGACCTAAACGTTGATGCCAAGTATTAAAGGTACTATTTACATCAGAGTAGAATGTAGTAGTGTGCTCACTAGGAGCTGAATGATCTAAGCTGTGTTGAAGACATGTTGAGGAAGGCTCTTTTAGAATGTTGATGTTAGAGAAGCTATAGAGACCATCTCCACCAAGTGAGCCTTGAAGGAGAACTCTGTTAGAGCCCTGTGTTTTGACATAACAAGAGAATGGGTGAAACTCGAAATAAACATTGTTATCTTGAGCAAACTTAGAAACAGAGACAAGATTTTTAGTAATGTTTGGAACAAGAAGTAAATTCTTTAAAGAAAATACAACTTTAGGTTGAATAGGAGAGACAAATTTAGAGGAACCAATGGAGTTTATGGATAAACCTTGACCGTTTCCCATGATTACTTGTTGATGACCTCCAAAGGGATTGCTTTGAGTCAAGTTGTTAGGATCAGCGGTGATGTGATGTGAAGCTCCTGAATTCGGAAACCAATATTGTGGATCAAAAGGTCTGTGCAGCTCTTCCTGAGTATTAGGAACAAATTGTGGTTGTTGCATAGCCATATTTGCACTTTGGCTGATGTTGAAAGGAAGGCTGACCTTGATGAGAACCTTGATGAGAAATCTGATAGAAGGAACCTTGTCCATTATGGAACCCTTGTGAGCCTTGAAACTGAGTATTATGATGTTGAGTTTGAGAGAATTGGGGCTGTGGAGGTCTCTGAGAAGGTACAAAGTTTTGATCATACCTATACCAACAATTGAAGGCATCATGACCATACCGATTGCATAACTGACACGTGGGCTTTGTGCCGCCACGGCCACGGCCACGACCACCACGACCACGATTCCGGCCACCACGGCCACGATAGCCACCGTGAAACTCAGGAGAATTCTGATTAAAACTAGAGGTGGTGGAGGAATCATGCATGTTAGTTGCTTGAGCTACATTCGCTGTGACAGAGGGAGAGGGCAATTCTTGCCTGAACTTTTCAAATTGTGCATCTTGCATTAGCAAGAGTGCTTCAATATCATCAACTGATGGAGTATCACCTCTTGCATAAATCACCATAACCAGGGAATTGTATTCCTCTGGAAGGCCTTCTAAGATGGTGTCGATATGATCCTGATCTGTAACTGGATCACCAATGGCTTGGAGAGACTCAATTAGGGCACGAATTCTCAGGAGATACTCAGAAATTGTTCGATTGCCTTTCTTGGTGTTCTTCAGCTCAGAACGAAAACGACGCACCTTGGTTCGAACATGCGCTTGGAAGTGTTTGTGAATCTTCTCCCAAACTTCCCAAGAATGCTTGCAACCAATGAACCGAGGGAGAATTGAGGGAGAAATTGAGCCAAGAAGCCACGTGAACAACATCTGATCTTGCACAACCCAGAGTTGATACGCATCGGATTCGATTTCTAAGGCACAATTAGCTTCATTGACGAAACGAGGAGGAATCTGTGGATTTGCCACATATCGATAGAGTTTGTGAGCGATGATGACGGCTTCAACTTGTTGTCGCCATAGGAGATAGTTTTCATCATCGAGTTTGATAGAGAGAGACGGATTGAAGTTTGCCGGCGCCGGAGCACCGCCGGATGCACCACCGGAAGCGCCGCCAGAGGAAGCGGTTACATTTTCAGTTTCGGCCATGGAAGAAGGTTCAGGCCCCAGAAAATAAGCTCATGATACCATAAAGAAAACAAGTAGAGAAGAGAAAGAGAAAGATGTGAAGAAATTTTCAGAAATTTAGTGATTCATTTTCTTATTGAATTATACAGAGAGAAGCCTTTATATAGGCTTTATACAGAGAGGTGACAGCTGGTGAACAGCTGTCAATAACAGAAATGTACAGCTCTAATTCGTATAACTAAGTCTACTCTATTAACGTTGTAAGAGATGTGACTTGAGTTGGGAGAGGGTTTGATTGGCGGTATGCCTTTTTAGACTGCCAAAAAAGTTCCGTGAAGTTCTACCTCAAAAGAAATACATGCATTACAATCTGAAAACAAGATTATCTTAGCTGTGAAATATGCTGGATATTATAAACTGATAAGATGGACTATTTCATGCTGATACTGTTTTAGTTGTTCATTCTATGAAGTTATGATTGTTGGCTTTAGCAAGCTTGTGGGGGCATTCGCAGTATTTTAACTAGTTTCTTCAATATATTGATTCTTGGCTTTTCTTGATCAACTTGTATATTTTTGTCATTGTGTATTCTACACCATGGTTTTCCTTGTATCTTTTGAAAGTTCATATGTTGTATGGTTCACTTCACAGATCTGTTAGAGACCAGAGACACAGATACAGATTGCATTAACTGTGAGAACTATTCAATACCTAGACGTATATCTTGTAGTTATAATCAATGGTGTAAGAGTGGTCCTGTTGACTGTTGAGACCGAAAGGGGCAAAGGGGGCTGTGATTACAAAGAGAGAGGACTCATGTGGGAATCCCAATTCGATGGCTAGAGAAATTCGTGCATAAACCTTGAAGGTGCCGCCAAACCTTTTTCACCAAAGGGTTCGGCTTTGGTATCTCAGTTGCTCTCTTCCTCTTTCTCTCTCTTCCCCCCCCCCCCCACCCCACCCCACCCCACCCTCCTCTTCTTCCTTTCCATTCCCTTCCCTTCCCTTCTCTTCCATTCCCATCGAATTGGGTTTTTTCCCTCAATGACAGACCTATCAAAATTTACACTTGATATGAGCCTTGCAAGTTTATGATTTCTATTATTATTATTATTATTATTATTATTATCAATGTTGTAAGAGATGTGACTTGAAGCAAATGGAGCATTAATACCATTATGTTGACAAATGACAATTAAGCACTTAATTTATCTTTGTGGAGGCATTGCAAAGCAGAATTTCTTGGCTAATTTATATTTTGTTCTGGTTGCACTATATACTCATTTTCCTTGGAATAGGTAAATTTGGCAACTATCTTTACTATTCAGCAGCTCCCTTTGTTTCATTTTTGTTGTTATATAGGTAGCTGACTCACTGGAGAAAGGAACTGAACATGAAGATGAATACATGATCAGTGAAAAGGAGCTCCTAGTAAACAGGTAAAAATATTTTTCAGTCTCAGCATTTATTTGACTGTTACAAGTACTGGATTCTTGTACATCAATTAATTGTGAGCTTATGGATCATCTTTGGTTTATAGATTCATTTCTATTCCAAAGGACATGGGAACGTTTAATTGTGGAGCATTTGTTGCTGGAATAGTTAGGGTAAGTTCTTTGCTTCCCTCTGTTAACAACTAACCATCAACTAGTTATCTGATTCTTAGAGAAAGGTCCAATAAGTGGTTGTTTTTGTTTCATTCATCAATGAAGGGTGTTTTGGATGGTGCCGGGTTTCCAGCTGTTGTAACAGCTCATTTTGTGCCCATGGAAGGTCAACAACGACCTCGAACAACAATTTTAATAAAATTTGCCGAAGAGGTAAAATGTAATGTCATTGATTTTGCTGTTGTCCTGTGCACGCATTCATTCTTAACTGATAGTTTCTTTTCTGCGTTTCTATCTTTCAGGTGTTACGTAGAGAAGCAAGATTAGGCTGATGTAGTATAGAGTTTTCAACCAAGATATTTGTAACGCTGTACACCAACATAGAAAGATGTGGAACTTTCTCCTTTGCTTGTGAAAAGTAATTTAAAATTTTTCCTGTCCTATTGATCTGCCCTTTAAACTCGTGTTTTTCATTCTTATGTATGTTATGCTTTGAAGTTGGGAATTATCCTTACTAAATTATAATGTACAAAAATGTCGTGTTGTTTCTATTGATTTCAATTTCTCTCTCATTCCAGTATTGCTCTAATTCCACATTCCTCGTTTTTTCGTATTTTGACGGAGAATCTCACCGAGGAAGTAGAGCTTGACAGCACATCTCTCTCTCTCATCGAGTTCATCGTGCATTTCATGTGTTTGGATTAGTTTATTTTATATTTAAAATAACTTCTAATCAAAAGTTTAGAGCTTTATAAAAATAATAATTATTTCTCCAAAAATTAGCATTACCAAACAGCCATTCATGTTTTGATAGGGATACTTGTCGAGAAAGCAGTATTTGCCAACAAGCAAAGGAGTGAAAAATTGTTGTGTTCTGTTATGATGAAACAAAATTGTTTAGTTATGATGAAAACAACATTCCAAGCAGATTTTATTGTTTTTCAATAAAAATAGAATATGTGTACATTTTTTTATGGTTCATCAATGAAAGCTGTAGAAAAAAAAATGAGATGACTCATAAATAAGATAAGATGTGTTATACTTTTATTGAAGAATAGCATAATAAGCACTTAAAAATTATTACCTTTAGTTTTGTCCTTTCCAAAAATGTACATGACCAGTTGACCACCCTGTCACCCAGGTTCATCTAACAAAAAGTTTTCTAACAGCAAATCAACCCAAACAAATAAAAGGTTGTTTTGATAGCCTAAATGCTTTCCTGATATATGAAATATAGGCATCGTAATCCAAGTTCAGGGTCTTAAACATGTCATTCATTGAAATGATAACAAGGAAATAACCAAGTAGAAGATAAGTTCAGGTTAAATGGTAGGTCAATGAATTACATTCTTCATCTACAAAGAAGAAAAGGGCAGTACAAGTACATACTCTATGGAGTATGGACTCACCAACCTACACATAAGTGAGAAACAAAAGAAATTAACCCGAATGTCACAGGTTCAACCCCAACTTAGATGACATGTCTTACTTGAAAATCGACTATAGCTTGCCACAACCGGTGCGTAATCAGAAATATAGGAGAAGATGGATCTCAACAAATCTCATACCACCAAACAAGTTCTGCCCTTTTATTTTGCTCAAAGCTAACAGTGCAGGGGAAAAGAGAGAATGGGTAATTAGATTCACGCAGCATTATTTCCAAAAACATATTCCATATAGTCAAACTTAAAAGAGAAGTAAAGAACTATGAGTGAAACCTGCCTCTTGAAGAAGTGGCAAGAGGCCAAACAAATAGACATTATTAACAAAACCCCTTCTAAACCAAGATCAATGATGATCTGATGGGAACGAAACCAGTAAAGACATAACAGAAAAGTCATATTTTGCTACAATCTTCAGTACATTCAACAAAATAAATCAGTAGACACTTGTATACCAGATACCACAATCAGTTTCTAGTTTCTACCAAGTGGGAGAGATCTACAAGTAAATGTCTCTTTAAAATCAGACTTCTTTGACGAAGTGAAAATGGAAGCATACACATCCTTCGTAGCATTAGCTGGGGCAATAGCAGTGGCCTTGAAACGCTTTGCAGCAGCAACAGCAGGAGCATCACTTACACCCTTCAAACCAACATTACCATTAGCAACCTTTCCGTTTCCTTCCACTTTAACCACAGCCTTAACATCTATCCCATGCTTGGAACCACTCAACCTAGATCCTTCCAAACTCACACCATCCTCCTCATTCACAGCCATCCCTCCATTCTTCCCCTTCTTGGTCTTCTTCTCCCTCGTCTTGGCCTTCTCTTCCTCCATCATCTCCCTCAAAACAGCGACCTCCTCTTCACTCCCATTGATCACTATCTTATCCACCTCCTCAAACTCCTTGTGACAAACCAAACAAGACGAGGACTTAACCTCCTTCAAAGCCTTGGCACTCAACACATGCCCACAATTCTTCAAAGCAAAAAACTTATACTTTCCATTGAACTCAAGGCCCGCAACAGGGCACTGGAACCTTGCACCAGTGCTCCCATCATTATCCACACCAGGAATCAGAGAAAGCTTAATCTTGATCATATCTTTCAAACCCTTGATGTGGCCAAACTCCTTGGGGAGCTTCTTCCCCAGCAATGCCTCAACCAGCGCTTCCTTGTTGAAGATATTTCCAACCTTATCGATCACGCAGGGTTCCCTCAAGGGCTCGTTGGACAAGGCGCAGTTGAGCCACTTGGAGAGTCTTTGTTCGTTAGGGTCCACCTTGTCGGGCTTCTTAACGGCGTACATGTTGAGGTAGCAGTCGCGGGACTCCGCCCCGGTTGCGCCGCCATCGCCGCCGCCGCCAAACAACCGGGGTCGGAGGATGAGGGTGGAAAGGGGGGGAATTTGGGGGCTCAGAAGAGGGGTTTCGTCGGGGAGAGATTCGCCATTGAGGGTGAAGTAGAAGGAAGATAGAAGTTGTGGTGATTTGGGGAAGAGAGAGCGTTTGAGTTGGGAGAGGGTTTGATTGGCGGAATCGGGGGAAAAGGTTAAGGATTGAGATGAAATTTGGAGTTCCGGCGACTGGACAAAGATTTGGTGCACTTTGGGATGCATTTTGGTTTTCTAGGGTTTGTGAAATTGGGGATTGGAGGAGTACGATCAATTGATTTCTCAGGTTGAGCCCTACCTTTTAAGATCGCTGCTGCACTTGGTCACCGACCTTAGGAGGTTGACGACGGCTTCAGTTGCAAATTGGGGGTAACCTGGCCCCGATGGAAAAAAATCTCTCTTTTTAAATAAACAATGTAAATTATTCTTTTAATTTTGTAATTTTCACAAATAATTATCACCCTTTCCAGCAGTCTTCATTTTTCTCCTTTTAATTTCATTTATCTTAAATTATTTGACTTTTTTATTTTATAGAAATACAAAATAAATAAAAAGAATAAATTTTTTAAATGACTTATAAAATAGAATGAAATAATTAGAAATTATTATGTATATTAATTAATTAATTAATTAATACAAGTCACGTAATAACCAATTTTAACTTAATTAATGGACAAAAAGGATCTATTTGTAGGATTTAAAAAGTTTAAGAACCTTTTAAATGAATTTTAAAAGTTTATGGATATTTCAAAATAAAATGAAGTTAAGGAGTTATTTATGTAATTTTTTTCTGTTTTTAATACATTAAACTTTATAAAGTTGATTACTTGATTTAAATTTCATTTATATTCGAAATATGTAATCTAATTGTAAAGTATAAGACTGGAATCTCACATAAGATGTGATTTTAATATGAAATTTTTATGGCCTTGGTTCTTTCACAACAATAGTGTAGACTGTGTAGTTTTCCTAAGGTTTATGTCATAAATTCTTATAAAATTAATTATTATAATATTTATTTTTCTTATAATTAATTATACTATAATTTAAATCAGAAGGATAAAAGTATTTTATTAGTTGGAGTGGATTAGTGGGAGGTGGGCCGTAATAACAGAGCCTCGCCTCATGAAAAAGGGCCTTATAAGTTGTTCTATTCCATTAAAGGGTTCCCTCCTCTCCTCGTCTAAGAAGTGAACCTTGCTCTCTTTTCCTTTCTCAGTATATCTCACTACACTTACTTTTAAATAATGTCACTCACCAGCATCAACGCAATGATTCTTTGTTGGTTGCTCCTGTGTTGTTGTAATGGTACAGGCTGTTTATTGGAATGAATATTATTTATCATACAATTTATTTTTCATAGCTTCTTGCATGAAAATATTCTAGACATGCATGGTTTTACGAGTGAATGTTCTCAGTGATTGAACAAATCACATGTTTTTTCTATAGTTTTATGATCGGTCTCAAGCTTTTTAGTTGACAGCACAGAACTGGTTTCTACAGGATTTTGAGGAGTAGTCACCGCCATTAAATGTTGTTCAGCAATAATGCAATCTATTAAGGCTCAATAAGTTGGCAAAGGGAAAAATAGAAGACCTGAAGTCTTTCTGTGTATAAACAAGTCTATATTAGGTGCTATCTTTGTTTTGTGATACTATGTTATGGGGATGTGGAATATGTATGACATCTCTTTTTTGTTTTTATTTTTGCTTTTGTTTTCCAAATATTATATGGTTTATATATATCATTGTGTGCCAACTTATGGGAATCAATGAGTTTTTTTTTTATAGAGATCTTGCAAACTTGATAATTATCTGGCTATATACTTTTTCATTCCTTAGAGCTGAGTAGAGGATGATATACTAACCGAATTTCCAATTAAGTCAGTTAACGCGTTCACTTGATATAGTTATTTGTTTCCTTTTTGAATTCATGAGCTCATAATTTGCTAGTGATTTTGAAAACGACAACACTCGTATCTTTTTGACTTTGTTCTGCAATGAGTTTAATTCGCAAACTTATTTTGATGTAACATTCCATTGAAGGGTTCCCTCCCCTCCTATGCTCCCACTTGATTCGTCTGAGAGGTAAACCTTACTCTTTTTTCCCTTTCTCAGCATTTCTCACTACACTTACATTTAAATAATGTTACTCACCAGCATCAACCCAATGATTCTTTGTTGGTTGCTCCTTTGTTGTTGTAATGGTACAGGCTGTTTATTGGAATGAATATTATCTATCGTACAAATTATTTTTCATAGCTTCTTGCATGAAAATATTCTAGACATATGGTTTTACGAGTGAATGTTCTCAGTGATTGAACAAATCACATGTTTTGCCTATAGTTTTATGATCGGTCTTAAGCTTTTTAGTTGACAGTACAGAATTGGTTTCTGCAGGATTTTGGAGAGTAGTCACCGACATTAAATGTTGTTTAGCAATATATCAAGGTTCAATAAGTTGGCAAAGAGAAAAGGTGTTTTCTACTGTACTCATTAACTTAGAAGGAATTAGTAATTTTTTTTAGTTGGACCACTTAAAATAAGACAGTATTTAATTAATATCTATATTATTAATAAACTTTTTTTTTTATATAATTATATTTATAATTTTGTCTTAAGCATCTTTTAATAAATATATTTAATAAATTTATTAAAATTATCATATTTTAATTATTAAATTAAAATATCTTAATTCAATTCTAATTATAAAGATGAACCCTAAATCACTGAACTCCAAATTTGCTCCTAACCGTTGTCTTCAAATTTATTTAAGTTCCATCATCTTTTGATCTTAGATCCACAATTTCCATTGCAATTCTCGTGCTTCAGTGTCAAACGCAACTGAGGTCTATTGCAAGTCACAATCTACAGTTTATCGTGCTTCCATCACAGCCCAAAGTCTCATTTTTGATCGGCTTTGTTGTCGTTCCAGTCCCATTTCTGGTGCTTCAAGCTCAAACAGTGGATGGCGAAAATTGCAGTTGGTCGTCTTGCACACTTCAAAAGCCAGTTTCACTTCTATGGTGGGTACTGGGTAAATAATATATTAGATAAATGGAGATGGGAGATGGATTTTGATTAGTCAAAAGCAAAACTACGGAGTAGGAACCAATGAACAAAATACATAAGGTTCAAGAAAATAAATATAACTTAAAAATATATTGAAAATAAAAAACGAAGATGGGAGATGAATTTGTTAGGGATGAGTTACGAAGATACGGTATGAACATAGTAGAAAGTTAGGAGCAAATTTGGGACCGGGTGATTTAGGGTTTATATTTACAATTGAGATTAAATAAAAATATTTTAATTTGATAATTAGAATATGATAATTTTAATAAATTTATTAAATATATTTATTAAAAGATCACTGAGACAAAATTGTAAAAGAAAATTATATGAAGTCCTTAAAAGAAATAAGAAAGTTCATTAATGATATACACATTAGTTAAACGTATGTCTTATTTTAAGTGGTCTAATTAAAAAAGGTTTAAATTAGTAGTTATCATAGAAAACAACAAATAGAAGACGTGACGTTTTTTTGTGTATAAACAAGTATGTATTGGATCATGATCGTTTCAATTTTTTTTAAGTGATCAATTGTAGGAGAGAGAAAAATATAAAGTTATAAAAGAAATTTCATAAATTTCAACTGAGTTTTATTAATAATTTTTTTATATTTTTTCTCTCCTATAATTAACCAATCGAGAGAAAAAAAATTAAAAAGATCATGATTGTGATACTATGTTACGGGGACTGTGGAATATTTATGACATCTCTTTTTTATTTTTGTTTTTGCTTTTGTTTTTCAAAGATTATATGGTTTATATCATTATGTGCCAACTTAGGGAATCAATGGGTTGTTTTTTTTTAGGAGATCTTGCAAAGTTGATAATTATCTGCCTGTATACTTTTTCATTCCTTGGAGTTGAGTGGTAGAAATTTTTTGTTGCAAATAGATGTAACCTACGTTAGATTTATATATATTTACAAAAAATTAAAATGAAGAGACGATTTTTTATGATAAATGAATTTAGTAAAATTTATTTTTTGTCTTTTGTATATAAATCTGACATATTAATCTGTGTGTATTTAAAAATATCTCACTGAATAAAGGATGATATATTAACCGAATTTCCAATTAAGCCAGTTAACGCGTTCACTTGATATATAGTTATTTGTTTCCTTTTTGAATTCATGAACTCATAATTTGCTAGTGATTTTGAAAACGGCAACACTCATATCTTTTTGACTTTGTTCTGCATTGAGATTAATTCGCAGACTTATTTTTATTGAACCTATGAGTTCGCTGTACATAGGTTTAGAGTTGCAACCAGGCCTTGAGTCTTGGTAATTTGAAAGACCATTATGGTTTGTAGTATATGGTTATTACTTTAGCATTATTCAATAGTTTAAATTAGGCCACCCCAACATAAGCCATACGTTGTAGGCTGCGTTACTTATCCAGTTATTGCCACTCGTTGCACTATTTGAGTGTCTCACTAAATTGACGAGATTTTCAGTATCATGGGTCTCTGCTATCAAATAATAATATATCAAAAGCAGAAGTTTTAGTTACAAATAATACAAATGCAGCAGAGAGTCTTAGTTTTTAAATATCTTTTTAGCATCTTTATCTTTTCTATTTTCTTCGGTAAAAGCAAATATAAAGTTAAAGAAATGCAATGTGAAGTTTCTGTTGAAACATTTTCTATGTGTATAGCTTTTTTCTATCATAAAAGGTAATTTTAATTCAGCTTATAAGAACTGTTTTCTGTAAAAAAAATGATGTATAAATATCGTTACTCTTTTAAAAAGGAAAACTAACTGTAAACTCTCTGACCCGCCAAAAGAAATTAGGCTCACCCATAAGGGTGGGAATACTCCCGGTGCTAAAAACAAAAAAGCAGACCATTACCATTATGCACAACACCAATTTATACTCACATAAATCATTTAGTCACAGCCTAACACTACACCAAGAAGAGTTCCTGTAATCCAATGGACTCTTCTATTAAGACGGTTCAAAGTTCAAACTTAACATTGATAGGCCCCAGGGCAGGCCAAGCAGCAGCACTAGGATTAATTCGTGATCAAATGGGAAATTTCATTTTGTGTGAAATTAGTTGTTTGTCAGCTTATGCTTGGAATCATGTATGTTTGTAAGCTTGGTTTGGGCAGCTTTATTAATGTTGCAGGTTCTGAGAACTGGTGATTGACCTCTGGGTTCAATTAGGACGGTCTAGTTGGATAAAAAAAAACGCAATAAAAAATTTAAAAATATTTTCAAATAAAAAAGTGAAAATATTCTAATTATAGGTTCTAATTAAAAATCGTACTAAAAATGATGAAGGGCTTTTAATTGCATCTTCTGGCGATTCGTTGTGCTCCAACTCCAAAATTTGCCAATATTATCACATAAATGGTTTTTTCATAATAATTTTCAGCACCTGATATTTAATTTCGAGTCTACGAAGCATAGACACATGAATATAGCCATAAAAACACATTAAATTCAAAAAATTATACGATATGAACACCACATATATATATAAATTAATATTAAAATAAATTAAATAACTTAATTTATGTATATATATAATTACAAAATTTTAAGTAAAAAAAAAAAGATTTATAATTTATTAATATAATTTTTATAAATTTAAAAATTTATAATATCTTAATATATATTATATGTATTAATATTTACTACCTAATAAGTTTTTTTAAAAAATATAAATTATATATGATTAAATTTGAATAAATTATGAACTTATTAATTAGATATTAATTATAAAAATTTTAAAAAAATTATTAAATCATGTCCTAATATCTAAGTTAAAAAATAATATTTTTAATTAAATATATTTAAATACACAATATATATATATCGTACACATATTTTCATATGTCCCACATAAATATATGTCAGACAAGCAAACATATTTTAAAAACGACTCATCCGAGTTATATGTGATCATAATCTCACAAGCCAAAAGTTGGGCCAGGCCTGCTTGGATGAAAAAGACCAAAAGATGAGCTCCCAATGGAGCCTTGATCAATGATCATTGTCATGGAGGTGGTTGACCGTGCAATTTTATTTTGAAACAAAGCAATGTCAATGTGGTCCATCAAGTGTTTTTGGAAGAATTGTGAGGTTATCACAAATGGCTGCAACGCAATTATATGAAAGTGGTCCTTGACCACTTATCACCAAGGAATGGAGGTAGACTGGCTATCAACCACGTGTTCATCAATAAAACTAGTGGCTCTTGCTAACTGGGACGAGTCTCCGGTGCATGCAGGTAGCGCTTTGTGTATCTATCTAGAGATTTGTTATATTTTCTTAATATATTTTTTAATAATTTTTTTATTATGTAATAAAAAAATATTAAATAAAAAATTAAATATAATTAATATCTTGAAAACATAAAAAATATTTAATATTTTTTTTATTTAATAATTAAAAAATTATTAAGAGAATGAATTAAAAAGATTAATCATTTTTTATCTATCTATATCAAGTGTCAACCACCGACTCCCCAACGACCCATTTTTTTACTTGTCAGGTTGTGCGTGGTCATGAATTAAATCACTCCTCGGCATGCCTTTTCTTTCGATAGTATGAGAATATGCTTGGATCAATTCAAGGGTGAGACTACAAATACTCTCAATTACCTATTCACATCTTTTATTAACTAATCACAATTCTATTTTTCTTTAAAATATTATGAATAGTTAATGAAAAATGTGAATAAACAATTTGAAGTGATAATATGAACACTCTCAATTCAAATGTATCACTTTGCTTGTGAAGCATCATTTAATGGTATTTAATGATGATATTAGCACAAGCCCTCGATCTCATGACCTCGGATCAGGTATACCTTTTCCCCTCTGTCTCGTTATTTGTCTTAAAGTTAACCTTGGCTTTACCTATAAAGTAGGGTGAAAACAGGTTAGGTCAGGTCAAATTTCATCCTAAATAAGTCAGGTCTATGTTATAAATATCTAGTCTGAACCTGACCTGTTACTTATTAAAGACTTTTTTTTGAGTTTGACCTAACCTGTTTAAGAAGTCTAGTTTGGTCTGAAACCTGTTAAGGCCTCTAAATAAGCCAACAATTTAAGGTTTTTATAGCGCCAAAAAAACAGACTTCAAACAGACTTTAAAAGATCATTGAAAAAAAAAAAGAATATATTTATAAATAAGTATAAACATGCTGGTCTAATAAGTTTAACAGAATTTGTTAAGAGGTCAGATCTAACCTACTAAATGAAACAGACTTTTAAAAATGTCTAAGCCTAATTCATTTTTTAAAAGCAGTTAGTTTCAAAACGGTGCAGCCATTGCGACGGATGCAATGACTGACCTATTTCCATCTCTATATAAAGCCTTTATCGCAAGCCTAGACACAAGTGAGGAACCACAGAGACAGAGTTCTGCTCAAGCTGTCAAGGATCCAAAGTGGTACCATGCAGTGGAATTAGAAATTTCTTCTCTTGAATAGAATAATACATGGAATGTCACTACACTATCATAAGAAGTTAATGGTTGTAAATGGGTCTCCAAAATTGAGTACCGTGTTGAGCGTTGCAAAACTGGTCTTTGTTGAAAAGGGTACACTTCAAACAAGGGATTAGATTATGAATAATGCTATTGCACATTTAAAAAAAAAAGAATTTACACATCATTTTTATTACTTTATTCTTACACCAATTCTATTTTAGATAATAAAATTAAAAAAATTATATTTTTTTAATACGCATTATCTCTTTTTATTTTTTCTTAAACAAGTATAAAGATAACAAAGATATAAAACAATGATGTGTAAAAATTATTTCTCTCATATTATTGTAAAACTTTTGTTTCTGTAACAAAACTAAATGCAACACTGCATGCAGTGCATTTAATTTAATTATTCATAAATGAACTAAATACGTTGAACTTTATTGCCATTTTGTTCGTGAAAATATTCAAAAAAAAGGCTCATTTGCACTTTCCATGCTTCTTCCAGAAATCAAGTTTTGATATTTCAGCAAGCCCTTGGATATGAACGTTTCCGTCACTTAAATCGCAAGTTGGGTGTTCTCGACATTCAGAGGCCAATTTGAGGGGGAGTGTTAGCAGGATGAGGATCACCTGTCCCCATTCCCTGTCCCCTTCCCTGTCTCTCTACTTAAATTTCTTAAATTTTGACAAATGTTCTAAACTTAATTACATGTCTCATTCTCACTTAATGTATTTTACACTTATCAAAATTTAAGTGAAAGGACAGGGAAGAGGACAGAAAATAAAAACTGGTGATCTCCATCCGTATTAGCAGATGCTTGACAAGATTCACATGTGTAAATACGTATTAGAAAGTTCCAATTTTCATCCCCTGATTTATCCCATGTGTAAATAATTTTTGGAAATTTTCCTTTCCCTTAGATTAGTCAATGTCCTAGTTTATCTCCTAGATTTTAGCTTACTCTATTGTATATTAACCTCTGTACTGTAACAGATTTGAATCAATGAATTACCCTCATTCAAGCATTTTCTGGTTTTCCATATAACATGATATCTTCATGGACACAGTCATGCATCTACTTCAAAAGCAGGAATACTTTAGTTGTGAATAAGGTGCCAACAAAGAAGAGAGATAAATTTTTCTGCCAGTTACCTTCTCTTCCACCACAACATATCAACTGCAAGCAATGCACACTGGAAGCTGAATTTTCTGCAGCAAAAGGTGTCTATTGGTTTTGCATTATTCATTATTCATAGTTATGAAAATGCTTACTGTCGATATTGTTTTCCATTCTGAATGTAGTGTTTAGAACACTTAGACTTTAGAATTTAAAATTTAATTATATGAATAAAATTATTTATAAATTCTATCAAAAGTGATAAGATTTACTCATTATGAAATATTACACATGCATAATAATTTATAAATTAGTTGAATTTTTAAATTAACGACATTGTAAAAAAATTATACAAGAATTTATGTATAAATTCTTTTCTTTTTAAAGATTCAAATATGAGAAAATGGCTTTAACAAGCTGGAAGTAGATATAGTCAAAGTTTGGATCCAAGCTATTTGTTCTTTTGACGGGATACGAGAACCAGACATCCAAATGGTCATATATGGTATAGAATTTCACTTGGACAAAACTCTCCAAAACACTGTTTGTTAGAGATCTGAGGTTGTTGGCCATTTGGTTAGACCAAATGAGAATGTTAGGAATTTGCGTTGAGGAGGTTGTGAGAATCAAGATACTCTCCTGTTTTTAAAAAAAGAGAGAATTCTGTTAATTAAAAATATATATTTTTTAATATATATATACAGTATGTAATATGTACGATTTTTACCTTTCAGTTGACAAGAGGACCTCTTTAACTCTCCTGTTATTTTAGAAACAGGAGAGGATCCCCTCCCGAAGTTGTCATCTATATGACGTGCATACGAGATTGGACAATACTATAAACCTCAAAGAAATGACTACATTCAAGACTATGCAGTAGTTCAGCCTAACAATTGTTTCGAACGAGTTGAGTTAGGGCATTATTAAGAGTAGAAGTAGGACTGAAGTGTTTCAAATTTTAAACTTTCAGGTTTCAACAATCGTCATTAATAATCAGTTTTGGCCCCTTAATTGTCGCGCAAAATACATTGCTGAAGGTATATTAAGTATCAGGTTCAGCTGGTACATTCTTCTTCCTTTTCTTCTCCCCCACCCCCTCTTTAGGTTGGGGCGTTGGGCCACTGTTAATCACTATATTATTTAAAATTTAAATGCAAATTGAAGTGCACTGGTTGGTATCTTGAGTAGTGTTTAAGAACTTCTTAACTTAGCCTTTCTGAACTGATATCTTTCAGCCTAGACATCCTCAACTTCCCTCCCTTGAGAGTCCCACTTCCCCCTTATCTGTATGAAAAATTGATAATGACCTTTTTTCCGTAATATAGAAGGCCAATCTTATGTCATTCTGATTTAATTAGCACCACATAAAGTAAACGAAAAAAATACCCAAATTTATCAACCACACGAACTAGTTTTATTATACAAATAGCATATACAATTTTTTTCAACTTGACATTTCTTCCTAAATTATTGACCTTGCTTCCCACACGTGGAATTAAAAAATGTGGAGAGACACACTCCTCACAACTTTCAGTGCAAGTTATTGAACTATACCTCACTTAAACTTTTCTGCATGGATTAGATTTCGTGGAACAATCAATTCCTTTCTACTAGTATTATTGTTTTGAGTCTAATAGATTCTTCCTGCCACACTAACAAACCCGCACCAAACTCTGTTCTCATCAATCTCTCTCTTCCCCCAAGAGAAAACGAAGATAACAAAGTTTGAATTTTTCTGTTTTGTAACTAAATGCCACCGCATGGTGATATCTTAATTGAAAAATGCTAGAAAGCCAAAAGATTTGCCGGAATTTTTTTGTCGAATTATATAACACATTTATTGACTCTTGGACGAGTGAGTACTCCTTACCGCTTTATTTCATTCAACAACCATTCATATATTATTTCAAATATTCTTGTTAATTATTTTGACTGTGTATCGTTACTCATCTTAATTACCACATTATGACAAGTTTCAACATATGACAAGGTGATTGAGATAATTAAAGCTCACCTGGCAATCTCGGAACCACCTAATAAACCCTCGCTTGTCCCAAGTCACAGGATAAAACAATGCGTGGTTCACCTTCTCTTTATATAAACGACCGCATGTTGTCATTCACCAAACCATACTACACCAGACACTCCTCCTAACCTTCAATTCAGCTCTACTTCCTTCTCTCTTTCTCTCTGCATTATATTATATATATCACTTGGTGTGAAGGGAAAAAAAAGTGCTATCAACTGGGATTTGCAGTGGTGTCTTTTCTAACATGGCTGGGACTGGAGTGTTTGCAGAGACTTTGGATGGAGATGTGTACAAGTACTACGCTGATGGAGAATGGAAGAAATCTTCTTCAGGGAAAAGTGTTTCTATCATTAACCCCACTACCAGAAAGACTCAATACAAAGTTCAAGGTAATTAACCATTAAATATGTTATCAAATCTTAACATGCTATTTCTAGTTTTCTGTAACCAAAACATGCTATTTCTAGTTTTCTGTAACCAAACTAGAACATGAAACCTGAAGGGCTCTACTTCTTTTTACGAGTAACAGCAGACAAGTGTGTCTAATAGGCTCTAAAAATGATATTATTCATGCAGCTTGCTCACAAGAGGAGGTTAATAAGGTCATGGATTCAGCAAAATCTGCACAAAAATCATGGGCAAAGACCCCACTCTGGAAACGGGCTGAACTTCTTCACAAGGCAGCTGCTATCCTCAAAGAGCACAAAGCTCCAATTGCAGAGTGCCTGGTGAAAGAAATAGCAAAGCCAGCCAAAGATGCAGTTACAGAGGTGCATATATATTGTGTTATGGGTTCTGTAAAAACAAGCCAAATTATAATTATTGTTTAGGACTATAAATTTGAATCATGAAGATAACTGGTTTTTAATTTTTCCATGAAGGTTGTAAGATCTGGGGATCTGGTTTCTTACTGTGCTGAAGAAGGGGTAAGGATTCTGGGAGAGGGAAAGTTCTTGGTATCGGATAGCTTTCCTGGAAATGAAAGGACAAAGTATTGCCTCACATCCAAGGTCTATTTTCAGTACTTCTTTACTATATGCTGCTTTACAAGTTACAATTCATATTTACTGGCTTATCATAATGCATTGCTATACATTTTCCTTTTTAACATGAATGGTATATGGAAGCAATATAAATATTTATGCAGAACAAATAAGCCCTTTTCTTCTATAATGCCTATCCAAAAGTTTATCATAGTAGGAATTGTTTTTCTTTCTTAAGAGAAAATGAATGTTTTCCTATACTCTTGGATAGCATGTGTTGGCGGGTAAAAAGAGAAAACTAATCAGTCTGGATTTATTTTTAGACAACCAATCTTGCCTCTCAGTCAAAACCTGGGCGTCATGTCTTAGCTGCTTGGCGGTACAGTTTCAAGATGACATGTACCAGCTAAGAGATAGATAAGATAAGCAACTAAAAGACTATCTTCTACAACTAACTTTTGAATAGCGATGTCTGTTTCATTGATTTCATCATCTTCTCTAGAATCCTTTCACCCGGGACGGATCCACCTTATAAGATATAGGCCCATTGAAATTTTAATTAAATTTATATTATATGTATATATACTAATCTATTCTTCTCATTATATTATTTTACTTATTTATTGTCTACACAAGTGGTTGTAAAAAATAATAATAACTCAATTTATCAAATCATTTTTCTTCTTGTAATAACTCTAAACTTTTGATAATTACAAGTTAACATTATTTTTTTATTTTGATTTGATTTAATTTTTAATATCTGATAAAAAAAACAGACTTATAGAATATATATTAAATGTTATTTTTGAATGTTTTAAGTTTACATTTAAATAAATTTATATACTAAAGGTATCATAAAGAATTATATACCCAATATACAAAACACCTCTCATTATTTGTATTTTCAATAATAATATGTGATATTAAATATAAATATTTAAATATTTTTTTAAATATACATATTCTATCCCCACTTATTAAAATTTCAAGATCCGTCGCTACTTTCACCGTCTATTTCGAACACCTATTTCATCTGTGACGTTCTTTGCCTTCGAATTCAAGATTTTTCCTTCGTTATTTAATTAAAGGATTTGTCTTCGGTGCACATTTCTTACGTATTGGGAATGTGCACTTGAAAAAAGCAGCAATTTTTATTTGTCAAAAATTACACACATTTGTAATAATTAATATTTTTTTTAAATGCTAGCAGATTCAAAAAGCTTTGTAACAATCTCAAAAATTATTGCAAATTCACATTGGTATGGAACTTTTTTTTCTTTCTCAAATTCATACTTTAGAACGACTCTTTAATCAAAATTTTGTTTCTGTAGCATGTATTATGATATATTACATAACTAGCAAACTGGAATAAGTCAAGATTCTACGTGTAGCGAAAGTAATCCTACGCACTCGAGCCAATTTGCAGATTCAGAATTTTCTTGTCATCAATTCCTATGGCATAAAATTTAGGATGGATGCATATTTTTATAGTAATTCACAAAAAAAAAATTCAGGGTCAATTTGACTGTGTTGTAATTTATTAGGAAATGACCTTATTTTTGTGTTATTCTGTTGCTCCTTAACTGATCATATGTTTGAGGAAGGGCTCGGGGTTCCCCATAAGAACAGAATTTTACAGTTATGATACAGACAAAGCAGTCCTTGCTGGACACTAACCAGTAAATTATGGAAAAGTTCATCAGTGGTTCTTGAACAGCTATAACATCTGGAAAGTCAATAAGACAACAGACAACTGTTCCGTTAAATTAGATGTAGTATTAGGAGAGTGTTAGGGAGAAGATCTCTTACCAGAGGACTTGGCCTTGTTTATATTGGGTATATACTTGCTCAACAAGTATCTTTATAGGTGATGATCCCTATAATTTATGGATTAAAGGGGATTTTATTCCACTATTCCTTTATAATGATAGATTTGGATCTCTACCGGCTTCTAGATGGCTTGGCAATTATTTGGTGAGGTCGAGATAATTAATTACTGAATCTGGGCTTCTGGGCCACAGTGGGCCTGAGCCCAAAAATCTCATTATGGAGCAACAACATATACATACATATATATATATATATATATATATATATATATATATATATATATATATATATATATATATATATATATATATATTTGGTACATAGAACAACAGCATACTTTATAAAGTCATAAATAGACATAATCAAAATCTTGAGTACATTCAATGATGTAATCTCTGCATCACATCTCATTATCTTAGTAACTTCTAATAACTAGCAAATAAGATGACCATGGTGAGTTGCCATCTGTTCTCTTCTTATTTTTTGCTTGGTTGATGATGTGGTCTAATAAGAAAGTTCCACTTGATTTTCAGATTCCATTAGGAGTTATTTTAGCCATTCCGCCTTTTAACTATCCTGTCAATCTTGCTGTCTCAAAAATTGCTCCCGCGCTGATTGCTGGAAATTCCATTGTGCTCAAGCCTCCAACTCAGGTAATTATATCCTTCATTGTGAAAATCTTCAAAGGCACTGAACGCCATATCCATACTCTCATAACTACTAGCTCACGTCACAGAAGTGCTAACGTATGTGTGTAGGGGTTAAAAGAAACCGCAACAGTTATTTCATTAAAACTCAATGGTCAATCTTCTCCAAAATATTCATTTCATAATCTTTAAATCTTTTAATTTCATCCCTTCTTTTCTGTTTAATGATACATTCCAGGGAGCTGTTTCTGCTCTGCATATGGTTCATTGCTTTCACTTGGCTGGTTTTCCCAAAGGCCTAATAAGTTGTGTAACTGGCAAAGGCTCAGAGATTGGTGACTTCCTTACAATGCATCCAGGAGTGAACTGTATAAGGTGACAGTTTGTTCCCTTTTATATGATGCCATGATAGTACGGTACCTCATGTCCCCTATTTACCATGACTTATAACTCTGCTGTCTGTTAGCTTCACTGGTGGAGATACTGGTATTGCGATTTCAAAGAAGGCAGGCATGATTCCTCTACAAATGGAGTTGGGAGGAAAAGATGCCTGCATTGTACTTGAGGATGCTGACCTAGATTTGGTGGCTGCAAACATTATAAAAGGAGGTTTTTCATACAGGTGAATGGCATATCTGAATTAGTCCTTTAATGCATTAATTTGATAGAACGGCCAATATTAAGATTGACACTTCTGCCAATGACACCAGGTGCTTCTCAATACTTAGCATGCAGCATTGCTTTCCATCTTTCTGTGAAATATGAAGAGGAGTTTGTACTATATTGCTGCTAATATCAGAGTATTTCACGATATAATATGAATGTTGCATGGCTAGAATTCATATAGATCTAGAAATTAAATACATATTCTTCCATTTCAGCTTCATATGCTTCTTTTGTGATGAATAGCTATTTGTAAAATTGTAATCCAGATATAATTTCTGAAGAAATAACATCCTAAAGGAATTTTCTTTATGTAATGACCACTTACTTGAATTATTGTTCATTTTTTCAATAAAAGTGGTCAGAGGTGCACTGCTGTGAAGGTTGTCCTGGTAATGGAATCCGTTGCTGATGCTTTGGTAGAGAAAGTGAAGGCTAGAGTGGCAAAACTAAGTGTTGGACCACCAGAGGATGACTGTGATATCACCCCGGTTGTGTCAGAATCATCAGCCAATTTCATTGAAGGCCTGGTCTTGGATGCTAAACAGAAAGGAGTAACATTCTGCCAGGAGTACAAAAGAGAAGGGAATCTCATTTGGCCTTTGCTTCTGGATAATGTTAGGCCTGATATGAGAATTGCGTGGGAGGAGCCGTTTGGACCAGTTTTGCCTGTAATTAGAATCAATTCTGTTGAAGAAGGAATCCACCATTGTAATGCTAGCAACTTTGGACTTCAGGTAGAAAGTTCAGCCCTCTCACTTGAACATTGTCAGTTACCCTACCCTTTTAAAGAGTATAGTGCCTTCTTCTTATAATAGATTTATCATTTGTGAGCATGCCAGTAATTTGCATCAACACATTGAACTTGTGCAGGGATGTGTCTTCACAAAGGATGTCAACAAAGCAATATTGATCAGTGATGCAATGGAGACAGGAACAGTTCAGATAAATTCTGCCCCAGCTCGTGGGCCAGATCATTTTCCCTTTCAGGTGAATCCACCATAAAACCAATCAAATTCTGTTATTTCACAATTGCTATTTCCAAAACTTTGAAAAGAACCAAAAGCATTTCTAATTCACAAAGCAATAACCTGTGTCCAATATTAACAAATGCTTTACTGACAGGGTATAAGGGACAGTGGGATTGGATCTCAAGGGATTACCAACAGCATAAACATGATGACCAAGGTCAAAACGACTGTGATCAACTTACCCACCCCTTCTTATACCATGGGCTAGTAATAGTATAGTTATATGTTTGGGGGGAAAACTATTTACAGTCAATTCCATAAATCATAGTGAGCTTACAAACAGCATGAGTTTAGTATCATATTTTCTTTTGCAGCTGGGAATCGGAGAGATAAATAACGATTGTGATAGATCTGTCACATAGCTACTTCATGTGTCTAGTTATTGTACTAATATTTAGCATGATATGAATCTAAAATTTATCTGTACCTTGTCAATAAGTTAGGAATATGATTCTGTTCCAGTTAAATTGAATGTCAAATCAATGAAATGAGGAAATTTTTTTAACTTTTCCTTCTATCTCATCCCTGTTAAGCACACCATATACACGTCGCAACTGGCCTGAAATCTTCTGTATGCACAAAGGAGTAACTTGTTGAGTTGGATATACCGTCGTCGTGTCTGTTTTAGACAGGAGGCACTGGAACTGCATGTCCTATACGAGTAGCATTGTGATCTAAAGAAGCAAAATTTCAGCTACTGATAAATTATTACAAATGACAAAATGGATAACAATAACAACAAAAACCTTTTTCCTCTAATGTAAAATAGATTAGTCATTGTGCTTTGTCATAAATATTTAAAAAGGCCATGTAAAATAGCCTGAATTCATTCTATTATGTATTTTTTTTAAAAAAAATAAATAATAAATCAGAAACATGGTCATAAAGTGTAAAAAGAAAGTATCATTAAAAAAAAATTATGTTTAAACAGTTGAGGAAAAGACAATTCTTTATTATAGTATTTGGTCAACTGAAATACACAGGTGTATAACTTCTTGGAATTTCATTGTAGGAATCGGGTTTAATCTTTCCCCCTTCTTATGAATGGATTCTTGATATATACGAAGGAATGTGGTTCTTTCAATAAATTCCCACCACTTTATCTCTTTTTCAAATGTTTTGTATTTTTTAAAACTAAACAAATAATTGGTAATTGTTACAAGTTAGTTAAACACGAGTGGCATCAAGTTCCTTTTGGATATTGCTCTAGTCCAAATCTTATTAAGGCCAAACCCCTCCTTTATAACAAATAAAAAAATAAATTAGTTAATTATCATCCTAAACAAGTATAAATCCGGCATATACTACTTTTAAGAAACATATTATGACAAATTATATTTAGTATTTGTAATTCTAATTTTTTATTTAAATTATTTGATAAAAAAACTTAATTATAAATATACAAATAATAATAAAATATTATAAATATACAAATAAGTTCTTAGAATTATATATATTGAGAAGCAAAACTTAAGAATAAAAATAATAAAAGATCAGAAAAACAAAATTTATACAAAAAAAAGATCAGAAAAAAAATCGGAATGTAATATTAAAACTAACGAGTCTATCATCGTTTTTTATAATAATTCTTGAAACTGTAACACTTATTATCGTTTAGTGCTGATGCTTACTAGTGAAAATGAAAAGACTGAAAGTACATGTTTATTGCAGGACTGAAAATACAAGAAACACGTGTCCTCACTAACATATATTTCCTATTTTCTCTTCTCAATTTTGTAATAAACTAGTGCCGATAAAATACGGTCAACGAATCAGGTCCTAAACTTTATTAACTTTGTAATTTTCATATGAAGCAAAATTCCAAGAATTGGCTTAATTTATTAGGATAACCTTATAATACAGCAATAGCTTATGGAACAAATTAGAGTTCCCTTTAACAATTAACCAGAAAGGAAAGGAGTACCCTTTTTTTTTTTGGTGCTTGAAAGGAGTTCCCTTTGAATGATTAAAAACAAAACACAATAAATATCAAAAGTTTCCCAAATCGTTTAGGGATTTTCATAGCATAATAA
Source organism: Ormosia semicastrata (assembly GCA_029884595.1). Taxonomy (NCBI): domain Eukaryota; kingdom Viridiplantae; phylum Streptophyta; class Magnoliopsida; order Fabales; family Fabaceae; genus Ormosia; species Ormosia semicastrata. The sequence continues at coordinate 20,171,180 of JAQQTO010000043.1, forward strand.
TTTTAAGTTAGTGAGTGGGGGTTGTGGTGTAAAGAGAGCCCTATGACCTGAAGGGAAGTGAGGATGTGATTGCTACAAGACAAGGACATATACCTACATCTTTTGCGATTGGCAAGCTTTGATAAAGCTTTATTCATGTCTAGTCTAAGCAAAATTTCCTCCCCCTATTTCTTCTATACACACTTATCAAAACGTTCGGTATATTTTCAAGCTTTCTCTTGTCTCATTTACGAGTATTTAATTGTGCACCCATTTAGATTTCATTCCGTTGAACATGGGCTCAATCATTGCCCCAGCGTTTAACGACATACGTTAAGTATAGCCAGCATCTTTTATACCCTTCAACTCCGAAAGGACAAAGAATATAATCAATGAGGTCACAGCTCCAGTTCTCATTGTTATTCTTCTTGTAAACTGTATGATAAGATCTAGGAAAATGTTACTCTTATACTCTTAAAAAAGAGTATAAGTATTGTTTATATTTCTTTTAAAAGATGTAATTGAGTGAGAGAAAATAATAAAAAAATATATATAATTAATAATATTATATAAAATATAAAAAAAAATAATATACTATTTGATGTAAGAATATAAGAGTTATAAGATCTATGATCATGCTTTGAATAAATGCCTATATATAAAATGGTATCCGGGGGTACGTTTGAGTTATCATTTATTGGGATCTAATCATAAGACTAATGATGTAACAGATGCTGAAAAAGTTCTTTGACTTTCTTTGTGGGTTTCGGTCTTGACATAGCAGAAGTAGAATGGTAGGATTTTTTACCTTAATTAGCAGACCGAAATTTTATACGAGCAAATTTTATCTAAGGGTAGGAATTCAAAACGCATTGGCAGTATTTTATAGCCAAGGTTACGCCATTACACTTCTAAGTAATGATTAGTTCTATATTAAAGAAAATCACAAGATGGGTCGATTTGGTAAGTACAATCAACTTCTTGTGATGAAGTTGTAAGTTTAAATTACGGGAAAGCAATTTAGATTACATAATACTAATATTTTTGTAGTTGAATAGGGATCAGTTTTATAAATAGTTTAAATAAGTCAAACTTATAAAGATACCTTATGATCTAAAAATAAAAACAACAACTCTATATTTAAAAGTATGAGAACACATCGTGAACAAAGAAAAAATAAATATATGATTTGAATTAAGAAATTAGGTTCTTATATATCTATTATTTTGTCCGACACTAAGTATTTGTACTTTATAAATTGTTAATGAACTTCGTACTTTATTAATTTAATAAATTGCACCCTATACTTTGAAGCATATCAATTAAAAAAATTACAAATTAGCTAGGTTTGATTATAAGGACTAGGGGTTATAAAATGAGTTGAATTATATATTTGTAAATTATTTGAACTCGACTCGCTAAATGCTTAATCAAACTTGTTTGTTAAATTAAACAAATAAGTCTAAGCTTAAAGTTATGTTTAGGAGTTTTAAATAAGATGAAATAGAGTGACTCATAATGGAGTGAAAGGGAAAGACAAGAAATGGAAGGAAATAGAATGTCATTTCATTATTTGGTTAATTATTTAATGAGTTTAATGAGGGAGGTTGTGGAATTTCAAATCATTTCTTCCTTGACCCCCAAATTGGGGGGACAAAAGTATAACACCTCAAAATTTCCTATCTTATAAATAGTAATTTTGACAGTTAATAGAAGTTTACTATTTAGTAATTTTTGGATGCTGTAAAATTATTTTGATTATTTCGTCAGCGTATTTGATTATTTTGAGTGATTTACTCCGTGTCAGAAAAATAAAAATTTTCGGGCCCGGAAAAACTTTACGTAATTAAATTTTTACCATTAGGCTTTAATTATTTTACGTGATCTAATTTGATATTTGTGAGTTTCTAATTTTTGTGATTATATGTGTGATTATGAAAATTTTTACTGTTTGTGGGCCAAGGGATGTATGTGGGCCCAGGTGGCCATACGTGGGCTCAGGTGAGTCCCTCAAAGTGAAAAATGTTTCTACGCATCGAAAAATTTGTACTGTTTAGATGAAGATAGGGGATCTTATTAAACCTGAATCCGGAAACAGTTTTAGAAAATTTTCTTTATTGTATTTTGTACTGTATTTAATTATCGGACGATAAAAATACAGTAAATATATTCTTTCATAGGATTATAACAGATAAAAATAAAATTCTATACTGTTAAGTCAACATTGGTGGTTTGGATATCCACCATCGATTTAATCACCGTTGGAGATTTAATTTTGATTTAATCAACGGTGGAGATTTGATCTTAAAAGTGAATAGGATCAATTATAACCGTTGGATGGAAATTAAATCAAGGGTAGAGATTTAGTCTTATAAATGACTATGACCATTATCAACCCTTGGATGTAGATTTAATCAATGGTGGAGATGGATCATTAATGACCATTGGATTTGGATTTAGATCAATGGTGGAGAATTGGTCATCAAAAATGACTAAAACCATTTTGGACCATTGGATGTAAAGTTTGAATGTGTAATCTTGACCCTTCATTTTGGAGACACATTCAATGATTAGGATTGCAAGCCAAAAATGATCCATTGGCTCAAATAAAGTCTTCCATCTATAACCTAAACCTAGTAACTATTTTTAATCAATGGTTAGGATGACTTAAAGTGATGGCTATGAAATTTGTCACATTTGGAGTGCATGAAGAGGGGGGGACGGTTTGGAGAAGCAAGGAAGAAGAGAGACAATTTTGTATAGGCTTTTTAGGCCAAAGAAAAGGATGAAAACAATAGCCAAGTGTCAAGACCATTTTCTATTGATCATTAATGATCATGTTTTTCAAACTTCACTTTACACTTCTCTCTAATGCATGCTACGGCAATATCACTTTGGAAGACCAAGAAAATTCATTTCTACACTTCATATTATCACTTCTTCACCTTTTCCACTTAAGCTTTAAGAACAAACCAAAGAAAACTCCATTCTCCCTCCTAAAAGAAGACCATTCGACCAAGCACTCTAATTCTCTCATCCATCACTCTTTAATTTCATACAACCTAGTTTCTTGAATCCTTACCTTATTCTAAACAATTTTCATGTTGAAGACTTTCTCTAAATCTTCCATCTTGAAGGACTTTTACTAAGATCAAGTTCTAGAATTTTTGTTGGTGAAGTGTAAGGAAACTTCATTTATTCTTTTCCTTTTCATGTTCTAAACCATGTTTGACCCATGGTTCTTCTTATTCAAGCTTGATATACTAATTTTCTTGTATTTGTTTCATGTTTAAGAACTTGTATTGGTGGAGATCATATTCAAAACACAAAGCAACAAGCTTTTTGATAGTTCTTCAAGAGGTAAGAGGGAGATCCATCTCACCAACCAAGTATGGTGGTGAGAGATGGTCTTATATTTGATGGATGGTGAATCCATATGAGGATTCTAATCCATGATCATGTAATAATTTATGTGTATTTATGAGCTTTGATTTATTTGCTTATGCTTGATATGCTTTGTATGATTTTATGGATTTGATGATATGCTTATATTATGCATGATAAGTATATGGCATGCTTATAGTATTTATGATGAAATATATATATGTGTATGTCATGATGTGGTGATGAAAAGGAATTCAATTTTTGGCTCCAATAGCCAAAGGAGAGGGTTTGGTTTTTGATGCCCTTGATTAGAGTTCATGTTGAAAATTTTCAAGAATAAGAGAATTAATTTTTGGTTCCTAGAACAATGAGAATTTCAGCCAAGACACCTCAAAATAAGTGTTCACAAATTAATATTTTCATGAAACATGAAAATGAATGATTTAAAAAGTATGAAAAATAAACAAAGGGTTTATTTTTCAAGACAACAAGAATATGATCTTTGAAGAATTTTTTATTGATTTATTTTGTGTAAAAAGATCCTAAGTGTTTTTCTAAATATGAGTTATGGGCAAACATTGATTTTAAGAATTTGCAAAGAAAGTGAATAAGGATTTGCAAAGAAAGTGAAAAAGGATTTGTAAAGAAAGTGACAAATGATTTGAACAAATGGGTTTGGTTTTTATAACCATCAGTACTTCGGTTTTGAAAATAAAATTTTAATGGTTTTGTTTTTGTAAAACCATATCAATTTAGAAGGAAAAATGTTTTGATAATTTTCAATAGTCATGTCCACATTTTTTGAAGGCTTGTAATGCCTAGATTTTGATGAAACAAAGTAATTTTTTAAGTGGAAATATAATTAATTTAATACAAGAAATTTGAAAAGGGAATCAGAGTATTTTAGCACTTGAGAAATGAATTTTTATGTAAATGAAAAAGAGAGGTTGCAAGTGAGCCTTAATTTGTTTTAAAAAGAATTTATTTTTGTTAAAATCCCATTGGATTTTGGAAAGTATTAGTAATTTTTAAAGTTAGAAACATTGATTTAATTCAATGAAAATGTGAATTTGTGAAATATACTGTGAAAAAGAATTTTCTTGAATAAAAAGATATATTAAATGAAGTATAAAGTTATATTATTTTGAGGAAGGTTGATTTGGAAATGATTTGAGAAAAATAGAGAATATAATGGTATTTTAAAAATTTACTAACGTATAACTTATTTTCAAGTGTTGAAATACGTTAAAAAATGTTAAGTTTTGAAACGTTGATTTATATCAATGGAAAAGTGATTTTATGAATTATGTTTTGGAAAAGGATTTCTTGAGTAAAGAAATGTGAAAAAAGATTTTCTTGAGTAAAGAAAATATGTTAAATAAAGTATAAAGTCATATTATTTTGAGAAAAATGGAAATGAAATTTTTGAAAAAATTAGAAATATTTTCTGTAATGGAATTATGGTGAAAAAATTATTTACGTATCTTAAAAATGTAATTTTTAAAGCACGTGATTTGAAATACTGATAAAATATTTCTAAGTGTTTGAAAATATAATAAAATATTTTTATGCGATTTGAAATATGATAAAATATTATTACGCGATTGGAGATGCGTTGAAACATTTTAAGTGATTTGAATTACGTTTAAATATTTTACGTAATTTGAACTACTGTTGAAAAATCACTATATGATTTAAAAGTGATAGAATATTTTTATGTGATTGTGAAAATGATGGAAAATCATTATGTAATTTGAAAAGTGTTTTAAATATTTTGAGAATGATGAAAAATATTTTATGCAACTTAAAAGAATGATTTTTAAGTTACGCAATTTTGAAAATGATGGAAAATCATTACGCGATTTGAGAAACGTATATTTTTATGCTATTGAGAAAAATGTTAAAAAATTTAATACGTGATTTAAAGGTGCAATAGAAGAGTTACATTATTGTGAAAACGTAACAGAAACATTTTGGAATTGTGAAAATGAAATGAAAATGTTGTACAATTTTGTGAAAACATAACGAAAGAGTTTTATAATTATGAAAATGTGATAATATAATTTTTCTGTTAAAAATATAGTATAAATACTGTAGAAGCAGCATATGGGTGCTACGTGAGAAAATGTCATGTTTTACCTGTGATTGGCATTTGGTGCATTATACATGCATTGGAAAGATATGTCTGTGATTGGATTTGGTGTATTATACGTGCATTGAAAAAATATGTGTTGAAGCATATGATTACATTGAACAAATGAAATTGAAAAGATTTGGCCATTTGGGGTTGGACTTGCACTGATATATTCGTGCATTATATAAAATATAGCTAATAGCTATTATGACCCTTGTGGTTGAAGAGGGAATGACAATTGATAGTGAGGTCTATGATGGATCTTGGGGGCGTCGAGGCGTAGCAATGGTCAACCGGTGGACAGTTGGCGAGTACCCTGTGCCACTTGGCGATGCAGTCCGTTGCAACGCATTGACGATATCCGACAAGAACACGATTCTTTTCAATGACTGAGAGATTGTTTTTAGGCTAAGGCTGACAATTAACCAGAGCATTCTTCTCGAAATTGTGAAAACCTCCATGGAGTTATTTTTGATAAACTGAGTCTTTGTGGATATGCATAAATCTGAGCATTTATATCTGTATGATATATTAATTGAGGAATGTTAGCTATGACAATTGTTTTGAGTACTTGGATGATGATTGAACTGATAAATGATTAGATGGTGATAGTTGATTAATGCTGATAGCATGATTATGGTATGATCTATCTGTGTGATATTGCTGCTTGTGTTATCTCTGTGCTGCCATGTTGGTATTGGTGTAGGTGATCTCACCTCTTTGTTATATTGTTTTGCTTTGTCTGTATTGTTAAAATTATACAGTAGAAGGAATGAGTTGTCTTAAACATAACAAGTGGTAGATACTCAGAGATTGATGAAAACATTGAAAAATGACTGTTTCAAGTTCGAAGATGTGTTAGGTAGACAAGGAGTAAAGTTCTGATGCATCAAGTTGATACAAGAGAAGGAACGAGTATGTTAAAATTTAATGTTAGTGTTGTACCGTGCTATTAAGTAGGACCCGTCATGGGGTTTGCTACTGTTAAAAAAATAAGTCTATTAATTTTATATTTCTCTTTAAATTATGATATTAATTGGTGTCAATATTGCATAATGAATAGTTAAAATATGATTTTCAATATTACCTAATATTTTCAGTAAATTTACGTTTCAGTAAAGAAGAAATTTTGAAACCCATCTTTTATAACTCAAATTTTGTGCGAACTTCTTTTCAGATTATGAGTCGGGAGTCGGAAATGTGATGCCCTAAGGAGGGTGTTACATTAGTTGGTATCAGAGCACGGTTTGAGTCTTTTGGGGTTTGTGGTTAGGTCTATTTTGCTTATGTTGTGTTCTCTGTGTTTGTTTTTCGAAAGGAAATAATGTTGTTTATAATGGATATTAGATCCATTATATTTCGATCTGCACGCCTAAAAAAAAAAAAGGAATGGCTTGGGATAGTTATACTTGTGTGGAAGTAGAACATGTTACTAGTTATGCAGTTGCAGCTACGGGAGTAACAGGAGCAATGTGGAAAGACGACTGCACGAATAAAGGACCGCTGTTCTGGGAAAACTAGAAGTTGAAGTTTAGGATCTGATGGAAGAGAATCAGTCTTAGAATATAAGATTTCGTAATTTTGAAATCTGAAATTTCTTTTTAGAATATTGAGAAAGTAATTGATTTCGATGGAAGATGTATTGATAACCATTGAGGAAACCAAAAATAGTAAAAGATGTGAAAGAAAGTACTTAAATGAAGGACTGTACGTCAAGAAAATAAATTGCAGAAAAGTTGGACACATTTTCCCAGAGATTATGCTCTTTGAAAATAGAGTTTTCTATTAGTAAAATTTTGGATAGTAAGGGAAGTTGTTCTCTGAATGGAACGGGAGTGTTCTGAGCGGAAGATTTAAATAATGGAGATTGCGTCATTGGAGCTAATCCTATAAACCATGCTGAATATTTCTGTGAGTGACCTATTCTTTATAACATATGATTAAGTAGATCAATTATATGTTAGAATTATTCGTTATCCTCTGATTTGTTTACTTCTGTTTCTATTCTTAGCTGATCGAGCTATTCAAGTTATTCAAATTATTGTTGCGGATCAAATCCTTGTATTAGTTTGATCTGTTGTTCAAAATTTTTGTGTTAGTTTGATCTGTTTCATGAACAGACGTGGTCTTTAAAAATGGATTAGTTATTTTTCAACCATATCTAATGAGATTATTTCAACAGAGTGTGAGTAATCCAGAGAAAATTCATTTTTGAAAATCGGGTAATTCCAATTCTTTGCTGGATATGTTCAATAACAGGTTTGATTCGTTTTGTTATCTTCCATGATGTTTTCTTTCATCTCCTGCAATTGAACGAACAAGAAACGATATTCCTATTTAACTCTATGTCATAGTATTTGGTATAGTGCTGTGGAAAGGAGAACTCGGTTAGTGAGACATTTCTTGTTAAAAGTAAAAATCTAGAATATGTAGTGATACGAGGATAAGGAAATTTTAAGTAATACATTACATTAATTGGAAGTTATCTGAGAAAAACTATTCTAGGCATGAATGAAGATTGGTCGTCCTTATGTTGGTATCAGAGATATGAAAATTCTTTCTTTCTGGAGTAACATTCAACATCTTCAGTAATTATAGGAGTCTGAGATATCTGTTTGATCAGGAGAAGTTGAACATTAGCAAAGAGATTTTGTTGGTTAGAATAGTATAGCAAGATGTAAGAGAGGAAGCTTCTTGAGAATTGAAAAATAAGATAAAAGAGTAATATTCATATTTATTATGAGGGTGTGAAATCATGGTTATTAAATTTTGAGGACGAAATTTCTTTTTAGAGGGGGAGTAATGTAACACCCCAAAATTTTCTATCTTGTAAACAGTAATTTTGACAGTTAACAGAATTTTACTGTTTAGTAATTTTTAGATGCTGTAAAATTATTTTGATTATTCCATCAGCGTATTTGATTGTTTTGAGTGATTTACTCCATGTCAGGAAAATAAAATTTTTGGGTCAGGAAAAACTTTACGTAATTTAATTTTTACCATTAGGCTTTAATTATTTTACGCGATCTAATTTGATATTTGTGAGTTTTTTAATTTTTGTGATTTTATGTGTGATTATGAAAATTTTTACTATTTGTGGGCCTAGGGGTGTATGTGGGCCCAGATGGCTATACGTGAGTCCAGGTGGGTCCCGCAAAGTGAAAAAAATTTTACGCATAAAAAAATTTGTACTGTTTAGACGGAGACAGGAGATCTTACTAAACTTGAATCTGGAAACAGTTTTAGAAATTTTTTTTACTGTATTTTGTACTGTATTTAATTATCGGATGATAAAAATATAGTAAATATATTCTTTCGTGAGATTATAATAGATAAAAATAAAATTCTATACTTTTAAGTCAACATTGGTGGTTTGGATATCCACCATCGATTTAATCACCGTTGGAGATTTAATTTTGATTTAATTAACGGTGGAGATTTGATCTTAAAAGTGAATAGGATCAATTATAACCGTTGGATGGAAATTAAATCAAGGGTAGAGATTTAGTCTTATAAATGGCTATGACCATTATCAACCCTTGGATGTAGATTTAATCAATGGTGGAGATGGATCATTAATGACCATTGGATTTGAATTTAGATCAATGGTGGAGAATTGGTCATCAAAAATGACTAAAACCATTTTGGACCCTTGGATGTAAAGTTTGAAAGTGTAATCTTGACCCTTCATTTTAGAGACACATTCAATGATTAGGATTGCAAGCCAAAAATGATTCATTGGCTCAAATAAAGTCTTTCATCTATAACCTAAACCTAGTAACTATTTTTAATTCAAACCATTCTTTTAATCAATGGTTAGGATGACTTAAAGTGATGGTTATGAAATTTGTCACATTTGGAGTGCATGAAGAGGGGGGACGGTTTGGAGGAGCAAGGAAGAAGGGAGACAATTTTGTATAGGCTTTTTAGGCCAAAGAAAAGGATGAAGACAATAGCCAAGTGTCAAGACCATTTCCTATTGATCATTAATGATCATATTTTTCAAACTTCACTTTACACTTTTCTCCAATGCATGCTACGGCAATATCACTTTGGAAGACCAAGAAAATTCATTTCTACACTTCATATTATCACTTCTTCACCTTTTCCACTTAAGTTTCAAGAACAAACCAAAGAAAACTCCATTCTCCCTCCTAAAAGAAGACTATTCGGCCAAGCACTCTAATTCTCTCCTCCATCACTCTTTAATTTCATACAACCTAGTTTCTTGAATCCTTACCTTATTCTAAACAACTTTCATGTTGAAGACTTTCTCTAAATCTTCTATCTTGAAGGACTTTAACTAAGATCAAGTTCTAGAGTTTTTGTTGGCGAAGTGTAAGGAAACTTCTTTTATTCTTTTCTTTTTCATGTTCTAAACCATGTTTGACCCATGGTTCTTCTTATTCAAGCTTGATATACTAATTTTCTTGTATTTGTTTCATGTTTAAGAACTTGTGTTGGTGGAGATCTTGTTCAAAACACAAAGCAACAAGCTTTTTGGTAGTTCTTCAAGAGGTAAGAAGGAGATCCATCTCACCAATCAAGTATGGTGGTGAGAGATGGTCTTATATTTGATGGATGGTGAATCCATATGAGGATTCTAATCCATGGTCATGTAATAATTTATGTGTGTTTATGAGCTTTGATTTATTTGCTTATGCTTGATATGCTTTGTATGATTTTATGGATTTGATGATATGCTTATATTATGCATGATAAGTATATGGCATACTTATAGTATTTATGATGAAATATATATATGTGTATGTCATGATGTGGTGATGAAAAAAAATTCAATTTTTGGCTCCAATAGCCAAAGGAGAGGGTTCAGTTTTTTATGCCCTTGATTAGAGTTCATGTTGAAAATTTTCAAGAATAATGGAATTAATTTTTCGTCCCTAGAACAATGAGAATTTCAGCCAAGACACCTCAAAATAGGTGTTCACAAATTAATATTTTCATAAAACATGAAAATGGATGATTTGAAGAGTATGAAAAATAAACAAAAGGTTTATTTTTCAAGACAACAAGAATACGATCTTTGAAGAATTTTTTATTGATTTATTTTGTGTAAAAAGATCCTGAGTGTTTTTCTAAATATGAGTTTTGAATGAAACGGGCAAACATTGATTTTAAGGATTTGCAAAGAAAGTGAACAAGGATTTGCAAAGAAAGTGAAAAAGGATTTGTAAAGAAAGTGACAAAGGATTTGAACAAATGAGTTTGGTTTTTATAACCATCGGTACTTCGATTTTGAAAATAAAATTTTAATGATTTTGTTTGTGTAAAACCATATCAATTTAGAAGGAAAAATGTTTTGATAATTTTTAATAATCATGTCCATATTTTTGAAGGCTTGTAATGCCTAGATTTTGATAAAACAAAGTAATTTTCTAAGTGAAAATATAATTGATTTAATACAAGAAATTTAAAAAGAAAATCAGAGTATTTTAACACTTGAGAAATGAATTTTTATGTAAATGGAAAAGAGAGGTTGCAAGTGAGTCTCAATTTGTTTTAAAAGGAATTTATTTTTGTTAAAATCCCATTGAATTTTGGAAAGCGTTAGTAATTTTTAAAGTTAGAAACATTGATTTAATTCAATTGAATTGTGAATTTGTGAAATATACTGTGAAAAAGGATTTTCTTGAATAAGAAGATATATTAAATGAAGTATAAAGTTATATTATTTTGATGAATGTTGATTTGGAAATGATTTGAAAAAAATGGAGAATATAATGGCATTTTAAAAGTTTACTAACGTATAACTTATTTTCAAGTTTTGAAGTACGTTAAAAAATATTAAGTTTTGAAACGTTGATTTATATCAATGAAAAAGTGATTTTATGAATTATATTTTGGAAAAGAATTTCTTGAGTAAAGAAATGTGAAAAAAGATTTTTTTGAGTAAAGAAAATGTGTTAAATAAAATATAAAGTCATATTATTTTGAGAAAAGTGAAAATAAAATTTTTGAAGAAATGAGAAATATTTTCTCGTAATGAAATTGTGGTGAAAAAAATTATTTACGTATCTTAAAAATGTAATTTTTAAATTACGTGATTTGAAATATAGTTAAATATTTCTAAGTGTTTGAAAATATAATAAAATATTTTTACGCGATTTGAAATATGATAAAATATTTACTACGCGATTGGAGATGCGTTGAAACATTTTAAGTGATTTGAATTATGTTTAAATATTTTACGTAATTTGAACTACTGTTGAAAAATCACTATATGATTTAAAAGTGATAGAATATTTTTATGTGATTGTGAAAATAACAGAAAATCGTTATGTAATTTAGAAAATATTTTAAATATTTTGAGAATGGTGGAAAATGTTTTATGCAACTTAAAAGAATGATTTTTAAGTTACGCGATTTTGAAAATGATGGAAAATCATTACACGATTTGAGAAACGTATATTTTTATGCGATTGAGAAAAATGTTAAAAAATTTAATATGTGATTTAAAGGTGCATCAGAAGAGTTGCAGTATTGTGAAAATGTAACAAAAACGTTTTGAAATTGTGAAAATGAAATGGAAATATTATGCAATTTTGTGAAAATACGACGAAAGAGTTTTATAACTATGAAAATGTGATAATATAATTTTTCTGTTAAAAATACAGTATAATTACTATAGAACCAGTATATGGATGCTGTGTGAGAAAATGATATGTTTTGCCTGTGATTGGCATTTGGTGCATTATACATACATTGGAAAGATATGTCTGTGATTGGATTTGGTGCATTATACGTGCATTGAAAAAATATGCGTTGAAGCATATGATTACATTGAACAAATGAAATTGAAAAGATTTGACCATTTGGGGTTGGACTTGCACTGATATATTCGTGCATTGTATAAAATATAGCTAATAGCTATTATGGCCCTTGTGGTTGAAGAGAGAATGAGAATTGATAGTGAGGTCTATGATGGATCTTGGGGGCGTCGAGTAGCGGCGGTCGACCGTGGGACATTGGTGAGTACCTTGTGCCACTTAGCGTCTGATCCGTTGAAATGCATTGACGATACCCGACAAGAACACGATTCTTTTCAATGACTGGGAGATTGTCTTTGGGTTAAGGCTGACAATTAACCAGAGCATTTTTCTCGAAATTGTGAAAACCTCCATGGAGTTGTTTTTGATAAACCGAGTCTTTGTGCATATGCATAAATCTGAGCATTTATATCTGTATGATATATTAATTGAGGAATGTTGGCTATAACAATTGTTTTGAGTACTTGGATGATGATTGAACTGATAAATGATTAGATAATGATAGTTGATTAATGCTGATAGCATGATTATGGTATTATCTATCCGTATGATATATCTTGTTTGTGTTATCTCTGTCTTTACGCCATGTTGGTATTGGTGTAGGTGATCTCACCTCTTTGTTATATTGTTTTGCTTTGTCTGTATTGTTAAAATTATACAGTAGAAGGAATGAGTTGTCTTAGACATAACGAGTGGTAGATACTCAGAGATTGATGGAAACATTGAAAAATGGTTGTTTCAAGTTCGAAGATGTGCCGGGTAGATAAGGAGTAAAGTTCTGATGCATCAAGTTGATACAAGAGAAGGAACGAATATGTTAAGATTTAATGTTAGTGTTGTACCGTGCTATTAAGTAGGACCCGTCATGGGGTTTGCTACTGTTAAAAAAATAAGTCTGTTAATTTTATATTTCTCTTTAAATTGTGATATTAATTGGTGTCAATATTGTATAATGAATAGTTAAAATATAATTTTTAATATTACCTAGTATTTTCAGTAAATTTACATTTCAGTAAAGAAGAAATTTTGAAACCCATCTTTTATAACTCAAACTTTGTGCGAACTTCTTTTCAGATTATGAGTTAGGAGTCAGAAATGTGATGCCTTAAGGAGGATATTACAAAAACTTTGAGGGTTTGGGTGGCAAGAGAGAGACACGTTGACATTTCACTATCTCATTTAAAATAACTCTCAAATATATTTTTATTAAGTTTTAACATTTTATTCTATGTCATTCCCTCCATTGCTATCCTTTCAAACATAGCATAAAATTATATTCAATTATATAAATAAGTCAAACTAAACTTTATAGACTTAACATTAAAAGTTTGTGAATAACTCATGTATGTATGTGTATTATTTATTCATTCTATATAGATAGTAAAATCTAAAATTTCAATCACATAAAATTTGTAATTTTTTATAAGAAAAAATATAAATAATAATAATTTATTTGTTGTTATTACTTACTAAAAGCTTATATTGTAAGGTTATGAAATTTTTATGTAATGATTATGAATAAAAAAATCTTTCTATGTTTAATTTTTTAACTCCACTTTCTAACATAAAGATGTTTATTAAATGCTAAATTAATAAACTTAAATATTTTAAAGAGAGATTTGATAAAATAAATAAAATAATCAAATTACATAAAGAGTTAAATAAGTTAATCTCAAGATTTATACTTTTAAATAAATCAAGCTCAAATTTTAAATTTGACCATTTAAATAAATAAGTCAAACTTGAACAGTCTCTTTCTTTCACAAATCAAGTTTGAATTTTAAGTGTTCAACTTGACTCGACTCATTTACACCCTAAATCGAGACTATGTATATACTTCTAATGCATATTTAGAGTGTGTTCAATAAAGGTCAAAAAAAGGATAAATTTCAAAATAGAAAAGAAATTAAAATAATGATATATTAACATATTTTAGAATTATGTTTAATTATATTTTGTCAATTTTCATTCATTTTTTATTTTTTGTTCTCACCCGTACAGAAAAATTTGTGTGTGGTTCACTTCAAAATGTGGTCCAAAATATAATAATTTTGGGAGTTTTGGCAATGTTTGTCAATTTTAGTTCATGTCAACTATTTTTATTTTTCTATTTTTTCTTGTAACTGCTACAAAATTACAAATTTTATATCTCAACCGAAATCATTTATTCAATTTCCAGTTAAATAGTGATAATAATTACTTAAATAATATTGTTCAAAGGTGATAATTCTCCAGTTTCACAGCCTATATATACATTGCTAATTTTTCACATAATTAAATTTAGTAAAGTTGCCAATTACCTTTTCCAATAATATAAATAGAACAAAATTTGGTTCTAATTATTTTCTTTCAACTCTTTTTTTTTTACTCCTTCAATTATTTTTTATGTGTTTATTAATTTAATTAAATAGAGTTAAAAATAATAAATAATAAATAATTAAAATAATTAAAAAATGATTAAAGCTAAGTTTTATTTTATTTTTTTAAACATGACAGAATACGTACATTGAATAATTACGGTACTGTGCATGCTTGGCTCAAAACAAGAAAGTTGAGCCAGTAGTTGCCTTTTTCTGCAGACAATTATTCATCTTTCAGAATTCATAAAATGGGAAGCCTAGCCTACACTTGGTGTTTGAGGAAATCATTGCAAGTTAGCAACTCGACAAAGCCAGTGACGTATCGAAATGAAATCAAACATTTTGGCTTCTGCTTCATTGGGCAAAAAGGACAGAAGCATGCGTCTCTTCGTTACATTCTTTCGATCTGTGATAAGTGATATAACTACTGAAGCATCTTGAACTAATGAACTTTATTTTCAAAGTGCTATATTTTGTAGATTTTGGTGTGGTTTTTGCATGTTTCACCCATTGAATAGCGCAATATATATTACTAGAAACTATTAGCATTTTGGAGTTTAGTACTAGACATAATATTAACTACTAAACCATGGCCATCATTTTATACTTTAATGTTTTTATGATATTGTTAAAGAGGCATTTACAATACACCTAAATATCTTTGGAACATCGATGCTCCACACCTTTTACCAATTAGGGAGATTCTTACATAAATCCTGGACACTCAGATGGGTGCACCAGACCAATCAAAACTTCATATTTTTATAGAGTTTTACGAAATTAATTATGTGACACAAAGATTCATAAAAATATTAAGTTCTGATTGGTCTGGTGCACCCATCTGGGTGCCCAGGGTTTATGTAAGAATCTCTCTACCAATTATATATAATCGGTTCTCACAGTTTTATTAATTTTTAAGTGTACTTTGTTATAGTTGAGCCGAAATCTCTGGTGTTTCAACTTATATTGTGTTTGTCATGGGTCTCTCATGATGCACAATAGATGACATCTGCATCATGTTTCCATCCAAGACATGTTGGTTGATAGAGCTCGCAAGTTGACAATAATGGTGACGAGTTGGTTCAATGAGTTGAAGAGGAAGAAGAAAGCGAGTTATGATTGAATAAGAAAATGAGTTAACTCATTATTATGTTTGTCATCGGTCTCTTACGATGCACGACAAATGAGATTTGCATCATGTTTCCATTCGAGGCATGTTAGTTGATAGAGCTCGCAACTTGACAATAATAATGGTGAGTTAGCTGACTGAGTTGCAGAAGAAGAAGAAAGTGAGTTATGGTTGAATAAGAAAATAAGTTGATTCATTGATAAATGTCATTCACCCATGTAATTCAACTTTCTATTATTTTCCTTTGTCACTCTTGAATTCTCATACCAAATTAACTAATAAAACTATATTATTGTTACATTATTTCTTCTTCTCCTACCCAACACTCAGATCTCAATTCTCATCTCACTGTTTCCTGTAGTAATCGGAATCTATGGATGTGACTGAAGACCATGGCAGAACCCTCCTCTGATTTCACAAATTTGTCTCCTATGTGTGTTGTCATAGAACTTGAGTTAACTGCATCTGCAGCACATTAATTTGATTTCATAAAATTACTATTTTAATAATTGGATAATGAAGATAGACGAGGAATTCATTACAATTTACTTGTAAAAAATAATTTGATTTTTATCACAAGAATAGAGTTGTAATATTTTAGATTTTGTGTTAACTTCTCCACCAAGTTATAAGTAACTCATATCAGCCATTGAATTTTTAAAATAATTTATCAATGACTTCTTATATTGAAGCATCGTGCTCATTGATAATCACATATTTTATTTATTAAGAAACCCTTATGTTTAGTCATTTACACTCTCCATATTCTTAATTGATTGAGTTTGGTATGATTTTGTGAGTTTGAGCTCAAATTGGTCCTAATTGAATATTTTCAGCATTATTGAGATTTTACACTGTTTCTGTATTTTGGCCATAACTTGAGTTCCTGATATCTGATAATCATGAATTTTATATTGTAGGAAAGTTAAGAGGAAGCTCTACAACTTTGATGAAGAGCTCAAAGTCCTAAACAGATGTATAAGGGACCTAAGTTTACATGGAAGTCAGAATACGGGTTCTGTCACTAGAATCCGAACGGTGTGCACTCATAACATCATATCTCAAGCTGTAATAATGGAGATGGGCTGAAATTTGGATAGTTGATAGTCAAGACCCAAATAAACAACTTTTATGAAGAACACCTTTTGAAAGAATGAAGTCTAATGGGTCAGTTTGGGCTTGCAAGTCGGAACAGAGGTGCTGAAGTTGGGTTTGAGCAACCTGTGGTATTTGGGTCATATATTGGGCTGCAGGAAGCCAAATTGGACGATCCAGATATGCATGTTATAGCCAAGACAAAGATCTACAACTTTATGAAGAGTACTTTTCATGAATCTGAAGTATAATCGGTCGTTTTTGGCTTCCAAGTCAGACCAAGGATTTTCGCACTCAACCACTCCACTCCACTCATCCACTCAACTAATCCACTCAACCAAACCACTCAATCACTCCACTCATCTACTAAATCAATCCACTCAACTACTCAACCACTTCACTCCACTCAACCACTCAACCATTCCACTCCATTCATCCACTCAACTAATCCACTCAATCACTCCACTCATCCACTCAACTACTCAACCATTCCACTCCACTCATCCACTCAACTACTCAACCACTCCACTCCACTCATCCACTCAACCACTCAACCACTCCACTTCACTCACCCACTTAACTAACCCACTCAATCAATCCACTCAACCACTCCACTCCACTCACTCACTCAACCAACCCACTCATCCATCCACTCCCCTTTGTCATTTTGTTACCCTAGACTTCTATAAAAGGCACCATTGGTTATCATGAAAGAAGTTGGACTCTCCTTCATTTCTCTCATAGTTTCTTCTTGTTTCTTCATAGTTTTTCTTGTGATTTCCTTCTAGTTATGTGTAACTAAACCTCCCTTGGTTAAGGGAGTGATGAAACCACTAGTATTAATGTTGTGAACCTTGCATATTTGATTATTTCAATACAGTTATGTTTTTATTCATATATTTCTGAATTTATTGTTGGTATGAAGGTTTTTATACTTGTTTCCACTTTCAAAGTGGTAGATCTGGGTTTATTATGCACGGTTGTGGTAGTAGATCTAGTGGGATGTATGATGTTCATGTGGGTATAATTATCTTTGTGCTATTTGCCAGTTATAAAAGTGGTAGATCTGGGTTTATTATGCACGGTTGTGGTAGTAGATCTAGAGAAATATATGTTCTAAGTAATTTAATTCCGGTGTGTGATTAGATCTTAGTGTAATTAGTTTTCTAAATATTAATGCAATTGTTGGATAGTTGTAAGAGCGGTTGCTTTATGACTAATCAGTGATTAGGAGTTAATTTGAGCAGTTGCTAAATTGGCCAACACGTAAGGAAAACAGAGATTTACTCTCACAATTGCATAAAAACATAATTGAACATGTTGGAATAAAATGATATGTGAATTTACATTATCATATAAATTTAGTGGTGGATTCAATCTCTTAACCAATTTTCTTATATTGTTGATTTCAGTTTGTTTATTGTTATTGTCTTTGAAGCTGTTCATTGTTCATCAAAACTCCAAAACCCCCTATTTACTATTTATTATTAATCAGAGTTTACATTGGGAATTATTTAATAGTGTTAATTGAATTGATTCTCTGTGGATCGACCCTTACTAACTACAACTAGTTGTAAGGCTTTTATTTTCTGGTGGGCCTGACAACTGATTTTTATCTAAATTTTAATCACTACATCCGTACGCATCAGAATTTTGGCGCCGTTGCTGGGGAACCAATTTTTCTAATTATGCTATTAATTTATTTCTTATTTTTACTCTGTTTTTTTTTTTTTTATTTTTTTTTAATTTTTTATGCTTTCTTTCTGAGTGTCTTGTAGGTGTTGATGTCCATTGATCATGAATGCTTGTGGGATTTGCTTATCACCTGGACATATCACTGATTTGTGTCCTACTTTCCTAGTGGACACAAATGAGGAGGTAGAGGCAGTATAGGGATATTCTGAACCTTCTAATAATTACAACCCGTACTCCAATACATATTATCCAGAGTGGTGAGACTATCCTAACTTGAGTTATGGACAACAACCTCATAATCAACCTTCAGCCTGTGAACTTCCAGAATTTCAGCAGAGGCAAACATATTTCCTTCCAGGACAGCAGCAAGTTCAAAATCCTTGGCAACCTGAACCTTCATTGGAGGAACTAATAAAACAAATTGCCATTGATACTATACAGTTCCAACAAGGAACAAGGGCCACAATCAATAGCATGCAAAACTCTTTGGAGCAGTTAGCCATAGAACTCAGCAATATGCATAGCCTAAATTCTGAAGGACTTCCCTCACAACCCGAAGAGGATGTGATGGAAGATCCTAGTGCTGTCACATTGCAAAGTGGAAAGACGTTGGATGAAACCACCTCTCCTCCACAAACCACTACAGAGAAAGGCCAAGAGCCTAAACAGGTAAATGAGGAAGGGAAAAACTCTGAAGCCCCCAAGGTAAGTAATCTTGAACCCATTCTTAATGCAGTGGAGGAGCAACATGATGAGTTATGTGATGAATTTCCTGATTTTATTGGTTTTAATAATTATATTCATTGCCACTCATGTACTGATATAATATGTGCTAGCTGTGCTGAGATTTCTGTAGAGTTGAAAATTGATGATTCTGTTTACAAAGCAGAATCTAATACCCAGAAGGAGGAGGAATTGCAGGTCATGGAAGAATGTTTAGAAAAGGAAGAAGAGCACCCGATGACGGTCACTACTAAAGTGGACTTTGTTTTTGGGCCATCGTTCAGTAGAAACAATGCATATGAAGCTGATAAAGTGCACATATTACTTTTCAGTGGTGAAGCCAAGGAAAATAAGGGCCAATGGGATCCTGGTGGAAGCCCTTATGCTGCAAGCTTAATTTGTTCGTCACACTTCAACCAATGGGATCCTGCTTGGTCATCACACTTCAACCAATGGGACCCCGGTGAAAGCTATCATGTTGTCTTAACTATAGCTTGATCATCATGTTCTAACCAATGGGATCCTGGTGGACTCTTTTCACCTACCTCACTTGATAAAGCCAATAAACACTGTCTCAAGTCTTTCTATGAGCTTCCGAAAAGTGTGGAAGTGAAAGTGTTGACCTTTTACCATCCACATTATAAAAAAAAAAATAGTTGTATGCTCGACAATAAGCGACAACAATTACAAAAATCTTGCAGTATAGATTTTATTGGCCTACTTTATTCAAGGTCTGCAAAAGCTGTGAAAATTGGTCAAAAAAAAGTTCTGCTTTGAGATTATCATCTGCACCTACTCCTTGGAAAATTGAGATCTAGGAGGCGCAGTTCTTTTGTTGTCAAACACGTGTATCCTCTGGGGCCGTAGATATTGAGGATCCTAGGAATGGTAATGCGCTTAAAGTTAATGGACAAAGACTCAACCATTCCTGGAAAACCAAGTTCAGCAGTTCTTTGTGTTCCCGGTTAAATGGCAGATAACGGTACTCCGTGACTCTCAAGTCGGTTTGTTTTTCAGTTTCCCATAATAACTGATTTCTTCTCCTTTCAAAATGGATGTCATTCTCTCAAATCTAAGAAAACATTTTCCTTCTCTCCCTCTAAATGCTCTAACAAAAGTCTATGAAGCTAGGTGTGAAAAAATGAGATTGTTAATATATAAGGGCATCCCAGAAGATATACGCTGGATAATCGAAGCAAAGGTTCGTTTAGCTGGTGAATCTTCAGATTCATTTGTCCCATACATGCCTGATCTCGGTAAAAGTTCATTTTCAAAAAGGAGAAGAGCAAAAAGAATGAAAGTTTGTTACAAGTGTGCACGATGGAATTGCAACACGCGATGTCACTCTTTGGGGATGGTTTCTGTAAATAGAGAAGATAAAATATTCTTCATTAAGAATGGACTGAGTAAGGAGCCATTAGATAATATCTTATTGACTCTTGAGACGCATTCTTGTGGAGTTGTGCAGCGTGAACTTCTTAGTTTGTGGAATCTCTTCAAGGATGAACAAGAGCGTTATAGTCTTAGGAATCTGACTCAAAAAGATCCTATTTGCCAATTTATAAGAAAATTGGATGGGAAGCTTATCCTCGACTCATAGAAGGCATTTAAGCCGTTTCTGGACGTGAAACCAGAGGAAGATGTGAGCCACAATCACAACAATATGTATATATTATCTTGTACATTTTCAAAAAAAAGAAAGAAAAAAAAAAAGAAAAAAAAAAAAGAAAAAGAAAGAAAGAAAAAAAAAAATAAAAAAAAAAAAAATAAAAAAGGGCAAAACTTGATTGTACTTGGTCTTTAATTAGATTAGAGCCCCCGCGGTGGAGTGGCAGACCCGTCATTGACTCGGGTGGACCTTCGCACGCCGGTCGGTAGAATAAGGTTCGTGTGCCATGCTCTGCAGAGAGCCGCGCAAGCATTCCTGTGTTTTAACCAAAGGCTCGCTTGTTGATGGACGAGAAAGAAGCGTCCGTGTTTGCATTCTCGCGTGACAATGCCTCCGAGGCTGGATCTTGTGATTTAATGCCATGGGCTCTTGGCCGACCTCTCACCGGGCCGTGGTCGTTGGTGGTATTGTCGATTTATGCACTTTAATTAGTAGCGTCGTAGCTCAATCCAAAATATCCCACAAGCGGGAGGGAGAAGAATGCCCAGATTGGTGAGTCGAGTCTCGGTATTATCTTGCACTCATGACGCGCTAAAGTATAAAGATCGCCATGAAACCTGTACATAAAGGTATGTAATCATTTGTTATTATTATTTTATCTTTGTATGATTTTGTTGAATTTTGGTTTTGGACAGGCGATCCTTTGGATAGGATCCTTCAGGGGTTTCTAGACTTCTTTACCCTGATGGTTTTCTTGAAGTAAAAAAAAAACAAACAAAAAACAAAAAACAAAAAAAAACAAAAAACAAAAAACAAAAACAAAAACAAAAACAAAAACAAAAAAAAAGTATTATTATTATTATTATTTCAAACTTTTCTGACACCAGCCAACCTACTTGTATAGGAGCTATTATTACTTTTTCTATTCTCTTTCCTATTTAAACACTCCATTTTCTTTACTTTTCTGCAACTCTTAATCATTCAAAGAGAGTGAGTGTTGAAATAGAGGGAGCTTCTTCTTCAGTTCGTAGATTTCTCAGTATTAGTGTATTTTGTGGGACAAGTTATGAGAATGGTTTAGAGTTTGTAAACGCAGCAAGCACTGTTGATAGAACACTTGTTGCGAGGAACATTCGTGTAGTATATGGGGAGGTTGCATTGAGTTAATGGGTCAAATGTATCACTTTCGCATTTGTAAGAGGTGGTCAAGTTTTAGGTGTCATTCTGAACCTTTAACTCGAAGGAACATCGTTGGAAAGACAGTTGATTTGGAAATTAAGGTATCCTCTATGCATGGACGAATGAAGGCGATGCTTGACAACTCGATGCATTCATTGTCTTACCTGGTGGTTTTGGTATTTTGGAAGAAGTCTTTCAAGTTGTCTCTCTTGGGCCCAATTGAACATCCACCATAAACCCATAGGTTTGTTGAATGTTAATAATTTCTTTAATAATTTGTTATCTTTTGTTGACCATGTCTTTGTGGAGTAAATTTGTCACACCTTCAAAGAAGACAACTCCTTATCTCTCGCTTTTCTTGTTGATGAATTGATTGATAAATTAGAAGCATTTGTTTATGAACCGATCCAAGATGTACTCGAGATAGATTGGTCCGAAGGAAGCGGTGAAGGAAGTGGTGAAGGAAGCAAAATGAAAAAAAAGCCAGCCAAGACACTCTAACTATTTAAATAATTACAAGCTTTGGTTTTATTTATCGTACTTTGTTTCTGTTTAAATTTGTGTGAGATTTTTTTTTCTTTTTCTTTTCAGTAATTGCAGCAACAGGTAATATATTCTATCATTTACTCATCTATATTTTAACATTGGGGACAATGTTGTGATCTAGTTGGGGGGGAAGGATAGTTGACCTCCTAAAAAAAAATTTTTTTTTGTTGTTTTGTTTGGAAAGTATGATATGATTGTCATGGACTTATTAAACCAATTAGTGGTGACAGAGTAATGAGTAATTTTACTCTTGAGACGCATCTTAATTGGTGGCAGAGTAAGGAGTTTGTTTTTAGGTAGTAATTAATTAGTATTAAATTGTGGAAATACTAAAGTTTTATTATTTGATTTCTTTTCAGGGTCTGATGCGGTACTGACAGTGTGTTTCTTTTCCTGCTTAGCGTTGATTCACTTCTTATCAGGTTGTGTTGCTCTTTTCTATATCTCTCTTTCACATTGAGGGCAATGTTATATTAAGTGTGGGGGAGAGATTTTAGCATTTAAAAAAATGTCTTAATTTCAAAAAAAAAAAGTTTTAAAATAAAAAGAATCATTGCATGATTGAATAACTTTTCTCCCTTCTTGAACTGATGTGCTTGGTGATGGATGATTGAATTGATGAATTGAGTTTGATGGATGCATACCTTGTGAGATTTTGAGCCTAATGGATGGATTCAACATTTATGTCATTCTCTTCTTTCTTGTGTGACTTTCACTCATGTTAATGACCACTCTAGAACTTGCTTTGATTCTTTTTAAGGCTACATTTCACTTGCATGCATGAACATGATTGAAGCCCTCTTTCTTAATTAGCTAGTTTAACTGAATAGCCAACCTTGTTTTCAATATGATATCAAGCACTCTTTTGACTTATTGAAAATTCTCTGATTCCGGCCAACCTTGTATATTTTCCTTTGCTTAACCCCTTTGAGCTTATTTGACCATTCCTTGTTTCTAGCTCATTATGTACCTTAAATGAAAAATCGTGTTCTTATTTTACCTTAGGGAATAAAAGAACATTAGCTTGGTTAATGGATGAGTTTTTGAACAAGTGTGGGGGTGTATGTACAAAATGGTTGTTGAAAAAGGAAAGAGTGCCTAAAAAGAAAACAAAAAGAGAAAAAAAAATGTATGTATATAGTTATGTTCATATATAAAAAAAATAAAAAAAAAGATTGAGAAATGAATATGTAAAGGGTTATACATTAGAGTTGGAATGAACTTTTATGCTTGTTATTTGAACTCAGCTCTCATTTGCTTTTATTCTCTTTGGTATTTATCCTCTCATATCCATTTTACCTCTTCTGTTACCTTGACCTCACTACAACCTTGAATAAAGTCCTCATGATTTGTGTATGCATGTGTTTTGAGTAGTGGAGAAGTAGAAGATAAGCAAGCTTATGGTAGTGCAATTTTCATGGTTGAATTGAGTGAAATACCTACTTTTTAAACACTTGAGAGATTGAGAGGGAATCTTGTGAAGATCTATCATTCTCGATTTATATTGAAGATACCTTGCTTGTTGGTTTAAGATGTGGAGAATTGTTAACTCATGAATGTTTTGATCCTTTGAACCTTTGGTTGTTCTTCTTGATTGTAAAATTTTGGGCTCTTGAATGTCGTTGAAATTTAAATTTTTGTTAATATCTTATGTCCTTGTTTTGGTCTTGAGTTTTGCCCAGGAGTGCAAAAAGTTAAGTGTGGGAGAATTTGATAATCACATATTTTATTTATTAAGAAACCATTATGTTTAGTCATTTACACTCTCCATATTCTTAATTGATTGAGTTTGGTATGATTTTGTGAGTTTGAGCTCAAATTGGTCCTAATTGAATATTTTCAGCATTATTGAGATTTTACACTGTTTCTGTATTTTGGCCATAACTTGAGTTCCTGATATCTGATAATCATGAATTTTATCTTGTAGGAAAGCTAAGAGGAAGCTCTACAACTTTGATGAAGAGCTCGAAGTCCTAAACAGATGTCTAAGGGACCTAAGTTTACATGGAAGTCAGAATACGGGTTCTGTCACTAGAATCCGAATGGTGTGCACTCATAAAATCATATCTCAAGCTGTAATAATGGAGATGGGCTGAAATTTGGATAGTTAATAGTCAAGACCCAAATAAACAACTTTCATGAAGAACACCTTTTGAAAGAATGAAGTCTAATGGGTCAGTTTGGGCTTGCAAGTCGGAACAGAGGTGCTGAAGTTGGGTTTGAGCAACCTGTGGTATTTGGGTCATATCTTGGGCTGTAGGAAGCCAAATTGGACGATCCAGATATGCATGTTATAGCCAAGACAAAGATCTACAACTTTATGAAGAGTACTTTTCATGAATCTGAAGTATAATCGGTCGTTTTTGGCTTCCAAGTCAGACCAAGGAATTTTCGCACTCAACCACTCCACTCCACTCATCCACTCAACTAATCCACTCAACCAAACCACTCAATCACTCCACTCATCCACTCAACTACTCATCCACTAAATCAATCCACTCAACTACTCAACCACTCCACTCCACTCATCCACTCAACTAATCCACTCAATCACTCCACTCATCCACTCAACTACTCAACCATTCCACTCCACTCATCCACTCAACTACTCAACCACTCCACTCCACTCATCCACTCAACCACTCCACTTCACTCACCCACTTAACTAACCCACTCAATCAATCCACTCAACCACTCCACTCCACTCACCCACTCAACCAACCCACTCATCCATCCACTCCCCTTTGTCATTTTGTTACCCTAGACTTCTATAAAAGGCACCATTGGTTATCATGAAAGAAGTTGGACTCTCCTTCATTTCTCTCATAGTTTCTTCTTGTTTCTTCATAGTTTTTCTTGTGATTTCCTTCTAGTTATGTGTAACTAAACCTCCCTTGGTTAAGAGAGTGATGAAACCACTAGTATTAATGTTGTGAACTTTGCATATTTGATTATTTCAACACAGTTATGTTTTTATTCATATATTTCTGAATCTATTATTGGTATGAAGGTTTTTATACTTGTTTCCACTTTCAAAGTGGTAGATCTGAGTTTATTATGCACGGTTGTGGTAGTAGATCTAGTGGGATGTATGATGTTCATGTGGGTATAATTATCTTTGTGCTATTTGCCAGTTATAAAAGTGGTAGATCTGGGTTTATTATGCACGGTTGTGGTAGTAGATCTAGAGAAATATATGTTCTAAGTAATTTAATCCCGGTGTGTGATTAGATCTTAGTGTAATTGGTTTTCTAAATCTTAATGCAATTGTTAGATAGTTGTAAGAGCGGTTGCTTTATGACTAATCAGTGATTAGGAGTTAATTTGAGCGGTTGCTAAATTGACCAACACGTAAGGAAAACAGAGATTTACTCTCACAATTGCATAAAAACATAATTGAGTATGTTGGAATAAAATGATATGTGAATTTACATTATCATATAAATCTAGTGGTGAATTCAATCTCTTAACCAATTTTCTTATATTGTTGATTTCAGTTTGTTTATTGTTATTGTCTTTGAAGCTGTTCATTGTTCATCAAAACTCCAAAACCCCCTATTTACTGTTTATTATTAATCAGAGTTTACATTGGGAATTATTTAATAGTGTTAATTGAATTGGTTCTCTGTGGATCGACCCTTACTAACTACAACTAGTTGTAAGGTTTTTATTTTCTGGTGGGCCTGACAACTGATTTTTATCTAAATTTTAATCACTACATCCGTACGCATCACTCATGCTCAAAAATATTTTAAGAAAATTCTAAACTTTTCCTATTGTTAATTGTAGGGTTGTTCTTGGATCGGTTTGGATTGGTTTTGAGGCAAAAAATCATCCGATCCAAGCAAGGTAAGTATCATCGGTTCGGTTTGGATTGGATGAATTCCAATAGTCAAACCGATCCAATCCAAACCAATTTTAATCGGTTTGGATTGGATTGGATGATTCAGTTTTTGTCCAATAATATAATAAAAATACAATCTAAATAAGAATAATACACAACAACAATATAATTCAAATTCTAAACTACAAACCATTCATAAAGTCATACAAACAAATAAAATCCAGCAATAATTTCAAAGTTCAGAATTTAAACAAATAAAATTAAAATGACAATTTAGCAATTGTAATCTTTCTTGAAATTGAGTTAGCAATTACAACATACTAATACAATCAACAATGGGAAGTGAAGTGTGTCTTTATCTCACACTCACGTTTGTGCCGAAGTGGTGGGGGGGAATAGGTCATTGGGCCAATGGAGGGATAGATTTAGTTATGGATATTTAGGTAATTTTAATTGTAAAATCGGTTTGGATCGGTTTGGATCGATTTTATAAAATTGAATCGAAAATCGATCCGAACCGATCAATTTTTCAAAAATTTCATCCAAATTAATTCAATTTATTTCTGTTTTCATCAGTTTTTAGTTTTTTTGAATTAATTTTTAATTTTTTTTAGATTAGTTTGGATGTGAACACTCTTAGTTAATTGTATGGTGTTTGTGAGTTGTACTTTCATTTAGTGGTGGTATTTTAACTATTTCTATATATATTTTATATAAGTTAATAACTGAATATTCACTTTGCCAATTTCCTATACTCGTTAATTAAACATTAGGAATTGCCTGTCCATTACACAGACTCCGCCAAAATATAAATGTGTGTGCGCGTCTCGAGTTGTCATTCATTGGTCCAATAATGGAGGAAGCAAGAGAAGTAGCTAAGTTATATTATATGTTTGTGACTAAATCATTGATATTTATATCAAATCTGAAAAAAAATGTATTATTATCAACATCTTATATTTTCAGTAAAGTCGATTTTTACAAAATTAACATGTAATCCTTTCATTCACTTTTATTTGTTAATTTAAGAATCTTGATTTATTTAATATTATCTGTTCATTTAAAATAAAAAAATACCTATTAGTCTTTTTTTAACTTTATCTTCATTTTTTATTATTTCTACTAAATTCAATAAATATATATTAATTAATTTTTACAATTTTCAAAAATCAGTTACTCTAGTTAATACAGTGAGAGAGGGAGAGAATTTGAGATTAATAAAAATAAATAGAGAAAAAGAAAATATTAATTAAGTGAGAGAAAAGAATAATTTAATCATGTTAAATTATATTTTTTTATCATTTAATATATTTTTTTAAATTTATATACATTAACCATAATCGATAGATAAAAGTAGATGAATAAAGTATAAATAATCCAATTACTTATAAAAAAATTTAAAAAAAAATTGAAGTGGGTGACGAATAGGGGTGTAAGTGGGTGATTTGGTTCGGGTTTTGGAAAAAAAATCTGAACCAATCAAAATTAATTAATTCGGTTTGGTTTAATTTTCTTATTTTTTGATAGTCAAATCCAAACCAAACCGATCCAAACATCTATGGTTTGGTTTGGTTCGGATGATCGAGTAGACCATTATTTTTTTAACACAAAAATTGGCCTTTTAGGTAGTGTAATCGTGAGGTTATTCAAAAAAAAAAAGGGAAACAATGTAGTACACAGCCTAGGTCGTGTATCATTACACGACCGTGTAATCGTGTACATGGCAGATACCTCAAATTTAGTAGAGTACACGGCTTATGTCGTGTAACATACTACGGTCGTGTACTCGTGACAGCAACCATTTTTCTCCTTTTTTTAAGGACTTCTTCTTCCCTTCTTCCCTTATTTTTCTCTCTTCTCCAACACAGCCCCATCCTCCTTCACCGCTTCTCCCTCCAAATCTTCCATTTCCATCATTCAAATCCATCATTACAACTATGTCTGTACAAAATGCCTCTGTATAATACACTGTAGTGGTTGGTTCGGGTGGTTCTTCGAATTTAAAATTTTAAATCTAAAAATCGAACTAATTAAGTTTTTATTAGTTTAGATTTTATTTGAACCAATTAAAATACTCAAATTAAATCAAATTAACTTAATTAATTCAGTTTAAATTAATCAAATTGGTCAAATTATCCAAACCAATTTACATTCATAGTGACGAATGTGTTAATGTATATATAGTACTACTCGCAGTAAATAATCCTTGCAAATCCATAGTCATATGGATACAGAATTCAATGCATGCAGCCCGACAAGTTAGAATTGAATGCTACATAAATAACACAAAGCGTGGTCATGTTTTCCTCTGTAAAGTAGTCAGTAAAGTAGTAGTATGACTTTGAACTTCTTGTGCTTAACCGAGCTAAAATTTAATGTTTAGAAAATTGATGTGTTACTAAATGCAGAATGTTATGTATATCTAAAATTTTCATAATCTTGAAGAGATGTACACTTGTACTTTGTGCTTCATTTGTATCAGACTTCATCAAACTCCAAAGCAATTTAAGCAAATAAGTAATTACTCTCTCCATTCTTTTTCATTTGAGTTTTGTTATATCTTTTAAAAAAAATTAATAATATTTTTAATACTAAATAAAAAAATATTTAATAAAAAAATAAATATATTTAATATCTTAAAAACATAAAAAAAATTAATATTTTTTTATTTAATAATTAAGAAAATTAATAAAAATATTGCGTAAAAATTTAGAATTATTCTTTTCATTTATCATTTAAAGAAAGAATATGAGTATTAAGAAAATAATTTAATAGTCTTAATTTAAAAAAATTATAAAAGATAATATTATTTTTTTACTTATTAAAAAAAATGTAATTAATTAACTAATAAAAGAGATTAAAAAGACAGATAGAAGTTGACTAAGTTAATATCGAGAGATTTCAAGAGTTAGGAACCCAAGGTCTTAAACTTTGAAAGCATGGTCCAGATAAGTTTAGTAACCCAAGAAAAAATTTAGACCGGACCAGCACTCTAGACCGGGCAATTTCCAACCCCAAGAAAAAATTTAGTAACCCAAGGTCTTAAATTTTGAAAGCATGGTGCAGATAAGTTCTGACCCGTTGTATTTCTACCAAGTTGTCACTAGCAAGAATGACACCGTCCACATAAATAAGAATGACTGTGATTGTGGAAGATGTAGGCTTGACAAGCAATGAATAATCCGATTTAGACTGAGAGTAGCCAAGGGAAATGAGCGCATAAGACAGCTTTGCATACCATTGGCGATTGGCTTGCTTCAAGCCATACAAAGACTTCTAGAGTTTGCACACCATGCTGGGGTGCGGGGTCTGAAAACTGGGTGACAAAGTCATGTAAAAAAACATTATCCACATCAAGTTCGCCGTAATGGGTTTTCGTTGGGGTGGAGGTAATAAGGATTCTCAGACTTTTGAAGTAGATCAGTTTGAGATGCCATTGTTGAAGATAGATGAAGATTGTCTGAGAAAAATGAAAGAAGATGAACTCAAGAAATTGCTAAGAAAAGGGAAGAAAGTGTGAGGATTAAAAAATAGAAAATTCAGAGTGCGCAGAGAACTTTGCTCTGTGATACCATGTTGATGCTCAAGGAATTTTATGAAATGAGCAATCTAACTTCCTCCTCATTGTGTACAGTTTATATATGGTGATGTATACAAAGAAAGATTTAGAATGTACATGAAAGAATTTCTTTAACTAATTATACAAATGGTTGGAGAAGCATAACAAATTGTAAATGAACTAACAACTGCTACAGTTGTGCATGAATGTAGAGAATAAGTGATATATTAGGTAACAAATTCAATAAAAAAAGGGATAAATTTAGCTTTTTTAAGTTTAATTTTTTAAAAACCAATTGAATTGAATTAATTTTCAATTTTAATTTTTAAAATTAATCCAATTCAATTCTTGATATAATTTAATATATTTATTTTTTTATTAAATTTATATTTTTTACTTATGTAATTTAAATTTTTCACATACTTTTCATATTTTATGTGATGAAATTTTATTTTAGGTAGTGAAACGAATTATTTTTATATTCTATTTTTTTATTTCTTATTTTTTAATAAGCTAAATTAATTTTAACTTAAAAAATTTTAGATTTAATTTTTTTATTAAAAATCGATTAAATCAATTTCATCCAAACTTATATAAATAACATTATTTGGGTGAATAGTTTTTTGACTCAATACCGATAAAAATGAAGTGCGAACATCCCTACTTAAAACTTTATATTGAATTGTTATGTATAATGTAGTAAGTACCATAGAGTAGCTATTAATTGACAACTCTTATTTCGGTTTGGTTGAGTTAGGTGTGTTGTGACTATCCACTTCGGAATTTCCAAATTGCTGCACTCAACTGAAACTCAAACGGGCACTTGCCCATTGAATTGGCCGAAATTGGGGCTGCAAAATCAAAACGAGAAAATTAAAAGAAGCAAGTAATGATGAAGAATCTCTAAATTGATTTCTCTATAAAATTTAGGTTCATTTTTTTATATTTATTTAATCAATTAAATTTATGTCTATTAAAAAATAAAAATAAAATATTAATAAACACATATTATAACTTAATGAATGAAATTAATATAATAAACATAAATAAATAAAATTAAATTTTGTCTTTTATATATATATATATTTCACCTCGTCCTCACCCTCCAGCTCGTGGTTAATGAGCAATGATGAGCCGAGGGAAGACAGTGGATCTTGGACGTCGCTGTGGAAGAGGAAGTGCCCGGAAAGGTGAAATAAATTTTTGGTGTTGCTCATCATCATCATGCATGACTCCCTTCCAACGAAAATACTATGCGACATCGTCGTAATCTCTCCGCAAGTGCTGAGTGTCTAAGGTGCTCAGCAAACTTAGAGGATACTTTGCATTGTTTGCGTGACTACCCTCAGTCTAATTAAGGAGGTTTGGTTATGATTTGGTTTTGGTGGGTCACAGCACTTCTTTACGGCGGATATCAGACCTTGGATCCAATATCACTTGCGCCATTCCTACAGCTCTCTCTTCCTTGCTGTTATGTGGTGGTGCTGGAGATGGAGGAATAACGCAGTCTTCGGAGATGGATCTTGGAATGTTGAATAGGTTTGTAGAAACATTAACACAATTTACCAGGAGTGGGCAATGTTTCCGGATGATAGTGTGTAATCTTCTAAGCCAACTCGGGAAGTTAGTTGGACCAGACCTTTAGTGGTTGTGTTAAGAAATTCTTGGTTGTACACAATTATATCATATTATTTTTATACATATTCACAAAAAATTAAAGAGATAAAAAAATGAGTTTCTTTAAACTCACTCATCATAAAAAATTATCTTCTCTCTTTAAATTTTTATAAATATATATAAAGATAACGTGATACAATTATATATAACCAATAACTTATTGGTTGTGTGAACTTATTACGTAAACGTAGATGAAAGTTTTGCCTTGCCACACAACGTAAAGCGGGTTTTGGAGGTGTTGTTCGTAATGATGTTGGGATTGGATCTCGGGGTTTTCAGGTTCTGTAGGGGGACCATAACATACTTTATGCTGAATTAGTTGGAGTCAGGCAAGGCCTTACTCGTATGGGATCTGGGTTATTGCACCGTTTGGTGTGAAATAGATTCAGCTGAAGCATTACGCTTGGTCTTGGATAGGAGTTCTCCAACATATGGGGACAATTCGAGCTCTCTTAACCGAGATTGGGTCACTGCTACCATTTCTCATGTTCTCCGGGAAGCAAATACATGTGCAGATCTTTTAGCAAAAATGGTTGCTCAAGGAGTGGATGAGTTAGTCGTCTGGGATACTCCTCCCGTGGCCATCCTCTCCTTGTATATATGTGTGGTGGAGGGGGGAGGGGGGGATGAAAGTATTTGAGTAAAACAAATAATTTATCTTATTTATAACGATAATGGTTTGAATTTTGGAGTCATTATTTTACATAAAATTTTACTTAATTATTGTCTCTGACTGTCTCGAATCACTACTAAAAATTTTTGATTTAGTGATGGAATTTAGAGATAAAAAAAAATTCATCTTTATTAGAAACAGAAATAGAGACAGAATTGATGAATTAAAGAGGAAAAATAAAAATTCAAATTTAGTGACGGAATTTAGAGATGAAAATAATCTATCTCAAAATTTTTTATCTCTAATTTCGTCTCTATTTGGTCAATTTAAAGTCGAATATACTTAGAGATGGAATTTAGAAATGAAATTTATCTGTCTCAGATTTTTTCGTCTCTAATTCCGTCTCTATTTGGTCAATATAATATTTTAAAAAATCAAATATGTGTAGAGACAAAATTTAGAGACGAAATTTATCTGTCTCAGATTTTTTCGTCTCTAATTACATCTCTATTAAATCAAATAAATGTTTTAAAAAATCAAAATATATTAGAGACATATGTATTCCGTCTCTAAATTATATATATAATTTTTAATTAATAATTTCAAAAAAATTAGAGACGGAGTGATGTTTCCATCTCTAATATTTCTACCTAAATCCCTTGTTCCAAATTAGATCTCCCATCTCTCGTCTCTTATCTCTCATCTCTCAGCTCCATCTCTCATTTCTACCTAAATCTCTGCCAAGCCTCGATCTCTCATCTCCATCTCTCAGCCCACAGACCCCTCCATCTCCATCTCCATCTCTTATCTCTCATCTCCATCTCTCAATGTGCTCAACTCACCACAGTACAGAATAGAGATGTGCGACGATGACTGGGTCAAACCGTTGCTCACCATGGTCGACGATTCCTGTTGCTCCGCCTCCACCGACCGCCTTGGCCACCACCTTCCTCTATTCACCTCTGTTGGACCGTGCGTCAATGTCGCTCCAGGTCTGTACCTAGTCCTAGACACACTATCGCTGTCGTTAGCGTCCACAACCACAATAAACCAGAGCCCACCAGGGCCAGCCCAACCACGCCGCTCTCATGGAGCAGCGCCACCTTAGCAAGCGGCAACTACGAGGAGTCCAGCCCCCTAACCAAACACGCCCAAACCACAAGATCTAAGGTAAGCTTCCAAGCTTCCTTCATGCCTCTTCTCCTCTTTCTCTCTTTATTTTTTTCGATTGGGTGATTTCTTTCCGATGAGGGCATTTCCAAGCAGGGTTTAAAGGCTTCACATTTCTGATATTTAATCTAATATGGCTACTATGATACCATTTCAGAGCTTTTCAGAGTTTTAATTTTATTTTTATTTTTTTCTTATGGCATGATGCCTTACATAACAAATTTGTACTATTACAGTGGTTAATTTATTGCTGGTTATTCATTTCTATGTTTTTTCTTGTTTCTTTTCATTTTTTCTTTTGGATTTGTTTTCACCCTAAAGGTTCAAGTAGGAGGATCACCGATATACAAGGTGGAGAGGAAACTGGGTAAAGGTGGGTTTGGTCAGGTTTTTGTTGGTTGTCGAGTTACAGGTGGTAATGACCGTACTACGGGCCCTGGTGCCACTGAGGTAAGCTTCACTTGTTACCTAAGGGTTTTATATGGTTAAAGAGTTTTGTATGGGTTTAAGTTAATTGTTGTCTTTCATATTTCAGGTGGCTATGAAATTTGAACATAGAAACAGTAAAGGCTGTAACTATGGTCCTCCTTATGAGTGGCAAGTGTGCAAGTAGGTACTCTATTTATTATTATATTATATATTGTAAATTGGTTTGCATTTATTTATAAGACTTGTGTTAAAGTAAATAAGCCTGAGATTTGACTTGTCTATCTCACGAAGTACATATATGCTGACAATGGCAACACCCGTCTTCCTTTCTAAACCTGTACCTATTATAAAAGCTTTATGACTTGCAAACTTTAATTTGTTATAGAACATATGGCAATCGAGTGGTCCTTTAATTTAATTAGTTCTGAAAAACCTGGATTACATATCTTAATGTGCCTTATAAATCACCTAGTTATCTAACTATACTTTTGTTGTGTTCATCGTTTCAGTTTGGCGACAATTCCTCATTTTCTTGTTAGTATTATAATATATCTCATAGAATGCGAGAACTGATTCTGAAAAGCTTTTGTTTGATTTTTGCCATCTTGCACCCAACTTTACTTTAATTGTATCTTTTATGTATAGCCTAGACAAAATGAGGGTACAAATTTATTAGAGGGATTGGTGGTATTAGAAAATGAAAATGTTAGTTCTACAAGTTTAACAAGAAGATGCAAATATTTGTGTAGGCATTCTCCTTGGTGTGAAGTTATATACATGGAAAATGATTCTTGAACATTATCTTCTTATACTTTTTAGTTGTATTACTTCATTAACTAAAAAAAAATGTTCTAAAAAATTGTATTTGTCTTGTTTTATTACCTCAAAAGAAAAATATTCTCTCAAATATAGTATTTCTAGATCTGTCAAGCCATTAAATAAGACGTGTAGCTTCTGTTTGTCAATTGCTAGTCTGCAATTAGAAATCCTATAATGGCTCATGATTCATTATCTCATAAGGAAAAGCAGATATCATTCTTGCTCATTTGAACTCTAAAAAATGTTAAAGACTCTAAAATCTAAATTAGTCTGACCATTTTCTACAATATTAAATGCGGTGGAAAGTTCTTATAATGGTTTCTGTCATGGTTGTAATATGAAAGTATTTCATGTACAATTTTAAAGTATTTCTTCTCCTTGCTATATTGACAGGTGCTGCACTATCTTTTGCAGCTGGAGGTGTATTTGGTTGGACATTTGGGCAAGAAATTACAAATCACACCCTTCAACTTTACGGGTTTGAAACGTTGGTTGCAGAGATTATTAAGTTTAAGGAGTGGTGGGAAAAGAAGAGTGAAGGAGATCTTTAGAACAATCAGGTTCTGGAAGTGTAATAATGCCAACTTGTATCATTTATGAAAATATATGAAACTATCTAGTACTGCCAGTGTGATTCAGGTTCATTGAATAAGAGCACCTTGTCGTGATGCATGTTAGTTTTGTTAGATTTTCAAACTAGTTGATACTCAGTCAACAATGATTCTAGTTTATATTATGTCTAATTTAGAACTGATCCTTAACTTAGTTCTGTTTAGTCAAGGTATCTACATGCTTGTCTAATGAAGTTGTTTTAGTTGATACGTATACTTTAGTTCTGGGCGTCTAGGTGCTGCGTCCGGAGCGCCTAGGTGTTAATCATCCAGAACGCAGGTTTTTGCTATAAGTATGAGCGCCTAGGCGCTTAGTCTGGAGCGTCTGGGCGCTGAACGTCCAGAGAATTTTTTCTGATGCACTCTAGGGCGCCTAGGCGCTGCGTATGGAGCGTCTAGGAGCTCAAATTTTTTTAAATTTTTTTGAAATTAGAGACAGAAATAGTGCCGTCTCTAATTTTAAAGACGAAATTAGAGACGAAATATAGTGAACATTTTTTAATTTTTTTTAATTAGAAACAGAATAGTGTCATCTCTGAATTTAGAGACGGAATAGAGTCGTCTCTAATTTAATCATTATTATATTTCATAAAAAATTTGACAATATTCGTCTCTAATTAGAGACAGAATTTTTATAATTAGAGATGGTAACATTTCGTCTCTAATTTAGAGACGGAATTAGTTTTTCCGTCTCCAATAATCAGATACGCCATTTTTAGAGATAAATTATTTTTCATCTCTAATTTCATCTCTAAATATTTAGAGATAGAATTTTAAACATTTAAAGATAAAAAATTTCTGTCTCAAAAATTAAAATTTCTAGTAGTGAATTGCATTAGCAATTGCTGGAAAAGAAAAAAGGTATATATGTTTTTACAAGTGAAAAGTAAAGAGAAAAGGACATACTCTTTAAATTAGAATATGGTCTTATACAAAAATATTAAAATAGATAGTCTCTTCATGACTTATAAGATATGAGTATCCTACTATATACATCACATTTAAAAAAATTAGTAAAATGCTTTTGTTAAGGCAGTAATGAAAATTATAATGTTATAGAAATATATAGTTAAAATAGAATAAATTTATATTTTTAAATTAAACATATGCTTTATTCTATTTCTATTATAATTTTTTGTTCTTACTAATTGCGAATGCAATTTCAGCTCGAAAACATGAATTAAGTAAATTTTTCTTTAAAATAACGATTCTAGAATTTTTTTCTCTATTATATTAATGGGCTGTAATATTCAACGTTAAATCGAGCTATAGTTAGATATCTAATATTAGCCAATCAACTTGATCTCCCTTTATTTTAAAGAGTAATGTTACATAACTAAAAAAATTGATAGAATCCAATTAGTATTTATCAAGATTCAAAGATAATTATTCAATAACTTCAAATTATGGAAACCACTATATTTTAAAAAAAATTATAAAATTTACTTATTTATTTTAGAGTCAATAATAATACTAATTCATTATGAGAAAAATAGTAATGTAAGCAAACATTAGTGTTACTTATTTATTTTGACAAATAAAGATTTTTTTTTTGTTTTTTCATAATCGAACTTATAACAACATGTTTAAAGGATCAGAATTTTTTACACTTAAACCAATACACGGTGACAAATAAAGAGTTTGAAGTTTCAAATTATAGCCTTGCCCCTACATTAACTTACTCTATTGTAACTTTGGGGGGGGGGGGGGGGGGGGGGGAAGACTCTATTGTTACCTTTACTAATCCTTTTTTAGCTACTTTTATACTCTCTTTGCTACACTTCTTCAATAATCTTCTTTCTTCTGCGCATACACTTGTGTGCCTCACTGTCTACTTAAACAAAAGTGACATAAACTTCATCTAAAAAAACCTCGACATAATTTCACTTTTCATTTCTTTTTTTTTTTAAGAGTTTGGTTTACGACTAAAAAACAACATACATATAGAAGTTAAAGAAAAATGTTAGAAGCACAAAAAAAAAAGTGCACTTCACTTAACAAATATTAAAAGTGGGGCGTACACTAAAATGTGTGTAAAAATGGGAATAAATCTTTTTATGTGTATTTTTTACATTACAAGGACATTTGAAAAGATAAATAAACACAAAAATTCTAAATAAGACTCCATCCACTATTTGGAATCATTACGTGTCTTCTCATGAATCTGTTATATGAATAAAACACATGAAAGAGTCTATTTTCATGTAAAAATATATAAATGGAAATGAAAATGAGTTATAAAAAATAATGACTGAAAAGTTTACATATAATAATGAAAAGAAAGAATAAATAAAGAGACCATTATTATTTAAAAAATATTTAGATAAAAAATTATGAAGTTAAATGAAAAAAAGTTTATTTACATTTATAATCTTATATTTTTAAATATAAAAAAGTTAATATTTTTTAAAATTAAATTTTATTTTTAATCTTTATAAACAAGTAAACATCTATCAATCATTGATTGATAGATTCACTTATTAATCAATGATTGATAAATATTTACTTACTCATAAATTATTTTAAAAATAAAATCCAAATTCATATATAATAATATAGGTGACGCTTGCCTATCCATATTCATAATTTTATGAAAAAAAATTATGATATATCCGAAAGAAATATAGATAGATTATATATATATATATATATATATATATAATTAGAGGAATACTTATTATGATATACGAGAGAAATAAATTTTAATTATTAAATTTTATATAAATTATTAAAATTAAAATAAAAATTTATATAACTTCTTTAATTTATTAATAATTTTTAATCTTAAATATCTATATATAATTTAATAATTAAAATTTACTCTACTTATTCTCTGTCAGTCAATATTCTTCTAATACAAATATGTCTCTTAAATATGTATATTATTTTAGTAATAATATTCTTATCACAAATAATATATATATATTTTTATATATTTTTTAATACTATTAATTATATTATTTTTTTATTTATTTTTTATTTAATCACTATCATTTATAAAAGATATGAATTGTAATATTTTAAAAAAAATGATGTTTGAGCATCATTTTCCATATTATTTTGACGCGCCAGTGACGTTGAAGTCCACTCACTACGCGTCGCGTAATCCAGCTGTGACAACCTCTGCGAAATTTTTTTATGGTTTTTGGGACAGGGACTTGAGAAAGAAAAACAAACAGAAGAAATTGCAAAAATTAGAATAAAGAAAGATTTTATGGTTTTTGGGATAGGAACAAAGAAAGAAAAAACAACCAGAAGAGATTGCAAAAATTCAGAATAAAGAAATGTTAAGAAAATTACTCCTTCGACTGGTTTAAAGTATTATTTTAGTAGAAAGTATAAAAATTAAGAAATACAAAACTTAGTCTTACTGCATGTTTAGAAACACTTAAGATTAGCTTTTTTTTAACTTTTAAAAAAAAGTTATTTTCATAGTATTATAACATATTTGATAAAATTAACTTCAATTTTTATATAAAATTCAATGCATTATAAAAGTTCTTTTAAGCTTTTTTTTATAATGTTTAAGATTATGTGTGTGTTTGAAAAAATTGTGAAAATTTAATTATTTCAATAATTGATTATTATATAAATTTTTTTGTTATAATCGATTATAATCGATTAATTTTTATATTTTGATACGTCAATTTGAAAAGTAATTTTAAAGCCTAATACTGTTTTATTTAGATGGTATAAAAAGAATTATTTTTATGTATTAAATTATTAAAATAGGTACTGAGAATGATTAAACAAATTATTTGATTAATGACAAAATGATATTTACATCTCAAGTGTAAGAAATAATCTATAAATTAAAATCATAAATTCTAATCTTTAACAAAAAAAATAATAAACAGCTTTTAAAAAAAAAAAAAAAGGTTTGCACAGTAAAAAAGCTTATCCAAATATGCACTGAATCTTATTATTCTATCTTATTGATTATTCCTTACACTTTGAAATGTAAATATCATTTTGGCATCAATAAAATAATTTTTTAAATTATTTTATACCTATTTTGATAATTTAATGCATAAAAGTTATTCTTTTTTATACTATTAAAAGAAAATAAATTAATTTAAAATCATTTTTCAAACTAAGATATCTAAACATAAAATTAATTCAATTATAATCGATTATAAAAAAAAAATTTATACAATAATCGATAATTGAAATAATCAAGTTTTCACAAATTTATCCTAAACACACACTTAATTATAAACTTTTTTATTAAACTACTCTTATTTAACATCAATTAATTATTTTACTTTATTAATTTTATCTAATTTTTATGAATAGTTGACATTTTTAAAATATAAAAAAATTAACAAATAATATTTTATCGATTTGTGAAAACATAATTTATAATAGATTAAAAACTTTTTCACCAAAATAATAATAAAAGAGAAAAACTAAAAACCTTCATCTTTCGGTATTTAATATTAATAATGAAATTTACATATGAATTTCATTACATCATTCTTATATCACATTCTTTTTAAATAAAATATAAAAAATACACGCATCTCAACTTATACTCTCTCCATTTTTTTTAAACAATAAAGATATAAAAAATAATGTAACAATTTAACATGCAAATAACATCACTAGTTTGTGTGTGGACTTTATCCTGAAACCCAAAAAACCCAAACCAAAACTCAATGCTCTTTTGCACTCGTGTTCCTCTCTCCCAATTCTCTTTTTAAGTTAAAATTAAACTAGAAACCCATTCCTTTGCTGTAAATTCCACACCCCACACCTTCCCACACTGAGTCTCTCTCACCCTTGTCCTCCTTATCTCTCTCAACTCTCAATTCTCAATTCTCATGCAGCCTTGTAGCAGAGAAATGGAAGGGCTTAACTCCCTCTTGAACAACAACTCTCAAATTTCTCTCCACGACCTTCATAATAACAATAATAACAACAATCACCCGCAGCAGCAGCAGCAGCAGCAGATCCAAATGAATCACCTCAATCCCTTGGACGATGATTTCCTCAAGCAAATGCTCTCCAACCTTCCTTCTTCCTCCTGGACCCTCGACCTCAACCCCAAGCCCTTATGGGACCCCAATTCCGACGAAACGCCGCCCTCTAATGCCGACAATAGTGTCCCTTTCCCCTTCGACGAACACGCCAGCTTGGCCTCCAAGTTCCGTAACCACCAGATCAGTACCACCTCCCCCACAACCAACAAGGCCGCGGCCCTCATGCTTCAACAACAGCTTCTCATGTCCAGGGGAGTCTCAGGCGCCGCCGATTCCGGGCTCCTCCCGATGCCCTTGTCGTTGGGTGGCGGAGACTTTGATTCCTCCCGAAACGACGTCGTTGATGGGTCGTCATTCAAATCTCCCATTCCGGTTAGTCAAAAGCGCCAATAGTAATACTTCCTGATGGCGTTAACGTAATTTTTACTGAATTTTGTGGGTAGTTTTCACAGGCCAGTGAGGTTTCCGTTCAAGCTCTGTACAACGGGTTCGCCGGATCTCTTCAGGGCGCCGCCCAAGCCTCCAACCACACTCAGCATTTTCAACATCCTCAGGTTCTATTTTTTTAATTTTATAAAAATTAAATGTTATTATTATCATCTCTGTTTAATTTTGAATTTTGAATGACAGGGAGGTTCGAATCAGATGCAGAGGCAGGGTTTTGGAGGTTCAGGCGCCGCAACGAACCAAGCTTCGGCCTGTGGCACTCCGGCTCAGCCGAAGCCGAGGGTTAGAGCCAGGAGAGGTCAAGCCACGGACCCACACAGCATCGCGGAGAGGGTACGTTTCTCTGACTTTCTTAGCTTCATTTAACATGTTTGGATGGCCAGAAAATTGAACCGAATAATTTCAGCTGTCCTTTTCCTCGTAACATAAAAACGTCAAAACATGTAACAAATAAAATAAAATAAAAAACTCAAAACGTCCATTTTTCAGGAAAAATGCGATCGTCAGTGACTGACAGAATAACAGACTTATTAATAGTTAAGGTCTATAATTCTTGTTTTTCATTTTTGTGAAAAAAAAAAAGAAAGAAAGGAAGGAAGGAACCATAATAGCCTAGGAATGAATCGCTTTGTTTTCTTTACGTTGTGTTTGATGGGCAGCAAAACAAACAGAAGTAATTTAGCCTTTGTCTTACGTTTCTCGTTCTGAAGTTGGTTGGGAATTATGTTGTATGTGGCAGTTACGAAGGGAAAGAATTGCAGAGAGAATGAAGGCCTTGCAGGAACTGGTTCCCAATGCCAACAAGGTAAACTCTCTTTACCATTGTAATCAATCCTCAATTATGTTTTCTTTTGTTCGTTAGTGATATTTAGCCATATTATTAATTTCTAATATTAAACTAACAATAATCACGGTTCATAACTCATGAGAAGATCCCTTTCCAACACAGTACAGTAGCTTCGGTATGTAGTGTAGGGGCAATTCGGTCATTCCGTGCGCTTACATTCTCATTATATCTTTCCGTGCGTCTTTGAATCTTGGAATTTAGAAATATATGATGCTGGAAAGCACAAAGGTTTGGTCTCTAACTGTTCGTTCACAGGAGGAAACAAGTGGGATTTGTATGGTTGTTATGTGTAAATATGAAGGGACAGTTTAGTCATAACACATGAACTTATATCATGTAATGTGATAAAAAATATTTTTTGAACACATAGTATATGACATATTATATATACATACTATGTGGATATGAGTTTAAGTGAATGTAAAAATATACTATATCTCAAAATAAAATAAATATATCATATACCAATATAAGAGGTAATTAGCTGAATGTCATGTTCTCAATTTTCAAATAATGGGATTATAATGTAATATGTCAATTCCTTTTGAAATTTTTGTTGGGTTTGTGGAATGACAGACAGACAAGGCCTCCATGCTGGATGAGATCATCGACTATGTGAAATTCCTACAGCTCCAAGTCAAGGTGAGATTCCCCTCTTTATCTTCAATTTTTTAAGGGAAATAAATAAAAATTCTCCGGATAAAATATGAATAGCGAAAAAAAAATAACAATAATTTCATGTAAATATATGTATTTTTTATGATAAATA
The DNA here is from genome assembly GCA_029884595.1 of Ormosia semicastrata. Classification (NCBI taxonomy): domain Eukaryota; kingdom Viridiplantae; phylum Streptophyta; class Magnoliopsida; order Fabales; family Fabaceae; genus Ormosia; species Ormosia semicastrata. The sequence goes on from JAQQTO010000043.1 coordinate 20,213,568, forward strand.
ATTCGTTTTTTTGCCATACTTCAATAGTCCTATTTCTTAATTTGATGTCATATTTCTCAAGTAATAAGATATTTGTTTATTTCATAAGTTGTTTATTTAAAGTAATGGTTATAACTTCTAAGTATGGGCTTCAGATCATAAAATTCCACCGACTACCTCTGTCTTTGGTTTTTAGCGTTTGTTGTTGCATGGGTAATTGGATTACAGGTTTTGAGCATGAGCAGGTTGGGCGGTGCAGCTGCTGTCGCTCCCCTTGTTGCTGATATGTCCTCTGAGGTAATTATACAAGATTTAAATTTCCATTTTCATTCCATAATTACCCAATATAATTATAACATGAGAGAACCTCTTTGTGTGGCATTTTTATCCCTCAAAACCCAAAACAACAAGAATGGTAAAACTGTGAGATTTTTTTTTTTAAACCTTCCATGAAATTGAATTATTGTCATTTTTCTTTCAGAAAAAACCCAGCGTTCAAATTTACATTTTTCCCCACTCTCCTGCTTTCTGAATTCCAGAATTGTTAAAGGAAAAACAAAAGTTTAAATTTTCGTTTCCCCCTTTTATGAGAAAGATTTGCCCTTACCAACCAAAAGTTAAGAAGACAAGAAATTGAGGGAGAAGTATTAAAAAAACATGCGAGGGTTTCCATAATAAGAAGAAATAAAAAAGAATGATTACGAAGAAAGTGTGGAACACCCCGCACACCATGCATCAAATATTGTCGCACGGTCCCACCAACTTTTGTGCTGGCTTTGGCTTATATCGATTCCCTTTCTGAAATTCTCAATCACACAAAACGACAATCAAAAAGCAGCACGCGTGCCCACTTTCTCAGATTCCTCTCTGCTCTCTCACTCACTCCTTTCTTTCTTTGTTTTTCCTTTCTCTCTCCATCCTACTGTCACACGTGTTGGATTTGTGTTTGCAGGGAGGCGGCGACTGCATCCAAACCAAAGCCAACGGTGGGGCCCATCCCCGGAACTCTACGGCGTCATCCTCCAACGACAGCCTGACCATGACGGAGCAGCAGGTGGCCAAGCTCATGGAGGAAGACATGGGCTCCGCCATGCAGTACCTGCAGGGCAAAGGTCTGTGCCTCATGCCCATTTCGCTCGCCACCGCAATCTCCACCGCCACGTGTCACACCAGGAACCCCTTGATCAACAACAATATCAACGGCAACCCGAACCCTGCGGTCATCGCATCCAACGGTGATGGGCCGCCCTCTCCCGGCATGTCCGTGTTGACCGTGCAGTCTGGTACCGTGGGTAACGGCGGCGTTGACAGCGCCGTCAAAGACGCAGCCTCCGTTTCTAAGCCGTGATGACGCCGTTTGGCTGACTTTTGCTGTGGACATAAAACAAGAGCCAAAAGACAGAAAATGACGTGGATTTTCTAAAGTCTAGGAAAATAAGGCGTCACTGACACGGGGTGGACTCTGACGACGTCGTATTTACCTAGACTTTAGTGGATGCTAACTTTCAAGTTTCTACCAACCAATCAAAAACTCTACCAACTCCTTATCCCTCGATCTCATCCTCTGTTGTTTTATCTTTTTTTCTTTTCTCGCTATGGTATTTTGTTCATTTGTTTTTCTTTTTTTAATAATTTATATTACATATCTTTTTTATTTCCTCGCTTTTTTCTTCAAAACTTCAAGTGCGTATGTCGTGTACTAGCATTTTAGGGTTTTTATGTGTTTCACCAATCAGTCAATCACTACTCTTATGAAGTCGTTATTATATTATTTTATTTCTTTTCAGCCAACCTAATTATAAATTAATAATTAGGGAATAATTACGGATCAGACAATCTTTTTTTTAAACGGATTTGCAGCTTTTATTAGTAATTTATTTATATTTTTATATGATGAAAAGCTAATTGCTTCGTGTTGCGGCCTTGAGAGTTTAGTCTTTAGGGAGAAGAGTGAATCAAATGGATTAGGTTTATATCAATTGTCAACGGGTTATTATGCTTTTTGTTTGTTTAATTGAATCGAATGACTTTAAATATATGAAAGTGAAGTTAGTACTATGAGTAACAATATCTCAGACAAAAAAATACAAAAAAAAAAAAAATTACGGGTAGAAATGGCTTCTTGCTTTTAAGAGTTATTGTAAGTCAAGGCTTTAAAGTGGACAAGAATCAGTTATCATTATTATTATTGAAAAGTAAAGTTGACCTCAGAGTATTTAATTCCATGGGTGCTTATTGGCCTTATTTTTATAATAACATGTTTATACGGTCATTTAAGCTTTGAATTGGACCTTGTTGGTGGTAAGAACATCCAATAACTTGCCCTCTTTTTACGACCTTATAGCCACATGAATTTGTCCATTAAAATTTGCAATTTGCAATTTGCCGTCTCCCAACCTGGATTCACCCTGGATTGGAGATAAATTAGCGTACAAGCCTCTCTATCTTCTCTCTCTCTCTCTCTTGTTTTTTATACTAAGGAATTTTAATTTGTCTAGTTTTTATTTTCTCATCTAATATTAGTGGTATAAATCAGTGCCTATTTCAATAATATTTATGAGCATACATGTTTTTTTATATATATTATTTTAGTGCACACTAAGTGATATGCGAAAACTATGTCATAATTTTCAATAATGTAGCAAAAAAAAACTGTCATAATTTAAAAAAAAACATATAAGAGGTTAATTTTTGCTATCATGTGCATTTTCAAGGCATATGTTAAGAAATAACGAATTTCTCATTTATGCAATAAATATACTAATACACTATTTTTAATGTGAAATAATTTAAAATATTTAATATAACAGAAATCTAGCTATATAGATAAATTATAAAAATAATATACATAAATAAATGTGCAATTAGAATAAATTAGCAATAAGTGATTCAGCTGAAATGTGGAATTGTATGCGGATTTACTCAGGCGGATAAGACGGCATTCACTTTCATATTTGCTAATTAGATAGGAATGTGCATAGAATAATTGCTTTCGTCCCAAGACCTTAATTTTCGTCAAATGATATAGATGTGAGAAAAAATAATTTATTAGATGGTGCTCGGCATTGAGTCAATTGACCTTAAGCAACAGTTAACGTGAGAGGATGAGAAGCCATGGTTGGAAATCGAGCTAGATGCAAATGTTTGAAGAAAAATACTCGTGTTTTTCGGCAATTGGGTTGTGACTTATGAGTCTTAATTATTGTGATATGTTTATGAGCTAGTATAGTTGCGTAATGGTGTTTATAGCTTAGTGCCTCATCTTATCACCCTCTGACTCTGTCATCATAAGCTGAAATTGATTATATTAGTAACTTTGGAGATTGAGGATTGATCAGCTTATGAAAGTGTAAGTTGGTATTGCTAGAAATGGAGGTGAAAGTCAGTCCTCGTTTATCTTTTGGAGTGACTTTACCCTGGCTTGAACAACCTGTTATTAGGTGATTTTATTGGAGCTTTATTTGTTTGGTCTTTGTTTTTCTTTCTGTCTCTCTATTGCACTAAAAAACACTAATATTTAATTATCTAAATTTTAAAAAAGTACATATACCGCAAGTAAGTCCTTTCTAATAAACAAAATTTTAAAATATAAATTTCTTATTTTTCTATAATTGGAAATTTATTTTGAATATCTTTTGTTAAAATAAATTAATTATATTTTTAATAATAAATTTTAATTCTTAATTTGAAAGATATATAGTAACTCTTTTACATAATTCCATAATTCAATTACTAAATTAAGGGTCAGGCAAAGAAACACCAATAGCCAGTAGAAACTAGATAATGAAAACAAATTCGATAATGGCCAGTCCAAATAAAGAAAAGAAAGCTCGATAGTGGGCAACAACTATGAATCGCGTCGTGCGGACTCGGGACATTCGGGAAACGAAATACCCAAAGCAATAACGCGTGCTAAACACGGACCTGTTATTAGGCGGTAATCTCATGTTTTAGCGTGTGGATCCCACGTTAAAAGCCATAAGGCGCGTGGACACACCATCGTGATATCATCCCTTCCCCCTCCCCACGTTGAGTTTTCTAATGGGAATAGGATAAGAAGGATAATTATTGTTTGACTCAAATTATTTACGGTATTTTTCTTCGGCTGGAATTATTTGCCGTGTTTTACGTTTTTTTCTTACAACATAACCACCAAATCAACAACATGGTTTCATATTTCATACGCCAACATTGAAACTGCATAAATAATTTACAATACTTTAATTTTAAATCTTAAAAAATTAGAGAGTAATTAATCATGTAGTAATTCTAGTTAATCATTTATATCAAATCTTGGCATAAAATTTAGTTTTTATACAACATCATATGGTACATTAAGTCAATGCACGAGATCAATTATGAATTATATGTTTGAATTTGATTAACTTTTATTTTGTAAAACAATAAATATGCTAGCATCATTATCGTTAGTATCAATATTATCATTTATTATTTTAATTCACAGTTTCTGTACAAGTACATGCTCAATTCAAATATATAATCAATCAAACAGTTACTTGGTAGCTCTCTTATATACACTTTACAATCCAAATTCTTCAAGCATTGAGTACTGCCATATTATCACCTAATTTATTATATACACAAAATTCACACCTTACGCATATTTAGATAATATTTGAATCTTAATCAAATCAATATATTTTTTTTCCTCTTATAAAGATCGACAAGATACTTTATATCTAGACTCTAGCTGTGGACATCCACCAATACAATGACCTGATCTTCGTTGAGACTTGAGTTGCATTTTAAATAGAATTGTGTTGGGCTTAAAGTTCGGCCATTTAAAAATTGACAAAATCAAGACCAAGCCCAGCCCTAGTGCCCTACAATGACATCTATTATTAATAGACACATTTTGCACATTCTTGCATCTCAACAATTCAGTATTTTCTCAGCTCTCTATCTTACTTGTATTTATATTAACCGGGTTTTGGTTTAGAAAATCAGGCCATCTGACATCAGTCTTGAATTAGTCATATAATTTACCTGTGAAAGATGCTTGCACACATCTGAGCACGCAAATATGGACTACAAATCAAAATTTTGATACTTAAGACATGCAATCATGATATCACGAGTGAATCTTGGGTGTTTTAAGGTCCATGAACCCCAACTATTGGGAACACATAGGTCTCATGCACGACAAATACCTCATTGGTTGGGATCCATGTAAAATTTATCGATTTATATGTACCAAAATAAAAAGAATACATCAATTTACCAAATCTCCCCCATATCAGTAATTTACAATGTCTACATACAAGCACACGGGTTAGGAAATTAAATTATATAAGGCATGAATAAATATCTAATGAAGCCATAACCGGTGTGATTAGAACAGAGACACCCCCATTTTTTCCGTAGTGCTGAATTAGTGTATTTTACAAAATGATATAATGGGAGAGATAATAACCATTATTTATATTGGTATAAGTGGCCTACAGAACTGTTTCTAGCTTCATTAAGATAGATAAGATTCAATCTTCAGAAACGAGAAAAACGTCCACGGCCCAATCACCATGTGTTGAAGAGGAGAGACAACCCCATAAAGTCTTTATCGAGCTTAATAAAATGAAAGGGAAGGCTGTACCCAAAAACAAAAAACAGAAACAAACAAACAAACAAAAAAGAGAGAGAGAAAGAAAGGGAAGGCGTACGAGAAGAAATGGCATGCAAATGCCTGGGCCAAGGCCAAGATTCGATTTCAGTCATGCACTGATAATTAAAGCCCATCAAGTTACGCCTCGCCTTCTCATATAACTCAAGTTCAAAGTAATCATTGGCGTCCAAAAAAAAGGTTCAAAGTAATCATTATGCTTAATTCTGGGACACTGTCAAAGCAATGCCCCAAGTGTACCAAAAATTTAGTCGGCCATACCTACTCATTGTTGAACTGTGTGACTGACAATTACAGTTAGAACTTGCAAATCACAATTCAGAAACCAATCTCTTAACTACAATAAACACTCTTCAACTTCATTTACCTAACCTTCCAAGTAGGGGTAAAACTTGAAAATTTTAGGTAGAGGGCTAAACAGTAGAATTTTGGAAGGAGGCAGAGTTAACCACTATGGCCGGCCTACATAAAGAATTAGTTATACTACAAGTCTACAACATAAAGGGGGAAAGAATTCCAGAAACAATTAATAGCTCCAAAAAAAGGCATCAGTCTACAATTTAAATTTGCAAGAACAAATAACGGAATAGAACACTATTTTAGTTGAACATATGCAAGCTGCCCTTCCTCTAAGTGATATATGATATATCCCTAGCAAACTGATTTTACAAGCAGCAACCGGGTCCAGAATTAATTATGAACAGTATTTTCCAAAGTATCCCTGCGGCTTAGTAAGTTCTTACCCACTCACACCCAAACAAAAATAATGTTTGAGGCTCAATAGAAGAGTAACTAAAAGAGTAAATGTATTTGTGTCTGCTATAAAGTTAGCTTAAGTGAAGAGAGATAACTGCTTTTGGTGTCTCCATTCAACAATGAGATCTTAAACCTAAAATTCCTCATCAGCAGGGCAACCCTCAAAAGATAATTCCTAGATGTCTAACCTTATTAAATCATGGGAAATATATTTCAAAAATCTAACAAGTAAATTGATAATGAGGGAAGAATAGAAGCCCCCAAATCTTTTTATGTATTGGTAGAATTGACAGTCAGCATATAATGGTATTTCAGTCCAACCGCTTGCATGATAAAGAAAGTATTCACTGCATTCAGGGATGAATTTGTGAAGTGAAGGTCTTAGAAGAAAGAAAAGGCACAGATAAAACCATATTTTCAAACAAGGAAATATATCTAAAGAAAAGGGGAGTCATAAGTCAAATGAAGTCTTCAGATATTACTAACCATAAGAGGGATGAGGAATCTACATCAAATTACTCATTTCTACGTAGTAAACAATTATGAATTCCCAAATGAATGCACAAGCACGGACCTAAATCCAAATAATTGCAGAACTTCGAACTCAAGTAATTTAAATGGATTACTAGCAATCGTGGAATTTTAAATTTCAGGCCACATTTGGAATTATTGGTGATTCTATATCCCTATACACAAGAGGCATGACAAGGGAGTCAAAAAGGTGCCTAAGTGAAAGCATTCAGCAAAGATATTCAAGGTGTGCCTTAGGGCTTGGCATGAAGAAGATTCAGATTTCAAAGAAAAACGAGAGGACTAAACGAAGTAGGTGATATTTCCAAAGATGTTATCTCTTTATACAATCTTTCCTATCAGAATTTCTTTAAGCTTTCTCCCCTTCCTTGAACAACATGGGTTGATCATTTTGCCATATATGATTATTTTAAAATTCGCTTAGCAATATTGCCTCCTTTTTATTACATAGGTGCTTTCACCAAAACCAAAAAATTACAGATAGCTAATGCATTCATTCATATGAACCACCATAGTATCCTCAGAGCCTCAAACCGGGATATTTAGGCTCAACATTTACCTTTCTCGAACAGATGAGTTAGTTAACGTAAGAAGTGGCTGTGAACTATGCTGCTTAAGACTAAACCTAATGTGTGTTATTTAAGTTATTTCTCTGGAGTTGGACTAATGCATAGCAGATAAAACCCAATGTTGAGTAGCCACAAGCCATCATAACACGAACCGTGTGAAGCAGATAAAGACTTGTTTGACAAGCTGGATTAGACTTGATAAGATAAGTTAATACAATACATTATGACATTATTAGTTGTTTGGTGCAAATACTGTATTATATAAGTTTATTCATTAAACTCCTCTTATACATTAAAATGATGGATAACTTGATCAAGCCTTGGGAGATGGGATTAGGCCAGATTGAGTTTTGATGTATAAGCTGTTGTAAAGACTTTTTCATTATAATTTTAAACACTCCGATATTTCCAACCATTACGTATCAGGCCTTATATTATCAGGTCTTATATTATCAGACTTTATACTATCATACCTAATACTATCAGGTTTTATCTTATCCTTCATATCAAACAGACCCTAAAACTATATAATTGTCAAAGTGTGTACATTATGAATTTACGAATAGTCACAATCTTGAGGCAATAAATACATCTTATAAGGTCCAAACTAATCATTAAAATAATGCTAAAAATACCAAGAAGTAAAGCAATGCTTAAGATCCAACGATACTCGGATAAGTATGAAATCCATTCAAGAACTTCTGTTTGCAAGTGACTCAGAAAAGTTTTCCACATCCACCCATAGAAAGACCTTGATGTGTTCTCCTATCTTCGACAGGGGCCAAGACGATCTTTATACCCCTGCCAAAATGAATAAACTCAACCTAATGAGGGTATCCTTCAGTTCACTCAAGTGCACTTGGTACTACGACTTGTATAGTACTAGACTATAGAGTATAGACATATATTTAATGCTGTTTGATAATGAAAATTCCATTGAATCCAACATCAACAGCAACCGTAAGAGCTCAAAGTAGTGAGACTGACTAATACTAAAAATGTATGTACGGGTAAAGAAATCACTTTCCACCAACATGATGAATAATATACAGCGAATGAATTATGCATAAGCTATCAGGGAAATTAGAATGACCCACTAATACTAATACCATTAGTATAGTAATGGCATGGTTCATGAAAATCAAGCAGTGGGAGTGGGCTTGAAAGTGTAAGGCTGTGGGAGCGACAACGGACCTCTTCTGGAACCTTTGTCATCCAAAAGTCTCTGAACCCTCTTGTTCTGGCAGTATTGCCTATCGAAATGTTTCACCTGGCACAAGGAGATTAACATACCCAAATAAGCAAAGCATAAATTTTTATGAGTATAAGATCAAAGGAATAAGAGGGTGTTGGGTGGGGTTACCCAAGAAGAGCGGCATTGTTTGACAAATTCAGCCCTAGATTGTTTGCATTCTAGCGGGTAGAGCAACCCCACCGATGCAATCTCAGTGGGCTTCTTGTCAGATTCCTTTTCCAGGCACGCATAGAAAGCATCACGAGCCTACCCATCAGAAACCCATTTACATGAAAAATTTGAAGGAAAGAAGAAAGGGAAAAGGACAAAAGAGAGAAATAGAGAGAGAGAGAGACCTTGTAGCAAGCTTCCCTAGCTTTTGTGAGGACGTCGGTGTGGACTTTGTCGGGGTTTGCTGCTGCATAAGCGTCCAGAGCCATGACAGACACAAGACAAGACCTGCTGCTGCTATCACCATTACCACCGCCACCAACTATAGACCCTACCTACCACAACACAAAGCATGCAGTATGGACTCACCTGGGCTGGGCTGAGCTGGGCTGTGCTGGGCTTTTAGACAAGTCATATATTTTAGCCCAAAAGTTAATGGGAGTCAAATGTTGACAAAATAGGTTCATGGGCCAGCTTTTAGCATTTGACGTTAAGGAGACCTACCTTGCTATTGCGCAAAACAAAATTTACACTATGTTTGGATGATAGGTAATGAGGGGAACGAAAAGAGAATGGGGGGAACGGAAATAACTTCCCTTGTTTGGGAGTTTTAAAATGCATAGGAATGGAACGAAACACATGGGGAATCATTTCCCCCCTCTTCCCCTTAAATGTCCAACTTTTGTTCCCCCCAAAATTGAGGGAGAATGAGGGGAACACATGAATAATTCCGTTCCGTTCCATTCAATTAATGAAACTTCCAAACAAAGAGAATAGAAACTATGTTCCATTCCATTCCTTTCCTTTCCATTCCATTCCTATCTATTCCGTTCCGTTCCGTTAATGAAAAAACATCCAAACATAGGATTAAATAAAGTGAAACTATAACAACTAATTGTTTTTCAACCTTTTAGATAATAGCTTTTCTCACTTGCCTGATGCCTACCAACATTTGTGTAAAAAGACAAGAAGCAGTTGATTATTTTTTTAGGGTAAAAAAACTTTTTTCTAAAATCTTTAATCAAACTTTTCGATTCTTATTTTTTTTATTTCACATCTTGGATGCAAAAATACCTTTTTTACCTTCTAATAAATAGTGTTCTGAATTATTTTATATATAATTTATGCTGAAAACAAAATTTAAAGTCAGGGAAAATATTTTATATTTATTTTGGTAATATAAAAGACATTTTTTTCATACAATACAAACAGAACATATCGTATTAAATTTATTTTTTAGTTAACTTATCTAAATATAAAATTAATTTTATTATATAATCAAGTATACATATAATTGATGAAAAATGATATTTATCACTAAATCGTTTTAGTAATAAGTTTCCCAAATTAGATACATGAATTTATTTTTTCCAATATCTATTTATTATATTTAATAGGAGATTGACAGTGTATTATGACACCTCATTCGTTAACGGATTAGTATGAATTCTCTCGCATGAAATACTAAAGCTCATAATTAATTATCAAACTATATTTTTTTACTCACATATTATATAGAAAATTAAGTTTTTTTTTTATTATAAACATTACATAGTTTTTAAGACAAATGAAAGAATTCAAATTTTTAATTAGGAGTTGACTTCGCAGTACACATCACACATGATTATAACTTTTTGTCTCTTTAATTTTTGTGGAACTAGCACTCTCGATCCACTATGATTAAAATGTGGCTATACTATACCAAAAAAAATGAAATAAAATAAAAATATGTGGCTATAAGCCTATCGAAGAACCGTCCAATAATAGACATGTCAAAGTCCAATGCCCTATGGGCATATTTTGCAATAATGCAACAGTAACACATTGCTTTATCGGGAACACCGGAACAGTATGATAATGTACGTGAGTCTGGGACAGTGTACGAACATAATCGCTATGGGCAGGTGCGATAAGCAATTATTTGTGGTGTATGTCTTGCCGTTCCCCATTTGTATATAGCAATTGGCTTCGAATATTATATTTTGTAGTACCATGTACCTCTCTAATCCTCCAACACTGATGCACTCTCGAAGAGGGTTTGTTTCCTGCTACATAGAGGGCATGTCTGCCACACTGGTGCCACAATCAAATAGGTCAAAGACTCAATGGTTGGAACCCAATTGAAGACCAAAGTTAAGTGGTGCACTACAGGCGAATAAAGGAGTTTGTAAATGGGGGTGTGAGGGTTGTATTAGTGTAATGAGTTATTATGTGGGGGAGTTGACGCAATGGATAATTCTAGAATTTGACTTAATGGGTTTACCCAAAAAAAAGGAATTTGACTTAATGGGGGCTTTCCCATTTGGGAGATAAGTTAGTGGAAATAATAATGGTACTCCGCCATTTTTTTTCTTTTTTATAATTATATATGGTTCTATTTTAGTTTAATAGGAAAAAAATGTTAAGCAATATAAGTTGCATTTAAATTTTTGTGACATGGCTGCTTATTTTTATGTTTCTATGCTTGTGTGATGGTTGCATTTATTTAAATATGCTTGTAAGCATAAGGATTTCTAAAACCACATTTTATATATAAGAAAATAAAACTCAATTTATAATGCAAGCTTACCAATGTCAACGTTTGGTAGTTAACTAAATCCATAGTGAATTACACTTGTACACACATTTAGCACGGTTCTTTTCTGAAAGGATATTGTTCGCATAATTAGTTAAAATAACTGGGACATCAAAATATATATTAATGTGCAAGGACCATAATACCAACTTAAACAATCTTCGTACAAATAATAATAATAATAATAATAATAATAATAATAATAATAATAATAATAATAATAATAATAAAGAAAGAAGAAAAACTTAACAATACTAGTTCCTTAGAATCTAATTAAGAAACATAAAAACAAAGTACACAAACACAAACAGTGAAAAATGTAAGATTAAAATGAGTATAATTTAATACACTATTAGTGTAAAAAAAATTATATCATCAATCAATTATACATTATTATATATGTGATTTTAAAATAATTATTATGATAATCAAATATTTTTAACGACAGTACATGATTAGATAACAATATAATTTTTTTTATACTAACACTACTTTAAAATTAAATCTTAAAATAAATTAAAATGTGGTATTATGTTTAGTGCAAATGTCTTTCTTAAATAATCAATATTTTAAATTAAACAACTAAATGCCTTTCATTGTTGGCTTGTCCGTATTGTTTAGATATAAATTTTTTTCGTGTTGTCTCTTTAGCACAACAAACATAATAATAAATATTTGCACCACTTGCTGTACCAAAAATAAAAAATAAAAATTTGCGTCAATTGCTATTGCATTATGAGTACGGCATTTAACATTCATAAAGAGTAACTTCAGTTGAATTTTAAAATTTGAATTTAATGATTAAGAGACCTCTTTAATATTAAAAATTTGAACTCGGGACAATTTCAATACTTTTAAGTAAAAATTAGTTTCATACTTAAAAAATTAAAAAAAAAACTTAACAATAACAACCGAATACGACATTTAACTAATAATAAACTAGATTATGACCTGTGTAATATACAAGTTTGTAAAATAAGTAATGTATTATTAGATTATTAATATAAAATTATTAATATATACATATAATTTAATATTTTTAGTTTATATTTATTTAATTTTATTTATTATTAATATTAATGTTATCACCTACCAACTACGTGCGAATCTTTATGGTTGGCTTTTAAAATTTGGGAGTACGGGGTGAAAGAAAATTCATTGATAAGAATTAAACAAAGTGAGATAAAGTTGTAAATCGAAGTTACAAAAAAGTACTATATATATATATATATAGATATAATAGTAAGTGTGCAGTTTTGTATTTAAAAAAAAATTAAAATTACCAATTATGGGAGAGAAACTTAAAATTGTTATGCTTGAACGTCGTAGCAATTCCACGGAATTGTTAGCTTTATCTACTATACCTATAACCGGTAAAACAAAGTTAAATATGGTTAGCAATCGAATTTTCAACAATTTAGAAGTAATTATTCAAGTTTAGTTGAACTGTGTGATAAATAGATAAGAGTGATAAATCTAAATCATGTATGTTTGATAAGTGCAATTGTTCTGTCCTGACTTCGAGACTTAGGTCAGAGGACCAGCAAAGGCTTGTCGAAGGCCTATGAGAAAGGCGACAACGTGGACTACTTGGGACTTAGGCTGGCAAGGCAAAATGCTTGGTCAAACTACTAAGATAGTTAGGTGTAGTGTCTAAGTAAAAGGTGAAACATCATGAATGGTTAGATACGGCTTGTGTTACTTGATTTTCTTTTTAAATGCTATATGATTTTTTTCTATTTTACTGCAAATTACATTTTGATTTTTATAGCAATCCATTCTTAGTTAATATTGGGAACCATATAACAATTTAGGTGAATAGAATTACCACTATGAAAATGATAACTTGAGTATTAGATAGTTGGAATGTATTCTGAAAAGACAAAAGTTGAGTAAGACATCATTTAAGTAGACTTCACACATAGGTTCTGTTCCATACGTCTGATTTCGAGACCTAAATTTGAGTAAGACACCTGGTGCCTACCATGGAATAAGGTAAAACTTTCCTGCCCCACAACTTGCAAAAAACAACCAACCCAGCCAACCATGGTAACAACTAGGAGCAACGTCAACAACAAGACAACAAACCTCGAAAACCCCCAGCCTACCAACAATAACAAACCAACCATCAAAACCCTTCTTCAAGTCATTCGAGATATCCAAGATCAAAATTAGTGTATTGATAGCTGAATGAAATAGATGGCAAACAGAGAGACCCATTGTGTTGAACCAAAAAATGAAGCTGAAAGTAACTGACAAAACATGGAAGAGCCTGTACAAAATGCATTGGCCATAAATGCCTTTCATCAGGCCGACCACCCACCACCAGCAACTGACCACCCATTTTTTGAGTTTGTCATGACGGTTCCACTCCATGCAGGTTTTCGATTTCCAACAACGGAGCTATATGACAAAATGACCGATCCCTAAGAACACCTGACCATTTTTAACTCGATGATGCTATTGAATGGAGGAACAGATCCAATAAACTATAGAGCTTTTTTCGACCAACCTGAAGAAATCGGCCTTCTTGTGGTTCTCAACTCTAGAACCAAGATCAATAAATGATTTCGCATAGTTATTTAACCAATTTTTGACCTTTTTTGTGACCAGCCAAATACATCAAAAGACCTTGTGTGAACACCCAATTTTGTCTGGATCATTAAAACTTTTTAATTCATAATAAAACAAAACAAAAAGAGAGATAGAAAAAACAAAAAATTCTAAAACTTGAAAAAATGAATGAAAATCTAAAAAAGAAAAAGAAAAAAAAGGAAAAAAGGAAAAAAAAGAAATTTGAAAAACTAAGGTGTTTAGATTCATTGTATCACTAAGTCTCACATTGGAAAAGTCATGTTCCTTCTCCCTCCCCTCCTCCTATATAAAGGGGTGATTCTCAAATGTTTTGTCATAAAAAAAAATTACACACTTAGACTTAATATTAAGTATAAGAGCTCGAGGACTTTAGTAAATTTTTTCTTGCAAGTGAATTGCTTTTTAAGGTTTCATTTGAAGAGAACGTGTGGGGCCCTATGCACAAACTTCTTTGAGCATAGCATTTTTATACGCCTTGGATGTAAGTTTACTTTTTTTTTCTCGTATTATTCTTTTTTTTAATATACACGTTATTCATTTTAGCTTATCCATTTATTAGTTAGTTTGTTTATTTATTTATTTATTTATTATTATTATTGTTTTGTAAACTTTTTTTTATTTTAAAATTAAATCAAGAATAAATCGAGATTAGTTGAGTTGTGACAGTTTGTTAATCTTGTAACTTTTAGATTCATTTAAGTTGTGATAGTTTGATGATTCGAACTTTTTTCTAAACATATAAAAAAAATAAATGAGTTTTCAAAACAAAAATCTTTTCAAAATTAAAAACAACCAACTCACAATCGTTTTTCTAAAGAATGACGTGATTTTGAATTCTTCATTGCATCCGAGGATATGTAGGAGCATAATCTCCATTATGTCAAGCCAAAATTATTTTTTCATAATTTATTTGTCTATTTAGTTTATCTTTTAACAAAAAGGATAAAACCAATATTTTCAAAAGTTACAAAAATTTGCACAATTAATTTAAGGAAATCGTCTCAAGATGATGTGTTAGGGGTGTTGTGAGATTAAGTTTCCACCATTCCCTATATATAATCGACTCTCGAATCCAATCTGGTTTCAAAGAGTATTTTTTAAGAAAGGTTGTCTAATTTTTTCTATTTCAAATAAAATTTATGGCGACTCCATTTCACTCTAATAATTTATTTTTGCCGCTCCCGATGCGATCACGGTTGCAACAGATGGCGACTCCACTAGGGACATTTGAGAGTCAAGCCTTTGTAAGTTAGTTGTGCAAATTTTGTAACATTTATATGTTTGTTTTACTCTTTTTGTTTTTCTATTTTTGTTTAAATTATTTATTGATTATTTTAACTGTAATTTTATTTGCTATGCAAACTTTAAGATAGAGAATTTCTTTTGGAATTTTGTTCTGCGTTTGTTTTGTTTTGCAGGATGTGGGTAGTCTTTAGGAATATGAAGGTTTGTATGCTCCTTACACACACTACACTTATACGTTTCTCACACACATTCGAGTAGGGCCCTATACTCGAGTCTGAGTGAAGTCAAAGTTAGGTAGATGTTACGTAGTGGTAACCATTTTGGATATACATTATGTTTGGTTATCATGAAAACCTATCTAGAATGTGCCTTTTCACGAATGTCCCACACCTAGTGGTTTACCCACTATTTGTTGTCAACATTCTGAAATGGGACCTAGCTCTAGATGCCTTTAGAATAGTAGAGTCACCCAATGAAAGCTCTCACAAATCCAAAAGACCCATAGATCCCTATTATAGAAATCCTCAAATTTAATGCAATCCCTTAATGGCACAAAGAGAGCATATTTTTTTGTATCTTTAAATTTATTCATGTCATAATATCTACTCATACATATACATCATAAGTAGTGTGGTCCATTAATCATACCCATCCAAAAAAAAGTTTTTGGCTAAAAAAAATTTCTTTACTAAAAAAAAAGGCAAGTCACTATTAAAGGACCAACTATTTTATCCATCATTGCATTCATCCTATATATTGAAATAAAAAAGTAACAAATTTTCATCATGCATTCTTGTATATGTTTACTTATGTATATATATATATATATATATATATATATATATATATATATATATATATATATATATATATATATATATATATATATATTCCATTAATATTAATACTTTTTAAAAAAACATTTGACCAATTGCTCGTCCTCGGAAAATGCAGGTCGCACAAACCTGGACCTACGAGACTAGGTTGCAAACTAGGTTACAAAAGATGTCAAACTCGGAAAGAAATTTGGGTCGAGAGATGGATCAAATGAGTGGAAGAATCGATGCGATGGCAAAAAGACAATCAAGGGTTGAGAATTTACTGAGACAATTAATTGAGACCCTTAGAACAACAAATGGAACCCCTGCCGGCACTAGAATAGATGCAAATGAAAGGGATGATTCCATGAACAGAAATCCTGAAAGGGAGAATAACAATGCAGAAGCCACTCATGAACAGTCAGTGAAGATATTCCTTAACAACAACTCAGAAAAATAAAAATTAAGAAATGAATTGATTGGAAAGATGTAAGAGCACATTAAGGCATTGAAGGCCCTAATCTATATTGCTCGATGGGAATCGATGAATTGTGCACGAAGGCTGAAGTTAATATCCCTAAGGATTTCAAAATTCCATATTTCTTAAAATACGACGGAAGCACAAATCCAAAGTTTCATCTAAAGACTTACATAACTAAAATGGTCATTTGGTCACGGGATAAAAAATTCTTAATCAATTTCTTTCATGAAAGCCTGACCGGACCGACTTTAAAATGGTACATATAACTTGACCATTCAAAGGTTTCTTACTGGAATGATTTGACAAATTTATTCTTGGGATAATATTGATTTAACATCGATACTGCACCTACCCGAGAACAGCTAGGGGCAATGCAAAAGAAGCATAATGAGATTTTCAAGCAATACACTCAAAGATAGGGAATGTTGGCAGCCCTGGTTCAACCATCATTGACTTCGTCAGAAATGAGCTTGTGCTTTATAGGGACCTTAGGAGCACCTTTTATTGAGCTGATGGCAGGGGCTATCTATGGAAATTTTTCTAATCTAATTTTGGCTAGAGAAATGATTGAGAAGCTTGCAAGATCAGGCAAGTTACCTGCTAGAAATATAGAGAGCATTTTTCCTGAGACAATGGCACTGTGATGAGTGTTAAATACACTCATCTTTTGAATTTATTTATTATGATTTTTAATTGAGTTTTATTGAGTTTTTGTTTATTTTTAAATAATTATCTTTTCACCTAGTCATATTTAAATTTTCAAGATAAATCATCAGATTTTGTACAAAAATAAGAAATTCCTGAAGATAAATATGTGAAAGATTCTTATCTTATTCTTATATGCTAATTAGAGTTCTAATTAGATACAAAATCTTATATTGGAGATTAGATAAGGATTCTCAAAGAGATTTGATTTAGAGCAAAATTTAGATTTTTGTACTATCCTGACCATTTCTCATTAATTGAGTTATATCTTGAGCTATAGAGATCAAATCGATGCGTCGTTTATGGCATTGAAAAGATAACAGAAAATCCTAAAACTTATCTGTTGAGATTGAGGGCAAAATCAGTCATCTAAAGGGTATGAAAAATCATGCAAGTCATATATGAAAAACTGTCAGCTTTTCTATAAAAGGGGAAAAAAGGAGTTTAGCAAAGAAACTCTTTTTGGTTCACAATAATGCAAAAAATCCCTAATCTTGATAGAGCACTTTTGTGGCAGCAGGCTTTGGAGGACAACTTTGAAGAGATGATTCAATTCTTGATGACATGAAGATCATAATCACTGTAAAATGGGTTTTGATTTATCTTTCCCTTTAATTTTCTTCATTCTTTGGGTTTTCTTTCCATGAATTTGTATTTTGATATAAGTTTTGTTTGTATTAAACATGAGTAACTAAACTCATAACTAGGGTTATGGGGTATCTTATTTTTCTAATTATTTAGGTTTAGTTTCTAATTTGATTAAGGTAATTTCTTTTAGGGTCTATCATATTGTTTGCATTCTTATCATAACTTAATCACTTTTGGCATGTGTTAATTCATTGTTTGACCGGTGACCATCCACATTCAATGAGTGGATCTATATGGTAAGCCTAGGATTAGATTGGTGAAATACTAAATATCAATTTTTTCTACTAATAGAATTGACAGGTATGTTAGTTCATCTCTTGAATTGAGACTTAATGCATTCCTAATTAATTTAACTAAATGACCAAATAGGTGATTTAATTTAGGAATAGAATATTGTTTCATCCATGACCATTAGGATTCAATAGCAAGTAAGAGAATATTGGTAAAAGAATTACCTTACATAATAAATGAAACAAAATCTGAATAATTTGATTCAAGTGAACCTTGCACCCTAATTTCTCTTTCATTGATTATCTAATCTTCCTTTGATTGTTTTTTATTTTTCTTTATTTGTTTTCTGATTTTATCTTAAATTTCTTCATACACTTTTGATTGTCTGGATAACAAAGAGTTTTACGAATCTATTAATTATCACTTATTCCTTGTGGGATCAATAACTGGAACTCAAGTCCTATATTACTTGGCGATAGAGTGCACTTACTCTTAGTGTATTTTACGCGTATCACACCGACAAGGGAGAAAGAGCCAGAAGTCAGTGCTTACCAAACCTCATACCAAGTCATTAACACTCCCTCGCCACGTTCATATGTCTCAACTCATCTTGTCTATACCAATTGCCCTCCAACAACTCGAAACCTCTGAATAATTGGCAATTTGAGGTGTTAATTGATGTGATTGTCATCTTAGACTTTTGTGATGTTAAACTTATGTTAACTTTTATGAAGTATTAATGTAATGAATTTGCATGGATCTTAGCATATATTGTTATCTTTCTTGTCATTTATTTTTCTCATGTTCATTCAAGGTGCTTTCCTTGTATTTGGACCTCATTGGACTCCAATTCTTGACAATTCTTGCTTTGATAGATGTCACTAGTTATAAAGTCCACGTGTGTAGGTGTCCTTTGCTCAAAAAACAAAAAAAAAAAGAATTGGTGTGCATTCAAAAAGGGAGCAAATAAGTAATCACTTGGTGTGCATTATCTTTTTTGTCTCTAAATTAAAATTTTTGAGAATAAGCAATCAATATTTGGAATGAAGATTGGCCATCTTTCTCTCTCCTTCACAAGAATTCATCTTTTCATTATATCTCGTTGTCCCTTTTTGGGCTTGAAAGTTTTCTTCAATAAACCCTAGACAAGGATCACCCCTACACTAAGGGATAACACAAAACAAAGGTTGATTGTTGTGATGACTATTTTGAAGCATAATGAAAAAAGAGAAAATGAAGAAAAGGTGAAAGGGGCAGTAAAAAAAAAAAAAAAAATAGAAAAAGAGAAATGAAAGAAAGAAGAAAGAAAATGAAATGAAATTGGTCATGACAAAGGCAAATGATTGAAGAGAAAAGAAAAGAGGAAGAAATAGAGAACAATAAGAGAAAAGTATGCTTGAAAGTGCAAAAGTAGTTAACAAAGTTTAATTTGAAACAAGAATCATTGATCTCATTCAACCCTTAAACAGTTATTTTGTTTGAGCCTTATTAATGCGAATTGTGTTGTTACAAACTTAAGTGCAAATTGTCTCAAGTAATAAATTCTCAGGAGTCCGAGATCGATCCACAAAGAATTGATGAAGAAAAATTCATTGAGGTAGGGAAAAGATTTGTCATAACAATAAAGATAATAAAACTTGTTCACAATTAAAAAAAATTACTTGAGCTAGGAGATCCACTATTGGTATAAAAATTAAAGTCAAGATTATTTCTTTTTATAACTCAATTAAAATTTACGCATAACGGAGGTTCCATTCAAAAAATACAACATTCAAAGTTTGTTTAAAGTTATATATGTAGTTATATTATGGTTCCTTTAATTATCCACTAACGCCAACATTTGTAAATAGGTTCAAGTATTCATTGTGTCAATACCTTATTTACAACAAATTAAGATCTCCACTTTACAAGTTGGGTTTCTAATGCCAACACTTATAAATGGGTTCAAGTATTCATTGTACCAATATCTTGTGTACAAAAAAATCAAGATCTCCACTTTGCAAAGATGGTTTCTAAATTGATTAGAAATAAAATATAATATATATAATGACCAATTGATAATATAACATTCAAACACAAGAAATAGATTAATCTAACCATATTTCATTACCAAAAGCTTCATCTTTTCACCTAAGAAAAATGAGAATTAGTTACTCATAAATAAGAAGAAAGAAAAAGAGAAGAAGATGAAGATGAACATAATTTCTATTTAGAATAAAAGAAAACTATAACAAGAAAAAAAATAATACAGGAACAAGATCTTGATCTCTAAACCAAGATGATTCTAATAAGCAATCAATAGTATTTTTTATAGAGCATGAAGGGCACAAAATAATAAGGGAATTGTTTAATGAGTGGGTGGATGAATGAAAAATAATAATAAAGTTGTTTAATTAGTGGGTGGATGAATAAAAAATTATTGTCATGCTTGTCTCCCCACTCAACTAATTTAGCTGTCTTCACATTACTATAACTATATTATAACGTCACCTATTGCGTAAGTGATCTCATGAAAGTTGAAGAGTTTTCTCTCAGTTTTCCAATGCCACCAATTTCAGCCCAATCCAACTCATACAACCCAAGATATGGACCAATCTTTGTACAGTGTTTGGGTTCCAGCAACAATACCTCTGTTCTGAATTTTAGGCCCAATATGACCTATTAGACATCTGAGTTAGCTCTTGTGCTCTTCATAAAAGTTATAAATTTGGTCTTAGCTTTCATTTGGGTTTGGTTTGGTATCAATTGAACCCTTATAACTCAAGAAAAGGGCTGATGAGTGCGAAGAGGTCAAGTTGTTAGGATTAGAATTCTGAATCTTACTTTCACTTCAATTTAAATTATCCAAGCGTGTGATTCATCTCTTGAGGTCTTCATGAAACTTGTAGATAATTGTCTTATATTTCCTACAAGACCAGAATCATATCAATCAAATATTTGTAACTCAGATTATAGCTAATTTATTGAACGCTGTCAAATAGACAAATTAAGGTCAATTCATGCAATAATTCCTTTAATGATCCAATTAGGCCCAATAATTAAGCCTACTTGAATCTTAAAAAGTCTACTGAGAGGATTATTAAATGAATAAAATATATTACTATCACTTATATATTTCATTTTATAATCACTAACCTTGGCCACAATACAATCCTTAAAAAATCCATTCTGACTAATGAATGATTGCTTTTGTTTTTATAAGTTTTAATTTTGAGGCAAAAAGTTATGGTCATCCAAGTATCTAACTTATTGTTCCTTTAAAAAAAAAGAAAAAAAAGAGACTTATACTAGAACAAGTTTCTACCTTATTCGATTCGACTTTAAACTGAAGCAACTTTTCTTTTCCTTGGTTTAATTTGATCTAAACTAGGACAATTTTTTCCCTAGTTCAATTTGACCTAGACTAAAGCAAATTTTTTTGTTCAATTTGGCTTTACACTAGGACAAATTTCTATCCTGATCGATTCGACTCTAAACTGGGACAATTTTTCTTTTCCCTGGTTCAATTTGATTTACACTAGGGCAAATCTTTTGATCACCAAGGCAAGTTTCAGCCCTATTCAATTCAGCCCTAGATCAGAGCAAATTTCTCTGTGGTTCAATTTAGCTTGATATAGATGCTTAACAAAAGAAAATCATTGGCCATAATGTCTAATAGGAAATTAAAGATATTTTTCATGAAGATCAAATCAATCCATATTAGGGTAACACTACTTTAAATCTTATACTTTTGTTTGTGTTTTTTTTTTCATATATTCATCCTTTGTAAATACCCTTTTGTTCAGTCAAACTTCTAAGACCAATTTGAAAGTTGTTCACTTAGTAAATCTCTTTTTTGTTACACTTTTGAATCTATGTATGTTTGTTATGTAATGCTTCAGGTAAGGTGAATAAGAGTACAACACTATAATTTAACCATCTAATGGTAATCTCTTAGTGAACAATTCAGACTAAAAAGAACTTAGAAGTTTTAGTTTAAGGGAAAAAAGATATCCCAAAGGATAATCCAAAAACAATATGTACCCGAGCAAAAGAGATGGAAGTGAGTATTTTGAAGAAAGCGTGTCACAGAATTCATCCAAATTAAAAGTCAAAAAACGAGCATGAAAGCGGGTTTAGTTGCATAAGCTTTTTCGAGGAAACGCATGGTTCAAGGAAATCTTAATTTTACTAAGAGACTTTTCAAAGATACATTTTTGTCTTTAAAAAAAAATCCAAGTCCTTGACTTGATGACTTAAAAAAAATAAAAAAAATTCCAAGCCCATAGGCCTAATGAGGTGTCAAAAAAAAAAAAAACTCAAGCCCTTAACTTGATGACCTGCTTTTACAAAATTTAGGTTCATGGTCCCATGATTTTTCCTAAAAGGAAAAAAAAAACATAAGAAGGTTTCATGTCATTTAACTTTTGGTTACATTGTCATATTACTTAAAAGAAAAAAAAGAAAAAAAGAAAAAATATTTTTGAGCCAAGATGCCTATTGCTTTTTAAAATTCTTGTCTTTTAAATTCTGAGTCAAGTTCACTGTCTTTTAAATGTCGAGTTAAGCCCACTGTCTTTTAAATTTTGAGCTAAGCCCACTGTCATTTAAATTTTGGGCCAAGCCCATTGTCATTTAAATTTCGGGTCAAACCCATTGTCTTTTAAATTTTGGGTCAAGCCTACTATATTTTAAATTTTGGGCTAAGCCCATTATCATTTTAATTTCAGACGAAGCCTACTATCTTTTAAATTTCAGGCCAAACACACTGTCTTTTAAATTTTAGGTCAGGCCCATTATCATTTTAATTTCAGACCAAGCTCACTATCTTTTAAATTTCAGGACAAACTCACTGTCTTTTAAATTCCAGGTCAAGTGCACTGTCTTTTAAATTTCGAGCCAAGCCCACTGTCATTTAAATTCTAGGTCAAGTCCACTGTCTTTTAAATTCTAGGTCAAACCCATTATTTTTTTAACATTTCAAGTCGCGAGGTCACCCAATGTCATTTAAGTTCTCATTTTTAATAAACTTATTTCAATCAATAAACGTTAATTGAGCTGCGACAACTTGTTAGCAAGGCAGTGATGTCTTTGGCTTTACGCTGAGCTTTACCCTGGTAGGATTAATGATGCTACACCAACTCGTAAATCCACATTTGAGCTCACTGGTTTTCTATTAGCGTCTTTGCCTTGTCCATTCACATCATCCGAAATTGTTGGACAAAATTTAAGTTCACGTCTTTACTCATTTCTTACGATGATAATATGAAAAACTACGATTATTCCTAGTATCTAGAAAGAAACAAGTAAAGAAGGGCAATTGTAAATACTCAATTTTGTTCGGGTCATTAAAACCTTTTAATTCAGAATAAAACAAACAAAAAAAGAGAGATAAAAAATGAAAAATTCTAAAGCTTGAAAAAATGAATGAAAATCTAAAAAAAAAAAAAAAGGAAAAAAGGAAAAAGAAGAAATTTGAAAAACTAAAGTGTCTAGATTCATTGTATCACTAAGTCCCACATTGGAGAAGTCATGCTCCTTCTCCCTCCCCTCCTCCTATATAAAGGGGTGATTCTCAATTATTTTATCATAAAAAAAAATTACACACTTGAGCTTAATAATAAGTATAAAAGCTCAAGGACTTTAGTAAATTTTTTCTTAGAAATGGGTTGCTTTTCAAGGTTTGATTTGAAGAGAACGTGTGGAGTCCTGTACACCAACTTCTTTGAACATAGCATTTTTATACGTCTTGGAGGTAAGCTTACTTATTATTTTTTTCTCGTATTATTCTTTTTTTATTATATACACGTTATTCATTTTAGCTTATCAATTTGTTAATTTGGTTTATTTATTTATTTATTATTATTATTATTTTGTAAACTTTTTTTATTTTAAAATTAAATCAACAATAAATTAGAATTAGCTGAGTTGTGATAGTTTGTTAATCTTGTAACTTTTAGAATCATTTAAGTTGTGACAGTTTGATGATTTGAACCTTTTTCTAAACATTAAAAAAAATTAAATGAGTTTTCAAAACAAAAATCTTTTCAAAATTAAAAACAACCAACCCACAATTATTTTTTTAAAGAATGACGTGACTTTGAATTTTTCATTGCATCTGATGATACGTAGGAGCATAATCTCTATTCTGTCAAGCCAAAATTAATTTTTCATAACTTATTTGTATATTTAGTTTATTTTTTAACAAAAAAGGTAAAACAAATATTTTCAAAAGCAACAAAAATTTACACAATTGATTTAAGGTAACCGTCTTAAGATGGATTTGTTAGGGGTACTGTGGGATTAAGTTTCCACTCTTCCCTATACATAATCGACTACCGAATCTAATATGGTTTCAAAGACTATTTTCTAAGAAAAATTTTCTAATTTTTCCTATTTCAAATAAAATTGGTGGCGACTCTATTTCACTCTAATAATTTATTTTTCACCGCTCCCGACACGATCACAGTCGCGACACCTAGGCCAACTTGATTAATCTGTAATAGAGAGCAAACAAATATTTGAAGGAATTCATGAGACAGTTCAATGACGAGAGACAATTCAGATCTGAGACCTCAACCTTGTTGTGTCATTACATGCCATCATGGCTGGGCTGAGGCTGAGTCCCTTCACTAACTCACTTGCCAAATAGCCACTTAGGGATCTCGACTAGCTGAGAACAAGGTCAACCGAATACATAAACATTAAGGAAGTCGCATCATTAAGGCAACGTATGAACTATGCAACACAAAAATTAGAGCTTTATGAACCCCGAGGTCAAGCAGGAAGGGACAGTATATATCCCTATTTGATCCCCTAGCCAAGGTTTGATGCCTATACACCACATTTGAACACTCAGAGAGGGTAGATCTTCAAAGAGGTATTCAAATTCAAGATCATCAAAATTCCTCAAAATGGAGGACAACAAAAGGTTAGGCCAGACATAGACGCTAGCAAAAAGTGTGATTACCACAAGACATATAGTCACAGAGGGAAAAGTGCATAATACTTAAGGATTAGATTGAACGGCTAATCAGGCAAGATCATCTCGAAAAATATGTCTACAAAAGAAGGAACATGAGCAAAAAGCCTTAAGGAAAGGAGTGTGGACGAAAAAAAAGTCCAAACCCAAATCTTAAGGGAATGGATGTTTCTTGAACAACCTAGAGAGGGTAAGTAAGCAACTATATGTTCTCCCCATAATATAGAATGCATCCACCCTTTGGAAGTACTACAGTTAAGCTTTGTCGCTTTGTTTCTTCATTGTATTTTGATTTCGCTTTAGTTTTTTGTTGTATTTTGAAATTTTAATTGTATCAACATGAGGATGGTGTACTCTTTTTCTTTCATCATAATTTATCCATTTGGGTTTTGCCTTGTAAGGTTTTAATGAGGCACGTCCAAATGTCCTAATAAAGTACCAATAAATTGTCAATTATTCATATGTTACATTTGTCAAAGACCTCGAATTACAGGAAAAAGACCTCGGATTGGAGGTAGAAGACCTTGGATTAGAGGCAAAAGACTGCGAATTAGAGGTAAAAGACCTCAAATTAGAGGGGGAAAAACCTTGGATCAGATGAAAATACCTTGAATTAGAGGCAGAAGACTTCAAATTAGAGGTAAAGACCTCATATTAAAGGGAAAATACCTTGGATTAGAGTTTGAAGACCTTTGATTAGAGGGGAATAACCTCGAATTGTAGGAAAATATAACCTTGGATTAAAGAAGGAATAACCTCAGATTAGAGGGGAACATCCTACGTCCTAGGAAACACAGGTATAAGAGGCCTTGGTTTTTGAGGGGGGAAATACAGGCACAAAGACCTCTGTTTCTAACAGAAATTGCCTAAGTCCTGAGAAGTGCAGGTGTGAAGAACTTGGAAAAATTTGAGATTAAAACAAGCCTTAGAAAAAGTCCAGGAAACTAGAACTCGATATGATAGCAAGCCTTGAAAAACTCGATATTTCCTTGTCATGATAAAGTTGATATTTTTGAGTTGTACTCTAAAATATCTTGAAACTAAAAACCAAGTATTAACAAAAAGGCAAATAAAAACTTGAATTGCTGAGATCAAAATCGGATCACTTCACCACCTAACTCAAGAGGTTACCCAGTGACGAAGTTGAAAAATTACGATGAATTCAGAAAAGCTATACACTTTTCTGAATATACGCTTTTCTGAATAATAAACAAACTACTGAAATGGAGAACGCTTTTCTGAATGATAAACAAACTACTAAAATGGAGAATGTCTCATATGTTTTTTATATTAGCAATGTACTATATGCTTTAATTTGTACATGTCTTGATGTTGTCTTTATTGTTAGTGTATTTGAGATATACTTTAGCAAATTTGGTAAGGCTAATTGGCAAGCTGCAAAATGAGATCCTTTTGATGTTTTGGATTAGTGAGAGTTTGTTTTGTGATTTTATAGTGACCTCATATTTGATTTTTTTGCCTCAAAACCTTGAATACTTATGTTGATATTATTGTTGTTGTCATACAATATTATTATTGTTATTATTCTATGCAGTATTATTTATGTTATGACATATTATTGAAGCATTTTGGACTCAGTCTTGTTTGGTTATTGTGGTAAGATAATATTGTTAAATCTTATAAAGCACCTTAGGTGGATGCTTAAGCCATTTTATTAGGAATTGCACTTTGATTACATACTGACATGCAATTTTGTTGTGTTTTTCAATTACCCATATACCATATTTGGTTAGGTCACCAGGATATGATTATCTTGCATATATGATATCAGTGTTCTTTTAAACATGATTTTCTATATTGCTAAGGTGCTTGTAGACCCATTTTAGACTAGTGGTTGAGAGTGTTAGACTGCTAGCTCAATTTTTTTTTTGTGTGTGTAAATCCTCAGTATCCGGAAGCCACATTGGGCCTCAACTAACTCGAAGTCAAGCTAGGTCGAACTACAGAGGTGTAAAGCTCTCCTAACACTGATTTTTTCCATTCATAAGATTCGAACTCGAGACCTTGCTTAAATGGAACAAATGTCGAACCACTTGAACTAACCAAGCGGTTGTAGTATAAACTGCTAGCTCGATTTTGACATCTTATTGTGGCAATATATTGTTTAATTAATTTAGAGAAATTTTTTTAAATAATTAAAATAATATGACTTATGTCATCCAAGTGAGAGAATGTTAGAATATTTTGTTATGGACTAGCATAAGTCACATTATATTTTATAAAATTCATATTAATAGGATGTTAAAATAATTAGAACATATTGTTATAACCCAAATAGATATCAGTATTGTTATAATTAAGCACTGCCCAGAAGCAAGTTTTGTTATTGGGTTTTGTGTGTAGGCTTATCATGATGAGTATGTTTAGTTCATTTTTGTGTGATTATATACACAACGAAAAGGCTCATATTCTTAATTACTCCAATGTATACAATTACTCCATTGAGCATGAACAATTACTGTGGGATAAGAATAACTCTTTTCTTTCCCAGTGTTTGTGTTTGCTTCAATCATGGTTGCCTTATCTTCATCTTTTTAAAGTAATCTTACGACTCAATTTACATTATTTATACATGTTGTAATTTAATTTTAAATTGATTTAAGAAATTTTAAAATTATTATATTTTAATTTTAAACTAAAATTCTAGCACCACACCGTCAAGATGCGGTAGGATTCTCTCGTCAGAAAAAAAAAATGTAATGCGATTCTTTTTTATGATATTTAAGAGTGTCTCTATGTTGAGGAGTGTAGCTGAGTCTAGGGCCCTTGACCCTCTGAGTGAAAAAGAAAAAGAAAAATTATTCGAATTAGAGATTGTGGTGATCGAATTCAACCAATTTGTGTATTTTTTTTAGTGTACCAAGCAATTTGAGTTTAATCATAACTGAAATCGAATTTGTTATCCAATAAATATTTGTCTAAAACATTTGAAACGATCATATATGTAATAGTTTCTGGTAATAATGAGAATGGATATCTGAGAAATTATTAAAAAAACCTGAAGATGGTTCTTAAACATACTATATTTTTCTCGTAAAAAATTAAATATTATATTTTTACCCCCACAAAAAGCGTAGGGGTAATCTAGTTTTAACTCAGTAATTGATAGGCCTTTTTAATAATAGAAATTGAGCCCACGAAATAAGTATTGTAAAAAAAAACCTCAATATTTAAACAAAAATTAATCTTATATTTAAAAAGAGTATAAAAAACTAAAAAATAAAATTACTAAAAGTTCTATATATGAATGAATGTTTGTCTGACACTGTTGCTGTAAATATTTTGTAAACAATTTGAGATTTTTTTTAACATGTGCCAGTATAAGTTAAGAAATAAAAAATAAAAAATATTAAATTAACAATAAAAGCATACATAATCAAATTTAAAAAATTTTCAATAATTTACTTTAAATAATTAATATAATAATAATAAGTATTTGTTTTCTCTTCTAATATGTGCTCAATAAGTAACGTTAAACCAATAATTTATGAAAGAGATGAACACTTGCCGACCAAGTTGGAACTTGGACCACCTTCATCTTCATGGGAACTTGTTCTTAGCCACCTCGATGGCAGTAAACACAGTAAGTAGTCTTGGACTAATCTTCAGGCTACAAAAATATGCTGCCATTGTCGAAAAATTGACATAAAATATGGGAGTTGCTTAGCGATGCCTTTCGGACCGAATCCAAGGATGTACCATATAAGCCCATTCATAGATTACACAAATAGAAGGAATAAAGATTAAAAATTATTTTTACTGTTTGATGGTACTAGCATTTGAAGAAGAAAATATATACTCCATAGATTATTGGATGGAGAGTATAATTAATGATATACAACTTAAGATTATGAGAGAATTTGGAATAGGTCATTGATAATATCTGATTTTTAATTATATAGTAACATTTAATATGCTACAAAATTCAATCTAAACGGTATTTAAGTTTAAATTAAGATTTGTTTGAGATGTCATATTAAGACCGATAAGATAAAGTAATACAATATATTATAATTTTATCAATTATTTAGTGTAAATATTATATTATTTAAGTTTATTCATTAAATACCTCTTATACATTAAAAATTTATGTTTGGTGTACATGATAGTATAGTATAATATAAGATAATAGGATAGTATAAGGTATGATAATATAATTAATAGGATAAGACATAATTCTATCTTTTGTTTGATAACAAAAGGATAAATTAGTGATTGTGTAATATTTTTTGTAAGACCAAAATATCCTTTAGCATAAAAGTTAAAATAATTAAAAAACAATAATAAAAAAGCTTTATGGTGGTGGTAGTAGTAGTGGTAGTGGTAGTGGTGGTGGTGATGATGGTAGTGGTGGCGGTGGTGGTGGTGGTGGCGGCGGCGGTGGTGGTGGGGGTGGCGGCGGTGGTGATGGTGGTGGCGACGGTGGTGGAGGTGGTGATAGTGGTGATGGTGGTGGTGGAGGTGGTGGTGGTGATAGTGGTGGTGGCGGCGGCGGTGGCGGTGGTGGTGGTGATGGTGGCGGTGGCGGCGGCGGTGGTGGCGGCATGTGGCGGTGGCGGTGGTGGCGGTGGCGGTGGTGGTGGTGGCGGCAATAGTGGTGGTGGCGGCAGCGGTGTTGATCGATGCGGTGGTGGTGGTAGTGGTGATGGTGGCGGTGGTGGTGGCGGCGTGGTGGTGGTGGTGGCGGTGGTGGTGGTGGTGGGTGGTGGTGGCGGTGGTGGTGGTGGGCGGTGGTGGTCGATGGTGGTGGTGGCGGTGGTGGTGATGGCGGCGCGAGGAGAGGAGTGATAAAAATGAAATTGAGGATAAGATTGGAATAGAAATCCATCATGTCGTATCTTATCATGTCTTGAGAGAGGATAGAGTTATCACCTTAGAATATGATAAAATGTCTTGATATGATTTCATTATACTATCTGTTGAATGCACCAAACATTGAATAAGACCTGATAGTATTAGTTTATACTATCATGTCTTCTTTATACGATACACCAAACGTAGCCTAAAATGATAAATAACTTAATCAAGTATTGATAGTAGAATTAAGTCTGATTGAGTTTTGATATATAAATTTCTATAAATACTTTTTTATTATAATTCTAAACATCTTGATATCCTCAACCCTTACGTATTAGGCCTTATACTATTAGGTCTTATACGATTAAGTCTTATACTATCATATCTAATACTATCAGGTCTTATCATATCATTCATACCAAATGAGCTCTTAGTATCCTTATCTTCTCACAAATGTCTCTTAAGGTTTTTCATAAAAATTAAGGATATTAATTTTTTTAAAATAGTTTAATATGACTAATTTATATTTTTTAAAATTATACAATTTAACTAATTATAAATTATGTGTAAATATTAATTTAATTGAGTTAATAAAGAACGAGCATAAAATTGATAAAAGTTAATTAATACTTTTTTAATATTCTCAAATAATATATAATTTGAAACAAAATAAATTTTCTAAAAAAACAAATACAAAGGGATGAAAGGAGTATTATATTATCAACAAGTAAATTAACAATTACAACCAATATTTAATACTCTCTCCAGTCATTTTAAATGTTATTTTGGTGTAAGGAACAAGAATTAAGAAACACAAAACCTAGTTTTAATTGTAGATTTTTTTAAAACTAAACCACCCTTTTTTAATTTTAATTAATTACTCCACTTTATTATGTCCATCTAATTTTTATGAATAGTTGAGTCTTTTAAAGTATAATAATAAAGATAAAAAAATAACAATTAATATTTTATTAATATGTGAAAATGTTATTTATAATGGACCAATTTTTTTTTACCAAAACAACATTTAAAATGGAGCGAAATGAGTACAAATTATATATAATAAATTAGGTTATATCATAATATATATACTTTTTTAGAAAAAAAATTATTTAAAATGAGATTGTCTATAAATTTTGTAAATAAGGGTGTATACATCATTACTTTAATTTAATATATATCATGATCTTGATTTAATAAATAATTTAATAATAAATAAAATTTTACTTTCTATTTTTTTTAAAAAACTTGCTTTAGAATAATCTCCTCCATAATTGTTGAGTCCTTCTACAAATACAATCATTTTTTATTACAAAAGTTAGTATTATTTTATATACCAAAAAAGGTAATATTCTTTTTTCAATAAATTCATTTTATAATGTATATAATGTTATGTTAAAATGTTTTACATATATTTATATATAATTTAATGACTTTATGCTAAAAAAAAAAACGCACATATATAATGTTCATTGCTCTCTTCCCATCTAACCTGTTGTTACTTTGTTACTTTGAAGTAATAACTGTAATTTGAAATTGATGATAAGACAAATTTCACATAAATTGTTAATGTAAAATTTCGGATGAAAGTCTTTACATATTTTAATATTAAGGTGAAGGTTAGTGGATGTTGACTCATCCGGTTGATTTTCAATTCATAACAACAACGTAATCTCGTTAGTAATTTATTCTGACCTTAGATTAGATATAGACTTTCCCTTCATCATATATATACTGATAAAGTGAAATATTTATTATAAGAGGTAAGATAAATAAATTTTAATTATTAAATTTTATATAAATGATTAAAATTAGAATATAAATAAATATGTTTTTTAAGTAATTATATGATATTTAAGTAATTTTTAATTTTAACTATTTATATATAATTGTGTAATCAAAATTTACTCATTTTATATTTTTACAATAAAAATTTATCTCATTAAATATATCTTATATATATATATATATAGATCGTATCTAGTGAGATAAGTGTTTATTATAAGAAGTGAAAAATGAATATTGACCATTAAATCTTATATAAATGATTAAAATTAGAACATAAATATATGTAACCATTTTAAGTAGTCATATGATCTCTATGTAATTGTTAATCTTAACTATCTATGTATAGTTATATGATCGAAATTTATTTATCTTACCTCTTTACAATAAAAGCCCTCCTTACTATATATATATATATAAGAAAAATCTTTAACATATATCGGCAAAAGGGAATGCCCTACTCGCCCCTTCATGGGTGCATCCTTAATTTTCATCAATAGTTCAATACATATTGAATTTTGTTAAGTAGAAAATTATTGATGAAACTATTTTATCTTTTAAATATGAGAGATTTTTTTTATTTACCCTGATGAGACAATTTTTTTTCTTTGTATTTGTTTCTAATGATTGGAAGGGATGATTGTAACATCTCTAAAAATATTAAATAATAAAGCTAACAAACTAATTTTATAACATAAAAGTAAGTTGCATCTAATAATGTATATATTTTCTCTTTGATAATTCGTATAATAGAATAACTTTTGTATAGTTTTAAACAAGTGAGTTCACGTTTTATATATTATTCAGATAACTCATATTATATAAAAATATACAAAGCCATCAATTTTAAAATCATGTGATATTGACTGCAAAGTACCAGGACCAAGAAATCACGTTGCCTAGTAACAGTAAGGAAAATCTTGTTACTCTTTTATCTCAATAGAACCAAACCAGAATTGGACTTAGTTGAAGAAGGCATCTGAAATTCTAAAACAATGATTAACGGTGACAAGTGTCAGGAAAATAAGTTAGACAGGTTGATAGATGACATAAACTAATGAAATCAGCAGCACCAAGTGTCATTACGGGAAGCTTTAAAAATCATTAAGCAAAGATTACAGCAGAAACAGGTGTCTTATGTGTGATAAAAACTAACAAAAAATCTGAGGTAAGAGTACGAAATCAAAGCCAAAACATTAATTACAAGAGAAATAGCAGGAAACGTGTAACGTTCTTAGAAAAATTTGATAAAGAACATAATAACAGAGGAGGAGATTTTTTTTGGAAAACTCCTTTACATTGGCACCCTCAATCACCCTTTGCATCTATAAATACCTCTGCAGTCTCTCCATTCCATTACAACACAACCAAGCCAAGCTAAAAACACCCAACCAAGTCACGAGAACAGCCTCTGTTTTCTGCATTCTCCACCTTCAACCACAAATCAACTCTCCCTTTCGATTTACTAAACCCACAGCAGAGGTAGGGAATGACAAAAACTCCATTCTTTATCCTTTATCTCTACTTTCATATCTTCTAGTCCATAAATCCATAACCGTATACTCTACTTTTTACTGAAACAACAGTATTATATTCTTATAGTCTGCTGTCCAACTCATGGTGTTCTATCTTCTTACTAATGCAAATGCTCTATTTTAATATATCTAATTTTATATCCAGTTGACTAACCCATTATACTCTGTTTGTCTCACTGATGCAAATACTTTATTTACATATTACTGTAACAATGTTATATCTGATATTCTTTATAACCCAAATATTCGAGTGGTGTATGTACAAGAACAACAACTTCTCTTTTTCTGCTACGTGCAAATTCAACTTTCATATCACAAACTAATTTTATAAGACTTAACCTATTACTAGGTCATTTATTTCATATTCACCATCTAGTTAAAATAATGAAAGCTTTGTTATATATCATGCTATTTCAAAAGTTTCTTTTGACGTAACTCATTTTTACGTAACTCGAGATTATGCCATATATGTCAGTTTCGTTATTATACTATAAAAGTTATATTATATTAATTATCAGATATTTATCTATATTATATTTCTATTATACTAATATAATTTCTATTATTTTATTTCTATTATACTAACTTAATGATTGTTACTATATTTATATTATTCATCAAGATATTGGATTATTATAAATATCAAAGAAAAAAAACTTTTATGGAAAAGTTTTAAGAAATGTATTATCCACGAATAAAAGAATCAATGTGCAAAGAAATTATTATTGCGGCCGTGATGAGAGGATTAAGGGACGCCTTAGTCAATTAAAGATATTATTGTGATTTGTGAACACCCAATTTTGTCCAGGCGTTTTGTAAATAAAAAAAAGATAAAAAAAATAATAATCTTTCAACCCATTGGCCCATTAACTCATTAATCCATTAACCCATAAACCAATCCGTTAACCCATCACCCATTAACCCACAACCCATCGATTATCCTCATCCTTAACCTCAAAGACTTATCCTAAAACAGACTCCATCGGTTATCCTAATCCCCAAACACTTATCCTAACTATCCCAAACCAACCTATCCTAAACTAACTCAAACTCATCCTACCACAAACTTTATCCTAACATAAACTCATCCTATCTCAAACCCATCCTAAATAAACTTATCCTAAACCTCCCGTCACTTATCCTAAACAAACTCCTAATCACATTCTAACTCAAACACCTCACCTAATCCTCTCCTATAAAACACCTAACCCACACACAGAAAAGGGAGAACAAAACGCGAGCATATACAACAGAACCCATATCCAGAACTTCCTTTCGGCCTTCACATATACACCACGGCCATATTACTCTTCCATATTACGTAGCCTCCCATCCGCACAAGTAACCATAACCACCCATCCTCTCCAACCAAACTCACAACCATTAAATCCATCATCTTCACTCTCCCGCTTCACCCACACCTCCACGCACCACCATACAACATTCTTCATCAAACCACGACCCACTCATCCTCCCTTCATCACCCCTCTCCACTTCACCGTGACTAGCCTTCACACAACCACCATTAAACAACAATTACCCACCATAAAGCCATCTCCATCTCCATCAACCAAGCTCCACCACCATTTGTGACCTCCATCATTTCAACCTCCACCAAAAGCACAAGACCCCATCATTAAAGACACCAAACCGTGACCACCATCTTCCATCCCTTCTCATCACTTTACCACTTAAACCACAATAACCCACCAACCACCTAAAACACCTCTACCCCCGCCGCCCTCTTCATCGTCGTCACCGTCACCCAAAATCTCTCAAAACCCCTGCGAATGGGTCATAAAACAGAGTCCTACCCCTCCCCTCGCGTGCGAACCCGCGAGCCGTGTCGCTAGATCGGCATTATCCGTCCGCTACCGCGCCATCTCCGTGCTTCTCCGGCGCACCAGGTACGTACCTCACGACCACCCGAGCCGCACCGCACCAAGCCTGGGTCCGAACCGACTCGTCAATCTACGTGTCACCGGCGTGACCAAAACCAACCCGTCCGCACGCGCGCCTCCGTATCGCCGCTCACGCCGACCGCCGCCATCGATTGCTCCGTTCGATCCCTGTTTGGATCTCTGGACGTTTTCGCATAAAAAGGGAAAGGAGCCAAAATACCCCTCCCCTTTTTTGAAGCAGTGAGTATTGGTCTTTTTGGTTTTCATTGTAGTTTTTTTTTTTTTGGGAGTTATTTTGGGTTGTTTAAAGGAAGTGGGCTTAAGGTAAAAAAGGAATTGGGCCGAAAAATGATAAAAAAAAAAATCAATTAGAAAAAAAAGAAAAAAAAGAAAAAGAGAAGAAAAGGATAAAAAAATAAAAATATAAGAATAATTTTTATAGTAAATAATAATAATAATAGTAATAATAAAAAAATGGGTTACCCGAGTTGCGACATGACTTGCTAACCCTTATATTTTGTAAACATCCGAGTTACATGACGACTTGATGGTTTACATTATTATTATTATTATTATTATTATTATTATTATTATTATTATTATTATTATTATTATTATTTAAATTATATTTGAATTATTATTTCGTTTTTTTTAAATTTTTTAAGTTAAATCATTAATTGATAATTTTAAATAAAAGTTTTGTAACAAATTTGATAATCAATGGGTGACGTCTCTAGCGACGCGAACTTCACCTATTTAATCCTTAATTTGAATAAGCGAGTCGCATGCAACTTGTTGATTCAAATTTTTTAAAGTTTTTAATAAAATCAATCAACTCACAATTATTTTATAAAGAACTACGTGACTTTGAATTCCTCATTGCACTGAGGATACGTAGGAGCGTAATTTCTATTGTCAAGCCAAAAATTAAATTTTTATAATTTATTTATTTATTTTTTTTTTTACGAAAGGGTAAAACAAATATTTTCAAGAATTATTAAGAATTTGCATAATTAATTTAAGGTACCGTCTTAGGATGGGTGTGTTAGAAGTCTTTGTGGGATTAAGTTTCCATCCTTCCCTACACATAAGACTTAAATTCAATCTGGTTTCAAAGACTATTTTTCTTGGGTTTTCCAATTTTTCCTAATAAAAATAAAATTGGTGGCGACTCCTAATTTTTTAGTTTAAGTTGCTATTCATGCGATTTTTCGGTCGCGACAGATGGCGACTCCATTGGGGATACTTGAGAGTCAAGCCTATAAAAGTTGGTTTTGTAAAATTTTATAATCTTTATATGTTTGTTTTACCCTTTTTTTTTTTTTTTTTCAATATTTCGATGTTTTATTTTTATTTTATTGTTCATTATTTTATTATCTAAACCTTAGGGTAGAAAATTTTTGGAATTTGTTTTGTATTTGCTTTGTTTTGCAGGATGTGGGTAGTCTTTAGGATTGTAAAGGTTTGTACGCTCCCAGCACCCACTACACCTACACATAAAGCACACACATTCGAGTGGGGCCCTATACCCGGTCTGAGTGAAGTCTAAGTTAAGTAGAGGTTGCGTAGTGGTAGCCATTTTGGATGTACTTCTGTTTGGTTATCGCAAAACCTCATCTAGAGTGCGCCTTTTTCATGAATGTCCCACACCTAGTTGGTTTACCCATTTATTTCGTGGTCAACATTACGAAATAGGACTTGGCTCTAGAGACCTTTAAAATAGAAAAGCCACCCCATGGAAGTTCTCACGAACCGAGAAAGACTCTTAGATCTTTAGGATAGAATTCCCAAGTTTAAGGCAACCCCATTAGGACACAAAGGGAGCACACCTTTCATTACCCTTAGATTTATCCATATCTTGTGAGTTGTTCAGTCTTTTAATGTGACAAACCATACTTGCGTCCCTCTTAAAAATTTCTTTTCCAAAAAGAGGAGATGAGTCATTATTAAAGGGCCAACAACTCACTCACTCATTATTGCATCACAAGTCATCATCCTTCGCATCATGTTTTCTCCAAAAACCATGCATTGTCATTCTTATGTGTTAAATCCAGGTTTGTTGGGGGAAATTTGTTGAAACTAAGTGCCCAAGGATTAACAAAGTGAGTATCTTTGATTAATAATGGAACATATCATGGGATCGAGATCCAATGAGGTTGTTTTGAGAAAGACTTTGCGACTTAAGGCCAATGAAGTTAACACGAAGAAAGCTGTTGAGTCTGGTAGAATGTTGAAGAAGACACAACGCCCGACCTTCACTGCGAGATATGGGAAGATTCGAATCTGTTAGAGGTTGATGTACGGTAGAAGCTATTACCGCGCTAGCCCAATTCTACGACCCACCATTGCGTTGTTTCACGTTTCAAGATTGTCAGTTGGCCCCCACCTTGGAAGAGTTTGAGCAAATCTTGGGCTTGCCGTTGGAAAAGGAAGAGCCATACCTCTTTATAGGCCACCATGCATCCATGCCAACCATAGCAGACATCTTGAAGATTCATGTGAAGGATCTGCAAAAAGCAAAGCAAAATAGGAAAGGAACGAGAGGGATTCCCAAGGAAATATTTAGAAGAACACATGCACCACCTAGCCAAGGTTGAAGACCGGAATACCTTTATGGATGTGTTAGCCCTCACTATTTATGGCAAAGCATCCTATTCCCGAGTAATGAAGACTTGATAGATTTTGCGGCGATAGATGTGTTTCTCGCTTGAAGGAATAATCTTTGCTAATCTGTCCCGGCCCTTCTTCTGGCGATGTTTATTATACTTTGAATTTACGCCATGAAAAGAAGGGTAAGCGGATCTTATGTTGTCTACCGATGTTATTCGTATGGCTCACAAGTCACATGTTCAAGAGGGGCTACGAGGACCCATGTCCCATTACAAGTCTCAAGATGCTCCAGTTGAAGACCGAGGAACGGCCGCGAATGGGCCGAAGAATTGGCCAAACTTGAGGAAAAGAAAATTGTATGGTACCCACGGCGTAAAGAAGGGCAAACGGTGGTCTATCAGTGTGAAGGCTTTCCCAATGTTCCTCTCATGGGTACTCGGGGATGCATTAACTACAACCTGCACGCGGCATTGCGACAATTAGGCTATCCCATGATGGGGCCACCATCGAGTGGAAACCGTTCCTTTTGTCTATGACATGCAAATGGAGTGTCTTGAGACACTTAGGAGAGTGCGAGACGCTTGGAAGAAAGTTATTAGAAAAAGTAAAAAGTGGGAGTCGAAGCTGCGGAGTTAAAGAAAGTTACTGAGCGGTGGGTCAAGAAACGGGGCGCAGGAAGTTAAGTTACCCTTTAAAATCCCAAGTAACCTCTACGGTTGGTAAATCTTTGCCTCGACTTCGATAGAAGATGAAGAAATAAAAGAAAAGTTAGTGAAGCCAACAAAGAAAAAGGAAATTAGAGGCGAGTTGGAAAAGGTTCGCCAGACATGTGCAGTTTTAAGACGTGAAAATGCTGAGAAAAACGTTGCTCTCGAAAAAGCAAACAAAAGGCAAAGGACAGAGCAAGATAGTATGTCAAAAATCAGAAGATGTTTGGAAGCTGCAAATAAGGAACTAAGGCTCAGGGCGAGGAAAGAGATAAGGCTCTGATAGAAAATCAACAACTCAAGGAGCTGCTCGTAATTGCCAAAACAGCACAGAATAAGGCTCTTCAGCAAGCAGATAGTATGAGGCAACAAGTGGAGACAGTGTCGACCAGATATGAAGACATGATCAGAATTGAGAGGTTGCGCACTGTCGAGGAGATTGCAGGGTATGAAGCGGCATTGCGACAGGGACATGAGGACTTGCAGAAAATGATAGATCATGCAAGACAACAAGACGAGGACATTAATGGATGGAAAGAAGAAGTCCATTTTTGGAGAGACCAATTCTCGAAACTGGCATGCCTAGCCAACACAGCAATCGCAGACATTCCATATTACTTAAAGGTGGCGGATAAGATGGTCGATCCTCTTAAGACTCCGGCAGAGATTAACGACTTCATTGAGTATTGCAAGAATCTTGTTGGACAAATGAACCAAATGATCAGGGTGCAGTCATTTGAGAAGGAGGAATTAGACTAGACAATGATGTATTTTAAGTAGAGTGAAAATGGTGTATTCCTCTTAAATAATGTTGATGATTCTTTTCCAATTGAATAAAGTATGTCTTTTTGTTCTTCTGATCCTATGTTGCACTGAAGATCCATTACTTTTGAACGAGACGTTCTAAGTAATGGTCATGACAAACTTTTGAACGAGACGTTCTAAGAAACAGTCATGACGAGCAAAGATTAAAGATACTCACTCAAATCCTCCTGGCACAAATTAACAATGGTCCTTTAACAAATCAATAATAATCATGGTTGTTTTAACAAATTTTGCTTTGATTGTTCACAGAAAATTTAAAACCATTGCGCGACCAAGGAAAGAAGACACCAATCAAACCCGTGTTCACAACACAAGGGCTCGAACAAGGTTGCTTGCAAAGCAATGGCGGCCGAGAACGAAGGTAGGAACCTAAGTTTGGAAGTAGATGAAGTGAAAGGAAGGGTGAATGAGGTGACGAGAATCTCAAAGGAGAATTGAGGAAATGTTGTCGGCCATGAGGGAGACCTCACCTTGATGGGGCGGTTGGAGGTACGGGAGTAACCGGTGCACACTCGCACCCACCGAATACCACTTCCATGAGGACAAACCACGGAGTCGCTCTTCGAGGTACCTTATGTGGGAGGAACCTCAAACATTGCATCGATAGTGATTCCTATTGGAGAAGGATATCATTCATTAGAAGGTACTCGCAATGAGGTCCATGGTAATACGAGTTCACGTGGGAACAACCACATATGATGACAACTGGATTTCCTACTGGTACTGGACATGCAACTATTCAGAATAACAAGATGAAAGAAGAATGGATGGAAAAGATGGAAGAGCAAATTAAGGCGATCAAGGGTCCTAGCACCTACGGTCCCCTTGGGATAGAAGAATTGTGCCCTACTGCTAACATCGTCATCCCCAAGGATTTCAAAGTCCCAGAATTTGTCAAGTATGATGGGAGCACCAATCCCTTTTTCCACCTAAAAACTTATATTACCAAAATGTCCATTTGGTCAAGAGGATTGGAAGTTCCTCGTTAATTTCTTTCATGAAAGTTTGGTAGACTGCTTTGGAGTGGTGTATCCAACGGGACCTCTCAAAAATCTCCTCTTGGGATGGATTTGGCGAATTTATTTATGGGTCGATATCGGTTTAATCTGGATACTGCCCCAACTCGAGAGCGGTTGGGAACATTGCGAGAAGAAAAATGAGGAGACATTCAAACAATATGCCCGAGAGGTGGAGAACTCTTATGCCCAAGTGCAACCGCCGTTAACTTTGACCGAGATGTGCTCATACTTCTTGGGAACTTTAGGAGCTCCTTATATTGGGACAATGGCGGGCGCCGCTTATAGAGACTTTCTTGATTTAATCGCTTTGGAGAAAGAATTGAAATTTTGGTAAAAAAGGGAAAATTGCCGGTGGCAATAATGAGAGTAGTTTCAAGAAGGGGTTCCCCCCAAAGAAAAAAACCAGGAAGTGAGTTATGTGCGAGAATCTGCAGCCTTTACGACCCGATATTCGCCATCCTACCCTACATACCGACCACCCCCATACAACCCAAACACATACCCTTCCTATCGGACACGCACCTTCCCATCTACCCGGCCCATTGCTTGCTCCTCCCGTAAGTATACCCCAAACACGACCATTCCAAATCAACAATATCCCGGTACCTCACCATATGCACCAACTCGCCCAATCTATACTCGGTACCCACCTCGGCCTCGCAAAATTTCCAAAACTACCCACAAC
Organism: Ormosia semicastrata; assembly: GCA_029884595.1. Classification (NCBI taxonomy): domain Eukaryota; kingdom Viridiplantae; phylum Streptophyta; class Magnoliopsida; order Fabales; family Fabaceae; genus Ormosia; species Ormosia semicastrata. The sequence goes on from JAQQTO010000043.1 coordinate 20,254,590, forward strand.
CTCGACCAAACTTTCAAAACCAAGGCCGTTTCCGTACCCAAAACCTACCCCCTTTCCCAAAAGCTGTCCATCTCAAATGCTGAGATCTATTCCAAAGGTGTTTGATGCTCACCTCATCTCGGGAACCCTGTACGTCCCCTACAACCACCATTTCCAAGCATGGTACAACCCCAATTTAACTTGCAAGTACCATATGGATATTTCGGGGCACTCAATCGAGGATTTGTGAGTCTTTCAAGATGGCGAAGAAAGCTTATTGCTTGTGGAAAATTGGACATTCAAGAAAGGTTGGACTAGTATTGTCGAGCAATCCAATTCCTAATCATGGTGAAAGGAATGTGGTGAATGCTTTAGAGATGGAAGGACCCCCAATAAGGAATGTCATGAGCCTGCGTACGCCGATGACTCAAATATTTAAGGGGTTGAAGAAAGCAGGTTATGATATCACGGCACCAGCTTCATCAGTAAAAGAAGAGGAGAAGTACGATGAAGAATCAAAATGTGTTTACCATTGTGGGGGAACAAGACACGATATTGAGAACTGTTGGGACTTCAAGGTTCGGGTCCAGGATTTACTCACTTTGGGAATAATACAAGCTAAACAAGGGGTAGTTTCCTCTGAAGAAGTTAGTGTGGTAGAACGCTTTGTGCTGAAGGTGCCACCTCTCAACCAAGTCCGGCGCCGGGGAGAGTAGTTATTCTGATCAAGAAGCCAATGCCATTTGCTTATGATGATACCCACTCAAGTACCACTGGAATTATGAAGCTAAGGTGGAAACAAAAGGAGTTGGGGAAGAGACTTCAAAGCCCCAGAGTTCTTTGAAATACTCCAGGATGAAGGGTGTGTGACTAATATAGTTACGAGGAGTGGGCGATGTTATGGCCCAGTAGAAGTAGAGAAGAAGAAGAATGTTAAAGAATGGGGTAAGGAGGAAAATGCAAGAGAAGAGGAGAGAGGGAAAGAAGAGGAGGAAGAATTTTTGAAGATTATGAAACAGAGTGAATACGATGTGATGGAACAGCTTAAGAAGACTCCAGCAAGGATATCTCTTTTGTCACTCGTTTTGACATCTGAGTTACATCGAAAAGCGCTGCTAAGAGTATTGAATGAGGCTTATGTCAAACCCGATGTTACCCCTGAGAATGTTGTCAGCATGGTGGACCCGGTAAAGCACGTTAACATGATCACATTTATGGATGAAGAGATCACCTCTCGGTCTGAGAAAAACCCACGGGCCTTACACATAACCCTTAAATGCAAAGGGTATATAGTTGCAAAGGTTTTGATTGATGGGGGGTCTGCGCTAAATATCTTACCGAAGTTGACCCTAACCTCATTGTCGATAAGTGAGGATGAACTGACACCTCGAGAAATGGTAGTGCGAGCCTTTGATGGAAATAGGAGAGGCATTTTAGGAGAGGTGACGTTGCCTTTAGAGATTGGTCCAAGTAATTTTCGGGTATTGTTCCAAGTTATGAACATTGAGCCTGGTTACACTATGCTCCTGGGGAGACCATGGATCCATGCTGCTGGTGCTGTTCCTTCTACACTACACCAGAGTATTAAATACATCGAGAATGGGTCGGTTATTACTATACACGGAGAAGAAGAAATCATGGTGTCAAAACCGGTTTCAGTGCCGTATGTGGAAAGTGCAGAGAAAGATGAGGAGAATTTGTGGCATAGCTTTGAGGTAGTTGAAACTGAACTCGGTGGGGGTGAGCCCTCGATGTAAAGTGTGAATCAGGTGGTGGCCCGAATTATGACTAATAACGGGTACAGAAAAGGAAAAGGCCTGGGCTCAAAATTGCAAGGAACTCGGACACCGATTTCACTCCCAGAAAAGCTAGACAAGTTCGGATTGGGGTACGAAGCAGCTCTGGAAGAGAGAATGGAGAATGTGACTTTGGGGAAAAGGAGTGATAAGGGCGAAATGAAGCATATTCCTCACCTAAGGGAGACATTCCCGGTGCCAACCAAAGTAATCATGCCTGAAGAAGTCATTCGTCCACAATACCATCTTACTATCAATGCATTGCATGAAGAAGGCCCTGAAGAGTACAAAGCAATCCGGCCTTTCCTTTGAAGAGGAGCCATTGAAGAAGCTGCAATCTGAATCAATGATTGATGTTATTGCTTCCAAGTAATTGTCTAGTCATGCTGTAACAAGCAGATATTTATGTCTAGCTATGTTTTTATCTTGTATTTATGTTATTTGAGACAATTAACTAAATAAAATTGCATGTTTATTCAGTATTCCTCTGTGTCACTCTCTTTGCTTACCTTCTTTTTATATTTATTAGTTTCCTTTTCTTGTGTTTCTTTTAAATAAAAAAAAAAAAGACTTCCTTCTTTTGCTTTATCATTTCTACTCTATTTTATCTTTCCAACTCTCCATAAATTACTTTCCAGGGATGTGAGTCTTGTAGAGAATTCGTCTCGTGAGAGGGACCTTGAAAACTTGTCAATTGATTCCCCCGCAATGTTTGATGAAGAGGATCTAGGATTTGGTGAAGAGAAAGAGATTGTTGAAGAATTTGAAAAAATGCTGGAATACTCAGAGAGGAAGTTTGATGTGAGCAATGAGGTAATAGAAGTAATTAACATGGGAACAGAAGAAGATAAGAAGGAGTTGAGAATAGTAGATAATCCTGAGCGTATAGAAATGGTGGCACTATTGAGAGAGTTCCTTGATGTGTTCGCATGGTCCTACGAGAGATATGCTGGATTAGACCCTGGAATAGCATCACATAAAATTCCACTATATCCAGATGTAGAACCAAAAAGGCAGAAGTTGAGAAGAATGCACCCGGATATGTCATTAAAGATCAAAGAAGAAGTGACTAAGCAGCTAGAAGCTGGATTTATAGAGGTGTCAAGACACCCGCAATGGGTAGCAAATATTGTGCCAGTACCAAAGAAGGATGGGAAGGTCAGGATGTGTGTGGATTATAGAGATCTAAATAAGGCCAGTCCAAAAGATGATTTCCCGCTCCCCCATATTGATGTTCTTGTTGACAATACAGCAAGAAATCATAGGTTCTCATTTATGGACGGGTATTCCGGGTATAATCAGATCCCCATGGATGTTGATGACAAAGAAAAGACGACTTTTATTACACCTTGGGGAACCTTTTGTTACACAGTAATGTCCTTTGGATTGAAAAATGCTGGGGCTACCTATCAACGTGCTATGGTTGCATTATTTCATGACATGATGCATAAAGAAATTGAGGTTTATGTGGATGATATGGTAGCCAAATCCAAAGAAAAAGAAAGTCATGTAGCAGTCTTACGAAAATTATTTGAAAGACTCGGGAAGTATAAGTTGAGGCTCAATCCTAATAAATGCGTTTTCGGAGCATCCATTGGAAAATTACTCGGATTCATCGTTAGCGAGAGAAGGGATAAAGGTGGATCCGGATAAGGCAAAGGCAATACAAGAGATGCCTCCTCCTAAGACAGAGCGAGAAGTGAGAAGTTTTCTTGGGAGACTTAATTACATCGCTAGGTTCATTGCTAACCTGACCAGTACTTGTGAGCCTATATTCAAGTTGTTGAAGAAGCATCAGCCAGGAAAATGGGATGAAGAATGTCAAGAAGCTTTTGATAAGATAAAGGCTTATTTGATGAACCCTCCTGTGTTGGTACCCCCTACACCGAGTCGTCCTTTGATATTATACTTAACTGTACTGTCCACCTCAATGGGGGCAATGTTGGGGCAGCATGATGAATCAGGAAAAAAGGAGCAGGCGATTTATTACCTGAGTAAGAAGTTTAATGACTGTGAAGCCCGTTACACAGCTATTGAGAAGACTTGTTGTGCTCTAGTATGGACTTCAAAACGATTACGGCAGTACATGCTCTATTACACCACTTGGCTGATCTCTCGAATGGACCCTCTGAAGTACATATTTGAAAACCCTCATGTCTCATTAAGGATTTCAAAATGGCAAGTGATATTATCAGAGTTTGATATCAAGTACATGACTCAGAAATCCGTCAAAGGGAGTGCAATTGCGGATCATTTGGCTGAAAATCCTCTTGAGGGTGGACAACTAATGACATCTGAGTTCCCCGATGGAGAAATTTTGATGGCAGAAGGAGAGGGAGAAAAAAAAGAGTCTGCGTGGAAGATGTATTTTGATGGAGCGGTCAACATGTATGGCAGTGGCATAGGAGCTGTTGTTGTCTCGCCAGATGGAAAACAGTATCCAGTTGCTATTAAGTTGGATTTTGAGTGCACTAATAATGTTGCGGAATACGAGGCCTGTGCTTGTGGTTTACAAGTAGCAATTGACTTGGGGATCAAGCAATTAAAAGTATTCGGAGATTCGGCACTTATCATTTATCAAGTGAATGGTGAATGGCAAACTAAAGACCCAAAGTTGGTACCCTATCAAAAGTATTTGACCAAGTTGAGTGAGAAGTTTGACGAGGTGACATTTTCCCATATGGCTCGAGACATGAATCGGTTCGCGGATGCTTTGGCCACTTTGGCCGTAATGACTAAGTTGGATATCCTGATAATGTCCAACCTATCCAAGTAAAAGTACATAGTGAGCCGCGTATTGTGCCAATGTGGAGGGTGAGCCGGATGGTAAACCTTGGTATCATGATATCAAGCGGTATATCCAACATAGAGAATACCCAATGGGGCAAGTGAAGTGAATAAAAGACTATTCGCCGGTTGGCTATGGCCTTTTTCTTGAATGGGAAGTTCTATACAAGAGAAGCCATGATGGCACCTTACTCGAGGTGTGTGGATGCTCAAGAAGCTCGTTTAATCATGAGTGAAGTCCATGAAGGAATTTGTGGGACTCATGCTAATGGTCATATGATTGCACGAAAAATTTTAAGGAGCGGTTATTATTGGTCCACCATGGAAGCGGACTGCATAGAATATGTTCGAAAGTGCCATAAATGCCAGATATACGCAGATCGAGTCAATACACCTCCATTCCCCTTGCACAATATGGTATCTCCATGGCCTTTCTCGATGTGGGGAATAGATGTCATTGGGCCGATTAACCCCAAAGCTTCCAACGGTCATCGTTTCATTTTAGTAGCAATCGACTATTTCACCAAGTGGGTAGAAGCTTGCTCGTATACCAATATTACTCAAAAGGTATTTTTGAAATTCCTCAAGAGGGATATTGTCTGCAGATACGGAATCCCAGAGAGGATAATTACAGATAATGCTACTAATCTCAATGGTGCCGAGATTAAGAAATTCTGTGAAAATTTCAAGATCAAGCATCATAATTCAGCTCCTTACAGGCCTCAGATGAATGGTGCAGTTGAAGCTGCAAATAAGAATGTCAAGAAAATTGTGGCTAAGATGGTTGTTAACTACAAGGACTGGCACGAAATGTTACCCTATGCTTTGCACGCGTATCGTACCAATATACGATCAAAATCTTGGGACAACACCTTTTCTCTTTGGTATATGGGATGGAAGCTGTCTCTCCCATAGAAATTGAAATTCCTTCTCTAAGAGTATTGATGGAAGCGAGTTGGAAGAATTTGAATGGGTGAAGACTCGATATGAGCAATTGAATATGATAGAAGAGAAGAGTAGCGACTATTTGTCATGGACGGTTGTATCAAAGCGAGAATGACGAGCCTTTAATAAAAAAGTCCGTCCTAGAGAATTGCATTCGGGAGATTTAGTATTGAAGAAGATTCTCCCTAATCAAGAGGATGCTAGAGGAAAATGGGCTCGAGTTATGAGGGTCCTTACATCGTTAAGCAAGCATTTTACGGAGAGGGCTTTAATTTTGCGAGAATATGGATGGAGAAGAATTGCCAAGGCCAAGTAAATCGATGTTGTCAAGAGATTCTATGCCTAAAAAAAAAAAAAAAAAAAGAAGAGGAAGCTCGTTAGGTTGAAAACCAGAAAGAGGCGGCCTAAGCAAAAGTTAGAGTAAAAAAAAAAAAAAAAAAAAAAAAAAAAAAAGAGAGTCCGTTAGGTCGAAAACCCGAAAGGGCGGCTTAAGCAAAAGTTAGGACGAATAAATAGGCAAAATCTCAAAGGAAGGAGGTCTGAAACTCCAAACTGGGGCAATTTTTATCCTGTGTTCAATTGGTCATAGTGGGGGAAAATGTCTGAAAGATTAAAGGAAAGATGTGTTGAAGAAATTAGCAACAGAGACAATATTTGGATTATCAAATGGTTGCAGGGAATCAATTGAATGAGGAACAAGGAACCAAAACTGGGGCAAATTTTCTTTCCCTTGCAATTTTCTTTTGTTTCTATGTTTTCGTCTTAAGCATGTGTCTTACCAGATATTCATCATATTACCAAAGTAATGAAAAGAAGTTTGTTCATTTAATGAATTTCTATCCATACATGAATGCATGTTTAACTCATTAAGTTAAGTCTCAAATAACATAAATTTAAGGTCAACAGCTTGATTCTGACATTTCTACAGCAATCCTTCAATGATTGAGTTAGATTGAAAGATCTCAGTAGCTCAAAGTATAGTTTGCAATGTGACATTTGGTTGAAGTGATTTGTTGCCAAGAAGGAAAGGAAGAGAAAAAAAAAAATCAAGAGGAAAAAAAGGGTTAAAAAGATTCTGAAATAGCCAAAGGGTCTGAGGAAGAAAAGCAAGTGAACAAGGGTTTGATTGGTCAAAGCTTTCCAAAAGTCGTCGCTGGTTTGAATGATTAAAGGAAAGAAAAGAAAAGAGAAAAAGAAAGAAAGAGAGAATAAAGATAAAAGAAAAAAAGAGAAAAAGAGAGAGAATGAAAGAGATTTTAAGGCATTGTCTAATTGTCATGAATGTTTCCATTGCATTTTAAGCGCATCGGCTCCTCTGCATTGGCATTTTTAGTTTTTGAGTGCATCATCTCCTTGCATTTGCATTTTTACTTTTGAGCGCATCGGCTCCTGTCTTTTACTTTTTGAGTGCATCGGCTCCCTGTCTTTAATTCCTGTCTTTTACTTTTGAGCGCATCGGCTCCTTGTCATTTCATTCTGTCTTTTACTTTTCGAGCGCATCGGCTCCTTGTCTTTTAGTTTTGAGCGCATCGGCTCTCTGTTTTTACTTTTGAGCGCATCGGCTCATTGTCTTTTAATTCTTGTCTTTTAGTTTTGAGCGCATCGGCTCCTGTCTTTTACTTTTGAGCGCATCGGCTCATTGTCTTTTAATTCCTGAGCGCATCGGCTCCGTGTCTTTAATTCCTGTCTTTTACTTTTGAGCGCATCGGCTCCCTGTCTTTAATTCCTGTCTTTTACTTTTGAGCGCATCGGCTCCCTGTCCTTTAATTCCTGTCTTTTACTTTTGAGCGCATCGGCTCCCTGTCCTTTAATTCCTGTCTTTACTTGTGAGCGCATCGGCTCCTTGTCTTTTAATTCCTGTCTTTACTTTTGAGCGCATCGGCTCCCTGTCTTCTAATTCATGTCTTTTGCTTTTGAGTGCATCGGCTTTTGTCTTTTAAGTTTCTGTCATTGAGCGCATCGCTCTTTGCATTGTTTTGTTTCACTCCAAGAACAAAATTCGAGTTCATGTCTTTACTCGTTCCTCACCATGATAAAATGAAAAACTACGGTCATTCTTTTTATCTAGTAAGAAACAAGTAAAGAGGGGCAACTGTGAACACCCAATTTTGTCCGGGGCGTTTTGTAAATAAAAAAAAAAGATAAAAAAAAAATAATCTTTCAACCCATTGGCCCATTAACCCATTAATCCATTAACCCATAAACCAATCCGTTAACCCATCACCCATTAACCCACAACCCATCAGTTATCCTCATCCTTAACCTCGGACTTATCCTAAAACAGACTCCATCGGTTATCCTAATCCCCAAACACTTATCCTAACTATCCCAAACCAACCTATCCTAAACTAACTCAAACTCATCCTACCACAAACTTATCCTAACATAAACTCATCCTATCTCAAACCCATCCTAAATAAACTTATCCTAAACCTCCGTCACTTATCCTAAACAAACTCCTAATCACATTCTAACTCAAACACCTCACCTAATCCTCTCCTATAAAACACCTAACCCACACACAGAAAAAGGCAGAACAAAAACGCAGAGCATATACAACAGAACCCATATCCGAACTTCCTTTTCAGCCTTCACATATACACCCTGGCCATATTACTCTTCCATATTACGTAGCCTCCCATCTGCACAGTAACCATAACCACCCGTCCTCTCCAACCAAACTCACAACCATTAAATCCATCATCTTCACCTCCGCTTCACCCACACCTCCACGCACCACCATACAACATTCTTCATCAAACCACGACCCACTCATCCTCCCTTCATCACCCCTCTCCACTTCACCGTGACTAGCCTTCACACAACCACCATTAAACAACAATTACCCACCATAAAGCCATCTCCATCTCCATCAACCAAGCTCCACCACCGCCTGTGACCTCCATCATTTCAACCTCCACCAAAAGCACAAGACCCCATCATTAAAGACACCAAACCGTGACCACCATCTTCCATCCCTTCTCATCACTTTACCACTTAAACCACAATAACCCACCAACCACCTAAAACACCTCTACCCTGCCGCCCCTCTTCATCGTCCACTGTCACCCAAAATCTCTCAAAACCCCCTGCGAATCAGTCATAAAAACAGAGTCCTACCCCTCCCCTGCGTACGAACCCGCGAGCTGTGTCGCTAGATCGGCATTATCCGTCCGCTACCGCGCCATCTCCGTGCTTCTCCGGCGCACCACCGTACCTCACGACCACCTGAGCCGCACCGCACCAAGCCTGGGTCCGAACCGACTCGTCAATCTACGTGTCACCGGCGCTGACCAAAACCAACCCGTCCGCACGCGCGCCTCCGTATCGCTGCTCACGCCGACCGCCGGCCATCGATTGCTCCGTTCGATCCCCTGTTTGGATCTCTGGATGTTTTCTGCATAAAAGCAGGGAAAGGAGCCAAAATACCCCCTCCCCTTTGCTGAACGGTGAGTATTGGTCTTTTTGGTTTTCATTGTAGTTTTTTTTTTTTTTTTTGGGAGTTATTTTGGGTTGTTTAAAGGAAGTGGGCTTAAGGTAAAAAAAGAATTGGGCCGAAAAATGATAAAAAAAAAATCAATTAGAAAAAAAAAGAAAAAAAGAAAAAGAGAAGAAAAGGATAAAAAAATAAAAATATAAGAATAATTTTTATAGTAAATAATAATAATAATAGTAATAATAAAAAATGGGTTACCTGAGTTGCGACATTACTTGCTAACCCTTATATTTTGTAAACATGTCGAGTTATGATGACACTTGATGGTTTACATTATTATTATTATTATTATTATTATTATTATTATTATTATTATTATTATTATTTAAATTATATTTGAATTATTATTTCGTTTTTTTTAAATTTTTTAAGTTAAATCATTAATTGATAATTTTAAATAAAAGTTTTGTAACAAATTTGATAATCAATGGGTGACGCGTCTACAAGCGACGTGTGAACTTCACCTATTTAATCCTTAATTTGAATAACTGAGTCGCGACGGCTTGTTGATTCAAATTTTTTAAAGTTTTTAATAAAATCAATCAACTCACAATTATTTTATAAAGAACTACGTGACTTTGAATTCCTCATTGCACCTGAGGATACGTAGGAGCAGAATTTCTATTCTGTCAAGCCAAAAATTAAATTTTTATAATTTATTTATTTATTTCATTTTTTTTACGAAAGGGGTAAAACAAATATTTTCAAGAATTATTAAGAATTTGCATAATTAATTTAAGGTACCGTCTTAGGATGGGTGTGTTAGGAGTCTTTGTGGGATTAAGTTTCCATCCTTCCCTACACATAACCGACTTCCGAATTCAATCTGGTTTCAAAGACTATTTTTCTTGGGTTTTCTAATTTTTCCTAATAAAAATAAAATTGGTGGCGACTCCTAATTTTTTAGTTTAAGTTGCTATTCCGCCGCGATTTTTCGGTCGCGACAGTGACCGTGATGAGAAAATTAAGGGACGCCTTAATCAATTAAAAATATTATTATGATCATGATGAAGATATTGGGGGACGCCCTAATAGTGAGAAAGAGGCACATTTGATAAAAAGTATTGACATGGGATAACAAAGAAAAGATAAAAAGAAGATTTTAAGTTTTTATTCAGTTATTTATTTTAATTTTATTATTTATTTTTAACTTATTTTACTAAGTTAATTTTTTGGATCTATAGTTATGATTTTAGAAATAAAGATTGATAAAGAATGGATAGTAAATTTATATTACATGTTTTTACATTTTCCTACTGATATTTTTATCTCACTCTTTTTGGTGTAATATTTCAGAGAATGCCGATCGTAAGAGTCCTTATTGACTTTCGAGTTGAGCAAACTTATATGCCAAATTTAGGGGATTACGTGTTCACAGTGACCTTGGGAGACCTCTTCCTTATCATACTACTCTTTGATGAGTAGTTAGAAAAAGAAAATATTTTGTAAATATGTAAAAAAAAAATGTGAAAAGTTGTAGTAGTACCTTAAAGACTTTGGTAAAGCCCAGTTTTTGTTAAAACGATACTTAACTTAAAGAGTGATATGTTTGTATAATTTAACGTTTGAAGGGATATAATCCCTTATGTAAAATATCATATAAACTAATAAAAAAAATGTAGTAGTTTGTTATATAGCATTTTATTATAACTTGAAATTTAAATACATAAGATAAAGATTTAGAGTAGGACGCTACATTATGGTATCAGAGCAGGGTTCTAGGCAAAAGTGGTTTGGGAACCATTATTGCTTTCTGACTAATAAGAAAGCTGCTGCAGGAAAAGGATGTCTCGCACACGAAGTAACGCAAATCCTCACCCTAACCCTGAGGATAGGGTAAAAAGGATGATGGATACACTGTCAGAAATCGCTGCAGCAATGCGAGAACAGATAAACGTGACGAACCAATTCTTCTAGCATGTACGAGTAAATGGAGGTCAGGAACAAGGTGCTCATTTGACAAACCCAAATTTTCAAGGACTGTCTGAATTTCGAAAAGCCAATCCTCCAACTTTTAATGGAGAGTACGACCCGACTGCTGCAGAAAATTGGCTTATGGAATTAGAGAAAATTTTCACTGTCTTGGGATGCACCAACGCCCAAAAAGTAAATTTTGCCACCTATATGTTGACTGGAGAAGCTGAGCACTGGTGGCGTGGAGCTAGGCTACTTTTGGAAACTCCAAATGCACCCATCACCTGGGAGGAATTTCAGAATGCTTTTCTGGAAAAATATTTTTCGGCTAATGTTCGTAATGAGAAGGAATTGGAATTTTTACAATTAAAACAAGGGAACATGATGATTAGTCAGTAAGTGGCAAAATTTGAGAAGCTGGCAAAATTTTCCTCTCATCTTCAGTTTAATAATAATGAAGAATGGAAGACAGTGAAATTTGAATCTGGATTAAGATCAGAAATAAAGAAGGAGGTGAGTAAATTAGAAATTAAGCAATATTCCATATTGGTTAATAAATGTAGAATTGTAGAAAGAGATCTCCAAGAATATAAGATGGAGCAGGAAAGACAATTTCAATTCAAGCGAAAGAGGGAAGATATTGGGAGAAGAACTGGAAATAATAAATTTAGACAAAATATGAATAAAGAAAAACAAGTCCAACCGGAAGTAAAGTGCTCAAAGTGTGGGAAGGCACATGGAGATAGACCATGCTTGTATGGACAGCGGGTATGTTATACTTGTGGTAAACCAGGACATATGTCAAGAGATTACAGATTCAACAAAGGAAATTCTCCAATGACACCACAAGTTAAGGATTCTTAGACAAAACCCCAAGTTCTAGGATGGGTCTTTGCTCTTACTAGTCAAGAAATTGAGCAATCCCCAGAGCTAATAACAGGTCAGTGCCTCATAAACAATACTATTTTAACTGTATTGTATGATTCTGGAGCAACACATTCTTTTATATCCAATGATTGTGTGAAAAATCTAAAATTGCCTGTGACCAAATTACCCTATAATTTATTGTTAACTACACCTACTAAAAGTAGAGTCCAAACTTCTTATACATGTTTAAATTGTCCTATCTTTGTTGAAAATAAACCTTTTGTTGCAAACCTAATTTGTTTATCATTGCAAAACCTTGATATTATTTTAGGAATGGACTGGCTATCCTCTAATCATGTGATACTAAACTGTCTTGATAAATCTATTTCTTTTCCTTCAATCCCAGACCAAGAAAAATCCCAGAGTACTCTTTTATCTGCCAATCAAGTTAGTAGGGGTATAATAAAAAGAACTCAAGGATACATTCTCCTTCTCTCTTCTGAGACGAAGGATGAACTAAATTTACATAATATCCCAGTAGTTAAAGATTACCCAGAAGTTTTCCCCTCAGATATTTCTAACCTACCTCCAGAAAGAGAAATAGAATTTTCTATTGACTTAATGCCAGGAATAGGTCCCATATCAATTGCACCCTATAGGATGTCTTCTGTAGAACTGAGCGAACTTAAGAAGCAAATTGAGGAATTATTAGAAAAACAATTCATAAGACCCAGTGTATCTCCTTGGGGAGCTCTCGTTCTTTTTGTAAAAAATAAAGATGGTACTCTCAGATTATGTGTAGACTATAGACAATTAAATAAAGTTACTATTAAGAATAAATACCCACTCCCTAGAATAGATGATTTGCTAGATCAAGTAAGGGGAGCTTCAGTATTTTCAAAATTAGATTTAAAATTAGGATACCATCAGATTAGAATCAAACCAGAAGACATTCCTAAAACAGCCTTTAGGACTAGATATGGTAATTACGAGTATCTGGTGATGCCATTTGGATTAACTAATGCTCCTGCCGTATTTATGGATTATATGAATAAAATATTTAGGCCCTATTTGGATAAATTTATAGTAGTTTTCATTGATGATATTTTGATCTATTCAAAGACAGAAGAGGAACATGAAACCCATTTAAGAATAGTGTTGAAAATTTTGAAAGAAAAATAATTGTATGCAAAGTTAGAAAAATGTGAATTTTAGATGAGAGAAATTAAATTTTTAGGACATGTGGTAAATCAAGACGGAGTTACTGTTGACCCTAGTAAAGTCGAAGCAGTAATGCGTTGGGAGCAGCCAAAGACAATAACTGAGATAAAAAGTTTCTTAGGTTTAGTTGGATATTATCGTAGGTTCATAAAAGGATTTTCACAAATAGCGTTGCCATTAACAAGATTGACTAGAAAAGGAACTCCTTTCGTATGGACCAAGGATTGTGAGAAAAGTTTTCAGGAATTGAAAAAGAAACTTACTACTGCTCCTATACTAGTAATTCTTGATCCTTTAGGACATTTTGTAGTTTATAGTGATGCCTCTAAAAATGGATTAGGATGTGTGTTAATGCAAGAGGGGAAGGTAATAGCTTATGCTTCTAGACAACTAAGGTCACATGAGGAAAATTATCCAACACATGATTTAGAATTAGCGGTAGTAGTTTTTGCTCTAAAAATTTGGAGACATTATTTATATGGAATGAAATTTGAAGTGTATACTGATCATAAGAGTCTAAAAAATTTATTTGATCAAAAGGAATTAAATATGAGGCAGAGAAGATGGATAGAATTTCTTAAGGATTATGATATGGAAATTAAATATCATCCAGGCAAAGCAAATATTGTAGCTGATGCATTAAGTAGGAAATCTCTCCATCTGTCTTATATGATGATTGAAGAAATGAAATTGATAGAAGAGTTTAGAGATTTAAATCTTTTAGAAACCTTAGAACCAAATAAGATTTATTTTAGTACTTTACGGGTTATTTGTGATTTAAGAACAAAAATCAAGGAAGAAAAAAAAGAAGACCAATTTTTACAAACTCTTAAAGAAGGAATACTAGCAGGAAAGCATCCAGATTTTAACTTAGTAGATGAAATAGTTATGCACAAAAATAGATTATGCGTACCTAATAACCTTAGAAAAATAGTTCTAGAAGAAGCCCATAAGAGTAAATATACTATTCACCCAGGAATTAATAAAATGTATCATGACCTTAAAAATCAATTTTGGTGGCCTGGGATGAAAACCGATATAGCTAAGTATGTATCTCAATGCTTAATATGTCAGAAAATTAAAATAGAACATCAAAGGCCTTCAGGACTATTACAACCTTTAGAAATTCCAGAATGGAAATGAGATAGTATTTCTATGGATTTTGTTGTAAGTTTACCAAGAATTAACTTAGGATATAATGCTATATGGGTAATTGTAGATAGATTAACTAAGTCAACACATTTTCTGCCTATTAAGATAAATTACTCCCTAAATAAGTTAGCTCAACTATATATCAAAGAAATAGTGAGACTTCATGGTATTCCAACTATCATAATATCAGATAGAGACCCTAGATTTACCTCTAAGTTTTGGGAATCATTACAGGCAGCATTTGGAACAAAATTATGCTTTAGTACAACCTACCATCCCCAAATTGATGGATAAACTAAAAGAACAATCCAAACCTTAGAAGACATGTTGAGGGTTTGTGTATTGGATTTTAAGGGAAGTTGGGATGCTTATTTACCATTAATAGAATTTGCTTACAATAATAGTTATCAATCAAGTATCGGTATGGCCCCATACGAAGCATTATATGGAAGGAAATGTAGATCCCCTTTATGCTGGTTTGAAACTGGGGAAAGAAATTTAATAGGACTTGATTTGGTACAACAAACATCAGACCAAATAAAATTAATCAAAGAAAGAATGCTTGTAGCTCAAAGTCGACAGAAAAGCTATGCAGATCAAAGAAGGAAACCATTAGAATTCCAAGAAGGAGAACATGTATTCCTTCGAGTCACCCCAACAACTGATATCGGCAGGTCCTTAAAAACAAACTAAGTCCTAGATACATCGGACCTTTCCAAATTCTTAAAAGAGTCGGTACCGTAGCTTACCAAATTGCCTTACCACCTAATTTGTCAAAACTACATGATATGTTTCATGTGTCACAACTTCGAAAATATTGTCCAGATTTTTCACACATCATTGAAACAGAATCAATATTGTTAAAAGATAATTTGACATATAAGGTACAACCTGTGCAAATAATAGATAGAATTTACAAACAATTAAGGAATAAAACCATTCCTATGGTTAAAGTGTTGTGGCAAGGACAGAAGGTGGAAGAAGCAACATGGGAAGCGGAGGAAGACTTTAAGCAAAAATATCCAGAACTTTTTAGCAGGTAATCGAAATTTTGAGGACAAAATTTTTATAAGAGGGGAAGAATGTAACATCTCTAAAAATATTAAATAATAAAGCTAACAAACTAATTTTATAACATAAAAGTAAGTTGCATCTAATAATGTATATATTTTCTCTTTGATAATCCGTATAATAGAATAACTTTTGTATAGTTTTTAACAAGTGAGTTCACATTTTATATATTATTCAGATAACTCACATTATATAAAAATATACAAAGCCATCAATTTTGAAATCATGTGATATTGACTGCAAAGTACCAGGACCAAGAAATCACGTTGCCTAGTAACAGTAAGGAAAATCTTGTTACTCTTTTATCTCAATAGAACCAAACCAGAATTGGACTTAGTTGAAGAAGGCATCTGAAATTCTAAAACAATGATTAACGGTGACAAGTGTCAGGAAAATAAGTTAGACAGGTTGATAGATGACATAAACTAATGAAATCAGCAGCACCAAGTGTCATTATGGGAAGCTTTAAAAATCATTAAGCAAAGATTACAGTAGAAACAAGTGTCTTATGTGTGATAAAAACTAACAAAAAATCTGAGGTAAGAGTACGAAATCAAAGCCAAAACATTAATTACAAGAGAAATAGCAGGAAACGTGTAACGTTCTTAGAAAAATTTGATAAAGAACATAATAACAGAGGAGGAGATTTTTTTTGGAAAACTCCTTTACATTGGCACCCTCAATCACCCTTTGCATCTATAAATACCTCTGCAGTCTCTCCATTCCATTACAACACAACCAAGCCAAGCTAAAAACACCCAACCAAGTCACGAGAACAGCCTCTGTTTTCTGCATTCTCCACCTTCAACCACAAATCAACTCTCCCTTTCTATTTACTAAACCCACAGCAGAGGTAGGGAATGACAAAAACTCCATTCTTTATCCTTTATCTCTACTTTCATATCTTCTAGTCCATAAATCCATAACCGTATACTCTACTTTTTACTGAAACAACAGTATTATATTCTTATATTCTGCTGTCCAACCCATGGTGTTCTATCTTCTTACTAATGCAAATGCTCTATTTTAATATATCTAATTTTATATCCAGTTGACTAACCCATTATACTCTGTTTGTCTCACTGATGCAAATACTTTATTTACATATTACTATAACAATGTTATATCTGATATTCTTTATAACCCAAATATTCGAGTGGTGTATGTACAAGAACAACAACTTCTCTTTTTCTGCTACGTGCAAATTCAACTTTCATATCACAAACTAATTTTATAAGACTTAACCTATTACTAGGTCATTTATTTCATATTCACCATCTAGTTAAAATAATGAAAGCTTTGTTATATATCATGCTATTTCAAAAGTTTCTTTTGTACGTAACTCATTTTTACGTAACTCGAGATTATGCCATATATGTCAGTTTCGTTATTATACTATAAAAGTTATATTATATTAATTATCAGATATTTATCTATATTATATTTCTATTATACTAACTTAATGATTGTTACTATATTTATATTATTCATCAAGATATTGGATTATTATAAATATCAAAAAAAAAATTATGGAAAAGTTTTAAGAAACGTATTATCCCACTAATAAAAGAATCAATGTGCAAAGAAATTATTATTGCGGCCGTGATGAGAGGATTAAGGAACGCCTTAATCAATTAAAGATATTATTGTGACCGTGATGAGAAAATTAAGGGACGCCTTAATCAATTAAAGATATTATTGTGGTCATGATGAAGATATTGGGGGACGTCCTAATAATGAGAAAGAGGCACATTTGATAAAAAGTATTGACATGGGATAACAAAGAAAAGATAAAAAGAAGATTTTAAGTTTTTATTCAGTTATTTATTTTAATTTTATTATTTATTTTTAACTTATTTTACTAAGTTAATTTTTTGGATCTATAGTTATGATTTTAGAAATAAAGATTGATAAAGAATGGATAGTAAATTTATATTACATGTTTTTACATTTTTCTACTGAGATTTTTATCTCACTCTTTTTTGTGTAATATTTCAGAGAATGCCGATCGTAAGAGTTCTTATTGACTTTCGAGTTGAGCAAACTTATATGCCAAATTTAAGGGATTACGTGTTCACAGTGACCTTGGGAGAACTCTTCCTTATCATACTACTCTTTGATGAGTAGTTAGAAAAAGAAAATATTTTGTAAATATGTAAAAAAAAAATGTGAAAAGTTGTAGTAGTACCTTAAAGACTTTGGTAAAGCCCAATTTTTGTTAAAACGATACTTAACTTAAAGAGTGATATGTTTGTATAATTTAACGTTTGAAGGGATATAATCCCTTATGTAAAATATCATATAAACTAATAAAAAAATGTAGTAGTTTGTTATATAGCATTTTATTATAACTTGAAATTTAAATACATAAGATAAAGATTTAGAGTAGGACGATACAATGATAGGATTTTAAATAAATTATGAAATATAATATTCTCGTTTATGATATACCTGTCTGGAAAAAAAATGTTGAGATGCTAGACAAATAATATATATATATATATATATGGTGTGGGTTATGGGAAGAAAGGAATCAGCAGTGGCAAGACAGAGTCATAATGTGGTGGGAGTTGAAATAAGAGCGAAGTGGAGGCTCCGGGCATTTCAGGGCAATGTTTATAGAATAATTTAATATCTTATTACAAGTTATTTTTAATAATTTTATTAATACTAAATAAAAAATATTAAATAAAAAATAAATATATTTAGTATCTTAAAATATAAAAATATTTAATATTTTTTTAATTTAATAATTAAAAAGATTAATAAGAGAATTGAGTATAGGATAAAACATTTCTCATGTTTATAACATAATAAACTGTGAAGCCCACTTTGATAAATTTATATTTAATTGAAGAAGTAGAATTAGATCAGCCATTTATTATATATATATATAATTTTTTTAATTTGGCATTTAATTTGATTAAAATGGAAAAAAAAACTGATGAATAGATAGAAATAGAGTGGACCATGTGACAACATCACAATATCGAAATACAAAAAAACACATTATTAATTGAAAAGTATCAAAATCAAATATTACGAATAAAAAAAACTGTAATACCCCTCTTGATTTAACTTTTTTTTTCTGACCCTCTTGATTTAACTTGAATTTGCATCTCGTCAAAAAAAAAAATTAAACTTGAATTTACACCTGTAATAATTGGGGAATATTTACCCTATCTATATGATATTGACGGGTTGATGTATCTTGAGGGGCTTTTGCGCTGTAACCTTCATCCAGATCGGGGTTGATTGCTGTATTTGGTGAAGCATCCTCCACGCCAAATTAGTTGGTAAAATTACATTCTAGAAATTTGCTACCATTTGTTATTCAATTTAATTTTAATGTATTGTCATTTTAAAATTTTTATATTATTAATTAATTGTATATTATTATATATATAATTTTTGAATTAATTATTATAAAAATTAATTTTTTATAATATAATAATATATAATTAAATGAAAATATAAAAAAATTACATTCACAATATATTCAAGTTAAATCTTTTGTTATTTGGACATAAGTCAAATATGTGCACTATCCAGTAAATGGATGCATTTCATGATTAGAGACAAACCTACTTAAATTGGAGAGCTTCTGTTAAATTATTTTATATTTAGTGTCATTCCTATTTATAAATTTTTTATTAAGTTTTGTTAATATGTGTTTTAAAGACATAAATTAAGGATTAAAAAATAAAAAGTATTAAATAAAAATATAAATATTTATTTTTTAAAATTTAAAAAGTATTTAATATTTTTTAGACAATTAATAATGAATAATAAATATTATTTTTAATCATTAACATATGTCTTTAAGGTACACGTTAAAAAAAATTATTTTAATTTTTTTAATGAGTGTCTTAAATTCATTTATTAAAGAATTTAAAATAAAAAATTTTGTATGAAAAGTAAATTTTTTCAATTATCAATGCATTTAATACTTTACTTTTCATATAAAAATTTTTTATTTTAAATTCTTAACAAATACTCTTAGAATATCCTTTAAAAAAAACACTTATTATATAACTCTTAATTTATTTTAATTTAATGATTTAAATTAACTTATTTAATAAAAAAATAAAAAATAAAAAAGACAATAAACATAAAAAAGTGACCATGGATACTCTTCCAAATTGAAGTATTGTTCTCTTTTGTTTTTCAGAAATTATTTCTGTATTCTTTTTATCTTAGATATAGTGTTTAGGATAAACTGTCAATTATTTCAATTGACATATATTCATATTTAATAAACCTTCTAATATTTATTATAAAATAATTAATCAATAAATACTTAACATTTCATTTGAGACTTATTAAACATAATAGTATCGTACCAATTCCCTTGATTTTCTTAACGGTGTTAACTGGGTTGCTGCTGATAAGGATAAAAGGTCCTTTCAGTGCCTGATAATTTTGACCCAGAAGTAATGATGGTCAAGCAAAAGCTAAATGCATGCACTGAAGCACATAGTGACTGACGATTAATCAAAAGAACAATAATGAGCAGACCAAATTATTTACTTTATAATGTAATGATAATTTTTTTCCTCCTTTCCTCGATATCTATTTCTCTATCTTATTTAATCAAAGAAGAAAAGATAAGTAATTTCAAGGAGCAAGATATTTTAAAGGGAAAATGGGAATACTGGGTCGTGTGTCTGTGTATTGCTGACGCAGTCCCATCCTGAGCACCCAAACAACACACCAGGTCCCTCCATAATGACTATCCCACGGCCAATACCACTTTTCCAATGTTCAAATCAAACCATCACCAAGGACCACTTTCACCACTCATATAACCCACTTTGCCACCCCTACCACTGTCTACCCCCATTATGCTTTTTTTCTTTAAAAATAATTATTTTACACTCCAAAAAAAGTGTAAATATTGTTCTATCATTTTAAATAAATATGATTAAATAAAAATAATAATAAAAAAATATATATAATAAATAATATTAGATGAAGTATAAAAATAAATATATACACTGTTTGAGGTAAGAATATAATTTTTTTTTCTGTACATGTACGCCCAATTTGTTTATCATTCAACACCTTTTTTTAATTACTTCATTCAACACTTCGTTTTGTATAAAAGTAATGAATTATGTTATTTGCACATTATATTTGTCATATTATCTTTATTTTTTTTATTTGTGAAAAAAATAAAGTGTGTTAAATGTGTATGTTTTTTATTTTATTATTTAAAAAATAATATAAAAATAATTCAATAAAAATAATGTATAAACAATATTATTAAAAAATAATAACTTATTTTTTATTTTAAAATTTATTTTAAAGTTATTATACAGAAAAAGTAGAGAAGAAATATAATAATATAACAACGAAGCCATTAGCCACAATAAAGTAAATGTCAACACCCACAGCCAACTAGGTCCTGTCAAATGGACTAACCTCAGCCCGGACCAATAAATTTTGACACCTCCCTCTCTCTGTCTTTGTCCTCTTTACAGAAAGAGAAAAAAAAAAGATCACTTTATACTTTTTTAGAAGTATAAAATTATACACATTATTTTTAATGATATATGATTAAAAATAAAAATAAAAAAATATGATGAATGATATTAAATAAAAATAAAATATAAAATATATATATATATTATTTGTAATAAAAATATGTTATAAAAAATTGTAAAATATTCATATATTATTCTAAATAAATTTAAAATTACTCAGATTCAATTTTAAAATATTTAAATTTTAATCAAACATCTAATTATGAAAAACGACTCGTTATAATTTGACAGGAGCAGTGTCCTACTGAAGAGCGTGTGGCGTGTGGTTGGGTCATGTGTTTGTGGACAATTTTGTCCTGTTTGCCGTTCTTGCCTCTTCGACAATAGGAACCTTACAAAGTCGTGGAAAAACACTATAAATTTTTAAATAGATATGATTTATTATATATATTTAAATTATTATTTGATATATATATAATATAATTGAGTAAAATTGTATTAAATTTTAATAATATTTATATATATATTAAATAATAATTTAAATATTTAAAAACAATTTGATAGACGACACCCACTTAAAAATTGATAGAAAAAGCACAGCCTATTTGCACCAAAGGAAAGGACTTAATCATCATCCGTTATCACCTTCCTCACCATCCATCCATCCATCCATCCTTTCTCAGTTCCCTCCTTCCTTCCTTCCGACATATGTAAGAAAGAAGTGAGTGTTGGAAGTCACAAATCAAACCCAGATGGAGCTGGCGCTGTAGAGGAAGTCAAAAAGGGTTAAATTTTTTGAGGGAAAAACAAAGAAAATATTTTTTTTATAAAAAAAGATGGTTTTTTTTTTCTTTAAATAAAGGTTGATAAATGTTAGGTGATGGTGGTTAGAGAAAAGGAAAAGGGGGACAGAGACTGAAAGCAAAAACCCTAATTCATTTATTGGAAAATAGATTACAATGGGTATATTGGTGGCCGGTTGGGTAAGTGGTTGGAGGTAGAGTGCTGCACATATATATATAGCAGAGTGCAGAACAAAATTTTGCCAAAAATGGGAGGATATGATGTTTCAGATCTGACTGACTCATCAGAATTAAGAAAAGAGAATAGAGAGAGAGAGAGAGCGTAGAGATACACACACCTTCCTTTTTAGTTGTGAACATGTGTATATATGTTTATAATGTTTTGGGGTTGATGAGAACGGCGAAAGGCATGGATGGCATGAGATCAGCGCTCAACAAGTACAACAATTACAATTACAATATTGAAAAGAAAGAAAAGAGGAACACACTACACTAGAGAGACTGACAGAAGAGAGTGAGCACACGCTGCGGGTGATTGTATGAGGACATACAATTGCGGGTGCGTGCTCGCTCGTCTTTCTGTCAGGCACCCGTGTGTGTTTCCTCTTTCTTTATTTATACCTTCTCTTTCTGTCTCCTCGCTCTTCCTTGCTTCACCATCTATCGCCTCAGCCTCAGCCTTCTTTTTCCATTACTATTTTCCAATTTTCACTCACTTCCTTCTTTATGCTACACACTTATCTCATTCTCTGAGATTGAGTCGTCTTTCTGAGCAGTCAATGAATGATAATTACAGCCCTTGAAATGACACATCGAATAGCCTTTGTCACATATCACATGATCCTTCTTTTGTGTTAACTGTGCTTGACAAAATAATGGAGGAATAACAAATATATATATGTGAGTTGTTGTTTCAAGTTCGAGTTTTGGTGTTAAGGGTGCACAAACTACTCTTATCTACCTATCTACCCATTTCTCTTTCTGCCTTCTGCTTCGTTTTCAAGTGCCATAATCCGATCCTTATCTATTTGTGTTTTACACATTTTCTTTTAGTATAATTTCTTTTCCAACCATATCTGCCTTCTGATGCATTTTCGGTTGCCGTAATCTGATCCTTTTCTATTTGTGTTTTACTCTATTTTCTTTTAGTATAATTTCTTTTCCAACTATATGTCATATTATATTATTAATCACATAATGATATTATATATATTTATGCAATTGTGATAGATGTTCAGAGCGTGACTTTTGATGGTACTTTCCTACACGGAGTAGAACACGAAACCCAAATGGGGCTTGTCAAGGTACACCTTGTTATTATCCATATTTTGTTACTGTTCATACTTTAACGGAAATATGTGTGTTGGATGAAGTTTCATGATCAAACCCTTGTTTTCTCTTTTTGCCTTTTTCTTCTTCTGCTCCTTGTCCACCATGCAATGCTGGAGAGGAATGTTTGGCCCTGGTGCTGCTCTTTTCTCGCCCTCAATCTGGTCCAGAATTTGGGGTTGACCCTTTTTTGTTCTTATTTGCTGTTCTCCTAATAAGCAGCAGTTCAGAGAAGCCAGCAGCAAAGGGAAAATTATGGGTTTAAATTATTACTATTATTATTTTTTTAAGTTTTGAATTTGAAGGGTCAGAATGAGATGATGCCATATCTTCTGTCTCCTTGAATGCCGTTTTGTTTTTTTGTAGAGTTTGAGGTAAAGGAAACCCTGGGAAAGTACATCAAGCAGCTAAATTTGGCAAGATTTTCTTCTTTCCCTTGGTGGGCAGATATGCATTTGTTTGCTACCGTGGTTAAAGGAATTCAAGCAGCAACCTTCCTTATACAGGTTAGAGACTTTTCGAATCAGCTGATTCTCAGAGATTTTTTTACTTTATTTCCTTTAATTTTTAGCTGAAAAAATATTTCTGTTTCTTTTTTGCTGCTTGGATTCCATTATTTATAAGAGTAGTTTGTAAAATGGAAACCTCTTGAAATTTTTTATCACAGAAGTTGGTTGGTGTTACCAAATAAATGCGCACAGAAGAACCTGAAGCACTATAATCACTCAGGTAACCATTTTTGTATGGTATAAGTTTTAGTTTAATCGAGGATTATCTCATAAATTCAATAGAGAGAGGGAAGGAGGGAGCATGGTTGAGAAACTCCCTCATGGATGCTACAATATTTATCCAAGAAAAGTGTTGCATCTAGTACTAAATATATCTTTGGCATGTAGAAAGATCATAATTCATATAGCACGGGAAAATATGGAAATTGTTTCGTGTATACCGTGAATGTTTGCTGCAATTAAATCATGTGGTAACACTGAAAAATGTATAACTGAGAGGGAAAATGGCCAGGATGATGTCTTGAAATCATGCAAACTTGTTGTATTATATCTTGGTTACATTTTTTAGCCTGAAACACTCAGTAAGTAGTCACTTTGAAAGTCTCACAACAGAAGACTGCTAGTTTGAAGTGAATATGATGATTTATTGATTATTTTATTCATCATGCATCCACTTGAAATATCTGTAACTAAGAAATGAAGATTGCTAGGCAGAATATAATTCATGTTTGTTTAGGATTTAATGGATGAAGTGTGTTCCAAGTTCCAAGTCTCGTTTTTAAAATTCTTTATATTTCTTAACTTTGTTGCTTATTCAAGTTTGTAGCCTGCTAAGGACTTGGCAATGGTAATATGAGGGAATTTTGTTGTTCTTTCATTGTATCAGTAATCATATATAGGCTGGTGAAGTTGAGAGGGGAAGCAAGTGCTGGTCAGTGTAATGGTGGTGTTCAGGTACTTCTGGTGATGGTGACATCATTAAGCAAGTTGTGATGGTGATAGTAGTTGGATTGTGCCTGTATGAGCTGCCTTGGAGAGTGTATGGAGAAATGGCAGCGATGGTTACGGAGAATTGGGTAGTAAAGAGCATTGTAACTTAAAAGCTGATCCTAATGGTAGTGAGCAGTGGCTTTAATAAACTAGTATTGCTTTATAGTGCAAACTACTTTGCATTGTGTGTTGTAACTTGCGAAGTTTGTCTTATTTTTTGTTCTACCAATTTATTTCCAACTCTTAATATACATTTCTCGAGCTTCTTTTTTATTTTTTTTCTATTTTTGTTTCTGGATTCAACTTGCTCAAGCCCCTTTCTCTAGCTAGTACCCTTTTGTGATATGCTTTTTAAATGTCTGGAAACCAGCAAATTCCATGTCCTTTGGCTTGCTCCTCAAAATTTGAAATTGTTGTTTGTTATATAATCAACTATTTCATAGAGCATCTCTGATGTACATTTGGACATATTAGAATATATCATTTTTTATGAGCATATAAGATTTGAAATATGGTATGTTAAAACAAAAGGGTGTTTTCAAAGAAAAAATTTCCACTTGTAAAAGTCGGTATATCAATAATTTTTTACCTTCAAGTCTTCAACTTTTTGTGGGACTAGATTTACTTGGATATAATTTCTTCTAGTAGTTGTTTGAAGTTAATCTCTCTCTCTTGGTCACTATCTGGCAAGCACATATTTTGAATTTCCTGGAACTAAGTATAGACCTTTCTTTGCCCTTATAGTGGGAAGGAAAGTACAACCATTTGAAGGGACAAAAGTTGCTATAATGAATTTGAAATCTCTCCTTTTTTCTTTTTTTTCTTTTTACATTGAAATCATTGGACCTCTTTTCCTTTCCCTTCTCGGATATTCTACATTTTAAGTTATAATTGACTTTTTTTTGTCTCCTTGAAGGCAGCTAATGTACAACTTGCATACCTTATTTGTTATCCTAAAGACTTCTGTCTTAAGAGAGTAGAAATGGGCTAGTAGTGAGGGGTTTAGGTAATTCATAGGAGGACATAAATAATTTCACATGTTTTCATTAAAATTATCATTTTTGTCCATTTGGAATAAATAATTTCATGATTTGGATTCTGCATATCTCATGGCATAAATTTGAAGCAAGCATAATAACAGTCAATTCATGCTTCTCAAACATAGAATGGACTTATCAACATATGGAGTCCCTCCCCTACCCCTTGTTACCCAAAGGGGTGGCTATTGTTACATTGGAACACACTGCCGCATATGAATATGGTTCACTGTTCTAGTATACCATATGCCAATCTAGAATAAATGCACTGAATGCAGATATGAGTGGGGTGTCATTTGAGTGTTGTATTCTAGATGTTCAAATAACATAACTCTATAACATAGTACATTAAACTTGTACCTAATTATTTTTTATTAAAGAAGGGAGAAGAATAAATAAAGAAGAGTATCTGATTTTCAAAAGAGGATAGTAAGAAGAATGAAAAGTGAGTCTAAATGAATAAATTACAATGAGCGAACTAACAAGTAATAAAATAAATATGGACAGTTTTGCATTAAAAAAAGTGGTGCCATTTCATTTACTAGTCAGTGGCCATAACCATTTTAGGTGTGCTAACGACCATGCTGTTTGCAAAATTTCAGAGATTTGCCTGTATGCATTACAACATCACATAACATGAGAAAACCAGTCACATCTGAAGCATGGGTACTCCTCCAAGGGGGGAGTACTGGTACCAGGTACGTGCTGGGTACGCGCTGAGTACATACCGGGTATGTACCCAATTTTTTTTTTTGAATTTAGAGCTTGAGTACAGCTTCAGTGCTGTTAGGTACGACTCCAGTGCAACGTGGGTACGACTCCACCAACTTTCAAAAAATAGTTGTTTGGTATTTTGGTTCACGAAGTCTTCACGGTTGACGCCTAACCCATTCGACCACTCTCCTCTCTGCTTCTATCTCGAGCGACGCTCCAAGGACCCAATTTTGGCGATTGCAGCTCCAACGATTGGCGACCTCGTGTGCTAAGCTCCGGTGACTTACGGCATTGGCTGGACGTTTTCAGTCCGTTCCCTAAACGTTTTGAGTTGTGTTGTGATATTATTTCAAATGTTTTCACAAAGCTCTGCTAGTGTTGGTGGTGCTGGGTCTGGCAGTGAGTCTGCCTCTGGTAGTGGCACAGCCTCTTCTGCTTCTTTGACTAGCAAATATGCAACTAGAGTAGCTGAAAATGGTTGTCCCCTTTGGGCTTATGTGGCTATATTGCAAAGTTAAAAAGCAGGAGGAGGGAATGCAAGTTAGAAATACAATTTTTGTAATGGAACTTATAAGGGATCTTATTTTAGAATGAGATCTCATCTATTGAAGGAAAAAAGACATGAGATTAGTATATGTAATGCTGTGTTAAATGAATATATTCAAGAAATGAAGCAATTAGAAAGAGAGGCTACTGAGAATGCAAAGCCAGTACAAGTTCCTTTATCCTCTAGCTCTACAAGTTTGAACCATCTTAGAGGTGATATGTCTTCTGATGGGAGCAAGAGAAGAAGAGGTAGTGAAAGTGCAATAGGAAGGGCATTTAATAATAAGGCAAGAGATCATGTTATGTTAAATAGGCAGACTATTTTACTTTGTTGGTTTGCCATTCAATGTGGATAGAAATCCCTATTTTGTTAGCTCATTCACATATGTGGCAAACACTATCATCTCAGGTTTTCTTCCACCTAGCTACCATCTCATTCACATATACTAATCTCAGTTCTTTTCTATGTTTTATGTTGAACTTTGTGTGTTTTAATTTTTTATGTTATGTTTGTCATATTTTATTGTGTGAGATTTTAGTTTATATATATATGACGTACTCGTACCTTAATTTTTTAAAAAATTTTATACCCCATACCTGTATCCATACCGGGTACCAATATTGTACCCATGCAACGTATACACTCACCATAAGTTTTAAACTATCATTATCAGCAGAAAGTGTTTCTGTAATGAATATAATTCAAGTTAGAACCCTCCTAGGTGATATGTTTTCTGATGGGAGCAAGAGAAGAAAAGGCAATGAAAGTGCAATAAAAAGGGCATTTAATAATGAGGCAATCATGTCATGTGAAATAGGCAGACTATTTTACTCTGTTGGTTTGTCATTCAATATGGCTAGAAATTTTGTTAACTCATTCACATATGCTGCAAACACTACCATCTCAGGTTTTCTTCCACCTAGCTACCATCTCATTCACATATACTAATCTCAGTTCCTTTTTATGTTTTATGTTGAAATTTGTGTGTTTTAATTTTTTATGTTATGTTTGTCATATCTTATTGTGTGAGATTTTAGTTTATATATATATGATGTACTCGTACCCTAATTTTTTAAAAAAATTTGTACCCCATACCTGTATCCATACCGGGTACCAATATTGTACCCGTGTAACGTATCCACTCACCATAAGTTTTAAACTATCATTATCAGCAGAAAGTGTTTCTGTAATGAATATAATCCAAATTGAGGAGATTTTATTTTAAATTATATATTACTGTAGTTAGTTTATGATGTATTTATAGAGTTTGTTATTGAGGAATTAGGGTTTAACTATTCTTAAGTCATATCTTATTCTAAATTGTTTTAGAGATTCGTATCTTATTTTGAATTATTATTATTTTTTAATATTAAGCTTGGTCTAGAGTACTTGTCTTTGGTGAATTTAGGTCATTTAATTCGTATATAAGGCATATTATCTGTCTTAAAGATGTTAGTCTTGTTACTGTAATATGCTTGTGTGCACTACAACATCACATAAAACACATCTCATGAGGAAACAAGTCAAACAACTCACTGTATGTTCAAAACTATCTATCAGAAGACATGAAAGTGCTGGGTAAGAATATAATAAATAAAAGAAGACTAGTATTTATTTCTATGTGTATTACTAAGTCAGAAAGAGGGGAATTAGAGCATTAAGAAAGTGGGTCTAAAATGAATAAATTACAATGAGAGAACTAACAAGTAATAAATAAATATTGGACATTTAGGATTTAAAAAAATTGGTGCAAATTAATTTATCAAGCTGTGGCCATAGCCATTTTTGTTGTGGTAACCATGTTATCGCCTGTATGCACATTGTAACGTGACATGAGGATACATTTATGATCTGCCTAGGTTTTTATAGGAAAAGCAGTGTTGAGGGGCATCTAGTTATATATGTTGATGGTCTCTTTGTTACTTTTTTTAAGCTATGCCAATAACTTGGGGTATGCTCTGCGGAGATCTCTTAATTCCAGGATCACAATGTATAATTACCAAAATGTAGTGCTATATGGCTAAAATTAGTCAATTTAGCTAGGTTCAAGGGTGGTTGTTGGATAAGACAAAGTGGTAAGAACTACTTAATAGTTAATACTTATCCATACAATAGGTAATAAGCATGCCCACTCATTTTGGTAAACTAATTCTGGCTAAGTAGCATTTTCCATTACCAAAAATTGATTTAGGTCTTTTGTGGTGTAAAGAAAGTTCCTGTTGCACAGAATTTGAATTTTGGATTGGAGAAGCCTTACCCTTCTAGCGAATGGATTTTGTCCTTAAAAACAAGTTATAAATATAACTCTTCATGGCTTGCGTCTAGCTGATCTAGCTTTGTTAGAATCTGTATGTTTCACTTTAATCCTCATAACCATTATCATAATGATGAGTTTAGTAAAATTTCATGGTTGGCCTTTAACCTTTGGGTTTAATGGCACTTTCTCTCTCTCTTAGACTTAATTGGATGAAGATTCATTGCATTCAAGGCGCATGGTAGTTAGTGTTGCTTACTGAGCTAAAATATAATAATAATAATAATAATAATAATAAATAAATAAATAAATGTCAATGAGCTATCCACTCATCCTAGAAGTTTAGGTTATTATGTGACAACTTATAAAGTATAAAATATATTTCTAACTTACCCACTTAAAAGCCTTATTGGGCTTGGGACTTGGGTTGTAGACAAGACTATGCCACCACTTTGTTGTTTTGAAATTTAATTTAGCCATGAGTATGGGGTAGCAAGGGCTCCTTACCACATTACTGGCTCTGATGTTCTACATTTGAAGGAACCATTCATCTCAAAAACTTCAAATATTGGGTGAAGACTCACCAATGGGTTTTATCTCTAACTACGAAAGAAATTTATTCTTTCACTACTAAACCGGTTGAAATAAACCTTTTAAGACAATTCCTTATATGTAGAAATTGTTACTAAAGCATATAGTGCACACTTATCAAAGGGATATAAACTAAACCAAGATGCTACCCGATGAAAACAATTCTAGAAATATTAACTGGATTTGACTAGGAATGGAGCAAGAATATAAGCTTTTAACTTATTTTAAAATTAACTGATTTTGTTATTTTAAAATTAACTGATTTTGTTCCTTATACAACAAAATTGAGCAATTATCATTCCATGGGAAAATCATAATAATATGGTGGTTTGTTATGTGCTTGAATCTGATATTGTTTTATGCACTTTTGTGGTTACTTAGAAGAGTGTAAGCAATCTTATCAAGGTTATTGATAGGCGCCCTGCCATAACTAAGGTATACAGTAGGGTAAAAGGGAATAGCAGCAGAGGATTGGCGGGGGCGTGTGAGCATGTGGAAAAGGTG
Organism: Ormosia semicastrata; assembly: GCA_029884595.1. Classification (NCBI taxonomy): domain Eukaryota; kingdom Viridiplantae; phylum Streptophyta; class Magnoliopsida; order Fabales; family Fabaceae; genus Ormosia; species Ormosia semicastrata. The sequence goes on from JAQQTO010000043.1 coordinate 20,284,582, forward strand.
TGTGATCAGCATGTTGTGGGTTTGTTTTGTATCAACCTGCTTATGTGGCAGATAGGGATAGAGGACAAAATGGGGTAGCGGCCAGGAATGGTATAAGAAGAGAGGAGAGAGGAGAGAGGAGAGAAAAGTATCTAGGAATTGAGTGAGGTATTGGGGCCTTTAGGTAGGGAGGCTTGCAGACCGTCGAAGTCTGCGCTATCTTTTCATTTTCCTTTTTCTGTTTTCTGATTATATCTTGTAGTTGGGGTTATGTAATGAGACACCTGGGTTCCTATCATAAGAGTTTCCTATTTTCTTCAATGTAATTTGAGGAATGAAAAACATTGTGAGCTTAAATTTCATTTTGATGTATATGACTAAATTTCACTACATTGATATGACTTAATATGTTAAAATATATGTTATTGCAAGATTCAATTGCTTATTTCATTTTTCTTAAGTTTATTATGTGTTATATCTGTCTTCAAAATGAGTTTTGAAGTCAAGTTGGCTGCTCAATATGCTTTGCAGTTTTGTTGTTTTGAATAGTACTGCCACTACTACTCTGTTATTGTTTGCATTTTGATACTTGATTTTTATTGCTTTATCATAGATGTTGGCTTTGGAGAATTGTTGGAATATTCAGAATATAACATTCTGTTTTGTAGTTGAGGCTGCATGTGTGTGTATTTGCCATTTAAATTTGTCTGCTGTAGGGTTTGTGATTTTCATAAAAATATCTTTGATAGCACCTTTGTTCTGGATTTCTCTACTTGTGCCCATATACTTACATCACAATATATCGTAGACTCAGTTATAGTTGTAATTTTTTGAATGTTATGTCAGGAACTGTGTTATAGCTGAATTCAGGTATATTAATTTCATAGTTGGCACTGTATATTGGCATACTAGACATGTTTTGGTCATATTTTGGTATTATTTTGACTGGCACACACATTAAAATGAAGAAATTTGATAAGTAAGTTTTTTGTTTCAGAATCTTAATGGAAGAGGACATGTTGAGCATGATACCAAGTGGTGGGAAAAATGTGAGCACAGAAGATGCACATTCAAATGCTTCTATTCCAACTGAGTCAACTGACAATATGGCAATGAATCGTTTGCAAAGTTCCCAAGTCTTGTACATCTGAAAAATGGGAACTGGGTTGCACAAATATGTCATAATAGTATGCAGTTTTGGTTAGGATCCTTTAAGTCATTGCATGATGCAATTATGGCTCATATAATAGCACAGCTATCAAGTTTGGTGAATCTTAAAGAAATCTTTAATTTCTTGGATGCCCTTCACTGTTGAGTAGCAATCTTTTCAAAGTCAATATAGTAATGAGGTTGTGCTCAATATGATGAAATGATGATTCATACTTCATACCAACTTAAGTTTGTTCTGATGACTCGCCGCTTAGTTATTAGAAGTAATGATATTGTATATAATGCATAAAATAAAAGGGTTCTCAGGTAAAGAAGTTGATGTGAAGAATGGACTTGTCATCTCTAGAAGATAAGCCACTAAAGCATGTTTGGTGCATTGCATAAGAAGGACTTGATAGTATAAACTAATACTATCAGGTTTTATCTGGTGTTTGGTATGTCCACTTGATAGGATAGTCAAATACGGTTAAAGCTTTTTATCTCACTCTAATAGTATAATATGATTCTCTTTATGACTCTCTGATATAACTTAATAGGATTTTTCTTCCACCACTATCCTCCACTTTTATACTTAGAAATCAAACTAACTCATCGCTCTGCCTGAAATTCAGTCAAACAAACGCAGAGCCAGTGAACCACTTTGCCTCCCACTGCTAGTCATCATTACCCACCACGTAGCACCGGTGAACCACTTTCATATCCACCTGTAGATCTCAGCCGCACCCACGAACTACCATTGCTACCCACCACGCTGCATTGGAGCTAGTGACCCACCACACAGATCCGTCCATCTCAGTCGGACCCATGAACATCGCACCAATTGTGAGCCACGAACGCAGGTCAGATCCACTTCCACCGTCACGTCACCGTACGACCACTACTCGCAATGGATATGGTGGCTCGCAGAGGGCTTGTTCTGGGTTTGTTCTGAATCACCAGTACTGAATCACCAAATATTGAATTTTGATCACAGCCACAGCTACTGGGTTTGTTTTGTTTGGGGAGATTCAATACTGGATTTTGATTTGGGGTTGTTGGAAACTGTTATTGGAAGGGGTTTTATGATGGGGATTTCGGTTGGGGCGTGTGCGGTGGTGGACGGTGGATCTAAGTGAAAATTGGGGGGGCTTGTTGCGGTTCAGTGGAGGGCGCAGGGTTGAGGAGAGGAAATGGGTCACAATTTGGGTTTACAATGATGAAGAATGTGAAAGGTAATATGGTCAGAATAAATAGTTACATATACTATCAAGTTGTTTATCCTATGTGCACCAAATGTTTAATAGTATAATATCTTATCAGTTTGTTTATATTATCAGACATTATCCTATTATCTTATATTATCATACCTTATACTATCAGGTACACCAAACGCAACCTAAATGCTTTAGAGATTTTTACCAAATTTGTAGAAGAAAATGCACAAGCTGCAGCTGGTGTGGTGGGTGACATACATATCGTTTTGATGAGAGCACGATAAGTCGTGGAACTGAGATCAGAGTTGTAGTTTTGTATAAAAAGGATTGGAAGTGTCTGTGAAAAGAAAAGCGGCTAATCAAGCTAATGATGCTACTGCCCTATATTTTTGTGAGACTAAGGAGGAAAGATGGGTGTTTGAAGACATTTCACATGATTGACCTTATTGGGAGTGAAGTTAGTAGTTGATAAGATACAACTAGAGTTGAAAATTGAACCAGACCTGGATATTGTGAGACAAAAACAATTAGGACATACCCTTTAGAGTTCTATAATATATAACAGAACCTCCCAATTTTATTTTATTTTTAAGACGAGATGCAATATTCACCAGTGCCAAATATCCATCAAATCATCTCAAATTACGTCATTAACTAACATGCTTTGAAATCAATCAAACAAGCACAGGGCACCCACCAATCATTCTTACAGCATTACTTTCATTATGAATCTTGTCGACTCTTACAAATTTATCATTAGTTTATTCTGACAATTAGGTAAGATGCCCTAATCAAGCCAGGTAAGCAATAAGAAATGAAGAACAAAAATTTGAATTGGTCATGCTTATCTTACGATTCATGGCAATAGTAAAAATTAATCATTATAACTTGCTATGTATTGTGGGTTATAAGCCCTTTCGGTAGATTGCCAAAGCCCACAACTTTTCTGCATTGTATGATTGCGATTGAAATCATTCTGAAATGGAATCTTCAACTTATACACCCAAAAAAAGGAAATATTCAATTAGTGGATCCAAACCTTCCCCACATAGACGCAAAAGAAGGAAGTGCGTAATCTGTTTACACATGCTTGATTAGCAATACATTCTCGTTTGACCCATTTGAAATGTACTTTCGATCCTTGGAAGAGGAATTAATACGTCATGTATGATTGTTCTTTAGATTAATGATGGCTATTATGACCTATTGATTAATGATTGATGTATATTTGTGTCATGATATATGTGCAGGTTGGCATGTCAACTGTAAAAGTTAAAAGAAGAAAGATCTGATCAGTTTTCTTGATGCCCACGGGTTGGCATGCTGTTTTCTTGATGCAGCAGTAGGATTTGGATAATTAAATTCAACGAAGAAGCAGAATTTCAAGTGATGTATGAAACAACGTGTTATGGAATTATTTTTTTCTCCTACAAGATTTTATTTCTGACCTTGTGAATTTAATAAATCCTTGAGATGGTAAGGTGATTCAGAATTTTGCAGCAGTCTAGCCCTAAACAAACCCCAGAAACACCAGATTTACGAGTTTGAAAAGTGTTAATGTCAAAGGAATTAATATAAACAACCAGGGGCACACTATAATAAATTAAAATTTATTCAAATAATACAATTTCAGTGAAAAAAAATATTTATCAAGAGAAGAAAATAAATACTGGTTTTATCCAAAACTAATCATGATATGTAGCTTTATTTTTAATCCGTAAATTATTGATGACGATTCATCTTTCATTATAGAAATCAACATATAATGTGTTATCATATGAAAAGAATATCATGTTTTTTATCTCATTAAATCTAGATCTGAAACTCTTACTATTTTGTATGGTCAAGACATTGGTTGATTTAATATAGCAAAAGTAAAAATTCCAAATCTACTATAACCAAAACTAATTTGAGAAATTCAAAAACAAATTCTTATAAAAAAATTTAGATTAATTTATTCGAAAAAAATTACAAAAGTAAGAAAAGCAAGAAAAAAAAACGAAAAGAGCTACATGCGACAATCCCCATTAAAGAAACATCCAAATGAGAGGACTAAAGTACCACAAAGAGGAGAGAAAATACTACAAAGAAGAGAGAAACTAGGGCCAAATTGGTGAGAAATTAAATTAAGCAATTAAGAAATACTTGAATATATGAACAGATATTCCCAATACTAGCATGATTTTCGTTGTTTTCTTTGTTTTGTTATTGTCTATAACCAACAAATTGAAGACTGTAACGTCATATTCTAAATAATAATATAATATTTAATTATAATAGAGTAATACGTTGCAAACAAATTTTAACATGTTTATTAACATAATTATATATAATATTTTACATAATTTCATACAAAGTTTTTTAAGTTAGGCACTCATTTTCTAAAAATTGAGACTAACAATTAAGGTGCTACTATTTTCAACTATATCAACACAAACTCCAACTTTTAGCTACTTACCCAATACGAAAATTTATCAGAACTTCTTCAGTTGACTTAATCTGAAATGTTAAACTACAAGAGAAGTGAGATAAAAATCTCAGTAAAAAAATGTAAAAACACGTAATATAAGTTTACCATCTACTCTTTACCATTCTCCATTCTCTATTTCTGAAATCATCACTAGTAGTCCAAGTAATAAAATATTAAAATAGATGGAAAGTATGATAATAATGAGTAATTGTAAACTTTAATAAATAACTATTCAATCTTTTCTCAAAAATCTTCTTTCATCATCTCTTTGTCATCCCATTTCAATACTTTTAATCAAATGTGCTTCTTTTTCTCTTTGACATTGAGGAGTCCCCCAAAATCCTCTGATTATTACCACAATAAACTCTAATCAGGACGTCCCCCAATACTCTAATCATGGTCATAATATTAATTTCTGTTTAATTAAGGCATCCCTTAATCCTGTAATCACGGCTGTAATAATTCTCTTTACATATTAATTCATTTTTATCTATGAGATAACATAACTATTTTTTTAAAAAAAAAATTCATAAAAAAATTCATCATATAAAATAAAATCAATCATAAAATAATTGAATCAATAATAAATAATTCCATAAGATAAATAAAAAGAGATTAAAATAGAGCATAATCATTTAGGTTCAAAATCTCAAATTTTGGCATTCTGGTGTCTGTTATTCGAATAACCATTTAGTTATTCGAATAACACTTCTACGTTTTAATGTTCTGGAAAAATTCTATTTGAATAAGCCAAAGCTTATTCGAATAACACTTCTTGAAAATCTCATTATGCAGTGTTTTATTCGAATAAAAGATGGGTTATTCAAATGGCTCATTTGAAAACATATTTTTCTAAAACATTTTAGTATGTTTTATTCGAATAATCATGAGCTTATGCGAATAAAACTATCACAAATCACATCTGTAGAAACCAGAATATCACTGTTACATTAAGCAAAAACAGGGTAAATGAGTTTGGATATAAAGTGATGGACTAGGATGTATGGTTGGAAGAAATAGAGAAGAAAGAGTAGTGTTTTTTGTCATTCCCTATCTATTTTCAGAATTGAAATGAGTGGGAGAGTGGTTGAAGTTAAGAGAGATGAATTTGCAAGAACCCAAGCTTAGATGCTTATAAATCTTGGTGGGTGTGTTTTGACGAGATTGGGGGTAAAGGAAATAATCTATTTATAGAGCTTGTCATGCAGAAAATCTTCCTTCTACAATCATGGCTTTTGCCACTTGTTCTTGATGATCTCATGGCTTATCTCACCTCCAATCATTCTTTGGACACTTGTTCATTCTTGATTATCATTCACCATATGATTTTGAACACTTGTTCCCCTTCATCATTTCGTGGAGAAGCTTATGGATCAAGCTTGTTACTCTTCCATCAATTTCTTAACACATGTCCATATTCTAGTTCTCTCTTAATCATTCTTAATTCTATGAGTTCCATTCATGACACTTGTCCTTACTGATTTCACTTTGCTTACCTCATCCATCTTACTTCATCAAATTTGTTCCATTGGAAACTAATTAGATTTATTTACCAAGAAAGAGAACTAACGTAACAGGTTTTCCATTATACTGTTATTTGCTACTTTATTCGAATAATATAAATGTTATTCAAATAACATGACACATTTCCTTCTGTATTTTCGTACAACAAGGATTCTATTCAGATAACAGAAAACCTATTCGAATAAAGTCACTTAGTTTCCTATCCTTTTGCTCAGCAGAAACTTCTATTCGAATAAAAATTTAGTTATTCGAATAATGAGACTTATTTGGTACTTTTATTGTTTAGGAATGTTATATTTTTCTCCTCTTATAAAAATTTTGTCCCCTCTACTTCCATACTTTGTCCTTACCACAAAACTTTCGATAAGAATACTCTTATTTGTTGCTTGTAGCTATTTAAAATCTAGAGATAAATCTATAAATGAGTCAACTTATCCATAATCACCTATTCAATTTCACAAAATTCATAAAAATACTATCTCATTTCTATTATGGGATTTCAACAAACCTAAGATACCTAGCTATTTCATATCTCATCCTAAGTCACTAAACCTATATCCCTCCTTAAGAGCTTATAAAAATTGATCTTTTTTTATGTCTCGAATAACTTATCAAGCACTTAAACAATTCCTATTGGCTAAAAGATTCAAATTCCTAAATTTTCTATCAAATCCACTTTCTAAACCATCATATATGGAAATATTTCCTTCTTAGAACATCAACTACAACATTTGCTTTTTCTAGGTGATTCTTAATTTCCTTATCATAGTTCTTAAGAAATTCAATCCACCTCCATATTAAATTCCTTTTTGATAAAGATATCATTATATACCTCAAATATTATCTTCAAATTTTCAGAGTAAAACTATTGTTACTAATTCCTAATAGTAAGGCCAAAGTTATCTAGAGGTCCTTCTCTTCTTGTATTAATTCACGGCCTAATCCCTTTTAGAAGCATCACTATAAATCACAAAATAATTCAAAAGTTCCTGTTGGTTTGATTCCTTGTATCCAAAATTCACACTTTCCCAATATTACAATTAACTTTTTTTCTTTAAATTAATCTCTATCACTATCTTCAAATATATTGCATATTCCTCAAAATATCACATTTATACCTTATTCATATTATTCATAAGTATAACAGGGCAATCAAATGACATCACCAAAAATTCATATTGCCCTTATCTAGTCCTAAAAATATCTTCTCCTAATCTAGTGGTATTTTAACCGCTTGATCTAATAAATTATCTATTTTAGGAAGTGGTTATTTGTTCTTAAATGATAACCTAAGACTACCTTTCTTCTAAAAGTGCTAGCCTCATATCATACCTAGAGATTGTTCTTGTGTTAAACTAACTATTTTCAACTCTTTTTCCATTGTCTTCTCACTTACGCTTAAGCTGAAATTGCTTTTCCTTCTCAACTTTATATTCCAAAAGATTTCTTTCTACAATTCTTACCTCCTTAATTTTGTCCTTAATCCAGATTCGAATTTTACGGTCTTCCACTCTTCCGCTGCGTATTTATCATTTTATTTTTTCTTACAAAATATTTTTTCCTGCAACAACTTACTTATTTGGTTAGAAAGCAATACTGGCTCCCAAACCACTTTGCCTAAGACACTGCTCTGGTATCATAATGTAACGTGCTACTCTAAATAATAATATAATATTTAATTCTAATAGAGTAACACGTTACAAACAACTTTTAACATGTTTATTAACATAATTATATATAATATTTTACATAATTTCGTACAAAGTTTTCTAAGTTAAGCACCAATTTTCTAAAAATTGAGGCTAACAATTAAGGTGCCAGTATTTTCAACTATAAACACAAACTCCAACTTTTAGCTTACTTGCCCAATACGAAAATCTATCAGAACTTCTTCAGTCGACTTAATCTGAAATGTTAAATCACAAAAGGAGTAAGATAAAAATCTCAGTAGAAAAATACAAAAACACGTAATATAAGTTTACCATTTATTCTTTACCATTTTTTATTTCTAAAACCATAACAGATAGTCCAAGTAATAAAATAGTAAAATAGATGGAAAGTATGATAAAAATGAGTAATTGTAAACTTTAATAAATAATTATTCAATCTTTTCTCAAAAATCTTCTTTCATCATCTTTGTCATCCGATTTCAATACTCTTAATTAAATGTGTTTCTTTTCTCTTTGACAATGATGCGTCCCCCAAAGTTCTTTGATTATGACCACAATAAACTATAATCAGGGCGTCCCCCAATCAGTGACGGACCCAGGAATTTTAAGCAGTGGGGTTAAATGTCTATGTGATCGAAGCATATGCGAGTGAGTCTGAGCGAATAATTTTTTCCATCACCACTAGTTTACATAGATAAAGAATGGTGAGAGAAGAAGAATTTTGTACTTTGAATATATTAGTATCAAACCCACGTGGGTACTATTAAAAAATAAAAAATAATATTATATGAGTATACTTATATACCAAACTAAGTGAGTACTATTGAAAAATAAAAAATAATATTATATGAGTTTTATTTTTTATCATTAGAAATTTATTAATTTATCTGTATATGAGGTAAAAGTTACACATAAAATAATAAGAAAGACATATACATATATACCTATATAGGATCAAAGAAAAGTTCAAAGATGGAATGGGGGCAAAATTACACATATAAAAAAATAAAAAAGACATATACATATATACCTATATAGGATCAAAGAAAAGTTTCAAGGTGGACTGGGGGCATGCGTCCCCACTCCCTAACAAGTAGATCCGTCCCTGCCCCCAATACTCTAAACATGATCATAATATTAATCTCTGATCTTTTCTATTTGACAATGAGGCGTCTCTCAAAGTCCTCTGATTACAATCACAACAAACTACATCCCCCAATACCCTAATCATGGTCTAATATTAATCTTTGTTTGAGTAAGACATCTCTTAATCCTCTAATCACGGCTACAATAATTTTCTTTGCACATTAATTCATTTTTATCTATAGAATAACATAGCTCTTTTAAAAAAACATTTTCATAAAAAATATTCATCATATAAAATAAAATCAATCATAAAATAATTAAATCAATAATAAATAATTCCATAACATAAATAAAATGAGATTAAAATAGAACATAATCTTTTATGTTCAAAATCTCAAATTTTAGCATTCTGGTGTTTGTTATTCGAATAACCAGTTGGGATTTTGGGAGGAGGGAGTCAATTTACTGTGTGGGTGAATTGTGATGGGCTGATGGCTGTGCTTATCTTCCACTGATCCCACTTATCAACGTTGACTTCCATTCGCAATTAGGGTTGAGGATTATGGGGTTTAGTGTGATTTTTTGTATAAACCAAACCGAACTGAAAATATGATTCAGTTTTTTAAAACCAAACCATTTTTATTTTATTGGGAATATATTGAATCATAAGAACTAGTGAAACTAGTTCAGTTAACTAGTGCAGCATGTGATGAGCCGATTTATCAATGAATTTGAAATCGGAGAAACTTGTCAATGCATCTGATGCAGATGCAGTTTGGCTATTCAAGCAGAAGACCAATATCAGTATGAGATTAAGTGTGTTTAAAGGTGCGTTTGGATAAATTTAAAAAATATATATAAAAATTAATTTTTTTCTCTTTCTTTTACTTTTTTTTATTTTTTCCGAAGCAACTTATATTAGATTTTCATAAAAAACAAAAAAATTGATTATTTCTAAATTTTATTTATTTTAATAATCATATCTAAATAATTAAAAATATTTAAGAAGTGTTTTTTATTAAAAAAGTATTTTTTTACTAAAAAATACGAACAAATGCACATTAAATTAGTTTATTTTATATTTAAAATAACTTAAAATTTTTATTTTTATTTTAAAAAATAAGTGATTATTTCTAAAAGAATAAATAATACCAGACATACACTAATTACTTCAACTTAAATGTTGCAGTATAGCGAAGAGTGCTAAGAGTACTCTGTATCCACTATTTATACTCTATCTATGCAGCAAAAAGCAAACTAGCACGGGTGTCTTAATATTAAACCGATTGTATAGTTCAACATTTCAGCTCTAAACTATTTTTTTTTTTAAACTTTAAAACTTGTTATTAATTAAAAAAATGTAAAACCGACCCAATATTTTTGACAAAGTAAATGAAGAAATAATGGAAACTCAATGAATGGGGAGAGTTGTTAAAAAGATAAAAGAATTGAAAGGTGTCTGTGAAGAGAAATTCAAACATAAATAAGAAGCACTTAAGTTTTGTACATTAGGTCAATAATAACATTAATTAATAGAGCTAATTAAAAATAATTATTAATTAATTATAATAATTATTTATAAATTAATATTATGATTGACCGTGCACTAAATTTATACAAAAATATTTGTGTGTGTGAAATAGTGAAGGAATGGGAAGAAGAGTTTGTAAATGATGGTGAATAGATGCTTAAATATTAAAATCAATGAACTTGAAATAGTAATATATAGAGGTAGAAATGTTGAAACTCAAAACACATTCAAGAAACTCATTTAAGTAATGATATTTGCATATTATTTTCTTTATATCATTTTTATATCATTTTTAAATAAAAAAATAAAAAAATAAATACTCTAATGTACTCTCTTTTTATTTTTTATTTTTTAAATAAATAAAGTATAAAGATATATTATTTTTTATGTGCAAATATTATTATTAAATTCATAATACTTCAAACATTTTGATGTGGCAATTTCATACCGTGCACTTGAGAAATTAATTATAAATAGATTCGTTGTGTGCAACTCGTGCACAATAACACACTAAGGGTCTGTTTGGTATGAATGATATGATAAAACCTGATAGTATAAGGCCTAATATGTAATGGTTATGGATATCAATATGTTTAAAATTGTAATGGAAAAGTCTTTATATCAACTTATACATCAAAACTCAATCAAGTCTAATCCCACCCTCTAAGGCTTGATTAAGTTATCCATCATTTTAATGTATAAGAGAGATTTGATGGATAAGCTTATACCATACAATATTTGCATCAAACAACTGATAAGGTCATAATGTATTGTATTAGTTTATCCTATCAGGTCTAATACAACATGTCAAATAGGTCCTAAATGATTAAATCTTTCAGTTTGGTATGATACATTAGGAGGAACAACATAGTCCATTATAAAGTATCAAACTTAACCAGTTCTTCACTTACTCTTACACAACTCTAATCTTCCCCTTAAAAATTATATATAAAGTTCAAACTCTTGATCACTATTTGCTCAAATAATCGAGACCTCAAACTTATTTAGAATTATCTACTCAATAGTTCAAAAGGGAATCACTCAAGTGAAATTATGTTAATAGATAATATTAAAGAGAGGTAGAAGCAAAAAGATTTGAATTAGGATACCTGAGAAACCGAAAAATAGTTCAATTTTTACAACATACATACTAAAATTAGAAGAATAAAAAACAACAGATGAGACATTTGCCTCAGTAGTTACCGCATATGTTTATAAGAAGTGTGTCTTGGGTTCAGTTCTTAGCCAACACACTTCTACCCTATTGCCTTTCCTATTCCCTCTCCCGAATTTGGATCCTCTAAAGTAATTTATAAGCAAGTAAGTATCTATCAACCATTGATTAATATATGAGCCTATCAATTAATAATTGATAAATGTTTACTTACTCATAAATTACTTTAGAGAATCTTCCTCCCCCTCTCCCCTTCCCCTTGAGACCTATGTGGGCATCTCATAGGGCCCACCCCAAAGGTGGGGCCCTCTTATGAACCACCAAAAAAAAGAGAAAACCACATAAGTGTGTCTAGTAGGTTAAATCAACTCATGAATTTATGGATTTTGACTTAACTCAACCCATAAATTGCGGGTTAATTAGATTGGGTCTATGAGTTAGGTCGGGTTTAAAACACTCAAATCCACAAGATATGGGTCGGGTAACGGGTTTGAAAAGTGTCGACTCACATAAATTCAACTCACCAAAGTAACTTTTTTTAAAAATAAAAGTCATTTAGCCATTGTGAAATTTCAAGTTCATTTCCTTTGACTTTTTTATAGTGCTAATTAAGTTTAAATGTAGACATTATGGTCATATTGAAAATATAAGAAAATAAAGATGAGAAACTCATAAGCATCTAAGAACCATTGCGATAAAAATTCAATGGGTTGCTTAGAAGACAAAGAGTATATTTAAAAAATTGAGAATGCAGTAAATGATTATGTTAATTTATATACTATATATGATGACATTAACTTCAGTTGACTAATGTGATTTATTGTTTCTGACTTTTGGGACCTGTTAGCTTACTTTAGTTTATTTGAAACTTATATTAATTTAATAATACTTGTTATGCTTATTTATCTTGTACTTAGTATGTTTGTAAGATTGATTATGTGACTTTTTAGTTTATTTGGTACATAAATATGTGTTAACGAATTTTTGATTTTATATTTCGACATTTCTTTTAGTAAGAAAAAAATATTTTAGATGTATGAAAAAAAAAAAGTAAGTATATGTCAGATTCACGGGTTTGACCCAATTCATCCCACTAACTTGATAAGTGAATCAAGTCAAAAAAATGTCACAAAACTCACTCAACTCACCTATTGGACACCCCTAAGACCACATGTCCTTTCCCCTTGCCAATGGTTGAAGTTTAAGGCTATGTTTGGAAAGATGACAGGGTAGGGAGTGACAAGGAATTGAAAGACTAATCTTACTAAAAGTGTATTTGTGAGTGATTTAAAATGAGAGAGTGAAAATGATAAGAGAGGATTGCCACTCAAAGTTTCAATTTTTTGTCCCTCCAAATTATGGGGGTCAAGGAGAGAATACCATGAATTCTCCTCTCCTTCATAATTAAAATTATTAAACAACCAAACAATAGAGTGACATGTTTCACTCCATTTCCCTCTATCTTTCAATTCTATTCTATTATGAGTCATTCATTTCCATCTTCATTAAAACTCCCAAACATACCCTAAAGCAACAATAAACTATGGAATTTAAAATTATGTATCATCTTTGGTTTGAAGCTTAGCCCATTTGTTTACTCTTTTGGGTTCATTATGATTGAAGATAGTTCTTCATTGTGATCGAGCCAACTAGCTTGTAGCTCGATCGGCATTTAAGACTTGAGTATAATAAAGATTGTTACACTTTTGATCCTCCACCAGACCATCTATCCCCTTCCCCTAATTAATGTCTTATTAAGATAGTTCATAAATCTGTTTTCAGTAGGATGGAAGAAATAGACAGTACGGGATTCACAAATGATATAGTTTTTGTGTGCACCCATAGTGTTCTTTGAAAAATTAAGACTCAATGGTGGTAATTATTTTCAAATTATATTACAGAAATACTATCAATTTCTATGCCATTAGAACTGGGAAAATACTTTTTGGAAAGTTCTTTATTAGATCTTGTTCCGTCCTCTACCCGATAGGGTGGTAGCCGGAGAGTCCCAAGTCGGTCGTCCGGTAGTTACCCGAGGAAGACGTAATGAAATGTCAGCAGAGACACTTCGACCGATTAGTCTTGGAGTCAAGACAGTGATGAATGCATAGGTAGAGAAAAGTGAACATGCCTGACTTAGACTGTCAGGTCGGTTTATATAGAGATTCGGATGACTGACTCTCCGGATACCCTCCATTAAGGCCATTTAGGATTCTGAACGTTTTGTCTGATTATTATGGTGTGAGACATTATATCTAGTTATTATGACGCGAGACGTTATGTCTGGTCATTATGGCGTGAGACCATTATGTCTGTTTGGTATGTCGTATTAAGCACGTGTTTGTTGAGTTGTTACCCATTCGGGTATAGGTCGGTCGGACCTTGCAGAAATGGGCCTAGCTTATGGCCGGATGCCAATTGGGTCAGGATGGTCCACAGCCCCCCAGCTTGGTCATATGTAAAGATGGGCCGAGCTTATAAGTGGTCGGATGTCAATTGGACCAGGATGGTCCACAGCCCCCCAGCTCGGTCATCTGTAAAGATGGGCCGACCTTATAAGTGGTCGGATGTCAATTGGACCAAGATGGTCCACAGCCCCCCAGCTCGGTCATCTGTAAAGATGAGCTGAGCTTATAAGTTGTCGGATACTAATTGGGTCAGGATGGTCCATAGTGATCAATGGTATATCCCGAGCTTATATTATTAAATGTTTATTCTTATCTAAGCTAGACGATCCATAGCCCTTCAGTTTGGACAAATCATAAAGTGAATGATATAGCTTTTCCGAACTCTTTGTAATTTTTAAGCTTGGTAACGTTCCAAGGAGAGTGGTGAGGTATTTTGTGCATGTATTTTCCTGACCTTAGCTATGAAATTTCCCGATCTGATCCGATCTTGAGTTTCTTCAATTTAGATCAGTTTTCAAAGACATCTTGGTTTGATAATAACCTCAGATAGCTTCACACGTCTTCTTCTTCTTCTTTCTTCTCTCTCTTTTTTTTTTTAGAAGACTTTGACCTCAGAACTTTTTCCGAGCTTGGCTGACTTTATACATATGACATTTTCAATTAGCATCTTGATTAGGTTTCTCCTCCAGTTTGGTTGACTGAATTGGCACTGAATCGAACATGACATTGGCATTTGCAATCAGTTCGAGGTTATGTACTTTAGGTCGGCATCGGCTTGGGACCAGTTACTAGCTCGGGGCCTTTCATCAGCTTGGGACTGGCATCAGTTGGGAGCTGGTTACTTCTTTTAGTTGTGCTGGCATCGGCCGACGCAATAGCCGAAAGTCGGTTACTCTCATCAGCTTTTTGCTGGCTTCGGCTGAAAGCCGACATCGGCTGAAAAGCCGATGTGTTCCATCAGCTTTGGCTGGCATCAAAGCCGATCATCAGCTGAAAAGCCGGTGTCTTCCATCAGCTTTGGCTGGCATCGGCTGAAAAGCCAGTTTTTCATCAGCTTTGGCTGGCATCGGCTTTGGCCGGCATCGACTTAAAAGTCGGTGTCTTCCATCAGCTTTGGCTGGCATCGGTTCTGGGCCGGCATCGGCTCTGGGCCGGTTTGACCCGAGTTTTCGGGGCCTTCATTTGAGCATCGGCTCTGGGCCAGCATCAGCTCTAAGCCGGTTTGACTTGAGTTCTCGGAGCCTTTGTTTGGAATTTTCTAAGAATTTGTTAGGGGTTTAATTTAACTTGTCTTGATTCTGTCATGTGAGTAAATCTGATAATAATATGCAATTGAAATAAATATGACTAAATTTTCATACCTCATTAAGGTTAATGTTATGCAAATAAATAAATTACAATAAATATAAGTATTCATTACAAAAATTATCAAATGTAGATGTAAATACTAATGTCGTTCGTGGCTATAAAATATCCTTAATGTTATGTAATTAAATTAATGACAATAAATAGAATTAAAACAATTAAAGCAACATGATATTATAATCAGTCTAATGTTATATAATTATTAATTAATAATTAATAAATTAAGGACAATAAATAGTATTAAAGTATTCAATTATAATGAATATTAACTAAAATATTAATTAATATTAAATTAATGTTTCACAAACAACATGTGGAGCAATTAATTAATAATCAATTAATCATGAATGACAATAATTATATAAAATAATGACCAATCAATAATCAATTAATTTCATGAAATGACAATAATACATATCAATGTCTTTTACTATCATGCCATATAAGTTCTTTAATTAGAAATAAATAATATATAAAATAATATATAATTAATAGCCAATTAATTTCATGACAATAATGCACATCAATAACATTTACTATCAGGTCATATATATCTCTAATTAGTAATAAAAAATAATAATTCATAAATTAATGACAATCATTATAATATAATTTATTGGAGAATAAAATACTTTAAATGTCTTGTCTATAACATGTTATTACAAGTAATATTTGGATGTATAATTAACAAATAATTATATGTTATTAAATAGAAATAAATTACAAAATTTAATAAATTTTAATACTATGATAATTACTCTATTTGACTCATGAAAAATCTTAAATTTTGCACATGATAAAAATTAATTATTTAAACTATTTCATGTCTTTGCAATAAAGGCAAAATTTATTCAATGAACAAGCAATTGATTGTGGCTGTTAGGCAAATATTAACACTAGTTGATGAGTATGTTTTAAAACTGATGATGATATAAAATGGTAAACGATTAACGTATAAAACTTATAGTAGCCAAAAAAGAAACAAAAGTGGTTTAAATCTACGGATGGCCTTTGACTTTGGTCAATTTTATAAAATGAGAATTAACAAAATATACATAGCAAAAGTGACCCAGATCTAGAAAGATTTTTTCATAGAAGAGTAAGCTTCCAAGGAATATGTACTTATTCACCTCAAAAGGTGTTTTTTTTTACCCGGTCTCAAAAGAATAATAGTTTTGCCAACAAACATATTTTAATTTTAATTTTAAAAAAGGTAACGTTCTAAAAAGCTATGTTTTAGCTTATCTAAAAAGGGTTTTTTAATCAAATTGTTTGCTATAAAAAAATGATAGATACAGATTTTTATCTTACAAAAATCATATACAGATCTTATAATGAGTGGCTATGATATATCTAATGTGTAGAAGCAAACACTAAATTGATTCTTCAGGATTTATAAGAACTAAACACAAAATTTTGGAATAATGGAAAATCAATTACACCTCCAAACATATCATAGTTGGCAGCTAAACAGAAGAAAAAACAAATTGAGCACACGAAAATGCTATCCATCATTTTGCAGACGAAAATACTATTTATCATGAATTCAACATCTTTTCAATATAAATTTCAACTTAGTTCCAATTTCACACTCTTGGCATGACAGCAACCAACAATAAACCACTAATAAAAGAAAAGTGCTATAAAATTTCAAACTTAACTCACTTGGGCCTCTGGATCCTAAACTTACTGGTTCTTTGTGTGATTTGTATAGAGATGGCGCCCATTGTTCCTTGCTAAGTTTAGAGGCTTCAACGGATGAGAGTGAATATGTTTTCTATGCTACATCAAGAAAGAATGCTGACCCCTGGGGAAAGGCAATAGCCAAATCTCATGGCCAATAACTCCCAATATTGCAGCATAATCGTCCTTCAAGATTCATTACGTTTAATCTAATTCCCTCTTCAATTTCTCTAACTCTTGGTCAAAAAGGGCAAAGATGCATTCAATCTGATCTGAGATTTCAAGACCAGCACTGATTCGTCGAAAAAGATGGAGGATTTGAAGTTTCGAACTCGAGGGCACCAGATTGAATTGGAGGATGTCAGACATGAATGGGACAAGGCAATGCTTGACAACAGGAAAATAGAGAGAGTAGTTTAGTTGTGGAATGGGAATCGTTTTACCGAATCCCCACAGACGGCGCCAAATGTTCCGGCCTCTACCCGATAGGGTGGTAGCCAGAGAGTCCCAAGTCGGTCGTCCGGTAGTTACCCAGGAAGACGTAATGAAATGTCAGCAGAGACACTTCGACCGATTAGTCTTGGAGTCAAGACAGTGATGAATGCATAGGTAGAGAAAAGTGAACATGCCTGACTTAGACTGTCAGGTCGGTTTATATAGAGATTCGGATGACTGACTCTCCGGATACTCTTCATTAAGGCCATTTAGGATTCTGAACGTTATGTCTGATTATTATGGTGTGAGACATTATATCTAGTTATTATGACGCGAGACGTTATGTCTGGTCATTATGGCGTGAGACCATTATGTCTGTTTGGTATGTCGTATTAAGCACGTGTTTGTTGAGTTGTTACCCATTCGAGTATAGGTCGGTCGGACCTTGCAGAAATGGGTCTAGCTTATGGCCGAATGCCAATTGGGTCAGGATGGTCCACAGCCCCCCAGCTTGGTCATATGTAAAGATGGGCCGAGCTTATAAGTGGTCGGATGTCAATTGGACCAGGATGGTCCACAGCCCCCCAGCTCGGTCATCTGTAAAGATGGGCCGACCTTATAAGTGGTCGGATGTCAATTGGACTAAGATGGTCCACAGCCCCCCAGCTCGGTCATCTGTAAAGATGAGCTGAGCTTATAAGTTGTCGGATACTAATTGGGTCAGGATGGTCCATAGTGATCAATGGTATATCCCGAGCTTATATTATTAAATGTTTATTCTTATCTAAGCTAGACGATCCAGATCTCTTCCTCCTCATTCTATTGCTCTGTACAATCATTCAGACGATTTGTATGCAACCATACTCTAGAAGGTTACTAGGCATGAAATATTTTAATTGTCAAATCTGAGATTAATAAGAATTTACAATACTCTAGAGCTGCAAAACTCCCTTGAAGTTGATGGCCCTTGGAATCTTGCACTATGTAACTACACAAGGAGAGCTGCAAAACTTCCTTGATGTTGATGGTTTTAAGAGACCTTCATCATAGAAAAGAGAGACGTTAGTAGAAATAGAAAAGGAGATGAGAGAAGAAAGGAAGCAGTATCTCAAGACACAAGAAATCGAGCCTGTTTGGTCGAAACAAAAAAGTTTAAGTGGTGTTTGGGTTGGTTTTTTTTTTTTTTTAATTAATATTTTCTTATTTTTAGTTATACAAATGTCATTTTATTTTTATTTTATTATTATTTCAGAATTTTGTAAAAGAAATAATAAAAAATAATTTTGTTATTTTTATCCCTTTTTTACAAAATTTTAAAAAATAAAAAATAAAAATAAAAATAAAATAAAATAATATTTTTATAATTATTAATAAAAACACATTAACTAAAAATAAAAGTAGAAAATAAACAAATAAATTCATATAAAAAACAGAAAACATATCACACAAGACTTTGAAGTTATGTTATATCGATATTTTAAAATAGTTATCGTACCAATACGTAATACATATTATATAAAATATTTTAATACTTTTAAATACTTTACATTTATATATATTTTTAATTATTTTTAAAAATTTTACAATATCATGTATGTGTGTATTTCATAACTTTTTAAGTCTTCAATCCTTGGTGCTGAATTGAACAAGCTATATAGCTCCCAGTGAAATGTCCATATCAAAAAAGGGAGAAAGAGAAAAGAGAGCTTAGAAAAATACTACAGTTTTTCGTTTAGAAAAAAATTTAAAGCAATTTATTTTCGTGTGAGGGAACGATTATGTCATTGTGTATCGGAAAGGTTACTGCAACGAAGTTTTTTTAATTAAAATTTAATTTGGTATTTTTTTTAAATATAAAATAAAATAACAAATTTTGAAAAACTTTAAACCCTTATTATGAACAAATCTAATAATCTCCTTACTTATCTAAATAAGAAAGTTTAAATATTTTTTGAGTTCTTAAAATATTTTTTTATTTTCATTTAATATTTCCTATTTTAATTTAAAAAATTAAGCTAATTCATTAATTTACTGTCAAATTATTGAAACACAGGTTTAAAGTAATTTGAGTATTTGATAGAACTTTCCATTGAACTCAAGCTCCGAGTAAAAAAACCATGCGCCCATGATTTTGTTTCATTTACTGACCAAGTCAAAACTCGCACCAAGCTCTTACTAACCTATCCCCTAAATCATAATTACTTCCATGAACAATTGAGCTTTCAAGGCATTCATGTATTCCAATTTAAGCATGCAAACTTGCAAAGCTTAGTAGCTTAGGCTATGTTTGGATTGGTGGTATTAAGTGGGATGGGATGAGATGAGATGAGATGGAGATAGGTTCTATTGTTTGATTGTGTTAAAAAATGATGGAATGGGATGGGAGTGGGTGGGATGAATCCCATCCCATCCCACCACAAATCATTAATTTTCTTCCCCCCTAATTTGGGGGGTATGAGATGAAATCATGTTTTTAATTGTAATTATAATTAAGATTTTATTACATTAACCTTATACTCTAAAATTAGTGTGTTTGAAATAAGGGCAATATAGGAAAAATAAAGTTATAATTCTTACCATTCCATTCACTTCCCAAACAATGGAATGATATATTTACTCCATTCCATCCTAAAATATCCAAACAATGGAATTGTACTTTTATCCCATTCCATTCCATCCCATCTCATTCCATTCCATCCCATCTCATTCCATTCCATCAATTACTAAATATCCAAACATACCCTTAGTGTATTAATTGGGAATGAATAGAGGAAGAGAGAATGCTTTAACACTTTGAGCATTAATTTGTCCACTCTCATAGGCCAAAAGGTTCAATGAGATATTCTTATATTCGGAGGATTCTATAATGGACCTAACAAACTCTAGTCCATCGACGGTTCTAATAACTTGGTAGAAGAGTGGAGGTTGCCTTGCTGGGTAGCTGGGCAGTTGTTGCTCGACGGGACGAGTTCCAGTACATGGGATGGTCAGCAACTGATTTTTTTTTTCTTTTTTCTTGATTAATAAATCTAACTCATATGGTGTTGCAGTGATTTTGATTCAACATGTTGGAATTGGTTTTCAATTGCAAATAATGGTTGATGCCTTCCTTTTTAAACTGCTGCAGCATTTAGCAATTATCATGATATTATCTTGGAGCTTGAAGCATTGAAGGTTGACGCAATTATAAATTATCACAGCAAGTGGGCAATCTTGACTAATTAAATTTCTTCAACTTCTGGACTCATATGATATTGGGATAACCCGTTAAAAACCCATAACTTTTGTCCAACTTAGCACCATGAAGCAATAAAATTTTTACATATGATGTTCATAAGTTTGGACCCTACCTGCAGAAGCAGCACAATGAATTGCATGTAATAGTGAGGGTTTTTCATTATCGATCCAGTAAGTTTCAAGTAAATAATCTGTATCCTTCATTTTTTTAATCATTAAATCAACGATTATTCAATGTGGTCCATTTTTAAGGTCCATTGAAGACATTACCTATTAGCATATGGCCTCGTCCAGAAACATTGAACTAACCCCTAAACGTATTGTAAATAAACGGTATACCATTGTTTTTTTTTTTTTTTGTTACAGGTATACCATTGTATTTTAATTATGCTGTACTTTGACATATAATAACTCGCCTACACAAACGAAACTGATGTTCAACCAATTCTTTTGGGGTTAGGGTGGTGATGTAAACCAAATGGAGAAGAGTGTACTAAAGTCAGTTTGTTTTTAAAATGAATAAATTATTTAATTTTAATAGGTTAATATCTTAATATACTTTGCTCATTTTAATGACAAAGTTTAAACTTTTTTCAAACCAAATAACCAATTCCTTATCACGGAGATGGGGTCCTAAACTTAAATGCCACAAGAATTCGAATTCCTCTTGTATAAGGTAAGTAAGCGTTCAGATATAATCTTGATGGATAAAGCACTAGTGAACGGAGTAACAGGAAAAAGGAATTTCAACAAAGGCAGTAAGCCCCACAAATCCAATTAGACACAAACATGACAACATCAACAAATATACCCGAATCATCAACAACGTTGTTGTTGATTTCGATTCCTTAGCTCTTTTTTTTTTTTTTTAATACCGAGCACTAGCAATTCCCACTTTGGGGTGCCAGACACAGAGACACGAGAAATTACCCAACAACTAGAAAATTAAAACAACAAAAACAAATCTCATGTCCCGAAAACTTGAAGTTTTGTAAACAAGAATAACAATAAGAAGAAGAACCAACAATGAATGGTGTAAAACGAGAATCAGACAAGACAAGATAGTATTTCAGTTGGAAATTCAATCAAGCAGGTGTGGAATTCTCAGGGGGCGAAGTCCAGAAGATGTCTTTGAGAGCAGGACGAAGCTCCTTGCTGCAGAACTGGTTGTACTCCAAGGTATCACCGTTGTCCTTCTTGACCTCCACCACCAGGAACGACGGCGTCACGGCGTAAATGTCCGCCGCAATGGCCAGCTTCCCCTTCCTCCCACGCTCCTGCCGCTGAAGCCTCACCTTGGTGTCGCTGCTCTTCACATCGAACTTCACCGCCTTCGCCACCTCCTCCAGCCTCGATATCACGCTGCTCGGCGTCCCCGCCGTGGCGAACCTGAGCTCCTCCCTCTCCTCCCTCTTCTTCTCCTCAAACAACGGCGACAAGTCAAACCCTTCCGACAACGAGATTATGTGAAACGCGTTCATCGTCTCCGATTTCTCGCACTTGTCCTCCAAATCCAACAACAACTCCTCCTTCTGCTCCTCCTTCTTCGTCCTGACCAAGCTGTTGGGAACCGGTTTCTTGAACCAAGGGGAGTCCATGATCTTGGAGATGGAGATCCGGGTATTGGGGTTCGGGTCGAGGAGCTTGGTGACGAGCCTTCGAGCTTCCAAAGAGAACCAAGGTGGACACTTGAAGTCACCCCTGTAAATCTTCTTGTACATAGCTACCAAATTGTCATCTTGAAAGGGTAAGAACCCTGCGAGAAGCACGTAGAAGATGACCCCACAAGACCATATATCAGCCTTGGCACCGTCATACCCTTTCTTCGCAATCACCTCCGGCGACACGTACGCCGGAGTGCCGCACGTGGTGTGCAACAACCCGTCTTGCCTCAGGTGCTCCTCCGAGAAGGCGCTGAGGCCAAAGTCAGAGACTTTGAGGTTCCCGTCTTCGTCGAGAAGCAGGTTTTCTGGCTTGAGGTCGCGGTGGTAAACGCCGCGGCTGTGGCAGAAATCGATGGCGGAAATCAACTGTTGAAAATAGACTCTGGCTACGTCTTCTCTCATGCGTCCTTTGGCTATCTTGTTGAAGAGCTCGCCGCCGCGCACAAGTTCCATGGCGATGTAGATCTTGGATTTGCTGGCCATGACCTCGTGGAGGTGGACGATGTTGGGGTGGTTCACCATCTTCATCACCGAGATCTCCCTCTTGATCTGTTCCATCATCCCAACCTTGATCACTTTCTCTTTCCCCACCACCTTCATGGCCACGCTTTTTCCAGTTTCCAAGTTCTTGGCGTGGTACACCTTAGCGAAGGTGCCATGACCCAGAAGCCGACCCAGCTCGTACTTGCCATGGAGCAACGTTGAGTGACCCTCGCCACTGCCTTTGTCACCCATTATTGAGTAAGTACTATATAAAACTAGTATATATAAAGATGAGGTTTTGATTCAAGTGAGATTGGGGAAGAGAGAAATGGAAGAAAAGGGTGGTGGAGATCGATGGGGTTGAATTGAATTGAATTGAATTATGATGACTACCCGTCTTCGACGTGTTTGCGGTGGCAGTTCCTGCCGGCGATTGTGCGGTTGGCAGGGCCAACCACCTCAGTTGGAGTGAGCCAATGGCTTATCATCTCTCTGCATTCCCCACAGTGAGTGACAGGGAAGAGAAGAGAAGGAAAGGATGTGTCCAAATGAATAAATAATTGCTCACAATTCAATTTCAGTTCACGCAAACCATGTAGCACACCAAGGTTTGGGTCTGTTCCAATTTATAGTGCTGTTTGTTTGGTATCTTCCTTGAATTGATCGGACGGCTGCCAAGCCAACTGATGAATGATGTACACCATCGTGAGGCTCCGTGACCCTCATTGCCGACTCAACCATGCGATCGTCCCCACTGGATCGTATAAGTTCTAAACTTGTTTAAACAGTGAAATGAAAATTATGAAATGGTATTTGCAAGTGCAGGGTGAGTGAGTGGGACATGCAGTGGAGCCTGCCTGTGTGGTTACATGTTACAACTTGCAGGATTCCAATAGTCTACAGTTTTTTATTAAAAAAATTATATAAAATTTCAACCATAAAAATGTATTGTTTTATTATAAAATTAAATTATAAGAATTACAAAATAAATGTGAATCGTTAAATATATAATTGTACCTCATGTGGATGTAGATGATCCTTTTCTGAACTTAGATGGCCAGTTTTAATTTTGTGACACTGATCGTATTTACTTAATTTTTTTATTTATAAATATAGAGGGTTGAACTAACTTGTGGTGGATTTAAGTCTTCTTATTCAAGTTGATTATGTTAAGGTCACCTTATTTAGTTTAAGTTTTTGGTTCTTTAACCAATTGTTTACATATTTTTAAATAAAGAAGTAGTTAGGTAAAATCATAAGTAAAATTAGGATATCAATATCTAACGTTGTAGGTAAAGCTTACCTTGTTTAGTTAATTATTGGTAGTTTAGGTCTTTTTTTTTTTGGGCTTTGCTGCATTTATTTTGTTAAAAAATAAGAATAATTTTTTTTATAGAAGTCAAAATTTGTCAAAAATTCAAATTGAAAATTCAAACTATTTATTATTTATAATTTTTCTGTTTCCTTTTTCCGTTTCAATTCTATCTTCAAACAAAAATGCCGTGAATTTAAAAAAATAATTCCTAATATTTTTTAATTAATAATATATTGTTACAGATTCAAATTTTAATTGTACCAACAACTCAAAAAGAGATTCAAATTTATAATAAGGATTTGTTTTGGTGAGGAGCTCGGAATCTAATGGCGTGCAAGTGCAACAAAAACAACTGAACAAGCCTATCGACATCCCGTCAGATATTCTTGTGTATTCTGACCTTCACTTTTTACCTTGCATCAAAGCCATTTTTAGAACTGATTTTTTTTTAAAGCAAATAAATTTAATATTTTAAGAGATGCTATTACTCATTCACCTTAGGAAAAAAGGAAAATTTTAAAATGTGTAATTAATATTTTTAAATATTTTTATTTTCTTTCTTAAAACGATTAATAAGGTTATTAAATTAATGTGTTAGGACAATTTAGTATTACTTTTCAGATTTAATTTTAATACACTAATTTAATTATGTATTATTACATCATAAAAATATCTGACTTTACATTAATTATTTTAAAAATTATATATATAATGCTCTATAATTGATTGATGATGCAAAGTACCTTTATCCTAACAATGTATTAAAATTAAACAATTACTTTTTAGCTAATTGTTTCTTTAAAAATACCGTCAAGATTTTATTTTGGTGAAATTAGATCCTATTTAATTATATAAGCTACTAAAGATCTATTAATCATATTTGAAAAGTAAATCTTGTAAGAAATTTAATTTTTTTTATTAAAAGGTAAGATATCATTAGACATGGCAATATAAGTCTAAGTTTTAATTCCAGCAAAAGAAAAATGTCTAGCTTTTAACTTCTTTAATTATTTTTTGGCACATAACTTATTTAATTATTTAAAAGTATAAGTTGAAAAACAAAACTCATAAATTGAAAAAAAAATGGCAAGGCTAAAAAAATTGTGATCTTAATATTAATTGATGTGATATCTCAGATTATCATATCCACAAATTTAAGAGGTGAAAGGAAAGGAAATGATATAATAGAAAGAAAAGAAAAAGAGAATGAAAGAGTTATTACTTTCTTTGTTTATATTATTTAATAGAAATGAATGAATGCTTCTCCTTCTTTATTTGATTTTATCAAAGAAAAAAATATAGAAATGTATGTTAATGATATAATATTGGGATGAATGAAAAATTATGGGATCCACTTTTCTCTCATTCTTTCCATCTCAATCTTCCCAAAAAGGGTGAGGTAAAATATTCTACAAACTCGTTAATTTCATAAAAATATATTATTTTTTTTTTTTACAATACTCTTAATAAGATTTTGAAATGGTTTTTTAATTGAATGAGTCCATAATAGTAAAACTTGTTAAAAAATATATACTATTTATATAATAGTTATTTATGTAAATTGATTATTACAAAATATAATTGAATTTAGTTTGTTATTTATAATATTCTTTTAATTTTGTAAGAATTTTAGATTGTTAAACAAAATTATAGTATATAGTGTTAAAATTTATTTTCTTTATTTTTTAATAATTTTTAAAGTTTTATTTTAAATTATTAACTACCAATGATCCCCATTACCCGTGAAGATCATGAAATGACGAGATGGGGACGGGAGCTTGGGGAAGCTTTACGTTAAAAATACTTTTCTCTCTTTCTTTCCATCTCAATCTTCCCAAAATGGGTGAGATAAAAATATTGTGGGTTTCATAAGAATGGGAAGTTTTTACAATACTCCTAATAAGATTTTAAGCATCAATACTAGAGCTATTAAAATGGGTAAAATTTGATGAATCAGTTCGAATAGTCCGATAAAATAGATGGATTAGAGTAGCAAATACCAATCCAAAATAGAAAATAACTCAAATGGGTCGGGCTGCCATGGGCCAGACTTTACATTAAAAAAGACATTTTATCAACTCAAAACTTACATAGTCTGATATGATCCAATCCAAAATTGGTCTGACCCGAATTGGGTCAACTGACCCATTTTGACTTTTGACAACTCTAATCAATGCTCCTATCAAGTTTACCTTCTTTTATGGGTAAACTTTCGTTGATTTGTTTTTTTTATAAAACAAAAAACCATTTTCATTACCCAAAACCAGAATTTCCTTTTACCGCTATGCCGTCGACGGCGACCACCACCGCCTGCACCGTTAGGGTCATCCTACTTCAAAACTTAATGATTACGACGTCATCACCGCCTTTGTCTTCGTCTTCGTCGTCGCCGGTGAACATTGCGTTGTCACCATGGGCCACGAAGCTCCAACGAATGATATGGCTTGAGTGGATCGAGATCTTCCTCCCTTGTTGTCGAGGCACTGCGGTGGAGCGCACTACTGAGGCTAGGGAAAATGGCGAAGAGTGACGCGTGGGAAGATGAAAACTGAAAGAGAAAGCAAGGAGAGAGAGAAAGAAAAATTGGGAAGAAAGTGAATCGGTAGATGAACTGGGAAGAAAAAAGAGAAAACAAGGAAAGAGAAAGATAAGAAAAAAAAAAAAGAGAATGTGGGAAGATGAAAACTAAAAGAGAAAGCAAGGAGAGAGAAAGAAAAATTAGGAAGTTGAGAATCTAAAAGTGAATCGAAAGATAAAAACAGGGAAGAAAAAGGAGAATGAAAATAAAATTATGATGAAGGCAACATATTAGCCATTGATCATTTTTTCTCACAAATCAATAGTGATTAATTTTGGAGCATTCATGCTCCAAAATTGTTTAGGTGCATTGTAAACTTTTCCATAAAAATGTCATCATTCATTTTCCTTTTCTTGTTATTGCTTTTAAAAAAAATTTGGTACATACCTTTCCATTGCTTTTATCACTACCAAAATAACCCAAATTACCAACTATTTTTCTTTTTTTTCCCTCCCATTTAAGCATACCAAACATACCCTAAATCAAAAATACACCCTTCTAATACCAGTTATTTTCCCTATCCCCTTCCATTCCATAGTTCCATAAAACAGCTATTTCTCTTTGGAATTTGCTATAATAAGCTCGAGCATGGCTTAGTTAACTTTGATTTTTAAAATGGGTTCCGCATGTATGAAAAGATTAAAAGTATAATATTTTATTCATAATAGCCAATCATATACTCGGGCTTATGAACGTTTGAACGTTCGGTATCATGTCCCTTCCTCTTTCCCTGTTAATTCACAAATATGCAATTTGCAAAACTCAATAATTAGCTCTACACACGGTTTTCCTCTTACCAGCAAGTCTCTAGTTAGTAGATGTAAGAGTGACTGACAATCATAAACTCAAAGTCTGTATTTAGAATGAATAAAAATGAGAAATAATTTTATTTAAATTGATTTGAATTGATTTGATTTGATTTAGAAATCAAATTTTGTGTTTAGAACTTTAAAAAAAATAAGATTTGAATTGATTTAAAAATTAAATTTTATGTTTGAAATTTATTAAAATAAAAATTGATTTGATTTGATTTTATTATTTTACATTTTAACCCTCATGAGAAATTGTTAGAGATAATTATTAAGAATAAAATAGATATTTATTTCAAATCAAATCAAATCCTAACAAATCTTATCAAATTTGATAAAATTTAAAAAATAAAAAAATAAAATCCATAAGATTTTAAAAATCAAATTAATTTTTATTTTTTAATATTCTAAACATAAAATTTAATTAAATTTAATTTACAAATAAAATTATTTCTCATTTTTTTACATTTCAAACACTCAAACAGCTGATAAAATTGATAGCTGGGAACGTGAAAATTTGTCCTTCAGCTACAAGTGGCTTCATCAGTCAGGACTCGGGAGTCAGCACAACCTGCATGCTCGTCTTTGTTTATTTATTAGGATTTGTTAATAAATATTAATCAAAAATAAAATATTTAATGTATTAAATATTTTAAAAGTTTTATTTTTTATTTAAAATTTATTATTTTTATTCTTTAATCAGTGCTTTTATCCTAAAAATACTTGTTAGTAAATTTTATTATTATTTTATACTAGATAGACAATGAATTATTTAAATAATTTAAATAAATAGTTATTGTATATCTAAAATGATAATGTGCAATAGTTCATTAGCTTTAATCTATACAAATGATGTAAAATAAACTCAAGAATATTTTCTGATTGTGATCGTAGAATTAATGGCCGACTTAGTAAAATTTTATCTGTTAAATTAAGAGGGCGCGACAAAGATGATGCATGCGTCATTGCTTCCTGCGTCATATACGGCGGCCTGGTAGTCTGGTACCATACTACCATGTTTGGCGGCAATCAAATGACAAGTTTGATAAATTCAAAAAATATAGCAAATTTCGCATATGGCGCATCAATTATTCATTCTTATTTTTTAATTTTTTTAATGAACAAATATCTTGGACAAATACTTAATTTGCTCCGATCCGCAAGTCAGGTAAAAACATATGTTACGTCCGTTTGCGCATGAAATGAAGTTTGAAATTTAAATTGGATCTCCCAATTGTCCAATTTAAATTTGAAATTTGGTCTGAGTCATTAAAATCTTTTAATTCAAAATAAAATAAAATAAAATAATAAAAATATATGATAAAAGGAAAAAGGTGAAATTTGAAAAATTAAGGTGTTTAGATTCATTCTCACCCTCTCCTCCTCCTATATAAAGGAGTGATTCTCAATTGTTTTGTTATAAAAAAAACTTATACACTTGAGCTTAATACCAAATAAAGAGTTCAAGGATTTTAGTAAATTTTTTTTTACAAGTGAATTATTTTTTAAGGTTTGATTTGAAGAGAACGCGTGAGGTCCTGTGTATCAACTTCTTTGAACATAGTATTTTTATAGGCCTTGGAGGTAAGTTTACTTATTTTTTTTCTCTTGTATTATTCTTTTTTTTATTATATACACGTGTTATTCATTTTAGCTTTTTTTTGTAAACTTTTTTATTTTAAAATTAATTCAAGAAGAAATCGAGATTAGTTAAGTTGTGACAACTTGTTAATTTTGTAATTTTTAGAATCATTTAAGTTGTGACAACTTGATGATTTGAACCTTTTTTCTAAACATAAAAAAAATCAAATGAATTTTCAAAACAAAAATCTTTTCAAAATTAAAAACAACCAATCCACAATCGTTTTTCTAAAGAACGATGTGGCTTTGAATTCCTCATTGCATCTGAGCATCTGTTAAGCCAAAAATAAATTTTCATAATTTATCCATTAATTTCTTTTCTTTTTTTGAAAGGGATAAAACAAATATTTCTAAAGGTTATCGAATTCTTTTTGCACGATTAACTAAGGTAACCATTTTAAAGCTGATGTATTAAAGGTGTTGTGAGATTAAGTTTCTACCATTCCTTGTGCATAATAGACTCTCAAATCCAATATTTTCTAAAAGACCAATTTTTCCTAAAATAAAGAGGTTTTTCAAGTTTTCCTTGACTCAAATAAAATTAGTAGCGACTCTATTTATTTTTCCTTAATAAATTTATTTTTCGTCGCTTTTGCCTCAATCACGGTTGCGATAGATGGTGACTCCACTGAGAATATTTGAGAGTCAAATCTTTGTAAGTTAGTTGTACAAATTTTTGTGACATTTATATATTTGTCTTACCTTTTTTGTTTTTGTTTTGTTTTTCTATTTTGTTTAATTTGCTTATTAATTATTTTAACCGTGATTTTATTTTATTATGCAAACCTTAGGGTAGAGGATTTTTGAGAATTTTGTTTTGCGTTTGTTTTATTTTGCAGGATGTGGGTGGCCTTTAGAATTATGAAGGTTTGTATGCTCCCTACACACACTGCACTTACACGTTTTTCACACACATTCGAGCAAGACCCTATACCCAGATCTTAGTGAAGCTTAAGTTAGGTAGAGGTTGCGTAGTAGTAGTCATTTTGGATGTACATCTTATTTGGTTATCACGAAAACCTCATATAGAGTGTGTTTTTTCACAAATGTCCCACACCTAGTGGTTTACCCACTGTTTGTGATCAACATTCTGAAATGGGACTTAGTTCTAGAGGCCTTTAGAATAGTAAAGTCACCCAATGAAAGTTCTCACGAATCAAAAAGACTCATAGATCATTAGGATAGAACTACTCAAATTTAAGGCAATCCTTTATGGCACAAAGGGAACGTACCTTTTCGTTACCTTTAAATTTATCAATGTCATAATCTCTATTTGTACATATACATCATAAGTAAAGTAGTCCATTAATGTGATAAGTCATAATTGTACCCCTCTTAAAGAAAAGTATTTTTTACTCAGATATATAAAAAAAAGAACTTTTTTTTAAAAAAAAAGGGTGCAAGTCACTATTAAAGAACCAACTATTTATCCATCATTGCATTCATCCTATACATTGAAATAAAAAAAAAACAAATTTTCATAATGCTTTTCTTGTATATGTTCACTTTTTTTTAAAAAAATGTTTTTTTAATTCTATTAATACTAATATTCTCTTTTTTTAAAAAATTAAACCATTGCTCATCCTCAGGAAATGCAGAGCGTATAAACTCAGACCTACGAGATTAGGTCACAAATTAGGCTGCAAAAGATGTCAAATTCAGAAAGAAATTTGGGTCGAGAGATGGATGAAATGAGGGGAAGAATTGATGCAATGGCAGAAAGACAATTAAGGGTCGAGAATTTACTAAGACAATTAATTGAGACCCTTAGAACAACAAATGAAACCCCTGCCGACATTAGAGTAGATGCAAATGAAGGGGATGATTCTATGAATGGAAATCTTGAAGGGGAGAATAACAATGCAGAAGCCACTCATGAGCAACTAGTGAAGGTTTTCCTGAACAGCAGCTCAGAAAAAGAAAAATTAAGAAATGAATTGATCGGAAAGATGTAAAATCAAATTAAAGCCATTCAAGGTCCTAACCCGTATGACTCGGTGGGAATCGATGAACTGTGCCCGGAGGCTGAAGTTAATATCCCCAATGACTTCAAAATTCCAAATTTTTCAGGGTACGACGGAAGTACCAATCCAAAGTATTTCATCTGAAGACTTACATCACTAAAATGGTCATTTGGTCACGAGATCAAAAATTCTTAATCAATTTCTTTCATGAAAGTATGACCGGGCCAGCTTTAGAATGATACATGTAGCTTGACCATTCAAAGGTTTCTTGCTGAGATGATTTGATAAATCTATTCTTGGGCCAACATCGATTCAACATCGACACTGCATCTACCTGAGAATAGCTAAGGGCAATGCAAAAAAAGAATGATGAGACTTTCAATCAATATGCTCAAATATGGATAATGTTAGCAGCCTAGGTTCAACCACCATTGACTTTGTCAGAATTGAGCTCATACTTTATGGGGACCTTATGAGCACCTTTTATTGGATTGATGACATGGGCTGCCTATAGGGATTTTTCTAACTTAATTTCGGCTGGAGAAAGGATTGAGAACCTTGCAAGATCAGGTAAGTTATCTGCTGGAAATATAGAGAGTAGTTTTCCTAAGGCAGTGGAACCGACAAGGGAGGAAGAGCCAGAAGTCAGTGCTTACTAAACCTCATACCAAGTTCTCTCGTTGCGTTCATATGTCCTATATAACTTGTCATGTCTATACCAATCGCCCTTCAACAGCTCGGAACTTCTAAACAATTGGTGATTTGAGGCATTAATTGATGTGACTGTCATCTTAGACTTTTATGATGCTTGAACTTATGTAAACATTCTTGAAGCATTAATGTAATGCATTTACATGGATCTCAGCCTACCTTGTTTCATTTTCCAATGTTCTTGGCACTCATGTTCTTGTCATGTCTTTCTTGTCATTTTTTTCTTTCCTTTACTTGTTTTCTTTTGGTTCGAATTTCATAGGACTTTCATTCTAGAAAACTTTTGGTGGTCATGAAGTCCACGTGTGCAAGTGTTCTTTGCAACAACAAAAAGGAGATGTGAAAAAAAATTAAAAAAAGAGAAAATAAATAGAACAAATAAGTAATCACTTAGTGTGCATTATCCTTTTGTCTCTAAATTAAAATTTTTGAAAATGAGCAATTAAGATTTGAAATGAAGATTGACCATCTTTCTCTCTCCTTCACAAGAATTCATCTTTTTATTATTGATCGTTATCCCTTTTTGAGCTTAAAAGTTTTCTTCAATAAACCCTGGACAAGAATCAGCCTCTACACTAGGGGATGGCACAAAACAAAGGTTGATTGCCATGATAACTATTTTAAAGCATAATGGAAAAAGAGAAAGGGAAGAAAAGGTGAAAAAGGCAGGAAATAAAAAAATGATGAAAAACTAAAAAAGAAAAAAAGAGAAAAAGAGAAGGGAAGGAAAAAGAAAGAAAATGAAATGAAATGGGTCATGACAAAGGTAAATGATTGAAGTGAAAAGAAAAGGGGAAGAAATGGAGAACAATAAGATAAAAGTATGCTTTAAAGCGCAAAAGTAGTTGACAAAGTTATTTTGAACAAAGATCTTTGATTTTATTCAACCCTTAAACACTTGTTTAAGCATTATATCTTTTATTTCATAACCACAAACATTGGTCACGTTACAATCCTTAAAAAGTCCATTCTGACCAATGACTGATTGCTTTTATTTTCATAAGTTTTAATTTTGAGGCAAAAGGTTATGTCCATCCAAGTATCTAGCTCATTACTCCTTAAAAAAAAAGAATTAAAAAAAGAAGAAAAAAAAAGACTTGCACTGGGACAAGTTTCTATCCTGTTTGAGATGGCCGTACACTGGGACATTTTTTTCTCTAGCTCTGTTTGACCTACACCAGGACAAATTTTTTGGTTTGATTCAGTCTTACACCAGGACAAATTTCTATCATGTTCGATTTGACTCTAAACTAGGGCAACTTTTCTTTTCCCTAATTTAATTTGATCTAAACTAGGACAATTTTGCTTTTCCTTGGTTCAACTTGACCTACACTAGGCAAATCTTTTGGTCACTAGGGCGAGTTTCTGCTCTATTCAATTCAGTCTTAAACTGGAGCAAATTTCTCTTTGGTTCAATTTGGGTTGATGTAGATGCTCAACAAAAGGAAATCATCGGTCATAATGTCTAGTAGGCAAGTAAAGATCAATTTCATGAATATTAAACCAATTCATATTGGGGCAACACCACTTTGAATCCCATACCGTTGTTTGTGTCTTTTTTCATATATTCATCATTTGTAAATTCTCTTTGTGTAGTCAAACTTTCAAGACCAATCTGGAAATTGTTCACTTCTTTTCTATTGTACTTTTGAATCCATATATGTTTGTTACGTAATGCTTCAGATAAGGTGAATATGAGTACAACACACTGATTTGACCATCTAATTGTAATTGATGAACCATTAAAAATTCATATTTTTATGGTTAAAAATCTTGGGTTTTTATTCTCTTTTAATTTTTTTTATTTAGTTTTGTTCTCAAGTCTTGTTATGTTTTTATTATTTTAATTATGTTCTTATTACGTGCTTTTATGTATTTTTTGTAGGTAATTGCATATGGAAAAGATTAGACATTTGAGGAGCAGAAAAAAAATAAGAAAATTAATTCAGAAGCCCAGCGCTCAAGCCATCACCGCTTGAGCACGCAACGCGCGTAAATGGGTTTCCTGATTAGTGGGCCAGCGCCTAAGCCCTGAAAGCTTAGCGCTTGAGCGCTGAACGCGTAAATTGCAGTGTGAATTTCTTTTAAGTAAGAAAGTTTTGCCAAATACACATACTTTTTACACACTCTTATACACTTGAACAAAAGGCAGTAATCGTCAAGAGGTACAAACCCTAATATGGTGTGGGTGCAATTAGGCTTAAAGATTAGGGATTTTCTTCAACATTTTTACTTTTCTACAATGAAGTTTGTCATATTCTTCTCTTTGTGTTCTTCTTTTTCCATGTGTAACGAAACTCTTTTTCGTTAGGGTGATGATGGATCTTATTCTTGGATGATGTAAATTCTTTTATGAGTTTAATCAATATTTCTATTTTATGATTTATGTGTTTTTCTCTATTTTTAATACTTTTCTAAATCTGACTAATTTAGGAATGATTTTTGGGTTTATGTATGATTTGAAAAAATTTGCATGAACTTAGAACTTGTGATAAACATCATAATTTCTGCAATAGCTAATAATAAACGTTGTGGGTTATGTGGTCTTTCTTTTAATTCTCTCGTTCTTGATAATGCATTTCTATTTGAGATTAGACTAAGAGATTAGTTAATTCTAAACAGTGTAAAAGGATTAATATACCAAGGGATTGGATATTGATTAAATTTGGGAATTGACCATGAATCATTGGAATATGACTTGATTAAACCAATATTTGAATGTACATTTAAAGAGTTCAAGTGAAATCTGACACCTAACCTTTTCATATCATTATTTTCCAACTCAACCCAATTAATTAAATTTGGCTTTTGTTATTTTTGTTTATTCTTTCTTTTTATTATTTTTATCAACTCTCTTTTTGTTAACTAAAATAGTGTCATTTTTAGTGAATTTAGTAATTGATAACATAATTCTCGTGGGAACGATACTTTACTCATTCTTTATTACTTTTGTCGATTTGGTGTACTTGCTAATTCCACATCAATAATCCCCTGATGAACAATTCAGATCGAAAAGAGCTTAGAAGTTCCATTTGAAAGCAAAAATGATATCTCAAGGGATAATCCAAAAGCAAAAGGTACTCGAAAAAAAAAAG
Source organism: Ormosia semicastrata (assembly GCA_029884595.1). Lineage (NCBI taxonomy): Eukaryota > Viridiplantae > Streptophyta > Magnoliopsida > Fabales > Fabaceae > Ormosia > Ormosia semicastrata. Next base: position 20,319,767 of record JAQQTO010000043.1, read on the forward strand.
ATGGAAGCAAGTATTTCGAAGAAAGCGCGTCACAAAGTTCATCCAAATTAAAAGTCATAAAACGAGCATGAGAGCGGGTTTAGTTGCATAAGCTTTTTCGAGGAAGTACATGGTTCAAGAAAATCTTAATTTTACTAAGTGGCTTTTCAAAGATTTTTTTTGTCTTTAAAAAAAAATCCAAGTCCTTGACTTGATAACTTAAAAAAAAAAGATTTCAAAGTCTATTGCCTAATGGTGTGTTAAAAAAAATTTCAAGTTCTTGGCTTGATAATTTTACAAAACTTTAGGTCCATGACCTGATAATGTGCCCAAAAATAAATAAATCTCAAGTTCGTGACTTGATGATCTGCTTTTACAAAATTTAGGTCCATGGCCTAATGATTTTTCCTAAATTAAAAATAAAAAAAATAAAAAAAGGAAAACATAAGATGGTTTCATGTCATTTAACTTTTGGTCACATTGCCATATTACTTAAAAGAAAAAAAAAGGAGGAGAAAAAAAAGAAAAAAATCTTTTTGAGCTAAGATACTCATTGCCTTTTAAAATTACTGTCTCTTAAATTCCAAGTCAAGCTCACTATTTTTTAAATTTTGAGTCAAGTCCATTGTCTTTAAATTTTGGGTCAAGTCCACTATCTTTTAAATTTTGGGTCAAGCCCACTGTCTTTTAAATTTCAGGCCAAGCTCATTGTCTTTTAAATTCTAGGTCAAGCCCACTGTCTTTTAAATTTTGGGTCAAGCTCAATGTCTTTTAAATTTTGGGTCAAGCTCATTGTTTTTTAAATTTTAAGTCAAGCCCACTGTCTTTTAAATTTTAGGTCAAGCCCATTGTCTTTTAAATTTTAGGACAAGTCCACTGTCTTTTAAATTTTGGGTCAAGTCCATTGTCTTTTAAACTCCGGGTCAAGCCCACTATCTTTTTACATTCCAGGTCAAGCCCACTGTCTTTTAAATTTTGGGTCAAACCTACTGTCTTTTAAATTTCAAGTTAAGCCAACCATCTTTTTACATTCCGGGCCAAGCCTACTGTCTTTTTATATTCTGGGCAAACTCACTGTCTTTTAAATTTCGGGCCAAGCCCACTACCTTTTTAAATTTTGGGTCAAGCCCACTGTCTTTTAAATTCCAGATCAAGCCCACTGTCTTTTAAATTTTGAGCCAAACCCATTATTTTTTAAATTTTGGGTCAAACCTACTGTCTTTTAAATTTTGGATAAAACCCACTGTCTTATAAATTTCTGGCGAAACCCACTATCTTAAATTCTAGGTCAACCCTATTGCCTTTTAAATTTCGGGTCCAGCCTACTATCTTTTAAATTTTGAGTCAAACCCACTGTCTTTTTACATTCTGGGTCAAACCCACTGTCTTTTTACATTCCGGGCCAAGTCCACTATCTTTTTATATTCTAGGCCAAACCCACTGTCTTTTTACATTCTTGGTCAAGCCCACTATCTTTTAAATTCCAAGTAAAGCCCACTAATTTTTTAAATTTTGGGCTAAACTCATTGTCTTTTAAATTCTGGGTCAAGTCCACAATCTTTTAAATTCTGGGTCAAGCCCACTGTCTTTTAAATTTTGAGTCAAGCCCACTATCTTTTAAATTTTAGGCCAAGCCCACTGTCTTTTTACATTCTGGGTCAAGCCTACTATTTTTTAAATTTCAGACAAAGCTCACTGTCTTTTTACATCCTGGGCCAAGCCTTCTATGTTTTTACATTTCGGGTCAAGCTCACTGTCTTTTAAATTTTGGCTGAGCTCACTGCCTTTTAAATTTCGGGTCAAACTCACTATCTTTTAAATTCTGAGTCAAGTCCACTGTCTTTTAAATTCATGGCCAAGTCCACTGTCTTTCAATTTTCAGGCCAACCCACTGTCTTTTAATTTTGGGCCAAGCCCACCATTTTTTAAATTTTGAGTCAAGTCCACTGTTTTTTAATCCAAGCCCATTGTCATTTAAATTTTGGGTCAAACCCACTGTCTTTTAAATTCCAGGTCAAGCCCATTGTCTTTTACATTTCGGGTCTCGAGGTCACCCAATGTCATTTAAGTTCTTGTTTTTAATAAACTCTTTTTAATCAATAAATACCAATTGAGCTATGACAGCTTGTTGGCAAGGCAGTAACGTCTCTGACTTTACGCTTGGCTTTACCCTAGTAGGATTAACGATGCTACAACAACTTGTAAATCAGCATTTGAGCTCACTGATTTTTAATTAGTGTTTTTGCCTTGTCCATTCACATTATCCCAAATTGTCGGATAAAATTTAAGTTTACATCTTTACTCGTTTCTTACAATAATAATATGAAAAACTACGGTTATTCTTCGTATCTAGTAAGAAACAAGTAAAGAAGGGTAATTGTGAACACTCAATTTTGTCCGGGTTATTAAAACCTTTTAATTCAGAATAAAAAAAAAAGAGGGATAAAAAAATTCTTAAACTTGAAAAATGAATGAAAATCTAAAAAATAAAAAGGAAAAAAGAAAAAAAGGAAAAAGATGAAATTTGAAAAACTAATGTGTTTAGATTCATTATATCACTAAGTCCCACATTGGAGAAGTCATGTTCCTTCTCCCTTCTTTCCTCCTATATAAAGGGGTGATTCTCAGTTACTCTGTCATATAAAAAAAATTACACACTTAGGCTTAATACTAAGTATAAGAGCTTGGAGACTTTAGTAAATTTTTTCTTGCAAGTGGATTGCTTTTCATAGTTTGGTTTGAAGAGAACGCATATAAAAATAATTTTTATACTTGAATAGGGATGACAACTTACCGGTAATACTGTGTGACGGGCGGGTAATACTCAAAAGATATAAATACTCGTTTAGTATTATCCCCGTTTAATAAACGGGGCGGGGCGAGTGGTTCCTCGTTTGTATGCAAAAATTTTATATAAATATTTTATATAAAATTATTAAAAAAACTTAATTATATAAATTAAAATATTATAAAGTTATATAAATTAAAAGTATTTTAGGTGTTTGACATTATTTTTAAATTAAGTTGTGTTAGACAAATTTTAAAAAATTATAATATTATACTTTTTTTCATTTTTCATTTTATTTTTTTGATTTTTTTGAATTTTTTATAATTTAGAACAGCGGATATCATAATTGCTTCTCCGCGAGGAAAGATTTGCCTTTAACCGATATGAAGGCGGGGCGGATTATTGGGGGATGGGGGCTACTCTTTCGCCTCGCCCCGCCAGGTTATCCCTAGCCTTGAATGTAAGCTTGCTTATTATTATTTTTCTCTTGTATTATTCTTTATTTTTATTATATATATGTGTTATTCATTTTAGCTTTTCTTTGTAAACTTTTTTATTTTAAAACTAATTCAAGAATAAATCGAGATTAGCTGAGTTGTGATAGCTTATTAATCTTGTAACTTTTAGAATCATTTAAGTTATGACAACTTGATGATTCGAACTTTTTTCTAAACATAAAAAAAACCAAATGAATTTTCAAAACAAAAATATTTTCAAAATTAAAAACAACCAATCCATAATCGTTTTTCTAAAGAACAACGTAACTTTGAATTCCTCAATACATCCGAGGATACGTAGGAATAGAATCTCAATTTTGTCAAGTCAAAATTAAATTTTCATAATTTATCCGTTAATTTCTTTTCTTCTTTTGAAAGGGGTAAAACAAATATTTTTAAAGGTTATCAAATTCTTTTTGCGTGATTAACTAAGGTAACTGTTTTAAAGCGAATGTATTAGAAGCGCTGTGGGATTAAGTTTCCATCCACCTTTCTTGTGCATAATCGACTCCTGAATCTAATCTGTTTTAAAAGACCAATTTTTTTTCTAAAATAAAGAAAATTTCCAATTTTTCCTTGACTCGAATAAAATTAGTGACGACTTCATTTCTTTTTCCTTAATAAATTTATTTTTCACCGCTCCCGTCGCAATCATGGTCGCGACAATGACATATATACCTTTGCATATTAATTCATATTCAAAAAAATTGAAAAAAAATTCACATATCTTTAGTTAACACGTTATTAATTATTTTAATTAAAGATTGATATTAAAATTTCAAAATTTTTGTAAGTATTTAATATAATCTCTACTATATATGTTCTGATACCTTAAATGAATTAATTATATTTTTAAATTATTATATTTATTCACATATATTTATTCTATATTATTTAGAAAATTTCAATATATACATCACACAGGAGTGAAAATATTGCATGAAAATATAATAAAATTAATTAAATGTAATTTATTATGAGGAAACTAAGAAATTATTAAGTGTTTTTTAAATTTTTTTGTTCATATACATAATATATAATATTTAAATATTTTATATTTATATTTTTTGACATTAAAAACTTTAAATGAAAATATATTCATATTTACATATATGAAATAAAAACTTTACAAGAAGATATATGATAAAATCAATTAAAATGTTTAGATTTATAATAAAATTTGTTTAGTAAGATCGTTTTAATGCAATTGAAAATTCATATTATATAACATTGAAATTTCATTGATGTTTGGAGTAAAATTATTTACAAGAGTTGAGATAATTTTGTAAACAAATAATGGAAGAAATTAAATTCAACGAGAACATTGATGAAGCATATGTAATGAGCAAGCTATAATTTTGTTTCATATTGAAATAGATTGAATTTGTGAAATAGAATAAGATTAAAGAATCTAACAAGCCATATGTCAATTTATTACTTTAACCAATGTGTTATTTTATTTATTCTACTTAGATAGTGTAAACTAAATGTATAAGTTATAAAATGATAGGGTATTTGAATAAATTGAGTATCATTTAATTTTATTATTATTGACCATTTCAATTTTTAATAGTTTTTTTTTTCATTTGTCATTGTAATATCTATCTATTTAAGATTATTTTGTTAGTATAATTTGACAGGGGCTCACTTGATATATTCTTACTAATAAGTTAATAAAACATCTAAATGAATAAACATACAAAAATTTCAATAAAAAAATAAATAAACACATAAAAATTAATATTAAAAGAAAAAAAAACCTAGAATAAAAAATTAGAATTATCTGAAATTATATAAACTAATTATTTTTTGAAAATCATATAAAAAAATATTTATTGAGAGAAGTTACATAACTCAATTATTATAGTACGAAAATAATCAAATAACAAAAATAAAAAAATAATTTTGAGTGGGTTCCACTATAGAATCTACTAATTATAACTTAATCAGATTCATCTAAATCTTTTGTGATGTCATATATCTAAGTTAATGTGTGTGTGTGTGTGTGTATATCTCGTGCATTACACGAGTACAAAATATTAGTTATAGATAAAATAAAACATTATATTCATTTTTTAAAATAAAATATATTAGATTTTGCACTCGTGCGATACACAGGTAAATTTAAGAATTAAATGATAAAAAAATATAATTTAATTAAAAATAATTTTATTAAATGAAATATATGTAATAATTCATAAAGAAAAAATATTTATAAGTTTAGTTTAAAAATACATAATGTTTTCATGAAAAGATTTCATTCTAATATAAATACTAAAAAATGTAAATATATAATATTATAAAACAACTTATATGTTTAAAAAATATTATAAAATTTGAGATGAAATGTGTGATGAAAATGCATTTGGAAGAGAAGTTCCTGTACCCTAAGTAAATATAGTTTCAAAACAAAAACGTGTGTCGAAATCTTATAAAAAAAAAAAACAAAATATTCATGTAAACTTTTATTTTCTGTTAGTTTAATTTTTATCTTTCTTTTTCTTTTTTTTTCATTCTATTTGCATTTTTTGTTGTTTCTTTGCCTATATAATTTTAATATTGTTATTATTTTTTAAGGAAGTTTTTTAATCATATAAAGTATTTTAATTATTATTTTTACTTATTTGAGAAGTTGTAATTTTTTTCTTATTCATTTTTATTATTATTATTTAGTTATTGAATTTTATTTTTTTAATTATTATTTAATTTTTATACATGTGGCATTTTGTTTATCACATGTCTCATGTTGTCATATTAGATCATATATAATAGAAAATGTAAAAACTTGTTGACTGAGATGACACATGACAAAATTGGAAGCTACATGTTCCCGGTCAAGTCATGGCCTATTTAATGAGACTAATTCGAGATTTAGACAAAATATACAAATTTAAGTCTTATGAATAATTAGCTAATAATTATTTGTTTTGAAATATTATTTTAATTAGGTTAATAATCTTATTTGTCATTTTCTTTGAAATATTTATGTAAAAAATTGCCTTGAACAACGGTCGATCCTTCAATAATTTTGTCATAAAGATATAATTAAATTATAAATAATATATAAAACATATCTTTATTAATTTCCTTATTTTCTTTATAAAGAGTCCACCCGCATTATGTAGATAATGATAATTAAGAAAATTATTAGGATTGGAAAAATATGTTATTAATTTTAAAATGTTGAATATGAATTTTAAAATTTATAATATTATTAATTATTAATTATTAATTATAATATTTGTGATTATTAATTATTAAATACATTTAAATTATCCATATTAATGTAATTAATATAATTATTACTTTGATATGAAATTGATTATGAATGCATGAAATGTATAAATTATGAAAGCATTAAATTTTCCTAATTTATGTTAACTAATTTTTTATTTGAATTTACATTATATAGTTTATTCTAACGGTATGAAACATGTATATTAATGTCAAAAAATTCTTTTTGTGATGGTAATGACAATGATAATAATTGATTGGATGATTTTTACTTGGTTTGAATATAAAATTAAAAGAAAATTAGTAGAGAAAATTATATTGATTTATTTCCCAAATTATGAGGAAATTTAAGAAAATAAATTATATTCTTTTGTATATGATGATTCTCATTAAAAATAAACTGAAATTAATATTTAATGTTGACCACAATATATATTAGGAAATTGAACAAATTACATTATAAATTGTAAAAACTTACAAATACATATTTATAGGAACAAAATGGTTTGACTTATCGCATAAAATATTAATCAATTCCTAATTCTCCCATTTTTGGTTCTTATAAAAAAACTTTTTTATAACATAAAAAAACCTGTTCAAATATAAAAAATATGCTTCTCTAATATTACATCTAAATATAAAATAGCATTTACATTTTTAAAAGACCTTTTAAAAAAATCACATAAAAAAGATATTATTTAAAAGTATATTCAAACGAGCCCATATAACTCAATAAGTTAGGTCAATTAGTATCATGCTATTTGAAAAATAATAATAATAAAATCTAATATAGTGCAAAAATGATATGAGTTTATGTTGAAATGAAGGTCACAGATCCATGTTAAATACATATAAATATGTGCATAAAAATAATATTATTGAAAAGAATTTCTGTTTAAACACTTGACCATATTCTAATATATTAATTTATCGCCTATCAAGTGAAGAAATATTTAAGGAAACAAAAAAAATCCATGTTGAATAGCTCTACACAAATTCAAAAATACAAATTTAAATATGTAGAAATGAAATGTGCGTTTTTTGTTTCCTTAATTTTTATGTATAATATTATTGTATCAAATCCCCAATTGTAAAATTACAGTAAACAGAAAAGCAACATCTATCTCAAGACTGAAGAGAAATGTATTGAGGTGCCTTCCTATTAGTTGTTATTTGGCTCTAATACCAAATTATTAATTAACTTTTTAAAAACTTAAAGTATTAAGTAAAGATATGTGAATAACTTTATTATATCTATCATATATTAAACATCATCAATAAAAAGGTATTAAATTATTATTATTTTGCAGTTATTTATTAATAAATCATCATCTAATAAAAATACCTCTGTGAGATCTCACTAGAATTCATAATATCTCTTTTTCTTAAAATGAAACAACTTCTTTTCTCCCTGAACTTTTTACCACAAAAATATCTCTCTGTTCCATGCTATAAACTGTGAATGTTATTTGGCTGCTTCTTTCTGCTCAAAACAACTATACCATTGCGGTGTTGCCATTACCAATATAGGAAGTTTAGGAACAGACAGACACCTGCAGACAGTGTCACAAGCACCTCACGTGCACGTCGAAAATACATTTTACTCAAGGCCATGGATATGGAGTATGTGTGGGGACTGGAGAGGGAGGGCCGTTCTGCTTCCAAAAGTTGCAAACTTCAAACAAAAATGTTTTTTAACATCTGGCATAGACATATATATGGGACATGGTATCCCAATGTGAATGTAGTTGAGTGCTCTAATATATGGTATATCATACTATAATAAATATATCATATATAGATATGAGTGATGTATCATTTTAATATCGTATTTTAAGTGTTCAAATAACAAAATTTAATTTCAAATATCACAAAATGTGCCAATAGCAAAAAGAAAACAAATAAAAAAATACAGACCATTTTTTGCACAAATATATAAAAACAACTACAAAGCTTTAAGGTGCGAGTTTTTTAATTACTTGTATAATCTTCTTTGAACTAAACTGATTATGTTAAAATACTACTTTGGTTGGGTATATAAACAAAGTACTCCTTATAATAACTTGACAATCATTTTTCATTGAGTTAGCTTTTGAGATTAAGTTAAGTCATCCACAGATGTCCAGTCTTGTAAATGTCACACTTCAAATGTTGGTGTGTTAAGATTCGGACAATCTTCCCCCTTAAGTTACCGTTTAAATTGAGTTAGACCTAGTCCGTTGTTCAATTTTAATAAATTAATAGAGAAATTATTATGTATGAACTTCCAACCATTTACACTCAAATAAACATTTTGACTTATGTAGAAGTGTTTTTTTTTTCAAGATAGATGTATTTTTTAAATGGTCCAAATGACATTACACTTGTCAAATATTTGATTTGAGTTCATATGGTAAGAAATTTTTACATAATTCTAATTAATAGATTTTGTTTAATAACAAAAGATGAAAATGTGATATACGTAATTTTAGTTATATATAGGAACAAAAGATGAAAATGAGATTGAATATATACGACGCTTTTTAATTTTAGACTTTTAATATATATATGATGTGTTGCTACTCCCTATATATATATATATATATATATATATATATGATGGTTTAAAGCTTAAAAATTAATATTTAAAGGTCAAATGCTGAATTTTTAATAATTCTTTTAATTTCATGAGAGTGATTTGTCTTTATCTAAATAAAAAAATGAATTTGTTAAATTACATCCACAGTATGCATGCACGAAATACTAACTGGAATATCATAATAAAATCAAATTTCTCTCTTGGAACCTGTAATTAAACGTTCATTAATTAATCTGGCAAATTTTGTGCGCCTCCTAACATTATAGAAATGGATTCCATGGATTGGTTGCGAAATTATGTTTTACAGTTTTTTCTTTTTTCCCCCTCTAATTTACAAATTGCCGTTTGGGATTTGGTTGAAGGTTACAGATTCCACATTATATGTATCTGTATTCTGTACGGACCCCCTCAGGCTGCAGCTAACAACATACTCCCAAAAAGCTAACATGCCAACGATTTCTACAAGAAAATTACGAAGCTTAATTTGTTTAAATTATCTCTAAGATAGTAAAAATGTTTTCTCTTGTAGTTATGCAGATATTTGCTAGCCAACTAGCTAGATGATCAATAATAGCTAGTAACCAAAAATTTATCGAATAATTCTTTTGGCGTGTGATGGGATCTGAAGTTGCAAAATGGGGATGGGCACCGAGATGCCACCATGTGAAATAATAAATTCAGTGACCTGTTTGCTTGTCTTCATAGCCATCTTCTGTCCAAAATAGGGTTAAGTTTTGCTGGTATTTTCTTATGTTTGAATAACCTGTTGTTTAGGGTGTCCTTTCCCGGTATTTGATATCCTCACATGGATTGCCTCGTCCAGTCACCATCTTGAGCAGTGCTATTTTGGTTTTGGTCATTTGTACCTACAAAGAATTTAAGTTTAAAGCCACCTACCAAATTACAATGATAAATATTGGACCCGACAAAAAAAAATGTTATTTTCATACTAGTTAACAAACTAATTGTGGACATGACAGCATTTGAGTCAGAAAAAAGGTTGACGCTCCATTAACTATATTCGAGGACAACCACAAATAGGAAAATGTTTCTCGTTTAATTAAATACTCCAATTTTTGTTTATCGTATATTTTTATACATATATGTGTTAACTTTTTTCTATGTTAATATTTTTATTTTAAATTTCTCATTTTTACTTTTTAGATTCACTATAAATTGATATAGATTAATCATTTATTTCTAATATATTAATTAATTAATTCCTCACTTCTCATTTTTTGCTTATTAAATTCAGCAAAAACTAATATAGATTAACTACTTATTTCTAATGTATTAACCAGTTAATTTCCTACTTCTCATTTTTCGGTTCTTGGATTTACTATAAACTGATATAGATTAACCACTTATTTCTAATGTATTAACCAGTTAATTTAAATTCACCAATTAATGAGATTCACTAGAAACTTATAGTGATTAATCACTTTTACATAATGTATTAACCAGTTATTTATTATTGAGAACTCTTTCTTAGATTCACCAGAAACTGATATAGATTAATCACTTATTTCTAATGTATTAACCAGTTAATTTGGATTCACTAATTAATGAGATTTACCAGAAACCTATAGTGATTAATCACTTTTACGTAATGTATTAACCAGTTATTCATTATTGAAAACTCTTTCTTGGATTCACCAGAAACTGATATAGATTAACAATTTATTTCTAATGTATTAACCAATTAATTTAGATTCACCAATTAATGAGATTCACCAGAAACCTATAGTGACCAACCACTTTTACGTAATGTATTAATCAGTTATTCATTATTGGGAACTCTTTCTTGGATTCACCAGAAACTGATATAGATTAACCACTTATTTCTAATGTATTAACTAGTTAATTTGGATTCACTAATTAATAAGATTCACTAGAAACCTATAGTAATTAACCACTTTTAAGTAATGTATTAACTAGTTATTCATTATTTTGTGAAAACCAATATACAATGTTTTATGGTGAATCTCATTAATTGGTGAAAGTCAAATTAACTGGTTAATACATTAGAAATAAGTGGTTAATCTATATCAGTTTCTGGTGAATCCAAGAAGCGGGAAATGAGAAATTTGAAATGAAAATATTGGCATACGGTGGACAATAGTTGGACGTCTTTTAGATGGACCAATAGCGCGACCGCCCTCAAATACGGGTGGAAAACAGAATAGGTGAGACTTTACCTTAAATAGATTTGATTTGTATTTTAATTATAAGACTTAAGATTAGTTCATAAGTTTGTAATAAGTTAATTCTTAAAGCTTATTTTGATTTTTTTTAAAATTCTGACTTAATTTAAAAATTTATTTAAAGGCTTACTTTGTAATGATGTCTTTAAATAAACTAACAAATCTACTTTACATAGACTAACAAACCTACCTTTAAATAGGTCAACATGCCTTTACATAAGTTAACAAATCTAAGCCTTGAAATATGTCAACAAGTCTACTTAAGGCTAATTGACATTTGTTATAAATTAATACTCACATTCTAATTTTATAGATTTTTATCATTTTCTTACTTTTATCTTTGATCGATGTGGGATTTAGAGATATATCAAGTTATAAACTATATGCCTCCAATAATTTTGTAACTTGATATATCTCCAAGTCCTACATCGACCAAAGACCAGAATAAGAAAATAGTGAGTATCTATAAAAGTACGAGATGAATGTTAACTTGTTATTTTTATTCTAATAAATATATTACATTAAATATATTAATAATAATATTATTTTTATTTTAACTTACTAACTTAGATTTTAGTTATTGACTTTTATTAAAATATAATTAAAAATATATATTAATATATTATAATAAATTAATAATTATAATTTATAATAATTATAATAATATATATTATATTATATATAGTTAAAACAGACCTAATTGACTTACCAAACTTAAAAAGTCTATTAGATGATTTGAGACGCGACTTTTTAATTAAACAAATTTAAAAAAAAAACTTTGGCTTAACTTGTTTAATAAGCAAGTCAGTAAAGCCATAATATAAGCCTCGATAAACAACCGATCTATTTCTACTCCTACTTCCAAAGCAATCAAATATATATATATATATATATATTCACGGACAAGGAATTGAGATATTAGACCACTAGGTTGAGTTAAACCTTTAAAAAAAATGGTAATTGGGGTTAGTTTTTTAAAAGAGTCTAGTTTTGATCTATTGTTTACATTATTCACTAATTATATAGTATTATATACGTGATTTTTAAAATAATTATTGTAAAAATTAGATATTTATAATGATGTTATAATATATATTAAATGTTAGTAAAAAAATTTCACACTAATTATGCATTCAAATTAAATCCATCTCAGAATCCATTGACCATACCACTAACTTTGTTTTTTTTTTTTATGACCACTAACCTTTTATCTTATGTTTGTAAAAAAACTTTTTATGCTATTTTGAATTATACTTAGAGGTCCATTTTAAAAACAAAGTACAACATTAAGAAAAACAGAATCTTCAATAATAATTTTTTTTATTGTATACAAATATGGCGAAGTTGACTACGTATTTCAAATGTTTGTATGCTTCAAAAGTCTAATTTGTTTTATATATTACTACTACTGTTATTGTTGTTGTTGTTATTATTATAATGATGATTTTAAAAATAATACTGGACCATTCACACAAATATCAGACTATTAAATTTGGTACGAAATAAAATTAAGTCGTTCCTTGTACTTATATGATTTGAATAATGTTATTCACATATATTTATACACATATTATCTTATATTTATATAATTTTTAATATTTAATTATAGTTAATTTCACTTTATTTTATACATATTTTCACTCTGATTTTATCACCTCACACAAATGTGAGGTGATGAACAACAGATCTTAATAGAGTTATGGGATTGCTCTTGCCATTCTCTCTCTCTCTCTCTCTCTCACACACACACACACACACATATATATATATATATATATATATATTTGTTATTGTTTGCTAGTTAAGTAGTGAGTAAATTTTTCATTTCTTTTGTCTTTTTTTATTTGTTTTTTACTTAAATCTTCTTATTACATTAACGATGCAGATGATACTAGGATCATAATGATTTTTATTATTATGAATTTTTTATTATTTTATATTGAGATTTTAATTTTAATTAGGGATCTTATCTATTTTAAAATTTTAATTTTAATGAGATTATATCTAAATCTTAAATCTTATCATTACTTAGTTATATTAGGATTTTGAATTAAAATAAGATTAATCTATTATCTAATTTAGTTATAATTGGTTTCTTTTGTAAGAGGGTTACAAATACCTCCTATCATATATTAGAAGACGGTTGTTGATTATTATTGATTATTGAATTGAATTTAGATTATATTTTTACTTTGAGGCTAACTCTTTTGGCACTGAATGCCTTTGGAACCCCGAAAGTTCTTGTTTTCTTTTTTCATTGGTCCTACATCAATTTAGTATCAGAACCTTGTTGATTCCCATGCTTTAAGCTATTTGAAAGCAGAGATTTTTCACAGCCAAAGTTGTTCCGTTGCCTATCGTTCACTAGATCTCTGTATAACTCATCTCAAATCGTTGGAAAGTCACCAGAATCTATGATTGTTTTGTCCCAATTTCAAAACTTTATCTCCTCTCACTTCTGCACTTGTTCTTCATTTTTTTCTCTTCACTGTTTGTTCTTTGATCGATGCCTTGTATGAAGCAAATTGTTCGCAAGTTCACCAGTGGGAAGGCTCCTAAGAAACAACTCGCCACCAAGGCGGTAAGAAAATCTACTTCATTCCTTCGTTATCTTGTGAAGTGGAAGAACCAACCTACTAGTGATGTTACTTGGATTTCTAAGGATGATCTCCGCCTCCTTGATCTTGTTCTTTCGGAGGATTACTAACTTTTTACCTCTCCAGATAAGAATTATTCCAGATGGGGAGAATGATGCTAATGATATTAGGATGATAATGATTTCTATTATTATGAATTTTCTATTATTTCAGATTGAGATTTTAATCAGGGATCTTATCTATTTTAGGATTCTCATTTTAATTAGATTCTATTCAAATATCAAATCTTATCATTAGTTAAGTATATATATTAGGATTTTGAATTAAAATGAGATTATTTTATTGTTTTAGTTATGATTGATTTTTTTAAAAAGATCATAAATATCATCCTATTAGATTTTACAAGATGGTTGTTGATTATTATTTATTATTAAATTCAGTTTAGATTATATTCTTACTTTGAAATTAAGTCTCTTGATACTGAGTGTTTTTAGAATCCCGATATTCTTGTTCTCTTTCTCTATTGGTCCCACATCAATTGATGTGGATACTAATTGCGTATATTTAATTTTTTTTTTCTAATGCTTAATTATATATCATATAAATATATTCCAACTTAGCATTTATATGTTTATTTTTTATATATAATAATGAAGTTTAAACATATAAAAAATAATTTATGCATTTTTAAAAATGAAAGTTAGTGATAACTAAGCAGAATATATAGGCTTCAACATCTTTATCCCTTCAAAAAAAATCTAATTTTAATTCTCAAAGTTTAAGAATTGAACTTGAAAATAAGCAACTTTCAAAATTTCTAGAATGACACTTAATTTATTTGATGTTAGTTATTTAAAGACAAAACAAATATGAGAATGTATACTGTTTGGCCACCCCAAAATTTTGGTCCAAGATCTACCACTACAGATAATGTGTACCATATTGTTATGCACCAAGCATTTCTCATAAGATTTTGGAGAAAGGTTTTCAGACACAAATCATTAAAGAAATTTTAAAAAAAAATCCGTAAATATTACCCCCAAAAAAAATCCGTAAATCATTTAGTTTACGCTTGTCCCATCTTTAGGTAGACGCCATATCAAATAATTTTTTAAATATTATAATTATAAAAAAATACAGTGAGAGCCACAAATTGCCGATTCAAAGGATCAGAGGCATCATAACAACCAATAAGATGATCTCGTAGCGTCACCCGTTTCGACATTATTCATATCTGTAATGTATATTTCAGGTTCTCAACCAGATGTATGATATATAGTCTTATTGATCCAGTGTTTTAAAAATTAGATTGAAACCGTCGGTTGAACATGTTGGATTATAATTCGTTTAAGTTTTCTATTCAAATAATTTTTGGTTCAGTTATGGTTTAATAATGATTTGACCACAAATTCAACTGTTTGAATCAATCTAACTATGACTAGGAAACTTCACCTAAGTATAAATATTACATTGATCTACCTCTTCCTCATAAGGTTTGACAAACATCTTCACATAAGTATAAATAGAAATTGTTTATTGTGACTCTTTTATGTCTATTATTATTTCTATTCTATTAATTTTAGTGAGCTATTTTGAGTTATTGATCAAAACAAAATCAAAAGTTATTTGATAAAAAATTAAAAAAATGGTAATAAACACAAAAGAATGGTAATAAATACTCTTGTATAAATATAAATTAAGATGTCATGAAAATAACTATTGTTTTGTTTTACACCTAGCTAGCTAGCTAGAGATCTTGGCTCGGGTCAAAACGATCTTACTTGAAATTGTACCCACAATTAATTTAAGTTCTGTTATAATTTTTTGTATAGATTTATTATCATATTAATAATGTTAAGCTAAATGGACTTTTGTTATTATAATTTTAATTTTTTTCTACTTCATAATGTGTTTTATACGTGATGCTTGTGATTATTTCTCAAACCTAGCTCTTATATTGGGCTAGAAAAAATTTATTATAATTAATGTAATATAAAAAAATTGCTAATAAATGTCCTAAAGATACTAGTTAAGGAACAGTTAATATTCTCTATTAAATGTTTGATGTTGCTTAAAGAAAAATGTATTAAAAATTTTCCTTTTATCTTTAATGTAATCAATGTTATACTTTTTATTTCATACTTTTTTATATATATTATTTTTTGTGTTGCTTTAAACAGTACTATGAGGACACTCGTTAGCAATCTTTTATAAACAAATATCATAAAAATAATGAAAACACCAATTATTACACTATATAAGACTAAAGCGGAGCCAAACCCCATAAAACCAACTTGTTAGGTGGGAGAGTCCTTAATCTTCAAGTACCTTATTGGTTTTTCTTAAATTATTGTCATGGGACTTGTAACATCAAAATAAGATTAAATGATAATATAAAAAAAAGTTTAAATAAGATTTTGATTTCTATAATTTTTATTTATTTGAGTTTTCATCCCTATAATTTATTTTTTTTGGATATTAATCCCTATATTTTCATTTATATGAGTTTTGATCTCTTAAGAACTAATATCTTAATAAGTAAAAACCATAAAAACCAATTATTAAAAAAAAAGGAATCAATACTATAATAAGTAAAAATTATAGAGATTGAAACTCAAATAAATAAAAATGATAAAAACTAATTTATTAACAGTAGGGACCAAAACTCAAATTAATAAAAATATAAAGATTAATATCCAAAAAAATAAAGTATAAGAACTAAAACTAAAATAAATAAAAATTTTAGGAACCAAAATCTTCTTTAAACCTATAAAAAAGTTTACATTAAAACTATTTTTCTTACTTGTTAATTGAAGCTAATTATCCCCATAATTGGTGTATATGTCTACTGTTTGCCATTTTATTGGAAAGCGCATTTAAAAAAATTCAACTGTGATCATCAAGTCAATATTGAACATTTGCATTTTGATCATGTTTGATTTGTCACTCATTCCAGCTTCGTGTTCTTCTTCCTCTTATTCTTTTCTTCTCATTTTTTCTCCTTGTAATCGTATTAAGTGACAACGGAGGGTTGCTCACTCTGGTACACCAACGAGAAATCTCGATGTCACATCTCTGTACCTTCCTATAACTTACATGAATTTCCAAATTCGTATCAAAATTTTTGCAGTTTCTCATAATTCGCGTCACACACTCCCTTTCACTTCCTATTGTTCATTCACCCAAAACGATGTCTCAAACATTCAATGGAAACAGTGGTCACATTTGCCAGATGTCCCATTCTACATGGAACACTTGGAAAACTTCCCCACATCAGCTCATTTATTTCAGACTATTCAAGCATATATATGATATTTGCACTTATATATACTGTATAATATATTAATTTGTGGAGACTAAAAAAAGAGCCCATTTTAACTTAATCATGATGGATGAGAGCACGTTATTAGAGGTGAAGGGTAAGGAATTAACGTACTGAAAATTACGTGCAGAAGGATTTCCAAGTGACAAGTGGTATAGAAAATAGTGGTATACATGCATGTGTTATGAATATTATATAGGTACAAAGGCATAAAATTCACACAAATTCGAATACGTTGTCCTTTGAGATAAGCTGCCAAATTTTGGCCACTCAATTTTCAACTGTCTCAGCTGACAAATATCTATAACAAATAGCAGATCAACACGTTCAGTTACCAGTCCAACTGTGCACCTCATTGTCACATACATATGCATAATTGGAGAGTTTAGGGCTTGTAGAAGATTCTAAACGTATTATTGTCTTTCCTAAATGACAATTAGAGTTTTATTTAAGATTTTTAAGAAGATTAAAAACAACACTATCTTTCCACGTGACATGCCACGTAGAGGAAACCGATTGATGCCTGTGTTGGGTTTCAGATTTCATTGTCACATGCATTCAGCCAGTCAGGTAGGCCTCTTGAGCAATTATCAAGTTTTTTATTCCTCAATTAGCATAATGAACACTTCAATTATTGCATGCCATCGAAGAAAAGGCAAAGGTTACTGATGAATGATGAGTTAAATTAATTATGACAAGATATAACAATTACATGTTAGCACACAGGAAAGAGAAGAAGTTGATGACAGATTCATTGGGAGAATTTATTATCAAAATTATTGATCCTAGCATAGCAAAGAACTTCCCAGCATATTATCAAAGGAACAGCCCACATCAAAAGAACAACAACCCACACCAAATCAACAGGCCCAAGATGATCAGAATTATGATGCACCCATTCAATCTTCTAGAAAGATCTAGAGACATGTTGTGCTGTATTATTTACTGAGCTGTATTAGTTTGTTACATTTTGTACAATCTTGCATTCTGTCATTTTTGTCGATCTTATCATTAGTGAGCTGTAGATTTTTAGGCTCTATATATTCACCCTACTGTACATTCTCTGTTGATATAGAAAAAGGTCATTTCATCAATTTTGTCTGGTCTTCATCCTTTTCTCCCTAATATCCAAATTCGTTTTATGGTATCAGAGCTCCCACCTGGTGCTCTGCTGATACTTCCTTTCAATCATGTCATCTCCCTCATCAACTTTAAACAATGAAGACAATGTCCAAGATCCCACTCGGAATCCCGCAAGTCCCTCATCAACCTTAAACAATCCCACTCAGAATCCCTCAAGTCCCTCATCAATCTTAAACAATCAAAACAATGTCCAAGATCTCAATCAGAATCCCTCAAGTCCCTACTACATCCACCCAAGTGAGAGTCCTTCCTCGGTCATTGTCACACCAGCTTTGACTGGAAACAACTATCATTCTTGGTCACGTTCCACTAGAATGGCCCTCATCTCCAAAAATAAAATGGGATTTCTCACTGGCTTTATTCCTATTCCAAAACCCACAGACCCTTTGTATCCCTCATGGGGACGTTGCAACACTTTGATCATGTCTTGGCTCTTAAATTCCTTATCACAGTCTATCTCTCAGAGTGTTCTCTACTTTGATCGTGCTATTGACATTTGGAACGACTTGAAGGAACGGTTTTCTCAAAGCGATTTGCTGCGTATTGCTGAGCTCCAGGAGGAAATATATGGGCTCAAACAAGGCTCACTCACAGTGTCAGATTATTTCACAAAGCTGAAATCTATTTGGGAGGAACTTGACAACTACCGTCCCATGAACTCTTGCAGCTGCCCAGCCCAAACCTATCATCAGCAAGACTTTGTTATCCGATTCCTCAAGGGACTTGATGAACGATTCTCGGTAGTACGTTCTCAAGTTCTGCTTATGGATCCCCTGCCATCAACAAATAGGGTTTTCTCTATGGTTATTCAACATGAAAGGCAACAACCAACAGCTTACATTCCTATGGAGGACCAGAATAGCTTCGCTAATGCTACTGAAAAACGTCCAACTTTTGGCAAAGGTCGCGGGATCTCTCAGGACGGTGGAAAAGGGAATCCCTTTCATGATGGTGGAAGAGGAACGTCCAACAAAGTATGCACCTACTGTGGTCGTTCTGGTCATACGATTGATGTTTGCTACGGAAAGCACGGATACCCACCTGGACATCCTCGCTACCCTGGCAGACCACGATACCATAACCGTGCCTCTGGTTCGGCATCAGTAAACAACGCTGCAGCAAATGGAGAACACGAAAAGAAAGAGGGTGACAAGAAAGAGGAGAATCCACATGGACCGAGTTTCAATATCACGCCTGCCCAATATCAACGTCTAATTAATCTCCTCCAACAGCCTGGTAACTCTATTGATTCAAGCCCAGATGGCAATCCACAACCAAGTCATGCCAATCTTTCTCATGTCTCATATAATGGGCCAATTGATTTCTCAAGCCCAAGTCTTGGTAACACTTGTATTTTGAATATTCTCACTCATGTCTCCACTAATTCACATGCACTATCCACTCACTCTTTAAGCACTGTCCCGTGGATAATAGATTCAGGGGCAACTGACCACATTGCCTCCTCTTTGGATTGTTTTCAAGTTTATTTTAAAATAAAACCCATTCACATTAAATTACCCAATGGTGCCTCGGTCACATCACATTACTCAGGCACAGTCCAGTTTTCACCAAATTTTACCATTCATGATGTTCTATATGTTCCTCATTTCAACTTTAATCTTATTTCTATCTCTAAATTAATTTCTACTCTTCACTTCACACTTACTTTTTCTCATGATTCTTGTAAAATTCAGGAAGTGAACTCCTTGAAGATGATTGGTTTGGCTAAATTGCAACAAGGACTCTACCATCTAGTTATCAGCAAGGAGAAACAATTCTCAGCATCTAGACCCTCCTTTATCAACAACTCCATCACTACCCCTATTACCACCTCCAACCTTTGGCATTTTAGATTGGGACACTTGTCTGGAAATCGTTTGACTGTTTTACACCAACATTTTCCTTGTATTTCTAAGTCTGTCAATGAAACATGTGACGTTTGTCATTTGGCTAAACAGAGAAGATTGTCATATTTACCAAGTATCAGTAGAGCTTCCAAGATTTTTGAATTAGTTCATATGGATATTTGGGGTCCTTTCTCCAAAACTTCAGTACACGGTCATAAATATTTTTTAACCATTCTTGATGACTATAGTCGTTATACTTGGGTTGTCATGTTAAAATCAAAAGCAGAGGTCAGATTGCATGTGCAAAATTTTATTCATTTGGTTGAAAATCAATTTGAAACAAAAGTTAAATGTATTCGTTCTGACAATGGCCCTGAATTTTTCTTAAAAGAATTTTTTTCTTCAAAGGGAATCTTACACCAAACAAGTTGTGTTGCCACACCCCAACAAAATGGGAGAGTTGAAAGAAAACACCAACATATTCTTAATGTGGCAAGAGCTCTCATGTTTCAATCTAACATCCCTGGTCATTTTTGGTCCTATGCCATTAAACATGCCCTCTATTTAATTAATCGTGTTCCATCTCCTACTAATTGGAATAAAACACCTTTTGAGCTTTTATATAACCAAGCACCTAATTTTCTCATGCTCAAAGTTTTTGGCTGTTTGTGTTATGCATCTACAGATGTTGCCCATCGTCACAAATTTGATCCACGCTCTCGACGTGGAGTCTTTTTGGGCTTCCAAAATGGCACCAAAGGCTATGTAATTCTTGATTTAGAAACCAAAGAAATTTTTATTTCCAGACATGTGATCTTTCATGAAATGGTCCTTCCTTTTTTTTACAATACTTCCCCACATGACATCACCATTTCACTTCCTAGTGGCCCAACCATACTACCCACTGAATCTGGCCCACCATTCACTGAGACCATTTCTCATCCTATACCACCACCTGAAACAAATGAACCTATTTCTCAAATTGAAACTACCAGCGTGAACCCGGGTACCCCACCACCTCTCCCTTCTCCAACTCATCTCACTCCAACATCCCCTATTCCGCTACGACGATCCACACGAATACACAAACCACCAAACTACCTTGCTGATTTCTATTGCAATTTTTCCTCCCAATCATCTTCAAGGTGCTCTCATCCTCTCCACTCCGTTCTCACTTATTCTCGCATTTCATCTTCTCATCATCACTACCTCATGTCTTTGTCCTCTGAGATTGAACCAACAAGTT
This sequence comes from Ormosia semicastrata, assembly GCA_029884595.1. Classification (NCBI taxonomy): domain Eukaryota; kingdom Viridiplantae; phylum Streptophyta; class Magnoliopsida; order Fabales; family Fabaceae; genus Ormosia; species Ormosia semicastrata. Next base: position 20,341,202 of record JAQQTO010000043.1, read on the forward strand.
ACCAGGAGGCTATTCAACATCACTGTTGGCGTGAGGCAATGAAAACTGAGATAGAAGCTTTGGCGTTGAATCAAACCTGGGACATTGTAGATACTCCCCCCAATGTCAGACCTATCGGATGTAAGTGGGTTTACAAGATCAAACGTTGTCCTGATGGTAGTGTGGAGCGCTACAAAGCTCGGCTTGTTGCCAAGGGTTTTGCCCAAATTGAAGGAGTTGATTACTTTGAGACATTTTCTCCCGTTGTGAAAATGGCTACCATCCGAGTCGTCCTCGCTTTGGCTTCCATTAATCGTTGGCATCTTCAACAACTTGATGTTAGCAACGCATTTCTTCATGGGGCCCTTTCAGAGGATGTCTACATGGTTCTTCCCCCTGGTTTCAATGGTTCCTCATCTCAGTGCTGCAAACTTCTGAAATCCCTCTACGGTTTAAAACAGGCTAGCCGCACATGGTATGAGAAATTGTCTATTCTGCTTTTGTCTTGTGGGTATCAACAAGCTCATGCTGATCACAGCCTGTTTGTTAAGTCTGAACAATCTAATTTCACTGCTTTAATTGTTTACGTTGATGATATCGTCTTGACTGGTAATTCTGTTGAAGAATTGGCCCGTATCAAACAAATCCTTCATTCCCATTTTCGCATTAAGGATCTTGGTGTGTTAAAATATTTCTTGGGTTTGGAGGTAGCTCATTCAGCTGTAGGAATTTCTTTATGCCAGCACAAGTACTGTCTTGATCTCCTCACTGATTCTGGTTTATTGGGTTCAAAGCCATCTTCTACACCTATGGATAGCTCTCTTCGTTTGCACCAAGACTCTAGTGCTTTGCTGTCTGATCCTTTATCCTATAGACGTTTAATTGGTCGCTTAATATATCTCACCAATACTCGTCCAGACATTGCTTTTGCAACACAGCAGTTAAGCCAATTCATGGCCCAACCTACTCAAGCTCATCTCCGTGTTGCTACTAGAGTTTTGCGGTATCTTAAAGGATGTCCTGGAAAGGGATTGTTCTTTGGTAGAGACTCTCCCATTCAACTTCTCGCTTTTAGTGATGTTGATTGGGCGACTTGTCTTGATTCGCGTAAATCTGTCACAGGCTATTGTTTCTTTCTTGGCAACTCGTTGGTCTCTTGGAAAACAAAGAAACAGAGCACTGTCTCTCGTTCGTCTTCTGAAGCCGAATATCGGGCCCTTGCTTCTACCACTTGTGAGTTGCAATGGCTCACCTATTTGCTCAATGATCTGCATGTTACTTGCTCTCGACCAGCTGTATTGTATTGTGACAACCAAAGTGCTTTGCACATTGCTGCAAATCCCGTATTCCATGAGCGTACTAAGCACTTAGACATTGATTGTCATCTTGTTCGAGAGAAAGCTCAACAAGGCTTGATGCGCTTGCTTCCTGTTTCATCTTCTAATCAGTTAGCAGATATTTTCACTAAGGCTCTTCCCCCAAGTTTATTTGCCACCAATTTATCCAAGCTCGAGCTAGTTGATATCTTCCTACCTCCAGCTTGTGGGGGGGTATCAAAGGAACAGCCCACATCAAAAGAACAACAACCCACACCAAATCAACAGGCCCAAGATGATCAGAATTATGATGCACCCATTCAATCTTCTAGAAAGATCTAGAGACATGTTGTGCTGTATTATTTGCTGAGCTGTATTAGTTTGTTACATTTTGTACAATCTTGCATTCTGTTATTTTTGTCGATCTTATCATTAGTGAGCTGTAGATTTTTAGGCTCTATATATTCACCCTACTGTACATTCTCTGTTGATATAGAAAAAGGCCATTTCATCAATTTTGTCTGGTCTTCATCCTTTTCTCCCTAATATCCAAATTCGTTTTACATATTAAGGATAATTAAGAAATTTTTCGCATCTGTATCTGTAATGTAATAGTATTACTTCTAAAGTATCTGGTAAAATGTGTAAAATGAGATTCATCTTGTATTCTGATACAGAAAAAGTATTGATACAAGAGTAGTTCTATTTACTAGGAAAGAATTTGTACGAATTTGATCACGAATTGATGTGGCAACAAATGAATGGGAGGCAAAGGAAGAACAATTGGATAAAAAAGAGGAATAAGAGATCATGCAAGGACATTTACTTCCCAAAACACGCTTTGTAAAAAATTCACGAATCCACTTTTGTGACAATATAAGCATTCTCCTTCATACAATCAATGGAGGTGCATGATAGCAACCTGCACCATCACATAGCTAATTTATACTTCCTAACTGCCCGACAGCTGTAACTATTCCTGCAACTAATTACAAGCTACTGTAACTAATTACTCATTAGCTTTACTAATTACAATGATTAAATTAATGCCAAGTTACTTCCCGCAGATGAGAATGAAAATCAGTTTCCTCCTCTTGAGTAAGGCTACGCCCAGGTTCATGTGCATGTGTTAATATTATTATATTAGTATCTCATAGTTTTCCAATTAAAATTTTTGCATATTTGCCTTCTATTTTCTGTATGATTCTTCTTATTGTTTAGATTTTCAAATGTCTATCTGATGTACAAAAATCTAGGCACAGAACTTCCGTAGTGAAACTGCCAGTTTGGCCCTATATGCTTATTAACGTTGACAAAATGGTTCGCATACATATCCTTCTCAGTCGATGTCCTTCCTTAATAAAATGGTACATTTGAGAAGTAATGCAAAGTTTAGGTTCAATTTGCTCTAAAAGAATGGTCAAGGCTGCAGTATGAGAATCTCCCATGTGCATGTTTTAGATTTGTCCAGGCACATGTATGGGGAAAAGTCTATATTGCTGCTTGTTCTTATCTATAATTCGATGCACATTTAATATCTTACAAAGGAAAAATCTTTCTGTACCAAGTATTGCCTTGAAAGGTAATCCCTCCAAACCATTAAGTTTTGAGTTTTGTTTTAACTAGCTGTCTAGTCTCAAGATTTTTTTTTTAAATGATATTTGATGAAAGCAAATGAAGAGTTCCGGTAGCATTCAATGTTATCAGAAAGAAGAGAAACATACATCTAGACTAGAGCTTGTATATGGGTGAGAGGCATAGGCATAGTAAGGCAGAGGAGGTTGAGTATAGTCATTAAAACTGACTAGCGTTATGTATTTTGCCAAGAGATTCCCATGAGTTGACTCAACACTCAACAGTAAAGCCATATATAGTTGGTCACGTATTTTTCATTCAGCTTTTGGCTTCCAATAAAATGTTATTTTCAGGCAATAAGTCAGATTATGGGAAGCATATAATCCAACTATCTTTACTTGGCTATTGCCTTCATATTTCTACCAGAGAATGTGGTATGTTTTCTTCACTACCAATCCTACAATCTCTTAGACTGAATATTGCCACGGTTCACGGGCAATAATACAATTGAAGATTCCCTGCCCAAAAGCTAACGAGTTGAACATAGTTTTATTTTCTATTCAAAGGGTTAGATGAGTGTTCACAACCAGAAGTAGGTAGTTAGTTAGGCATGAAATATCCTTTCAAAACCTTGGGTCACTATAACATCTAAACAAACTATCAACAGAACAGAGTGTTTGATTGATACTACAAGAAAAGTCACTACTGCTTTTTCTTGAGAAAGAAGTTCTCCTCAGGCTGCTTTTGCCAAAAATAATTTGCAGCCTCTATCCATCGGGGATGAACCAAAAACTTGTTCTCTTTCACTGCCCACCTGGACTTCTCAGTTCCAGCATCAGTAGCAACTACATGTGTCACTGAGGGGTCAAGTTCTGTCAAACAAGTGGCTCCCATCTGCTCAGCCATTTTCCAGACAGTTGGTAATGCAGCGTGAAAAATACGGCTGAAAACGATCACACATCCGCTTAAGACTTCACTTCGAAGTGATTTCAAAACCTGGGGAAAAAAATGAAAAGATTGTAATAAACTACATTAATTGAGCCTCATATTAGAATTCCAAAATTAACTATATATTTCCAATAACAAACAGCTAGAGAGCCAGAAGACAAATAAAATATGAACATAACTACCTGCCTCACATCTCGGTCAACAAGATCTTCTTTAAGTTCCTACAAAAGGTTCCCCACCACACAATTTTAGCATTATATCAGAAATAACCAACTTTTTTTTTATCAGGATGACATAATGAAAAGTGACATACATCAAAGAATGTGCTATGGACTCGCTTGAGAACTCCAAGAATTTTTGCGAGTGCTCCTTCAGTTTCATTTTCATCACTCTTCAATTCAGCAAGAGATTTGCAATTGAAACCAAATTGCCGACAACTTGAAGCAAAAAAATGGTATCTTTCCATCAGTATCAGATTATCTTTATGCTTCATCCATGCCTGCAACATTTAGTAGCAAAATTTTCATACAGCCCATTAAAAATAAAAATGCCTAATATGTTAACCAATAATCAGGCAAACCACTGCACTAACACCCTTACAAGAGAAAGGCAAGAAGCCAAGACAGCAGAAGTAGTTTAAGCATTATAAATAGATCAATCATGCTTAGCCAAAACTGCCATATAAGCTGCCTTCGAAGCCTATTGGGAGGAGCCATGCTGCAACATCTTCAGACACATCAAAATTCAAACTTGTACTCATACAAAGATAGATAGAATAAAATGTTCAACCAGAATGGAATTGAAAATCTGTTAAAATAGTCTGATCTGTAACCTATTAATATGCATGCATCCATGTATAAATGGAAATAGAAGTATTTCACTTCCTAAAATAAATACATCAAGAGTCATAATTCCTAATCTCTGTTATATTTGATAGATGGCAACATTGCAAAGTTAAACTGATTTGAACACAACTAAACTTCAAAGAAACTAAATATATTTCAAAAATATAAATAAACAGAAAGTTTTAAATGCTCTATGACAATTTGATGTAGACAATTTTGTAAAATGGTCTCCAAGAGATCTTTAGAATCAGGATTCTGGCAAGGCTACCCCATTTTTTTTTTTTCTTTAATAACAAACTCTGACTAATAGCCATTCTAGCACTCTGAGTTCATGTAAATACCGAATGCAAATGCAACTACATAGTAATCACGGAAAACCAATTTCTTACTTCTTATGCCCAATCACCCAAGTCATACATTATAGTTGTATAACTTTTTTTAATTCATTTTATACAATCATATTTCACTTATTTGACCCAAATTGAATCATTTTCAGTTAGAAGTAGTCTGACCAAAGTTGTGAGTCCTATCAGACTGCTTTTAATGGATTAATGCAAGACTGAATGACTTTCAATGCCACTTAGCAATTGAAAGACAAAAATTTTCTTCCATTATAACTAAATTAATTATAAACCAAAAGAAATAGACTTTATGGCATATATGACAAACCATTGTTTTGTTCATAAATAGGTATTATCATCAAGTACCATCAAACAAACATTCCAATTAAGTATTTCAGCATATTACAAGTCAGCAACAAGCAATGCACTCACGTGTTCTGTATCATCAAGAATTAGAACAGCACTTTCTTGCCCCAAAACAACATCAAGACCCTTCTGATGCTTTTGAGTCCCATCATCTCGAGAAATCACCTTAGCATTGAAGTATTCTCCTTGAGGATCAAGCAGCTTAGCCATCTCTAATGCATAGGGCCGATCACCCATGGTGTATATGTACATCTCAAACATTTCACTTGCTTCTTTTAGAAATGTGCGGACAAAGGGCCTCAACTTGGTCACCATATGCATATACTCCAGTTTGAAGAGGCTGCCTTTGGAGACATCTATTTGTTTCATTAAATATAAGTTCAGAAGGGAAACATTTATAAGATGCCATTAAAAGCCGAGAACATCAAAGGTGAAATCAAGCAAAAGCTGTCAGAAAATACACACACAATAATGAAGAATACAAGTGAGTCTGAAAGATCGTAATTCACCAAAATGCAACAATTTAAGTTAGAAAGCCAATCTATTCAAAGAATTCTCTCCAATGTAAGAGATGCCATTTTTAGGACAGCATGACTCTATTCTATAAATGGCATATGCTGTTCTATATGATGATGCTACGTGCAGCAGGGTCCTTATTGCAAAATAACACAATGATATCTTGCTCTTTTAGCAACCCAAGAAACATTAACAAATCAATCTTTATTCAGCAAAAAATTTCAAAATGGTATCAATGATAAAAGTGTATAAAGTCTGTTGGAAATTTTCAAAATGCATTCAACACACACAACTGAAAGAATAGACAAAATAGACTTGTTCATTCCTCTTCCACATTTTTACTACGGTATCTTCAGAAACTAATAAACCAATATAATGCCAACATTTCACCAACAAACGATCTAATCACAACACAGTAGAGCTATAGCACACATCTAGCATTCATGCTGAACACCAGAATCTCTTGTTCTAAAATATGATAAAGTTGCAGCAACAAAATAGATTAATTGATATTTGATAAAAACAACAAAGACTGGGAAAAAACACTTTCTGTGATAAGCAAAACTGCTCATTTAAATACCGATGCCAATTACCAAAAGCAAAAGGACATTGGTTAGCATATACCTCCTAGAGAATCTGTCTGGGAAATTAAATGCAACTCTTCTGAGCTCAAATGAACAAGATGAGTGGAATTTAGCAGTGTGTGATCTAGGTCAAGAACCAAGGAAAGCTTTTTACGAAATAACAAATTCTTCATGTCTGTATTGCGCAATCTAGAAATTTCCTCATCATGAAGTCTCAGTCCCTGGAAATACAAATTTTCCATCATATTTAATAAACTATTATTTGGCAAAATTAGTTAGATTGACTAGGTTATGTGTACCAGCCCAACCACCATGCTAACCAAAACATGAAAATGATTAGATTTCTATATTAAAGATTAGAGGATATGTTATAATGTATATAAAACCAAGAGAATCCTCACATCTTCAAACTATGGTAGAGCATATAAACCGAATGGCTGCTAGCCAAGCCTCAGACTGCGAACAGTTTGTATAGTTCAAAATCCAACAATCAGATAATGTAAATACAATAAATATTCAATCTTACCTATGCCTAACGTTTTTACATAGATTTTGATGAAGACATAAGGCTACAAAGGTGCCTTGCGATGCCAAACCTCTAAGACGCACGTAGTGTCTTGTACTTTGCAAAGGAGGCCTTGAGGAAGCTCAACTCTTGAGGGTGCCCATCGCCATGGAGAAGCCTAGGGGCACAGCTAAGTGACTTAAGGAAGCTGAATGTGCCTTGAGGAAGCCTAAGGCGCCTTTCTGTTCTCTTGTCAATATTTTGGTAAGGCCTTTCTCCTAGCCAAGCCCAAGGCGTCCCCTTTATCCTGGGAAAGGTCTCAAAACCTTTAAAGGCTCAAAAGAGGAAGGCGCCCTACAAAGGCAACTAAGAGCTAAAGCTACAAGTAAAAGGCAAGAAGGCGTCCCAAAGAGACAAGGCAACGAGCGCAGAGCATGAAGGCAACCCATGCAGGAAGCTATGGAAGAAGTCAAAGTGACAAGCACAAGGCAACAAGCAAAGGGATGTCTGCTATCCATTAAATACCAATTTGTCCACTGATACATGCAACCCTCCAATTTGACCATTCCCTCTCAGCACATCATTTTCAACCTCCGACCATGTCTGACTATGAAGCTTTGCACGTGTTGCCTTGGTCAGTGCTGCTCCTACCCGACCATGCATTAATTGCATGGCAGGGCATTCCCACATGGAGAGAAAGCATCCTATGCTCCTTTGATAACTCTCCCTATAAATACCCCATATTCAAGAGACAAGAAAGACTAGAAAATCCCAGACAACCTAGAGCTTTGTCCCTCTTCATCTCCTCTTTCTCACCAATCTCGCACTCAGAACAGTGAGGGTTCTCTCTACTTCACAAAGTTTCCTTTCTCTTTCTCTTGTATACAAGATTCTCTCAATATCAAATTGATAGGAGAGATTCATGAATAAAAGAAGTTCCTCTATTTGGATTAAAAGTGAAATATTCTTTTATCCATTTCCTTGTTATTGAAATTTAAGGCTAGATGTTCATTATATTTATGTCCCTCTGTGTTTATGAACCCAAAATCTCACCACAAAATGCACTTCTAAAACACCTAATAAAAATATAAATACCTATGAGAAGTAGAAAAGGAAATAACCTTGGACCTTCAACAATCTGGATTGGACCTGGTTCATTGCTTGTATACTTATATATGAAAGCCACAGCACAACATATTTTGCTTCTTATAGGGACAATTGCTTCCAATAGAGAGAAATATATCCCAAATGAGTGGTGCCACAGGCTCAACACTACACTCTTTGGTCATTATTGATAACAACCATTAAACCAGGCAATAACTTTTTTACAAGCTACAACTTATTTTAAGTTGATCTAACAGTCATGTGAAAACTGTGACAAGCAGCAGCAACAACAACAACTATCCAAAGCTAAATTTGTAATTCCACAAGATATCCATCTGAAACAATGTATACCTTATGTATGTACCCAAATGTCACACCAGATTCCCCATCCAACTTTTGCCCACAACGTATACACATATCTCCAAATGAGCCAGGATGTGTACATACATCTACCTCCACAGATGTATCTGCAACAACAACACAAAAGAGAAAGTTACAACACTTTCAAGACAAAATGATAAACTTGCATAAGAACCGAAATAATAGTAGCAAAAACATATGAAAAGATTGTGCAGAATCTGATCCATTCAAAATAAGTTTAAGTGAGGTCTAGTTGTTATCCAGTGACCCACAAAAAAGGTAGTGTGGAGTTTACGAGGAATCTTTTAGTGTATGTATCATTACACTGTAAGAACTGACAGTGTCAGTAAATAAACAATCAATACTGTTTCTTGGTGAAGTGGTAAAAAAATGGTTTGGGTAAAAACAAGTTACAGGTAGCAATGCAAGACAAATAACCTTAGGCTGAACCACTGAAATAGTTCAAGAGAGATTTAAAAGCAGATAAAACTAAGAAATATTATCACATCCTCTGTTAAAAGTTGGTTTTCTTGCTCTAAAAGAGAAGCTGTGTATAACAAATTCTTGAAAATTACACCCAGCAAGCCAGCAGTACATGTGGTGGGAACTAGGAAGGATTCTGGTTCCAAGCAAAGATGATGAAAAATACAGCTAAAACATTCAAAATTACCTAAATTCCGTTCCATGGTTCCTCCGGAAGCAGACCCCTCAGTTTCTTCAATGCTTTCAAATTTACGTCTTTTAATTCTGCTTTAATTCATAAATTAGAGTACAACACAACGAAATTTGACCAAAACATACAAAACAAGAAAAAAAAAATCATAGCATTATATAATTATCTCAGACTGACATCTGCAACAAAAATAGACACCAAAAATATGAACCCTAAAACCCCAGTCTCTCTCTCAGGTTTATGCAAATTGGTTCACAATTCCACAGGCCAGTAAAAATAAGTTTACATACAAGTGATACAACAGTGAAGATACTGAAAGCAAAACACAGATAAAGTACATCGTAATGCGAGTAGTTAGGAAGAAAAGGCATAACTAGTAGTAATGTTCATTCTGTAACATAGTTGACAGGGACAGAAGGATGCAGTAAGGATCTCATACCCAGTCCATCATTTCCGTGTGCCTTTAGCTATATGTTAAAGCAATTCCCTAATGCAATTAAAACCTCACAGTCTGATCTTTCATGGTTTTTCAGAAACAAGTAATCACTCCTAAAACATGAAAAACTGTTAATTCTTGATAATGATCCATGATAAAAGAAAATCAATTTAAAACACTTAGAAAGTAGCTAGCAAGCAACTTACTAAACTATAATTGAAGTCTGAACCACCATAGTACTCTACAACAACAACAATAACCAAGCCTTATTCTACTAGATGGGGTCAGCTACATGGATCAATCAACACCGTTGCGCTATCAAAAACTAAATTTTCAGTACAACCATTTATTGAGCTCCACAGTACTCTGTATCTAAAAAATTGTTTAGTCCTCTAATGAATCATGAACTGATATATGAGTATGTCTTACAGTAAAGATACCTAATAAACTTCAATAAATTTGTGAAATCGCAACAGCTTAATTCATACCAGAACATGTACAATAATATGAAAACAGCTAGTAAAGAGCACCTGACACTCTCAAACTCATCTTGATTTTCGACTTCTTTATCTGGCGATGCCTCTGGTGAACTTGCATCTAATGCAGCATCAAGATACGCAATAAAGTCATCACTGCTGGATGAATGTACAGGAGAATCTGTCACAACACTCATCTGTATCATTGTCATCCAATAAACCAAATTAGGAAGCAAAGTCTAAAAGTGAAGAGATTACATAAACCATAACCAAATGGAAAATAAAACAACAGATAGATAACAGCTAGAAAATGCCAAGTGAAAACAAACATAGATCATCTTCCAATGCAACAAAGGTATTCACCCAAGTGAGACAGCGAACATTCAAAGCAGTGTCTCGAATAGAAGGGTACATACATAGAAACAAACTCATCAAGTTGCCACCTTTCTAAAATAAACATAATAAGTATATGAATGAATGAAGCCCCGGGTGTTCAAATTTCCAATGAGCGCCTAATAAGACAAGAATTGGTTGTTAAGGTTATTGTGGTTATTCCTGCGCGTTTACTGGAGTGTTTGTTTGGTGATGGTGAGTAGGAGCAAATGGCCAAATAATATTAGTTAAGCCTTGCCCTTGATAAAAAAATGTGTTTTTTGAGTAGCAGGAACTGAATAAACATAAAAGGAAAGAAAGGGTAAGAAAGATACCTCTGTCTCTGCGTGGATGGATTTCAGGTACCCATGAAATGTGAGGGCAACGAGGGAGAACAAAATGAATGAAGGCTTCAATAAGTTTAAAACTTGGAGGATAATTTTCAACGCAAAATCATGGGTCCAAACAGCCAAGGGAAACTGCAGTGAAAATAGAACCAACCAGCAACCAGAGAAAGAACCTCAAATAAACCTACAAACAAAGTAACAAACAGGTTCAAGGTTTCCGTACGACGGCAAGAAGAGGACAAAGGAGTTCAAGGGTACGGGTACCATTACCGTTAACTTAGCCTCTTTTCTTTTCTTTTGTTTGTGTGTGTGCGCTTATTTTTTTTTTTTTGGGAGGGGGTATTATGTTTGATGGGTAGGGTTATCAATTTCGGCCTGATCCGACAAGGTTATTGGCCTGACTGGGCTAATTCCAATGGCTGTAGTGTAAACTTGTATCGTTTTGCGAGTTTCTGAACCTTACTGGTCCAAATCAATGTCAAAATCGTGTTTCATTAGGTTCTATTTGATTAAATGGATATAGCCCAATAGGAAGTGTACATGCTTTCCATTTAGCATTTAACCTTGAATTACACGCAATTAGTCCATCTTTCTTCACATAATAAATAAATAAATATCTATATATTGATATGAATATAGTTGCTGAGTTGTTGCTTTTAGTTAATTAGTTACTCAAGTGTTTAGTTAGTTAATATATTATGAATTGTATAAATAGGGACTTAGAGGACCAATTGTGTCTGGGACGTACCTAAGTAACTAAGTTGTTGATTGTGGGCAGTTAAAAAAAAAATATTACTATATAATCCTTATTATTTGTGTTTTTATATTTTTACAAATTAAATATATATGTTTGCATTGGATAGACCTACCTTATTGATTATGAGGACACACACTTCCATTGAGTTAAAAAGAAAATTATAATATAACTTTTATCATTTTGTGATTTTATAATTTTATAAGTTAAAGATATATGTTTGCAATTTTTTGTTACTTATAACAAATAGTTAATTTGATATTTTTGTTTAATTACATATGTAAAGATACATACCTGACAATATTATTAATAATAATAAATTATTCTCAAAATATGAAAGTATACAAGAAAAATAATATTAATTAATCTTTAATTTTTTATATATAAATATAAATAATTTTTAAAGAAATGCACACATATTGTCTTTAATTTTGCTCTCAACATTAAAAAATTATGGGTCCATAATTGAATTGTGTCAATTTGATGATTGAGTTGACACAATATCTAGAATCTTATGGGATTAGATGACAAGGCACATTATATTGGCAATTTTGTTTATATATGTTCTTAATAATTAATGATTTCATTGAGAACTTCTTATTTTTTACTTTTCATACTATTTGTTGTTTAAGTTTTTTTATAAGGATTAATAAATTTATTAAATATCCTCAATTTTAAGAAAATATAATTCTATTTGATTAAATTATTCTCTCATTTTATTAGTGTTTTTTCATTCCATTTAGTAGAGATATCAAGAGATAATGATAAATTTAAAAAAAAAAATATTTGTTTTGTTTTTTAAAGTGACAAATAAAATGAAACAAAATTTTCTTTAAAAATAATAAATATTATAAAACGGATGGAGTACCTCACATCCAACCACATATAAGAATGGTCAATTTAGAAAACCTTATTCTCTAACTACATAAGATTATTATTTTTCCCTTAAATCAATCACCTAGTTAATACAAATGATAGCTATTATTTATACAATTCTTAATACTAACCAACCTCTTAAGTAAGTGATTAACTAAAAGCAACAGCTCACTAACTACAATTCATATCATATTTTCAAACCATAATTTCTAGAATTAATATATTTAAGCATTTCACAATTATTCTACTTTTTTCTCAGGTACAAATAAAATCTAGAGGAGAGGAATGATACGTTAAAATGTTATTGTGTTTAGATTAGTTGTAAAAATTTGATTATTTCAATAATTAATTATTGATAATTGATTATAATAGAATCTATTTTATATTTAAATATATTAGTTGAAAAGTGAGTTAAAAAGTAATTTTAAAATAATCTATTTCGTTTATAAGTATAAAAAGAATTATTTTTATGTATTAAATTATCAAAAAATATATAAAATGATAAAAAAAATTATTTGATTGAGAAAAAATGATATTTATATCTCAAAAATTTTAAAATAATCTATAATAAAAAATCAAAAGCATCAAAAGCTTATGAAAAAAAATTATAATACATTAAGTTTCATACAAAAACTTTTAAAGAATTACCCAAATATACAATCAATAGTAAAAGAATTTTTCTTTTAAAAAAAAAAAAAGAACTGTTGGATGGTGAAAAGAATCCAAACCAAACATGCTCTTATTAAAGTCGCATAGCCCGAACTCAAACATGCAGTTTCTATTTCCTAAAGAAAATTGTGCTACTTGAATCTTGGACTTGTAATGTTCATTTATTATTTGTTAAATTAAGCTTTTCTATCACTATATTCATAAAAAATGGTCAATTGTATGTATCTATGTCTCTTGAGCTATCCTCCTAATACATCCTCTTAATAATTCTCCTACTATCTAATAAAAAAAAATATTGAATAAATTAAATGCAACTAATATCTTGAAAACATAAAAAACATTCAATATTTTTTTTATTTAATAATTAAAAAAATTATTAAGAAAATGAGTTAAGAGAATTAATCATTTTTCATGTCTCTTTTACTTCAAGTCCACCCCCACCCTCTTTTTTTTTTTTAATCCTGAATTGTTGCTTCTTTCTCTTATGTTCTCATTTTTCTTTCCTTCCTTCCTGACCTGATAATCAATGCATTGTCCATCAAGCAACCACATTTGAAACAAGTCAGCACCATAATGAAATTAAATTATTATAACTGAATGCTAATTACAAACCGTAAACGTCCAAGTGGTTATTTCCTTTTCCTCTTGAACCCTGATGGATTTAAAAAAAAAAACTAAAATAACGTTTTATAATGATAACAAAATTTTACAATGGAGAAATATACGTGTAGAAAAAGAAAATACTGTGTGAAACTAAAAATGAAAAATAAAAATGAATTTGGCACACCGCATGTAACTGGGCAAGCCTGCTTAAATGTAATGTGGTACCACCAATCCTCTTCAGAATCCTTTCTTTACTTTATTTGTTTCAACGAAATTGGGTGCACGCCCTTGTCTCTGCACTCTAGCTCCAACTCCAACAGGTTCATGCGATGTTTCATCACATCCTGCTGCATCTTCCACCCATTCATCATCTCTAACCAAATAATGTTGTTGATAATATCTGAAGGCCACAAATAACACGAACACTGCAAAAATATAGAATCCATTAGTATATAATTATGTAATTGCAAGGCACAAAGCTTTTGAGCCTTGGAGTGGGGAGGATTACTAGCACATCCCGGAAAATTGATCCCATAATATCAAACTAAGATGTTGAAGTTAAATGAAAGGCTCTTAATAAACCAACGTCATTTGAAATTGCAGAGTGCTCTTACCTGCCCAAATGCGAGCAACAAGTGATGACAAATTCCATACAAGGCCAAAGATGCCAAGTGCCACGGCTTTTTTGTGAGAACATGAATCCCAAGCATCCCGAAATCGACGAATCCAAAAATTTGCTTCATATAATAATAATAATAATAAACAGATTTTTTAAGTCATCACATTAAGAAAAGTCAAGTGATGAGATTGGAATAATAATTATTAGACTAAGATAGTTTGTAAAACAAAAAAAAGTCATCACACTAACGCAAAATTAAATTTATATCCCAGTAAATCAAATCTCCCTTAAGCTAGTGGAGGCCCATTTTAGGACCCAGTAAACACATCCATAAGTAACACAGACTATTTTAGAGGCTTAGACTTTGTTGGACTTTGGGGGGGTGGGGACCACCAGGGATGTGGAGGACCATTATTATTATTATTATTATTATCACACAATTGTATTCCCAAGTCCCAACCCTCTGAAAAAGATCAGTATAACGTCAGAGACTATAAGAAGAGACCCAATACTTGTAATGGGACCAAAACTGTCAGGAATAAAAAACAGAGATGCTTATTCATGTGATGCATTAAATTATGTTTGCAATCACCATAGTCAAGATTTAAATGTGCAAAGAGCCAAAACCTTAAAGTAGGTTTAGAGTTTAATTAAGTCGTTGGAGGAGGTATAATTGGAATCTTATAGGACCCACCAAATCTACTGTAGTATAAAATCAAGTCAAAGGTTCAAAAGAACCGTTTCCATGAATACATGCTTGATCAACTGTTGTGGGCCTATGCAAGCACTGCAACGTTTACATTTGACAGTAGAGAATCAAACGTTACCCAATCACACCCACGTAGTACTTTGCAGCAGCTACTCACTGCAATTTTACTGTGTTTTTTCACATCTAGCTGTATAGTGTCCTAAAGCAAGCATTAAAATAATGTTAAGATCAAAGCTACATGAAATTCAAGATTTTACCGTATGCAGTTAATCGTGCAGAATACGAAGAGCAGATTTTTGGCACGGTAAAAACTCCAAAGAAGCCTGAGGCAGTGAGTGAACAAATTCAGTAACAGAAAACCCAAAGAGAAGAAGGGGAAAAAAAATGCGGAAAGAAAAGATGCAGTTTTCACTTGCCTAGCAAGTGATGTAAAAAGTAAGAAAGTTTGCATTGACATGTAAATTGCTTGTGCATCTTTTGCTTCAAAAGAACTGAACTAAAATGCCAGTTGAGACTTTTTCACACAGTGTCCAACCAAACCACAAAGCATAGTTATGTAGTTCTATTTAGGAATAGAATAGGCTTAGGCACCCCACATTTAAGGACTATATGAATCCTCCTTCGATCAATGTAGTTAATTTTATAAATTAAACCATGAGAAACTTACCGAATTTGGCCATCTTCCAAATGGTTATGCAGCTGCCACATCTGGCTAAAACAAAGAGCAAAACTGCCAACTGCAATTCATAAATCATTGCCAAAATTTAATCTCGGGTTTTCTCCCAGCCTACTAGAGTTATTAATGTTAAGGTAAAGGGCAAGAAAAAAGAAGAAATCATATCATCAGTTAGCAAAGGAAATACCTTTATTGTGGTACCAGGGTCTCCAGAAAACATGGCTTTGAGTTTTGACAGGAACTCATTCAAGTAAGGAAGGATCAATTTTAGCACCCAAATTGCTTCTTCTTCTCCCAGTACATAATTTGTGTCCTCCACATTTATGACCCCCCTGATTAGTTTGATTCCAAACAAAAAGAAACAGAGAGAGTATTCAGTATCCTGTAACAAATTTCTGTCATTGATTTTTCACTACAGTGCTTGGGTTTTTACCTGCAGATTAGGGATCTATAGAGGAAGATAACAGCTAGATAGACAAGGCCCATATAGGACATTACAGAAATAAGACTGTACCAACAAGGATCAAGAAGTGTCAATTCTGGGCCCTCTTCTAAAATAGCAGAAGTATATATATATATATATAAAATGAACTTTGTAGTGTGGAATTGTAACCTCAGATTGATATCCCTTGCATAAGAAGATGAAACTATAATGAATGTTCCACTCCCAAAGACAAATGCTGATCTTGAGATATCTCTCCACATGATTAAATCCACTGAGGAGTGACATATATAAAGAATAAGTGCTGAAAGTTGTATAAAATTTTGCCAACAATTTTCGCTCTTGCATAATTATGAAATGTAGATAAAATCACCTAGACTCTGCAACTTGTTCTGGGTTTGTGGAAAGCTACAGTATTCTTCTGCCTTTGGAACTGAATAGTAAAAGATCAGTCAGCATTGATAAAAATAATCGCAAAGCCCAAGAATCAGATTGAAAGAACAAACTTTTAAGGAGACCTTACTTGAATTAGCTTTGGAGAAATTTTGGTAAGTTGTGGAATGCCTTCTAATTGGAGGAGATTGCTTCACAATAAGAGGGACAGATACTGGTCTTTCATTTTTTTGACGAAATCGTCCGTTGGTACTCAAAACCTTCACAGGTTCTGGTTCATTCAGAATCTTCTGTTTTTCTGGTTCATTCACAAACACCTTCTTTTCCGGTTCATTCACAACCACCTTCCTTTCTGGCTCATTCACATCCTTGGATTCTGGTACACTGATTTCCTTAACATCAAAGCTCCTCTTCTCCATCTCAATATCAATATCAATCTCCTCATCCCCCACCTCCTCTTCTTCTCCTTCATCATCAATAACATCATCTGAATCTCCATCAACCACACCCACATTGTCTGAACTGCTTGAAATGACCTTCTCTTGGCACACATCAAAATCCTTGCAATTTTCATCAGTATCATTCTTCCCATTCTCAACTTGAATTTTTCCACACCCACCATCTGATCCATCAATCCCACTCCTTGGTTCATCCAAAACATGATCCAACTCTGATTTTGTCTTCCTCAGCTGGATTGAATTTTCCCCATTTCCGTCATCAGAGTGATTTGCGGTCTTAATTGAATCTGATTTGCTCTTTCTCAGCTCTGAGGTCCCATTCTGTACTTCAGATCTTAGCTTTCTGGTGTGAATTGGGCTTCTTTCAAATTTATCTGCAGAAGCACCAATCTCCTTGCTTCCTTCAGTCTTTAGCTTTCTCACCTGAATTGGGCTCTTCTTGATTCCATCAGCAGAAATGCTCAGCTCCTTACACTGTTCCCCACAATTCTTCTGGGGTTCTGTTTTTCCTCTGGCTATCTGGATTTGGCTCTTTTCCAACCCCTCAGGGCTCTCTGATTTCCAAGTCTTTCTCTTTCCAGTGGGAGCCACACCCCTAATTTGGCTTCTTTTCAATCTGGTACCACCATTGCCTCCTTCTTCAGCATTTTCTTCTCCATTGAAGACCTTAACTCCACCTCGAACTTCATCACTCTTCATCCTGCTCTCCCACACTGACCCTGCTGCAACCACACTGCCTCTAACCCCAACTCTTCTCCTACTCACATCCATCTCAAATTTATCTTCTTTTTCTATCTCTCTCTCTACCTAGCAATCAGTATTGTAATGGGACATAGGTTGTTGATGGATAAGAGGCTTTCAGCTGAAGAAATGGCGGTTGGTGGGGTGCAACATTGAGATCCCTTTGTAAAGCAAACTGAGAGAGAGAGAGAGAGAGAGAGAGAGAGAGAATCAGGGGATATGTATGGAGTAAGAGACAGTCATTGGTCGCTTTTCTTTTTCTTTTTTCTGTTTCTTGATGTTCTATGGTGTTACAAGGGAAGGGAAAAGCGAAGGTAAATTTGGTGGGGTTGATGATTAGGGTGTTAGGGATGAAGAACCCTTTTGTATAGATTCCCTAGCTCTCACATCACTCTCGCCGAGGCACCCAAAAGTCATTGGTCTCACTCTAAACAAAATGAAGAAGCTAGTAGCTATATAGTCCTACCTGAGAGCGAGAGAGGGGTGTGTGCATTGTAATGTCCTTATGGAATTAGAGTTTTATTTTTTTTCTTCCCGCTATTTTGTCCAGAGCTAGCCTACATGTAACGGAGGAGGCATAAAGAAACTGCAGTTTGTCGTGGTATCAGAGCTGTTCTGTGACAGAAAATCAAAGGCACTTCCTAATTTTGGCCAAAGCTACTCTAATAGTAACATATACATACGTGCGTTTGGTTAATGACTATGTTGCTCAGTCATTTGTGGTATAGTTTTTCAATGCAGGGTCTTTTGCAAGCTTTGCTGAATCTTTAAAGAATTGAACTAGGAAAGTCGGAATGGATGGCGTGGGTGTCCCTTATGAGAAATTGAGGTTGATGGTCTTCAAAGTCTTGTTAGCTTTATTGGTGTTATAATTATATATATGTAGGCAAAACTATTTATTCACAACAATTTGCCCCATGTATGCCGAGGGGTTTTGATCTCTGCTTGTGGCCGGCTTTCAGTATCAAATTTACTTTGAAATTGCAGATGATGTGAATCCCATAACCATTACTACACCAAGAACGAGATTCATATAAATTGGTCTCATTGACTTCTATCACCTATTTTTTCCTTTTCTTTTGGTTTATAAGCACACAACCTTGTGTGAAATGGAACAAGATTAGGAATACATAAAAACATCATGACCACAAAATCTTCATTTAATGCCTAATATTTTTTGAAAACGACCACATGTTCTCATTAATTAATAGGATCAGATTGGAGTTGTTACATATTTGAGTTAGTAGGATTTGTTTATCTCTTATCTGTGTCATCGTAATCCTGTACAGCTAGGATAAGTTGTTGCTATTTTTTTCTCTGTTGCTCTTTTTTCTCTCATATCAAATAATGTGCATCTAGTTGTTGGACTACTGCTATTTTTTCTCTCATATCAGATAATGTACATCTAGTTGTTGGACCCTCATCTATAAATAGGGCCATTTGTATACTGTTTCTGTAATTTTTAAATCAATACAAAAAGAGCATAGTTCTACCAAATTTATCATGGCATCGAGCAGGAAGATCCTAATACCCAAAAAAAGACGGAGAAGGAGAATACCTCCGACGATGGAAAAGCTCAACCTGCGCTCACGCCTGCCTCTCCCTATTATCTCAGTTCCTCGGACAATCCAGGAACACCTCTCGTGGCTGCAACACTCAAGGGTGACAATTACCGCACATGGGCACGATCTATGAAGACGGCGCTTCGTGCGAAGACTAAGCTAGGATTCATTAATGGAACCATCAAGAAACCAGCAACACGCAGCCCAGATTTTCAGAACTGGGAAAAGGCAGACTCGATGGTGATGGCTTGGGTCATAAACTCCACTGATCCAAGCTTGCACGGAAGCATTTCACACGCATCCACTGCAAGGGATATATGGTTGGATTTGGAGGAGCGTTTTGCTCAGACTAATGCGCCGCGAATTCATCAGTTATGGCAAACATTATGTCTGATTGAACAGGAACCAGAAACCACTATGACAGAGTATTACACCAAGTTTAAAAGCCTCCTCGATGAACTGGGTGAGCTGCAGCCTCTTCCACAATGCACATGTGGAGCCTCCAAGGAACTCACGCAGAGAGAAGAAGAGCAACACGTCCATCTGTTTCTAGGTAGCCTTAATAATGAGCGATATGAGCATATTAAGGCCACCATTCTCAACACGGAACCTCTGCCCTCGCTGAGACGGGTTTTCAACCACGTTTTGAGGGAGGAAGCACGTTTTGCTGCTGACAAGGACAGAGCAGTGACAACCAAGAATGAATCTGCCGCTGCTTTCTACGCATCCAATGGAAATAAGAAGAAACGAGATGGACCCAAACCACGATGTGATCATTGTGGCAAGATCGGCACATCAAGTCAAAGTGCTTCGAAATTGTTGGATATCCGGAGAACTGGAGCACGCGCAGGACACAGAGAAATGGAGGGCAGCCCAGTGCTAATCATGTTCGTGAAAGTAAAGATCAGAATAATAATGAAGAAGACACAACGAACGGACATGCACTGCATAGTGCTCGCGTGAAGCAGATTCAAAGGCAGCATGAACTCATGGCTGGTAATGATGCTGTTGATCGAAATTGGGTCTTGGATAGTGGTGCTTCACACCACATGACACCACTCTTGTCACTCCTAAAAGGAGTCAGCAACCTTGATAAGCCTTTTTATATTAATGTGCCCACAGGAGACAAAGTGCTAGTTGAAAAGAAAGGCACCATTAGTCTCGACAACAACATTACCTTGCATGATGTTTTATTTGTGCCGAAATTTAGCTGCAATTTGATATCCATTCATAGATTAACACGTGATTTAAAATGTGTTGTGACTTACCATGCTGATCATTGTGTAATACAGGACCAAGCTATGATGAGGAAGATTGGATTAGGTGACTTGCATGATGGGGTTTACATGCTGAGGCAGTCAACGCAGGGATCAGCACTAACAGTTAAGAAAGAAGATACTACTGTGATCTGGCATGCAAGACTGGGGCACCCATCTAACAAAGTTATGAAACATTTTTCTCAGTTATTAAATGTTAGTTTTGATTTAAATAAAGTCCATTGTTGTGATGTATGTCATAGATCAAAACAATGTAGACTCCCTTTCAATCTTAGTAGTAATAAAGCTGAGCAATCTTTTGATTTTATACACTGTGATTTATGGGGGAAATATCACACTGCTTCTCACCATGGGTGTCATTATTTTCTTACTATTGTTGATGATTATACAAGAGGAACGTGGGTGTATTTAATGAGGAATAAAACTGAGACTATGAGCATCTTAATGAATTTTCTTAATATGGTGAAAACACAGTTCAACACAAAAGTTAAGAGAATTCGAAGTGACAATGGGACTGAGTTTACCAACAATGTTTTTCAGAAGTTTTTGCAACAAGAAGGAATCATACATGAGACTTCTTGTGTAGGAACCCCTCAACAAAATGCACGAGTAGAGCGGAAACATAGACACATACTCAATGTTGCAAGAGCCTTGAGGTTTCATGCTAACTTACCCATATCTTTTTGGGGCGAGTGTGTGTTGGCAGCCGCATACATCATCAATAGAACACCAATTGTAGCCAATAATGGGGCCAACCCATATGAGATGCTATTTGGAAAACATCCTTCCTATGATCAAATGAGAGTTTTCGGATGTTTGTGTTATGTAAAGAACTCATCAAAGCAAAGAGATAAGTTCGATCCTAGAGCTGAGAGATGTATGTTTGTGGGGTACCCTCAAGGACAAAAGGGTTGGAAAGTGTATAATTTGAAAACGCGAGAATTCTTTGTGTCAAGGGATGTGGTTTTCTACGAAAACATCTTCCCTTATGCTGCACAACCAGCAGATGTGACAGAGAGCAATTCCTCAACCATCCTTCATCCTATATTACATTTAGCCGAGGAAGAACGTTCAGTGAAAAGTGAACAAGTGCAGGAACAGATGCAAAACTCGAATCATGAGCATGAGGAACATGAGTTCCATGAACAAGTTTCTGATGGAGAGATGCGAAGTGAGGGGGAGATTAATGAGATTAATGAAGAGGAGAACCATGTGGAAACAGTGGCAGTGGATTTGGACCCGCGAGTGAGACAACCACCTAGATATCTCAGAGATTATTATTACCACACAGCTGTAAAAACCCATGCATGCACTTCATCAAATTCATCATCTTCCTCAGGTACGGTCTTTCCTATCTCAAACTATGTAAATTATGATGAATTTTTGCAAAAACATTTAGCATATTGTTGAGGGTCAAACGTGTTGCCCTTTTTGCTAACCGCAAGTGCACGGGTCGCACAAGTAATACAGATACAGAGTAAAAGTTCGTTCCCACGAGGATATTGTTATAAAGCTGATTACCAACCAATAGCTTAATCAATTCTAGACAATGACATAAAAAGAGGAAAATAATATACAAACTATCTAACCTACAAAAGCAATAAACCTAAAAGCGGTTAGGTTTCAGGAAATCCTCCTTCACCCTCTACATCTATCAACAACATGCAATTCCCCTCATAAACACAAATGCATTGATTAGGTTAGCTTGAGAATCTTCATTAGTCAAAAGCCTATGTCTAGGTCAATCAACCCTGGTTTCAATTGCCCAACTCACTAAGTTTCCTTGAGAGCCAGTGCAACTTCCACTCATGAACGATCTATTTTCAATCTCCCACTATACATGGCTAAAAGGTATATTTCTATCCAGTTAGCGAATCAGCTCATCCAAGCCAATTGAACTCGCCGAACATGTATCAACCACACCATATCCATATTAACAAATCCCTATGTCTAGTTCATTTGCCAATATTATGATCATGCAATTGAGGCCAACCAAGAACAAGCATTAAGCACAGATAATGATTGAACCATAATCAAACATCCACACAAACTCAGAGAAAAACACATCATTAATATATATCAAAGGATCCAAAATATTCCTAAAACACAGCTTAACTATACAAAAGATAAGGAAGATAAGAGAGAAAGGGAAAAGAGAGAAAGAAGCTCATTAGATTTGTTTCTGAAGCTTGAATCCTCCTTCAATCCTTTGATCCTGGCCTCCAATCTACTATCAATGAAGATCTAGCCAAGCTATCTAACCTAAAACTAACTTAAACTAACTAAAACTAACTAAACCTAAAAAGAGAGAAATGGCCAAATGGCCAAAACTCGGAAAAACAGAGAGAATGGGAGAGAGCAGAAGGAGAGAAACGTGTAAAAATCTATTTATAGACTCAGCAGCCGCCTTCACGCCGCGGCGGCCACATATGCGCGCCGCGGCGCGTAATGGGTCGGTTAAGTACCGCCGCAACGTTGCCTTCTTAACGCCGCGGCGCTATTGCCCCGGGTCCAAGTATGACCAGGCTGAAAATCATCTTTGCGCCGCGGGGTGCTCTGCCTTGCGCCGCGACGTTGCTTGCTGGAATGCCAATTTGGCTTCCTCTTCCTCTTTAAGCTCAATTGCTCCATATTTAACCTTGTTTGGAGCCCCTCCTATCATAGAGAAAACACCAAATCAATAACATATATAAATCTACTCAATCCATAATCATTAAAACTTAGTTTTGCATAATAACACATCAGAAAGGCTTAGATTCCAAATATATCAGATATAAGCACAAAACCCTCCAAATATGCATTTAAACAAGGACATAGCATTCATTTTAACACAGATGATAGAGTCCAAATAACTACATTCCATGTAGTTATCACATATCTTGTAGCAATTGAATCTAATGAGGAGCCTCGGTCATATCAACAAGCTGCATAGAAACAGGAGTGGCAAGAAGCCATGAAAAATGAGCTCAAAGCACTGGAAGAAAACAGGACTTGGGAGCTTACATTGTTGCCTAAAGAAAAAAAAGCTATAGGATGCAGATGGGTATATAAGGTTAAATACAAAGCTTCTGGTGAGATTGAAAAGTATAAGGCACGACTTATAGCGAAAGGGTATACACAGGTTGAAGGAGAAGACTTCAACGAGACCTTTGCACCAGTAGCAAAGATGACCACCGTCAGTGCCTTCTCACTGTTGCGGTTGCAAAAGGATGGGAACTCCACCAAATGGATGTGAGTAATGCCTTTTTGCATGAAGATTTAAATGAAGAAGTATATATGGAATTGCCACAAGGTTATTGTGAACACCCAATTTTGACCGGACTAAAATAAAAAAAAAAAAAAAAAAGTATGAATTAAAAATAAAAGAGAAAAAATTAAAAAATAAAATAAATAAAATAAACAATAAACAAAACAAAAAAAAATCACACACAAAGAACACTCACTTTTCTTTTTTATTATTTTCTAACTACTCCCTCACTAATTCACTGACTCCATTAGGCATGATCACCCACTCCATTGTCAGTTTGTTATCACTCACTCCATTATGCATAACCACTCCACTCCATAACCACTCCACTCCATTATCACCTGGCGGCTAGCAACTAATAGGGGAGGACTCATTTTTATCTGGGGAAAGAGCCAACCTGAGGATTTGGATTCACGTCTGCAGACACTCATCCTCACTATCAAAACCACCTCTTCATCCTTAAACAAAAAGGACCATCTTCATCTCCATCAACATCCAAACAACCCCTCCAAAACCGTGGATCGCCCTTGTTCACCACCATAACCAAAACCTTTCCACCCACCATCTACCATCTTGATCATCCTCTAACCATCCCTCACTTCATTTCAACCAAAACACCACCATAACCGTGACTCCCCCTCTTACCATGCCATGACCGTGACCTTTCCCTCATAATCATCTTCCAAACACATATTCATCATCTCTTCCCATCAACCACCAAAAACCCCCTATACCGTGAAAATCACCATCAACCACCTATCTTCCTCTCCTTCACCTACCATCGGTCATCAAACTATCATCCACTAAAGAAGCTCCCTTGGCATCCACCTTCCATCACCCAAGCATTTTCTCGCCATCAACCTCCCGGCCCGACCGTCGAATCCATCCTCTCATCCGACCGTCGGACCGCACGTAAGCCATCGTCTTTCAACCGACCGTTGAACCCCGATCCTCCAAACTTCACCCCATTCTCATCACCTTCTGCCACCATAAGACCACATCACAATCGACCGTCGGGCCGTAATCCTTTAAACCAAATCCATCCCCTCACTCGACCAACTTTACAAAGCCCACCTTCACCTCTAACTCGACCGTCGAACCACCCCAGTTACTAGCCCACCTTCACCTCCAACTCGACCGTCGAACCATACCATTGTGACCCTCGACTAACTTCACAAAGCCCACCTTCACCTCTAACCCGACCGTCGAAACCATCCCACAAACCGGACCACCTACCTCTCAAATCTTCAAACCACATTTCAAACACCATCACATACATCGACCGTCGAAATCCAAAGAGCCACATCCTTCCCTTTCCGACCGTCGAACTCAAGCACAAACTCCATCACATCCGACCGTCGGACCCCAAAAGCAAGACCACCTACATTCTCCATTCGACCGTCGAACCGTGAGTTCCACTCCTCTCACCGACGAGCCATCCAAACCTCCATCACCATCAACCAAACTCCATCCCCTCACTCGACCATCGAATCCATCCCTTCACTCGACCGTCGAACCACACCATTACTACTACTACCCCTCACTGACAACCCATCCAAACTCCATCACCATCCACCAACCTCCAACTCGATCGTCGAACCCTAAATCTTTCCCCTCACCAACCGACCCAAGATCCTTTCCAACCGACCGTCGAACTCCAAATCCTTCCCAACCGACCGTCGGATCAGATACCAAATCCTTCAACCAACCGACTGTCGGGCTGCCAATACCAGATCCCTCTCCTACGAGTCACCTCTTGCATTACCAGAGTGTTTATTGAGCAGCCTTGTGCTCGACCGTTGGATCTCAGAAAGTAGCTCCCGACCGTCGGACTTCAGAAAGCAATTCGATCGTCGAACCGAAGAAGCCAGCCACCCTCCCCTGCTAATTTGATTGTAAACGAGGTCCTTACTGTTATATCTCCCAGTTTTGGGTTATCTGTTTCTTGGTTTTCTTTTTACGTTTCCTTGTTCTTTTTTTATTTCATTTATTATCAGTTTGTTGGGCTAGATTTTGGGAGTTAAAAATGATAAATAAAGAAATAATTAAAAGTTTTTAAAAAGGAATAAAAATGGGTTACTCGAGTCATGCGACAATGACTTGCTAACCCTTATATTTTGTAAATATCTCGAGTCATGACAAACTTGATAATTTACATCATGTTTTTTTTATTTTTTAGTTAAATCGCTAATTGATAATTTTAAATAAAAATTTTGTAACAAACTTGATAATCAATGGGTGACGCTCTCAGCGACGCGAGTTTCACCTATTTAATCATTAATTTGAATAACTGAGCCGCGACGGCTTGTTGATTCAAATTTCTCAATTTTTTTTATAAAATCAACCAACCCACAATATTTTCTAAAGAACTACGTAACTTTGAGTTTCCCATAGCACCAGGGGATACGCAGGAGCAGAATTTCATTTCTGTCAAGCCCAAATTTAAATTTTCATAATTTTATGATTTTTCTTTTTTTTTTTTTAAAAAGAAAAGAAAAAAAGAAAATAGTTACGATGTCTTTGCAAAAGGGGTAAAATAAATATTTTGAGGATTGTTAATGATTTGCACAATTAACCTAAGGTACCGTCTTAGGATGGGTGTATTAGGGGTGCAGTGGGATTAAGTTTCCACCATTCCTTAAACATAACCGACTCCCGAATCCAATCTGGTTTCAAAGACCGTTTCCAAAGAAAGGTTTTCCAATTTTTCCAAATTCAAATAAAATTGGTGGCGACTCCATTTTTCCATTGTCATATTTTAAAATCATAACGAGTCGCTATATCCTTCGCCGCGATCTCCGGTCGCGACAGTTATGATGTTCCTAAAAAGGGAATGGTTTGCCGTCTCAAAAGGTCTTTATATGGGTTGCGACAAGCGTCCCGTAATTGGTATTCCAAGTTGTCTCAAGCACTCATAGAATATGGCTTTGAAGAATGTCAAGCAGATCATAGTCTATTCACTTATTCACGTGATCCTCTTTTTATGGCTGTCTTGGTTTACGTTGATGACCTTATCATAACTGGGAATGATGCATCAGCTTGCGCTACCTTCAAGCAATACTTGAATAAGTTTTTCACATGAAGGATCTTAGTGAACTCAAATTTTTTCTCGGACTAGAACTGGCTCGTGGCTCTTCTGGTTTGTTTATATGTCAGAGGAAATATACACTTGACATTCTCACGGAGTGTGGGATGCTTGCATGCAAGCCATCATCCTTCCCACTTGAACCAAATCACAAACTAGCCTTGGATTCAAGTCCTGCTTATTCAGATCCTTCTCGTTACCGCAGATTGATAGGACGCCTTATCTACCTTACCATCACACGTCCAGAGATTACATATTCTGTGCACGTGCTAAGTCAATTCATGTAAGAGCCACGCCAAGGACACTGGGAAGCAGCAATGCATGTCTTGCGATATTTAAAATCATCTCCCAGTAGAGGGATCGTCATACCTAGAGAAAATGATCTAAATCTTGTGGCATATTGTGATTCAGACTATGCTTCTTGTCCATTAACTCAAAGATCAGTTTCGGGTTACTTAATAAAGTTGGGAGAGGCTCCTGTATCTTGGAAAACTAAGAAGCAAGTATCTAGGTCCTCAAGTGAGGCGAGTATAGGTCCATGGCTCATGCTTTGTTAGTGAAGTCACATGGTTGCGAGGATCGCTCACTTGTTTGCAAGTAAACCGCAATGCCCCCTACACGGTATTTTCTTGTGATAATCAATGACCATACACATTGCATCTAACCCGATTTTTCACGAGAGAACAAAACACATCGAGGTAGATTGTCACTACATTCGGAAATTTGTGTAAAGGCGTCATAACCACAAAGATATGTTCCAACCAAACAAGAAGAGCGAGATATATTCACCAAATCTTTGGGAACAAAGCAATTTCGGGATTTGACAAATCAAGTTGGGTTCTCACAATCCTCAAACTCCAACTTGAGGGGAGTAATAGGATCGATTGGAGTTGTTACATATTTGAGTTAGTAGGATTTGTTTATCTCTTATATCCGTGTCATCGTAATCCTGCATGACTAGGATAAGTTGTTGCTATTATTTTTTTCTCGTTACTTTTTTTCTCATATCGATAATGTGCATCTAGTTGTTGGACTACTGCTATTTTTTCTCTCATATCAGATAATGTACATCTAGTTGTTGGACCCTCATCTATAAATAGGGCCATTTGTATACAGTTTCTGTAATTTTTAAATCAATACAAAAAGAACATAGTTCTACCAAATTTATCATTAATATACTATAACTAAATGATGAAGAAACTCTCTTCATAACATATAAAGACTTGAAAATATGTGGTCAATTCTATTTCTCTATATTCTCTCAGGTGAAGGCTTACTAGATATTTACAGCATGTTTAGTCAAAAGTACACTTGAACCCCAACATTAATTTTGTGTTCAAGTAATATATATACTATATACATTACTTTTGCCCAAAAAATAATTCCGGACCACACGTCTAGACCCACAAGCTAATTAGCATGCAATCGATCTGTTCTTGAAACTCGTCATAATAGCCTCATAAAAAGTATGGGTTAATTAACTTAAAAATATTTAAGTACAAACTTAATTTAATTAGATGTCATTTAGTTTGATCTAATTCAACACAAAATCAGGCTGACTCACTTTAGGCTGGATCGATTAGTTAGCCTGAATTTTAATTAATTTTTTAATATAATAATATATACTTAAAAGAAAATATCACTTTTTAAAAAAAGTTAAAACTTAATTAATAATTAAATTAATTATTTAATTTATTTATTATTGATTTAAAACTAATTAATCTAAATTTTTATTTTTTAATAATTTATTTTTTTAAAATTAAATTCATTATGTTTTGAAATAAAAATAAAAAATTATTAAATTAATGAATCAACTCACTTAACCTATAACTCGCAATAAGTAAATTTGATTAATAAAATACTAACTTACAACATCCTTAACTTGTCTTGACGTGATTTGATGTGACGTCGTAGGATCCATTTTGACAACTTATTGTAAATCTTTGTCAAATACCAAAGGATAATGTTTTTTTATAATTAAAATATACATATTATATTTATATTATAAATTTATGTGTGAAATATATCAAATCAGATTATATATTATTATAATTTTTTTATGAAATATAAAATAAATTTATAAATAAATTAAATAAAAATTAAAATATTTTAATTAAACAAATAACACTCTTAAATACTAAATCAATCAGTTAACAAGGAGCCTCCTAGACTTTCTTAACAATTTGAGCTTCGATCTATGGCAGTAACGTCTTTTAACTTGTTCTAATCAATATTTAAATCACTATTTTTAACTAGAAATTCTAATCACACATACTTCACTTACATCACACTTTACATTTATATAATTTTTATAATTTGATTATATTTAATTCTACTTATTTTTTATATATTTTCATTCTCATTCGGTCATATAACAGATGTGAAATGGTATCTATTTAGCTTTTTTTATTCATTTTTAACATCTTATCTTTTGTAATGTTAATAAATTTCATTTTAGTAGGCAAATCAGTTGCACATGGCCATCAATTACTATTTATATGACTATTCATTTTGAAGTTTTCTAATAGTCGCCTCACAAATTTACTCAGGCTTTAAGTTTTGGATTATTTTCGTGTCTCGTTAGGATACTACCAAAAATAACACAAACAGGAGGAAATTTAGTGTATGAAAAAGTCCTTTTTTTTTGCCCTTTTGGTCACACATGTATGAGAAAGTTACTGCATGTGGGAATGTTTGGCGTAAGGTTGGCTAGCACGTAGAATATCACAGATTCACAAGCACAAAACCTTTTGGAGAGACCCTACATAACTCATACCGTTTTCTTTTCTTTTCTTTTTGGTTGGGTTAGGTGCCTTGGCAGTTGGCATGTGAAGTGAGGCCAAATCATATAATAGTTTAGGAATCCATTTTACATCAACGTGACGACATATTAAAGTTGCATATATGCGCCCAAATCTCACCGACACGAGTTGGTAGCGTATAGCATTTCTTATTTGCTTTCTAATTTTATGGGCATGATTCCAACAACATAAAATTGATTACTTAGAACCAATAATTTTCAGAACAGGATCGGATCGACTGGTTGGATTGAAAAAAAATTGAGAATTAGTCTTTCGATCCATCCAATTAATCTTTAAAAATTGAATTTTTAAAAATTAAAAATTAGTTAAAAACTAATTAATTTATTTGAATCAATTACGGTTTACACAGTTAAATCAATTATTTTTTTCCAAAAATATCTAACTTTTTAAAAAGAATTATTTAAAGTTTTTTTAAGGATTATTTATAACCAAAACTCATCATTTCTCTTTTTTATTTGTTCAATCCAATCCAATATGAGATAAATATGAACTTATAATACAATAAGAATTTGACTTCAATTTATAATAAGAAGTTTTACCTCTTACTTTTACTTATTAAATGTAAGATTAATATATATTAAAAAATTATGTTAGTATTAATATAATATTTTTAATTTAATATTTGTTTACATGATAAATGAATTTAATTATATTACTTATACATTTCAATATTTTTCTTTAATATTATTTATACAATTAACATATATATATATATATATATTATTTTTATTTTATATATATCTTTTAGTCTCAGTTGAACCCCAATTTAACCTCGAATTTTAAAACCTTAACTTTTTTTTCTTCAGTTCAATAACTTATTCGGCTCTGAAAATATTGCTTGGAGCCATCAGAGCAAAAACTGCTATGATTCAGCCTCCTTATTGAATAACCTTTCTTTTCTTTTTTCTTGTCTTTTGTTTTGTTTCAAGAATTGAAAGAAAATCTCAAGAACATTCATTTATTGCTACTCAAAGGTATGGTATAATTTCTCCATTGAAAGAGGTGTAGTGAAACTCCAATTTATTATCTAAACTTTAATTACATGACTATTAATTTGTCAAATTATGCCTCTAATGAATAATGACGTGAAAATGGCGGAATTATTATTTTGGGCATTCAAGTAAAAGGGCTTTAAGCTCCGCCAACAGTATTATTGTTTGCATGCAGCACTTCTGGAGAAATGTAATTCAAAGAAAATAACGCGTTTATCATTTAGGAAATGTTAGTCTTATGAAAATTAGACACAAATTTATAATCCTAAAATCATTAAATTTGCATATAAAAACATGTTAGAGAGATAACAGTAAAAAAAGTACTGACGCATGTAAATTTATTTTCAAATTTATGCACGCACGCACCAATATTCATAAAATCTTATGACTCTACACATGAGTTACTTATAATTAATGAAAGATAGAAAACCATAATTTTTTTAAAACTTTGTTATATTCTTTTAATATATCTTTTTAATAATTTTTATACTATCTAATAAAAAAATATTAAATAAAAAATTAAATGTAACTAATATATTGAGAATATAAAAAATATTTAATATTTTTTTATTTAATAATTAAAAAAATTATTAATAGGATGAGTTAGAAAGATTATTATTATTTTTTTTTTATGGTATGACTTATGAGTGAGACAAGGTGGAAGTCAACTCGTTGGGATAAGCATGATTGGTTTGGAGGGGTGAAAAAGTGAAAAGAATGAATTGGAAGTGCTGCTTAAATTAAGATTAATCTTTTTTTAAGTTTTGGTTGGCAGAAGAGGTTCAATACCAAAATTGTTAAAATGAGTCAAGTTTAATAAATTAGTTTAAATAATTTAATAAAATAAATGAATTAAATTAATAAATATTAAGATGAAATTAAAAATAATTTAAATGAATCAGTTAGTAATAAATTGTATCAATTTTATTCATTTATATTAAAAATAAATAAATTAAATTAATAAAATATCAATTCAAAACTTAAATAACTCAATTTAATTTAAAAATAACTTAATCTGAATTAAGGTTACCCAAATGAGTTGAGATAACCCGTTTTGACAACTTTGCACAATTTCAATCCACACATATAGTACCGTTGAAGGCACGTGACTTGAGCGACACACAAGACGTGCCGTTTGCTGCTTCCGACATCACAAATTAACATTGGTAACAGAATGCAGTACTGTACTGTGACCTCACGTCCTCACCCTCAACATTATCACGATTCACACGTGCCTACTTATCCAATACCGTGACCAAACTTAATTGATTATTTACTATTTTGATTAAGAATACTATGTACTGTGCTCTTTATCAATTTATATCCTGTCTCCATAAATAATAATCACCAGATCCACACAAGTACCGAAATTACAAAAAAAAAAATGTATCTTTTCTTAATTTTTACTTATTATTGATTCCATAAAACACTCTCAACAGTCAAATCTAAAAATTAATTCTCCCAACCCGGCGAGGACGGGTTTTTCTGCTTTTTTCTAATTTTCATTTCCTGCACAATATACTATCATATAATTGATGATTCTTTCATTATTCAGCCTAACACCAACTCTTCATTAATTAATAGTATAAATTTAATAGTTTTTCAAAGTCTATATAAATACATTAAACAAAACTGTACCCAAAAAAAAAAAAAACAAAGTCAAGTGTCTTCCATGTGGTTGCACAACTTGCCTATAAACAAAAAGGTTCCAGGACACTTACTCACTTTTAAAAAAGAATAATTTTATTAACACACATGTTAAAAAATAAAAAATAAAAAATATTAAAAAATATAAGTATTTATTATCTTTAAAAATTTAAACAACATTTAACACTTCATTTTTTTATAATAATTAATAATAAATAATATATTATTTTTAATTCTTAATATGTGATCTTAATAAAAAAATAATTACCTAGACAAACTCTTCCTTATTCAATTTTTTTACATGATATTTTGTAATTTAGTCCTCCGATTCCGTGGTGATTTATTACACTATCAGAGGGTTGCGCGAGTCCTATGACAACCTGCCATTTGACACTGAAATATAGGTTTAAAATGTTAGTGCAACGGTGATAATATATGCATATCCTTCACGAGAGGTGAGCACTGACAGTGCCACCACCACAGTCCTTATTTATTTGGTTGCAAATAATTTAATCTAGAAGAAGCAATCTATTAGTATATCCTAAAGAAGGTTGCAGTGCTGTCTTGATAACTTAGTTCGTTAGAGTAGAGTTAAGAGTATACAAAAATAGTAGTAGAGTTTGATCCTTATAAATACTCTTTATTTTAATTTTATTTTATTTTTTTACTCCTTTTCCAGACTTCATTAAGGAACTACTAGGAATCTCTCTAGGGAGTGAGTCTTTGGCATTAAAAAAAAAAGTTTGCAAGCTTTTTCACCTAACCCAAAAACCTTTAGCCTTTGTTTGGATGAGGAGAGAAAATGTGAAGAAAGAAAATGGAGAGAAAAGAAAATGAATAGAAGAGTAGGTTTTTCCCTCAAATGTTCGGATGAAGAGAAAATGAGAATTGTGTAAAATGGTGAATGAAAAAACATATAATTATGTAAAATGACAAACATGTCTTTAGTATATATAAAACAATAATAACAACAATCAATTTTTTTTTCATTAAATGAGATATTTAGTATATATAATAAGATATAAATATATTATTTTGTATTTTGTATTTTTAAATTAAATATTTTATAAATTATATTTTGTATTAAATATTAACATAAAATTTAATTTATTAACTTTAAAATTATAAAATTTGATTTAAAATAATTTGTTAATAAAAAAATTTTCAATCCCCTTCCCTGAAGGCACTCCTTTTCCTTGCTATCCCCCTCCCCCAAACCAAAGAACCCCCACTCAGAACCTCTAAAAACTAGTCCTTACCTCACTCAATTTACTCTTACTTTCATCAACACCCCCCCCCCCCCTGCCAAAAATTATTTCTCTTTCTCATGCGTTCTATATCACACTTTGTCCTCAGAGCCAAACCCTACCACCAAACCCATACTGAGCTAACCTCCATCATAACCACTCCTTAATCACCATTATGTGCATATTTCGACATTTTCTGCAGTAGTTGGGGGATATCCATAATTTTTTGCTGTGATCACCCCATCCCCTTTACACATACCCGTGACCTTCCCTTCCCCCTCGCTCCCTTCTCCTGGTCTTAGATATTACTACATTGTAAAATCAAGTAAAATTATAAAAATTGTTTCTGCCTTGGTCAAAAAATAGTGTTGGTTCGGCAGAGCAAATCCAGATAAAGCTCATAAACAGGACAACTCCACGGAGACATAAAAAAAAAAAAGAAGATAAAATTGTCATTCTAATAGTTTTCTTACATTTACTCCAGTTTTCTTGCATAGTTGAAGAGAAAACTTCTTTATGAGTCCCACGTGATTTTTTTTCCTCTCCACTCTGTTTTCTCTTTGCAACCAAACGGAAGAAAAGTATAAATTTCTTCCATTTTCTCTCCTTCCATTTTCTTTTCTCTAAGTTTCACCTCATCCAAACAATGCATTAAGAATTGGGCACTAAACTAGAGGGACGTTTAACAATAAACGTTTGTTATGATGCCTGTGGATGAATATAATTATGATTGAGCAAACATAATTCAACCTCCTTATCTGAATTGACATCCACATTTTGTGTTTTGGTCGTTTTTTTTCTAGTACCAAACCTACATTTAATTAGATGCAATATTTTTGTTTAAATGTTAGAAGAGTTTTTTTATGGCATAATTTTTTTTTCATTAGCACAAAAATTTAGCATAGATTGTACTTTTTAAATACTATAGCTTAAAAAAAATGCAAACACACTAAAATATTAAAAAAATACATTAAGAAAAATTATCAAGAAAAGCACATCCAAACAAACACTTGAAAATAAGTACTTATGGCATTGTAGTAGTTTTTTTTTTTTCAATACATGAAACTGCAAAATTTTGACCCCTCTTATTGGTTCTTCCATAACTTCCGTTTCATTACTCATCCCCACCAAAGTATTAGGGTGGGCGTGGGACAAACCTTTTTTTTCTGGCTGCAGCAAGAAAAGGTTTTTCTTCTGTTTTTCTCTGGGTCCAGAATACGCCTAAATTCAGGGGTGATAGAGTTCAAGACTGTAACAAACAATAACAACGTACCAAACCACACATTGTTACATAAATAATTTGACCGACTCCTAGGGCTTGATATAAATTTCTACTAGCACAATTTATTTGCTCAAGTTCAACTTCAAACTGCCAGCATTTTTTGTGTTTAAATTGCACCCTTAAGTAGGGGTGGGCAAAATTATTCATAAACCATACCGAACCGCTAAACTGCACTAAACCGCACCAAAACAATCCAATCCGTTAAAATTGGTTTATATATCAACTTGGTTTTGTTTATTAAAGAGGTCTCGTTAACTATGTAACATATAATTCGGTTAACTATAGTAAACTGAGCCAAATTAGTTCAAGAGTTTAGAAATTTAAAAGCTCTGATTACAAAAGAGTAGTACTGTGAATATGGGCTATAAACCATATAACAGCTCACTAAATTTTATTTTTAGTCTCTTCTTTTTTAAGCCTATCATGTAATGGGATCTTTTTTAATCCTATCTCATTAAACTCATTAATTTAGTGGGTCAAGATGAACTAACCCACAAAATCCCCTAACTCACATCTCACTCAATCAGAAAATCCTTAATCTCAAATCAGAAAATCCAATCCAACCCTCCACCCAAGGGTGAAGGTGGATTGATGGAGGATTGATTTTTGAATTAAATAAAATAATGAATAGATTTATGAAGATTCGAAAGCGTAAAATAAATTATTAATTAAAAGAATATTTTTTCTTTCAAAATAAATATTATTATTTTCTTCTGAAAAAATTATTATTTTTTTAAAATATTTTTTTTTCTAAAAAAATATAAGATATATTAGATATGTATTAGATTGATTTTTAATTAGATATTCAATAGATATCTAATATATATTTTAATTAGAATTATTAATTATTCATAATTAAATTTAATTTATTAAATTTAATTTAATAAGATATATTATTTTAATTAAATAAATTAGATTGATTTTAATATAAATAGATTGTATGAATTAAAAATTAATGGATTTTATTACCAGGATTCACCATTTTCTGGTTCCGAATCGAGCCAAATTGGAAATGAGGCATTTGTGTTTGGAGCAAAGAAAGGTGATTTTTTCGAAAAGGGGATCGCTGATCAAATGAAAAGTCTAAAAATTGGGAATGTAAATGAAGTTCTGAACGCCAAAGACGGTTTTGGGAAGGGTGAGTTTGCATTTGGAACTAATCTATTTGGTGATGTTGATAATAAATTTCAATTTAGTGCAAAGAAGGAACAAAATAGCAACACAAGAATGAATAAAAGTTGAGCAAAACTGAAGCTTTCTACTACCCCAGTTCAGCTGTGGCGTGGACATTTTGTTACTATTTTCAATGTTTGTGGAAACAAATTAAAGACCGCATTGTTGGCAGAGTTTTTTTTATGCATTCATTATCTTGTGTTGCATCAGATTGCATGCTTTGTCACATGGCTCATGAATGATATCAAAAGGTTTACCTTCAATATTACCTTCTTTATTGACATTTGACTCTTTTAGGTACAGTCTGAATTTATTTGTACTAAATAAATTATCTGTTTGCTCTATTATCCTATAATCTTAGAAGCTCTTTAATGCTTATATCTGCTTCAAGGCTGTATTTACTTGAAAATGGTGTCTTCAGTTTAGCTGCTGGCAGTTTTGATGTATTTCCATTTGATTGATAAGGTTGTTTCATATGCAAGGTGTCAAATTTTCTGGTTATGTTCCAAAGTAAAATGCACTAGCTTTTACACTTTGGCATTGATGCTAGTGAATTTAGGAATAGTGAACTTCTCTTTGACTTCTAATTTGATTTCAACTAGGGGCTAAAAAAATTACCTTGCTTAATTTATTTATCCTGGCTCAATGATAATGATACATTTGAGGCATGAGTATTGATATATCAATGGGATATTCTTATATATCAATTTATTTATTGAACTTGTTGCTTCTTCAGTATTAGTTTGGATACAAATGAATGTGGGCTGGGGATGGGATTTTGGAGTTCCTGCTGTTGCAATGGTCATTGCAATTATATTTTTCTTCGGTGGTAGCCGGCTCTACAGACTTCAAATACCTGGAGGCAGTCCCCTTACAAGGATTTGTCAAGTCGTAGTTGCTGCCTCTAGGAAATTTAGTCTGCAAGTGCCAGCAGATAAGTCTTTTCTTCATGAGACTGCAGATGTAGAATCTAACATCAAAGGGAGTCGCAAGCTTGATCACACAAACTACTTAAAGTGAGTATTAAAGACACGTTTACATTTACTTCTATAAACATTAGTAATGAAAATGAAATCTTCATATACTATTTTTTTTTTCTTTTGGGTATTATCTCCATATACTATTCTAATTTTAGTGTAATATACATATACTTATAGTCAAGAAAAAGTACTTTCTAGTATTATTTTATTATGATAATAAACTAAAAACTTCTATTGAATATAAAGGATGAAGACCAGGTTAGGCAATTAGAAGTACATGCAAGAATATGCTTCTCATATTTTATTGCTCTTCATCATAAAACATCTGCTGTTTATCCTTGCACCCTAAAGTTTGGTATTCTTCTGTCTTTTTTTATTAAAAAAATGTTGATTCCATCCAGGTGTTTGGATTAGGCAGCAGTAGAGACCCAAGTGACACAAGTTGAGGAGCTCAAAGCCATAATTCGTTTGCTCCCGGTTTGTGCATCACTGATTGCCCTTCCAACTGTATACAGTCAAATGAACACCATGTTTGTTTTACACGGCAACACAATGGACCAGCACATTGCCCCTCCCTTCAAAATTCCATCAGCATCCCACCGAAGAAAAATATAATTGCAATCACCATTGCAACAGCAGGAACTCCAAAACCCCATCCCGAGCCCACATTCATTTGTATCCAAACTAATACTAAAGAAGCAACAAGTTCAATATATTCTTATATATTGATATCAATGGGATTTTCCTTTTCTTCTACATTTTTTATAAGTTCCTACTTGGAAATGCATGAATCCATTAGCTTATTTTTATTGTGTGTTGATGCTAATAGAATGATCTATGTTGTGCGTTGAAGCTAAACGTGAGTCTTGAAAAGAAACACATTGATTTTGAGTTGTTTTCTCTATAGAAATGCCTGAGTTTAAACAAAATTTTCAACTCACAAATAACAAGTTTATCAATAGTTTGGATTTTATTATAAAGTTTTTTTAGTGGCCAGTCCATGGCTGGGCCAAGGTTAGTCCATTAAATAAGTGAGTTAAATTAATTTTTTTTTATTATGGACCAGCCCATGAATTATTCCTAGCCTACTTAACCTTATGAGATTTTGGCCTTGTGGGCATTTTTATCTTATGAGCTTTATGATCCTGTGAGCTTTTTGGTCCTGTCTCATGTGGGCTAGGGCTCATGGGTGAGTTGGGCTTTTTTCACATCTCTACAAAAGAGAACTGTAAACTGAACTTTGATACAAAATCAAAAGTCTGCCATGAGTGATACTTGAGAGAGCGAAAACGAAGTGTGTCTATACAAATTCAAGCTTTGTAAGAGAGAGCAATGATGCTGCTTGTTTAGTTCATGAATGTCATCAAAGTTTGTCTCCAATGGCAATGGCATCGCGGTTGTTTAGGTGAAGGACTGTGGCAGTGTTGTGGTTGCTGTGCAGGTGGAGGATCTTGGCAGTGGGAGTTGAAAGGGGATGAAGAACAGTTTATTGCCCAAGTAACTGAGGATTATCTCTTACTGCCTCAAGACCCTTCACCTGCGTAACCTCCATGGCAATAAACTGCTCATCAATGTTAGCAACGTTGCTTCCATTGTGTGATCTGCTAGCGCCTCCATTGCCGCTTTGATTTCCTCTGCGCGCTCTTTCTATTCTAAGTTGAGTGCTGCAATTTACTAATTCATTTTACGATTTCGATTTTTGTGTTAAAAGTGATTCAGTTAAGCAAACCGAATAATTGGTTTATTTTGATTTGGTTTTTTAAAATAAAGCAGTTATAGTTCTTAGGTGTAAACCATATTTAAAGTGCACTAGATTTCCGATTTATTATGATTTGGTTTGTTTTTTTGAATTAAACTAAACCATGCCCACCCTTGTCCCTAAGTGACAGTAAGATACCATTTTTAACCTCTAGTAACTAACAAAGAAATACTATAACAAAAATTTTTAAAGAAAAAATTCCTATAAAGTGGGTTTATTTTTAAAGTCAACAATTAAAATACATTAAATTGTTTAATGAATTAAAATCTCAATACACTTTATCAAATTAAGACAAATATACTTTCACTTACTTTATAAGCAAGTTAAATTTAGAAGTCTTATCTAAATTCTTATAAGCAAATTAAATTTAGAAGTCTTATCTAAATTCTTAAGTACTCCAATCACTTGCTTCGTAACATTAAATGCTTATCACTTCACTTATATGAGTCATCCAATGGTGCATAACAATAGTCTCTTGCTTCGAAACATTAAATGTTTATGACTTCACCTATGTGAGCCACCACACGCATTCAATGTTACACAACAACAGAAATCACTTGCACTTGCTTCCCGAACACCTAATAAGATATTTTAATTTTTAAGGAAAAAAAATCTTCATATAAGCTTATTCAAGAAGTTATTCAAGCTTTGCATTACAGATGTGAAATCAGTGTTGTTATCGGAGAGAACAAATCCTGAGGAGAGGAAGAAAAAATAATGAATGCCTTGTTCTCTGGGAAATACTTACAATCATACAGTTTCTGAGCGGAGAGGGAAGATATATACAAGTTAGCTGGCAAATAACACAACTAATGCACACTCCTGTCATCTCTAAGGTCCACAATTATCAAATAAAACTCGTGTACGGAGGATGACAATAAAAAAAGGATGTACAACCAAAGTGAGTCGGCCATTGGTTCAAAGAGTTACCTCACCTTTTGTAGTGTAATGCAGTTCTACGTTTCAGTTCTCAATGTCAGCTACTACTAATTGTGCCCCTATAAATAATCCTCAAAATCACCAGAACCGTCTTTGTACAATCAAATTCCTAGTCATGCTAGAGTATATACTGATTCTCAAAGCTAGTAGTTCATCTAGTTACCATTCATTTGACATTGCCAGTCCGGATTGCTGTAGGTAATATCCTTTCTGATTCACATTTCTTTTTCTCACTTTCTGCTGTTTTCTTTATTTCAAGCTCTAGCTGCTTGCAGTTTTCTTCGTGGGCTTTGTTGAACATTCTAGTGAAGTTGAGCAAAGTCGTGACAACTGCAGAAAATTCAAAATAATTACAAGAATTAGCAGGCAACCTAAGGATTTGTGGTTTGTTCCTCGACTGAAATTGCATAATAGGCTTCCATATTGGTATGTCTGACACAAATTATTAACATAAAGTCAAGCAAGTGGAAAAGGGGGGAAAAGTACACTCAAGATTTCTTCCCATAAAAGGAATTACAGTAGAGTCAACAGAGTGACACTTTCTGCTTCAAATTGGAACTGGAAAGAGAAACCTCACTAGATATTGACATCCGAAAGGAAGATTAGATTTAAAGCATCACACATGGATTCCAATTTGATGAAACTTTAGGACAAGAATAAACTTAAAGAATTTGCATGAAAAATGAAACTAATAATATTTTTTTATTAAATTAAAGTTTTGATCCCTATACTTCACACTCATTTTCAATTCAGTCCCTATAATTTTTTTTTCAAATCAATCCTCACACTAAAATTTTTTTTCAAAATAGTCCCTACTGTTAACTTTTGTTATAGCGCCGTTATAACACCATCAATTGGCTAACAAAGAAAGTGTTTCTTTATTCAATAGGGGCTCCTTTAAATGCTCGTTTTCTCTGTAAAATGTTAGATAGGTGATCATTCATTCTAGTAAGTGCTTATTTCTTCTGAGTAGGTATCATTTGTTCAATAGGTACTCCTTCATTCTAGTAAGTGTTTATTTCTTCTAAGTTAGTTTTTTTTGTCCAATAAGTACTCTTTTAGATGCTCTTTTTTACTCGTAAAATGTCTAGTAGGGACTAAATTAACGATGTACAGCAGAAAGAATAGGAAGAAGGGAGAAAGGACTGGGCCTATGCAGTAAGGCTTTCGGGTGGCTGAGGGAAAGAAGAGGCAGGTAACAGAAAGTGGAATAGAAAGAGAGGAGGGAGGGGAAAAATAATAGAAAGGACACGTGAAGAGGGGATGGAGAGAGAGAGAAGGGGAGGATCTGAAAGAATCATGACGGGGTGTATTAGTGGAGGTAGGGGGTAACTGAATGGAGGATTTTTTTGGGCAATTGGGGTCTAGGGTGGTATAGGGAGAGTAAGGAACAGGTCCTTCACTCTTGGTATCTTTTTTCCTTGGTTTCTCTGTTAATTTCCATTCTGTAAGGAGTTGAACTCCATCCATTTCTTATTTCTCAATTTTTGTTGCTGGGTTGATAGCATTGTAAGAGGACACTTCCTCTGTTTTAGTGAAATACAGAAGTACTTTTCTTTCAATCCTAGGTCCTGTCCTATCAAATTGGTATCAAAGCTCCGATCCTTGGAGCCTATGGTATCAACTAGAATGGAGGGAAGAATAGAGGCAATGGAGAGGAGACTGGACGAAATGGGTAGGGAGCTGCGGGATGAACATAGAAGGACCATGGAGGAGATGATGCAGGAAATACGAACGAGCTTTGTTCGTCTCAACCGCCATGAAGGGAATGAGGAGGAAGGAGCGGGAAGCAACGGGGGCCGAGGGAGCGGAGAACGGGAGACTAATCGAAGAGAAGAAAGAGTGAGGAGGCTCGAGGTTCCATACTTCACTGGAGATGACCCGTACGGTTGGCTTTACAGAGCAGAACGGTACTTTGAAGACTAATCGAAGAGAAGAAAGAGTGAGGAGGCTCGAGGTTCCATACTTCACTGGAGATGACTCGTACGGTTGGCTTTACAGAGTAGAACGGTACTTTGAAATCAATCAAATACCCGATGAGGAGAAGGTGCTAGCGGCGTCGATTTGCTTAGAATGGAAGGCTCTAAACTGGTTCCAATGGTGGGAGGCGCGAACCGAGAGGATTTCATGGTTGTCCTTCAAGAAGGCTTTGCTAGGGCATTTTTAGGATGCCTCATCGGAGAACCCTTACGAGGTGTTGATGAGTTTACGTCAAACTCACTCGGTTAAGGAATACAGGGAGATGTTTGAATTGATTTCTGCTCCCTTAAGCCATGCAGAGGAGGAGGTTCTCAAAGGGAATTTCATGAATGAATTGAAGGAGGAGGTGAGAGCTGAAGTCAGGCTCCATAGTACCAGCACCCTCTGTTCGATGATGACACTCGCGAAGAGAGTTGAAGAGCGAAACAATCTGCTGAGGAAGGGTGATGACGGGCCCAATAGGCGGACTGGGCCTGTTTATTCGAGACCCGCTTTGAGCAGTAAGTGGGCTGGGTCAAACGACCAAAATGAAGGAAACATGATGGGCAGAGACGGGAGGAATGGGAACTGGTCGAGCAACGCTGTTGGAGGAGTGTCACGACGCGCGGACGGTCAGAGTGGACTCGGAGGAGGGACGCCGTCGATGGAAACCATCGGTGGGTCTGGGACTCGCCGGAATGCTCCTTTCAAGAAGCTGACAGAGGAGGAAATGGAAGAAAAACGTCGCAGAAGGGTATGTTTCAGATGTGATGAGCCTTTTACCCCTGGGCATATGCCCAGAAATAAACATTTCCATATCTTAATTCTAGGGGAGGAGGAGGATGAGCAGGAGAAGGGAGAACACGGGGGCGAGGAAGGAGAAGGAGGAGAGAGCCAAACACTTCAGCTGCACATGGGAAGTGTGGCAGGGATGACTTCACGAAAATCCCTGAAATTATGGGGCACGATTTTGGGGAAAAGAGTAATTGTATTGGTGGACTCGGGGGCATCACACAATTTCATTTCTGGAGATTTGGCAAGGTCTTTGGATTTGCAACCAGAAGAAACTAAGGAATATGCAGTAGAAGTGGGTGACGGCATAGAATAAGGAGGAAGGGAATTTGTAGAAATGTGGAGTTGAAGTTGCCCAACCTTGATGTAATTCAGGACTTTTATCTCTTTGAGTTAGGGGGCGTGGATGTAGTGCTGGGGTATGAATGGTTAGAGGGGCTGGGAAAAATTGAAGCTGACTTCAAGGAACATGTTATATGGGTGAAGGAAAAAGGGGAAGGAGTAGAGATAAGGGGGGATCTAGCATTGTCTCGCACTGTTGCTTCTCTGAAGGCAATTATGAGAGAACTGAAAAGGGGGAGTGAAGCTTACTATATTGAATTAGGTATGATGACTTTGTGTGCTCAAGAGGAAGGGGAGCGGGTGGAAGGTTTAGAGGAGTTGTTGGAGGAGTTCAAGGACTTATTCAAGGAGTCCACAGAGCTGCCACCTAAGAGGAGCTGCGACCATGCCATTGTGATTAAGGAGGAGTCACAGATTCCGAATATCAGGCCCTATCGATATCCGCACCACCAGAAAAATGAGATTGAGAACTTCGTGAAGGACATGATGGCAACCGGGTTGATACGCCCAAGTGTAAGTCCTTATTCAAGCCCTCTAATTTTAGTAAAAAAAAAAAAGATGGAAAAATTTGGAGGTTTTGTACAGATTATCGGGCTTTGAACAACATTACAACCCCTAATAAATTTCCTATTAGGTCATTGACGAGTTATTAGATGAGTTGTGGGGGGCTACTTATTTTTCCAACTGGATTTGAAATCTGGTTATCACCAGATTAGGATGAGAGAAGGAGATATACATAAAACAGCCTTTAGGACACATGAAGGTCACTACGAGTACTTGGTAATGCCCTTTGGGCTAACCAATGCCCCAGCCACCTTTCAAGCCTTGATGAATGATATATTCAGGCCCTATCTAAGGAAATTTGTGTTGGTTTTCTTTGACGACATACTGGTTTATTATAGTGTTGATCAATGGTCTCATATTAAACACTTAAGGAAAGTTTTGGAGGTGCTGAGAACCAATTCTTTGAAGGCAAATTACAAGAAGTGCAGTTTTGGAGTTATACAATTAGAATACTTGGGCCATATTATTTCTGCCCAAGGAATTATGGCTGATCCTAAAAAGGTGCAAGCTATCAAGGAATGGCCTGTCCCTAGGGATATAAAAGGGCTGCGAGGATTCTTGGGGCTGACTGGGTACTATAGGAGGTTCGTGAACAATTATGGAATCATTGCTAAACCCTTAACTCAGCTGCTGAAAAAGAATAGTTTTGTGTGGGGAGAGCCAGCAATGGCAGCATTTCAAGAGTTAAAGGACCGGATGGCTGAATTGCCTGTATTGGGGATGCCCAATTTCAAGCTACCATTTGAGATTGAAACTGATGCTTCCGGGATAGGTTTTGGAGCTGTTTTGATGCAGCAAGGGAGACCATTGGCATTTATTAGCCAAGCTTTTTCTAACAGGTCTAAGCTGAAATCTGTGTATGAAAGGGAACTTATGGCTATTGTCTTCGCAGTGCAAAAGTGGAGACAGTATCTCATGGG
Organism: Ormosia semicastrata; assembly: GCA_029884595.1. Lineage (NCBI taxonomy): Eukaryota > Viridiplantae > Streptophyta > Magnoliopsida > Fabales > Fabaceae > Ormosia > Ormosia semicastrata. The sequence goes on from JAQQTO010000043.1 coordinate 20,385,474, forward strand.
GAATCACTTTATAATTCGGACCGACCAGAGAAGTTTGAAATATCTTCTGGAGCAGCAAGTGTTGGAGGGGGAACAGCAAAACTGGGTGTCTAAGCTCTTGGGATATGACTTTGAAATTTAGTATAAAAAGGGCAAGGACAACAGAGTGGCAGATGCCTTATCGAGGGTGATGGCTGTCCAGACCATCTCTATCATCTCCAATGATAATTTGGGGGAAGTGGCAGAGGAAACAGCGGCTGATGAGTCTCTTAAAGCAATCATTCAGGATATAGTTGTGGATTCCACTGCTCATCCCGGCTATTCTTTCTCTAAGGGGTGTTTATGGTACAAAGGGAGGCTGGTGCTGCCTTCACAATCTTCAAGGATTCCCTCTTTGTTAGCCGAATTTCATTCATCTCCTTGGGGAGGGCATTCAGGAATATTGCGAACTTATAAAAGGATTGCAGCAATTTTTTATTGGAAGGGTATGCGAAGGGAGGTGGAGAGGCATGTACAAGGTTGTGAGGTGTGTCAGCAAAATAAATATCAGGCCCTCAAACCTGCGGGGCTGATGCAACCTTTGCCTATACCGTCCCAATTATGGGAGGACCTTTCTATGGACTTCATTGGGGGCCTTCCTAAATCCAAAGGAAAGGACACCATCATGGTAGTCGTTGATAGACTTTCAAAATCTGCTCATTTCATCTCCCTAAGCCATCCTTATTCAGCAAAAGAGGTGGCAGATGCTTTTATTAAAGAGGTTATACGTCTTCATGGGTTTCCTAACTCCATAGTGGCGGATAGAGACCGAGTTTTCATGAGTTTTTTTTTGGAAAGAATTGTTTAAATTGGCAGGGACTAAACTGAAATTCAGCACTGCCTATCACCCCCAAACGGACGGGCAGACGGAGGTCACTAACCGCATTCTTGAGACTTATCTCAGGTGCTTTATTAATGGCCACCCGACACAGTGGCTGAAATGGCTTGCATGGGCAGAATTTTGGTTTAACTCTTCTTATAACGATTCCCTTAAGATGAGCCCTTTCAAAGCATTATATGGCCGAGACCCCCCTGCGATTGTGAAGTACCCGAATGAAGGAGCACGGGTACCAGGGGTTGACCAATTGCTGCTGGAGCGTGATGCTATACTGGAAGAGTTAAAGTTGAATCTGTGCCGAGCTCAGAACAACATGAAAATGCAAGCTGATAAAAAGAGGAGGGAGCTGGATTTTGAGATAGGAAATATGGTTTATCTAAAAGCTCAGCCTTACAAGTTTAAGTCCTTGGCAAGCCGCCCTAACGAGAAACTCAGCCCAAGGTATTATGGCCCATTTCCTGTTGAAGAAAAGATTGGAAAGGCTGCCTATAAACTGACATTGCCTGTGACAGCAAGGGTGCATCCAGTGTTCCATGTTTCCCAGATTAAACGGGCGATTCCCAATGCTGTTTCAAGTCAACAAATTCCTCCATTCTTAACTGAGGACTGGAATTACAGGTGACACCATTGGAGGTAGTGGGGGTGAGGAGATTGTTGAATAGAGAGACTCAAGTGCTAATTAAATGGGACAATTTGCCTGATCAGGAAACAACTTGGGAGGACAGTGAAGTGGTTAATGCAGTCTTCCCTGAATTTCACCTTGAGGACAAGGTGAAACTCGTTGGGGGGTATTGATAGGCCCACTATGAATGACAGGCCCATTACGAAGGTGTACAGCAGAAAGAATAGGAAGAAGGGAGAGAGGAATAGGCCTATGCAGCAAGGCTTTCAGGTGGATGAGGGACAGAAGAGGCAGGTAACAGAAAGTGGAATAGAAAGGGAGGAGGGAGGGGAAAAATAACAGAAAGGACACGTGGAGAGGGGATGGATGGAGAGAGAGAGAAGGGGAGGATCTGAAAGAATCATGACGGGGTGTATTAGTGGAGGTAGGGGGTAACTGAATGGAGGATTTTTTTGGGCAATTGGGGTCTAGGGTGGTATAGGGAGAGTAAGGAACAGGTCCTTCTCTCTTGGTATCTTTTTTCCTTAGTTTCTATGTTAATTTCCATTCTGTAAGGAGTTGAACTCCATCCATTTCTTATTTCTCAATTTTTGTTGCTAGGTTGATAGCATTGTAAGAGGACACTTCCTGTGTTTTAGTGAAATACAGAAGTACTTTTCTTTCAATCCTAAGTTCTGTCCTATCATGTTAGAACAAAAGTTAACGGCAAAGACTATTTGAAAACTTTTATAAATGTGAGAAATTATTTGAAAAGAAATGAAAAAAACTATAAGGACTAAATTACACATGAGTGTAAACTATAAGGTCCAAAACTTTAATTTAATCTTAACTTCTTATTTCGAAAAGCAATATCCAATTGATAGTAGGGAGTTACTAAATAGAGGTAGTTAATAAAATATTGATATTGAAATCAGGAGATCAAATCTAGAAAATTCATATGTACACAGCCTAGTATAAGAGAAGTATTTGACTTCATGCACCAAATTGCTCTTTGGAAAGTATAATTTTAATAAAGTACAAGGTCAAACAAATCATTACCACAAACCAACCAAAGTGTACTCACTTAATCGGCTATCAAAACCGAATATTATATTTAAACAGTCACACACCTTGCTCAAAAGGGCAGCGAGAGGGATCTTCACCAAAATAAAGAATCAACACATCCACATTCCTACCCTGTAAAACATAGATTCTCCAAGTAAAGCATAGCCTCTATGTGGTTTTGATTCTTTTGAAAAATCTAAAAATATATCCTCAAAAGCCTACCACGCCAGAATATAGTGAAGCCAATGAACGAACTTCAGCTTCAGCAGAACAGAGGAACCCTTTCAACTTCTGAAAATAAAAAAATAAAAATAATAATTCAAGACTGACAATGTAAACATTTTCTTATGTGAAAAATTCAGGAATATATTGCGGTTCTTGATATCACATATTGGCATATGCTAAAGGTTCTTCATGTTTATATGCTGTGACATTAAGAAATTAGAACTTTTAGCCAATAGAAAAGGTATGCACATTTTTAATCTTTCCCACATTCTCCTAAAGTCAGAATCTACAAGCTCTCACATTGGACCAATCACAGACTAACCTCATGTCTAACTCCACGGAATGGGGACTCGAGAACTTTTTCTTTCACAGCACATGATTTCAAATTCAATTGGCACCAATTAAGTTAGATACATACACGATTCACAAATAATTATAGGATAATTTTTTTGTGGAAATCTGAAACTAGAAGCAGTGAAAATGAACAAGGGCAATATTTTCTTTTTTAAAAAAAAAGATGAACAAGAAGAAAAGACGAGTTGGTGAATGAACTGCTACAAACTTATACAATATTTGTGAAAGAAGTAAAGATATACCTTGCGGAAAGTTTCTGATATAGGACCATCATTTTCAGAGGTTGATAGTTCCTGTACAACTTTCTCTAATCCTTTGCTTATAGCTTGCATCTCCTCTGCCAGAAACTTCAATTGGATCTGGATAATAATTATACAAGTCAGTGCTATTAAATATACGATGCCCATCAACAAAATGAACTGAATTGGAGAAGTCCAGAACCTTCGCTGCTGGCTCTAGGTTAGCAAGATCCTTGGAGAAGTCTAAAACTTCTGGTAGTTGGTCAGCCAGCACCTACAGGTAAGTACAGTGGCAAAGATTTATACATTAAGGATGCAAAATTCTCCAACTGGAAGTACAAGAAAAGCTATCTAATATATTACCCCAACTTAATATCAGAATTGACTCCAAAACACAGAAGAAATGCATAATCATTAAAAAAAAGGAAAGAAAAAAGAAAATAGTAACATGTACCTTACAAAGATAATGCATGAGAGTCATCTTGTTGTTCCGTGCACGTGTCTCAGTGAGTTTAAGAAGGCTATCCAATCTGAATCCAATAGCAGAACCTAAAAGAAGAATGGAGAGTATAAACGTTTCTCAACTATCAGGCTAAACTCTAAAGATCAATAGTGTCAATATAATGTCCTACAATATGAAGTCCCACAATAGGTTATAGAAAGTACATGAAATTGATAAAAGGAAACGACAATGGCAACAATCATGAACTAAAACAATAATAAGAAAAAATGATGCAAAATGTGAATTATTCAGTTCTCGGTGTCCACATTTTGGAGGAAGACCAAGGTTCGAATTGAACTCATTCATCATATATTTTGGTAATCCACATTTTTTATTTAATATTATAGAATTAGAAGAAAAAAGTTTTAAATAGCTACATAACAACCCACTTGTCAATTCACTTGATCTATTTTACTTTTATCTAGAGAGTTTAAAAAAAATAAGAATAACTATTCTACTAACCATCAGTTCTTACATTTCAAGGAAAAGGTTATATAGTAGGGAGAGACCAAACACCAAAACCAAGTTATGTCATCATTATATTGATTAGGTCTGGGGCATAAGAAATGTATTAATCTATTTTAGTCTGCTTTCCTCTCAACTGGACTTAATTGGTATTGGGTGAAATTATTAATTGATATAGCAACAACATTGGTGAACATGATGTTCTCAACCTTGAAATGGCTGATACAGAGGATTAATGAAGAAATTCTTTATATCTAAAGTCAGAAAAATAAAATTTATCAAGGAATGATGAAAGGGTGCAGATCACTAATGGAAATTCTTGGAAATTGACTAATAAACAAAAGGGCGATTAACCTTACCCTTCAAGGAGGAAAAAAAAAAAAACTCCAAGTACAAACAGTCTACTATCACAACACAGGAGAAAAAAATTAAGTAAAAGGTGAAAGGAAAAGAAAACCAACATAAGGTGTATGGGTTATATTTACATACACAAGATCGCAAGTAAAAAAAAGAAAAAAAAAAAGAAAGAGTCTAATGAAGGTGTACCAGGCATGAATGAAGCCTTCAAATATAAATTCTTTTAAACATAATATGTTCTAAAAATGATGGTAGATTTCTTTGCTACCCAAACTTACATGATTCATGTTGCATTATTTACTTCTATATACCTTTGTTTTAACTTACCCCTGGCAGTTCCTTGGTTCAAAGCATTTCCTAGAGAAAGTATCGTTTGCATAATTCTCTTTAATTTGACAGAATTCCTGATCTGAATTAGAAAAACAAAATGATCACAACATCGAAAATGTTATCTCTCATTTAAAAAAAAATTTGAAAGGAAACCAAATTGCCAGAAAGATGTTTGAGTATAAAGAAAGATATCGTGCCTCTTCTGCAGCACCATTCACAACATTCAGGCTATTTCTAAGATCAGAAACCTAAATAAAAATATTAACAGGGTCAAACTGGAAATCAATTTAAAATCCATTTTTTCTAGTAACAATGCAGGTAAATGACAATCTTTCTACCTGAGAATGGAACTGAATCTTGAATGAAAAAACTCTGAGCTTGGATTCTACCCGCGGTACTTTCATCAACTCCAGGAAGAACTGTAATGAAAAATGTATGAAGATATAATCCAGATTCGTGCCAAGGTAGAAATGCAGTCTCCACCATTGAAGATAAGCAGTTACACTTACAACTGTGTAAGCAATGCTAAAATTCAAATATTCATACATCTTGTAGTCTAACAGAAGAGATCCAAAATATAGCCCTAAGCCAAAAATCATAAAACGTTATATACCTGTTCACATCTTCCTAACTTCTCCTTTTCCCCAGTATAACCCTGTGCCAAAATTAATAAAAGTTATGAAAATTTGAAAGAAAGAGGAGATTCGTCATGTTAAGGTACTTGAACTCAGCATACTAATTAATCATAATTATCTCCCAACCTTGAGTACTTCCATCTCCCCTTTTGTAGGACAAAACTTTAAGAGGTTCTCAACCTGATCAATGTCTAGTGCTGACTCTTCCAGTGCTAGCACTGAGATCTGTGAACATTCCATACAAACCATGATTAATGAATAATAACTCCTATCAGAGCTTATCAAGTCAACTAGATAATTCCACATCGTGAACAAGACTAGAAAAAGAAAAGAACAGAAATCAAGCCATAGTTTTCTTACTAAATAGGACTCCATATTATTGAAAAATAGTTGATTTTCTTTACTACTTTCTCAGAGACAATAAAACTAACATCAATCTTACCATTAAATCATGTAATGGCACTTTCACTTTTGAAAGCATGATTTCACAATTATAAGCTCGCCTATGCTCAATCTGCAAGGAGTGCTAATATTAATCTAAATCAAAATAAAAAAAGGTAGATTTATGTCATGGCCAAACAAAATATTATCAGCAAGAAAATGAGAGACTATTTTATAAACTACACCATACTGATAAACATTCATTATTTCATACACTGCTCTAAACAAGTGAACCATAATAGTTCCATAAATATGTAGGCAAAATAGGCATTTTGATCCCTTATCTTTATTTCTTTTTCAATTTGGTCTCCTATCTTTTATTTTTTTCAATTTAGTCTAGTATCTTGCAAATCGTCTATGAATATGGTCCTCTTGTCACGATTTCGTCATCTCCCTAACATAAGTGATGATGTGTCACTCACTGATTGTGTCATGTCAATGACACGTCATCACCGTTAGTGACACGTCATCACTTCCGTTAAGATTTGTAACAGAACTGTAACATAAGACCACATTGATAGACAATTTGCAAGATAATGCACCAAATTGAAAAAAGAAATAAAGATAAAGGACCAAAATGCTTATTTTGCCTAATATGTATAAGGGAAGAAAATAGCACAGACACTACTGATTTCAAGATGGGTTGGTTATATGCCAGTTTGGTTATATACCAATATTATCCTAAGATATTCCAAATCAATTTTGTGCACGCCAATTTTGATACTTCACTTTGTCATCTCTAAAAGTTTCCATCATTGATAAGCTGCCTGACAGATGACAACTCGCAACTTTATGGTTATATGGTAACAGCATAAAATGATAACCAGTTAATAGATGTAGTTCCTAGTAATTATTTTTCTTGCATTTTCCTATCACTTTCAGATATGAACAACTAGATTACGTAGATAGCCATAAGCACTCTCTGTGCTACTAGAAACTTAAGCTAAATTACCAGTTGCACTTTATCAGATTTAGGCCCAACTAAGCTTTGTACATTTGACTTCTTGGCAGGGCCTGAACTTGGAACTGCTGCTGAGAAGAGACTCTCAAGCTCAGACATATCAATCTCTGGGGCTCTATATTACAATAATAGAAGCAGAGGCATGTGAGAGACTAGAATTATAGAAGGACCATCTGTCATGGAAAATGGAACAGCATATCCAAATCAACATTACTTGGAAGCTTCACCAGATTTTTGTGTCTCATCCCACAAACTTCCTTGCACTGCTCTAGATAGTTTCATCCAATGCAATTGCTTCAACTTTTTGGTGTTATTCTTTGAACCAATCGTACGTGATAGAATTCGTCCCTTTGAGCCAGTGGGCGGACTAGATCGAGGTCCTGTTGTGCCTGACACATTATTTCCATCACCACCCACAGAAAGAGATCCTGGAAAAGCACTGCCTGGTTTTAGACCTCCTTTACCAAAGGGTATTGGAGGTGGTGGAGCAGCTGGCGCTGCAGGAGCAGGTGAAGACTGTTGCAATGAAGGATTAGGGCAATTTGAGGAGAGTGGTGGTGGTGGTGGAGGTGGTGCTACAGTAGGACCTGAAGCTTTCCCAGAAAGACGAGGAGGTGGTGGAGGTGGAGGAGGCTTAAATCCAACAGGTTGCTCCTCTTTTAGAGAGGGAGGAGGGGGTCCAGCTCTAACATGTGGCTCTTCCTTCATTGGAGGTGGTGGAGGAGGAGGGGGTCCAGCTCTAACATGCAGTTCGTTCTTTGGAGGTGGTGGTGGAGGAGGAGGGGGTCCAGCTCTAACATGTAGTTCCTCCTTTGGAGGAGGTGGTGGAGGTGGAGGAGGTCCAGCTCTAACTGGTTTATGATCCTTTAGCGGAGGAGTGGGAGGAGGAGGTGGAGTTGGAGGTTGTGAAGGGGATGACTCAGGTCTTGTTCTAACAGGTGGAATCTCCTTCACAGGTGTTTTAGGAGAAAGTAAAGGGGATGGCTGAATTGAAGTAATTGCTGAAGCAGAAGGATGGGAAATAGCATCAGCTGGTGACTTACTATGAAAAGTAGATGAGAATTGGGTCCCAGGTGTAGAGCCAGAAATAGATGACTGACTTCTGTCTTGTGATTGGGCTTTAGTTTCCTCAATAACAGGGTGTCTTGATTTTGAAGGCAAAAGATGATGAGGAGGTGATTCCATGGGGGGAAGAGAATCATGAACTTCTTTAGCACAATTAGTTGAGGGAGGCCGCAGTGGAGGCGTTCGTGGGGAAAGAGAAGTATCCACAGAACCAGATAAGGCAAGATCAGATGCCTGCAGTTTTATGTCAAGATTTGCAGAACCTGTCAGACATTTACTGGAATTCAAGGTTCTTTCAGAAGCACTGAGCGTCTCTTGACAAACGATGTCAGAAGTACTAGGCCACTGTGGAGTAGCATCAACCTTGTTGGTCTTATCCTCTTCTCTACTCATATCTGGGGATTGCTTAGGTGAGGACAAAGACTGTATCGCTTTATTCATTTTCCCCTGAGGCATTTTAGGACCTGTTTCATGCAATAAAGCGCGAGTTTCCACATACTGATCAGAAACTGTATCCAACTTGTCGTTCATAATAGCTGAAGAACTTATCTGTTGGAGTACATTTATTGCAGCATCTGCCTTGGGTTTCAACCAGTCCACTTGGCTAAAGATCTCTTGAACCTTGGCAAATGCTTCCACTGGCAGTCCCTCCTTCTCCTCAAAGCATGAGGTGCCATCCACAATAACTGCTGCAGCAGCATCCATCTCTGAGAAAAGGATCTTAATCCAAACATAAACCAAAAAATTAATTCAATGTTAGGAACATATGACCTAAAACAACATGATTATAGGTGGAAACGAGATGTACCTCAGCTCTGAAATCCTTTGGAAAGTGATCTTTAGCATCCCATAAAACATCAATTTCATCCCGATTAAGCATCAGTATATTAGATCTAACGAAAGCTGTGTTGAACATGACTCGGAACATCATTATTTCACGCTCCATGTCACCACTCAAGTTAATGCTCTCAATCACGACATCACCTTGAATATGGCAATTGATATCGATTTTAATTAGTTCACACTCTCCCTGCAATACAGTAGCAAGGAATTCCAAAATAATTACTTAACTTGGATAAGATTCCAGATGCATCTCTCTTGCAGGATTAAATTAAACAATAATTACTAGAACAATAAACATTTTATCATATTTGTTAACATTTCATCAAATTGTAAGGCCTGGAAGCAGAAGCTCTATTTGAAATTTGACCAGGATCTGCTAAATGCTGATATTCCCCATCAGAACATCCCTTATGTCCTCAATAATGAACTTTGATTGTATGAACTCATCTTCCCTTCCTTCTTTTTAGTATTTTCCCCCTCTCTTTTCTTTTACATTTTTTGGATATTGATGCCAAGTGCAGCCTCTTGGATCACAGACTAAGACAGTAAGACCCATCTTAAATGAAGCTCCCGTATTTGTCAAAGAGGAATAAAGCACTACATGCTCTTCATCAGTATATATGTCAAGTATTTATGTTCCAAGGCTCAAGCCACCAAAACATAATTATTCAAGCTCAGCTCAATAAGCAAAAGAACAAGTTTGAGCTGCGATAGAATGGTTTATGAACTATTTAAACTTCTGCAATCATGCAACACAATTTATAAAGTATTCTTAAAGTCAAAATAGTTGAAAATGAAACCGCCAATGAAGGAGGAAAGCAAAAGAAGAGGTAATTATATGCGTAATCAGTGCATGCATCCTAAGAAGCACAGGCTCCGATAACATCATCAACAAACTGAAAAAGCGAAAAGAAATGAAAGAACTGCTTGAATGAATTTTCTTCTTGTATTCAACGAATATAAAAGGATTTGTTTTACTTCTCAAAAAGAGGAGCCAGCAATACACAGAACAATCCATGTGAAAGTATGAGGTAATTTCACCTGCTTGTAAGCCCTGACATTTCTGCTTCTCTTTGGCGTTGAGTACAACACTTTTGGAATTTTATCTGCACTAAAAGGATCCTGCCCATAAATTCTAAGAACGGGTTGACAACCACCTTCCCCATCAAAGTTTGGTATAAATCTGAGAATGATGCAGTCCAACATGAGTGCCCTGTCCAATGGAGGCCAATCTAAGGCCACATTCCTCCTGGAAACATACTGCAGATACCTCAATTGGGAAGGGATGGGATTCAACGGTGTCAACAAATGCAAAAGCTCGCGCGGAGCCTGCCTGTAAACCATATCCAAAGTCCTCTGCTCCCCAGTGTAAACCTTTCTATAAATCAACAATGCAGCCAGCATGAAAGCCAAAACGGGCCAACCACCGCGTTCACAATGCATCAACAACACATTATGCTGCCCAAGCGAGAGCCAACTTTCACCAGACCTTAAAAAGTGGTGGATGAGCTCCATCTTGAGGACGGGGCAACCCTCGTAGTGGCGAGGATAGTCCATGATGGTAATGTCATACTCGGACATGATGTTTGCCATCTGACTCGGTGTGTGTTCCTCACGGAAATTGAAAACCAGAATCGAAGCATCAGGCAAGTTCTCTCGAAGCTGACCAACTATCCCATCCATGTACACTTTGTAATTCTCTTCGTTCCAAGCATCCGTGGTAAAGCAGCAATCAAAAACTACATTCACAGTCACAAGTCACAACAATCAGTTTAAGGTAAATTCAAAATGAAGTTTCCCTTTCAAATTCCATTTATTTATATCTCTTTCCTGCTTTTTCCATTTCTAAACAATCAAACAGAGACCTAATGTTTCTTCAATTATGAAGAACTTTTCACCGTTTTCCAACATATGCATGCAATCAAAGGAATTGAAAGAGAAAACAAAAAGAGAGAGATAGAAGGTACCATAAACTCTCTCGCATATCTCGAGGAGGCCATCAGGGGGCTTGCGAAAGAACAATTTGCGGAGCATAGCCACGTCTCGCAAGCGAGGGATTAGCGAACTGTGAAACCAGAAATTTTCATTCGGCGGAAGGAAACGATTTTCCTTACGCTTTAAGGCAGAAAATCGCGAATAAGCGGTTTTGAATGAATGACTGAAAAGTGAGTTTGGGATTTTTCTGTGGTTCTTTCTCTTTCTCTGTTTTGTTTTCACAGTGAAAAGCGATAAGGATGATGGGTCCGTTGGTTTTGCTTTCGTAGCTGAATTATGTGACAGCAGCTGAGGTTACCAACCGACTCACACTGACCCGGTCTGTGACGTGGACACCACGAAGAGGCGACACTTGTTTCATGGAAATATCCATGACATTGACGAGTAATTCAGGTGGAATAACTGTGTGATTAACCTGAAACCAAAATAATCATCTCATTATTTTTTTATATTACTTTTAATATTAATTAATTATATATAAATTTATGATTAATTTTATATATAATTAATTAATTAAAAAAATTATATATATATTAATAAAATATTCATTAATTAACTTCTATATATAATTAACTAAAAAATTATAATTTATTAATTAATATAAAAAATATGTAAAAAAATAATATGAAAAAATTAAGGTTAAACTTAAAATAACCAATTCCTATCCATAACTCATTATCACAATACACAATACACGTGTTTTCCTTTTTCAGGATTTTTCCCATGATGAGTAAGTCTTGGGTTGCCGTTTCCGTACAAGGGGAAAGACACGTGTGTCCATCTTTTGCAGGATTAGTGTCTGTTGGCACTGGGATTTCCTTGTACCCCAACCCGAAGGAAAGATCCCCGATAATATGATCACATAAAATGCCAAATTTTGTATAGTACAATTCATTATCCAGAAATACTAGGTGCAGTAGTAAAAAAGTCGTATTGTTTTAAAAATAAATAAATTTTAGAAAAATAATTATTAAAAGAACTTTTTAATGTAGTAATCTAGAGATTAATCTCATAATAATACATATTATATTCTGATCAAAGAAAAAAACATGTTATAATTTTCAAATTTCTGTTATATTTATTTTAGAAAAAATATTAGATGCGTGGAAGTAAAAAGTGTTAAGTGGTACAATTCTCTATCCTTCCAATTAAGTTGAAAAAACTCTTCAACTATATCTAATCCAATTCATATCAAAAAGCCTCATATAAATATGAGACTTGATCCATTGAAATAAAATCTATATACATAAATGTAGTTAAAGGTGGTTCCTGCAAGCATATGGATTTGTCTTCAACGCTCACTTAATTCGATGCTCGCTACAACATTTACTCTTGATTTAATAGTAAAAAATTGAAAGCGTGAAATTTATCACCTGTAACCAATTAAGTTGGTAAAATTATCTCAAATGAAAAGTTAGTCCCTTTATGAAAATTAATTGCAAAGTTGATCCCACCTCTCCAGTTTCCCCCTTTCTCTTGTCACCGTCGTTCAGTATAGGAGCCCTCCATCAACATCTGTCATCAGCTCTAGCACAGTCCCCGCCACGCATCTCCACTCTCACCACCGTCATGCACAATCAACAAGTCAAGCTTTTTCTTCCCAATTTCGGTAAATTTCTTCTTTTTTTAATAATAATTATTTCTTTTGAATCTTTTCTCCAGAGGAAGGAATATTTGGGAGAAAATGTGATGAGAATTCATTCAGATCTAATTTTTTTTAATTTAATATGTAAACATCATATTTTGACGGGATCAATTATAATATATTTTTTTTTATTTAAAAAAATAAATAAAAATCAATTAATTACATTAATAAAAATTTATATTTTTGGCTGAGCTCATTTATCTTCTCACTTTATTTATTTTATTTTGAATATAAAAAATAAAAAATAATAATAATAAAAATTGATTTTAATTTTTTTTAAAAAGAAGAGATTGTCCAACTTGTTATGTTCAATTTCTGTTTCTTTCCTTGTTAATTCCTTTTGTGTAATTCACATACTCTAATCAAATTAAGTTTCTAACCATTAGTTGAAATGCAACTAACTGCCAAGCCTAACATACCTTCTATAACTTAAGACTCAATACAAAAAGGGAAGGCACAAAAATAATATGTTTACAGACAATGGAGCTTGGAAAAGGTTCCAAACCCAAAGAAGATTCATGAAAAATAAATCTAAGCTAGAAAATAATGGTCAATCTATCTGCATCTAAGTTGACTTTCTTGGAGTTGCAGAAGATCCTCTTTTACCTACAAGAAGGGAAAATGAAAATAGAATGAGCGAGCATATTTGGGAGAACCATTTTTTCACTAAGAAAAAAAATACTATTTATACCTTAAACCATCTTCACCAGCAGTACGACTTCACCTCACTCAAGTCAAATCAACAACACAACAATTCAATTCACCATCATCCATACAATTAAAAAAAAAAAACCTCAAACCAAGAGGAAGGTGAAAGAAGAGGTATAATGGGAGAAGGTTTTTCTACGGTTTTTCAACAAGAACAACCTAACAACTTCAATTACACTTTTAATCGTTGTGATCCTTGCTAACTGGAAGCAAAGAGTTTCTGCTCTTCTATATTTTCCTTGAAGATACAAAGGTAAAAACTTCTTTGTCTCCCTGTGTTTAACATGAAGTGGACCTCATTTTACTTTTATTTTAGTTAATTAGCACTCTGTTTAATCACACACAAGCACACATGTACAGCATCTTGTACATCCTTTTCACTCTCCACACAAAGCACCAAACCACCACTAGAAGCTCAAACAAAAAGGGAAGAAGAAGAAGAAAACTCAAACTTAATACAATCACAACTACCATTGCACCCCCAACCAAGAAATTCTTAATACAATCACAACCACCATTGCTCCCCCAACCAAGAAATTCCCAAACACTGAACTTGGAAAATCATAAGTAATCTATCACTAGAGACCCATTTCCTCTCCCCAAACCCGAAGCAGAACCCAGCTCCATCAAAAACTGCTAGATTCGTCGCATGGCGACCATGCTCCACCATGGCCGCAAACCAGAACCCCCTTTCTCTGTTGTCGGCGACACGAGCCACCAGTCGTACCCTGTTGGCCACATCTTTGCTGACGGCACGAGCCACTAGACGTAGAGTCATCAAAATGGGTCAAGTCCGATGGGGCGGCCCGAATAGCCCTGCTTGAGTTGGGCTGACTTAAACGAGTCGGGTCGACCCATTTTGACAGCTATAACCAGACGCGAACCACCCCTCGCCCGGTCGCTCCCCTGTGGGCACTCTTCAAACTAGAGATTGTTATTCTCTGCCTTTCCTTTTCTATTTCATTTGGATATTTGTGCTTTTGATTTTTTTTTACTTTTTTCTAACTAAATAATGACTTTGTTTACTCTAACTTTGGGTGATAATTTTTTAGCCTTTCTCACACTTGGACCGTCTTTGTTAGTAATGCAGGCTGACTTGATTTGCTAATTTAGGATTAAACTTACCACTATGATTTGGACTTGATGTTTTCTTATTAAAGTATGATAATGATGATCAAATAAAAAAATAAAAATAAAAAACAACAAGTGATGAATGTAAATTTGTGGGTTGGTTTGACTTGAATTTGGTTCATCTTTGTCTCTTTGTTAATTTATTTAGTTTGTTGTCTCACTATTATGCTAGTTGACTTGTTGTTTAAATTAATCAATTGTTAATGATTTGTTTTGAATGTTTTAAGTTTCATTTTTTAATTAATTAAAATTAACTAACTTGTACTTATTTTATAAAGAACGACGTGACTTTGAGTTTCTCATTGCACCCGGAGATACATAGGAATAGAACTCCTATTCCGTCAAGTCAAAATTAAATTTTCATAATTTATTTGTTTATCCAGTTTATCTTTTAACAAAAGGGATAAAATAAATATTTTCAAGAGTTGTAAAAAATTTACACAATTGACTTAGGATAATCGTCTTAGAACGGATGTATTAGGGATGCTGTGGAATTAAGTTTCCACCATTCTCTATGTATAACCGACTCCTAAATCCAATCTGATTTTAAATACTATTTTCTAAGAAAAGTTTTCCAAATTTCTATAATTCAAATAAAATTAGTGACAACTTTTTTTTAAATCTCATTTGTTCACCGCTCCCGTCGCAATCTTCATCGCAACACAAAAAAAAGAACTTCAAGACCAAAACTTCAATATTCTACAGATATAGATTTATCTTCGCCCCCACCAACTTTGGCACTATCCCCACTGTCTTCGCCATGAGACATAATAGAGATTAATCCCGATAATTTTACCTATTTTTAATAACACTACTTTTCACACCACATAAAGTTAGTTCATAAGTACAAATTCGTGATTAATGACATATAGAAGTTGGTTAATGAGTATGTAAAAAGTTAATTAATGAAGAACAAAAAAGTAGTTAATGATGTACATAAGTTGTTTAACGGAGTTAAGTTGGAAAGATTACATATTTGTACACACCCATTAACCAATAATTTATACTTTATTAACCAACTATCATATAATGTTAAAATGAGTGTGGGCGCTATTTGAGGTAAGATGATCATTATTCAATAGAGATCCCATGAGCCACCATCAATAAGATGACAAACCCATAATTGACGACAAACCAAGATGTGTGTATTGACGAAATTTCATCTGGCGATCAGTTCACTACTTTTGTCATAGTTTTCTTGACTCAAAGATATCCATATTGCTGAAATTTATCCAGCGACCTGTTCACTACTCAACCGGTGGTCGATTTATTACTCATGCCATAGTTTTCCAACTCTTCCAATTTCATCTAGTCGCCAATTCAATACTTATCTATTGCGTTGAAGCACGTAGCGCACACGAAGCTTGTTTTGTCATCCAAGCTTTTGAGGTAAGGTTGTGCTATTATTTTTTACTTCTTGTTGAGTTGAGGGTTTTGATAATTATTTCTTCATGGGAATGGAAATAAGAGTAATTGATAATAAGTTGCATAAGTGTATATGATAAGACATATTGAAACATGATCCCGTCGGAAATATTGTGAATATGATATGTGAATTGTGAAAGATGATTTGGTGAATGAATTTTTTTGTTTATTTTTTATTTAATTTAATTCTATAGAATGATGCATTCTAAGTGGCAAATTGTTGATCTCGTTATGCATTAATATTAATTAAGATGTGTTTATATTTGTTGTGATTTTGTTTTGCATTGGTGGTTATTGGAAAGTGCACAAATTGTGCACTGGATTTTTGGAAGAAAAAAAAAGGTAAAAATTCATTTTTTTTCATAGTGCTGTTAATAGTGTTGTTAATGTTAGAAACATGGAGGACAACATAGTAAATTTTAAAACTCTCAATACAATATAAGTTAATACTAAATGATCGATTGTCAACTGTTAAAATAATGAAACTGTTAGAATATTTTGAACATATTTTAAAATTAAATTAGACTTAATTTTGTATTATCTTAGGGATCTAATTTTTACATAATTAGATATACTATTTTGATTATATTTTATTATATTTTCTTTTTTATATAGACTTCCTCTACTATAAATAAAGAATCATTTTGTACATACAGATTAATTCAAAGATAATTCAAAAAATATACAAAAACATTCTCCATACTTTTTCTATGTCCTTGATTCTCTATTTCTAACATGGTATTAGAGTCAAGATCTCACTCTGTCACCTATTTCGCTAGGCTCATCTGTTTCTTCCCTTATTTTGCTAGGCTTTCCTATTCCATCAAAGCATCTATGGAGGGGGTGTTAAAAGTCTCGCACCACTTGTCTCAATCTTCTGGGTGTAATTTTTATATCTTTTGGGTCACTTCACTTAATATCAATTAGTTTTAGGTTGAAATCTCATATAGTATTAGAGCGGTACCATGCTCCATGACTTGTCATGTCATTATTCCACTGCTTAGTTCTTGAAAATCTAGAACTCTTATTAGTCACCTCTCATGTCGTGTTCTCTTTCTGACTTCTTCTCTTTATCTCTCCGTCGTCACTTTCTCTCTCCTATTCGTAGTTAGCTTCGTCTCCGCTGCGCTCCTCCATTGCGCATTTCCGCTGCACTCTTCCGTTGTGCATCTCCATTGCGCTCCTAATTAGTTCTGTATAATCCGGTCTGAAAGATTGGCTCCGTTTCCGTTGCTCCAACCTTTGATCAATCGTCTGATCCGGCATAAAAGATTGGCTCAGTCTCTGTTGTTTGAGCAAAATGTAAATTGGTTCTATCCCATATGTAGTTTGGCTTCGTTCTCATTGTATATTTTTTCATATGCAAATGGTTCTATCTCAAATGCAGTTTGAACTTCTTAACTTCTCCAACATTTCGACATTGTGTTTTTATAATATTTTTAATTTATTTTATTTTTGTATGTCTAATTATAACAAACTAAAACTTAGTAACTTTAACTTGAGGAGGAACGTTAAAATATCTAAAACATATCTTGAAATTAAATTAGGTTTGATTTTGTGTTATCTTAAAGATTTGATTTTTACATAATTAGATATATTATTTTAATTATATTTAATTTATTTGATTATATATTTTTCTTTATATAGACTTCATCTACTATAAATAAAAATTTTCTTGTATACATTAATTTATTCAAAAATAATTTTAAAAATATACAAAAATATTCTTTATATATTTTTTATATCTCTATTTCTCTATTTTTAACCGGAGCATTGATGTTCACAGTGAGCATTTTAGAATCCTTCCAAGCATATATAGTGTCATATACTCTTAAATGATAATACAATACCTTAGAAACAAGTAATCTTTCACATTTCAGTCAAAACAAAAAAAATTCTTCACATTGTCTACAACTTTTACAATAAAAGTGAAAACAACTATTAATTACAAGTGTTGCATTAATAATTAATAATTAATAATTCAAATCAAAACATTAAGCAGACAATACTTTACTTACTCTATATAAATTAATATATCAATACCTTAAAGCATATCTCATCTCATTTCATATTATTTCTCAATGATATTAATTATAAATATTAAGTACAAGGTGTGGGTTAAATGGCTAGTTCATAAAAAATTATTTACCAATTAGCATTTGGAGCTACATTCGGTACGACGTTTTGGGTTGCACTCTTTTGATTTTCTTTTTCTCTTTTTTTGAAATGCAATTAAAAAACCAAGGTGCCCTAGCATGTATTAAACAAAAGAATGAAAAAAATATTTAAAAAAATTGGCTCTAATTATTTTTCTCTAACTTCTTTAATCCCTTCTATTTATTACTTCTAATTTTACTTAATTGAATTAATGAACATATAAAAAATGATTAAAAAAGTTAGAAGGAAGGGTTGAAGAGAAAATGTTAGAGTCATGTTTTGTTAAAAAAAAATTTGTTATTTTGGTGAGATAAATGGGTAACAGAATTTTAATTTGGCACTCGTTAGAGCTATATATTTCTTCTCCTTGAAGCTTTATCAAGGGTTAAAACTTAAAGTTAAAAATAACAGAAATAAAAAAAAAAGGGAAAAACAGATTTATTGTCAGATGTGAGAAGCTGCGGGGAAAGTGACATAACAAATAAATGGGTTCGGTTAAGGCACAAACTATAGTGCCTTGTAAGGCACTGACTTTGGACCACCAAACAACTCAACTAATGAGTATTTTAGAAAGTGGAAATCTGCATTTGATATACGATTGAGGACTCGCAGAATAATAGACAATCAAACTTCACAGCTACCTGTAGCTAACAACAACAAAAAATTATGACCAGCCACGCCACCGACAATTTTAGAGCTCAAAAAATTATTGTGTTAGCAATGTTTTTGGCTTTGCCATTGTCGTCTTCTATATGTTTACCTGAACTCATTTTCAACAAATTTATGCCAATGCATGGAATCTTGTTTCGAGGGCTGGGAATCTCTTTGCCCGAACGCTTCCATGATGTGAGTAACAACATCGTAACTAACATCCTTGAGTGAGTTCTAGTCTTGTACTCTTGTAGAATTGTAGACTGTCTTTTTTTTTTTCTGTCTATAATTGTAGACTGTCTTACTCTTACTAATTCAGAGTGAGAGACAGAGAGGAATCTTAAATCTTTGGCCCAATCTTGATTCTTGAGGACTAAAAGTAAAGTTGAACTTGGACTAAAACCTAAACCCAAGACCCGTCCTGGCCCAATCTTGTGGCCTCGCTGAATCGCATGCTTGAATGTACTTCGCTTACATTAGTATTTAATTAATATATGTTGTTTTTAGTATATATCTACACGTATGTTTTTTATTGTTGGGTCAACTTGCAAATACTTTAATTAAAAGACATGTTTTTCTTTTGACGGGGTCAAAGACTTGTTATAAACATTGAAACTAAATAATTCATAGGATATTATTTACAATTAATTCCATATACTAAACAATTAAATGACTTCTATTATATTATAAATTTATTTATATTTCATAGAATCATTTTTCTTTACACCAAATATGACATGAGTCTCTCTCATCTTTTTAAGACCATAAATATTTAAATATAAAACTAATCCCCAATCAAACATCGATTTGTCCTTAGCCATAAGTTGCGTTAAGTCCACTTACAACTCCTATATTGCAAGTAAATTTCATGAACATGAAACTCAATTTAGTAAATCAGCCATTCATTAAGTCCCTCTTTTTTGTTATTAATTGGCTGATGCTTCAAGCCAAACTATGACTTGACTCTGTTAAAAATAAAATATTAAAAAAAAAACCTATGACTTGACTGGGAACAAATGCTTAGCGCAAATGAAAATAAATTAGTAGTTTTTTGAAGTTTTGCGCAAATGGCCAAATGTTCAGATTCATAAGCATTATAGGCAACAGTTAATTGGAATATGGTAAGTTGTGTATGGAAGTGGAACCTGGTGGCTGGTGTCATGTTTGAAATTAAAATCGTGAAAATCACGTTTTGAAACTGCAGCACAATAACAAGATGCATGTGAGTGTCATGTACGCGCATAAACGGCAAACCAACAACCACTTTTCAAGTCAATGAATTGCGTTATCCTCTAGAACTTAAGTTATAAGAAAAAAAAATTAAAATAAAAAAGTAAAAATATATTTATTTTTATTTAATTTAAAATATATGGTAATTTTAATTTATTAAAATTTAATAATAAATATATTTTTACTTAAGTAATATATTTATTTTAAAGAAATCTTATATTAATCATAAATCCACTAAACTAAAATGTGAAATTATGGGAGAATGGCGTGTTTTATTTAGTTAAATTACATGCAATATAAATTTAGTATATTTAATGTCTATTTATTCTATTCATTAATTAATTTTAATTATAAATTTATAAATTTTAATTAAATATTTTTATTTAGAAATATTTTTTATAATTTTATTTATCTAGTCACATTTAATTAATGATAAATTAAGAAATAAAATAATAATAAACAAGTATAAATAAACAATTAAATATAATAATAAAGGAAATATTTTATATATATCAAAATATGAATACCGTATTTATATTATATGTTAATGTGGGAGAAAATTTAAATAATCCTATATGTGATTATCATATTTTTATAACATGTAAAATAGTTTGATGAATGATTTAGATAAAATTGAACCTATTTTAATTAGGGAAATAATAAAAATACAATAATAATAAGTTGATAACCCGCTAGTGATTAGTGAAGCTAAAAAACAACCGTCCATAATCTCTCTGATTCATGATTCACCACTCTGCTGTCAATAATAATAACATGGAAAATAGTTTGAGCACATAACATATGACATTGTTATGGCTATGGTATGTGATGGACGGAGAAAGACACAGTAATGTTTACGGCAACGTGCGGCTGCGACGGTCTGTTAAACTCTGTCCACATTTTGAGGGGCCCACAAAACGACTACGAGCAATGCCTCTCCCTCTCACACATATAAAATGAAAGAAAACCCATCCACGACCCTTTTGGGATTTGCTGGTAGGGAAAAAAGCGTTATCTGGCTGGCTCTCCCCTCACACCCTTAGTTTCAATTCAATCCCACAGAGCCCAAAGCTTGCCTTGTGAGCTCAATTTCTGCTCATAATGGCTTGCAGGCTTGCAGATTCCGTGCTCCTATTCAAGGTTTTTTTATATATATCCCCCTTCTCATTGCTGTTGCTGTTGTTGCCTTGTTGGGGTGTTTGTTTTTATTGTCTTATGTTTTGGTTTGCAGGTCTCCCATCAGAAGCCAGTTCACAGAAGAAACAGTGCTGCTCAGTACTCACCAGGTATGTATGCACCTCGTTGGCTTTCTAATCAGTTTTAATGTTGTATGCATTTATAGTCCACGTTTTGAGTTCCAGGTGATGTCACTTGCCAATTGCATTTATGAGTCTATGTCACTCGCAATTGAGCTCAAGAGACTGGAAAGAAGAGGACTTAGATGAAAAGAAATTAGGAGTCATTTAACACTTCCTGGGTTCAATGTATGCAACTTAATTGGCTTATGAATTCTTGCTATTTTGTGGATAGGTTATTGGCTTATTATAAGCTACAAGGGTTTCAGGCTTTCAGCCATTTATTGATAATATGAAAATACATAAGAAATTTCAAAATGGTAATATAACCTGCAAGATATTATGTGCTTTATGCTTTGACGATGATATGTCAAATGGTACAATCTGCTTCAAATACCCCAATTATCGGTTCAGTGTGATAACTTGTCTGTCATCTTTTAGCCATATTGATAATATTCTCGGTGCTAAATTTTCATAGAGATCAATTATGTGCAATTTTTTACCATTTACCAACAATGAAAGATGGCCTGCATTACCTGGTGCCGGTGGCATTGCTGATCAATATCACTTAGTGTATGTTTGAGATAACTGTAAAAATTTGATTATTTTAGTAATCGATTATTATATAAAAGCTTTTTGTCATAATCGATTATAATCGATTCAATTTTATGTTTGGATATGTTAGTTGAAAAGCGATTTTAAGCTAATCTGTTTCGTTTGGATGGTACAAAAAAGAATCGCTTTTGTATATTAAATTATCAAAATAAGCATAGAAGGATTAAAAAAATTATTTAATTGAAGACAAAATGATATTTCACCTCAAAATGTAAGGAATAATCTATAAGCTAAAATTATAAGTTTCAATCTTCGTGCATGTTTGACTCAACTTTTTTCACTGTTGAAACAACTTTTTTTGAAAAAAAACTGTTTCACCAGTGTTATAACATGTTTGGGAAAATCAGCTTTAACTTTTATACGAAATTCAATGTATTATAAAACTTTTTTTCATAATGCTGAATATTGAAACTTATGATTTTAGCTTATAAATTATTCTTTACACTTTGATATGTAAATACTATTTTGTCCTCAATCAAATAACTTTTTTAATTATTTTATACATATTTTAGTAATTTAATGCATAAAAGTGATTCTTTTTTTTATACTATCCAAACAAAATAGATTAGTTTAAATTTGTTTTTTAGCTAGCATATCAAATATAAAACTAATTCAATTATAATCGATTATAACAAAAAGCTTTTATACAATAATTCATTATTGAAATAACCAAGTTTTCACAGCTATCCTAAACACACTTCAGCATTATGAAAAAGAGCTTTTATAATGCATTGAATTTTATGTAAAAATTAAAACTGATTTTTCCAAACACGTTATAATACTGTTGAAACAACTTTTTAAAAAAAAAAAGCTATTTCCATCGGAAAGAAGCGTTACCAAACACGCTCTTAGTCCTTTGAATAGGGATTTCCTGCATTAAGTTACAGTATATATATATATATATGGGGAAAATTTTAATAATTTTATGTCTGTATGGATCACAAGTACCTTTTGATAACCCTGGCCTGGACTGAGTAAATGGTGCCCTGGGGTAAATATGGAGCTTATGTTCAACTCTTAATTGGGCATGAATGATATGGGTGCCTTTTGAATAATTAATTGTCATTCTGCTACAGACGTATTTAATCTAAAGGGTGCTGGGCTTATCCAGAAAGGATTCAGGCATCAAAGACATTTTATTCCAAGGAAGAAAGTTACTGTCATCCAAGCTGTGGCAATTCCAGTAGAACCATCTCCAGCTGAAAGTGCACCATCTCCAGCTGAAAGTGCTGAGTACAGAAAACAACTAGCCGAAAGCTATGGTTTTAAACAAATTGGAGAACAGCTTCCAGACAATGTTACTTTAAAGGATATCATCGAGTCCCTTCCTAAGAAGGTAGTTTTTCTTTAGATCTATGTCATGTTTCATAGCATCAGCACTGAGCAGGACTTTTGTATTAATTTGTGGAGTCCCTTCTTACACATTCTATTTTATTTAACAAAGCATTTGTTTGTACACTTAAATAACAATCTTTAGTCTGTTTTCCTCTTGCATAAGAATATTAAGAAAGTGTTCGTAATAGCATGTTTGCGTATATGTTTATAATAAAGCATCAATGGTGACAATATTTACTGCACATTATGAGAAAGAAAAAGTGTCAGGGTCTGTGTATAATTCTTCAGTCTCTAAGCATCTCTCCCTACTTCTGGCATAAAATTGTACTGAAATGCATTTAAAGAAAAAAGAAAGAAAGAAAGGATTTGTCTTCCTTTTCTAATATTTGAATGATATTGTGGTAACAATTTTTATTTATAATTAATCGATAATCATTATGGATATTTTTTCCTTAACATATTTTGAAGGTCTTTGAGATTGATGATGCAAAAGCATGGAAATCAGTTTTGATATCTGTCACTTCCTATGCTCTGGGGCTCTTTATGATTTCCAAAGCACCCTGGTATCTACTTCCTCTGGCTTGGGCATGGACAGGGACTGCAGTAACTGGGGTTAGTTCAATATACATATTTTCCTTACGAGTATTCTTTGCTGGTTCCTCAGATCCTTCTCACTCCATTCTCTTAGCAACTCTTTTCCCCTTAAAAATCTTGGCCAACTTTTTTTGTTAAGTTTTTCAATCCTCTTTCCTTTTCTGCCATACAGTTCTTTGTTATAGGCCATGATTGCGCTCACAAATCATTTTCAAAGAACAAATTGGTAGAAGACATTGTTGGAACTTTGGCCTTCTTGCCACTGATTTATCCATATGAGCCATGGCGATTTAAGCATGACAGGCATCATGCAAAAACAAACATGTAAGCTGTGTTACCTTCTAATTTGTTTTTCTCGGTGCATCTTGTAAATTTCTGTAGCATCAAATTTTATGCTGTAGAGGGACTGGCTAAGATTTCTACTCAATATGGAGTGCAAAACTTAGTTTTTTGTCCTCAAATTCACCCTTATAAATTTAAATTTGAGTAGATTAGACAAGGAAGAAAAGATTTGTCGCTTAAAATTGATAGTGGGATATTGTGGCATTTTGTTACATGTGATATTTCTTTTTCCAATGTACGGGCACACTCTCTGTCCCATATGTACTCAAAGTCAGGTGGTACTAATGCTGAAAGGATAAAATGCAGGCTATACACAGTATGTACTGTATGAGATATATAATGATAACACCCATGTTTTGGAGAAAATCCTATACCATATTTTATGTGCATGATGAACACAAATGCTCATATGTAGGCTTTGCAATCTCACTCGACCCATGAGTATCCAAACTGCTCCACCCCACAGGGCAGGTGCGGGTTGGGGTCAATCCTCTCTACCCCGCCTGGCACCCCTTATCTTAATGACCATCATGCCTAACTTAGTAGTAAGTAATGAAGTCAATGTTTATTCATATTAATATCTTTTTGCAAAATGTAATTGTTTTTCCCTGGTTTAACCTTATTATGAACTTGTTTTTTAATTTATATGAGTTGGTGAATTAATCTTAAGATTGTGAATGATTATTGCACAAATTTTTATTTAAAATATTCATAAGTACGGGCGGGTAGGGTGTGATTTTAAATATTTTCTTGTGGAGCGGATTCAGATTTTCATCTCTAAAACCCACAGGGTGGGTAGGAACAAGTTGAGTGTTATTTTGAGCGGTGCAGGGCGGGGTTGGCTTGGTCAAAAACCCGCCCCTGTCTGCCCTACTGGCTACTGCCAAGCCTGCTCATATGAAACTCCTTAGTCTCTCTTTCTCTCTCTTGCCATTTCCCACCTTCATGGGTTGAAGCAGTAGCTTCACTGTTTCATCATGTACTTTCAACTCTAAGCCATATCTAATGCTACAGGTTGTATGAAGATACTGCTTGGCACCCTGTTTGGAAAGAAGAGTTTGATTCATCTCCACTTTTGCGGAAAGCAATAATATATGGATATGGTCCATTTCGACCTTGGATGTCTGTAGCTCACTGGTATGGCACATAGAAGAATTATTTTTATTCATTAAGGTCAACTATGCCTTGGAAATGTTTGTACAGTTCCTCAATTACTACTTGATTGACTTGAGTTGAGCAGCCTCAATTTCATATTTTACCTTTAGTTTATACTGAATCTTGATATCAATGTGCATCCTAACAGGTTGATGTGGCATTTTGATCTGAAGAAGTTCAGATCAAATGAAGTAAAGAGGGTGAAGATAAGTTTAGCTTGTGTTTTTGCCTTCATGGCAATTGGATGGCCATTAATTATTTACAAGACTGGAATCATGGGATGGATTAAATTCTGGTTGATGCCATGGTTGGGCTATCACTTCTGGGTAATTTTACTTCCCGTCTCAAAAATTGATATTTTGTTTATCACCATTGGCTTTTTTGTTTTTATTTCCCTCTTCTTGTTTGGGTGGGTTGTAGTGATATGCATGTATTTAGGTAGGGTAGAGATGGAGGCGTTGGATTAAACTTCTGATTTATGATTTTTTCTTTTAGTGTTGGTTAGTGGTTAGTGCTGACCTTGAATGCTATGATGCATGACTTACTGGAAGTGGAATGAAGCAATACCAAACTACCCCTTGCTGCATGGGGTTGTATGCTGCCAGAAAATTGAGGGCAATGTCATAGTTCTAGCATCATGCTTGCCTTTTTTTATCTTTCAACAGATCTTTCATTTGTTGCCATATATTGCAGTCTTGCTGACTTATTAATCTCTAGTTAATTTTCTCCCCAAAATACTGTGGGCTGTGGCCTAATCTGAGTTTTCTTGATGTAATTAATACTCTGGCCATGTGTCTATGAGTTGAAAGTTGTAGTAAAGAATCCTGTATCTAAGAGGTGTTATTTTGCTTCCAATCATAGATGAGTACTTTCACCATGGTACATCATACTGCACCACACATACCATTCAAATACTCAGAAGAGTGGAATGCTGCACAAGCACAGCTTAATGGAACTGTTCATTGTGATTACCCTCAATGGTAATGGATTCTTTCTGCTCCTTTCATTCTAACATATGTTTTTCTTGCCAATAAATTGACACATGGAAGTGGAATATGTGCATAACTGGTCAGCTACTGCTGATTGCTTTTTCTTTCATCACTTCTCTGAAGATGACTGATCTTTGATTCTGTGAATAATTTTGCATAATTTATCTATCTTGTCCTTGTGTGTGCTCCAGTGTTGAAAATGGGAAAAGTCCAAGAAAAGACATTAAAAATAAATTAAAAGAAAGAAATGGATCTTATTATAGATAGGTGAACAATGTTTTCCCAGGATGAATTTATCTGAAAGTACTATCAATTGTTCTTATATGATATGAAGGAGATTTTTACAAGTGCTTACATATTGCATTATACATACAAATCTATAACTGATGGGGATGTAATCCCAGGTTGCTATTATCAATTTAATTATGAATCATCTTTGAAATGTTTTAATGCTTACAATTTCCTGATATATCCATTTAAATCTCCACCACCAGTGTATATGTTAAATTTTGAAATCACCTGATTATCCATACCATATATTATGGCCCCTGAATTGCCTCTCATTTTTTAAGCCACATACAGTACTCCCCCCATCCCCCCATCTTCTTCTTCTTCTTCCCAGTTACTCTTCAAAATGCAGGCTTGCAAAATTAACTTGGTAACCATTGAATTGACTAACTGGTATACTCTTCAAAATGCAGGCTTGCAAAATTAACTTGATAACCATTGAATTGACTAACTGGTATATTCTGACTCCTTTTCTGAACAGGATCGAGGTTCTATGCCATTATATTAATGTTCATATTCCACACCACATATCCCCACGGATACCAAGCTATAACTTACGAGCAGCCCATAAGTCTCTACAAGAAAATTGGGGAAAGGTAAGATCAATCAATAATGCCAATATCTTTTTCAGCTTGTTCATGGGAGGGATGAGCGACAGTGTTTGATTGTTCGCATTAAAAGTATATTACCATTGCATCACAATTAACAAGTAATGGCTTTACCTTCTTCCCCTTTCTCCAGTCGTCATCTTAAAAAATGAAATGAAAATGTTAAAGAATATTTGCTTTGCCATTAAAACTTATTTTAGATATAATACAAATAAAAGATTCTGAAGTTTTGTTTATTCCAGTAACACAAATTTGTTCATGTTTGAACAGTCAATCAATTCTAAACATTATGAATGTCCAACTAAACCACTGATCCCATATGGTTAAAATCTCCAAAAGAATAGCATTGTTGCTAATTATTTCTATCTTATTTTGTTGTGTTGGGTCAACAGTATCTGAATGAGGCTAGTTGGAATTGGCGATTGATGAAGACAATCATGACAGTGTGTCATGTGTACGATAAGGAGCAAAATTATGTTGCCTTTGATGAACTTGCCCCTGAAGAATCCCGTCCAGTTACATTTTTGAGGGAAGTCATGCCTGATTGTGCTTGATTAGGTCCAAGCTGGCTCGTTCGCATCTGAAATTAATCTTTGTCAAAGTAGGTGGATATGGCATTCATTTTCTTGTTTCATGTTAAATTTTTTTTATTTGGTTCTATTTTTTATATCACGTATAAAAAGTAGAGAAAATTGCTTGGAGCTCTTTTAAAATTCACGTTTTAGGGTAATCTTGTTACCAAGTTGCGGATTTTCCAAGGGCAAGCCCGAGAAGCATTCATTAGGTTGAAGTAAATGTTATGGTATAGTAATATGAACAGTGAGATTCTTGTTAGATGATCACGTTGGAAGAATATTATATTATACATATACAGTTGTCTAACGGATAAAAAAACACATGGAGTGTAGCACAGTGGTTTGAGCTTAATGGCTTATACTGAGTACTGACAATGTTATCTTATTGCAGGGTATCTTTTGTTTATATGTATCTGAGATTTAAGGATTTATTTTTCTTCCTGGTCTAATGACAAGTTCGTATCCAACCATAACTGTTTGCAAACTTCAAAGTGGAACGATCCTCTAAACATAAACAAGGCTATCCTTGTGGAGAGACCAAGAGAGCCCCATCAGTCTTGTTACTTTCTGCTAAATAATCTATAAGTTTGATTAAATTAATATTTAGAACTTCGATATAGACGAAGGTAGTCTTGCTGGTTAGTATCTGTTTACATCATCCCTTGGGATTTATGTATGCATTTGATGGATTTGGTGCAGCCGAAAGAGTTCAAAGCATATTGTGTGTAGTACTAACTGGGAAAGTAAAGTGACCTAGAAGCAACAATCAAAGCCGCAACCCACCCCACCCACCAGTGACCCCTTTATCCAAAGCAATTCTATTCAAAGCAAGCCCATAAGGTATAACAGTTACAACTTTCAACTGCTCACATGCGAAGTCACTACTTTCCTTTATTCCCTTCATCATTCTGAGGCTAGTGAGAGACTTCATCACATTTACTCCATCATGTTAATTGTGAAAAGCAAGGTCAAAAGAAGGTAAGAAAGAGGAGATGACCATCCAAAAAAATAAAGAGAGAACAACTAAGGGCTGCTATGAACTCAGAGTCTGCAAGAGATCTCAAGTTGTGTATGAAATCTGATTCACTAGTAAAAGAAAATAAGCAATCCATATATAATCTACTATGTAGATTTGCACAAACCCCATTACACCTAAGGTAAACTACTCATAACACGTATGCCAAGTTAAAAACTACTCAATCTCGTATATACAAGTTTTAGACTCAACACTATATGGAGAAATGCAGAAGCAATCTGGTTATAGCAAACTAAGGAGAAGTAACCGTAAGGTAAGGAAGCCGTTGTATATAACTATAAACTAAATCATATAATTGGCGGTGTTGGAGTCTCCCATATATCAAACACATTCTCCTCACTATGAAGCGCGAAAAGCCTATCCCCTCCAATGGAAAAGTCACATATTGAACCACCATAGCTTCGTCTAAGCCTGGACGTCAAAACCCATTCAGGGCCACAGAACACTGAAATGCAATCATTCATGGACGAGAAAAGTTGCCCTCCATGCAGTGCCAGCTTGGGGTAACACGGTTCCTCTGGCATCTTCCCCTTCATTAACCTACTTCTTGAGCTCCACCTAATGCTTGTGGCCGCTGAACTCCTCAAATCCATGAACCCCAAATCCTCAAACTCATTCACCACACAAATGGAGTTGTTGTCCTCCATTGCAATGGCATCCCTCACCCGTTTTTCATCCACAGTCAAGGGAGCTCCCATATCAGACCAGCACCAAACCATATTTTTCTCTCTGAAATCCAACAGGCTAATGTAACAGTTGTCCTTCCTAGGAAACATAGTAGCAACCAACAAACAGTTGCTCCCTTCCAACCACTGGAGCTTATCAGCATCACCAAGTGACCAACCCAAAGGTTCATAGAAGAAATCAATTTGCTTCCCAGTGACCTGGTCCCAAACACCAACCCCATACTCATTGCTCCTTCCTTTGCAACTAGAAAATATCTTGTAATCTGAACTAAAGCTCAAAGCACCAGCAGTGTAACTCTTAACTTGATTCTCATGACAAACTTGGAACTTGTACCTGAGTTCCCCAGTGTGTGAATTGAACAGACCCATCCCACCATCACCACGACCAAGCCGTTCGCTGACACCAATAACTATGTTGTCTGAATCAACCCAACCAACATCATTAACTCTTTGGTAATCAAGATTAAGAGGAGGGTGTTCATCTAACATCCAATCATAGACATGAACCATGCTACCATGTGCAACACAGCAACCACCATCAGGGCCAGCCCGAATGGCTGTTCCATCACCCGGTGCTTGACCCGGCACGGAACGAGAGAGGCTCAACCTGTTGCCATCGAATGGACCCCACCTTGAAGAACGAACGTGATCGATGAGGCCATAGTACAGGGCTTCTCTGTAGATGAGCTTCTCGGGGATGTTGGGTGGGATGTAGAGTTCTCCGTTTCGAAGGAGATCGATGAGAACGGCGAAGCAATCGGGGTTGCGATCGATGAAGTGCTCGCTCGAGTTGTCTGGTAGTAGATTCCAGTTGTCGTCAAACATTGCCCCGAACATAGAATTGCGACCTGCATTGGCAAGGGTTGTAGTTGTTGTTTCGAACACTCTGCCTCCTACGTTGAATTTCACCCTGTCTTTCCGAATACCCATGATTGGGTTCGGTTTTCTTGCTCCAAAATTTGAAACTTTTTGAGAAACCCAGATGGAGATGGCGTTCAACAGATGCAAGCTTGTGCAAGAGAGGGAAGAAGGAAGTTAGTTCAATTGGATGAACACAGGTTTTCAGATTTCTATAGATAACAAACAAAAAAGCAGAGGTGTAGTTGCCAGAAAATAGCAGAAAATTGTTAAAAAAATAAGTAGGATTGAAGAGGAATGCTTTTTCGTTGAACAGAAGTGAATTATTACGGTTGAAGGCTTGAAATTGAAGCAAGGGAAAATGGGGTATGCGACAGGATCACAGCACAGGGCAGGGGTTAAGCAAAAGAAAAATGAGAATTATGGGAAAACAAGACATGGGGATTGAAGGGAGACGGGATCAAAAGGTGGGCTTTTAAAATCGTGGGATTTGGTTGGTTTGGAGCGGTTGGAATTCAAAACACTATTGACTCACTTTGATCTCTCCCTCTAAATCACTCTGTTTTGTTTGTCTCTCTGTTTACGTTTTCTTCATTTTTCAAAACAAATTTTCCACCTCTGTCTGTCCTTTGGCTCCTTGTTCCTCCATTTGTTGGGACATAGTTGTCATAAAAATAGTATGTGATGGGGTCCAATCAATCACACTCTGTTTTATCATTCTTAATTCCACATCTGACGGCTGAAATGAAATATGATTGGAGGGAATACGGTACATCCCGGTGGCAGGAGATAATAACCCTTAGTAAATTGTTTATTTGCTTTGTTGAATATTTAAGGTGGCTGGCTTCTCTCAGTTCTTCCAATGAAGGTCAACTTTTCTGCGTGGTCTAGGCGTAAAGAAAGCGCGTCATGAGACTTTTAAAAGTGATTATAGATTGTCTAGCACTCGAATTAATACGAAAGGGATAAGAAAATTGAAATTTTATGAGCGACTTATTATGTTTACACTTTGAAATTTATAGCTAATCAGGTCAATTTACTATTTATTGACACGTAACATGTCTATATCATTCTTTAGTTCATTTGGAGGGGTCTTTCCAAACCTAATTGGAAGGCACTCTTTAATTCATTTGAAGTGCCAAGTTTCACCAATAAATTATTCTAAAAAAATACACACCATAGGAGTTTTATTCTTAGCATGAACTCGATGATCATCTGTAGTTCTCAATAGATAAACAATATAAGTTTTAACGTCAATACTTATCAAGTAGATATTGACTTCTCCATTTTGTCTTTTTCATGTAATAAGATAAGTCCCAATTTGCCTAATAGCCTATAGGAGTATTTTCTATTTAAAAATTAAATAAAACTCATATTGCATGCCATCCGATTCAAAGAATGACTTAAGAAATTCGAGGCCATTTCCTCCTCAGTTTTTTTGCCTTTGTTAACTCAGCTTTTTTTTCCATAGCCCCTGTCCCACCACCACTGCAACACGCAGTAGCGGGCCGTGGACGGCAAAACTTTCACACATACTACTTAAGTATTACGCATTTCTTTAGAGCTTTTGAAGTACTCAATACGTTCCACTTCCAATTCCTATTTGACAAAGTAAAAATTCAAATCATATGTTGCTACTACGTATAGTTTGATCTCTGACAAAGTTTGGTGGCTATGTGATGGTCACAATCTACTTTTCCTTTTTAACTTTTGAGATAGGGGAGAGGAATGAGGATGAGGCCGAATGCTTAAGAAGAGGATTATGGATAACAAACTTTGGATTGCTCGAGTTCCAAATCTAAAAGATTGGAAAAATTTCTTAAACTCCAAGGCATTATGGAAATCATAGTTTTTATTCGTCTTATCTTACTTTTAGTGGTTATGACCAAATATTTCACATCAAGTCGTGTCAATAGAAGTGTTAACAATGGAGTTTGTTTAACGAATTATATAGTTTGATTATGTTTGCCATGATATATCTATGGTAATAGGAGTTTTTATCTGTTCGGTCCAGGTGTGTGATGCATTGGTCTTATTATTATACATCCACAAGTTTTGAACAAGTGATAATTTGTATTCAATTTTTTACTAATAAAAAAATTATCATACGGAGTTTTACTCTCATAAAAACATGAAATTTGAAACATACTTGAATTATTTTGATTTTTGCAAGCTATTCAATCATCAGTTTTATTATTTATATAAATGAAAACGATTGACAAAAGGTTAGTAGTTAATTATGTAAGTCCACTCATGTTACACGGCTACACCTTTATATAGACTGAAGAATTAGCAAAATAATACATGGGAGTGAGTGATGTGTACTTAAACTCATATAGTTTGAAATCATACTATCAATAAAAAGGTAAGTTTTTTAAAGTTCTAACAATTTTTTTTTATTAAATCTCTAATATTAAGGTCAATGGCATGCTTTTTAAAAGCATAATACTAGAGACTAGAGATTAGAGAAATGGAGTAATGTATGTGCAGAGATTGAAACTAGCCTAACCACCATTAAAAGCACAACTAGCAAGCATATTGGTCACATTATTTTTGTCACGAGTGAATTTTCTATCTTTTCCTCGTCTTGAATAGAATAAAATTGTGTCTGAATTTGTTTATTGTCGTTAATTTTTTTTTTTCCAGCTTTTAGATTTGATTGATTTTTATTTTTATTTTTCACATTTTTGGGCTGATTTGAAAGTCATGATTAGAACATAGTATTTTTATATTTTTTTCGTGGGGTTTGTCAAGTATAGTGTGGGAACTTGAACATAGACTATGGGCTTATGATGACAAAAACAAAAGAGTGTGGGCTTATGGGCCAGACTACACTTTGGAAGTTTACCCATTATCACGTGCCAAACTCAGACCAGTTAAAGGCAACAGAGCCTGTAACAGATTGTGTATGCTTTTTCTGCATCAGATCATGGGCACCTTATGAACGTTATAAAAAAAAAGAGCATGCAAACGAAAAAATATAATAAAATAAAGTTTTAAATAAGATTTTGGGCCCTCTGATACTGCTTGGTTTGTATGCACTTCAACTAATGTATTTCCTTAGTTAAAGGCAGACTAATCAAAATGGAACTAAAGGATTAACAAAAATATTCATTGCATTATAATCCTAAGAATTTTATATAGCTAAAATTTAAATATGTAACTTAAGCTTACTCACATAATATGATCCTTACAAGGGTTGGGAAGCGGTAGAATAAAAAATAACGCAACGTACCGAAAAAAAAAAATAACGCAACTCATTTAAAAGGACAAAGTTGAAATATATTACTCGTTTGTGCAAAAAACATCAAGTTTTGAGTGGCCCAGATATCCCCTTACGGACCAAAGGCCTTCTCTGCCACGCACCCAATTCTGGGCCTAGGCCCAGCCCAGGCCCTACCACTCATAATTGTAGAGAGAGAAAGAGAGTGAGAGAGAGAAAGGCACAGTGGTGTAGGTTGTAGGGTTTAATAGTAGCCACCGTTGAACTGATACTCCTCTTTAGCAGAAGCCGAAACCCTCTGCTTCTCTTCTCTTCTCTTCTCTTCTCTTCTGCGTTTCAACTTTCCACTTTGCAGCACCCCCAAATCGCCACGCGTTCCCTTTCAATTCAGAAATTGAAGCTTCTGTAAATCCGCAATGGCACAGAGTTTCTTGATCCAAACGGAAACACTGAATCCGCCGGATCATTCACCTACTCCCGTTTTGTTTCAGAGGAGAATCGAATTTCACCCTGCCAAGAAGCCTTTCAAGGGATTTTCCAATGATTTTCACCTCGAGACCCTAAACCCTACCACCTCCGAACCTCGACCAGCTGGTTCCGCTCCCGGTACCTCGCCTGCGGCTGGTAAGAAGCACGACGCTTCCGAATTCTCTGAGTATGGCTTGGATCCGGAGCTCAGCTTTGGGATTACCTTTCGAAGAATAGTGAGTTTGTTGATTCATTGCTCCAATTTCATTGCTTTCCCTTTGCTTTCTCAGCCTGAAACTTGGTCCGTGGATGGATGATGTGCCGTTTGATAATTTGAGATTCAAATTGTTTTACGCTTAATTAGGAATCTTTGATTTCGTTATACACTTCTATTCTTCTTATGTATCCTTTTTCAAATTCATTCCATTTTCACTCACTTTCTGTTTTTCACTTTTCTAATCATGTGAATCTTCTCATGTTCCGCTTTTACCACAAAGCTTTGTTTGTTTTATTCTAAAATTTGATTTGATATTACTATTTGTTTGGATTTGATTAAATTATTTCTTTTTGTAGTGTTTGTTGTTATTCCCTCTCTCATTTTTCAAAAACACTTCCTAGGTCTTGCAGTTTATTTTGAGTCTGGCAATCTTCTTGTTTCTTTCTTTAAAATGATCTCACATTTCTGTTGAGGAAACTCCCTCTTTCTCTCTCTCTCTCTCCACATTTAGTTAATATTTTTTCACTAACGCCTGTACCATCTTGCCTGCTAAAGCTTCTCTTGTTGTCCACATAACTCTAGTTATATGTTGTGGACAATATTAAACTATTTGATTATTAATCCTTAAATTTTTGTTTTGGTCTTGAATTGAAATTTAGTTCTACTTTTGCGTTGCTAGATTAGTTTAAAATGCAATCACTAAATACCTTCTACTGATCCCCCCCTCCCCCTTCCAAATTTTTATTTCCATATTCTTGGTGAAGACTTGGTTTATGATAGGGCACAATGGCGTCGTTTGATCCATGTAGCTGACCCCACCTAGTGGGAAAAGGCTTGGTTGTTGTTGTTGATTCTTGGTGAAGACTTTGGCATTTTATGGTTTGGCCTTTATAGTCTATAGGCTCAGTTAAAAGGATGCTATTGATATTTTTCAGGGAGCTGGATTGCGAAATCTTGGAAACACTTGTTTTCTCAATTCAGTACTGCAGTGTCTGACATATACTGAGCCTCTAGCTGCATATCTACAAAGTGGCAAGCATAAAAATTCATGTGAGCATCACTGCATATCTTCACTTTCCATCCATTTCTGTGACACATGCCAGATTATGCTCATGGAAATACTTAATTTATGGTTCACTTTTGCTTTGGTGTACTCAACGTTGTTAAATAAGTGAACAGGGTTCTGTTTTCAAAATTTCTTCTTTTAGTTTGCAATGTTGCATCTGTGTGTGAGAGGGAAGTTATTGGTATATTAAATTTCTAATTATGTTTTCAACCATCGTAGGCCATATTGCTGGATTTTGTGCCCTATGTGCAATACAGAATCATGTCAGTCGTGCACTGCAATCAACTGGGAGAATATTATCCCCAGAGGATCTGGTTGGGAATTTACGGTGTATCCTTAGGTTTTGAGTTTGATTTATGAATGAGCAATTAAGTTTTATTTTTATTTTTATTTATTGTTGTTTTAGGCATTTGATAAGAATTAGGCCACCTTTCTAAACTATTGTGTTTCCTTTTCCTATCTTTCTGCCCTATTTGTGCATGTATTCCTTTGAGCCAAGGTGAAGGTAAGATTGGAAAATACCAGTATCCAAGCAGTCTATTCTGGAAACATTGCTAGAACCAACTTCTTGACTTTCATTTACCAAACCATGAGGATTGTCCTTGTGCATCTATTTGGAAGCCTCCCCGTTGCTGATTTACCTTTTTCAACTTCTTTTAAATGGGGAAAAGAATGAAACAACAGTACAGGAGATAGCATCTTTTGTCTTTTGCTACCCCCTTATTGTTCTTGCAGCTGATAAGATTATGAGGCTAAACAAATTGTCATTCACTCTTGTATAAGTGATATTTGGAACAATATTTGATGTGCTAGATTCTGTTTGCTGAGGTATACTACTGTTTATTAAAGTTAACTTTTAAGCACCGCCCCCCTTTTTTTGGGTGAAACAGCACTGTCCCCTTTTATTTGCTTGAAATTTGTTCATCCTGACACAAGATCAGGCATATCAAGAAATTTCCGAAATGCAAGGCAGGAGGATGCACATGAGTATATGGTGAACTTACTTGAGTCAATGCATAAATGCTGCCTCCCTTCTGGAGTTCCAAGTGAATCACCTGGTGCTTATGAGAAAAG
This sequence comes from Ormosia semicastrata, assembly GCA_029884595.1. Taxonomy (NCBI): domain Eukaryota; kingdom Viridiplantae; phylum Streptophyta; class Magnoliopsida; order Fabales; family Fabaceae; genus Ormosia; species Ormosia semicastrata. The sequence continues at coordinate 20,421,779 of JAQQTO010000043.1, forward strand.
TTTGGTTCATAAGATCTTTGGTGGTCGTCTCCGGAGTCAGGTAACTGTTTCTTGATTCCTGGTGGAATTTTTTAGAGTGATGTCATTACTAATCGAGGTTTGAAAATGGTTTTCAGTTGATATGTCACATATAACCTGTTAATCTATATAGAACAAGATAACATTTGTTTCCTGTAATTGATGATTCTGTCTTTTTGTTTACCCTATTACAACAACTCAAATAGTTTTTTGGTTGCTTTTTCCAGGTGAAATGCCAGCAGTGCTCTTATTGCTCCAACAAGTTTGATCCATTCCTAGATTTAAGTCTTGAAATATTCAAGGCAGATTCATTACATAAAGCACTTGCAAATTTCACAGCTGCAGAATGGTTGGATGGAGGGGAGAGGCAATACCATTGTCAACGATGCAAGCAGAAAGTTAGGGCTCTCAAACAGCTAACAATTCATAAGGCACCTTATGTGCTAACGATTCATCTAAAGCGGTTCCATGCGCATGATCCTGGACAAAAGATAAAAAAGAAGGTTCAGTTTGGCTGTGCACTGGACTTAAAACCTTTTGTCAGTGGCTCATATGTAAGCAATTTTTTTTTATGATATAAATTATCTCACTTTATGTATACCTCTGGTGTTCTTGCAAAACTCTTGTTAGATAAAATACAAAATTCTTGTCGCTAATATTTGTGTTGTCATGGGATTACTATGTTCGAAAGGACAGGCTTAGTAGATCTTTTGCAGATTATTGTTTCAAAATTTTTGCTATGCTGTTTGACTACCGTCTATTTGTGTCTGTAACTTATAATATGGTTATGTTACACTTCTTACCTTCAACTTTCTCCCGTTTAGCAGGATGGAGATGTGAAGTACTCTCTTTATGGGGTTCTGGTTCATTCTGGTTCTAGCACTCATTCTGGCCACTATTACTGCTATGTTCGCACTTCAAATAACATGTGGTATACCTTGGATGACAATCGGGTACTGAAAATATCCGCATCTAATTTTCTTTTTCTAGTGTTACAGGTTTTGCAATTCTTAGTACTAATTTTATAAAATATCAATAAACTGAGAAATAGCAGTCAGTGTCTCTAGAGATGGGAGGAACTAGAAAGAAAAGTAAAAATTATCATGTAGAATAGCATCTTTTCTTGATATCTATTTAGTCTATTCATAATTGTTACCTCCTTTGAATTTGACATTATTGTTGTGTCAATGTTTGTTTCATTGAAAAAAAAATTGTGAGAATTGGGTGATTGGTTGTTGTCTTCTCTAGAACTCTGAGATGCCTCCAAATTCTTTGATGAGTTAGGTTGTTTGTTCTCAGAACTGGATAAGTCTGATGAATTATATGCTATGGAAATGGCCTGCATAAATTGATGACTGTCTTTTGGAGGAATACTATCATTTAGCCAGATGCTGGGGTGCCATATTTTTGTTATTGAAGTTAACCCATTTTGCACTGTTGCAACAGGTAAGCCATGTCAGTGAGCGGGAAGTTTTAAATCAGCAAGCTTACATGTTGTTTTATGTTCGTGATAGAAAAAGTATTGTTCCAAGGAAGCCTGTTGACATTGCTAAGAAGGAGAATATGAAGGTGAACATGAATGGTTTTAGAGATTCTTCAACTTCAAACCAAGTATTGAAGGAAGTTCCAAATGGTCCAGTAGAAAATAAATCTTGTGGTCAACCTCCTTTGACTGCTGAAGCTCAGAAAAATATGTCAGATGTTGATTCATCAAGGGTTCCCTTTATGAAGGATGCTCTGGTTCAACAAAAAAATAGCCTCATATTAGCAGAAGAAAGCTTGATACAAGGTAAAAAACCTGTATCTGAACCTTCTTCCAAGGCACAGCCACAGAAGGATTCACCTGAAGGGCTCTCTGTTGCTAACTCAGAACTTGAATGCTGGTCATCATTAGATCACTCTGGAAAAGACTATAGTCTCCCTAATAATCTGAAAAGTTTAGTTGCATCTGCTGGAGACAATGTTCGTATATGCGATGAGAATGAGATTTCAAAAGAGGGCATAAAAGACTCTCCTTCCACAGCGCCAACCTTCAATCATCACCAGACTTCTACTAGTAAACATGTTACAGATGGAACACCTCAGTCTCAGAAGGTAAATAATTTCATACTTTCAGTATCCTTTTTGTGCTGAACTGGTGCGATTTTAGTTTTCTTGATTACTGATCTGTGAATCCTCTCAGAATAATTTTGTCGCGAAAGTTGGTGTTGCTGCACCTCAAGATTCAAGCACAAATACGTCAAACAACACTAGCCCTATAACTTCACTAATTCAACTGAACAACATTAACCATCAGGTTTCTAAACTATCCCCCTTTGTTTGCCCATTACTTTGAGCCTTATTGTTTTAATGTATTTACCCTATTTTTTTATTTTTAGGTTGGAGCTTCTGCAACTGGTTCAGTGTGTGATGAAAAGAGTAGTAAGGTGTGTGAAAATGCTGTTGGTTGTCAAGGACTGGTTCTTCATGAGTCAGTAAATAGATTGTCGGGTGTGGAGAGTCTTAATCAAAAGCACATGAAAAAATCGAAAAAGAAGTTTCTGAAGTATCAGGCATCAAGCATGCATCTGCGCCCAACTTTCCTTTTAATGGCATACTTAGGCCCACGGAAGAAGAAGAATCACAAAAGAAGTAAACGCCGGATGTTGGGTTTGAAGAATCCAAATAAAGAAAAGTTGGATAAACATCCTTTTTCGTCAGATGTTGGGCCATCTACACCTGGAAAGGCTGATGTATTTTCCTGTGTGTCAGGCTGTTTTGAAAGTAGGGCAACCAAGACTGGTTATAGACCTGGTGCTAATTTTAAATCTAATGACAAATCTCTGATAGAAAATACTGCGGATGCAGATTTTAGGAAGAGAATTGATCAGGACAGTGCTGTGCTTGCAACAGTTGTGCAAGTAGAAAATATATCTGGGTCTGGTTCAGTAGTAAACCAATTTGAAGCTAGACAAGCTGATAGTCTACAAGATGGTAAAAGAGATCAAATGCATAATAGTTTGATGAGTATGCTTGCCCGAGGTCTGGAGGAGACAGTTGGTAAGTTTCTATTGATATTTCTTTCCCAGTTATTGTCTGGCATAATACATAAAATGTGTGTTCTACATCCTTGTAGTTTCATCCTTGTTCTAGTCCTGTGCATAGTAGTCAATCCTGGATTGTGGCGCATAACCACTGACCCCAAAAATGCTATAGCGGTATAGCGGGTTGCCGAGCAGCTGCTATACTGAAGAATAGGGGATATAAATCAAATAATCTATAATACACACATATAAATGCTCAAAAATCAAAGTGTACTCAAAATTTAAGCCAAATTCATCATTAATAATCAAGAGTCATATCTTAAAGACTTAAAGACACAAACATAACTAATTTAAGGCATAAGTAACAAGTCAATAATAACAAGAGTCAATAAGCACAGGGTTGCAAATAGTGCGTACAGGAAAGGGGGCTGCCGGAAAAATGCCCGGGTCTGGCCGGAAATCACCTGCCAGAGAAGACTGCGAGCTGGGTTTTATCAAAAGAAGAGGGGAGCGGTGGTGGGTTCTATCGAAAAAGTAAAGAGAAATCTGAGAAAAGAACCCTAAATAGTCTTTAAGCATAAAAGGAATGAAATCCTAAAACTAACCCTAAATTAAACCTTAGTTGTCAAAGAAAGGGAAGGGCAGAATTGGTTTTTCTACCTCGTCACGATGTTGTGGCCGTGACTCCTGTAAAATGGCAGCTATTGCAGCTGCGATTCCCGCTACTCAGAAACGCGATTTGGTGCCACGATAGTGCCGCTATTGCACGCTATTGACTACTATGGTCCTGTGAATGGTGTAGTTGCATAATTGTTGATGTACTGCCTTGGATTTGTTCTATGATAATATATAGTATATACTTGTATATGGTCAACTAAATACATTTGCTTGCACATTTTAGTGGGCTACTCGAGTTGACCTTAAAAATATTAGCATATTATTTTCATGAAACATTTTTTTTTCTTTTTTTTGGGATCTCTAAGATCAGTTAATATTGACTCTTGGGTAAATAGCCCAACTATTATGCTCTGGCAGTGACTTAATTGTTTGACTGGATGCCTCTGTGGCCTAGCCTCTAAGGTGTCATTTGGTATGCGAAATCTTGCAACTTGCCAGACTCCTGGGATTGACTTGTCTAAATTGTGGAATACCCTTGTTTGGTAGGAGTGTTAAGAGATGAGCCTAGGTATTTAACTTTCATTGTAATGAAATATTAGGGGTAGGTATGTTGTTGAATTTTCTTCTATTGGGAATCCTCATCTTGTGGGATGACAACATTGCCTACTTGTGTTAAATCTCATTCCACCATTCACCTCTTACTCTTTCTATTTTATCCATGCAACCTCTTGCCTACTTGTGTTAAATCTCATTCCACCATTCACCTCTTACTCTCTATTTTATCCATGCAACCTCGTTCACTGTCAAGTGGGTCTATCTAGGCTATGGTTGGGGCCGGTAGTGACAGTGACAGCAATAGTGGCAGTGGCAGTGGCCATGTTCCCATGGTGGACCTGGTGGTGGTTACAATGGTGCTGGTATATTTGTGATCTCCAAACTGAATCAAAAGTGATCAGGATATCAATGTTTAGTGGGACTGCTTCAAGTAAACCAAACAAATTTTGCAGTATTCATATGAATAACATTAATGGGATACTTTACTTGGAAAGCAGTCTGGAATGCGAATCTTTCATTCCACATACTAAATGCCATCTAAATAAAGTTCATCCTTGATAAATCAAAAGCTTCTTTAATTAGTTTAGCTCAATTTGTAATCTAATGGTTGAATACTTGAATTACTTTTCCCCCTTATTCTATATACTGTGAAAATCTTGGTACCTTTATGCTTGATATATAACATGTCTGTTTTTTATTTGGGTACAGTTGCACGTTGGGATGATATAGAATTGCCTCCATCTCAGTCTTTGGAGTCAAGGAATGACAAGATTGTCAGCATTGGATATGTGGGGGATGAATGGTGAGCTCAGCAATCTTTTTTTTTATTCCTTTATTATTTATAAAACGTATTAGTTTGGGCCTTCCTGAGTCGTGACTAACTGACTGCTTGAAGAAACATTTTTCCCCAAGTCGATGGTTTCAGAGTGAGTTGAAAAATCATCATTTCAAAGATTTGTCTGTGCCGAAAAAGTATTCTCTTATTTGATTTTTTTTTTTGGTGTGTGAAATAATTAGAGCTTAAAATTTTACTTTTTTCTTCTTTCATGTACAAATATGATGTAATGATTGCCTTTACATAGTATGTTGCCTTGCAGATTCACTTTGTTTTGACCTAGGAAACCTTTAGGCTATGATTGGTATGGTGGGTTCAAATGAAAAAGAAAGGATATTGTTAGTGTATGTAGACAGGTTTTTGTCCAGTCACATGGATAAAATCTTGTCTTTTCCACCCAGTTATACTCTACCAAACATTACATTAATCACGATGTTTGAAGATATGGTGGGGGAAGGCTAAGGATTTGTCATCACTGAGTGTCACTGGACTATTTTGATGAATAACTTAGCATATTTATAAATTTGTATCTTGCCACCTCAAAATTTTCAGGGATGAAGAATATGATATGGGGAAGAGAAAGAAGTTAAGGGGCTTCAAGCAGAGTTTTGGTGGGCCAAATCATTTCCAAGAAATTGCTACCGAGAAATCTAAGTTTAAAAAAGCAAAGTTGGACCAATCTTGCTCAGGGAACCCGCCATTCAGGATATGATGTCCAAAACTAATTGCCTTCTAACGTCTGTGGGCTTCTTGTAGCAATCATTTATTTGCCAACGCTGAAAGTGTAGTGAAGAGAGCATCTACCTTACTTTTTTTTGCAGTACAATTTTGTTTGCAGGATCATACTATTGTCTTTGGGGCAGAGCCGCAGAGAGTTGGGTTTTCTGTGTACTTGTGTTCCTGTAGATCATTTCTCATTTCAGACAACTATTAGCTGCATGTTCAAGTAGTGAAATGAAACCCATTGTATTTCTGCTGTAGTAGCTGCGCGTCGTAGCCCAGAAATTTTGTTCATGGTTTTCATATTTATTAAGACATTCGGTACTTATTGTTGCAAAATATCTGTATCTTTGTTGTACTGGAGTTGTATTTGGCATTTGGTCTGTGTTTGGATTAGTTATGAAAAAGATTATGTTAAAAATCAATTATTTGTATAATTAATTTTAAAGAAAATTATGAGAGTTAATTTATGTTTGGATATCTTAGTTTATAAATGAATATAACAGTTTTGTTTGGATTATATGAATATAATACTTTTATGTATTAAATTATCTAGAGATATGGAATAATTGAAAAAAGTTATTTAGTTGAGGGTAAAATGATGTCTAGTTTTAAAAAAATAATCTGAAATTAAATAATTATAACTATATAATGCTAAAACGGTAGCTTTTTTTAAATAAAAATTATTTTTAAAGTAAAAAATAATCATTAAATTTTAATATGTCGACTTAAACATGTTTGCTCTTGAAAAAAAAATGTAAAAAGTATCTTTCTAAAATAATTTAGCATAGAGAAACATGTAGTTGGAGATAATCAGTTATAATTGATTGACCCTTATGCCATGTTTTGATTTTCGTTTGGCTTCTAATTGTTTGTTATTCTTCAAATCATGTACACAAGCGTTAGAGCTGAAATTATGATAACTTGACTCTGCTGGTTCTGTATCGTTGTTTTACATGATGTACCCATGGTTGATGGTTAATCCAATTTTAATGACATTTTGTGATACTCCAAACATGGGTGCCGCGTCATATTTATCTTCAATTCTGGGTGATATACAAAACGCAATATTAATAGTGATTTCTAGCCTTTTTTTTCCCACTGATATTTGTAAATCGAACATAAATAACTGTGTACAACAAACAAAATAACCAAGAGTTAGAATTTCAATTGAATTTCCCTACCATATTTTCTACTGCTATCCAAAAGGAATTTTCTACGGATGAAATTCGAAGCCCTACTATCCAACTGTATCGCAATACTCCCAGAACATCCAACAAGAAGAGATTAAGACTGTACTGAACAATTTAAAGCTATCTGAAGTTGAATGAATACATTTGGCTCATATGTCACATGTCCTTCTTCAAGGACGTTGACCTTCAAAATAGGGCAGCACAGTAGTTTATATTTTTGTAGCAATTTTGGTGCCATGATCTGGCAATTCATTTAATGTCAACCTTTAATTCAACTGTCAACTGTTCTTCCTCTGGCTTGAAGACCCTCTCTAGTCTCTAAATTTATTACTTTAGGAGCTGAACTACTTCTTGATAGAAAATTGGGTTGTATCCTTTATTAATTCTTTGTTAAATGTTTACTTGAAAATATAAAGTTTTTTTTGGCGGTCAAGATTTTCTTTTTTTAATATAATGTTGACAATGAAGTTTAAATTTAAGATTTCATATAAACTATCTAAACTTTTTACTAACTCAATTTTAATAGCTTGTGGCTAAGATTTTCCATCGAGAAAGTATTTTATTAGAACTTTAGAAGTCAAATACTTAGAGACCTGGAGAATTTTTCTATAGAGGGAATTTGGTATAATAAGTGACGATGGGAGAATTTTTAATGTTTTATAAAAGTTCTACAAGAATCTCCGCATTGGAATTAGAATTTAACTCTAATTATTTTCTTGTAGCATAATTTATTACCGTAGGCATGTGATTTATTGAAGTGTTGGACCATGATATCATGTGTGCCTTTTTCTCCTTACATAACCTTATTATAATTCTTCTAACTCTTCATTCTTATAATTTGTTTAATTTTTTATTTTAATTTTTTAAACTTATTTATAAATTTATTTTGTATTTTATAAAAATATTAATAATGTATAAATTAATTTGACATTTATCTCATATAAATATATAATAAATATATATTTATCATATTTAAGTTGAAAAAATATTTTTCAAACATAGAGGACAAATGTAACTAAAATAATAATAATAATAATAATAATAAAAACGAGAGAACAAGAAAGTACTCTTTGCTCAGCATTGCCTTAGTTATTTGTGCTAAGCTAATATACAAGGGAAATGATTATTGTTTATCTAAAATATAGTAAATATATGTTTATTATATATTTGTGTGAGATAAATATTAAATTAAATTGTATATAATTATAATATTTTTTATAAAATATAAAATAAATTTATAAATAAATTAAAAAAATTAAAAAATAAAAATTAAACGAATAATAGTACTGTAAAAAGGTATCGATTTATAGTTTCCATATCAGTTTAAGTAGGAAATCCATTTGCATAACGATTTATAGATAATAATGAAGGTGTTATCATTGTAGCTTAGGCAAGAAGTTTTTAAGTGCTCTTCGAGTAACGAAAAAGTTCTAACTATATATTATTTAATATGTATATTATTATCTTAATTATGTGATTTATTATTATTTCTTATTTTAATAATATTTTTAATATTATAATTAAATCGGTATACATTAAATAAAATAAAATAAGATTTTTTTCTTTAAGAATACCTAAAAGTTTATGATAGATTAGTACTAGTGCATATGTAATCTTGAGATTTGGAGAATATATCTGAATTTATTATTTATTGTAAATTTGTTCTAATAAGTAGTATCATATCTCATAATAATATTTAAAAATTAAGCTTTTGAAAAATTTATAAAACACTTGAGTTACTTGCACTTGAAAAAAGTAAAAACATTTTAAAATAAGCATCGACTAATAAGAATAGATCATTTTATATGATTTTCATTATGACAAGGTTATGTGTAAGAAATAGATAAATGTTGAGATGTAATTCTGTTAGTTAGTTAGACTATTTAGTGGTTATTAATGACCAATGTTGTTAATAACAGTTCTAGACTCTCCTATATATAAAGGGAGTCATTGTAAAGTGTTTCAATAATAATAAGTGAATAATATTTTGATTTTTTCATCTGTGAGTATATCGTTTTTGTCCCAACAAATTGGTATCAGAGTTGTGTTCGTTCTTTCGAACCTGAAATTCTTTCGCAAATATGACATCTTCGAATGGGAACTTTCCTGCTTCTTTGCCTGTTCTCAATGGCAAGAACTACGATAGATGGTGTGCCCAGATGAGGGTGATCTTTCATTTCTAAGATGTTTTAGAAGTTGTGAAGGATGGTGTTCAAGAATTAGAACAGAATGCCACTGATGCGCAGAAAGCCATTGATCGTGAATTGAAGAAGAAGGATTGTAAGGTATTATTTCTCATTCATCAGTGTGTGGATTCAAATATTTTTGAAAAGATTGTATCTGCTAATACTGCAAAGGAGGCATAGGATATTCTTGACAAGTCCTATGCGGGTGCTGACAAATTAAAGAAGGTGAAATTGCAGACCTTGCAAAGGCAGTATGAGTTCCTACAGATGAATGATCAAGAGAGTGTAACTGAGTATTTTACTCGGATGTTATCCCTTACAAATCAAATGAAGACCTGTGGTGAGACAGGGACTGATCTGATGATTATTGAGAAGGTTTTGAGGACCTTAACTCCAAGGTTCGATCACGTAGTGGTGGCCATAGAGGAGGCTAAGAATCTTGAAGAAATGAAGGTGGAGGAATTGCAAGGGTCCCTTGAAGCACATGAGCTGCGTCTCAAAGAAAGAAACTCTGAGAGATCTTCTGAGCAAGCCCTACAAGCTCAGACAAACAAGAAAAATAACTATGATAGTGGCAAGAACAAGAAGGGGAAAGAAAAATGGAAGAATTACAAACTGAAAAATTCTGGTGAAGGCCCAAGTAATGCTTCAGAATAGAATTATAATGAAGGAAACAACAAGAAGAGTGGAGGCAACAATAAGGGTGGCAAGAAGAAATTCAACAAGAGAGGGATCCAATGCTATAACTGTCAGAAGTGGGGACACTTTGCTAATGAGTGCGAGATCCAGCAAAAGCTCACAAGGAAAGAATGATGAGGTGCAATTTGCACATGGAGAAGATTCAGATTCGGATGATGTGTTCTGATGGCTACTACCAAATCAGAAGATGATAATTCTGACCTTTGGTACTTGGATACAGGCTGTTCCAATCACATGACTGGTCATAAAGTTCATGAATCTTGATGAGAAAGTGAAGAGCAAGATCAAGTTTGCAGATAACAGCATTGTTACCACTGAAGGTGTTGGCAGGGTGCTGGTCCAGAGGAAAGATGGGAAGCAATCCTTCATTAGTGACGTTCTTTATGTTCCCAACATGAAGAACAATTTGCTCAGCCTTGGATAATTGTTGGAGAAGGGCTACTCGATGAAGATAGAGCTTGGTCAACTAAAAGTGTTTGACAATAAAAGAAGACTGATCTTGAAAGCTCCTTTGTCTAAGAACAGAACCTTCAAGATTGGGATTCAGATCATGGAGCACTGATGCTTAGCCACTACAATCAGTGATGCGAGTTGGGTTTGGCATCACAGGTTTGGGCATCTAAATTTTAGAAGCCTAAGCTTGTTAAAGGGCAAGAACATGGTGCATGACCTTCCTTCCACCCAAATGCCAAAGCAATTGTGTAAAGAATATTGTGAGTCCAAGCAACCAAGAATTCTTTCAAGTCAGAGATTCCAATCAGAGCAGCTGAGAAGCTTGAGGTGATCTACTCTGATGTGTGTGGTCCATTTGAAGTAAAATCACTGGGAGGTAATAGCTATTTTGTGTCTTTTATTGATGAGTATACTAGAAAAATGTGGGTATACCTCATTAAGAAAAAGAGTGAAGTAATTGCTGTTTTTAAAAGGTTTAAATTGATGGCTGAAAAACAAAGTGGAAGTGTAATCAAAATACTTAGAACAGATGGAGGAGGTGAGTATACCTCACTTGAATTCCATAAATTTTGTGATGAAGAAGAGATAGTGCATGAGGTGACAGCACCATACACACCCCAACATAATGGTACTGCTGAAAGAAGAAACAAAACTATTCTAAACATGGCCAGAAGCATGATGAAAGGGAAGAAGATACCTCATTATTTATAGGGGGAGGCAGTGTCAACTGCTGTCTATATCTTAAATAGAAGCCCAACCAAAAGACTAATAGGTATCACACCTGAAGAAGCATGGTCAGGGAAAAGGTCAGATGTGAGCCATTTTCGAATATTTGGCTCTTTATGCTTTAGACATGTACCTGAACAGGTTAGAAAGAAATTGGATAATAGAGCTAAACAAATGGTGCTTCTCGGATATCATTCAACTGGTGCTTACAAGCTGTATGATCCAAGAGGGAGAAAGGTTGTTATCAGTAGAGATGTCATGGTAGATGAAACCAAGAGTTGGAGCTGGGAAACAAGTGCTGCCAGCAGCAGTGAAAGGAATGTGATTGTGAGCCTTGAAGGTGATCAAGGTGGAGAAAGATGTGCAGCACCTAAAACTCAAAGGAGAAGGCCTCAGAGGGAAAGGCATCTACCATAGAGGTTAAATGAGTATGAAGTGTTTCTTGACACAACAATTACTGCAGAAGGGGACTTGGTGCATTTTGCATTGCTTGCTGAATCAGAACCTATGAATTTAGAGCAAGTCCTGCAAGATTCTCATTGGAGAGCTGCTATAGAGGAAGAACCGAAGTCGATTAAAAAAAATCAGACCTGGGAATTAGTGTTTTTGCCTTATCAAAAGAGACCAATTGATGTGAAGTGGGTCTATAAAACTAAAGTGAAGCCTAATGGGAAAGTGGCCAAGTATAAGGCCAGATTAGTGGCAAAGGGTTTCTTGCAAAAACTTGGCCTGGATTTTCATGAAGTTTTTGCTCCAGTTGCAAGGATTGAAACAATTGGACTTGTGGTTGCAATAGCTAGCTACATGGGGTGGTCATTGTACTAATTGGATATTAAATCAACCTTCCTTAATGGGCCATTAGAAGAAGAAGTCTATGTGAGTCAGCCACTTGGCTTTGAAGTGAATGGTCAAGAGGACAAGGTGTATAGGCTAAAGAAGGCTTTGTATGGCCTGAAACAGGCTCCTCGAGCCTGGAACAAGAGAATAGATAGCTTTCTCTTGCAGTAAAATTTTGTGAAATGTACTACTAAACATGGTGTTTATGTCAGAAACTCAGCAGTTTCTTACTCTTTGATTGTGTGTGTCTATGTGGATGACTTGTTAGTAATTGGCAGTAATGAAGCAGAAATATCTGAATTCAAGAAGAGAATGATGGAAGAATTTGAAATGTCAGATTTGGGGGTGCTGTCCTATTTTCTTGGAATGGAGTTTGCTGCTACCAGCAAAGGCATCTTCTTGCATCAGAAGAAGTATGCAACAGATGTTTTGAGGAGGTTCAACATGACTAACTACAATCCAGTTACAACTCCAACTGAAACTGGTCTTAAGTTGGAAAATGAAGGGAGTGAGCAGCTGGTTGATGCTACTTTATACAATCAAATTGTAGGGTCATTAAGGTATTTGTGTCATACTAGACCTGACCTGGCCTACAATGTTGGTTTGATAAGTAGATTCATGGAAAAACCAAGGACACCTCATCTTATGGTAGCTAAAAGGATCTTAAGTTATGTTAAAGGAACTTTGGACTTTGGCATACTGTTTCCTAATAACCAAAAATACACAGAGGCAGAGATGTTTGGTTATTCTGACTCCGATTGGTGTGGAGATAAGGATGACTGGAAGAGTATAGCAGGGTGTATTTTCATGTTTGGCAAAGCACTAATTTCATGGTGCTCAAAGAAACAAAGTGTGGTAGCATTGTCCTCGTGTGAAGCAAAATATATAGCTGCATCTATGGGAGCTTGTCAAGCTTTGTGGCTTGAAACTCTACTGGAGGAGCTAAATCTAAGAGGGTCTAAACCAATGAAGTTGCTGATTGACAACAAGTCAGCAATTGATTTGGCCAAGCATCCTATTGCACATGGTAGGAGCAAACACATTGAGACTAAATTTCACTTTCTGCGAGATCAAGTGAATAAAGAGAGACTTGAATTGGAATATTGTAGATCAGATTCAGAGGAACAGGTTGCTGATATCCTGACCAAACCTCTGAAATGTGTCAAGTTTCAAGAGCTTAGAAATAAGCTGGGGATGTTGTCTCTAACTAATATGAATTAGGGGGTGTGTTGAGATGTAATTCTATTAGTTAGCTGGACTGTTTAATGGTTTGAATGACCAATGTTGTTAATAGCAGTTCTAGACTCTCCTATATATAAAGGGAGTCATTGTAAAGTGTTTCAATAATAATAGGTGAATAATATTTTGATTCTTTCATTTGTGAGTATATTGTTTTTGTCCCAACAATAAACACAAAAGTTATAATTTTTTTATTATAAATTTTGATTAGATCCCATTAATTAACAAAATCTCTTCATGTTTATGACTCTCTTCTACATGACCTTGTCATATAAAAAACTGAGAGGATCCATTTCCATAAGCCAATAGCCTTGTAGTATACCAACATTTCTCATGATCAACAGGAGTCAGTGATAGACTCAAGAATTTTAGTCAATAGGAGCAAAGTATATATATATATTAAAAAAATTTCAAATGTTTTTATTTAATATCACATATTATTATTGAAAATACAAATAAAAAAAGATCAATAAATTATTTAATCAATCAGTAAACCTAAAATCTTTGCATGTATAAATTATTGCATATGATTTTTATGATATTTATAGCATATAAAATTATTTAAACAATAAATCTAAAATATTTTAAAATAATATTTAATATATATTCTATCAGTCTGTTTCTTTTTGTTTTCAAATTTTAAAAGTTAAAATCAAATCAAAACAACAAAATAATGTTAACTTGTAATCATCATAAGTTTAGAGATCATCAAAAGTTTAGAGTAATTACAATTTACAAGAAGAAGAAAAAAATTGATGAGTTGAATTATTGTTATATTTTACAATCACTTATGTGGACAACAAACAATCAAGACAATATAATGAGAAAAATAAATTAACATATATACATGTAATATAAATTTAATTTTAATTTTAATGAACGCATATGATCCCGTACCTTATAAAGTGGATGCCTCACTGTCAGGAGCTATGATGTTTAAGGTGTTTGATCCCCTATAATTCATATTTTTCATATTATTAACCACCTAGATCTCAATAGAGATCTCTTTAAAATAAATAAATAAATAAATAACTTTGTTATATAAATTCAAGCGTATTATAGCACAAAAAAATAACATCAAATTCGACAACTATAGTATGGCAATATATTTTATAATTTTCATTTATTTTATTGAGTTTCATCAATTATTGACCTCTTTTGATTTCCCATAATTTCTGCACGCATAGGTTGCTTTAATTTTCTCTATCTTTTACGCAATGATGTCCTATTTTAATTATTAGGTATTGAAAATCTTAATGTGTTGGTATGATGTTTGAAGATAGTGTGAAAGTGCTGTGTAAAAAGGTTTGTTCTCAAGTAGTATAAAAACCTTCAGATATACTCCATATAATTTATGACTTGTAGGAGCATGCGCATGGTGGCTTAGAAAGATTGACAAGATCTTTATATCAGATTTTCACATATCTCATGGAGAACTCTCCTGCCGAATGAAATCATATAATAGCTCTCACTCTCACACACACTCTGCTGAGTGAATCATAAGCTTTTTTATCAAATTATTTAGTGTTAAAATTATTTATTAAAATATTATTTTTAAATTATTTATTAAAATATTATTTTTTAAATTATATACTAAATTATTACTTTTTTTTAATATGATATTTTTTAATAATTTCTAGTTTACGTAAGATGTGTCAAATAGGGTGACGCATCTACGTGGATTACGTCAACACAATAGGCATAATTCACGTGAATGCGCTATCCTATTTAGCGTATCTTACGTGGACACATCATGTATAATGACATTTTTACAAAGAACACACCAATAAGGACAAAAATGTCATTTTGCTTGGCGCAATAAGGCTATATATTCTTTTTTCATGTAGATGCGACACCCTCTTTGACGTTTTTTACGTGGACAAAAAAATAAAAAAAAAGTCATGTTACGTGTGCTTTTAGGGCACTTAACTCAATCCACATAGATTTCTTGATAAATGACATTCAGAGACACATACATTTTATATGTTTACTAAAAAGTGCACCATAATATTCAAAGACATCAGTATCAATTAGCTTATTTATAGGTCAAGTATTTGCTTCTGATCTGTAAAGTAATTAATGTGGGACTTTGATATTAGTAAAACAAAGTCATTAAATAAGACAACAAAATATATTTATTCGATATGAGCTCTACGATCTTCTACTATAACAAAGTCCCACATCAAACACCAAAGAAATTGAATAAAGAAATGGTACACGTTTTACTAGTGGAGTTACTGCATGATTGAATAGAGATACACTTTGATAATACAAAACAAGGAGATCGCAAAAGAAAATAAATAATACAAAATAAGAAGATATGCATAATTACGTGAGTGAATAATATTTACTTAGTTTCTAATAATACAAAATAGATAATCCCACAAGGTTCAATCTGTAAGTAAATATTTACTTAGTTTCTAATAACAACTAAATTATTATGATTGAATAATGAAAAATGATCATCTTACACCCCAAAAAGGGGTGTAACTAAATTATTATGATAAATGGAATATGCACTGTTTGAGGTAAGAATATAATTGTTATTGAATAATTACGTACAAGGAGATAAGTAAATTGAAAACCTTTATGCTAAAATAAATTTGCATAAAAATTTCTAAAGATATTTTGTGTCTCTGTGGAGGAAACTTGGTTTTCTTGATTAAATCATAAATTGCATACACAAGGAAATGGTTTGAGTAAGTGTTAATGTCAGATTTAAGCTTCAAGACACTGTTCATATGTGTCTAAGAAAATAATTGGCATACTGGCCTGGTAGTGGCACTTTAGAGGAAAAAAAATATCTATCCATGTGTCTTATGCAATCCTACAAGTATTACTCTTTGCGCATCTAAGAAGAAAGACATGCAAGCTAAGATGAAGAATGATGGTGAAGAAAGAAAAAAAAAAAACAAAGAACACTCACAAGCCAGAATTTGTATGATTGCTTGAAGATAAATGAATAAATGATAAAGTACCAGTGAAGGAGTGGATATGAGCACTTGCTATAGATTTAAGTAGAGGTTGAATTCAGACATGACAAAATAGCAATCAATAGAGATGTGGACTCTACTCTTCTGTTATAACAAAGTTTCACATCGAACATCAAAGTCTTACATCAAATAAAGGTATTTTATTGTCTTACTTAATTTTTTTTTATTAATACTAAAGTCTCACATTGACTACTTTATAAATAAGAAGTAAATACTTGACCTATAAATAAGCTAATTGATACTGATGTCTTCTAATATTATGGTGCACTCTTTAGTAGGTATGTGAAATATATGTGTTTTGGGCGTCATTTCTCGAGAGATCCACGTGGAATTGGTTAAGTGTTCTAAAAGCACACGCAATATGACATTTTTTTATTTTTTATCCACGTGAAAAACGTTAAAGAGGATAGTGCATTCACCTTGTTGAGCCAAGCAAAATGGTGTTTTTGCCCTTTTTGCGCCAACCTTGTTGGCGTGTTCTTTGTAAAAACACCACCATACATGGCATGTCCACGTAGGATGCGCTAAACAGGGTGATTCATCCACGTGCGTTGGTGTAATCCACGTGGATGCGTCACCTTGTTTGACGTATCCTACGTAGACAAAAAATTATTAAAAAAATATCACGTTAAATAAAAAGGTGACAGTTTGATATATAATTTAAAAAAGATGACATTTTAATAAATAGTTTTACAAAATAATATTTTAATAAATAATTTTTTCATCAAAGACAATTTAGTAAAGAAGTCGTGAATCATGCAATAGCAGGCATATACACACACTCTCTACTTAATGGAATCATGTACTCTCTCCCTCCCGGGCTTGCTTATAATTAGAGGTGACAAAACGGGCCAACCCACCCAGCCCCATTGTTCTGAAATAAATTCAAAATGGTATCTAAGATAGGCACGTTACGGTGGACTCCTCGTAGCACAACAGTGGCAATGGTGGTGCGAGTGGTGGGTACCTGCAAAAGGCACTCTGACGCTCAAGTTTGACTGTGCACAATGAGGACAGTCTGTATGTTAGAGGAGATCTATATCTTTGAGACCTGACATGGTATTTATAGGAGCGTCATAAGATAAGTGCAATTTGTATTAAATGCAGATATTTAGGATTAGAATCCTTTAGGGATTGTGATCCATTTTAACTAATTTTTCTATTTATGTGGGATATAATTAGCTTTCATATTCATCAATGATACTTGAGAGATTTATGCCTAATAAATAGGCTAACATACTCATCAGATAACGCGTAGTAATATCTGGGTATTATTTTGGTGGGCCGGGTTGCTCCTGACTGATAACCCAAAATATCGGTACAGAACAGTTGCCCCCAACTTGGCGCTTAGATGAGACAGCTAAGTGTCAAGGTACCCATGTTTAGTAGGAGCACACGGCACGCAGTGAACAAAGGGATCCAAGTCAGAGTTAACGTTGGATCTCACGATGTTTCAAAAGGGTCGAGGTCCGTGATATGTCATAGTATTCCTCCGGGGTTGATGTGTAAGGTCAGGGTCCAAGTCGGATTGCTCTGCTTACGTTGTCATTGCGCCCTCTGAGGTAAGCCATACGTTACCCCCATGTGTAGTTCGGGGGATCTCGATTGTCATGTGCAGGGGTATCAACGACATATTCAAGTTAGATGCGTGCCGGGTTGACCAAGGTGATAGGATCCCGGATTGTAGTATAAAACTGTTGCCCCCAGCTTGGCGTTTGGCCAGTATAATGAAGTAGCAAGTCTCAATGCCTCCGGATGACGGACTCCGTGCTTTTACTTGAAGCCGTGGTCCGTGCTTTTTCGTTGGGTTATGACCTCTAATCTGGAGGCGTTTAATCATGACACTTGTGGACGCGTCGTAGTCCGGACATGGTCCATGTGTCAATTGGCCATAAGTGGACATTCCAGGGCGTAGCTGGAGTCCGTAGAATGAACCAAAATTGTTGCTGAGTTTACTTCTTTTTCCATGGTCCGTACTGGGTCCAACGCTCATTGTGTTGCTTTTCACAACCATTTTACGGACTTAGGAAATTGTTTCATTATGGAAAAACTATGGTCCGAGATCCCACACTCATAATATTAAGTGCATGGCATTCCACTTGACTTAGATAGAAATAACGCCTTAGTCCATGGTCCAATGCCTATCATAATCAAGCGTTTTAGAATTTAAGATGTAGGCATAAATAACACCTTAATCTATAATCCGAAGCTCATAATATCGAGCATTCAGAATCTTGGATTTAGGTAAAAATAACACCTTATCCGGGGCAATTAGAATCCCTTTTGGCTTAGGTATGATTTAAAACCTTGGTCCGGGGTCCTATGTTCTTCACATGGCATTCCAGACTTAGGCATAATTTACAACCTTGGTCCGGGGTCCTATGCTCAACTTATCGAACACATGGTATTCTGGACTTAGGCAAAAATAAACCTTACCCGGGGTCCTTCATTAGTCATATTAGACTTTTGGGATCCCACCTGGCTTAGGTATCAGTGGTCTTTACCGGGATCTTTAGTGTGTATGGTTGAGTGTGAGAATTTTCTCGTGACTTGGGATTTTTCAACTACACAACCTTTCTAGCACGAGACACTCTCGGGGGGTACCGTAATGACTTAAGGGTACGAGTGAAAACCCTTAAATGTGCTACTTGCCCCCACAGGGTAGTCAAGTGGATTCCTCTGTTTATCCGTCTAAGGTGCGGCTCACATGGGCACGGGTTCAGATCCTTGAGTGCGCTACTTGCCCCCAGAGGGTGGTCAAGTGGATTCCCCTATTTGGCCGCGTATTGATGTCAGAATAGCTGATTCTTTTTGAACCTTGTATTCCTCGGATCTTGCTGAAGTATGGTAACCTTGTGTTTTATGTCATGCCAAATAACACGTGGACTAGATGTTGCAGCCGAAGAACTGGCTTAGATGATGTCGGGCCAAATGACTCCACCGTAATATACCTGCTGGCTTGTCATTTCAAAGAAAATTGATCATGAATAAGCGTGATGATCTGTATTACTAGCCATCATTGCTTGCTTTAATATGCTAAAAATCTCCTTTAAGTGATGTATTCTCGGCAAATGGAGAATCTAAGCCGATGTACTCTTTTTCACCAAAAGTTAGAAAATCTTCTGATGGGAAAGACAAAAGAACCTGCAGTGGGCTTTGTGAATAGGCTATCCATGTTTGCTGTGTGGGATGATCTATTGTCTCTCAGGGCTAACTTTTCTTTTCTTCTGGGAGACCGGTTTCGCATCCCGTTTAATAGATAAACGATGACAGATGAAAGCGGGGTCAAGCCCAGGCATGTCGGAGGACGTCCAGGCAAAGAGGTCTTTATATTTCTGCAAGAGCTCCATAAACTGGTGTTTCTTCTGGTCTTCTAGATTTGCGCCTATTTTGGTGACTTGGTCAAGCTTGTCACCTAGTTAGAGTGGAAGAAGTTTTCCTTCTGGCTGGGGTCTGGTGGCCCGAATTTCTTCTTTGACATCCAGCTCGGTCATAAGGATGTCAACTTGATCCACAGCCGGGCTAGACGTGCGTGCTCTTGCTTTCTTGGGAGTCTTATAAATCTTGAAGCTCTCATTATAACACTTGCGTGCTGCGATCTGATCGCCCTTGACCGTGACTACCTCACTATTCTTGTTAAGGAATTTCATGGCCAAGTGAGCAGTGGACACTACAGTGGCAATACCGTTCAGGGTATGACACCCTAGGATAATGTTGTAAGCAGACGGGTAGTCCACGACTAAAAATCTGACTTTGACAGTTCTGTAGACCTTATTGTCTCCGAGGGTCAGGGATGTTTCAAAATAACCCATCAGAGTGATTTTTTCTCCAAGGAACCCAGTGAGGTCGCCCTCATAGGGGGTTAAAGTGGACATGTGGAACTCTAACTTTTTGAAAGCGTCCATGAATATTATGTCTGTAGAGCTACCCTGGTGTAGGAAAATATACCAGACTTCAGCGTTAGATATTATGCCGGAGATGACGAATGGATCATCGTGAACTTGGACAATATCACTGTAGTCATTAGTGGTGAAAGATATCAGTGGTTCTTCCCTGTCATTAGCACGAGGTCTGCGCGTAGAGCCAAAAACACTTAATACTGCAGTCCATAGTACTTTTTTTCGGGAACTACTGGGTGAACCTCTTCTTGTAAATCCTTTAGAGATTGTCCTGACTAACCGATCTATCCTGTTGGCCCCGTTTTGAGTATCCTGATTCCAATCTTGCAAGTTGTTAGTATCACGGCTAGGCGGAGTCCGGGATTTTCGAGTTGGGCTGCAGTTTCTTCTCCTCTGACATGGAGTCAGACCTTGCCGCAGGCTGCAACTACGTCTTCTCTCTCTCTGTATTCTAGGATAATCATTGTTTCGGATCCCGACAATGTACTTATGTAGCCGGCCTTTGGATATTCCGGAACTCAGTCTGAAGCACCTCTTTGCGAATTGTTTCCTTTGGGGTATTCAGAGGAGTGTAGTAAGAGTACTTAGGCCGGTGTGCTTTGCCTTTAGAGGAGCTTCGAGGCTGGTCAGAGTTCTAGTTATTTTTCTAGTGAGTGAGCTCACATTTTTTAAGAATCTCTTTATCCTTGATGATCTCCTCTAGGTCGATGTATTTCTTTGAACGGACGTGGAATTCGTTCATAGTCTCTGGCTTCCTTTTTGCTAAAGACTGAAAGAATTCAGAATCAGTTCTGAGACCACTACGGGCATAGTGAAGGGCTATTCTGTCATTGAAGTCCTCCACGCTAATGCACATCGCCATAAATCGCCTAACATAATCACGGAGAGGTTCATCCCGCCCTTGGCGGACCTTTGCCAGGGATTCGATAGGTCTGGGTTTTTCCTTGCTAGTGACATACTAGATCAGAAACCATTGTTTAAGATTTGGCCAATCAACCACAGACCTTCGTGGTAAGCCTGAACATCATTTAAGGGTTCCTTTCTTTAGGGATAGAGGAAAAGCACAGCATAACAACTCCATAGACCCTCCATGAAAACAAAGGGATTGCTCATAAGCGTTGATATGCTCCTGGGCATCCGTGGTTCCATCATAAATCTCCAAGTTTACTGGAAATTTAAAGTTCCTAGGAACGCGGTATGCCATCAGTTGATCAGAAAATGGGTGCTCTTCAAACCCGCGGTTCGAATTGTCATTCCGGATATTGACCACGGAAGCGTCGGCATGTGCCCTTCTTTGATCATTTCTCATGCTAAGACTGCCATCATTACGGTGAGATCTGGGTTGGTTTTTATGCATAGCCCGTTGCATGTCTGCCAACCTCTGATATTGCTCGTTCAACATAGCCATATGCTGTTGCAGCACATCTTGAAATTGGCATTGGAAAGCCTGGAACTGATTCGTGCATTGGGAACGAGATGTACGATCACCAATCTCATGATTAGGCGTTCCCAAACGTTGATGAACAGGGATTCTGTGCTCTTGAGCATTAAGATTGCCCCTTGGTGCTGGGATTCCAAGTCTATCTCTTATAGAAATTCTGTGCGATGGGTTTGGGCTTTTATCAGAAACCGAAGTGGAATGCCCATCGCGTTGGTTCTCTACATTGAGTGCCTAGTTTCTCGCAGCAGAGGCTTTAGCAGCAGGCGGAGGGGCATGAAGAGGAGGGCATTGAGTGGCCTGGTCCTGCCTTTGATTGGTGGAGGTCTGCCCAGCATCTCTTCGTGAATTCTGCCTTGTATTCACCATGACTGGAGTGGGATTAGAAGTTTACGATTCCCACAGACGGCGCCAATGTTCTGAAGTAAATTCAGAAGGGTACTTGAGATAGGCACTTTACAGTGGACTCCTCTATAGCACAGCAGTAGCGATGGTGGTGCGAGGAGTGGGTACCTGCAAAAGGCACTCCGACGCTCAAGTTAGACCGTGCACAATGAGGACAGTCTGTATGTTAGAGGAGATCCATACATTTGAGACTTGACATAATATTTATAGGAGCATCATAGGATGAGTACAATCTGTATTAAATGCAGATATTTAGGATTAGAATCCTTTAGGGATTGTGATCCCTTTTAACTAATTTTTCTATTTATGTGGGATATAATTAGCTTTCATATCCATTAATGATACTTAAGAGATTTATGCCTAATAAATAGGCTAACATATTCATCAAGATAGTGCGTAGTAATATCCGGGTATTATTCTGGTGGGCCGGGTTGCTCCTAACTAATAACCCAAAATCTCGGTCCAGAACACCCGCCTTCAACCCGCCAAAATATGAGGCGGGACGGGTTAACCCGTTTTGGGAAATGGGTTCAAAGAGCCAACTCACCCCGTTTTAAGATAGGTTGGCGAGTTAGCGGGTTGACCCACCTAAAAGAGAAAATGAGAAAAAATAAGCGGATTGGCGGGTCAACCTGTCTAACCCACTTAAAAAATAAAAAAAAAGTATAAAAATAAAAAAAATTCATAAAAATTTAAAAAATAGAAAAATTATAATTTATAGAAACTAAAAAAAAAAAAAAATTAAAATTAATATCATACCCATAAAAATACTACAAATATAAATAAAAAGACTCATTTATAACACTTAAAAAAAAACTCAACCTAATATGTCAATTTGCCCCTGTCCCACTTAACCCGCAAGTTATGCGAGACGGATTATGCGAGTTAAAAAATAAAAGTGAATTAAAATCTTAAACTCAACCCATCAAAAAATAACAAGTTAACCCAACGAATTGAATTCATTTTAACACCTCTACTTATAATGGCACTCTTGAATCTATATTACGTTTGCCATGATATATTTACATATACATACTTGTGCTATTTTTTATATATGATGGACCTGATGAGTCCATGAAGTGGTCCCTCCCTCTGGTACAGGAACATTATTTGGTTGACGTGGTTTGAAGTATAAGTACGGTGGAATGATTAAGAAAATGGTTAATATTAATATACATAAGTGTCCGCATAAAGATATTAGTGGGGATGTTATGATTATTCATAGTAATTTTGTCGGTTGATTTCATGTTACTCATTAAGCCTCATCCCTCAATCAATGCAAATCATTACACTGACGCTGATAATTTTCATCCTCTGCACTTATTGGTTGTAGCTTCTTAGTGCGCTCCTCTCTCTCTCATTCGACAAATACTTGGTATAGAATTTGTCAATACAAATTATATAGATTAAACTAATCAATAATTAATATATTGTTAATTTTAATATAAAATAATTATATGACATAATAATTTATGTAATTATTTAAATATTAATTAGTTTAATTTATATAATTGTGTAAATAAAATTTACACAAACATTATTCTACACGTACACACAGTCAAATATTTATGTTGATTGGCCCAACTTGGAGGTCTGTTTTAAAACTGGACTGTTTTCTGCGCATGTTTCATGAAGAGGCCAACTTGCCATGTGCAAACACTTGATACTGTATGAACAAAAGTATGAGTTCAATTTTTGGTTTTAATCTTTACTTTTAACTTTATTTAATCTCTCTTTATATATTTTATTAATTCAATTAAATAAAATTAAAAATAATAAATAAATAAAATTAAATAAAATTAAAAATAAGAATTGAAGTTAAGCTTTGTTCATATTATATTCTTTGTAGATGAAGATTTGTATTCGTAAAATAAAAGAAATGAAGTCAGCTCAGCCTTTGAAAGTTTCATCTGCTAGCATTTCCACCAACGAAGATTCAAACAAGTATTAGAGAAAGAAGGGATTGTGGGCCACAAAAATTGGTAGAACAGACTATAACTAGTAACTACTACATAAAATTAACTCTAGTCAAAACCATTGGGCATTAGACAATATCTGATTAACGATAAACATGAAAGAAAGAAAGAAAAAACATGTCTTCAACATAAACTGCATCATGTTATGGGCAATATTGGTCCTTTTGGATTGCTTCACAGATAAGACAAACTGTCTGAAGGGCTCAAAAATGGATTATTGTTTGCCAAAAAAAAAAACCAATACTTATATTCTTACATCAAATAGTATATATATCTTTTTTATATTTTATCAAAAATGGATTATTGTTAAAAATAGCCACTTTTTAAAGATAAAGAAATTATTTTTGTAAAAAAAAAGGATTATTGTTTATCTATTTCCAGCTATCAAATCAAGAATGGTCCACCTACTACTACTAGAGGGTCCACATGGTAGCTTCTTGGTGACTGCCATTGTCCCAAGAGCCTTACATGCATTATATAATTTGCTACCTAGTAAGCATAAATTAAGGTGAAAAAAAGATTCACTTAGAAAAATGGGGAAGGGAGCTTTTTTCTATGTTTCAAATTTCAGAAGTCAAAAAATACACTACACATTTTCTACCAAGAAACCCAGCTAATCCATTGAAATGAATCATTATCATATAATCCATTGAAATGAATCATTATCATACAATTGCTTTTGCGAGTGGGAGGTGGGCTGGGAGACCACGATAATATAGTTAAGATGTTGGTAACAACCAAGAGCGTTCCGTATGCCAACAACGTCAATTGAATAACAAACGTCAAGTCCCTGCAACTTTCAAGAAAAAAAAAGGTAAAAGAAACAGAAAGAGGAAGAAAAATCAGGATAGTCAGACACTCATATTTAGGCCGAGTAATATCCCACTGAACCGCAGTTAGATTCTTTCCCAGTAAGTAGTCGTGGTATCTAGGATAGGATACTATTACTAGCTGAAAATTACCTTATTTTGAGGTTGGAAGAATCCAGACTTTGAATTGTTTGTTCATACTTTTTAATTTAATAATAATAAATGGGTAGTCAAGCACCTCAGATAATAAGTAAGATTGAATTAAGTAATAGGATGAATTTATATAACGTCACATGTTTGAATACACCAAAATTTAAAAACTAACACATACATAAAATAAATTCAAGACTAAAAAAGATATATATTTTATTTTTTAATTATTTAATTATTATTTTAAAAATTTTTATTAATAAATTATAAAAAATATATACATATTATTTACTATTAGAATAAGCATCTCAAACACTTAAAATGAGTTTTATCTAATAAGAAATGATACGGGAACAGGGTTCGTTTTTTCCTCGTATAATTATGATATCAAAAGACTTTATTTTCGTTTTTCCATTGACCAAAAAATGGTGATAAACACTCTCACTACACTCAATGAAGAATCATTGAATTCTCACCAACGAATCATTAATATATTCACCAACCATCAACATCAACGATATTTCAAAGTTTTAATTTTCCTACATTCTTTTTTAACACTAATTTTTATATTGATTAATAATATACAAATTTATAATTAATAATATATATTTGTTAGTTAATAAATATTAGTCAATTATCATATCATAACCAATATCTATTAATTAATCATTACATATTATTAACTATAAATTTATATATCGTTAATGAATATAAAAATTAATTTAAAAAAAATACGTGGGATGACTATTTTTCATTTCCCATTTGTGAAGCTCAAACCAACTACACTCCACTCCACTCCACATTCCTGTTCACTTTTCCTTCCTGGTACACACTGGTCTGGATGTTGCGCTGTCTGTGCCTCATTTGAAGGGGGGAAAACCCTTCTTGAAAAATAAGTTTCTAGCCTAAAAGTTCTGCTGCCACTAGAAGTAAAGCATCACAGCCTTTTCCACAATCTAGAGTCTAGACAAAGACAATAATTTGCTTCTTGCATCGTTTGGTTCTTTATTTATCCTTCTTTTTGTTGGTTCTTAGGGATCTGCAAATCCAGACAAGGCTTGCTCACATTCTCTTGTTATGTAGTCTACAACCTTTGTATTACATTAGAGTGAATTTGTTTCCTTAAAAAGTACCACTAGTTTTTTTAGCTTCTGTCCTTCTTTTACTCTATCTTTAGCTTATGCCCTTCTAGTCTCTACGGTAAAAAACTGTTTCCCATGTGAGATTTTTTTTATTTTTTTAATCACTCATCTCCTTCAAACTCAGCATTGCTGTGTATTGCTGTTAAGTTCAAGGAGATTCAGAATGCTTAAAAGTATTGGCTGCCATCGAGTTAAAACAATCCATCATCCATAATATGGTCATGCTGGTTTTGAAGTTCTGAGAGGGGCATTTCCCTGTGGTTGTGGAGGTTTTGGGGCTGTTCATCTGCATCATTTCTCAGTATCAAACATCACTACCGGATGGGTTTGGGAGTATTTGGTTCTGTTCTGGTTTTGACACTCTTGTTCAAGCATTTGGCGTCTCAGCAACCAAATTCTGATGAGCTCTTTGTGTCTGAGTTCTTGAAGAAGATGGGTTTAATATCCTCCCAAGCCTACAACTTCTCTGCTTTTGTTTGTTCATGGCAAGGGGTTTCCTGTGATGCCAAAAAGGAACATGTTGTTGAGTTAAACGTTTCTGGTATGGGCCTCTCTGGCACTATTCCTGATACCACCATAGGCAAGCTCAGCAAGCTTCAATCTTTGGATCTTAGCAACAACAAAATCACTGCCTTGCCTTCAGATTTCTGGAGTTTAAGCTCTCTCAAGAGCCTTAACCTCTCCTCCAATCAGATTTCTGGTTCATTGACTAACAACATTGGCAACTTTGGTTTGCTAGAAACCTTTGACTTGTCCAGCAACTATTTCTCTAAGGAAATTCCTGAAGCTATTAGCTCCCTTGTGAGTCTGAGGGTCCTCAAACTTGACCACAACAGGTTTGCACACAGCATACCTTCTGGGATTCTCAAGTGCCAGTCTCTAATTTCAATTGATCTTTCATCAAATCAGCTGAATGGAACACTTCCAGATGGCTTTGGTGCTGCGTTTCCTAAGCTCAGGACCTTGAACCTTGCTGGGAATAATATTTATGGTCGTGTTTCAGATATTTCCGGGTTGAAGTCCATTGTGAATCTCAACATATCAGGCAATTCGTTTCAGGGTTCTCTCATGGGTGTGTTTCAGCGAAGGTTGGAGGTCGTGGACCTTAGCAGAAACCAATTTCGAGGCCACATTCCTCAGGTACAGTACAACTCTAATTTCAGTTGGTCTCATTTACTTTTTCTGGATCTGTCAGAGAATCAGCTTAGTGGGGAAATTTTCCAAAATTTGAATGAGTCCCTTAACCTAAAGCACCTTAATCTTGCACACAATAGATTTACCAGGCAGAAATTCCCACAGATTGAAATGCTTCCAGGGGTGGAATATCTGAATTTGTCCAAAACTAGTCTTGTTGGTCACATTCCTGATGAATTCTCACAACTGAGTAATTTGACTGCACTTGATCTTTCTATGAATCATCTTATTGGGAAAGTTCCCTTACTGAGGAATAAACACCTCCAAATTCTTGACCTTTCAAACAACAATTTGAGTGGAGCAGTCCCTCCATCTGTCTTAGAGAAGCTCCCCTTGATGGAGAAATACAACTTCTCTTATAATAACTTAACCTTCTGTGCTTTAGAAATCAACCATGATATCCTGCAAACAGCATTCTTTGGATCAGTGAACAGCTGCCCAATTGCTGCAAACCCAAGTCTTTTCAAAAGAAGAGCCACTCAACACAGAGGAATGAAGCTAGCCCTGGTATTGACCTTCTCAATGATCTGCTTGTTTGCTGGACTTTTATTTCTAGCATTTGGTTGCAGAAGGAAAACAAAATTGTGGGAAGTTAAGCAAAATTCATACAAGGAAGAACAGAACATTTCAGGTCCCTTCTCATTTCAGACTGATTCAACAACTTGGGTGGCTGATGTTAAGCAAGCAACATCAGTCCCAGTAGTAATCTTTGAGAAACCATTGTTGAATATTACATTTGCAGACCTCTTGGCTGCAACTTCAAATTTTGATCGTGGTACCCTTTTGGCTGAAGGAAAATTTGGTCCTGTTTATAGAGGCTTTCTACCTGGTGGTATTCATGTAGCAGTTAAAGTCTTGGTGGTTGGATCTACATTGACAGATCAAGAAGCTGCAAGAGAACTCGAGTTTCTTGGTAGAATCAAGCACCCCAATCTTGTTCCTTTAACTGGATATTGTGTAGCTGGGGATCAGAGAATTGCCATATATGATTACATGGAGAATGGGAACTTGCAAAATCTGCTTTATGACTTGCCACTTGGGGTACAAAGCACAGATGATTGGAGCACAGACACATGGGAAGAAGCTGACAATAATGGTATTCAAAATGCTGGGTCTGAAGGGTTACTCACAACTTGGAGATTTCGCCACAAAATAGCCCTTGGCACTGCCCGAGCATTGGCATTTTTGCATCATGGATGCTCACCTCCAATTATTCATAGAGCTGTTAAGGCTAGCAGTGTTTATTTGGACTATGACTTGGAACCAAGGTTGTCTGATTTTGGGTTGGCTAAGATTTTTGGAAGTGGCTTAGATGAGGAGATTGCACGTGGTTCACCTGGTTATGTTCCACCAGAGTTTTCTCAACCAGAATTTGACTCCCCAACACCAAAATCTGATGTGTACTGTTTTGGGGTTGTTCTCTTTGAGCTAGGAACTGGAAAGAAGCCAGTTGGAGATGATTATCCTGAAGATAAGGAAGCAACTTTGGTCAGTTGGGTTAGAGGACTTGTAAGAAAGAACCAAGCTTCAAGTGCTATTGATCCAAAAATTCGCGATACTGGACCAGATGAACAAATGGAGGAGGCTCTTAAGATTGGGTTTCTGTGCACGGCTGACTTGCCCTCCAAGCGACCAACCATGCAGCAGATAGTTGGACTTCTAAAGGATATTGAACCTACTGCTAATTAGCTTGAAGGACATGATGAAAAGGAATTGAGGTCGGTTAATTTAATTTAATTTTATCTCTTTGATTTGTTTTCTACTTGATGAGAGCTTCCCATGCAACCATGAAACAAATGTAAAGCAGTTAAATTTTGGAATTCTGTTTTGATGTTGATCTCTCTCTTTTTTTCATTTTTCTTTTGCTCCCACCATTTCTGGTAGATGAAGAAAGCTTTGATGAATATACACCAGAACTTGGTTTTTGAACTAACTTGTTGCTGCAGCATGTATTCCACTTTACTTATTCTTTTTTATCTCTTCATGTGTAAACTAAATTCCTGTTTGAAATTAATTCTGTAGAACTTGAAACTCTAGAGTCTAGACGAATAATTTGGTTGAATGTGGCATTATCTCTATTTTCATGTGTACATTTGAAGAGATTTGGGGACAAAGTCACTTGAGAAAGGCTTATGGTTATGGGGCTTTCTTGAGGTAATAGAACGATATTATTGGGGAGGCTGCCCCATAAGTAACCTTTGAATGTGACTGTATTATTTCCAAATGCATATCTCAATAAAAACAAAACTACTGATTCTACAAGTGGATCTGTGGTACAGAGACGTAGAGTTAAGGCAAGCTGGTGGGTGCAAGAACCATAATAATTTTAGGGTACCGAAGTTGAGAAGTGAAAGTTTGGACCACCTCCGGACCATTTACTGGTTAAAGGGTTATCCTTGTGATTGTTAATAGGGTATAGATGTGCCCTATGTGATGACATTAAGATATGGTAATGCATGGTTGAAGTTCAGAATATAGCCTCTTCGGTCTTCTCTGAATGTCAAAACATGTTGATGTTGTACAAAAATTATCAACATCTTGTTGAAAGAAAAAGTGAAAAACAAAAAATGCAGAAATGACGTTTTCACATAAAAAAAACTTACTTCATTCTTGCACCATTTTATTTTTAAACACTCCCTTCGTCCACTTTTAAGATAAATTATTACATATTCTTAGAACACAATAAATTCATTATTTTTAAATTAATGACTTAAAATTTATGTAAATTTGTTAGAAATCAATGGTAGAGATCTTTCCTGAAATATATATTTATTGTGTTTCAGAGCATTGACATGATCTCTTACATGGAGAAGTTATTGCATATTTATGGAGAACAATAAATGCTAGATTTCTATCATTAATTTTAAATTATTGACTTAAAATTTATGTATGTTTGTTGGAAATCAATGGTAGAGATCATTTTTGTAGCATGCATTTATTATGCTCTAGAAGCGTAGCAAAATCTCTTGTTTGTTAAAGTTGTTGCACAAAAATTAATAAATTCATTAAAAATTATCGATTATAAGCAAATTTATTTTGATTGGATGTATTATCCTTTATTAAAATACTCAAAATATTATTATTACTCTACTAATATTCTCTCTCACTTATTAATATTAAAGGTAAAGTTAGAAAAAAAATTAATAACTTATTGGTTTTCTAATTAAACAGCTAATTTTGGATACAAAAGATTTTTAAATGGACAAATAAAAGTAGACAAAGAGAGTAATAAAACAAAAAATCACACATTTTAACACATTTTTTCTATTTTTTTCCAAACAAGTAAAGATGTAGACATAATAAAAATTTCTATGATATCCTGATGAGTTTGATAGATAGAATAAGTTATCAAGCATTCGTTAAATAATAAATTCATAATAAATATTTAAAAATAATTAATAGTTAATAAAATATTTGATAACTCATAGATACCAAACCCTAAAAAAATATTATAAAAATTCTCAAAAATAATATAAATATTTTGATATGCAGATATCATAATCCCATAAAAAAAATTGAGAGAGAGAGCATGTAATGATGTTGGAATGGAGTGGAAAAAGGTTTAGCCCAACACGGGTGAGCACAAATGTAACTCAAGGAGGCCTGCTTACCTCATCCTGGTATCATGCATGATAACATCTTAACATGCGGAGCAATGGGAGCATGATGATTACAAGTTTCAATCTTGAATGGTCTCTCAGGTTTGGTTGGCCAGCACCCAGCATGCACCTTTTTCACTGTTGAAAATCTTTAATCATGATGACAGAATTAAAGTTATGAACAAAATGTGACCTAGATAATAAGCTATTCTTAGATGTTAAAAAAATATTTATTATTACGCTTTTGTATTTATTGTTAGTATCATTTTTATTTTATTAGTTTTTTATTCAATAATTTTTATTTATTTTAATCTAATGATTCACATTAACTTATTTATAAAAAAATTAATGTAATCGAAGTAATAATAAATATTCAAGAGTGATAATATACACTTCCTAAAAATAAATAAATCAATGTATCACATCTTAGTAATAAAGACTTAGGATTTAAAGTAAAAATATATATAAACAGACTTAGGATTTAATTTTGCCTTCGCTAGAGAAAAATTATAATTAAAGAAATGAGAAAAATATCTGATATTGTATTACACATTTTTTTAATGAACATATTGTGTTACACATCAATAAATCAATAAATAAAAGCAATAATAAAATAAATATAATATAATATAAAGCTCCCAATCTTATGTTCGATATGATCGATGGTGCGTGGGTGTGTGGAAATTTACTCTGCTGTTATTCTGCAAAATTTCCGTTCCACTTTCGAGTTCCATTGTGATTGGATTGGATTTCAAATCTACCATTAGATTGGAAATTTTTATTAATTAATGATATCACACTTGTATTAGTGGAGGATAGATAGCGATTGCTGGCGATCGTGTATTATTATATCTATTCTATACTTTTTTCTTTTTTATTGCAGTTAGTGATGTTTGGGTGAGGTTGTGCATCTC
The DNA here is from genome assembly GCA_029884595.1 of Ormosia semicastrata. NCBI lineage: Eukaryota > Viridiplantae > Streptophyta > Magnoliopsida > Fabales > Fabaceae > Ormosia > Ormosia semicastrata. Next base: position 20,453,400 of record JAQQTO010000043.1, read on the forward strand.
TTTTTAATAATGCGAATATATTACATGTTTTTAAAATAGTAATAGATGTATGCTTTATGAAAATATTGATCATTAATGTTAAACTAAACCCTATACATAATTTTTTTTTAAATAACTTAAATTAATGGTTGAAATCTTTTGAAATATGTATATATGTTACTTAAGAAACATGATATAATTTCTTCTTGAATAATTTACTTTTTTAATTTAGTGAAAGGTAGATTATCTATGTTAGAATTAGAAGATTTACAAAAATATTTTTTATGACCTAATCTTAAGAATTAGTATAACTATAATTTAAGTTCATCTACGTCATATATGTTCTATACTATTATACAAGAATTCTTCTTTTTGTTCTTTAATTTTATTTTTCTTAAAATATTATCATCATTTAAGTAAACACAAACATAAAAATTATGTCTACTTTTAAATTTTCTTCAACTTACGTTGTTATTTTTTTTAATAATTTCTTTTAGCCAAAATTAGGGGTGTTAATTAAATATGTTAGTTCATTATTTATTTAGTCCATCCATATTTAAATCCAATCCATCTAAACATTTTTACCAGAAGATAGATATTCATTAATTACATTATGTATAAAGGGGATTTCTCATTTTTGTGTTCAATTTTTATTTTTTAAAATTATCATTATTAATTACTAATTTAAATATTTAAAAATAAATATAAAAGAGGATAAAATTATAATGACTTCTTATTACTAATTTAAAGACTTAAAGATAAATACAAAGAAAATAAGATTATAAATATATCTTATTACTTATTTAAATTCTTAAAGATAAAAAATATAATTTAAATATTTTTTATCGTTATTTATTTTTTATCTTAAAAAAACGAATTGACAAGTATTTAAAATCAAAGAAATATACATCTCTAAGATATAAAGTAACAAGTAACTACTTAATTAAAAAAAAAGTAATGAGTGGTCTGACAAGTTAAGAAGGAAAAAAACAAAAGTAAAAACAAGATAAAAAAAAACCACCGTAACCCCACAATTCCTAACAATAATATTAAGGATAAATCATAAAGACAAAAAGAATAAGAAACATTAAGACTCTATTAATAAACTTAGGGTATCTTGATACAAATAATAAATTTAATAAATTGTATGAACTAGGCTAGTTTAGTTAATGGAAGGTTTTTGAACCAACCAAATTATCAATTGGATACCAATGGATATCCACATCCACTAACAAGTTCTAATAATTTATACTGTTAAAATAATTATTGGATAAGTATTTAATTTCAATAATATATATTGTAATAACTAATGTATATTGATTCAAGTAGAAAAAATTTAAGTCCCTTAAGTATGTAATATTAAATTTAATTTTAAAATTTATGTGTATAAAAATAATATTATTAGAAGATATTTTCATTTAAATACTTGATAATATTCTAAAAAATTAGTTTATCACTTAGAGGATATTCTGAGAAACTAAAAATAATATATTTATTCTTTTAATATTTATTAATAATAATAGTTTGATGATATATTTATCACGGAGTAAAAATCAATAGTCACCAATCATCAAAAGCCATGTGGGTTTAACTAATTATGCACACTAATTTTATGACATCATCTCTATGAGCAATCAAATATTCAACAAGAATTGTATTTATTTATTTATTTATTTATATTTATGATCATGCATTATTTGAATAATTTGCATATACTTGGATTAATCTACATTTTTATCCAATTAAATGTAGATTATCCATACTTAAACTAAAAATTCATAAAAATATTTTTTATAGTATAATTCAAGAAATTAACAAAACTAATATTTAAATATGTAATTATGTACTTATCCATACTACATATGCTAATCACATACAACTTGGGGTTTACGAGGATGGCATTCTGTGTGGTCTTTTCTGAACATTTGAGAAAGGTTATTCTTCTGCATGGATAGATCATAGTCATAGATGTTTTTTAATTTTTACCACAAGAGGAGTAGGAGTGAAAAAAGACTAGGTAGTTTGTTGGAGGCTTATGACTCGACTTATTTAAGATTTAGTGTGACCTAACTCATTTACTAAAAAATTAGATCAAATTTTTTTTAAAAATTTATTTAGTTAAATAAATCAAGTTTTAAACTTTTAAAAAAGTTTTTTGATCTTAATGGGTCGATTTATATAATTATATTTTATTATATTTTAATATTTATATAATATAATTATTTTTATAAATAATACAATATTATTTTAAAATCTAAGCCTGTGAATCTATATAAATACATAATTCCATTAGATTATCTTATTGACCTACCTAAATATTGGTCTATTAGATTATTTAAAAAATTTATTATAAAATAAGTCTTTAAATAAATTTTTAAATCAAGACAAATTTTTAAAAAATAAAACCTTAAAAAATAAATTATATCAAACAAATAAAATAAACTCAAATCTTATATTTAATAAATAAATCAAACTCATTTAAAATAAAGTCCATCCTGACTTAACTTATTTCCATTCTTAATGTGGAAAGCTAAGAGAAAATTACCAAAAAACTAGAGTTGCAGCCTGCTCGGCTGCCAGTCCCAGATTTTTATGGGTTTTGGTCCACCTAATTAAGAGACAGTGACATTCAAAATGTGGTACAATAGTAAAAGGAATGTTTTCTTTTTCATTTTTTTTTGTCCTTTTATTGTTTTATTTTATTTTTTGTTACATTGTTGCCTTGAAGACCTATTGGAGGAAAAAAAAAAAAGAGTTTATCTTTTCTATCAAAATAATGTTGTGACACTAAGTTTTTTTAATCCAAGAATATTAGTTTTATTAAAAATGGATTTATTTTACTTCATATTCGACTCAAGTTAATTAAACTTTTTTATATTAATATAATATATTATGATATTATCAATTATTTAATATAAACACTATATTATATAAACTTATTCATCAAATTTATTTTATATATTAAAATAATAAATAACTTAATCAAGTCTTAAAAAAAGAATTAAACTTGATAGAATTTTAATATATAAGTTCTTATAAAGATTTTTTTATTATAATTCTTAATACATCAATATTCTCAATTCTTATATATTAAACTTTATATTATCAGATTTTATATTATCAAATATTATACTATTAAATTTAATACTATCAAATTTTATCATATTCTTCCTACCAAACATAAATTTAGAGCATGTTTAAAAAAGATAAATTATTTCTCATTTAACTATTTTTAGATGATTAAGTTATTTTGTGAAATAATTATTATGTTTGAGTAAAAAGATTATTTTCTAAAAAAGTTTTTACATGAAATTTAATACAAAAAAAAACTTTTTAAAATTAATAATCATAAGCTGAAAATTAAAACTTATGATTTTAGTTTATAAATTATTTCTTACACTTTGATATATAAATAGTATTTTATCCTCAATCAAATAATTTTTTTAATCATTTTATACCTATTATAATAATTTAATATATAAAAATGATTCTTTTTTATATTATCTAAAAAAATTATATTAACTTAAAATTATTTTACAGATAATACATTCAAACATAAAAATAAATTAATTATAATTAATTATAATAATAATTAATTATAACAATAATCAATTATCAACATAATCTATAATTTTTAATTTTTACAAACAAACCCTTAATGTCTTATACATTGTCGGATACCCGTTATTGTTATTGTTATTATTTTAATAGGAACTTCTATGGGAAAGCATTCAATTTTGTAGTGAAGGCAATACAATTATACATTCTCAACCCTTTATACTTTTGTTTCATTCAATGCCGATTAGACCATTTAAAAGAGAGAGAGAGAGAGTGCAGAACAAGAGTTTTTTTTTTACATATTATTAAATATGTGTTATATTAATATTAATTTTATGAATCAGTATTATTTTTTTAATTTAATTATGTTTTTAAATATTTTATTAGATACTCATTAAAGATACTAAAATAAAAATTTTAAATAAAAATAAAATATTTAATATATTAAAAATTAAAAAATCTCATTTTTTTAATTTAAAAATTTCAATTTTGATATTCTTAATAAGTATCCTTAGTAAAATTCTATTTTTAATATTACAGCTATTTTATTATACATTAAATGGTTTAGAGCAAAAATTTTATCTTATTCCGAAAATACCTAAGAGTCTTTCTAAAAAAAAGTTTTTGCTAAGAGTTTTGTTATATTGTCATAATAATCATCTCAATACTTAATAAAAAAAGTATTAAAATAAAAAATAGATATATTTAATGTCTTAAAAACATAAAAAAAATTAATACTCTCTTCATTTGATAATAAGGCGAATCTTAATTTGTAATTTTTCTAATAATTTTAATATAGAAAATTACCATTAAAACATAATAATATTAGAATTTATGATTCTCACAAATAAAAAAATATAAAGATACTAACATTTATTCATGAATAAGAGAGAATTGTATTACAAGAGTGTTAGAGTAGAGAGATCTCAAAAATTAACTTTCTATTCCTTTGCCTTTCTTTTCTCTCTTTTTTTACTTTAGTGATGGTGAAGGAAGAAAAAAACACTTTACGATTAGGAACAGGACCTTGAGTTTTACATATAAATTATTTCTTAAATATTGCTAACTTTCATTAAATTGACAGTTACTATAATTACAAAATTACCATTTCCTTTTTACCCAATAAGAGTTTAGCTCATTAACTTAATTTAATTACTTATTAAATTAATAAAATAAGTCGCATGCCCATCATATTAGATATTTAATTTAGCATTCTCTCACTTGGCTAATGTGACATTACATTCTTTATAATTTAATAAATCTGTCAAAACATAATATGAATTCATATATAGTCAAACTCTTCTTTATATTTGATACATCATTTATCATGACTAATAATGAAAAATAACATGAGTCATGACGGTCGTATATCATTTAATCGACATAATCCATTCCATGTACTACAGAGTTAGTCTTCTCCTTGACATGGCGTATAAATGATAAGCACATAATTGGTTCAACAATAATATATTTACTAAATACAGAACATGTTATCATTATTCTTATTCAATTATGTATACAAACTCAAAAATTAAGTAAGACAAAAATATATTCATTAATAAGTTTAGAGTGTCAAAGTACATAAAACATAAATATTAACATAATATATGATAATGTCTACTTGGCAACAATGTCTATACTTTCAACATGCCCACTAAATGTTTTGGACAATAACTCTTTTGTCAATGGGACAATAATCATAAAGTCGGTGCTAATGTACTCTATTGACACTCTATGTTTCTGAACTTCTTCTTTAACGGCAATGTATTTGAATTCCATATGTTTAGTACCTTTAGAATACTTGTCATTTTTTGAAAAAAAGACAGCTGCAGAATTATCACAATAAATTTTCAATAGCCTGACAATACTGTCGACTACTTCAAGTCCTTAAATAAAGTTCTACAACCACTTAGCCTGAACCATGGCCTCAAAGCATGCCACAATTTCAGCTTCCATGGTGGATGCAGTAATGACTGATTACTTCGCACTCTTCCGTGATATCCCTCCTCTGGCTAAAAAATACAAATAGTCAAATGTGGACTTTCTTATATTTACACAATCGGTAAAATCTGAATTTAAATATCCAACCACCTCAAGATGATTGGGTATTTTATAAGTAAGCATGTAATTTTTCGTTCCTTGCAAGTATTTTAAAACTTTTTTTGCAGTTTTCCAATGATCCAATCATGAATTACTCTGATATCTACCTAGCATACCAACTGCAAAGTTGATATATGGCTTTATACGCGTTTGAATATACATCAAACTTCTAACAATAGATGCATAAGGAATGGCTTCCATTTGTTTCCGTTCAAAATCATTCTTTGGACATTGCAAGAGACTGAACTTGTCTTCTTTTTTAAATAGAGCAAGAAATGCTGAACATTTTTTCATTTTGAATCTCTCTGAAACTTTATTGATATATGTTTTCTGAGACAAACTTAACAATCCTTGTGATTTGTCACAGAATATTTATATTCTAATCATATAACTTGTCTCTTCCATATCTTTCATTTCAAAGTTATTAGAGAGAAACTTTTTAGTCTCACTTAATAGACCAAAATTATTAGTTGCAAGTAATATGTCATCAACATACAGAATCAGAAAGATAAACTTACACCCACTGACCTTCAGATATATACATCGATCAACAGTGTTTTCCTTAAATCCAAAGGATACAATAATATCGTTGAACATGAGATACCATTGTTGGGAAACTTGCTTAAGTCTGTATATTGATTTCTTAAGTTTACAGACCTTGTGATCTTTTCCCTCAATTGAAAACCTCATTAGTTGATTCATATAAACATCTTTCTCTAAGTTCCTATTTAGAAAGACGATTTTCACATCTATTTAATGCAGCTCTAGATCATAATGAGCTATTAATGCTATGATAATTCTAAAACAATCTTTCTTAGAAACTGGCAAAAATATTTTCTTATAGTCAATGCCATCTTTTTTAGTAAAACCTTTGTCAACAAGACAAGCCTTGTAATGTTCAAGGTTGACATGAGAGTCATGTTTAGTCTTAAAGACTAATTTACACCCAACTCTCTTGCACTCTCTAGGTAATACATCATTATGTTTCATTGATTTAATCTTATCTTTCATGGAATCTAATCATTTATGAGCATTATCACTATTAATGACTTTTGAGAACAAAAGTGGATCATTATCATTAATTCCCAAGTCATTTTTCTTACTCTTATAGATACATCATATAGTCATTCAGAATAGTAAATCTCCTTTCTTTTTGGGATATTCTTAATACTATTTCTTGTGGTTGTTATACTATAAGTTTATTATTAACCTCGGGATCATTAATTTATTGTTCTTTTTGATTGTTATGCAATTCAACAACATGAGGAACATCAATTTCATAAGTAAGAGCACAAGTCAAAGGAACTTGTACTTTAACTTTCTTAATCTCCATATTTTATGAAGCTTCACTCCCATGAGTGTCACAATTCTCAATGAACCAGACATTTGCAGTTTCAATAATTCTTATACTATGGGTAGGATAATAAAATATATACCCTTTAAATTTTTTTGGATAACCAATGATTATCCACTGATTGTTCTTGCATCCAGTTTCTTTTCATGTGGATTATAGATTCTTATTTCTCTCTGACATCCCTAAACATGTAGGTGCCTTAAACTGGGTTTCCAACCTATCCACAGTTTAAAATGTATCTCCGGAACTGTCTTAATGAGAACCCTGTTCAACAAATACACTACAGTTTTTAAATTATACATCCACAATGTCAATAGTAAAGACGTGTTACTTAACATACTCCTGACCATATCCATTAAGGTTTTGTTATGCCTTTTTTATACACCATTTTATTGTGGTGTACTTGACATTATGTATTAAGCACATATGTCACGTTTTTCTAAGAACTTAACAAATAAACCTGAGTGTTGTCAAGTTTCATCAAATTTTTTATAATATTCATCACCTCTATTTGACTTTACAATTTTTGCCTTTCTATCCAATTGTCTTTCAACTTTATTTACATACATTTCTAAGGCATTCATTGATTGAGATTTCTTATGCAGTAAATAGACGCACCCGCAACGTTAATAATTATCAATAAAGGTGATAAAGTACTTTTCTTTACTGAAAGAGTTGATATCAAAGGGTCCACATATATCGGTATGTATAATTTCAATAAGCTGAGTGCTTTCGGTGACACCTTTCTTTATGTGTTTTATTTGTTTTTCCTTAATACAATCCACACTAATATTAAGGTCAGTGAAATCTAAATCTGGAAGGATGTCATTCTTTACCAACATTTTCATTCTTTCTTTGGAAAGTAACCCAAACGTTTATGCCACAAGTAAGCAGAACATTCAATCACTAAACTACGTTTACTGTCAACATTATGATGCAATGACATAAGAGTTTCAACATACAAATTATAAAGATTCAATTTATATAAATTATCACAAAGTATACCAGAGCTAATCATGTAGGTATACTTATACAAATTAAAACATTCATTTCCAAATCTAAAAGAGTATCCAGCAACATCAAGTTTAGACAAAGGAACTAAATTCCTAAAAATACTAGGTATATAAAAAGTTTCAAATAAATCTAAATGATGTCTAGTATCTAGGAATAAACGGAAAGTCCCGACACCTTCCACTGTAACCACTCTATTCCTCATGAAGACAAACTTCTCGTTTGGGCTTATGCTTTAAATTGTAAGGAATTACTGCATCATATTAGAAACATAAGTTGTACATCTAAAATCAATCCACCAAGTATTATGAGGAACTTTAGTTAAATTTGATTTGAAACATACATAAACATTGAACCTACCATTCTTTTCGAACCAAGCCTTATACTTTGGGCAATCATTCTAGAAGTATCCAATTTTCCCATAGAAATGATATCTATTATTGTTTAACTCTTTCTTTTGAATTTGTATAGAGGACTCATCAATCTTTAATGGTATTTTCCCTTTGCATGTTTCTTTTCAGCTTTATTTTCAATTCCTTGATAGTTCACATAATGGATAGAGTGATTTTCTTGATTCTTAAATCTGGCTTCTTCCTAAACTAACATATTGTGTAATTCATGCACATTTTATTTATCTTTCATGGTATTATAACTCATTTAGAATGGACCATACTCAAGCGGTAATGAGTTCATAATGAATCGCACAAGGAAATTCTTATTAACTTCCATTCCCAATGACTTAAGTCTTGCTGCAATGTTTGTCATTTCAATGACATGCTCATGCATAGTACGAGAATCATCAAACTTCATGGTAGTTAAAGTACTCACTAATGTCCTAGCAATAAACTTATTAGTAGTTTGGGAGCGCTCTGCCACAAAACTCATGAATTCTTTAGCACTTTCAGTTTTGAGAAGAGTTGACTTAATGTTGTTTGCTATGCTCATTCGTATGAACATCAGGCTTAGTCTATTTGACCTTTCTCAAGCCTTATAATGAGCTATCTCTTCATTGCTACTAGTAGTAGGTTTCTTAATTTGGAGTTCTAAATCAAGATCCATTATATCAATGTGAAAATGGACTTAACTTTCATTTAGTCCAACAAGTTGCAAACACAACCAAATTCCCATTGGACTAGTTCACTCTAACGTGCCACAGAGCTAACAACCAAGAAATGAAGCCAATTTTGGTCATACACAGCAAGCCCATTCATTAGTTATTAATTTCTCAAACTGAACATTCTCTTGCTTGAACCAGCACCTTATGACATCCAAGGCAAAAACCCAACATTCATTTTCATCCAATGAAAAAAAAAGAAACAAAACCCAATTGCATTTACATTGATAGCAGGTACAAGAGGGCAAAGTTTGATGTTTATGATAGACATACATCAATGAACCTATGAGTTACAACTTGACAACAACTTCTTCCCCCCATTATAAGATAGCAACATCATATTTCCATTCCAATGCATTTTTTTATCACAAGATAAACACAGTTACAACCTTAAACAAACATGATATGCCATAGCAAAGAATCCCAAGCCAGCAAACTTCAATCCAGTATCAACAATGAACCAAAAATTGAATTATGAGCATGTAAGAGCAAGAAAAAAAAGATTAACTCAAGATGGAGTCCAAGAATCAACACAAAACCATTTAGTCATTGTTCCACATCAATTAAAATGGAAAACTAGTCAACCAAGAAGCATAAGAACCCATTACAATTAGCTTATTGTTTAACAACAGAAACAAAGGAACAAACTTGACACTTCCAACTTGGCATGCCAAAGCAAACGATGAAATGGGCATTCAAAACCCACACTTTACACATTATTTCTTATCTGCAATCTATGCATCACAATTAAAGAAAACCTTTGCAGGTTTCACTCTTCACTTCCAAAGACCAGACAACGCCAAATCATGGTAAACCATGATCAGCCATCACCAACTTTCATGAGTCAAGTTTAACATGTTCATAATATTAAATGGCAAGACAAGAGGTTATAGCAAAGTGGTAAACTAAAGGAAAGAAAATCAAGTGGGCAGAATTAACCTCTTAGCACAAAGCTAAACATGCCATCATCAACAGAAATAGCTTTTAAAAGTCATTTTATCAAACCGAGAGAAGGCAAAAGGAAACAGAATGAAAAATCCAGGCCAGCAAACTTCACTCCATTATAAAAAACAAAGCAGAATTTGAGTTAATAGTATAAAAGAGCATCAAGCAAAATTTCAAACATGAGCAGAATGGAGTGGGGGAAAACCAGATCTGGAGCGGGATAGAAGCTAGAAACAACACAGCAAACGGCGAGGAAGGGAGGATGGTCGCGAATCGTGATCTCAAGCACGCAGCAAACCAAATATGGAGCGAGCACCGAGCAGGATGGAAGATGGAGTCGTACGGTTGGACACCGGCACTGCAGACGCAAAGAAGAAGAAGTCCAGGAGGGGGACGCTTGGAGGCTTTGTCGTAGACAAAGTGTGGATTGTGGAGGGAGGGAAGAAGGAGAAGGACTAGTGGGTGTGGCCTATGGGTGTATGGGCGTGTGGCCGTGTCACTGTAGTCCGTGTGGGTAGAGTGGTGGAAATGAAATTAGGAATTGAAATGAGAGTGGCCACCAGAGAGTGTCGTGTTAGTGACTTAGTGTGTTACAAAAAATTGATTTTACAAAAAAAAAAATTAACTGGGTGGGTTGGGTTGTGTGAGTTAAAAAATTTTTAACCTGTTATTCGACTCACATATTGTGAGTTGAACATTTCTTAGCCCGACCCAACTCACAAACCCAACCGAATCCACTGGACACCCATAATCCTAACTTAACTTATTTCCATTTCTAATGTGAAAAGCTAAGAGCAAATTACCAAAAAACTAGAGTTGCAGCCTGCTCGGCTGCCAGTCCCAGATTTTTATGGGTTTTGGTCCACCTAATTTCAAGAGACAGTGACATTCAAAATGTGGTACAATAGTAAGAGGAGTGTTTTCTTTTTCATTTTTTTTTGTCCTTTTATTGTTTTATTTTATTTTTTGTTACATTGTTGCCTTGAAGACCTATTGGAGGAAAAAAAAGGAGTTTATCTTTTCTATCAAAATAATGTTGTGACACTAAGTTTTTTTAATCTAAGAATATTAGTTTTATTAAAAATGGATTTATTTTATTCCACATTCGACTCAAGTATATTTAATTAAACTTTTTCATATTAATATAATATATTTATGATATTATTAATTATTTAATAGAAATATTATATTATATAAATTTATCTATTAAATTTTTTTATATATTAAAATGATAAATAATTTAATCAAGTTATGAAAAAAGAAATTTGACTTGATAAGATTTTAATATATAAACTCTTATAAAAAAAATTTCATTATAATTTTAAATACATCAATATCTTTAATCTTTACATATTAAATTTTATATTATTAAATTTTATACCATTAAATTTAATATTATCAAATTTTATCATATTATTCATATTAAACAGAAGTTTAATGTCTTATACATTCAGCGTCAAATACCCGTTATTGTTGTTGTTATTATTTTAATAGGAACTTCTATGGGAAAGCATTAAATTTTGCAGTGAAGACAATACAATTATACATTCTCAACCCTATATACTTTTGTTTCATTCAATGCCGATTAGACCATTTAAAAAAGAGAGAGAGAGAGAATCTTAAGTCACTGCAGAACAAGAGTTTTTTTTTTTTTTTTTACATATTATTAAATATGCGTTATATTAATTTTATGAATCAGTATTATTTTTTTAATTTAATTATATTTTTAAATATTTTATTAGATACTTATTAAAAATATTAAAATAAAAAAATTAGATAAAAATAAAGTATTTAATATATTAAAAATTAAAAAAAATCTTATCTTTTTAATTTAAAAATTTCAATTTTGATATTCTTAATAAGTATCCTTAGTAAAATTCTATTTTTAATGTTAGAGCTATTTTGTTATACATTAAATGGTTTAGAGCAAAAATTTTATCTTATTCCGAAAACACCTAAGAGTCATTCTAAAAAATGTTTTTGCTAAGAGTTTTTGTTATATTGTCATAATAATCATCTCAATATTAAAAAAAGTATTAAAATAAAAAATAGATATATTTAATATCTTAGAAACATAAAAATTATCAATACTCTCTTCATTTGATAATAAGGTGAATCTTAATTTGTAGTTTTTCTAATAATCTTAATATAAAAACTACCATTAAAACATAATAATCTTAAAATTCATGATTCTCACAAATAAAAAAATATAAAGATACTAACATTTATTCATGAATAAGAGATAATTGTATTACAAGAGTGTTAGAGTAGAGAGATCTCAAAAACTAACTTTCTATTTCTTTGCCTTTCTTCTTTTTTTTTTTCTACTTTAGTGATAGTGAGGGAAAAAGAAAACCCCTTACGGTCAGGAACAGGACCTTGAGTTTTACGTATAAATTGTTTCTTAAATACTGCTAACTTTCATCAAGTTGGCAGTTACTATAATTAAAAAGCTACCATTTCCTTTTTACCGAATAAAAATTTAGCTCATTAACTTAATTTAATTACTTATTACGTTAATAAAATAAGTCACATACCCATCATATGAGATATTTAATTTAACATTCTCTCACTTGGCTAATGTGACATTACCTTCTTTATAATTTAATAAATCTGTCAAAACATCATATGAATTCATATATAGTCAAACTCTTCTTTATATTTGATACATCATTTATCATGACCAATAATGAAAAATAACATGAGTCATGACGGTCGTATATCATTTAATCGACATAGTCCCTTCCATATACTACAGAATTAGTCTTCTTCTTGACATGACCTATAAACGAGAAGCACATAATTGGTTCAATAATAATATATTTATTAAAGACAGAACATGTTATCATTATTCTTATGCAATTATGTATATAAACTCGAAAAGTAGGTAAGACAAAAACATATTCATTAATAAGCTTAAAGTGTCAAAGTACATAAAATATAAATATTAACATAATATATGATAATGTCTACTTGGCAACAATGTCTATACTTTCAACATTTCCACTAAATGTTTTGGGCAATAACTCTTTTGTCAAAGGGACAACAATCATAAAGTCGGTGCTAATGTGCTCTATTGACACTCTATGTTTCTGAACTTCTTCTTTAACGACAAAATATTTTAATTACATATGTTTAATACCTTTATAATACTTGTGTTTTTAGAAAAAAAGACAGCTGTAGAATTATCACAATAAATTTTCAATAGCCTGACAATACTGTCAACTACTTCAAGTCCTTAAATAAAGTTTTACAACCACTTAGCCTGAACCATGACCTCAAAGCATGCCACAAATTCATCTTCTATGGTGGATGCAGCAATGACTAATTACTTCGCACTCTTTCGTGATATCCCTCCTCCGGCTAAAAGATACAAATAGTAAAATGTGGACTTTCTTGTATCTACACAACCGACAAAATCTGAATATAAATATCCAACCACCTCAAGATGATTAGGTATTTTATAAGTAAGCATGTGATCTTTCGTTCCTTATAAGTATTTTAAAACTTTCTTTGTAGCTTTCCAATGATCCAATATTGAATTACTCTGATATCTACCTAGCATACCAACTGCAAAGTTGATATATGGCTTTATACACGTTTGAATATACATCAAACTCCCAACAATAGATGCATAAGGAATTGCTTCCATTTGTTTCCGTTCCAAATCATTCTTTGGACATTGAAAAAGACTGAACTTGTCTTCTTTTTTAATTAGAGCAAATGATGCTGAACATTTTTTCATTTTGAATCTCTCTGAAACTTTATTGATATATGCTTTCTAAGACAAACTTAACAATCTTTGTGATTTGTCATGAAATATTTCTATTCTAATCATATAGCTTGTCTCTTCCATATCTTTTATTTCAAAGTTATTAGAGAGAAACTTCTTAGTCTCACTTAATAGACCAAGATTATTAGTTACAAGTAAGATGTCATCAACATACAGAATCAGAAAGATAAACTTACACTCACTGACTTTTAGATATATACAACGATCAACAGTGTTTTCCTTAAATCAAAAGGATACAATAATATCGTTGAACATGAGATACCATTGTTGGAAAACTTGCTTAAGTCTGTATATTGATTTCTTAAGTTTACAAACCTTGTGATTTTTTCCCTCAATTGAAAACCCCATTAGTTGATTCATATAAACATCTTCCTCTAAGTTCCTATATAGAAAAGCGATTTTCACATCTATTTAATGCAGCTCTAGATCATAATGAGCTATTAATGCTATGATAATTCTAAAAGAACATTTCTTGGAAACTGGCAAAATTATTTTCTTATAATCAATGCCATCTTTTTTAGTAAAACCTTTGTCAACAAGACGGGCCTTGTAACGTGAATAATTGCCAATAAAGGTAAATAGATGTACTGTAACGTGAATAATTGTCAATAAAGGTAATAAAGTACTTTTCTTTACTGGAAGAATTGATATCAAAGGGTCCACATATATCAGTGTGTACAATTTCAATAAGCTGAGTGCTTTTCGTGACACATTTCTTTATGTGTTTTATTTGTTTTTCCTTAATGCAATCAACACTAATATTAAGGTCAGTGAAATCTAAATTTGGAAGGATGTCATTCTTTACCAACATTTTCATTCTTTCTTTGGAAAGTGACCCAAACGTTTATGCCACAAGTAAGCAGAATGTTCAATCACTAAACTACGTTTACTGTCAACATTATGATGCAATGACATAAGAGTTTCAACATACAAATTATAAAGATTTAATTTATATAAATCATCACAAAGTATACCAGAGCTAATCATGTAGGTATACTTATACAAATTAAAACATTTATTTCCAAACCTAAAAGAGTATCTAGCAACATCAAATTTAGACAAAGAAACTAAATTCCTAAAAATACTAGGTATATAAAAAATTTCAAATAAATCTAAATGATGTCTAGTGTCTAGGAATAAACAGAAAGTCCAGACATGTTCCACTGTAACCACTCTATTCCTCATGAAGACAAACTTATCGTTTGAGCTTATGGTTTAGATTGTAAGGAATCCCTGTATCATATTAGAAACATAAGTTGTACATCCAAAATCAATCCACCAAGTATTATAGGGAACTTTAGTTAAATTTGATTTGAAACATATATAAGCATTAAACTTACCAATCTTTTCGAACCAAGCCTTACACTTTGGGCAATCTTTCTAGATGTGTCTAAATTTCCTACAGAAATGACATTTATTATTGTTTAACTATTTCTTTTGAATTTGTATAGAGGACTCATCAATCTTTAATGGTCTTTTCTCTTTGCATGTTTCTTTTTAGCTTTATTTCCAATTCCTTGATAGTTCACATAATGGATAGAGTTATTTCCTTAATTCTTATGTCTGGTTTCTTACTAAACTAACACATTGTGTAATTCATGCACATTCCATTTATCTTTCATGGTGTTATAGCTCATTTAGAATGGACCATACTCAATCGGTAATGAGTTCATAATGAACTGCATAAGGAAATTCCCATCAACTTCCATTCCCAATGACTTAAGTCTTGCTGCAATGTTTGTCAACCATCAAACTTCATGATAGTTAAAGTACTCATTGATGTCGCAGCAATAAACTTATCAACAGTTTGGGAGTGCTCTTCTACAAAACTCATGAATTCTTTAACACTTTCAGTTTTGAGAAGAGCTGACTTTATGTTGTTTGTTATGTTCATTCGTATGAACATTAGGCTTAATCTGTTTGACATTTCTCAAGCCTTATAATGAGTTATCTCTTCATTGCTACTAGCAATAGGTTTTTCAATTTGGAGTTCTAAATCAAGATCCATTATATCAAGGTGAAAATGGGCTTGTTCATTTCAATTAGAAAAATTCAACCCATTAAAGACTGGAACATATGAAGCAAGCAAATTTAAAGAAATTGAGACAAATACTGTAATAATCACATGCTTAACATTAATACTTTGTGTTATAAATTAACATACTATATACAAATTTAGATAATAAATCACTTAAGCATTCAATGTATATCAATATTATTCTCATTTGAGTGATACATCAATATACAACAACAAACATAATGATGCTAACAAATTTTAACATTATTTGACAATGATATATACACTAACTAAATATGTTTATTTTTTTTGAATATATAAATAAAACTAATAATATACTTACGCTACTAACAATTATATCTATTTATTATAAAGACAACTAATTAACCTTTGAACAATTCATAAATATTTTATAATAATGAACTTTAATTTACTCATACACAAATAGTTATCATGTCATCATAATATTCACTTTTTGAGTGATTAAAAAATAATTTTCATACACTTTGAAATTAAATCAACTTAAAAATTTAATCATTTTGATAACTAACAAATTTTACATAATATCATCTTAAATTAATAATATTATACATAAAAATTTAATACTACATATTCTTTAAAAGAATGAAACTCGAGCTCGTTGATTTTCAAAACAATATTGCAAACAATCATCATATAATATACAATTATATTATATTGAAACAATCAAATACGAAAACAATCAATGGAGACACGTGATTCTCCGTAATTTTGCTTTCCAATAATATAATACGAAAACAATCATATAATAATATAAACAATCAAATATTGTAAACAATAAAAAAAGTTGTTCATTCTCAAAAGACATGATGTACAACGGAGATCAAGTTTCAATCAATATAGGATTAGGATTAATAGTTCGCTGTTAAAATTAATAATATGTCATAAAATTAACTCATACAATACAGTAGAATAATATAATAAAAAATTATCAATTTTCATAATTAGAGTTTATATAAATTGAAAAAAAATTAACCATCGTCAATAAAGAATCATAGATTACATAACTTTATTATGATACCATATGTTAATTTATATATATTTTTAAGAATTTTAATATATAAAATTATTATCAAAATATAAAGATTTTAAAATTCATGATTTTTATAAATAAGAAAATATAAAAATACTAACATTCTATTCATGAATAAATGTGAACTGTATTCTAGGATTGATAGAGAAATTTTCAAAAACTTACATTTTATTCCCGTGCCTTTATTTTTTATTTTTTTTTACTTTAGTGATGGTGAAAGAAGAAAAAAATTATTTACTGTCAAGAACAGAATCTTAAGTTTTTACATAAAAATTATTTCTTAAATACTGTTAATTTGTATCGAGTTGCCAGTTATTATAATTATAAAATTATTATTTTTTTATTCAATAAGAGTTTAATTTATTAACTTATTTTAATTATTTATTAAATTAATAAGATAAATCACATACTTATCACATAAAATATTTAATTTAACAGTGAATTATTAAGAAAATTGATTATAATAATTTATAATTATTCTTTTGCTAACGAGTGCCCTTTTTAGGAATAAAAATTATAAGTCTTAAATTAAAAGTTAAATATTTAATACATTGAAACTTAAAAATATTACTTTTCATTTAGCACTTATTATTATTTTTTCTTTCTGAATAGCTAAAACTTTTTAGAACTTAATATTCTTGATTACTTGACAAGTGCCATCTATATTCTACCTATATCTATAATTATATAGTAAAATTGACTTCAATTTGATAAATGCGTGGATGGCTTGAATTTAATAAATATAATTAATATTATTTAAGTTATCAATATATATATGCATAGAATTTGAATTTAATAGATATTATTGATGATTCTTTAAGTAGTGTTTTTATATTATTTAATTAAACAAGAAAAATAATCAAGGAAACATAATAAAAAATCATATTCTCATTCTTTAAGAACTTAAAAGTTCTTTTTTTTTTTTAATCTTTGATGAATATCCTCACACCCTTTGAATGAGATTAATCACGTTCAGGATATTGAAACATGGGTGAGTCTAATATATATCTTCTAAAAGAGAATGTATGGTATACCATTCAATCTAAGTTATTAATTTATTCATAAAATAAATTAATGATTTGGATTAATTACAAGAAACCTGCTTAGCAAGTTTTTTTTAAAGTTTTTTTTTTAGTTTTATATTTTTTTTACATACTACTATCACTATCGTAAGTTGGTATGCTACTTGTCGATCATCTTTAATTTTTTTTAAGTTTTATAATTGTATAAAATATTATCGTTAAAATTTATAAAATTTTTCAACAAATACAATTATAGTTTTAGAAAAACTGGCTACCTCCAATTTTTGTTAAGTTGCATAACTGTATAAATATTATCAGTTAAAATTTATAAAATTTTTCAAGAGTTATAGTTATAGGAAATTTTTTTTAGTATGTACAGTTATTTATGAAAAATTATAAAAATTGATATAATTTTAACTGGTATTATTTACACAGTTGTGTAATTTCAAAATATAAACAATAATTATGGTTTACACGCTAGAATCACTGTTTATATCGAAAAAATTACGGTTCACATGCCGAAAAAGTTACTGTTCACACCGAAAAAATTACTATTCATGCCAAAATGTTACTGTTCATGTCAAAAAAGGTATTGTTTAGCCGGTGAATAATATCACTGTCGACAGTGGTGATTGGCTAAAAAAAAATCAATCTGTAAAAATAAAAATTTATAACAAAAAAAAATTTACAACAGCAGGTAAAAAATAGGATGTATGGTGCACCCAAAGTGAGGAGGGTGCACCATAGCCTTCACCAAATTCCTTCCCAGTAGTGAGTTTCTGTGAGCAAGAAAAAAATTATAACAAATTTAATAGTTTATTTTGTCGTGTTTACTGATTTAAGGCTTTTTCATTATTTTTATATATATTAATGCTATTAGCATAGTAGTAGAAAAATATAATATGTAAAAAAATTTTGAAAATTAAAATTTAGAGTAAATTACATTTATTCCTTTTTCAAGTTTGATGATATTACACTCAGTCTCATTCTTTTTTAAAAATGACACTCACTCTCATTAATTGATCAAGTTACATAATTGTGTAAATATTATCAGTTAAAATTTATAGGGTTTTCAACATTCACAGTTATTTATAAAAAATATATTTTTATAAAAAATATCAGCCCAATTCTTTTTCAAAAATAACACTCACTCATTAATTAATTGATCAAGTTATATAATTGTGTAAATATTATCGTTAAAATCTATAGATTTTTTGACATTTACAATTATTTATGAAAAATTGTGTATATTAAAAATAATTGTGATATCTTAAAACCTTACTGATTTTAATTAGTAATATTTATATATAATAATATTTTTTTATAAAAAAAACTTTTACAATTTTTCTATGTGAGTGTGTAAGGAGTTTTTGAAAAAATATATACATTTTTTAACTAATAATGTTATCAAATTTTAATCGATAAAAAATATTACCAAATTTTAAGCTGGTAATATTTATATATAATAATATTTTTTAAAAAATATTTTTTTATAAATACTGTAAATGCTTTGAAAATTTTATAAATTTTAATTGAAAATATTTATATAATTATGTAATTTGATCAATTAATAAAAGTATTGATCATTTTTGTAAAAGAATGAAATGAATGTAATATCATTAAACTTAAAGGGGGTGAATGTAATTTACTCTAAAATTTATTACTTTAATATTTTTCTAAGTAAATTTTAATATTCTATTTATTAATATGTATAATAATTTAAATAACATCAATCAATTTAGTATTGTTATTCATAACAGCTGTACTATTTTGTTTGAGAAACTTTTTCACGATGCGAATTGACTTTGGACCAATAGAATTAAAGAGAAAACAGAAAAAAAAAAATAGGTGTGAGAAAAAAAGGGACACGGTAGGTAGTGAAAATAAACCGTTCTAGATAAACGTTCGCAAAAAATTCATGTATTCCAGTTGGTAATATTTAGCATTTTTTTAAATAGAGTTTAATTTTAATATATTATTAAGAGGAGGGATTAGTTTATATTAGTGTAAATTTTTTTCTCTTATATTTATTTTTAATTATTAGATTTATTTTCATCTAATAATTGAAATTATTTCATTAAAGTGAACCATTAAATGAAAGTAGATCTAATGGTTAAAAATGAGTGAAAAGAAAAAAACTTACATTGATATAAGTTGATCATCCCTCTATTATTAATGTAAAGTATTTTTATATTATTAGTTAATTATTTTTTTTTTGTCTTTGACCTGAAATATTCATTATCGATAACAGTGATTAATCTCTAACAGAAAAATTGAAGTAATATATAATAAATAATAATATAACTTTTTTTAACACTAATAACATGTTAAAATTAAATTCTTTTAACATATTGAATAATTAATATTATAAATATATTATATCTTCCAAACTCGTGCGTCATCTGGTTGAAAAATTAGTAACAAATATTTAAAATTGTTATTAACGTAAGTTGATTTGAATAAAAAATATTTAATTTTTTTAAGTATATAATTTTAAATTTAATTTTAAAATTTATGTACATAAAATAATATTGTTAAAAAAATTCTTATATATCTGACTGATTGTATCTCAGATTAATTTCTCATTTATAATGTGAAGATATTACTGAAAATAAAATAAAAAGTATGTTAAACTCGTTAGAAATAAAAATAAAAATAAAGATGGTTTTGGGAAAAGAGTTACTATTGTGTTTGCCTAAATGAAGAATGGTAAAGATTGGTCAGTGTCAGCAATCAGTAATAATCACACGGCCAGGATTGGATCTGAGGTTATTGTTGTAGATTGGAATAAAAACAGAGAGACCACCACACCGAGTGAGTGAGTCTCCTGCATCTTCTTCTTCTGCCGAGAGTGCATAGAAAGAGGGAGAGAGAAAAAGAGAAGCACCAATCAAGGGATGTCGGACGAAGAGCACCACTTCGACTCTCATGCGGACGCGGGAGCGTCGAAGACGTATCCTCAGCAAGCTGGTACCATTCGTAAGAATGGCTACATCGTCATCAAGTCCAGGCCTTGCAAGGTAAGCTTCCGTTTTTCTCTTCCCTATCTCAATTGAATTCCTCCATCCATTTTAACATCTTCTATTCTTCTTATGCGATCCTTCATTTCATGTTTTCAATTACAACGTTTATTGCTGGATTCTTTGATTTGGACCTTGTGTTTTTATCTTATGCACCAAAAAACCAAGCACCCAAACTCACCGTTTTTCTCACAACAAAATTGATGTAGCTGCTATTGTTTAACATGCTCCCCTTCTTGTCTTGCTTTATACTCGGTAACCTTTGAACCTAAGTAATTCGAACCTGAGATTAATTGTTTTGATTTGATTTGATTGTGTTAAGTGGAGAGAGAGAGAGATGATCAGTGTTTTTTTTGGTTTGACTCTACCATTCAGTATGGTGCTACATGTTTGACCTAGTCCTCTTTTAAATTAAAAATTAAAAAAAAAGTGTCCATCTTTTTCAATTTTATAATGTTAAAAGATGGCTGCCGTAGCTTTACGTTGTCCCACATTCCTGTTGGCATGTGTTCTCAAGATTTTTGTCACACACACATAATACATACACAAGTATTCTTCTGACAATAATGATATTCTTACCACAAATACTTCATATATCTCTTTACATCTCTCTCAATAATATTCATTACATCACTTTTTTTCTATCACTTTCTCTAATCACCACCATTCACAAAAGGTGTGGATAGTAGTGTTTTTGAAAAAATGATGAATTAGCATCATTTTCCTTCTTCTAAAGACATTATTATATGTTTACAAGTACAGTGGCTAATCAGCAATTTGCACTTTGTTATTTTTGTGATGATACCCCGTGGAGCAAAACAAATTTGTTGAGTCTGTTGTAGTTTCTCTCTCGCACTTCTCAGATAATATATGCTGCCAAAGTGTCAGTTCTTTGACACTTGACATTTTGACAATAATAACAATGGATTTTTGGGTTTTGCTGTGTTATTTGTTTGTTATTATAATTTGAGATAGTCAGTTAATTAAACTTCTTGTTTGTGCCCTGTTTGTTTATCTTGACAGGTTGTAGAAGTTTCTACGTCAAAAACAGGCAAGCATGGACATGCAAAGTGCCACTTTGTTGGAATTGATATTTTCAATGGGAAAAAGCTTGAAGATATTGTTCCTTCATCCCACAACTGTGATGTAATGCAACTTTGAACTCATTTATGTATGCAATATTTGGTTGCGATGCATTTGCCAGTCATTACTGCTCTTTTTGCAGGTTCCGCATGTGAATCGCACTGACTATCAGCTGATTGATATCTCTGAAGATGGTTTTGTAAGTTTTCTTTTACTTCCGACTCTGGAGGTGTCAACTGTCAATGAAGGATATTTTGTAATGTAGTTTGTAAAATTAAAAGTGGAGAAAGAGAATTACTATACGTTGTGGGAGAATATTACTTTCTCTATGTCTGCTGAGGATACCATGTTCTGAAAACTGACATTCTGCCCTATGGAAGGTTTGCTTTAGAAGATAACAATAGTCTTCTGACATGTTCTCATTACATGAAGAAAGTCAATATTTCCCATTAATTTTACCCAGGGGATGAGAATAACATTTTTTTTCCTGAATTTCTCACGGAAAACTTTACATTCAATTCAAGATAAGATCTTTTGGTACATAATTCAAGATAAGATGACAGAGGGTGCACTTCCAACCTGATATTTTTCTCAAGTTGAATAAATATAACTTCTACTCGTTTATTTTTTTTTATTTTTTTAAAGAATGGAAAATTATGACCTTAACTGGTAGTATAAAAGCAAACACGTCAACAGCAAGAAAGACAGTTAGACTATTATGATATTTACTGAGAGTAGCAAAGCATTCTTAACCAACTGGAGTGGGTTTCTTTTAGGTGAGTCTGCTGACTGAGAATGGAAATACCAAGGATGATCTGAAGCTTCCCACTGATGAGGCGCTGCTTGCCCAGGTATCCTGTCGAAATCTTTTTTAAAGTTGCTTTCCTTGCTTGATGTGTTTTAATTTTTAGTGATGCTCTTATGCTGCATATGTATGCTCTGTTAATTGGTTTCTTGCATGCTTTTGTATTTAGATTAAAGATGGATTTGCTGAAGGAAAAGATCTTGTGGTTTCTGTCATGTCTGCAATGGGAGAAGAACAGATCTGTGCCCTGAAGGACATCGGTCCTAAAAATTAAAATGATGCTATGGCTATACTTATAGCTGATAGCACACCTTTTCTTCTTATGTTGCTAACAAGTAGTTTTTTTTCTGATGCATGTGTGCACAATAAACTTCATAAGATGGAAAATAGCTTGTACTTGAAACTCATCAAGCTTGGGATAGGGACAATGGAAACAAGTTTAGATGTTGTCCCATAATCAAGGAACACTACAGTCTCTACCGGATGAAATTGTTATAAATGTCTTATATATCTTTTACGTTTTTGTTGAGTTTAATATTGAGCCCTATTACTCCTCTCTCTCTGCACTTATCAGATGATAAATACGAAGATAATTTTAGGATAATTACTGTAGTGGATGTCTGGAACACTTGGTGAACCAGATATTTTCAAAGATTGATATGAAGGATGAATGTGTAGCCATTTTGATTTGGGATTAGATCGGTAAAATACAACGGGCTCTAGCTATAATATGCATGTATAGCCTTTATAGCTAGACGATTCTTGGACTAGTTTTATCTGTTGTATAGTGGATTAGTTGTGTTAAGTGTAGACAATGCTGGCGGTAGCCAAGAAAAATTATTCTGTAATAACACGTGGGATGGTTGTGAATGTCGTGATTGAATGATGGTAGTGAAAATATAAACAATTTTTTTTATCTGAATGTGAAGAAACTTATAATTAACAGACTGTATGTTTCATTTAGAAGACTAATCTAAAATCAAAATGAAAAGTAAGTTTCGTTTGCAAGTCCATATGCAATTATGCATGGAGAATCCTGAAATAATATCTCAACAAAATAGCAAATAAGTATCAGAAAATTTATTCAAGAGTGCAAAAGGGTGAGATTTATAATTAAGGGATGAGCTACTCTTATCATGTAACAATAGGGAAAGGGTAAACAAATCAAAGAAACGAACCATACTAAATCTTGAGAAAAGGAGATCAAAATCAAAGAATGTTTCGTCCCGGGATTCAGCTTTCATGATAAGGTGAAATGAGATCATTAAGAAGTGGTTTTATTTAACGACCAATAAAAAGAATAAGAGATATGGTGGTAGAGATATAATCCCCAATGAGATTCCAATTCTGTTGAAAAAAACACGCATGGTAGCCCTCTTCACCTGGAGTTTTGTGAGGCCCAAAAATGAACATAAATTGCACAACATACTTCATCTTTAAAAATCTCCCTTCCAATACTGTTAAGGAGGTGAATATCCACGGATGCAAGTAAGAGACGACATAGAGTTACGGACATTCATGTTCTCTTTAAACTATAAAGAGATATTGGTAAAAAGCCGCGGCAAGATTTTTAAGAGCCTCTTCATCTCAACCCAATTACCATGACCATCACGAAGATTAAGGCTGTGTTTAGATTAATTATAAAAAAAATCAATAATCAATTATATGTATAATTAATTATTATTATAATTAATTATAATAAAATTAATTTTTTATTATGATATATTAGTTGAAAAGTGATTTTATTAATAACCTATTTCGTTTTGATTGTCTGAAAAAATTATCTTTCTTATAATAAATTACTAAAAAGAATATGAAATGATTTATTTATATTATATAATATTTTATATTTTATGGTTCCTTTGATAAAAACATAACATAAAATTAGCTTTTGAATTTTTTTTTCAATAATATGAAAAAATGGAGATTATGAAAAAAAGCCTTTTAACCCATAAAAAAGTTTTTTATCACTTTAATCAATTTTATCCAAATATCACTTAAACCCATAAAAAAAATTTTAAACAAAAAATAATTTTTACTAAACATATGCTAATAGCTTGGTTTATGCGCCTTCTAATTATAGTTTGTAGTGGTAATATTTGATGTTTCTATCACCATCCATTTACTTGTGTTTAAGCTCTAAAATAATTGTAAATAAGTTGTATACTCTATATTATTATATTTTTAAGGATTTTGTTAACGTGTGCCCTATAAGTACATATTAAATATTAAAAATAATATTTATTATTCATTATTAATTATTTAAAGAATTAAATATTAAATGTTTTTTGGACTTTTAAGATAATAAATGCTTGTTTTTTTTATTTAATACTTTTTATTTTTGATTTCTTAACATGTGCTTTTACACACACGTTAACAAAAGCTTATTTTTAAATATAAATATAAACATTTTAAAACTTATTTGTTGACGTGTGTATATTGTGATTAATTTTGCTTTTGTATTTTTGGGGTAGCAACCCCGCAACCTACCAAAAAAATGTATATTGTGATTAATCTTGTCCCATCTTCCAAAACGTATGTGTCCATCATAAAAGATATTACAAATTGGAGAAGTAGCAATATACTCCTTTTATTTTAAAATATTTCTTGTTTTAGGAAAACTGATTTGTTTCAATTTTTCAGTCGCTTTAGAAAATTAACGAAGTATTAATTTTTTATTCAAATTTATCTTTATCTTTTAATATATTGACTTATTGGAATGAAAAGAATATTAATAAAGTAATATTTAGTTAGATGTAATTAAATTTTTTCTACAATTGAAGTTATTTAATCTTTGTGCAATTACCTAAAAATAAATATTTTAAAATGTGAGAAGTAATGTGTTAATGTGTTATATCATATAATGCGATTCTCTTACAAAGGGCATTAATATATTAATTCCCATCAAGAAGGAATACTAAATTTTCCAATCAACAAATAGCAGCAGGAATCCCCTTTAGAGCACTTGCATGGAAGACTCAACCTTTAAAGAGGTTTCATTCTTCAAGCTAGGTGGGATTCAGATTGTGCTGTGCCTCTCCAAAGCAGCATTAGTTTGACCCAAGCTTATAAAAATGCATCTCATAAATAATATATATGTAGAATTGAATTTTATTAATTTCCTCAACCATTGCTCGATGGAGACAGACTGTAAACTAACGTTGTTTACAAGAGATAGTATAGAAATTTATCCTCTTTTGGAGCTTTGATTGATGAAAGAACCACTTTGTATGTATTTTGATTAGTTTATTTTATTTTCATAAAAATCTATAATTAAAATGATCCAAAGAAGGTTTTTGGTTTAAATACTTTTTTCAAGTGTAAAATAATCAAGATTAAGCATATACTTAGTGCTCAATTGAATGCATTATTTTATATATAAAAAATTTAAAATTTTATATGTATTTTATTAAAAGAGTTCTTTTTTTCTTTAAAAAAAAAAAAAAAAAACACTTTGAAAAAGCACAACTTATGTTTTTTAGTTAGAATTATACCTTTGAATAAAAAATTATTTTTTAAGACATGAAGAATCTATGTGAACTGTAAACATAAAAAAATATTTGTCAAATATTGCATATTAACATAAAATAATTTTTTTAGTCTTTTTCTTTTAAAAAAACTAATCCAAACTAAATAATACAATATCCTTTTTGGATTAATTCTGATTAAATTTCTCTCCAAACAATTTTAGAAGCATATCTTTCACGTTGACCTTTTATATATTATGCATTATTCTTTTAACGGCCCCTTAAATGAATATGTTTATTTATATTTATTATAATAACTAAATAAAGGTGCTAATTATAAGATAAGGAAATTGATTTGACTTGTTCATAGTAGTAGTAGTGCCCCTGTGATATATTATATTCATCCCAAATCCCGATCCATGCGAATTCAAGCTTTCAAGTGGACTATTCTCTATTCTATCGTTGATTTCCAATTTGCAAAACTAACCCCAAATCCCATCTTTTTATGTTATTAATTTATTGTGATTATTATTAAACACCTTTGAAAAAAGAGGAACAGAGTTGTCCACATTGGATTGAAGAGTCATTAATGGTCAAAAAAGCAAAAGAAAAAGAAAAACGGCTCACTGTGGCAAGTGAAACTAAAAGAACCAGTAACATTGAAACACTGACGGCGTCAACGAAACCGCGAATTCAACAGTAGAAACGGTGGCATCAAACGTAACGGAGAAACGACGGCGTGTGTTACCTTGTAGCAGAGCATAAGCGAAGAGAATAAGCACCTGAGTGAGTCAATGGCAGTCAAAGACACAAACTCTCTCACACTGAATCAGAAAACTGTGGTAGTGGCGGTTCTTGAAACCCGAAACGTTTCGGTTTCGGACACTATAAAAATTAAAAACTGCTCGAAACTTTGGCGTCGCCATGGCTGAGCAACACAGTTTCGAAGCGCGATCCCCAGAGCTTCACCACAAAGGAAAGGATTCAGAAGGCGACGATGGAAACGAAGAAGAAGAAGAAGAAGAACAAGAGATAGATAAACGAGTCACTGAATCGCCGCCCACCACCGAGTTACCGACTCCGACGGAGTCCAATTTAGAAACCCTAGCTGTTGTTCCCTCTTCGGTTGTGCACCATCGGAATAATAGTACGCTTCAGTTTCAATGAGTGTGTGTGTCCTTTTTCATCCAAATGAATATTGTTTTTAGTGAATTGTGTGATTAATGTTGCAGATTTGCAGAGGAGCTTTACTACGCTGAATACGGGTGGCAAAGCCCAAAGTAAGGTAAGGTTAGAGCATTTATCATGTGGAATTTAATTTTTTTGAATAAGATTTTAAATATTGTTTTGTTGTGATCGATTAAATTTTGTAGAGGGTTTTGGTTTTCATGTTTTACTGGGTACCTCAGTATTTGTGTTTATGTGCTTGAATTTGTCAACTTTGCTTGAACATTTCTGACAGTGCCTAGTTTAGGGTATGGCCAGAATTGGGAAGCCCCAGCTTGAACGTTTGGCTTCTAAATTTCTATTTGAGGGCACATGCTTCATACTGCAATTTTTCTCAAGTTAACGTAAAAGGTTTCTAACAGTCGTTCTGATTAGGGATTTTAACTATAGATGATTTGCTATATATAACTTGTTCTTAAGCATTTGGTGTTTTGTGGGGACTGGGGAGTGTAAAATTTCAAACTCTTGAATTGCTTCAAAGTCAGAATGAGGCGTGGGTGTTCCTCTATTTTCTTTTATTTTCCTCTTTGTTTTGGGTCCACAAGATCATAGTTAGTTAACTTAGTTTTGAATGTGTAGTCTGAGAACAACACAGATAAATATTAATTTCTGCTTTACAGATTAGAGCTTTGGATTTGGAATGATCGCTAACTCCATTACAATAAATCATTCGAGCTGGGGGTTAGGACTAATGAAACTTATTCTAGGCATAGACTTCACGGGCCTCTTGTTTACATTCTTTTTCCTTCAAAAATGTATGTACATGCTTAGAACTAGAAGCTTCAGCTTAAGCCTACAAAAGATTTCATACCTGCCCTGCTAAATATACTAATGGATTGATCCCATAAAAAGGAGGAATGGGATTACATGAAACTTAAAAGAAAATAAGAGGCAATATCCATCCAGACTCTAATAATAGGCTACAAAATAATCTGAAACCCTATCAATGGTACTTGTTGCATATAATAATAGGCTTGTTCCAAAATTGAGACTTGAAGCTTTATGTAACTCCTGTATGATGTTTGTGAAGATTCTTTTAGAATACTTTTCCTATCTCTGTGGTTTACACTGCACATTTCTGAACTTTAACACTAATATCTAATACACTGATGAAATGTCTATCTGATGGTGCATTTAGTAGTAAAAAATATACAGTCATGAACTGATAGCCATATAAGCCATTCTTGAGATTTCACCTAACAACTTAAGCTTTTAGGAGAGTTGGTCCTTGACAGGTATTATAGCCCCCACGAGTTTGATCCATGATGCCACCTTTCTTCATAATTAAATTAAATTTTAGTACAACTACCAGGTGTGGACCCATACTTTGTTTGGGCTTGTGCATGATGGGGTGTTTTAGAGATGCAAACCATTATTGGGCCTTCACCAAACAGCTTTGGCTTTTGGGGTACTTGGTCCTTGACATGAACCAATAAGCTTAATTTTGGAATTTGGCTTTGATGGCAGCAGGGCCGTTGTTAAGAAGGTTTATGTCATAAGGGAGAGGCCCAATTAAGGGCCCACAAGGAACATAACAGACTTAACTAACTCTGAATAGTTAGTTAAGTCTGTTGGAGGGGGAAAACAGGGGAATAAAAAGGGAAAGAATCAAGAAGAGGGGGGTAGGAAAAGTTTTGTAAGGGATTTCTGGGGAGAATTCTCTCGGGTATTGAGAGAGTTTTATCAATTCTATAATTGGAATGTTCTGTGTTGGGTGATTTACCCTAATTCATTCAATAAAGAGATACTTCAGTAGTTGATTCCATCAAACAGGTATCAAAGCTCCGATCTTGGAGCGGAGGGTGGATTTCTTGAGGAAGTTGAGAGGGGTATGGTGAGTACTAGAATGGAGGTGCGAACGGAGACATTGGAGAAGAGAATCGAAGACCTGGCGGAGTGGAGGCTGATGAGCGATGCCCGCTTGCGAGGAGTGGAGAACAATCTCCAGGAGCTGCTGCGAAAGATGGATGTGATCTTGCAAGCCAATGGTGGCGAGCGAATAGAAAACCCGAGCGAGGTAGAAGGGAAGAACAATCTTGGGGGAAATCACGGTGATCACAGCACCTGGGATGACGAGAGGTGGAGAAAGCTTGAGCTGCCGTTGTTTGAAGGGGAGGATAACGAGGAGGATGCCTGCAATTGGATTCACAAACTTGAGAGGTTCTTTGAAGTCAAGGGGGTTCCAGAGGATGAGAAGTTGAAGGTGGCATCCATGGCTTTGGAGGGGCCAGCACTCTCGTGGTTTCAATGGTGGGAAAGTAGCATGGGAGAGGTATCTTGGTCCATCTTTAGAGGAGCTGTCATAAGAAGGTTTCATCCATCATCATTACAGAATCCCTACGAAATCTTGATGGGGTTGAAGCAAGAAGGGTCAGTCACGGAATTCAGGTGGCAGTTTGAGTTCTATGCAGGACCTATAAGGGTGTCGGAACAGGATTTTTTGAGAGGGATCTTCCTCAATGGCCTAAAAGAAGGGGTTCGCAGGGAGTTAAGGATTCATGATGTGAAGAGTCTAGCTGATATGATGGATCTTGCCCAAGAAAAGAATGAAGCTTTCATTCAAGAAGTCATGGGTGGCAATGTAAAGAATGGTTCTTGGGTAGCTGGAACTTCTTTCGCAAGAAAAGGACCCTATTACAATGGCACAAGTAAGGAGAATGTGAATTGGAGAGGGGGTAACACGCTCGGTAGCACTACAGGCGTAGGAGGAAAGATGAGCAATGTAGGAGGTAATACCGTGGCTGACTCGGTGGTATGTAGCACAACACCATCTGCAAACGGGAATAGAACACAACAGTCCGCAACGGCTAATAGGAGAGGGAGGAGTTTCAGAGAGCTCCCAGAAGCTGAATACAATGACCGAATGAGGAAAGGGCTCTGCTTTCGCTGTGATGAGAAATTCACGCCGGGGCATGTTTGCAAAAATAAACAACTCAGAATCTTGTGGGTGGAAGATGATAGTGAGAATGGGGGTGAAGAAGAGGAAAATGTGGGAGAGGAGGAGAAACCCATCCTATTGGGTTACAATAGCTTGCTGGGATTGACAACAGGAAGGTCATTCAAATTATGGGGAAGGATGTTAGGGAGGGGAGCCATGGTACTAATTGACTATGGGCGTCACACAGCTTCATTGCTCAAGGGTTGGTAGAACAGTTGGGTCTAGAAGTGACAGTCACACAGCCTTTTTGGGTGGAGGTAGGGGACAGACACAAGGTCAGAAGTTCAGGGTGTTGCAAATCCTTGAAATTACATTTACAAGATCTGGAAGTGCAACATGATTTTTACGTTTTTGAGCTTAAGGGGCCAGACTTGGTGCTAGGACTAGACTGGTTAGCCGGATTGGGGAAGATCACAACCAATTTCAAGGAACTAACGTTGAAAATAAAGAAGGAGGGCCACAGCCATCTTATTAAGGGAGACCCTTCCTTGTGCAAGTTAGCCGTATCACTTAAATCAGTAATGAGATCTTTACAAGAAGAAGAAGGTTTCCTTATAGAATTGCGTGTGTTGATAGAGGGCGAACAACTTAGAGAAGAAAAGATTCCTGAGGGCATTCAGGCTGTACTGCAGGAATTTGAAGTTGTTTTCAATTCTCTAGAGGGATTACCACCTGTTCGGAGATTAGATCACGCCATCAACTTAAAGGACAGTGCTGATATTCCTAATATACATCCTTACAGGTATCTCCAATACCAGAAAAATGAGATTGAGAAGTTAGTACAGGAGATGTTAGAAGCTGGGATTATTAGACCTAGCACTAGTCCTTATGCTAGTCCTATCATTTTAGTGAAAAAAAAATGGGAGTTGGCGTTTTTGTGTTGATTATAGAGCGCTGAATAATGTCTCCATACAAGATAAATTTCCAATCCCCATTATTGACGAATTGTTAGATGAATTGGCAGGGGCGACTATCTTCTCTAAATTGGATTTGAAATTCGAGTATCACCAAATTCGTATGACGGAGAGGGATATTGAGAAAATTGCATTTAGGACGCATGAGGGGTATTATGAGTTCATGGTGATGCCTTTCGGCCTCAGAAATGCACCCTCCACGTTTCAGGCCCTCATGAATGAGGTTTTGAGATCGTATTTGAGAAAATTTGTTTTGGTATTCTTTGATGACATTTTGATATATAGTGGGGATGAAACAGCTCATGTTGATCATTTGAGACAAGTGTTTCACCTGTTAATAGAGAACAAATTGGTAGCCAACCGAAAAAAATGTACGTTTGGCAGCAGTAGGGTGGAATATTTGGGACACGTAGTTTCCTCACTGGGGGTTGCAACTGATCCAAAGAAGGTAGAGATAATGCTAAAATAGCCTGCACCTAAGGATGTCAAGTTACTGAGAGGGTTTTTGGGTCTAACGGGTTACTATCGACGATTTGTAAAAGGATATGGCCAGATTGCTAAGCCCTTTACTGAGTTGTTGAAAAAGGATGGGTTCCAATGGTCTACAGCAGCCCAAACAAATTTTGACACACTGAAAAATGCCATGGTTGATCTTCCAGTGTTGGCAGTACCTAATTTTACAGCACCTTTCATTGTGGAGACTGACGCATCTAGCCGGGGGATTGGGGCTGTAATGATTCAGCAAGGCTGCCCTGTGGCTTTTATCAGTCAAACTCTATCCAATAAGGGACAGCAGAAGTCAGTTTATGAGAGAGGGCTCATGGCCATTGTTTTTGCTGTTCAGAAATGGAGACACTATCTTCTGGGGATGCACTTCATCATTCGCACAGATCAAAAGTCCTTGAAATTCCTGACAGAACAGAGACTGTTAGGGGAGGATCAGTTTAAATGGGTCTCCAAACTCATGAGCTTCGACTTTGAGATCTAGTACAAACCAGGAAGAGAAAACGCGGTGGCGGATGCGTTATCTAGACGAATGATGTATTCAGCCTTCTCGGTTTCAGTTCCAGAAGAATGGGAGGAATTGGGGGAACAAATAAAGAAGGATGCAAAACTGAGTAAAATCATCCAAGACTTAGTGGTACAACCCCAAGCTCACCCGGGTTACTCTATGTATCAAGGGAGACTGTACTATAAGGAAAGGTTGGTTCTTCCCAAGGGGTTTGCCAAGATCCCTACTGTAATTCATGATTTTCATGCCTCAGCTTGGGGGGGTTGCTCCGGGTTCTTGAGAACTTATAAGAGACTAGCTGCGGTTTTCCATTGGGAGGGGATGAAACACGATATCATCAAATTCATCGCTGCTTGCGACAGCTGCCAACGGAATAAGGTGAATCTCTGTCACTTGCTGGTTTATTACAGCTGTTACCCGTTCCCACTCAGGTTTGGGAAGACGTCTCCATGGATTTCATCACAGGGCTTCCCAAGGCTAAAGGCAAGGATACTGTCCTGGTTGTGGTGGATCGCCTTACCAAGTTTGCACACTTCATGGCTTTGGCGCATCCTTTTACAGCCAAGGAGGTAGGCCAGTTATTCATCTCACAGGTTGTTCGCTTACATGGTTTTCCCTCTACCGTTGTATCGGACAGAGATAAACTCTTCCTCAGCAAGTTCTAGACTGAGCTCTTTAAACAAGCAGGGACTCAACTGAAATTTAGTTTCGCTTACCATCCTCAAACGGATGGGCAAACGGAAGTAGTGAATAGATGCTTGGAAACTTATCTTCGCTGTTTTATTGGAGAGAAACCTACTAGCTGGGTAGATTGGTTGTGTTGGGCTGAATATTGGTATAATACAAATTATAATCGCTCTACTCACATGACCCCCTTTAAAGCTTTATATGGGAGAGATCCTCCGATACTGTTTAAAGCTGCTGCATATCCCTCTTGAGTTGAGGAAGTATCTCAGTTGGCTCTGGACAAAGATGTTATTTTGCAAGAATTGCATCATAATTTGAATAAAGCCCAGCAGCAAATGAAGCAGCAGGCAGATAAAAAGAGAAGGGGTTTGGAGTTCAAGGTGGGAGATTGGGTCTACTTAAAGGCCAGACTGTATAGAATGCATTCCATTGCAAAGAAGAGGTGTGAGAAGCTTAGCCCGTGCTACTATGGCCCTTTTCAAGTCGTAGCTCGCATCGGACAGGTGGCATACAGGCTCTAACTACCAGAACATGCTCAAATCCACCCAGTTCTCCACATCAGTAGGCTGAAGAAGGGTTTACCAGCTTCTCAAACACCTCAGTCGATTCCCAGGGAGCTGTCTGAAGATTGAGAATTAAAGGTGTACCCAGCTGCAGTGGTAAATCTTCGCTACAACAACGTGGGGGAAGCTGAGTTGCTCATACACTGGGAGGGCACTCCTTGTTGCGATGATTCTTGGGAAACGATATCAGCCTTGCAGCAACGCTTTCCGGACTTTCACCTTGAGGACAAGGTGAAACTTTTGGGGGGAAGTATTGATGGCAGCAAGCCCATTGTTAAGAAGGTTTATGTCAGAAGGGAGAGGCCCAATTAAGGGCCCACAAGGAACATAACAGACATAACTAACTCTGAATAGTTAGTTAAGTCTGTCAGGGGGAAAACAGGGGAATAAAAAGGGAAAGAATCAGGAAGAGGGGGGTAGGAAAAGTTTTGTAAGGGATTTTTGGGGAGAATTCTCTCGGGTATTGAGAGCGTTTTATCAATTCTATAATTGGAATATTCTGTGTTGGGTGATTTACCCTAATTCATTCAATAAAGAGATACTTTAGTAGTTGATTCCATCAGGCTTCCTATCTCGATTCAGCCAAGATGCATTGATTATGGGTCCAGAGTCACATTTTGGTGTGTGTATTGGTGTATGGATGTACAAACGGTTTAGATTATGCAATGATGATTTGAAAGTGCAACACACAAAACTAATTTTCTTAAATTCTTAGTAACAGTTAACATCTCCCAGCCAGGTGGCATACCAAGGTTTACTGAACAATTAGTCATTTGATTCCTTTTCTTTATGAACATTTCCTAACATAAAACAATATTTTTGCATTCAAATTAAGCATCAGAAAGTTGCATGTTTTGTACATCCCACATATATTTGGTTTCTTTAGCACTAAAGTAGGCCATTTCATGCTCAGGAGACAGTTGGACCTCCTGAAAAGGAAATTATTGCAAGAGAAACAGTCCAGGCACCTCCAACAAAGACAGAAAATCAGCCTCACGTGTCTGTGTGTTCAACTCAATTGTCTGAACTATCACCAACTTCTGTTACACAATCTTTATCATCTGTTCCTAGTCCAACTGTGCCAAAACAGAAAATGTCTCCTCCAAAGGTTAATAATGTGCATGTGCCAGAAGTAGACAAAAAAAATCCTTCTGGTGGTAAAGCCTTATCTGCTGTTTCTGTTGCAAGGACATCAGCATCTGATGGATACAACTGGCGGAAGTATGGTCAGAAGCAAGTGAAAAGTCCTACAGGTTCTCGAAGCTATTACAGGTGTACTCATTCAGACTGTTGTGCTAAGAAGATTGAATGCTGTGATCATTCAGGTCATGTGATACAGATTGTTTATAAAAGTCAACACAGTCATGATCCCCCACGGAAGACTAGTTCCACTAGGGAAAGTAAGTTCGCATCTTCCAATGAACCTACTGAAGAAAACAGTGTTCCAGAGCAGCCTATCGGAGTTCTGAAGGATTCTGATCCATCCCTTCCTTCAAAAGGACCTCTACAAGAAGTACCTTGCAGTGCTGATAAGAAACGACAAAACTCTTCTAATATCAGTGATAATGGTGAAGTTATTTTGAAGGAGGAGCATGTAAATGAGCCCGAGCCAAAAAGAAGGCAAGTTTGCATATGAATTAATTTTCTTTATAGAAAAAGTTTAGACAATAAGCCTATTTTCTTCTAAGTATGACAATATATAATGATTTAATGTTCTCTCCTTTAATTTGATAACCAGAATGAAGAAAGGTGACTTAACGTACTTGGATTCTCCCGTAAAATCTGGAAAGAAACCCAAGTTTGTTGTACACGCAGCAGGGGATGTGGGGATATCAGGTGATGGATATCGATGGCGCAAGTATGGACAGAAAATGGTGAAGGGGAATCCACATCCCAGGTGCATGCCTATACATTGTTTGCTTTCTGTTTTCTTTTCTTTTTAATATTTTGTGAATGTGAATTTCATATTTTTGCCTTGACAAGTGAGTCTCTCTAGACGAAGATGGTGAAAGTTTTGCTGTATTTAGATTTAATGGGTGTTTAAAATTTAAAAAAAAATTCAATGAAATTTTAGAATAAGATAAACAGTTGCAAGTTGGGATTATTTGCTTGTAAGCAGTTTGAAGACAATGATGCAAATATCTTATTTCAAGCTGGTGCCTTTTTTCCCCGCTAAGGCTAGATTTTCAAAATAATGCCCCTATTCTGTTCTTTTCCCGTTTTTCTGTAGGAGTCCTACTCCTAAGTCCTAACTGCTGAGCTTCATAAATAATTTCCTATTGGGTTTAGGTTAAAACTTTACTTGAACGCCACCAACTCTCATTGTCATAGTTGTATTCAGTGATCAAGGATAAAGGCACTACCGCACTAGTATGTTGAGATGAAGTTCCTATAGGACTGTTGTCCTGCACCTTCTAACCACTAGCATCCCTTCCCAGTCTACTGATTACTTTTGAGTGTTGACTACATTATCAGCAACCAGAATTAATGTTTAGGTGGATTTTGTTGAAAAAAATTAATGTTTAGGTGCATATTCTCTTATCTTTTTTTATGTATAGCTTGTGGATGCATTTTTGCTTGACTTTCTATGCTAGAAATCAACAAGTGTCAGCAACTGGGACATATATATTTCACTTTTTATTGTCCAAAACCACTTGGATGCAAATATTCTCTCAATTTTTTTTGCATGCTTAATTTTGTCTTCGCATTATTTATGGTAGGAATAATAATCGGTTGATCCTTTCCAAAACAGGGAGGATAAGATTTCTTATCTTTCTGGAGTCAAAGTAAAGTTGTGTTGTTGGTGGTGTAGTCCTTTTCCTTCTGTGCTTTGCTGAGAAGAGCTGCTTCCTATGGGGATAGGGGTAAGGGACAGATGTTTAAGTGATGAAGCAGCAATTCTCTAAAATAAAGTTTGCAAACAGTTTAAAACCCCCTTTTTTCTTTATATGGGCTGTTTACCTTCCCTTTTTCCTTTAATTTTCTTTAATTTGGCCGTTGAAATTGAAATCACTTCCTTTTCTTCTGATCAACTGCTTGAATCTTCAGAAACTACTACAGATGCACTTCTGCTGGATGTCCTGTCCGAAAGCACATTGAGACTGCTGTAGATGACTCAAATGCTGTCATCATAACATACAAGGGTGTACATGACCATGACATGCCTGTGCCCAAGAAACGACATGGCCCACCAAGTGCTCCTCTTGTGGCTGCTGCAGCACCTGCCTCCATGAACAATTTGCAGTTGAAGAAACCTGAATCACCACAGAACCAGAAAATTTCTACTCAATGGTCAGTGGACACCGAAGGAGAACTAACTGGGGAGGCCTTGGACCTTGGGGGTGAGAAAGCAATGGAGTCAGCTCGAACGCTTCTGAGCATAGGTTTTGAAATTAAGCCTTGCTGAATTCATCTTTCAGAAATCATGCAGTTGTATCTATATAAATTAATTGGCAGGTCTCTTGTAATTTCACTGCTTCCCATGTTTATCTTGTTTTTTTCTTCCCCACTTTGTATTTTAGTGGAACAGTTCGTGTATATTTGCTTGTACACCCGTTCAACGTGTCTGAAACAGTTTGCTAGTAGTGGAACGAATATACAATTGATTGGCATCCTTTTTATTCTCACGGTTAATTAGAATAGCATTATAATTTCCACTCTATTGATTCGATATAAAGATCATGCTAGGGCAACAGCTCAAACATGTTGGTCAACTGAACCAAGATGTTTAGATGGGGAACTGCCTAATATGGATAACACTGAGAGTGGTCCATGAATGGATTAAGTGTAAATTAGTCATTGATTTATATAAATCACTGATCGAAATTAAAAGGTTATATCTCTATAGATTTTAATTAGTAATACTTAAATTTATATATAAATTTAGTTAAATTATAATTTTTATGAATAATTATATATATAAAAAATTTATAAATTTTAACTAATAATTTTACATACATCTAAATTTGTATGTAGATTCTATAAATTACAAGTTCAAAGATGAATCTCTTCTTAATCGGTCCATATGAGCCTTCTCCTGTGTAGATGGGAATGGACTTGGGCCAACTAGGGCGTGCATTACATATGGGGTGGTGCTAGATGTTTGCACAAATTCCAATTGCACTTAGCATTTTGTTCTGTCACTGTTCGATATATGTACACATATATATCCGGATGGGTACCTAACGCCGTAAGCAAGCTTACAGCATTTTGTACCAGAGCATCAGATTTCCATGAAGAGAAGCAAAATTTACGTAGGCCTTCCAATTTTTCCAAATTTGGATTTAACCCATATCCTCCAGGGAATAACTTAGAAAATCAGCATGCCAAAAATGTACTTTTTCAGTTTGTAGCCTCTACTTCAAAAGCAAACAACTTACTTTTCTTTGATGATGGGGTGAATATTGTGGTTGATTGTCCTTACAGATATTATTTGGTAGTTGATAAAGCTTGGTTGTTGCTGCATTATGCTTATAAATTATAATTGGTATCTACATTGAAATTACAACTAATTTGGCTTAGAAAGATTAAACAGAAAGGTAAGATGACTGATTGTTTTATTTTTATTTTTTCTGGGAGTATTTCTTTATCAAATAGGTAAAAGATTAATTTATCGAATTACGGTTAGACGTTTAAACAAGAATTCTTCTAAATTATATTATTTTCATTCATATGAATCTTGGGATTAAATCCAATATCACATGCTTAAAGAACCAGAGTTTCTTCTACTCAGACTAATATACGTTAATAATATTTATACTTTTTTTAATATAAAAAACTCATTCTAAATAAAAACTCAGAAGCATGGGTACACCTATTGGCAAGGCATACACATATCGGGTATGGGTACTTATTGAGTATGTACTTGAACTTTTTTTTTTAAATTATGTATTTGTGTACGACTCCAGTGAGGGTTGAGAATGACTAGAGATGTTGGATATGGCTCGGGTACGACTCACTCAATTTTTTGCAAAAAAACGACTTCATTTTGGATCCTTCAATAGTAGAACCTACCGTCGCCCATTTACTCATTCAACCTTTATTGTTGTCTCGATCTCAACCTAGAGGCACCATTAGGGCTCTTTCTTCTCCACCCAGTAGCTTGCTCTCGACCTAGCCCAATGATCTCGCGCTGACGATTGAGGCCCTGTGTTGTTCTTGAGTGCGGCGAACTCCAGTAGAACCCCATTGCAGCTCATGCTCAACCCACTCAATCCCTCCTCACTTGTGTATACTTCCCATCAACCTCAAAGACAAAATATCCAAATCAATGCTTTTGTTCACTCACTTTCACTATGATTCTAATTTTTTATTTTATATTAGATGTTGTCATGTTGAGAACTTATTATAAATATTGTCTTGATTGAATAATTTAAGTTCATTTCTATGTTTTATGTTAAAATTTATACTTTATGCTGTTATATTTTATTGTATGAAATCTTAGTTTATTTTATATATGACATATGTATTTTTTTTAAATTTTCATACCCCATACCTGTATCTATATCATATACCAGTACTCGATCCATTTGAGTGTATCGTAGAATAAAAACAATGATTTATAGAGAAACAATCATTCTGTTTTTTTATTAATTGCTTTGTGTAGAGGGGTAAAAGGGCAATTGCACATAGGTACACATGCATTTGGATCAACTATTGACTATTAATCTTTTCTTTTTTCATAATTATAATTTATTTAATGTCATGATATATTTTAGTCAGTATGAACTACAAATATTATTTGCATAATTTTTTTAAAGTTTTGTTAAGATCATTTGTCAAGAAAGTTAAAATAATTTTTTTATAAAATAAAATATTTAATGTATTAAAAATTTGAAAAAATATTATTTATTTTATTTTTATTAAAAAAATATTTTAACTTCTTTAAGACATTTGTTAACATTTTTTTAACTCATTAACATTAAAATTCGGTTAAGCTTTAGATTATTTCTAGAAAAAATAATCACTTATTTGTTAAAAATTCTCTTAATTCTTTTTAATTATAAATTATTTTAAATATAAAAAGATTAATTAAAGTACACGTCAACAATTGAAAGTAAGTGCACTGGCCACAGCCGGTAAAATACTAGTGCAAAAACCGGATTTGCTGGTTAACCCCGATATTTTCTTCTGTTTTCATTTTCACTCTCTCTTCCTATCTTCTCACTCTTTGATGCTCTCTCACTTCATCTCCCACAAATTTTTTCCAGAGTTATACCTTTGTTTGTTTGATCAAATTAAACCCCTCTCTCTCTCTCTCTCTCTCTCTCTCTCTCTCTCTTCAATCTTCAACGTTCCTGTTGTTTCTCACTCCCAAAGCCCACCCTTTTACCCCGCATTTCCCGGAAAAATTCCATTGCTATTTTCTGGGGGGGAAAAGAAAAAGAAGAAGCATGAGAACTGCAAAGGAATGTGTATAAGCGGCACCGTTTGAAAGCACCATCCTTTTTACCTTTTGAGGTTGCAGTGCAGAGCTCTTTCGTTTTCCACAATGCAGAGTGGAATCTGAGCGTTTCGCGGCTCATTTTGAAACTCATCAGGATATAGAATGCAACTCCACTTAAACCCTAACTTTTCTCAAAAAGGTCAACCCATTGTACCAAATTTGATCGCGTTGTGCTCGTAAATCCTATCAGCTTCAAGCTGTTCTGGGTTCTGAGCTGATTTGGAATTTTGGGCTTTAGAGGAATGGGGGTGTAGTGTCTTAATGGCTCTCAAATTGCGGGTTTTGGATGTCTCTGAGTGTATAGTTGGGTGATTTGAGGATTTTGAGTGATACCCAGTGCATTTTGGAAGTGAAAATCTGAGATCTGTTTTGGGAGCCACATCATTGTGCACCAGGTGTTTGCTAAAATTTGATATTCATTCTTGAGCTTCCAACTGATAAAAGAATGAGTTTCAGGGAATTTTTATGGGTAACTGGTGGATAATTAGTGCTTAAAGAATCCATTGGAGGGGTGGGTGGTGAGGTAAAAAATCTTAAGGTGATTGTTTTGGTGGGTTGTGAAACCAAAGAGATTTGTGTCAATGTCAGGAGCTCCCAGATTGAGGTCTATGAATGTTGCTGATTCAGAGACAAGGCCTGTGCTTGGTCCAGCTGGAAACAAGACAGGGTCTCTGAGTTCACGGAAACCAGCTTCAAAGCCACTGAGGAAAGCTGAGAAATTGAGGGACGATGTTGCCTCAGCCAAACAGAAGAAATCCTATGAATTTTCTTCAGTTGTCACTTCCTCTCCTTCTCCTCGCTCACATTCTGTCAGTGTTCCTACGGTACTACGCCGGCACGAGCAGCTGTTGCATTCTAATTTGTCTCTGAATGCTTCATGTTCATCTGATGCATCCACAGACTCATTTCATAGCCGAGCTTCTACTGGAAGATTGACTCGGTCTAATAGCTTAGGTTGTACAAGGAAGCGGTCCGTGTCAAAGCCAAGAAGTGTTGCTTCTGATGGTGTGTTGGAATCTCCACCTGATGCTTCACAATCCAAGAAGAGGTGTGCCTGGGTCACTCCTAATACTGGTTTGTTCTTTTTCTTCTTCTTCTTTCACTTTCCCTAATTGTTTAATGATAAGTTGTTTTTACTATAACCCTTTTGGTTGATAGTTCA
Organism: Ormosia semicastrata; assembly: GCA_029884595.1. NCBI lineage: Eukaryota > Viridiplantae > Streptophyta > Magnoliopsida > Fabales > Fabaceae > Ormosia > Ormosia semicastrata. The sequence continues at coordinate 20,494,688 of JAQQTO010000043.1, forward strand.
GCTTATGATTCTTTTGAATTCTGAATTGCTTTCACGAATATGTACATCGTAGTTAATTTCAATCATCTTGTCTTATTCCATATTTTTGAATGTATTTGAGCTGATATTGACATATTGTGAATTGTATGATTCTCATTTAATTTCAAGATAAATTTCAATTCTTGAAGATTGAGGTAATAAGATTTTACTTTAAATATATACCTCCATTTGGATATCATTGTATACTTTTGCCTGTTGAAGAGAACATTGGGAATTCCTAGTGAATAAATGGTATGAACCTGATATAAGTTGATGGCAGTAGAGATGAATGAACACGAGCCAGCCATACCTTTCCTAGAAATTCCTCCATAATACTTATTTTGAGTTTAAAGTTCTGAACTAGATTGGCTTTTTTTTTCAATGTTTTGTTTCCTGACTAAGTTTACCTGTTGATACTAGAACTATGTTATGCCACTTTCCACGACGAAGAATGGGGAGTTCCTGTACATGATGACAAGTACGTGATACACAAAATAGTCTTGTTATGTTGGTTGGAAAAGGAATGTACCTTCTGTTAGGTTTTGCTTGACACTATTTATCTCATGTAGGAAACTATTTGAGCTTCTTGTTCTTTCTAGTGCTCTGTCTGAACTCTCTTGGCCAGCCATTCTAAGCAAAAGGCACATTTTTAGGTATTGTCTCTGCAGAAGTTCTGTATTTTTTTTAATTTTTCCATTCTTAACCTCGAATCTGTACTGGTTGGCTGCTACCTCAGCTGTAGCCTATTTTTGTTCACATTATTTTTGTTAACAAGGTTCTTTGCAGGGAAGTTTTTGTAGACTTTGATCCAGTTGCTGTCTCAAAATTAAATGAGAAGAAGATGATGGCACCAGGAACCACTGCAAGCTCCTTACTTTCTGACCTTAAATTGCGTGCTATAATTGAGAATGCACGTCAAATATCAAAGGTAGATTAGTTTTCTCTTGTCTTTTGCAACCTTCATAATGGAATATGCAAACTCGTGGGTTGGTTCATAATTACTTATTAATTGCTGGACCATTGGAAGCCAAGAGAACCATGGGATACAGGTTTGGCGATATTTCACTGCCATCCCCTAAATCCATTATTCTGTATTGGGTGTATCTGGATTTAGTAACATGTCCAGGGGACAACAAGTGATTTTACCAGCTGGACTAGCTGGTATTTGGTACTTTCTTATTCGTAATCTATGAATATAAAGTGGATTCCTGGGGTGCCTGCATGTTTATCCTTATTAGGATATGGTTGTTATGAAAGAAGTCAACTACTTAATGTTTTGCAAGATTGAAGGCTTTTTTTTTTTTAATTTATAGCTTTATTTTCTGCATTGATCTTTGGGAGAATTACCTAAACAGAAAAGCAAGTCAAATATTTTTCAAGAAAGAAAACGGAAAGGATTAATTGCCAATGTAGAAATGAATGATCCTGCTTACACTGTCATTTTTCACAAACGTTGCACACTGCACAAACAGTTTATATGACTGCATTTGAATTTGGCAAAATAGTGGAGCCACTTGAACTTAAATGCTAGATTGAAAAACAATTGTGCAAGCAGGATAATTCATTTCTGTTTTGATAATCAACACATTTTGTTCCCTTTTTAAAAAAATATTTGAGTTACTTTTCTGTGATCTTCAATATAATATTTTAATATTTTAAATCATATAAATTACCCATAAGTTGTCTTAAATTTTCTGCTCAATCAATTGAATGATTTTATCTTCTATTTTCCCCCCATTTTCCCCCCTTTAATGATCAATTGAATGACTTAAAATTGGTGTTTAATGGTCATTTGATCAGGTAGGTTAGGTAATAAAGGTAATTGGGTTGTGGTCCTGATCCTTATTCAATTTGCATGACCCATATGGGACAAACCATGATATTAATCTCCCGTACAGCCTGAGCTTCTTATAATCTAATTTGCAACAGTGATATGCAACCTAATTATTTGGATTCTTTTAACCAGCCAGCATGCTTAGCTGGTACGTCCCCAGTCTTGATACTTTTCCAACCATTAAACACTACAATGCCCTATTTTATTGAACTGCCATAATTGCAGCTTGCACAATTTGCACCATGGCTATGATTATCATTGCAACTAACTTTTTGCAGGTTTTACTGATGCCAGGTCATAGATGAGTTTGGGTCGTTTGACAAGTACATTTGGAGTTTTGTGAACCACCGGCCTATAGTTAGCAGAGTCCGATATCCTCGACAGGTTCCTGTTAAAACACCAAAAGCTGATGTTATTAGCAAAGACTTGGTGAGAAGAGGTTTCCGTGGCGTGGGTCCCACGGTCATATACTCCTTCATGCAGGCTGTGGGGTTAACAAATGACCACCTCATCAGTTGCTTCAGATTTCAGGAATGTATAGCTGCAGCAGAAGGGAAGGAAGAGAATGCCATCAAGGATGATGCTCAACAAAAGGAAAGTGATGATGTGATGGAATCTGATCTGTCCATTGCCATTGATGATTTGAGTTTCTCCTCAGAATGAATGATGGCTCAAATGTCTTGGCTGATAAGAGATCCAGGTTCTATTGGCAGTTAACTTGTTGTTGGTGGACCAAATTTGTACTACTAAGCCTTAGATTGAGTAATGATGGAGGAGAATTTGTGTATCAATCTCATGGAGTCCCTAAAAGCAGAGTTGAATTAATTCATATGGGCAACCATGCTGTTTGTATGAGGCTTCTCGAGGGAAGCCTTAACAGTTTGGTGTACAATTTTTTGTACAGTCAAAATATCAGTGATTGGAATTCTCTTTTAAGCCAATGGCAGGAGGTAATAGATAATCAGTTCTTATTATGCGGTGTTACACTGTTACCGTTTCATTTTGATTATAGCTGCATACATGCATGCATTGTGTTGGACAGCTAGAGTTTGAACTGATTGATGAGTCCCACTTGTGATGGATGACAAAGATAGAACAATGGCTGTGTTTCTTTTTCACCGTGGGAGCAGGAGTACGCATAGTCGATAGACATGTTTGCTACGTTTGGATTGGAATCGCCATCAGTTGTGGGGTATTGCTTGGGCGCTGAAAATGATAATTGTGATGGTGACGTGCAATGTCTCAGAACTCTTTTGCGTCTAAGTCTTCAATTACTTTTAATCTTAAGCAAAATATTTTTGGCGCTTTTTTTTTTTCTGCTTGGCACAATTTTTATTATTTGATTATTTACACATCTACTTTCATTATATCATTTATGATGATGTAAGATGTGATTAGTCACTGATGTGAACAATTATTTTTCTTTTTTTTCTGTTTTTAACAAAAAAGGGTGATAGGTAAGTTCGTGGAGTTTCAAACAATCTCATTATTACACCTTAATCTGAGGTTCATTCTACACGAACCTACCGACCCTCCCCCCTTTTGTTTAAAAAAAAAAACAAATTATTTCTGTGTGTTTTTGCTCAAGTAATGTATACAGATGGACGAAAACTCAAAATTATCATCATTATAGAAAATTAAAAAAATTCAATACTATGGAGGTGTCTCTTTTATAATCCTTGATAATGATGACTTTTTTGTCTTGTGTGCATGAGCTGATTATTTTCTGCATGTGAAGACAGCTGCAGAAGCGTATGAAGGCATAAGTCCATAAGGTAAGGAATCTTGATTTATATTTTCCGTAGTGACAGCTAAAATTATTTTTCATTAAAAAGAAAGATGATCAGAAGACGGAGAGCATATTATTGAGTCACTAAAAATAGCACCACAATCAAAGGGAAGATGTTATCTATATATAGCCTTTAACCACGACAAATGACAGAAGAGTATGCAACTAAAGAAATAAGAAACAAACCAACAACATTGTCCACACACACACAAAAAAAAAAAAAAACAGCAACAACCGTCACCACCGTGAGATGAATGTATCATAACACCTATGTCCTGTGAGTGTGTTTGGAATGAATAAAAATGAGAAATAATTTTATTTGATTTGATTTAAATTGATTTGATTTGATTTAGAAATCAAATTTTGTGTTTGGAATTTTTTAAAAAAAATAAGATTTAAATTGATTTAAAAATCAAATTTTGTGTTTGGAATTCATTAAAATGAGAATTGATTTGATTTGATTTTATTATTTTACATTTTAACCCTTATAAGAAGTTGTTAGAGGTAGTTATTAAGGGTAAAATAGTATATTTATTTCAAATTAAATCAAATCTTAACAAATCTTATCAAATTTGATAAAATTTAAAAAACAAAAGGAATGAAATTTATGAAATTTTAAAAATCAAATCATTTCCTATTTTTTAACATTTCAAACACAAGATTTAATTAAGTTTGATTTACAAATAAAATCATTTCTCATTTTTTTGCATTCCAAACACACTCTACAAGATTCGAAAATGCATCTGCAAGCATTGAACATAAAGGACGCTTAGCTATAAATATAAGCATATCAGCACTAGTAGCAACTCAGGCTACGTTTAGTGCATCGTATAAAGAAGACATGATAGCATAAACTAATACTATTAGGTCTTATTCAATGTTTGGAGCATTCAACTGATAGTATAATGAAATCAGGTCAAGTCATTTTATCCTATTCTAAGGTGATAACTCTATCTCTTCCCCTAGTACATGATAAGATATGATATGATTTCTATTCCAATCTTATCATCAATTTTATTTTTATCACTCCTCTCCCTTGCGCTACCACCACCACCACCACCACCACCACCACCGCAACCACCACCACCACCATCGCCACCATCACCACCACTACCATCATCGCCACCATCATCGCTGGCCGCCGCCACCACCACCGCCACCACCACCACCGCCGCCGCCATCAACACCACCACCACCATCACCACCACCTCCATCACCGTCGCCGCCATCACCGCCGTCGTCGCCACCACTACCGCCATCGCCACCACCACCTGCAGCCGCCGCCGCTTTGCCGCCACCACCACTACCACCACCACTATCACCACCTCACCACCTCGCCACCACCATCACCACTACCGCCACCCCCACCACCACCATCGCCACCACCACCGCCGCCGCTGCCACTGTCGCCACCACCACCAACACCATAAAGCTTATTTATTTATTTTTTAATTATTTTAACTTTTATGCTAAAGGATATTTTAGTCTTAAAAAAATGTTATACAATCAGTTAATTTATCCTTTTGTTATCAAACAAAAGATAGGATTATGTCTTATCCTATTAATTATACTATCATATCTTATATTATCCTATCATTTTATCTTATACTATACTATCATGTGTACTAAACATAGCCTCAATTAATTTGGATTGTTCGTAAAATAATGTTCTCTATATGGTCTATTCGCTATATGGCCAGACCTAATGAGAACATTTTTTTTGGTATAGGAACTATGAGAACATTTTGAGAGTTTTCCAAAGATCTCTAGCCGTTAGATGCAATAATATCAACCATTCCAAATAACCAATAATTTAAACTGAGATCAATAGAATGATTTTTCATATATGAACTTTTTTGTTGCTGGAAATATAATAGTCAATAAGGATTTTGAGTAAAAATAGTATACGATGGCCTACAGGCCTAGATATGGACTAGGAAAATCAAGTAGACCTCCAAATTTCCAATTGAAGCAGTTTAAAATAGGACTGCACATGGGTTGCATTGGTTCGGATTTAGGAGAAAAAAATTCAAACCAATTAGTTGAGGTTGGGTTGAGTTGAATCGGTTTTGAGAAAAAATTTTGGATAACCCAAACCAAACCAACCCGATTATAATCAGATTGGTTCGGGTCGAGTAGTCGGGTTGTAGCGTTATGCTGTGTGATTACTACTACTACTAAGTTATATTATCTCTCTTTCTTTCTTCTTTTGAGTAACTAAGTTTTATTTTACTTGGGTGAAAGGGTGAAGCTCTTGGTAATAAAGTAATGTTAGATTTATTCTTCTCTTGTGCTTAAATGATTTATATTTTCTAGTAACCATTATACGTATTATAATTTGTTTCTTATAATTTAGAAACCATCTTTATAAATAGGAGTTCTTGATTTGTTGTAGACAAAATATTGGCACAATGAATGCTTTAACCCATTTATAAGTGGTGGTAATATTTTTAGGAAACATAATATAATTACGTATATTATTTTAAATAGACTTTTAATGTTGTATTTTCTGATTGGAACCTCCATGTTGCGAGGATTCTAATTGAGTTATAAAAGAAATTAATCTTACCTTTACTTTATTTACCAAGAGTGGATCTTTTAACCCAAGTAAATAATTTTTACTATAATAACAAAATATTTACTTCACCTTAATTAATCTTCAACAATTCCCTGTGGATCGACCTCGGACTCCCGAGAAATTTATTACTTGAGACAACCTGCACTTGGGTTCGCAAAGTAACAATTAATCCCGCATCAAGTTTGTAGACTTATTTGAAATTAAAAATTGTGCATCAAGTTTTTGCGCCGTTTTAGGGACTTGATTTGAAGACTGAATTTCTGGTGTAAATTTTTTTTTTTTTATATATACTAACATACTAACTAGTGGGGGAACCTCTCCATTTTTAATTTCTGTGCATACTAACTTAGTGGGGGAATTTCTCCCTTTTATTTTACGCACTAACTTGGTGGGAGAATCTCTCCCTTTTATTTATTTATTTATTTATTTTTTAAATTTACTTTCTGCACTTTATTTTTTTTGCATTTTAATTTACATACAGTGGGGGTAATTCTCCATTTTATTTTCTTGTACATTTTAACTTAGTGGGGTAACTCTCCCTTTTATTTTTTTTTTTTGTACTTTATTTTCTCGTATTTATTTTCTGTCATTTTTTTTTGTTTACTAACTTACTAATTCTCTTACTAACTATCTAACTTTTTACTTTTTCTGCTTCTAACATTTTAATTTATCTGTATACTAACTTTTTAATTTTTATGCATATTAACTCATTTGGTGGTTGGTTTATATCACACCTTTATTAATATTTAATGGACAGTTTATATTGCTATCTTGTACATTTTATTTTATACTATAAGTTACTTGTTTATGCTTAATTGGTATCGTGATTTAAATTCTGATCGTTTGGTTAGAGTTAATCTAGGTACTTTACATATTGATTTGTTTGAATTACAATCACACACATTAAGCACAATGGCTGAAAACGAAAGTGTGCATGATGAACATGAAAATCAACCGTTGCGAACCATGCATGAGTATTTGCAGCCATCCCAAAATTTTAGTCCATCATGTTTTATCTTTCCAGTCAATGCCAACAATTTTAGATTCAAGCCAGGTATGATTTTTTTACTTCCTAATTTTCATGGTTTAGAATCTGAAAGCCCATATTTACATTTAAAAGAATTTGAAGAAGTATGTACTGCTTTTCATGATTAAACTTGCACTGAAGAGGTTGTTAAGCTTAAATTGTTTCCTTTTTCTTTGAAAGATAAAGCAAAATCTTGGCTTAACACTTTGAAACCAAAATCAATTGGCACATGACAAGAAATGCAATGTGAGTTTTTGAAGAAATTTTTTTCAACACATAAAACAAATGCTTTGAAAAAACAAATCCAAAATTTTTCCTAAAATTCAAATGAAGCATATTTTCAAAGTTGGGAACGTTTTAAAGATTTGTTGAATTCTTACCCACATCATGGTTTTGAAAAATGGCGCACTTTAAGTTTCTTTTATGAAGGGTTAACACCTAAAACCAAGCAATTTGTGGAAACAATGTGCAATGGTGAATTTCTTGATAAAGAACCTGATGAAGCTTTAGACTATTTAGACCATTTGGCTGAAAATTCTCAATCTTGGCATGGTACTAATCCTTCTGAAAATTCAATTAGATCAAACCTTACAAATGCTAGTAAAGGAAAATATCATCTTAGTCAAGAAGAAGATCTGAATGCTAGGTTTGCTAGTTTGGTTAGAAAGGTTGAAGCCATGGAATCCGGGAAAGTAAAAGAAATCAAATCTGTGCAAAATGAAGAAATTTGTGGCATTTGTGATGAATTAGGACACTCAACAAATGAATGTCCAAAAATTCCTGTTTTTAAAGAAGTTGTGCATGAGCAAGTAAATGCAATGAATAATTTTAAAAAGCCATTTACTTCTTCTTTTTCAGATACATACAATCCGGGATGGAGAAATCACCCAAATTTCAGTTGGAGGAATAGCAACCAGCCACAATTCATGCAACCACCACCTCCTCAAGCACAAAGAAGATTCTCAAAATCCTCAAGGATATGCACCCTATGTCCCACCATATAGGAAAAACCTTGAAGGAACATTGCATGCATTCATGGAAAAACAAGAGGCCATCAATAGTCAAAATACTCAAGCCATGATTGACATAAAAGACACTCTTGCTAAACTTTCTTCTGCACTTGCCATTCATGAGAAAGGAAAGTTTCCCTCTCAACCTCAACCAAATCCTAAGGGTCAGTTTAGCCTAAATGAGGGTAGTTCAGAAAGTCAAAAAATAGATTAAGTCAACTCAGTGATAACTCTTAGGAGTGGAAAGGTTGTTGAAAAACAAATTCCTGAACTTTTTGAGAAAGATGATGAGTCAATTCCCAAAGATGAGGAAGGAGTTGATAAGCCACCTAGCTAAAAGGAGATCAAACCCTCGTCTTCACCCCCATTTTCTCAAGCATTAAACAATTCAAGTAAAGTGAATCATAACAGTGACATTTTTCAAATCTTTAAACAAGTGAAGGTCAATATTCCTCTGTTAGATGCTATCAAACAGATTCCTTCTTATGTCAAATATTTGAAAGACTTGTGCACTGTTAAAAGGAAACATAATGTGAAAAAGAATGCATTTTTGACTGAACAGGTAAGCTCCATTATTCAAAACAATAATGAGTTGAAATATAAAGACCCTGGTTGTCCTACAGTTTCATGCATTATTGGTGAACATAAAATTGAACGAGCTTTACTTGATCTTGGTGCTAGTGTTAATTTGCTTCCATATTCAGTTTATCAGCAACTCAACATTGGTGAGTTAAAACCAACTTCTGTAACTCTTCTACTTGCTGATAGATCAATTAAAATTCCAAAAGGAATAGTAGAAGATGTGTTGGTACAAGTTGATAAATTCATATATCCTGTGGATTTTATTGTCTTGAAAACTGAACCTATGGTTGATAGTTCTAAGTCAGTTCCTGTTATTTTGGGTCGCCCATTTTTAGCAACATCTAATGCTTTGATAAATTGCAGAAATGGAGCGGTGAAGCTAATTTTTGGAAATATGACACTGGAGCTTAATGTTTTCAACATGTGCAAGCAACCACATGAAGTTTATGATGACAATGAAGAGATTGAAGGGATTGAGGCCATTATAAATTATCATCTTCAAATCAGGAGTTCTTCTGACCCATTAGAAATCTATTTAATTAATTCATTTAATTCAGCTACACAATTAGATGATGATGTTTCTGAAATATGCTCTTTGCTTGACTGTACACAGGAAATGGAATACAAAGGATGGAAGCCAAGATTCGAAGAGCTAAAATCCATGAATGATGATACCCATGAAGAAGTACCCACACTGAGACTGAAGCCATTACGATGGGTTGAAGTACACATTTTGGGAGAAGAACAAAGCTCTCAAAGTGGTAATTTCCTCATCCTTGACCAAAGAACAAGAAGGTAAGTTGATAGAAGTACTTAAAAGGCATAAAAGTGCAATTGGATGGACATTAAAGGATATAAAAGGCATTAATCCATTAATCTGTACACATAGAATACATTTAGAGGATAATGCTAAAACATCTCAACAACCTCAAAGAAGATTAAATCCACACATGAAAGAGGTTGTTAGAGCTGAAGTTCTTAAATTACTTGATGTTAGAATTATCTATCCTATCTCTGATAGCCAGTGGGTAAGCCCTACACAAGTTGTACCTAAGAAATCTGGAATAACAGTGGTTGAAAATGAAAAAGGAGAATTAATACCTACCCGAGTCTTATCTAGTTGGCGTATGTGTATTGATTTCATAAAATTGAATGCAGCCACTAGGAAAGACCATTTTCTATTGCCTTTTCTTGATCAGATTCCAGAAAGAGTAGCAGGACATCCCTACTATTGTTTTCTTGATGGTTATTCGGGGTATAATCAAATACCAATTACATTAGAGGACCAAGAAAAGACCACTTTTACTTGTCCCTTTGGCACTTTTGCATATAGAAGAATGCCTTTTGGTCTTTGTAATGCTCCGGTAACTTTTCAAAGATGCATGCTAAGTATTTTTAGTGACATAATTGAGCATTATTTAGAGGTTTTCATGGATGATCTGACAGTTTTTGGAAATTCTTTTGAAAATTGTCTTGATAATTTGGAAAAAGTTCTTAAAAGATACGAAGAAAAAGGATTTGTGTTAAATTGGGAAAAATGTCATTACATGATTACCTCAAGAATAGTATTAGGTCATGTGATATCTTCTAAGGAAATTGAAGTTGATAAGGCCAAAGTTGAATTAATTGCTCATTTGCCTTTTCCAAAAACAGTCAGAGAAGTTCGTTCCTTTTTAGGACATGCAGGATTTTACAGAAGATTTGTAAAGGACTTTAGTGCTATATCTAGATCTTTATGTAATCTTCTAATAAAGATACACCATTTGATTGGACTCAAGATTGTCAAAAATCTTTTGAAAAATTAATCGATCTTTTGACTTCTGCTCCTATCATGCAATCTCCTGACTGGTCTTTGCCTTTTGAGTTGATGTGTGATGCTAGTGATTTTACTGTTGGCGCTGTTTTAGGCCAAAGAAAGGAATGTAAGCCTCATGTAATTTATTACGCAAGTCGAACTTTGAATAGTGCACAAATAAATTACACCACTACTGAAAAAGAATTACTTGCTGTAATTTTTGCATTGGATAAATTTCGAGCTTATTTAATTAGTTCATCCACTGTTGTTTTCACTGATCATGCTGCTGTTAGACATTTAATGTCTAAACAGGATGCCAAACCTAGGTTGATACGGTGGATCTTGTTGCTTTAAGAATTTAACATCACAATAAAAGACAAGAAAGGAGCCAAAAATATTATTGCAGATCATTTGTCAAGGCTGACAACAGGCTCATCTTTTGATAGCACACCTATCAATGATTCTTTCCCTGATGAATTTTTATTTTCTGTCAATTCTATGCCTTGGTTTGCTAACATTGTCAATTTTCTTGTAACAGGTAAGATGCCGCCTCAGTGGACACACCAAGACAGAAAAAAGTTTTTGATTGAGGTGAAAAATTTCTTTTGGGATGACCAATATTTGAACAAATATTGTCCTGATCAAATCTTTCGGAGATGTGTACCCGACAATGAGGTAAGTAGTGTCATTAAATTTTGTCATTTAGAAGCATGTGGAGGTCATTTTTTTTCAAAGAAAACAGTTGCGAAAATCTTGCAATGTAGATTTTATTGGCCCACTTTATTCAAGGACAGTTATACTTTTTGCAAAAGTTATGAAAGTTGTCAAAAATTGGGGTTCATTTCTAAAAGAAATATAATGCCTTTGAACCCTGTCCTTGTCATTGAAATTTTTGATTGTTGAGGAATTGATTTCATGGGTCCATTTTCATCATCTTTTGGATTTGTGTACATTTTGGTTGCAGTTGATTATGTCTCAAAATGGATTGAGGCAATTCCATGTCGGCACAATGATCATAAAACTGTTCTAAAATTTTTAAAAGAAAATATTTTGAGTCGATTTGGAATTCCTCGAGCTATCATCAATGATGGGGGAACACATTTTTGTAATAGACCATTTGAATCTTTAATGAAAAAATATTACATTACCCACAAAATTGCAACCCCTTATCATCCTCAGACAAGTGGACAAGTTGAATTAGCAAATATGGAGATTAAACAAATTTTGGAAAAAATGGTTAACCCAAATCGTAAAGATTGGTCTTTAAGACTAAATGATGCACTTTGGGCTTACTGTACTGCTTTTAAAACATCTTTGGGCATGTTTCCCTATCGGTTAGTTTATGAAAAACCTTGTCATTTGCCTATAGAATTAGAGCATAAAGCATTTTGGGCTATTAAAGCTTTCAACTTAAGTCTTGATGATACTTCCAAGTTACGCAAATTGTAATTGAATGAACTTGAGGAATTAAGAAATGATGCATATGAAAACTCAAAGATTTATAAAGTTAGAACAAAAGCTTTTCATGACAAATCAATTTTCAGAAAAACTTTTGAAATTGGTTAAAAAGTTCTGCTTTATAATTCTCGCCTTCACCTATTCCCTGAAAAATTGAGATCTAGGTGGATTGGTCCTTATATTGTCAAACATGTGTATTCTTATGGGGCCATAGACATTGAGAATCCTAGGAATGGTATTGTATTTAAAGTTAATGGACAAAGACTCAAACCATTTCTGGAACATCAAGTTGTTGAGGTAGAATCCATTTCTCTTTCTAATCCTTGTTATGAGTAGAATTTATTTTAATGTTGTTTCTTTCTTTTTGCAGTTCTTTGTGTTCCCGGTTAAATAGCGGATAACGGTACTCCGTAACTCTCAAGTCGGTTTGTTTTTCAGTTTTCCATAATAACTGATTTCTTCTCCTTTCAAAATGGATGTCATTCTCTCAAATCTAAGAAAATATTTTCCTTCTCTCCCTCTAAATGCTCTAACAAAAGTCTATGAAGCTAGGTGTGAAAGACTGAGATTGTTAATGTATAAGGGCATCCCAGAAGATATACGCTGGATAATCGAAGCAAATGTTCGTTTAGCTGGTGAATCTTCAGATTCATTTGTCCCATACATGCCCGGTCTCGGTAAAAGTTCATTTTCAAAAAGGAGAAGAGCAAAAAGAATAAAAGTTTGTTACAAGTGTGCACGATGGAATTGCAACACGCGATGTCACTCTTTGGGGATGGTTTCTATAAATAGAGAAGATAAAATATTCTTCATTAAGAATGGACTGAGTAAGGAGTCATTAGATAATATCTTATTGACTCTTGAGACGCATTCTTGTGGAGTTGTGCAGCGTGAACTTCTTAGTTTGTGGAATCTTTTCAAGGATGAACAAGAGCGTTATAGTCTTGGGAATCTGACTCAAAAAGACCCTGTTTGCCAGTTTATAAGAAAATTGGATGGGAAGCTTATCCTCGACTCATAGAAGGCGTTTAAGCCGTTTCTGGACGTGAAACCAGAGGAAGATGTGAGCCACAATCACAACAATATGTATATATTATCTTGTACATTTTCAAAAAAAAAATTAAAAAAAAATAAAAAATAAAAAATAAAAAATAAAAAATAAAAAAGGACGAAACTTCGGTTGTACTTGGTCTTTAATTAGATTAGGAGCCCCGCGGTGGAGTGGCGAGACCGTCATTGACTCGGGTGGACCTTCGCACGCCGGTCAGTAAATAAGATTCGTGTGCCATGCTCTGTAGAGAGCCGCAAGCATTTTCGTGTTTTAACCAAAGGCTCTGCTTGGTGATGGACAGAAAGAAGCGTCCCGTGTTTGCATTCTCGCGTGACAATGCCTCTGAGCTGGATCCTGTGATTTAATGTCATGGGCTTTTCAGCGACCTCTCACTGGCTGTGGTCGTTGGTGGTAACTGTCAGATTTACGCACTTTAATTAGTGGCGTCGTAGCTCAATCCAAAATATCCCACAAGCGGGAAGGAGAAGAATGCCCAGATTGGCTGAGCCGTCTTGGTATTACTGCACTCATGACACGCAGTATAAAGATCTGCCATGAAACCTGTACATAAAGGTATGTAATCATTTGTTATTATTATTTTATCTTTGTATAATTTTGTTGAATTTTGGTTTTGGATAGACGATCCTTTGGATAGGATCATTCGGGGGTTTCTAAACTTCTTTACTTTGATGGTTTTCTTGAAGTCAAAAAAAAAAAAACAAAACAAAAAACAAAAAAAAACAAAAAAAATAATATTTATTATTATTATTTCAAACTTTTCTGACACCAGCCAACCTACCTGTATAGGAGCTATTATTACTTTTTCTATTCTCTTCCCTATTTAAACACTCCATTTTCTTTACTTTTCTACAACTCTTAATCATTCAAAGAGAGTGAGTGTAGAAATAGAGAGAGCTTCTTCTTCAGTTCGTAGATTTCTCAGTATTGGTGTATTTTGTGGGACAAGTTATGGGAATGGTTTAGAGTTTGTAAACGCAGCAAGCACTGTTGTTAGAACACTTGCTGCGAGAAACATTCGTGTAGTATATGGGGGAGGTTGCATTGAGTTAATGGGGGTTGTATCACTTTCTGCATTTGTAAGAGGTGGTCAAGTTTTAGGTGTCATTCTTGAACCTTTAACTCGAAGGAACATCATTGGAAAGACAATTGGACTGGAAATTCAAGTATCATCTATGTATGGACGAATGAAAGCAATGCTTGAAAACTTTGATGCATTCATTGTTTTACCTGGTGGTTTTGGTACTTTGGAAGAAGTCTTTCAAGTTGTCTCTTGGGCCCAATTGAACATCCACCATAAACCCATAGGTTTATTGAATGTTAATAATTTCTTTGATAATTTGTTATCTTTTGTTGACCATGCTGTGGAACAGAAATTTGTCACACCTTCAGCAAGACAACTCCTTATCTCTCGCTTCTACTGTTGATGAATTGATTGATAAATTAGAAGCATTTGTTTATGAAACGATCCAAGAATACTCGAGATAGATTGGTCGAAGGAAGCGGTGAAGGAAGTGGTGAAGGAAGCAAAATGAAAAAAAAGCCACCAAGACACTCCAACTATTTAAATAATTACAAGCTTTGGTTTTATTTATCGTACTTTGTTTTGTTTAAATTTGTGTGAGATTTTTTTTTTCTTTTCGATAATTGCAAAGAATGGTAATATATTCTATCCTTTACCTATCTATGTTTTGACATTGAGGACAATGTTGTGATCTGGTTGGGGGGAAGGATGGTTGTAAAAAAAAAACCCAAAAAATCCAAAAAAAAAATTAGGAAGTGTGTTTATTAATATGTTTATTGTGTTTATCATTAAAAAAAACCAAAAAAAAAAATTTTAAAGTGTGTTTGTGAATATGTTTGTTGTGTTTGTCATCAATTTATTAACAACAAAAGTAATTAGGGATGACAGAGTAAAGAGTAAATTATTTACTCTTGAGACGCATCAAAAATTGGTGACAGAGTAAGGAGTAATTAGGGTAGTAACTAATTTATGTGGAAGTAGCAATTCAAATTCAGGGAAATTTGCATGATTGAGTAAATTGTCTTCTTTCTTAAAATTCACGTGCTTGGTTATGGATATTGAATTGGTGGACTGAAAATGATAGAATTATGCCTTATGAGATTTTGAGCTTATTGATGAATGGATTGAACATTTGTACCATTCTTTTCTTTCTTGTGTGAATTTCACTCATGGAATTGTTGCTCTAGAACTTGCTTTGATTCTTTTTGAGACTACATTTTTATATGCATACATGAATATGATTGAGACATTTTTCTTGAAATAGCTACTTTAATCAAATAGCTAGCCTTGTTTAGCAGTATGTTGTTTCAATATGATATCAAGTACTCTTATGACTTCTTGGAAATTTTCTGATTCCTGTCAACATAAAGCATTAGAAATGACCTATTTTCCCTTGCTTAACCCCTTTGAGCTTATTTGACTATTCTTTGTTTCGAACTCATTATGTGCCTTAAATGAAAAATCATATTCTTACTTGACCTTAGGGAATAAGAAAACATTAGTTTGTCATTCGATGAGTTCTTGAACAAGTGTGGGGGTGTGTGTGCAGAATATTTTAAAAAAATGTGTATATATGATGTTCTTATTCTTTAAAAAAAAAAATCAAAAATCAAAAAATCAAAAAATAAAAAAAAAATAAAAAAATGTAAAAAGAAGAGGGTCAATAAGGTAATAAAGGAAAGGAAAAGAATAGGTAAAGGAAATTTGTATTAAGTGGAGTTGGGATGAACTTTCATACTTGTTAATTGAACTCAGCTCTCATGCTCTTTTTTTCTCTGGTATTTAACTTGTCATATCCATATTACCTCCTCCTTTATCTTGACCTCATTACAACCTTGAATAAAGTCCTCATGATTTGTGTGTGCATATGTTTTGAGTAGTGGAGAAGTAGAAGAGAAGCAAGCTTATGGTAGTGCAATTTTCATGGGTTGAATTGAGCGAAATACCTACATTTTAAACACTTGAGGGATTGAGAGTGACTCTTGTGAAAATCTATCATTCTTGACTCATACTTTTCAATTGAAATATCCTTACTTGTTAATTTGAGATGTAAAGATATATTACCTCATGAATGTTTTGATTACTTGAATGATTGATTGCTTTACATTTTTTTAAATATTATTAGAAATTGAGTCTTTTAAAGTGTTTAGCTTTTGAGTCTGTTTTTTTTTTTTTTTTTTTTTTTGTGAGTGATCTTGTGTGTTTTGCTCAAGAGTGTAAAAAGCTAAGTGTGGAGAAATTTGATGATCACATATTTGATACATTAATAAGCTTTCATTCTTAGTCATTTACACTCTCTATGTACTTAATTGATTGAGTTTTATTATGTTTTGTAAGTTTGGGCTCAAATTGGATTTAATTGAATTTTTTAGCATGATTTATATCTTACACTGTTTTTGTATTTGGGCCATATCTTGGGCTGTAGGTGGTATTTGGAGGTGATTCTAGTGGCATTTGAAAGATAAGAGAGATCTCTATAACTTTCATGAAGACCTCAAAGGCCCAATCACACGAGTAGATAACTCAAATTGGAATTGAAGCAAGAACTAGAGTGCTGTTCCTGACAACTTGACCTATGTATACTGTTCATGCCATTGTTTGGGCTAAAAGTTGTAAAATGAGCTGAAATTTGGATGTTGAATAGCTAAGACCCATATATACAACTTTCATGTTGAATACTTTTCCAGAATCGGACTCCTTGAAGGTGATATTGGGCTTGGAAGTCAGAACAGAGGAGCTGTAACTGGGCCTGGGCAGTGTGCAGTAATTTGAACGTATCTGGAGTTATAGAAATGATATTGGACTCAAACCAAAGCCATTTGAAAGCTAAGATCCAGGTCTAAAACTTTCATGAAGACCACTTGGTTCAAAAATGACGAATGCAATGACTTCAGAGCTGCATGATTTCGGAGACAAGGAATCTCCATAATTTCCCACTCACCTAAAGTCATTTGGCATTTTTCACCCATTTTCCACTCATCCAACCACTAATGACTCAGCCCCCTTGTCATTTTGTATCTCTAATCCTCTATAAAAGGAGGTCTTGGCAAATCATTGAGGGTGTTAGGTGTTAGTTACCAAAATGATGCCATTTTGTTACTAGGTTTTCTTGTAGTAATTTTCTTTTGTTCTAAATTAAAGTCATGTTCTTCTTCTTCTTCTTCTCTCTTTCTTTCTTCTTATCTATGAGTAACTAAGTTTTATTTTACTTGGGTGAAAGGGTGAAGCTCTTGGTAATAAAGTAAGGTTAGATTTATTCTTCTCTTGTGCTTAAATGATTTATATTTTCTAGTAACCATTATACGTATTATAATTTGTTTCTTATAATTTAGAAACTATCTTTGTAAATAGGAGTTCTTGATTTGTTGTAGACAAAATATTGGCACAATGAATGCTTTAACCCATTTATAAGTGGTGGTAATATTTTTAGGAAACATAATATAATTACGTATATTATTTTAAATGGACTTTTAATGTTGTATTTTCTGATTGGAACCTCTATGTTGCGAGGATTCTAATTGAGTTATAAAAGAAATTAATCTTACCTTTACTTTATTTACCAAGAGTAGATCTTCTAATCCAAGTAAATAATTTTTACTAAAGTAACAAAATATTTACTTCACCTTAATTAATCTTCAACAATTCCCTGTGGATCGACCTCGGACTCTCGAGAAATTTATTACTTGAGACAACCTGCACTTGGGTTCGCAAAGCAACAATTAATCCCGCATCAAGTTTGTAGACTTGTTTGAAATTAAAAATTGTGCATCAACGGGCAAACCATCAACAAGATGGTCCTAGGATCGCGCTGGAGGACGGCAATTCTGGCGTGGAGGCGCGACCCAGATTTGGCCAGTTGGTCGTGGTGGTGCGCGGTGGAGACCCGTGCTTAGTCGTGCGCTGCGAGATGGTGCAATGGAGCTCCAGGGTCAATTTACTTTGGGATAAAGGATTGGTGGTGGTTGAGCTCTAGGATGATGGGTTCTGGTTGCTCAGGTCATAGGGAGGTGGATCGCGGTGGAGGACGGCAGTTTAGCGTGGTGGCGCGACGCAAATCTAGGCAGTTGGTCGCGGTGGTGTGCGGTGGAGAACCGTGCTTGGCCGTGCGCGACGAGTGAGAGAGGTCTGAGAGCCTGAGGGAGACTGACATTGAGTAGCACCACTGCACCAGAGGTGGTGCGCCGCTTAGGGTTAGGGGATTTGAGATTTTGCAAAGAGGAAGGAAGGGATAGGAGAGGATAGTGAAGCTAAGAAAATGAAATGAGTGGTGGGTGTGGTGACACTTTTGGTTTGGGTTAGAAAGAAAAACAGAAATGAAGGTAAGTATAATCAAAACGATGTCGTTTAATCAGGTGGTTAGGTTATCGGGTCGGCTCATCTGGTTAGTTTATTAAACCCGTTATCCGAACTAATTAATAGACGAGTTGTTCAAGTTCTACCCGAACAGACCCGATGATCCAAATTAATTCGAATATTTTATATTATGTTGAGTCGGGTTGATCGGGTCATCGGGTTGACTCGAACCCGTGTGCACCCCTAGTTCAAAAGGATCTTTTCTTAGAGAAAAAAGTGTCATTTTAAGGTGACGTGAAGAAAGAAAATTACAAGATAAAAGATGAGACATTTTGTGGAAGCATAAAAAGAAAGTTTGGTTAAAAGAACTTGTTAAGGTTACTAAAATAAAAAAAATTAAATAAAAAAAGATATTTAATATATTAAAAATTTAAAAAATATTTTCATTTAAATTTTTTATTTTAATATTATTAACCAATGTCCTGGTAATACTTGTTAACAAAACTTTAAAGAAAAATAATAACATATAAACAAGAATTTTAATACATTAAAGATTTCCGATCCTTATGAACGCCCTCTAGTAATTTATTAATTTTACTTTGAGAATATTACCAATATTTTCATAAATTTAGGCAAGATCTCAATATTAAAGAAAGAAAAATTATTATTTTACACTTTTAAAAAAATATAAGTATTATTTATATTATTTTTAAAGGATATAATTAAATGAAAAAAATAATAATAAAATATATAATAAATAATATTAAATAAAATATAAAAAATATATATATTATTTGATGTAATAATATAAGAGTCGTTAAAAAAATGATCGGCTAGGCAGCTAAGGTATTGGGTTATTGGCCTTGGGAAAAGCAAGAAAAAGCAAAAGCAATGGCATTTTATGCTCATTTTTGTTAGCCACTTATTTCTAAATAAAAACTAGTACGATGCTAAAAGCTTGAATACCCTGAGAAATGTTGAATGCACAGACTCCTGTGCACAGCAATTTCATACCACCCTTAATTTTGAAGATTGAGAATATATTGATGGTAGAGGATGAGTTTGTGCAATTTCTGGAACTAGTTTTTCTGTGGACGTAACACTGCCCGGCATACCTAGTTGATCACTGCACCTTGCCTACAATATGTTGGAGAAATTCTGATGTATTCAAGTACTACGTTGAGTATACTAAACGTGAACAGCATAATTATACATATCGTTGGATTAGATTTAAAATATTAAATAATAAAATTTAACCTAAATCTCAATCATTGAGTGTAATACTTTTAAGTATATAAGAATTTCTCCTTTCGTTGAAGGAAGGATTTAATATCCTTTGGACATGTGCAGGTTTTACATGGTTGTGGTGCTTATGGAGGGAGCATTTTGCTAGAAAATTTATTCCCTCATATTGTTCTTTGGCTTCTCTATGGATGCCATCTCATTGTGAAAGTTATGAAACCGGTAATTGATTTAATTGTGAAATGAATTTTTGTTTGTTTGAAAAGTTATATAATAAGATTTTATTTAGTTTCAAAATATTTTATTTTAATTAGGTACATATAAAAATCGATTCAAATCTTATCAGATTTTTAATGAATTTAATGTCTAAATTGAATTAAATTAAATGAATTTAATTAAATTCAAATCAATTTTTTTCTAATGATTCCAGACTTCGTATTACGGACATTGGACATGTGAATCCTTCAAGCAATGTTCACATACATACTGTATCGTGCATGAATTTTTTCACTTTAAAATATTGCATTTATATTCAACAAGTAACAATTAAGCATTTTGCGCACAAAACTATGACTGTCAATGCTGGCCTAGCTAGTTGGGTCAAGCCTGCAAGACTTTACAATTCCTTTGGATGGGGTTGAAAACTTGAAATGTAAGACGTCATTCTTTTAGTTAGCGTCAGCTCGACAAAATTATTGGTCCAACCGAATTGGTTCAAAATTTTGGATACAGAAACTGCTCATTTTGTTCCCACTTAATTATATTATAGCCCAAAAACAATTACCCGAATCGAACTAAGTTTTTCAGTTTTCACCGTCCTAATTAAAAATCCTGCTGCCCGAAAACATTGACGTTAAGTAGCCTATAGGATCAAACTCATTCGATCCACAAACCAAGGGCGGAGCGTCCTTCAACTAGGGGCCACCCCAAATTGTTTTCAACTAGTTAGAGAACCCGTGCATTTAACTAGTTAGAGATTGCACGGGTAAACGGTCATCCAAATGAAACATGTGACATAAAAGTATGGTTTATTGGATTATAGATCAACTTTTTCAAATAAAAGAATTGCGAAGAAAAAAATGTTAATTCTTTTGTAAATTTCTCCATTCTTTTGTAAATTTTGCATGTAACATTTTTTTGAAAAAATAAAATAATCTCAACTTAGCCAGTTAGCCCTCTCACACATGATTTTTTTTTTATTTGGCCCTCTATCTCAAATTGGCTAGCTCCGCTCACAAGCCATAGTTTTATGCAATGAAATATAAACAATTTAAAGCGGGATTTAGACAAGTATATGACGATTCTTTTTGTCTTGGTTTATAAAATATTTTTCCGATATGTATAGAGAAAAAAAGTCTAAAAGATAAAATTTATTTTACTTTATGTAATTTAAAATATAAAATTATAAATTAATAGATAATCATATATCATATAATATATAAAAAAATACATATCTTTAAATCATGTCATGTGTCATTCTGATAATGACAAGACATATCTAAAATATTGTCATATGACAAATACGTATTCTTAAAAATTGACATGTGACATATGATGTTAAAAATTAAATGAAAAGTATAAATGTGTCACTATATTAAAAAAATTATGTCATGCTAAAAAAAAAAATAAATTAAAAAATAAATAAAATTGTGAAATTATTTATTATTAATTAAAAACACTTAGATCAATTAGTAAATAAAATTAGAAATTAAAAAATTAATAAAATATTAAAATAAGAAAAAAACTAAAGAATGACATTTTGCATTGAGATTCAGAGCTCAAATTGAAATTCATTCATAATAATCAGCACAATGTCATTTCACTTTTGCATTTCTGCATCACATGGTATAAAGAATAACACATATATAAAAATTTAACTTTAAGGAGATGATAACCACAGCTCGTCTCATTTAGCTCGTGATTTTGGGCCTGAATAAAATACCCTAGAAATTGGGATTTTAGCTTGAAGTCCCATGTATGTGGTGTTGTGTGCGACCGATGGTGCTAGGTTTTGGTGGTACAACAGATATTCGATGGCTAACCTATGTGTGCAATAGAATTTCTAGGCTCAGTCATCTCAACAAGATGACATATATGGTACCCTCTCTTTTTCTTTCTCACTTTCTCTTTCCCAGCTATATCATTGATGTAGCTTTCTTCTTTGATTTGTCGTCACGTTATACGGGGTCTCTGGCAGTGGATCTTAGGTTGAAGGTCTCTGGTGATGACTTCGATTTGATGATGTCATGTTATTGGCAAGAACAAAATTGCAAGGTCAATGCAAGGTACATGATCAAAACGGTGTTTCATCAGAATGGATAGGTGAAACGCGAGTTGACTTCTCCCAAACAAGAATATCCAATTCGCGAATTCACCATGTGAGTTGTCTCCTCCATTGTTGTTGCTAATCTTTTTTGGAGAATATTTGGTTGAATAAATTAGGAAATAAATTATTTTACCATTAATATTAATTATCTTAATTTTATTATATTTTAATCATTTTAAATTGGTCAAACAATGAATTTAGACGTTTACATAGCCAAATTGGTATTTATAAGTGTAAATAGAGAATAAAAATAGGAAGGAGATTAATTAACCATTTATATTGATTGTCTTATCATGATGATGAGGATGTAATATGATATAACATTAATATTGATTCTCTATTATAAATCAATCACAGATCAATGTTTTTTATTATATTTTCCTATTTTCTTTGTCATAAATTTTGATTCCCTATTATGAATCAATCACAGATTAATGTTTCCTATTATATTTGCCTATTTTCTTTGTATAAATTCCCTTTCATCATAATGCTACTTGCATCTTCATCTAAATCGACTTCTTTTGTAGGTATACCATCTTCCATGGAGTGCCTCATTCTTTTCAAATTTTTGTTCTAATGGTTTTGAATATTGTTTCAAATTTGATGAGCAAAAACTCTGGTGGCCACATTGGGGCTTATGTTGTTGCCAATAGGCAATCAAATACAGGTATCTCACGTTTTTCTTTTATTATCATTGTGCTAAATATGTATTAAAAGAAAGTACATTTATATTATTACAATCATTGCCCTTTACTTTTGAAACTGACCACCGCCTTTTGCAGAGAAAGCTAAAATATTCTTTTTAGTAACATAACGTCACTTCTTGGGATGGTGCCATACGGCAAAGTTTGGCTCCATCCTAGCTTTATTAGAAGTGCCTTGTGGAGTGGAATTTCTCTTATTACTTTGGTGCCCTTTAGGCCAAGTGTCTTTGTGTTATTCAATCAGTTGATCCCATTGGGTTGCACTGCCTATTTATACATGTTGTTAAATTATATCAATGATCTTATAACCAATGAGAATGACTGTAATAATAATGTCTATAAAGTTAGCACTGTTCTTTAAAATGGTTTATTCATTGGATTGTAATTTAGATTATTCCTTTTCAATGTTTTTGTGTTTGAATAGTTTAATCATGTTTTAAAATTAGCTTTAGCTTTTACACTTAAATTCAATGTAAAATAAAAGCTTTTTAAAGATTTTTATAATTGAAGATTGAAGCTTATGATTTTAGCTTATAGATTATTTCTTACATTTTGATATGTAAATACTATTTTGTCCTCGATCAAATAATTTTTTTAATCATTCTATACCTATTTTAGTAATTTAATACATAAAAGCGATTCTTTTTTATATCATCCAAACGAATTAGATTAATGTAAAATCGCTTTACAGCTAATGCATCCAAACATAAAAACGAATCAATTATAATCGATTATAACAAAAAGCTTTTATACAATAATCGATTACTAAGCATAATCAAATTTTTGCAGCTATCCCAAACACACACTTAGATTATTCCTTTTCAATGTTTTTGTGTATAGATTTTCTCCACTTTTCTCAGATTTAGAGATTATGTTTGAATTTATGCCAACTTTGAAATTTCAAAAGTTATAATGCTTGCAATTGTATTATATGAGGATGAAACTCGGAGGGCTTGCTTGAAAGGAATTATACATGCCTATCTATTGGCTTTTAGAGTTGTTGCATTTAAGATACTTTGGTGACTCTCAATCTCAATGGTGTTGTGGACAGAGGACGCATTTTCTACTATTACACTCAGTAAGTTTTCATTCCTTGTTCAATTTTATCTTAAAATTTGTCTTCTATTGGAAAAGACATTATGGATAGGGTCTCTAATGTTTAAGATTGTGTTTTATAGTCTATTTTCTTTTAAACCATCATCCTACGTTGTTGCCTATTGGATGGAACATCAAATTAAAGTTAATCTCAAATCATATTCACGTTAATAGTTTGTTGAAGGGATTTGTATAAATGCAATGAGTCTTTATGTGCTCTTGGAGTTAACCCTTTATAACCTTTGTGATAAATCTCTTGTGTGTTTAGTTAGCTAATAGTCTATTTAAACATTCATTACAAGAAAGTAATTCCCTTACCTGATTTATGATGCCAACTTAAGCTGCTACCATTTATAGCCACAAGCCTATTTTAGCTCTTATTGCATTATTTAAGCACATCAAGGGCCTTTTTTTGGCATTTGGTCTTTTTTTATGGGTTCTGAATCAGGTGGCTTTTATTTCAATCCCCATTTATATAATAAAATAAAAATAAGACATAATAGGTGGTACCATTTTATAAGAAAAATATTTAACTAGGGTTGTTCAATTAGAATTGGAGTCATTTTATACAGTTATATAAAAAGCTTATTTTAAACTTAAACTAAAAGGGTGAGAATGTTTCTTCCTTTAACTTAGAACACGAGAGAGCTCTCTTTCTATTTTTTATTTTTTTTGTAAAATTAGTGGCACTGATTTTAGAAAATGATTCATGAAGGTATCTTTAACCTTCAATATAGATAGTTATGAGACTGATTAAGTGACAAGTCGTCAACTAGGAAGAGTGACTCACTAATCAAAACAGAGTTATTTTTCTTCTCATTCCTCATAGTAAATGTAAAGATAAAATGACAGTTGAGGAGTCGGGTGTGTGACAAAATTCTAGGCATGATAAAATTTTAGTTCAAATTTATATGTAATGCAATATTGTGGAGTACGATTATACCGTATTATAAAAATTATGAAACTGACCATCATGAACAAGAAATTGCAGAGGTAACATATGCTAATGTGTTTTTTTTCCTATTAATTTGATTAATGTGATCAATGTGTAATTGCATTTTACATTTACTGTTTTGTTCTTACCATAGAAGATGACGTTATTAATAGGCCAGCTTATTTCATTAGGCCCCGTAAGGAAATGTAAATGAATTGTTTTAAGAAGTGCCTATGAGGACTTATTATCATTGTTGAAGTTGAAAAGAAAGGACATAGGTGATACTTGTCAAAGGATGATCCTGGGGGCAAAATTTTTAATTTTTTGTTATGGGGACAAAATTTTTTATTTTATCCGATAAATAATTTTTATTTAATATTTATGAAGAATAAAAATAATGTATTACATATATATTAATAGGTATATTTTTTTCTAATGGGGGCAGACAACGTGGATTCCCCGACATGTCTCAAATGATTTTTCTCCTAAGCATTTAAAGCACAATGATCATTTTGATTAGACAAGTTTCCTTATGAGGAACCCTCTAATTCATTAGCAGCTGCACCTCCAATTCCAAATTCCCCACTAGCATATTATTCTACTACTATTGGAACTAAAACTAGTATGTTATCTAATTTTGAAGTTCATGGTGAACAAGTGGACTACAGAGGTAGGGGATAAGTACATATCGTATATGTTCCTTGGCTAAAAGAAATTTGTCATATTCATCATTCCTTAATAGAGTGCCAAAGGAACAGAACTCTTAAATATGTAGGTTGAGCTTTTATAGCACTTGGCAAGGTTTCGCACCTCCTTGAGATCACAAAAGTGGCATAAATGAATGAGGAGACAAATGAAGATGTGTATAAAGATTTTTACTATAATTGTTATATATGAAGATATCATATTAGCATAGGTTTTTAACCTGTGCATTGCACGGGTCAAAAACATTAGTAATACTTAATACAAGTGTGCTTGTTTGCTAACGCCTATTTTTGAAAAATAATTACTTAAAAAAAAACTCTCTTAAGGATCTTTTAATTATAAACTATTTTGAATATAAAATAAATTAATCTAAACACACTTTAAATTAACTTATTTTGTATTCAAAATAATTTATAATTAAAATATTATTGAAAAGAGTTTTTAAAAAATAAGTAATTATTTCTCTCAAAATAATCAAATTCAAATATGTTGTAAATCTCTTTTAAAATTACTTTGATGCCCCGTTCAAATTTGAGGCGGCCTTTCCTTTACTTTTTTTTTTTTACTTTTTGAAAATGTTTTCACACATTTTGTATGTGAGACCAATGCACATTTGTTTTAGTTTATTTCTCTCTCTCTCTCTTTAGTTTTTCTTGATATTCTCACACTCTTTTGGGTGTGACTGTATGCAGTGTTATGAAAATCAGCCGATACAATGAAGTCTCAAGAACCCGGCAAAAAGTGAACTAGATACGATTTGAGAGATTGACTGGTTCAAGCTTTTACCACAAAAATGCACCAAGTGTAGTGAGTGTTTCTCAAACTTGAGACGTGGTGTGTGTGAGTGAGTGAGTAAAGAAAATGCTTAACCACATTGCCATGTAATGTTACTAGATTAATTTTATTATATTAATTTTTTTCTATTTCTGTACATAAATCTAAAATACATAATTTATATCGATATAAAAATTTATGTTATAACTTATATATATATAGTTTGACTACAGTTAAACTATTAAATTGTGAATCAATTCAATCGTTAATTTGATAATTAGTTTAGTTTTCAAAACCTTAACTGTATGAGACTAATCTTAAATGATATAATTAATATCTCTCCACAAGTAACATTTTTGAAACTAGTACCTTTATCCTTTATGAGAATATACATCATTTGTCGCTACTGATATATGGTGCTTTTGCTCTGTTTTAACTTCCTTTTATACATGTATATACCGAATCATATCTTTTTTTTATTTATATAAAAACATTTAATGTTACGAATTAAATTTCTGATTCCGTGTAAGAAAGAGATTTAATATGATATAAACAACTTTTAAATTGTGGATCCATAGTAATTGTTTTATCTAATTCCTATAATTATCAAAAGGATGATTATATTATATAATCAAAATTCCATGTGTATAAAATCTTTTGTAATAAATAGCATTATTCTACATTAAATAAATACTATGAATATGAAACAAGGCATTGAATCGAATGAAAATTACGTGAGCAAGTAATGTCTGGATTCAAATTCTAAAATCATTATTTTGAGACTTTAAAATTAGGTCTAATAATCTAAAATAAAAAGCACTTGAGAAAAGCGTAAAGAGACAAAATGGTGTTGGTGGGAGAAAAAAATCAGCCATTGCTCTCAAAGAAAAATCCAAATCCAAAATTTCAAATAATCCAAATAAATAAATAAAAGATAATAATGAGGAAAAAAAAGAGTGAGTGAAACAAGGAATGAAGTGAACTCATCCCAATCCCCGCATCGGAATGGGGACAATGTTGGATGAATTGATCTGAAGGTACATTATAAATAAGATACAGTCTCCCACACCCAAATGGCAGCCATTGCTACAATCCTTGTTTCTTTCTCAACTTCTTCGTCTTCTTTGTTTCTCACCAGACTCAGCTCGCGTCTCTCTTTAGCTGCCCTTCCTCTGCGTCAGCGTTACCCAACAGGGAAGCTCATGTCTCACACTCTCGCTCGAGCCACTCTTGGCCTCACTCACCCTGCTAACATCGAAACCCCCAAGGTCAAAACTCATAACTCATTTTTTTTTTTTCAATCTGCCGTGCCCACGTTTTGTTTCACGTTGTATTTGCATTAACGATGAAAAAAGTCACTAACTTGCGGATTTTCTCGTTGTGGGGTTTACTTTTATATTTAACCCTTTTTTTTATGAAGTGTTTTCAAAGGTTTTCTTGTTGAGGTTGATTGCTATGCCTATTTGGATTTCATATGTATTCATGTGTATGCGTTTATTGGTGTGATGCTGAAAATTCGTATTTTGTGTTTGTGAAAATTCCTGGAAGATCACTTTTGCTGCCAAGGAGGTTGATGTCACGGAATGGAATGGAGACATACTGGCAGTTGGTGTTACGGAGAAAGACATGGCGAGAGATTCAAAATCGAGGTTTGAGAATCTGATTTTGAACAAGATTGACTCCAAGTTGGGTGGTCTATTAGCTGAAGCCTCTTCTGAAGAGGATTTCTCTGGCAAAGTTGGCCAATCAACGGTTCTTAGAATTACAGGGCTTGGATCAAAGAGGGTTGGCTTGATTGGGCTTGGACAGTCAGCTTCCACTGCAGCAGCTTTTAAGGGTTTTGGTGAGGCTGTTGCAGCGGCTGCAAAGTCTGCTCAAGCAAGCAATGTTGCCATTGTTCTTGCATCTTCTGAAGGACTTTCTGCACTATCAAAGCTTAGCACTGCTCATGCAATTGCATCTGGTATGTGTTTTTAGATTTATAGTTTTCTGATCATCTATATAAGTGTAAGTTTGTGATATTTATATATAGTTGCAATTGACGTGTGGGCTTGAACTGTGCTAGGGGCTGTGCTGGGATTATTTGAAGATAATAGGTACAAGTCAGAATCAAAGAAACCAGCACTTAGATCCGTTGACATTATTGGTCTTGGAACGGGACGTGAATTGGAGAAGAAACTTAAGTATGCAGGAGATGTTTCTTCTGGAATAATTTTTGGAAGGGAGCTTGTAAATTCTCCTGCTAATGTGCTCACACCAGGTTTATATGACACTTTGAATTGTGCTTGTATATGATATATTGTTCCTAGTCCTTGCAGTTGTTGGGCAGGCAGTTGGCCTATTTCATTGTGTCATTGCTTTAATACATTGGTGAGGGACTTATGCTTTGCTAAGACTTGATCTGTACTTGATGAATTGTTTATCTCAGGGGTGTTGGCGGAAGAGGCATCTAAGATTGCTTCCACGTATAGTGACGTTTTTACTGCTACAATATTAAATGCTGAGCAATGTAAGGAATTGAAAATGGGGTCCTATCTGGGTGTTGCTGCAGCCTCAGCAAATCCTCCTCATTTTATCCATCTATGTTATAAACCTCCAAGCGGACCTGTCAATGTCAAGTTGGCATTAGTTGGAAAAGGTTTGACTTTTGACAGGTAATTAATTAATCTATTTTTTTATTTTTTTTATTTTATCTACAACTCAAAAAGAGAGTGATCAATCTGAAATAAAATTTTCCCTAGTGTGTTATCCATGGTTTTGATTCTGGTACAATAATTTTAATTGGTTATGAAGTTGAGGTTGATGTCTTTGCTGGTAGATAAATCTTTGATATGAGGTACTAAGTAGATTGCTTCATTGTCTTCTTCCTACATGCATTGCAAATTTGCCATCATGGCATACAATTTATATGGGTAAATTTATATTTTGTTTTTGTTATAATTATAACTCTTGTGAAAATTCAGGAGTTCAGGAATTTTTTTCTTTTGTTGTTTTGATGTAACAGTTTATAATTTTTCTTTGTTCTTATTTTTCTTATTGCTTTATCTGTTATTAGTGGTGGCTACAACATCAAGACTGGACCTGGCTGTTCAATTGAACTCATGAAATTTGATATGGGTGGTTCAGCCGCAGTTTTTGGCGCAGCAAAAGCTCTTGGTCAAATCAAACCTCTTGGAGTGGAGGTCAGTCATTTATGTCATTGTTCATGACTTTTTTTTCCTTGGAAAAGAATAACATTTGAATTGACTGATTTTAACATAGCTTATTTTGTCCTTCTATCTTTTAGTGTTATTTTAAGACTTTGCTTGGAGGGGGGGTTGGTGGTGGGTGGGATGTGGCAAATCATGGGTTCATATATATATAACTGAGTGAAATTTTCTATCTCATTTAATATTTTTCATAATAGACCTACTGAATATGAATTTTCATTTTACTTTTCTGGTGGCTACTTTCCTTTGGAATAATTTGTTTGGAGTTCTTGGTGAATATTGGGTGTTTTATGGTGTAAACGTGTAATAATAATAATACATGCCATGCCCAAGTTTAAAACTCCTGCATGTGCAGGTTCATTTTGTAGTTGCAGCTTGTGAGAATATGATAAGTGGAACAGGTATGAGGCCTGGAGACATTGTCACAGCTTCAAATGGAAAGACTATAGAGGTGAGGATTTATTAGGCTTTTTATTTTTAATTTGTACATTTAAAAGTTATTGTATGTGGTATTGAGTATTGACACATAGTATTTGGTGGATTTTGATTCTTTTTCAATAATTTCTTTGCAATTTTTTCATTTTGTAAGAAAACATACCATTTTTATCCAATATTATTTCTTATATAATGAAAATGTAATTGGTGCTTCTTAGAATGTTTTATTTGAATGAAATGTATCAGTTATTCCCATTCGAGGACAGTTTCCCCGTAATAATTTCTGATGTTTTGGGATGAAAACTCTGGTTGAATCATTTTCAGTGTATCAGTACTGCAAATCTATTGTAGCAATATCTGGTACTAATAAATATATGTATTCAACTGAAAATCAATGAAGTTTTGGGCTCTAGGATCTATATAATAGAACATGTGTAGTACTTAACCTTGTTTATTTGTTAAGTTTTAGCATTTGATATCATGTACTCAGGATTTGACATTCCTCCTGTGTAGGTTAACAACACTGATGCTGAGGGTAGGCTTACCCTGGCGGATGCTCTGGTATATGCTTGTAACCAAGGTGTTGAAAAGGTATACAGCTATGCATTTGCATCTTTCTATCCCTTTAGTATCCCCATAAATCATAACAGATCTAGGTTGCTGACGAACACCGAACTCAGTCAAAATTATAACCGAAGTTATTAACTAAGCTTGTAGCACAGTGACAACACCGGATCATCTCTACGAGGATTGTAGATGCAATTTAATCAAATCAAGTGAAAGTTTAGCAAAGGGGGGTTTGACAGTTTAAGATCGTACTTAACAAAATTAAAGGAAGAAATAACAATTAAAGAGCAGTCAATTTAGAAACCTATCTAAGATTGAGTGAATTCAATCATAGACCCTTCATAGAACACTTGAAGCGCAATTGAATTGTTAATTTGGATCTAACCGAGATCTCTGCATCAAATCCAGAATTCATACTAGACGATCGTCTAGAATTCAATTAACAAGTGATAAACACAAATCCGCAATCACACCATTCATGAAGATCTATGTTAATTTCAAGTACCAAATTCAATTAACTTAGGAACAAATCAGTAACCTAACCTTTTCAATTCTGTGATTAATTTAGATCAATCAGTTCTAAGTTTCATCACAAATCTCAATCTTCATTTATGTGATTAGTTTAGATCAATCAGTTCTAAGTTTCATCACAAATCTCAATCTTAAACCAAGATCAAATTAGATCAACATAAATAGAATCACCATTCATGCATTCAAGATCAAGAAGAAGAAAAAAAAAAAAGAAGAAGAAAAGAGAAATTCAATTACAAATCAAATACAATACATAACCAAGGTCTCAAGAATCCAAACCACAATCTCTTTAAGAGTTCTAAAATGGACCGAAAGTAGCTTAGCCCTCCATTACCATGAAGGGGAGCATCAAAATATACAAAAGCTATGAGAAACTATGAAGAAACAAGAAGAAACTATGAGAGAAATGAAGGAGAATACAACTTGTTATTCATGATAACCAATGATGCCTTTTATAGAAGTCTAGGGTAACAAAAGGACAAAAGGGGAGTGGGTGGATGAGTGGGTTGGTGGAGTGGAGTGGTTGAGTGGAGTGGTTGAGTGGGTTGGTGGAGTGGAGTGGAGTGGTTGAGTACGAAAATTTCTTGTCTGACTTGGAAGCCAAAAACGACCAACTATACTTCAGATCCATGAAAAGTACTCTTCGTGAAAGTTGTAGATCTTTGCCTTGACTATAACATGCATATCTGGATCGTCCAATTTGGCTTCCTACAGCCCAAGATATGACCCAAATACCGCAGGTTGCTCAAACTCAACTTCAACACCTCTCTGTTCGACTTGCAAGCTCAAACTGACCCATTAGACTTCATTTTTTCAAAAGTGTTTTTCATGAAAGTTGTTTATTTGGATCTTAACTATCAACTATCCAAATTTCAGCCCATTTCCATTATTACAAACGAGAGATATGATTTTATGAGTGCACACCGATTCGGATTCTAGTGACAGAACCCGTATTCGACTTCCATGTAAACTTAGGTTCCTTAGACATCTGTTTAGGACTTCGAGCTCTTCATCAAAGTTGTAGAGCTTCCTCTTAGCTTTCCTACAAGGTAAAATTCATGATTATCAGATATCAAGAACTCAAGTTATGGCCAAAATACAGAAACAGTGTCAAATCTCAATAATGCTGAAAATATTCAATTAGGACCAATTTGAGTTCAAACTCACAAAATCATACCAAACTCAATCAATTAAGAATATGGAGAGTGTAAATGACTAAACATAAGGGTTTCTTAATGAATAAAATATGTGATTATCAGTTGCCTTCCCCCAACCAAAAGAATTGCTTAACATTTAATGTTGTATGTTTGATAGATTTGGTCATTAACTAATTATTTTGTTTCTAACAAGAGCTAGAGAAAATGTTAGAACCATTCTAATTTGTCTGGCTGAACTAAAAATTCAATTATTTGATGAATATATACCATTGTCATTCTTTAAAAATATCTGCGAAGTTCAAGTTCTGTTATGTATACAAGCACTTGCAGAACAAGTGCTGACTTTGGGCTTTGTGTTTACAAACATTTACTCTGGTAATCTTATTTTGGTTTTTGGTATCGTTTTACACAAGCTTAAAACTTGTTAGATGTATGGTTTGGTTTGGTTTGATTTTAGAATTGTGCTAACGGGTTGATCAACTGTTTTTCAGATTGTTGACCTGGCAACCTTAACTGGGGCGTGTGTAGTTGCTCTTGGACCCTCAATTGCAGGTAATTATAAACTAAAAATTATTATATTATGTATGGATTTGAGCTTTTTGTAATGACCATATGCCAATTTGCTTGTGAGAATTAGAAAAAGGCCCAATATTTAGTTGGCACTGAAAGCACTTAAAATTTGTATTATTTTGGGGAAAAGAGAAGAGCTAAGCTCTGGGAGAGGCTGGACCTGAAAGAGATATATTTGTGATAGTTCATCTAATTACTATTGCAAACTATTGTTTTTTAAGGTGTATTTACACCCAGTGATGACCTGGCAAAAGAAATTCTTGAAGCTTCTGAAGTGAGTGGGGAGAAACTATGGAGGATGCCGTTAGAAGAAAGTTACTGGGAGTCAATGAAATCAGGAGTGGCTGATATGGTGAATACTGGTGGGCGACAAGGTGGTGCTATTACTGCTGCTCTTTTCTTAAAACAGGTATGTGTTTAATCATATAAATCATGTCATTGTTTTAATTTTTCTCCTTATACTTAATGGGCAATTGCTACTAGCGAGTAGTAACAATACTCAAATGATATACCCCCATTTTGTCACTCCATGTTTCTCCAAATGATTGTGTGCCACTGCAACTTGTTGGTAGCAGACAAGCAGTGTTCCACATGAAGTGGGTGAATTGGAGCGTGAACTGTCCTGATTTGGAGTGAAAAATTCATATAGAAACCTGGCTTAGTAAACATGGACAATGCATGCTTCTTAGTTGTCTGGCTTTTTATTTTGTAGTCCTGATGCACATGTAAGTTAGGGGTTTCTGAAACAATTGTGCTTTTGCAGTTTGTTGATGAAAAGGTTCAATGGATGCATATTGACATGGCTGGTCCAGTGTGGAATGACAAGAAGCGCTCTGCCACAGGATTTGGCATTGCTACTTTAGTGGAATGGGTTTTGAAAAACGCTTCTTAAATTTGAACTGAAATCTTCAAATCTTGTTACATCGTGAGTGAAGCAGAGAGGATGAGATAAATTCATATTGTGGTGTTTCTGGTTCAATGGGGTTGGTTATATGAATAAATTATCCCAAGGGGGATGGAAAAGGTGGTAAGCTGAGGCATAGTTTTCGAGCTTATTTTAGTGTATTCATACTTTTCAGTTTTTGACGTTTAGCCAATTATTCAATTAGTCTCTCATAGTTTGCTTTGTTAATATTTTTCTATCAGCTTTCCTCATTACTCTGTCCCTATCTTTCGTCCCCTTTTTATGTCTTCTTAAAAAATTTATTTTGTTTTAATTTATCTCTCATTTAAAAATTTTAAAAATGTATCTATTAGTTTATTTTAAATTTTATCTTATCATTTATTGTCTCTACTAAATTTATTAATTATACATATAAATTGATTTCTATAATTTTTTACACATTTAATGAAGTGAGAAGAAATACTTTAATCATGTTAATTTATATTTCATTTAATTTAAGATTATTTAATAATAATTTTAATTCTTGTGTAAACTTTAAAAGATAGATAAAAAAAAACAGAGGGAGTATGATTTAATAATTCTAATGTCCTTTGTAAACTTGTAGCCCTATTCTCATGATTTTGGTATATTTATTTATTTATTTTGGTTGAACAAAAGGGGCTGGTATGTTTTGATTTATAGTAAACCTTTATTTTTCTCTTTCAAAGATACAAGTGTCTTCATGAAATTTTTTTGTGAATCAATTTAGTCTCTTAATTATGTAAAATGTCACTAAATTGTTATTTCTTTGTTGGATTGAGAGAAATGAGTGTAACGATGTCTTAATTTGGTTACATTTCCATTTTGCATGATTAAGTGATTATAATGATTACACTTTTTATTTTCAAGTGATCAGATTGATATAAAAACATTTTGGAAGACCAAAGTGATAACACTTTGCATTATTGAAGAAATATATTAATGAATTTTTTTTTAATTTGTATATTTGAAAGATAAAAAATATGGGAAAGATGGGTTTACTCTTGGATTTAGAAGCATAGCTTTAGCTTGGAGGCAAACTGTCTCAACGTCTTGTTTTGTGTTTTTTTTTGGTCTACGTCTCAACGTCTTCTACGCACTACGCTTACCAGTGATGACCAACCGAATGATACGAGGGAAATTTTTGCATGGACCTGGTCCATGGTTCAAACAGTTAGGTTTGCAGCTCTACATTTGACTGGTGCCTAGAGCCACATTCTAACCGTTTGGACTATATGAAGTTGTGAACTTACTCTATGTAAAATCATTTCAGCATAGGACATTAAAAGTGATGAAAGGGTGTTGACTGGGTCAGTTTTCTTGTTCTTATGCCATAAACAGCACCATGTTCGTTACTTTCAATAAAGGAAAAAGAAAAAGAATTATGTTGTGGCAATAGCGATATAGAATAAGTGAAGAGTTGTACTCTTTGAAGGCATAGTGTTGTGGTTCTACCAGTAAAGAGTTATACTTTTGACCCATATCTATCTTGGTAAGAGAAGGACACAATATACAGACAGAACCGGTAAGGATGTTCTAGATTGATTGAAATGGGAAAATAATCAAGGATACAGAAAAATGAGTTAAAGCTTAGCTTAATAAATAGGAAGTTTGAATTACCTGTAAAACGGAGAATTCATCCAACTTGCATTTTAACTATATTAAAAAAGTACAGGTAAAGTTTTGTGTTTCTCTGTCATCGTGTAGCAGTAGTGGTATTATGGTGAAGGTTCATTTCATGCGATTCTTATGCGTACATCCTTGATGGCTTTATCTTCCTGGGTGCTGCAATAGGGTTAGGTTTCCATATCGTTAATATCATTAAGTGTGAGATTAATCTTTATTCGAGATATTAAGGTTACCTCTTGCTACTTCTGCCACCCCCTATAGGTTATAGAGTTATATTTTGTTGGTTGATGAATTTATAAAATAAAACAAAATTCTGGTGTTTGGTTATAGAGGAAGAAAAGATTCTTTCCATAACCTTTCTTTATTTTTTTTAGATAAGATTATTTTAAAATGAGTATGTAAGGGTGTATTTACTATAAAATATTAATAAATTAAGATTATAATACTTTAAATTAAATCAAGAATATATACACCATTACTTGTTCAAATTAAAATAATTTTTTCCTCTTTTCATTTATATGCTTTTCTTTTCAAGTTAATTCAACCAAACAAAGATAATATATAACTACCTTCTCCAATTCAAAATTAAGAAAAAAAAGACACAAATAATATGAAACCCAAAAATAATAATTAAAGAATACCACAAATAACTGTTAATTCTAATATATTTTGATATATATTTGACAAACATAACAGTTGATTGTACACATACAATGGAGTTTTGTTATTTGAATATCTAAACAACACTTGATTTACACATATATATGGTACATTTATTTTAATTTTACATATGATCTACTATAATATCCAATCACACTTATATCATAGCACAATTTTTACTTAAGTATCATATCTAAGTGTATAAATTTCATATTCCCCTACACAACGGTGATACCATTGATATGAGAGAGTATATGTCATTGTATTTGGTGTAGCTTCTGTGAAAAGTACATTGTCGAATATGTAATCCATCCGTTGATTTTCAATTGAGTAAACTATTAAATTTGTGTTTCAAAGATTAGCATGATGCTATATTAGTTCTTTAGAAAAAAATTCATCAAATTAGTTCTTTAAAAATATAAAATGTTATTATATTTGTCTTTATGTTGTCCATCAAATAAGTTTTTAAACGATGAATTTGGTAATGTTTCATATCAATTTTTGTGAGATTAATTTAGTAAAACTTTTTTTTTTTTAAAAATTAATATAGTGACACGCTAATTATTGAAGGAAGAAATATTTATATAAACTTTATTTATGTAAATTAAATCAATTAACAAGTACCATATTATCACTTTTTATATAAAATAATTATGTGACACAAAAATTTATAAATTTATTAAATATTAATTAGTTTAGTTTACACAATTAAATAGATAAAATTTACTTAAATAATTCTTCATTGAAAGACCAGTTTTAAGAGGTTAATCTTTGTTTAATGTATATATGAAATGAGCGTAGAAAAAGGGAAAATTAATAACATTACTGAACAACATTTTTTTACTGCTGCCACTAATCCTCTTTGCTAACGATTTTTAAATATCATTACGATGTGGTTGGTGGGATTTTCTTATCTTAAAATGAGATATCTTTCTTCCTTCTTAAATTTTAATTAATAAAGTATACATGATAGTCTTAAAGTAGTAGTAGATTGGTTCCAAAAACAGATCAGACATTCAAAATTATAAAAGATTTCTAAATATATAAGATTTTTTAAAATGAACTTATTTTTAAAATGAATAAGTAATTAAAGATATATGTATCATTAAATTTTAATGAGTTAAAATTCTAATATAATTTAAATTAAATTAAAATATATATATTTTACTTATTTTAAAATAACTTCTTGATTTGTGCATAACAAATATGGAATCGGCATAAATAAAATAACTACTTTTACAATATAACAATATCATTCAATCATCTCATTTTATTAAAGAGGTTTTTTTTTTTCAAAAGATTTAAAATAGAAGAAAATTTTCCTCATTCTGAGATTAAAATAAATTATTAACCTCAATAAAAATTTATAATAATCATTTACGAATAGAAAATCTAAAAATTTAAACTCAAAATTATGCTATTGTTATAAGCTAAAGTTAGAGCAAATTCATGACATTTAGAAAGTTAGAGTGTGTTTGAGAAAGTTAAAAAAAATAGATTATGCTTTGATAATTGATTATATGTATAATTAATTATTTTAAAAATTGATTATAATTAGAATCTATTTTTGTTTAAATATGTTTGTTGAAAAGTGATTTTAAGATAATTTATTTTATTTGAATGGTGTAAAAAAATTATTTTTATATAATAAATTATAAAAAAATGTATAAAATTATTTTGTTTATAATATTTAGTGGAGAGTCATTAAAGTTATTATAAGAAATGCTTCTCTCATTAAAGTATAATTAAAAAAATCTATCTAAAAATATTTTTTTTTATAAAAATAGTCCATATTATGAACTTGTGCTAAAATAATTTTTTATGAAAATAATTTTTTTTACAAATTAATCTAGATACCTAAACATAATTAATTTTTTATAAAATAACTTTTTTTAAAAAAATAATTGAATGAGAAAGAATTAATCTTTAAAGAGTTTGATTGCAATAATAACCAATTGAAAGTCAAAGTCTGCTAATAATATTTTAACACATTAACAAATGATAATGCAAAAGATAAAGAAACAAAATCAGGCTCAATGAACTCAATCGGTAATTGATTCTTATTCAAATGTTTTAAATTGGTTTAAGAGTTTTGCTATATTTTTAATTTTTTTAATAATTTTATTAATACTAAATAAAAATTTATTAAATAAAAATATAAATACATCTAATGTTTTAAAAATATATAAATTTTTTTCATTTAATAATTAAAAAATTAATAAAAAAATTGAATAAGAAAATTTAAAATTATTCAGGTTGAAATAAGGATTTATTAATTTGTATTATCACCGGTTCAACTCAAATCGGTTGCTGCAGTGCACACTACAGGCACGGCAAAAAATGAAATAAAGAGAGTTTTTTTTTT
This sequence comes from Ormosia semicastrata, assembly GCA_029884595.1. Lineage (NCBI taxonomy): Eukaryota > Viridiplantae > Streptophyta > Magnoliopsida > Fabales > Fabaceae > Ormosia > Ormosia semicastrata. Next base: position 20,532,990 of record JAQQTO010000043.1, read on the forward strand.
TTAACCAAAAAATAGTGTTTTTTTATTTCTATATGGATGGCACCCTCAAATTGGAAGAAAGAGAATAGCCGACGCCATTTAAGGAAGACTAAGAAGAAAAGAGGCATCTGACCTTACCTTGGACCTTGGACTTTGAACCTTGCTTAGTTCAGTTAGTTCAGACTTCAGACACAAACCTCTCTTTTCTTTCAGGCCGAACAAACAGAAGAAAAGGGTGAAAACAAAAAAGAAAAAAAGAAAAAGAAAAACTTCCTTTTTTTGCTGTATGGCATTTTGCTCAAAGCGTGCCTCCATGACCATGAAAAAGAGTAAAATATAATAGCATGGCATGACAACCTGTTCAAGTTTTGTTCTCTTTTGAAGCATTCCTTATTCAATTCAATCCATTAAATATGAAGTAGAGAGAAGAGAAGAGAGAGAGAGAGAGAGAGAGAGTGAGAGAAAGATTGTTTTTTTGGGAAGAAAATGAGTGTATCTTTGACTGTGATGACCTTCAATCTGCATGATGATCAGCCACAAGACAGTCCTAATTCGTGGGAGAAGAGGAGGGACTTGTGTATAAGCGTTATCACCAGTTACTCACCCATCATCCTCTGTACCCAACAAGGTTCCCTCTTTCTTCGTCTTGTTCTTACTTCTTGGTATATGGTGCTCTTTTAATGTGTGTATTCCTATGCGTGGATCTTAATTTTCATCTGGGTTTGCTAAAAACGGTTGCTTTGCTGCCTTTTTCTGTGATCTGGGTTTTGGTGGTGGATGCTTCTGGATCCTTCTGGTTCTAGATGAAGCTGGTTTTCAATATTCAATTGCTTGGCCAGTGGAAATGCTTTTAATGGGGATGTTGATGCTTTGATTTGAAGATTTTTGCTTTGCTTGTGTACCTTCTCTTGTTCTCTCCCCTCAGATTGTTGATCTGGATGCCTTTTTTCTCAGCAGCTTGTCCTTTGATCATTATGATTCAGTTTATTTATCCCCTTTTCTGATTTATTTTACATCTGGATTCAGGAGTGAAAACGCAATTGGATTTTCTCCAGCAGGGTTTGCCAGGTAACTACTGTTTGAATAAGTTGTTCTTCAGCTTTTGAAAGGATTATGTAGTTGTTAAGCATATTTACTACATGCATGGTTTGGCCGCAAGCATTTTTGTATCTCATTTGACCTAATGCATGTGCCATAGCCATGGCCTTGTTAAAGGATTATATCATATGGTACTGGTTATGAAGAGAAATATCCATAATAAGGTGATGTTTATCTATCATGTTACTTAAAAGCTGCCCAAATTTTGAGTAAATTAATGATCGCTATTAAGATGTTCTTCTGTGATGCCTGCACAATAGATGACTGGGTTATGTTAAAATGGATGTGTAGTTCACTCAAAAATGTCAAAAGGTTAGATAAATTAAGATTCTAACTACAATGAGAAGCTACACATGTAAATAGGCAGATGCTCTGAAAGCTGTCAAATTTATATACAAAGAGGAAGTGGGAGAGGAGTGTTGTAGACTTTATCAGGAATTCACATGATATAAGATGTCGAAATGATTGAAATATTTGAAATGCCAGTTTGTTCAGCCAACAATCTTGCGGACTGATATGATTAAGTATGGATATGTACTAGTTGTTTCAGGAAATAATTCCATCTATTTCTAGTGACTTTTCTTCTTTCATTATTTAGTCCCTTTAATTTGCCTTGATTTATGCTCACGTAGAAAAAAAATAAGCTCAAATTGACTGGCTTCCTTTGCTCATGAACATTAATTAATGTTCAAGGCTGGCTTCCAAACTACTTTAATAAACAATTATTCTCCAAGAAAAGCAAATGATGCTTGGAGTCCAAGGAAAGATATGAAAATACCATTATCATGAAATTATGTCCTCAGACATCAATTGTGCTTATCAACCCTTGTCTTGTTATAAGTGAAACCTGATGACAACTGGAAACAGGCTATAATAAGGAAAAATGAACGTTCTTCACAAGAATGATCCCTATGATCTTGTGTTTCCTCCATTTGTGAAAAACTTGTATGGTTGAGGTGGGCTTACAAGATCAAATACAACTCAGATGGTTTTATGTATAGAGGTACACACTGCTCATGGAAAAGGGCTTTTTTTTTTTTTTTAAAAATGGTGCTGGTGCTAGTTGCTGAAGGCAATAAAAAAGGGGATGGCCTATATTATGTGGAGATTTCGTTTCCAATCCTTTTACTAGAAAGGGTACTATTTTCATCTGCATGCTTTCAGCACTGGCTCGAGTCCCCATTAGATGTCAAGAACACTTCACTTCATGGCTATGTTTTTCTTTCTAGAAATGAGATAATGACTTTTATATAAGCAATTCCCAGTCAAACCCTTTTTGTGCTTAACATTACTCTGCTTCTAAATGTATTCTTCTACTTTGATAAAAATACTCAGGTTATGATCAGTTTGGCATATCTCGAAAAGGACCCCAAGACACTACTGATGAGCATTGCACCATCTTCTATGATAAGGAGAAGGTATGAGATTATTTCAGTATTATCTGTTTTTTTTCCCCCCTTTTTTTGTCTGACTGTTTGGAGAACTAATTAGTTGACTGATGTTATTTTTTTCTTAAATGAAGGTAGAGCTTCTGGATGGTGGAACCTTTTGGCTGTCTGAATCTCCCTCTGTGCCTGGAAGCATGTCATGGGGTTCTGAAGTTCCTTGCATTGCAACGTGGGCTATATCCTTATGATTTAGAAAAGAAATTATTACTTCAATTGTTTTCAAATTATGTTTTACTTTTGTTGGGCAATCTTCGAATCATTTGGTTCTTTGACATGATGTCCACACATTTCAACTAAAAGGAGTCGAGCCACCAGGATTCTCATTTCAGATAGTAAATACAAACATGGATGAGTTCAGTCCACGTGCACGTAGACGAAGTGCTTTACTCACTTGGCAGCACATTGCATCCTTACCCCCTAGCCTGCCGGTGGTGTACTGTGGAGGATTCAATACACAAAAGGAATCAACTACTGGACGCTTTCTTCTTGGAAGATCGAGGTAGTTTCTTATTATATATATTTCCATTTCCAATTGTTAGTTATTATCAATTTTCAAGTTTATATCCTGTTACTGTTAGGAGCTCAAGTTCATATTTCCAGTAGTGCTTGGTGCAACTATCTCTGTTATTCATTTAAGTTGGATAAGTTGTGCTTTGTGCAACTATCTGTTAGAGTAGTTTGTAACTTGGGTGTTTACTCTGATTGAGTGCAGAGAGCATGGTGTAGTTGGGGATATGAGGGATGCATGGCCTAGTGCCCGTGTGAGGAAAAATGTCTCCCTAATTCGCACTTATCATGGATTCAAGGGTATTGTTTTGCTGCTTTTACACATTTATTCTGCTTTATGAGCATGATACAACTGTGCTATTACTGAGTCTTATGTGGTGCTGTTAGGTGACAAACAGGGAGCACTTGAATACCTCAAGTTAATTTTTAGAGCCCTCTGCCTCTGCTGGGATCGCCAGACACAGGATCTTCACATTGATTGGATCCTTTTCAGAGGTAGATCTCTGATTCCTGTTTCATGTGAAGTGGTGAATGATAATATCGATGGGTATTATCCATCCTCTCATTTTCCTATATTTGCTGAGTTTATGCTTCCTCGCACTGTGAGGATGCTAGAATCACCTGTACAAGAGGACACCTAAAATTCCATTTCTTGCTGTATCTGAGTTCCCCCCAGGGTGCCTTTTTCCCTCCTTGTAGCTGTATCAATCATGAATGTCTTTTGCAGTTTTTTTTGGGGTTTGTAGTTATATGTGAGGGGAGGGGTGTATTCAAGTATGCTTTATTTGCTTCTGAAAAATGTGGACACATCATTATGAGCAAAATTTGTTAGCTGAACACTGCCTGAGGATCATGTATTGAACAGAATTCAATTTGCTTGTCAGTCTAGGTTGTTCTCAAATGCACTTCTTAATTTGATTTAAGAATGTTCTGATATTTCTGACATCTGAGCAGTGACCACCCTAGAAGGTGGATAAATGACACAAATTTGTTATATATGGTTAGATTGTCTGGATTTTGTTCCCCCAAATCAGCTGTTGGAATTCTCGATTGAAGTAATTAATTGATACAACTTTGTCCTTGAAGTTGAAGGGGTGTGTGTGTGGTGCTAAAGGACTATTTATCTCTTTTTTTTTTTGGGTGTGGGGGTGGGAGCAACGAAATAGAGAAACATCATGTGCACTAACATATGTTTTCAGATTCGCAATATACACATGATAAATAGTTTTTGCTTTTTATCCTTGTATAAAATACCAACGATTTGGTAATGACTTGTTCAGTTGCTTGTAATTTTCTAAATAGCATGAGATTATCAGGAACAAAATACAAGGTATTCATTTTACTGGCGTTTTCTACTAATTCATTTCTATAAAATGCACTAGATAGTTCAGCTAGTGTCTCTTCTTATCTCTATGATTAGTGCCTGGGGAAGGTGGTTTATGATGGTAGTTCGATCCCCATAAAACACTTTAGGAAATTAATTCTTATAGGTGTTATCCTAAGATTCAAATTCGAATAATCAAGGCAGGATGTGCACTTCTTTAATTACTAAGCCAGCTTAAGTTAATATAATAATGAACATGAGTGGAGGGTTCTTACCAAGTAGATAAAATTCCGTTATGTCTTACTACATATATCAATACAAATGAAATACTAAAAAGGGCAAAAAAAAAAAGTTAATAAGTGTGAAATTCACTGTTAAAACTATGCAATCCATTCTATACCGCACGAGTCGTTCTTGATGCACCCTAAAATGGGTACACTTTTTTATTTTACCTAGCATAACCGGTCAAGTTGGTTTTTAAAAAAGTTTTTATAATTTATAGTTTATCTTCATTAATTGTTTTATTTTGATTGAAGTCCTTAAGCGAAAGTATGAGGTAATTACTCCATCGCACCAAACCTAACTCCGCGACACCAAAACGAGAGTAGCTCCTCATCAAACCTTTTATCCAAGATTCTACCTCCACAAGTGAAGGAGTACATTACAACCTTTGATGTTCATCTTCCAGTTGACAATAAGAATAAGGCATAAGAACTAGAATTTTTATTGCAGTCTATTGATGATTAAAACAATGATGTATTGAAGGAATTTAATTAATAACAAATGAAACAAAGTAAACTAAAGAAGAAAACAACCTAGACGAAGCCAAATATATAATACAAGAATAGATATGTTGAAGCTAATAGTACGCATATGCTTCAAGGTGGCGAAGTTGGTGACATCTAATTGCGGGGACGGGTGTTATCTAGATGGGACACCCCAGTGGCAACCTTTGCAACATCCATGCCTGACGCTTCAGGCTTCTTATTGGAGTACAAGACCAAGTAACCTACCACAACAATTGCTGCAAACCCCCCCATGGCCATTCTCATGGGACAATAAGGCATTTTCCTACGTTGGTGAAGTACATTTGTGGAATGTGGCCCTGGAGAAGGCTCTTTCATTGCCTCAGCTCCTGCCATCTTCACTTTCCCTGCTCCTACCATTTCCTTTTCTTTCAAAATTCCTGTGTCTATTTTTCTCTTTTTTCAGTGTTTTGTTGTGCCTTTATTATATATATATATCCTGATGAACCTGTGCCTTCGCAATTCTATATATATATATGTACAATTATGTGCGTGCTTTAGTTTGCAGGTTGAGGTGTTTATGAAAGTCTTGTTAGTTAAAAGAAAGAGAAGAACATGGGAGTGGTAAGAAGGAATACTAGGCGAAAAACAATGGGTTCTGTACAAGGAGTCTTTGGCATTTGACACGTTGTGTGGTTGACCCTCCAAAATAGTTTGAAAGTGCTAAGGTCTAAGGAGACCCCACAATATGTATTAATTGTTTCACCTTAATTGTCTAAGTGACCATGGGATCGTTCTGCATGACTTTAGTTTATGTTAGAAGATAGCACCGCCCTGGACGTCTTTAACATGATAAATTTTTATCTAAATTTAGAGTACCATATTTTAAGTGTATTAAATTAATTAAGATTTAATATTTTTATTAATTTTTATAAAATTAATTATATAATATAAAATATTAAATCTTAATTGATTTGATGTACTCAATTGGCTAGTTTAAATTTAGGCAGAAATTTCTTCTTTTTTAACAGTTTGTTGGTAAATGATGGTAATAACTCCGGCCTGTGGAGCATTTTCAATAATATATTGTAATTTGTAAGGGTAGCCAGATAATTGTCCCTTAATATTTCTTACGTGTATAGTTGAAAATGCATATAAGAAATCAATAATAAGGGCATAATTGTCCCTTAATAACAGATTCTTTGGGCTCAAAATATAAAAGAAATAATCTAAATGGTTTTCTTTGATAACATAGAGAGAACTTATTTAGAGGTCCTACATTGTCACCAAGAGTGAGTCTATCAACTTCTGAAAATAATTATAATTTTCTTATTATATTTTTTTTTACATCATTTTTTTATATTATTTTACATACTATTAATCATATCATTTTTTTATTACTTTTTTTATTTAATCACATCGATTTAAAAATGGTATGAAAAGTGATGTTTGAAGAAAAATGATGTACAAAAAATTAACTATAATTTTCTTATCATATTTTTTTTTCACATAACTTTTTATACTATTTTTTATATCATTAATCATATTATTTTTTTATTAATTTTTTCACTTAATCACAACTAATCAAAAATAGTGTGAAAAGTAATATTTAGAGAAAAAATGATGTAAGAACATCATTTTTCTTCACAAAATCAATTATGATTTTTTTATCACTTTTTTTTTACATTTTTTTATACTATTTCTCATACCATTAATCATATTACTTTTTTCTTATCACTTTCATTTACTTAATTACAATCATTCAAAAATGATGTGAAAAGTATTGTTTAGAGAAAAATGGAGTAGGAACATCATTTTTTCTTCAGAAAATCCCTCCGCAGTCTGATAGCTCTGGCAGAGCTTACTGTTAAAGATTTCAAGCAGCAGACATGCTTGCTACGGGCGTAATAAGGAAGCAGCAAAATGAAAACACATTTCTTTTCCCATCAAAAGAAATTACATAAGCAAAATGAAAACGAGAATACTACTTGACCTGACCACACAACACTCTCTGACGAACACACACACACACATGCATATATATATATATATATTGCATATAGTCACGGAGACATTAATGCAAAATGTATATATTCTCTCAATCTTAAATTAAGAACATCATGATCATGACGAATGAAACCCCCAACCCCATGATAACTTGGATGAAGAATCCACCGCCTGAACTGCGAGCATCAGCTTGATTAATACTTGGTGCAGGGAGAGCAGAGGGAGAGGGAGAGGGAGGCGGGGAATGAGACCTTGGTCCTCCATGTCCATGTCCATGTGTAGCAGAAATGTCCACCACAGCCAGCTTTAATTAACCCCATCTGGCAATGACCCTCCGCTCCACTTATGAAGTGAATTGGCCCTGAATTCGTAAACCACACCTTGGAATTGCCGTCCTTGAATACTGCGTGTTGCCCCCGCGTATTGAAACTCCATAGTCATCCTCATTCACTACGTGCACCGATTCTGTTCTGTTATCATATTTAAATACTGTATGTATGTATGCATATATATATATAACACATGCAAATAATTAGAGTTAGTTTCAGATTCAGTGAGAATACAAGTCAATCTAAATGTAAGTAAACATATATAAAATAAGGAATGGAATGGGAATGGGAATGGTAATGGGACCGGAGTTATATATATTATATATTACTGAGAGCATCGCCGATCCTGAATCTTTGAGTCTTGGCCCACTGGTTGAGCGAATCTGGTGATGGAAGTGGAACCTTCCAGGAACCTTCACTGCCTCCAACCAGAAATTAATTATCGGCCTTCACACCAGGAAATTAGCAGCAACACTGAGAACATGAACATGATCAAGAATAATATTGGAGGCACGCTTGGTAAGGAAGAAACCATTGATGAATAGTAGCAATGACTCACTCAGTGTGAAAGGCAAAGCACAGCTGGTTATTGGGTTCTCAATTAAATAGCCTTGCCTTCAACAGAGATCAACACTCAAACAGTTTAATACAAGGTTCTTTTGGGACTAGAGAGATTCTTACATAAATATAATGCACCTATCTAAATGTCCAAGATTTATGTAATAATCTCTCTTGGAGCTAACTGTGAATGCGAGCCACTCGGCAATTGGTAGTACATTTTGGCGAATGGTGAGAGCCAAGACACCGAATAACCTTAGATTACGCGCATGGGTTTTAATTTAAAGGAAGCACCTTTTCGTAATCTTCTAGGACGCATGAAACAGATAAGTCAATAAATAAATAAATAAAAATACAACACAAGACTAACATATGTATGATATATGTGTTCATATTTTTTGAGGGGGAACTGCTTTTTCGTTCCAAAGTAGAGGCAGCAGCCAGCAGGTGAAGGTCGTCACATCTCACACTCAACAAATCATGTACATAGTGTGTTCGTCTTTGTGACTTATGAGAATAGTAAATGGCACGTATTAATAATAATAATAATAATTTTGGTTAAGAAAGTAAGTGGGTGTTTGGTTTCTCTTTTATTTTTATTTTTAGTTGATATATTTTATTAATATTTATAAAAATATAATATTATTTTCACTTTTTTTATATTTTCAAAGTTTTATAAAGAAAATAATAAAAATATCACGTTGTTTTCATTTTCTTGATTTCACCATTTTTTTTCAAAATTTTAAAAATAAAAAATAAAATAAAAATAATGTGATATTTTTATAAATATTAATAAAAATATATCAACTAAAAAATAAAAAACAAACCAAACGCTCCATAAATTTGTAATAAAATCATGCAAGGCTTTTTCATTCTATTTCATTATTAACTATTTACTTTCATATTCCTTTTAAAATCGTGTTAAAATCAACATATCTTTTTATTTGGTACAACATAAATTGTGTTTTGTGTTGTAAAAAATCTCGAACAAGCTGACAGACATCTATTCATTTCTCACACTAATTGTTTGGACTGTTTATTTAGGTTTTTCATGTTAAAATATTTTCCATTATAGTCTATTATGATATTTGGAGTTTTATAAAAAGGGTTAGCAATCTATTCATATAATAAAATTTCTTTGGTATATGCAAGTTTAAAGTGAGAAGAGACTTTTTTCATGTAAACGCCATTATCCTCAACAAAAATTTATAATACAATTACAAACAAATTTTTTTTGAATTTAAACTCAATATATTTAATTATCATAACGGAAAATCAACTTGAAAGCAATGAGCTAACACCATTGATAGTGCACAATCTATTCCACACGTGATATCATTTGATGTTTTATTTTTTATTTTTTTGTATTGCGATTAAGTGATCTGGCTAACTTGTGTACATCTCGTGATTAATTCACCTCCTTGTTCCAACCAAAGGCAAGCCATCCACACAATTTAAAAAAATTAGATGTCGCATGATACGTAGTTAGATTTTCTCAAAGTGGATAGAGGGAAGAAGCTTATCAATATCAGTATTAACAAACCAAATTGCCTCCAAAAGTCAAAGCCACACAGTTTTGCTTACAAAGTAATGGGATTAACGGGGATAATCAAGCTAGTCATCAAACAGAAACATTCATGACGGGTGAACAGCCAGCCTTGCAAGAATATATTTTGTTCCCTCATTTAAGGAGCGTCTTCACAATTGATTTCACATTGAGTTTCTTGAGGTCAGTATAAGACTGTCCGCAGCCCACAAACATGACTGGAGCTCCAGATATGTAAACCATTGAAAGTGCAGCTCCCACCTGACAAAAGGGAACAACGGTAAACCAGTAAGGAATGTTAGCAAAACACTCTTTTCAACACTTACTTTATTATTGGTTCACCTCATACACTTAAAAAAATTATTAAGAGAGAAATGCTAATAATATTTGCTTTTAGACCAATAATAAAACAAGTGTTCAAAATAGCGTCTAAAACAATGTATTACTAGCATCTCTCAACCAATAATATTCATCAAGAAGATCCAAATGCTAAGCCAAAATTTCACTTCCTTGCAATTTTATAACTCAAATATGACATACCTTATCATCAATAGTGTCAAACTTCGTGAGCAAGATCCCATCTAACAATCTGGGTGTAGGAGATGTTGAGAGGTCGGCTAATTTCTGCAACAAAATAGCTGGGTTCAATAACTGAGATATACGAAACAAACAACAAAAAACAAAGTTGTAGTTTGACAAAAATATTAAATATATAGAACTGAACCTGATTGAACTTCGAAAGCTGATCAACTGCATCATTACCGACCAGTGCTTCTCCAACAAATAAGACCAGGTCAGGATTGTTAAGGTAGATGAGCTTTGACAGTGCTCTCATCAATGGTTCATTATCCTGAAAACCAGCAGTGACACACCAGATGAACATGAAAGAATCGAAATAAACATCATCAATAAGTATTCAAATATAACCAAAATCATTCAACCAATCCAATATGAGGATGGTCCTCTATTCCAATATACATACAATAAATGCAAGGTTCATTGGGAAGTACTATGAATCATTGCGAGATCATGAATAATAGGGGTCCTCTAGTATATATTTAGTACAATCTCATAAAATCATTACATTCTTGACTAGAACAATAACTGCAATAATTACCTGCATACGACCAGCTGTATCAACTAGAACCACATCTGAACCATTGCGTGAAGCTTCCTGAATTGCTTCTTTTGCCACAACAGCAGGATCTTTCTCATAGCCCTTCTCAAATATAGGGATCTGAAAAGGGTAGTTATAAGACTATATGCTTCCAGAAACTGGTTATGACATGAAGTAAGAATTTATGCATTAATCTTTAAGCAATAAAATCAATATAAACCTGAAGTCTACGCGCATGGGTCCGGAGCTGCTCAACAGCCCCCGACCGAAATGTATCACAAGCAGCCATCGTGACACTAATGTTGTGTTGCAGAAGCCAGTAAGCAACCTACACAATGGCACATAAAATAGAATATCTCCTTCTGGTTAAAAAGCAAGCCCAACATATATGGAATCTTAAATAAATTGGAGAAACAATATGATTTTCCATCACCTTAGCTAGATTAGTAGATTTTCCAACTCCGTTAACTCCAACAAATACAACAACATATGGTTTCCTTTGCTCCTTGGCAGCATGCACATCCCTCAATATGTCAATAGAACGCCTAGGAGTTAAAATACGAACAAGTGCTTCTTCCATTGCTGACTGCATTGATTTTTTGAAACATAGTATCAGTATGAATGTTAAAAAGGCGTATTTAAAAATAAAAGCCAGCATCCAATGTTGATAGGTTAAAAGATAGAAACAAACATGCACTGTTGAAGATATCCTTGTAAATGAACCCAGCTTTTTGCCTTCAAGACTTGCTGCCACTGATTCACATAGTTTCTCAGCTATTTCCTCAGCCTACAAGTGACACAGAATGTAAACAATATTAGCTAGCTTAATAGAGTAAAAAGTAGCCGATGGATAACCATCAAGATATAGAAGGGGAAACAAGTAATGCTGTTGAGGGTAAATACATACCACATTCTTGGTCATGAGCCTATCCTTCAGAGCTTTCAAAGCTGGTTCCAAGTCTGACTTCTCCAAATTTGCCTTCCCTGCAATACTGAGCACAAGGATGTGCAGGAATATTCTTATTAGTCATTTCAGGGAAAAGCTGGAAATAGAAATGAAGTAGAAAATTATAAAATCAAATTAAAGTTTTTAAAGTGGCCAGTCAATGTAGCAAGTGCAAAGTTATTTGCATCCAAACAATGTGGTAAGCTTCACCCCCAGTAAATACCAGCAAAGGGAAAACGTAAACAGGACAGCATCCCTAGATTTTACAAAATGAAACTTAATTTCACATGCCAGAGGGAGTGCTTTCACGACCAAGAATAACTACTTAATTTATTTTGTTCGTTTACCCTTTCTCCCATCAATTTATGTCGCCAAACCTAACTCCTTTCCTAAGTTCAAATGAATACCTAATAACATTACAAAATAAATAAGTGTGGCATCTTGATGATACATGTATACCTTAACACAAGATAGATATGAAGAGTGGAAAGAAAATACCAATCAAGTTTCAATTAAAGGAAATTAACGTTGTAATCTGTATTACTATCACCAGACTGCAGGAAATCATCATTAGAACAATCCAACCGTCAAGGTATCTCATGGAATGGAAATAATGAGACAAGAAACAAAATCTTTACATACAAAGTAGAACATATATATTATGTTTCAGGATCTCAAGCACCATAACATCAATCTCATACAATAAGGTAAAGTACATCTCATTCCAGCAAGATATTACAAAAAGACTTAACAAAAATCTAAACGAAGGAATATGTATGTGCCAATAAAGCAAGCAAAATGCACAATATATAAAGAGTAATTTCACTAGTTCAGCAATCTTACCTCTGGAACATAGAGGAAAACCAACCCTTCTTTTTAGCATCAGGCTTGCTGTTTTTCCCCTTGTCGTCATCCTCTTCAGCCTCACTGTCACTGCTAAGAACCTCTTCTTTATCCATCATACTCTCCCCTTGCTCCTTAGCCAAAAAATCAACATTTCTGTCCCCATCCTCATCCACACGATCCGTAAAGTCCAGTTTGGTCTCACGGGGTGAATCATCCCAAACTCTATTTTTCTTTGTCACCTTTTTGGTGGGCTCTGCCTTGGAGGCAACCTTGGCATCTGTCTTCTTCCCATTCCCGCCTTTCGCCCTAAGTTTCTGAAGCCTATTTACATCAAAAGCCCCAATATTGGAACTTTCATTCTCTTTACCATTCACACTAGTACTACTACTCTTCAAGTTAGCATCTTTAGCAACAACAAAATGGTCATTGGAGTGCCCATTCTCCAATTTATGCCCTTTTTTGCCATCACCATCAGCATCCCCACCGCCATTATTGAGAGCAGCATCACTCTTCTTCCTACCACCACCACTACCTCCTCCTTCGGATCCAGCCTTGTGCCCTTGCTTCTTGTTGCCAGCACCACCACCACCACCCAAAGGATTGGATTTCTTCAAATCCTCGGCACGAGCCTCAGCTTCAATCTTCAGCTGCCTGAAAGTCTCATCAAAATCACCATAGAGGGTCCTTTTGGGATCATAAATCTGCGAGAACTCACGCTTCACTATGGCAAGCAGGTCCTCCACGTACAAGAGGTGGAGGATCCGCTGGTAGACGGCGACAAAGACAAGGCCAAGGTCGTTGTGGAAGGTCCATTTGAGGGAGTAGGAAGCACCCGGTGCATCATAGTTGTAGGATGCCGCACCAGATCGCTCCTCCAGAAGACAGGATCGGATCAAGGTGTCGATGGGTGATCCCTTTAGGGCGTTGCCCAGTTCTTTGCAGGTCCACAGGATCAATCCTCCTCTTGTGAATATCAGTAATTGCTCTAACATCTTTGATCACTTCCAATTCTTCCTGTCAAACAAATAAACCAAATCAAATAAAATTCCAGAAATTCTCAGATTAAGGAAACCTAGACTAGAATTCAATCCCAACAAGCATAATCGTGCGTGGGAATTAGAGAAAAGAAGTTCGTCTATCGAGTTGAGTACTTTGAAACGAATCAGAATTCGATTGAAAATTCTGAGATTTCTAAACAGGGAAATCGGAGCGAGGGAAAAGTACCTGTCGTCTTTTTTTTCTTTTTTTTTTCCCCTTTGAGCTCTGAGGAAAGAAAAAAAACACAAAAATGGAAATGTAATGATTGGTGAGAAAAATGAAATTTAAAATGAAATTGGAGATAAATACTTAAATGTCGTCTTTTATATGGTAGGTTTGGTTGACGGTGGATTCAAAAAATGCAGAAGAAGAGGGTATCTATCTAGTCTAGACTAGAAATATGACACGTGCTAGATTTCCGGGGTGGTGTAAATAAACCGCGCACGCCGTCGTTGACCCAGTAATTCCGCTCCCGCTCCATATTCATAAGGACTTGGCACGCTGTTCCACTCCTTCTCATTAAAAATGTAAATTGAAAAAAAAATAATGTCTTTTGTAATTTTTTTATTTAACAATAATAGTGGTATAATTAAGAGTATGAAAATTTATTAAAGAAATTATTATTATAGTAATCTTAGAATCGAAAAAAATAAATAGTATTATAATTAAGAATATGAAATAAAATTAGTGTAAATGATAACAAATAAAACGAAAATTATAACGATGCTTTATTTAAATTTTTAAGTGTAATGTAGAAAATTTTAAATTAATTTTTACAAGTCTTAATGGTCAAGCTTAAAAAGGAAATTTATTAAAATATTCTAATCTATATTTTTATTAAAAAAATTCCACTTAGCAAAAAAATAATAATTTTAAAAAGTCCTGATTGGATTGGATTTCTTATTAAAATCAAAAGGAGCTGAAAAAAAGAAGAGAAAGTAACTTAAAAGATCCAAGAACAACACATATTCATAAAACTTCATCTATTTTTATCTTTTTCTCTTATTTAAATTTTCTTATCTTGTATTTTGATTTCTTAGGTTTATTGATTCTTTCACAACCTATGTGTGGCTAATTTCCTTGTTTGTAGGACTGGAGAAGTAAATCATCAATAACTTTGTAATTGAGTTTATTTATTTTTTTAGTTTATAAAAGATATTTGTTTTTTCTTTAATTATAGTGTTTTTAATACTTTATATATGATAAGACTCATATATACATAAATATAAAATATTTAAGAGAAATAAAAGATGCAACTTAATATTTAAACTTCTTATAATTGAACTTAAAGATTTATTATTTAGAAATTGGTTAAATCTTTTGAAGATAAACAAATTATCAAATAGCTCAATAAGTATGAATTAATGTAGTATTATGAAAGTATGTATTATTTTAATTCTAACAATTTTTTTATGTTTTAAAGATACAACTTAATTACATTAGAATAATTTACTTTCAAAAATAATATCAACTTTGACTAAAAAAGTTGTAGAAATAATTGCAAATAGTTGATGAAGTGAAACCCCTATCCTAAGTGTTTAATCGGTCGAATATTTCGTATCGCTGCTTGCTTAATTTTAGTTTGTTTAGTCTATTGGTTAATTTATTTTTCTTAAACTCTTGTGAAATTATTAATCTAGATAATTAAAATTTACATAGTTCAACACTCTTAATTTATTACTTAAATGAACAATACACTTGTAGAATAATAAATTTAGATTTATTCTTCACATAATAAATTAAAATTGCGTGTTAACATGTTATTCATTAAATAATTTGTAACCTGTCATTTTTTTAGACTATGTTTGAATGAGAGAGATTGAGTGGAATAGAATGAAATAAAATAGAATAGAGATAGGTTTCATTATTTGAATATATTAAAAAATGATGGAATGAGATGAAAATTAGTGGGATGGATCTCATCCTATCCCGCCAGAAATCATCAATTTTTTTCTCTCCAATTTGAGAGGTATGAGATGGATTCATCTTTTTATTATAATTATAATTAAGATTTTACTACATTAACCTCATACCTTAAAATTAGTGTATTTACAATAAGGATAATTTAAGAAAAATAAAGTTATAACTCTTATCATTTCGTCCACTTCCCAAATAATAAAATTAGGAATGACAATTTTCCGCACCATTTACCCATGGGTAATAATTGTGAGGATCAAATTCTCCCGGATATAAATAAAGTTTAGTATTAGTTTAATAAAAGAAATGGTGGTTTCCTCGCACTACATGGCACCAGCAAAAATTTTATATAAATATTTTATATAAAATTATTAAAAAACTTAATTATATAATTAAAATATTGTAAAGTTATATAAATTAAAAATATTTTAAGTATTTAACATTATTTTTAAATTAAGTTGTGTTAGACAAATTTTAAAAAATTATAGTATTATATTTTTTTCATTTTTCATTTTATTTTTTGATTTTTTGAATTTTTTATAATTTTAGATGACCACGGATATTCGTGGATCCGCGTTTATCTCATGGATAAAAATAAAGCATTTTATAACTCTTAGCGGGCGGATATCATTTTCGTCCACATTCCTCAATCCCTAAATAAAATAATACATTAACTTCATTCCATCTTAAAATATCTAAACAATAGAATGATATTTTTATCTCATTTCATTTCATTTCATCTCATCTCATTTCATCCTATCTTATTTCATTTTATTCCATCAATTACTAAATATCCAAACATAACCTTAAATAATGTATGAAAAAAATCCTGTATTTAAAATATACTCCCACTATTTTTTTCTATTTGTCATCTAGAAAAAGTTTTTAAAATATTTATTTGTCATTCTAGAAAATTAATAAAATATTGATTATTTTTCCTAACTTGACCAAAATATTAATAAGTGAAAGAAAAAAATTAATAAAGTGATAATAATATTTTGAGTATTTTAATAATGAATAATTTAATTAAGTGTGGTTATTTTTACTTATTATAAGACTATTTTTTTGTCTTTTTTAATTCTTGTATAATAACTTTAAGAGACAAATAAAAAAGAATGGAGTAATTATATTTGCCCTGACCAAATTTCTTATTTAATCAAGTACTCCATCAAAGTTAAGATAAGTGTTACTTTAAAAATTTTGTTTTGTTTCAAATTTTTTTATTTTAGAAAATTAAGAAAGTAGTAATTATATATTTATTATCTTTATCGTTATATTTTAATATCTTTATCAAATAAAATATAATAATACTAATAAAGTGACAATATTTAAATATTTTAATAAAAAGTAATTTAGTTAAATATAATTAAATTTTTTTTAAATTAAATCTTTTTATAACTTTCTTAATCCTTATGTATTATTTTAAAAGACACATATTTTATATGTGGGGATACAATCATCAAAGCCATTATAAGTTTAGAAAGCTTAAACTAAATCATTATGTCAAAGCTATGACCGATTGTTCGAATCTCGAGAAATAAGCTAGTCACATAGAAGGAATATGAACCAAAAGTACTAGGGAATGTCCCAAATTCATCGGAATGGATTTCATTTACATGATAAAATTATATAAACAAAAAGGGGAATGTCTGGAACGCTTGCAAAGTGATTTATGAATGAATGAATTAATTTTTAGTTATTAATTTATTATTAAAATAAATTAATAATTGAGATTAAAATATTAGATTTAATTAATAATATTTAGATTTATATAAAAATTTAGTTAAATTATTCTTTTTTATGAATAATTATACATATTAAAAATTTAAAATTTTAGTTGATAATTTTTTCATATATTCATATTTATATATAAATACTATTAAATTCAAAAAAATTATTCATAGATCTAAATTAAAAAAATTACTCCAACAAAGATCTTTCTCCAAATTCACATTTTCCTATAACACAGAATTACACTGCAATTACCACATACTTTTTAGCATTTTTTTTTGTTTGGTTCAATGGAGGGCCAAGGCCCAAAAGGATGATTAAGCTAAGAAAGAGACAGTACGGGTACGGGGCAAAGAAACCCCTGAAATATCAGCTAAGAGAAGCCTTGATAGAGCCTCCCTCGGGTGGTGAGTTCTAAATTTGCAGGTTTATGTCATGATTGAGAGCCCAATTTGCCAACTAATCTGCACAGTCATTTCCTTCGCTGGTGGGGAGGGGGGTTGCCTGATGCTATGGGCCAGTCCTGATTTGAGGCGAAAGCCTTTGGACCATAAATCAGATTATCGTTTATGTTTGGGCCATATCAGTTAAGGCCACTATCCATTGTTTGAGAACCTTTTACCCAATGAAAAAGACATTTTGATATCTCAGTCCCAAAAAAGAAAAACATTGTTTTTGGTAGAGTGGAGGTCGTCTACGGACTTAGGTGAATGAAAGGGAAGAGTGCACAGTATTTGAGATTTGTTAAGAATCAAACTCTTATCTCGTAGGCAACATATATACATATATATATATATATATGTAAATACTTTGTAGTTTCTACAAATCTCTATAATTTAACAGATATCAATTTTCATGAACATTTTTTTTGGTTAAAATTTAAAAATGATGAATTCAAAAATCTTGTCTCAATTTTCAAACCAAGTCTATGAGTTTATGTTCAAACCAACCTTGATTATTATATGTACTACAAACAATTATAATAATATTCATAAATATTAGCAACAATAGAGATATTCATGGCATGGTATTCTGCTTAAGTTGTCTAAAATCAATGAACCCTAAACTTCTGCTCAAATCTTGAAGTTATATATGTGAGTTTTTGTGTAAAATCTTTACATATTTTTGTTGTATATAAATTACGATATGAATAGTATAGAGAGGTGTCAGTTTCTATAGGTTTTACTAATCAGTATAGTTTACAAAAATCGTATTAGTGTTTCAATCTGAAACCCTAAGGACAATTAAATAACCACACATCAGCCATTCTGACTCTTACACTGGATGTTTCTTCTGCATCTTGTAAATAATAGATTAAGTCACATTCACGCTTTCCTGTTCAGGTTTGATGAAAGATAAAAGCAAATATATTATACTTTTTGTTGTTATTCATCTTCATCCTATCCACCAAGAGACGTCACAAAACCCGATTTCATGTTCAAAAGAGGGCTATTGACTAATGCTAATGCATTATTACGAGTTACATTACATGCAAAAACTTTACGGTAACCAGTCAAACCCAATAATTCAAAGAAGAACGTATTAGTCATGCACCTTCTTTTTCATGAATGAAATTGACTTAGTTTTTGTTTTGTACGGGTAGAGAAGATTCCTTCCTCCACTTTCATTTCTGAGCATACACAAACCTGCATTGGTTAAAATCAAATTCAAGCATATGCTTAAATCTGTCACATACAAGCCACCAAAAACAAAGCTGAGAATCTTTTAGTGTATGATATGTGGTAGCAAAATGGTCCACCCCACAATTCTGATTCCATTCCAGCAAATAATTAATTGCCAGAAACTCATGTATGACATAAGCTCAAGTCATAGATAGGGCTCAAGAAGGTAGAAATTTTCAAAATCTCAACTGCTCCAAGCCCAACCACTTAAACACGCCTTCTGAGGACTATGGCTGATTCTCTTAAATAGAGACAGTTGCACGAGCATAGGATCCTTTTTCTTATACTCTATCTTTGCAATATTTTATAGTAATACTAACAAGAACGTGGACCAAGTTAAATCAGATGCCGTAGCTGCTGGAAGTTTGGGTTGTAGAGGTAATACAAATCAGAGTAATGATAGAAACACATCACTTATACATTCTTCATTTTATATTTATATAATTTTTATCATTTAATTACAAGTTAATCTTTTTATATACTTATATTTTAATTTCTTTGTCACCTCACTTTGGTGTGAAGTGATGTACACTAAACATTATTATGCAAAACACCCCCTTATGTTTGTACTCATCCGAGTACCGACAAGCAATGTGTCTCAAGGAAACCAACCAAATGGATATGGACCAAAAACCACAATTGGTCAATTATCAAAAGTTGTGACAAATTAGAGGTCACATGAGAAAATTTTTCTTTAAAATACATCTGTTGATTTTGATTAATTTTTGCCAAGTGCTCAACTCAATCAACATTTTTAAAAATATTTTAAATTTAAAAAAAGTCGATTATCAAAATTACTATTACAAAATCAAAGTTAAATGACAGGGCTATTTGAATAGGATAATGCGATTGTTCCAACTTCCAAGGATCCGTCCAATTAAAAGTCGCTCTTAGAAATTTGACCCTGCAGCAAACAAAAAAAAGGGGAATTAATAATAAGAATTAATATTTAATTTAAATGAATAAAAAAATTTAAAATTATTAAAAAAGATCATTCTAATTTTAATTAAAGAGAAGAATCATTTAATTTTACTTAACAATAAAAACTATCCTTAATAAAAATTTTATTTCAAATGTTAGTCACTCAATAACAATAAATGACCATTTAATAAAAAGTAATAATTATTCGCAAATTTTTTATATAGAACTTAAAAAACAATAGTCATTGAAATTTTTTCTTAATTTCATGTGTTTTTTATAGATATAATTTTTTTTTTGAAACGTTAGTCACTCTATAATAATAAATAACTACTCAATAAAAAGTAATAGTTGTTCAGTAAATTTATTTCATATAAAACTTAATTTAAAATTGTTAATCACTCAATAACAACTAATGACAACTTAATAAAAGGTATTAATCATTTGCAATTTTTTTCTTAAAAATTCTTAACATTAAAAATATTTAATCTTTTTAAATTAAATATTATTCCTTAAAAATTCTTAACATTAATTTTCTCAAGAAAAAAAGGTCATTTGGATGTTGAATATACCATTACCTCTTTTTGACTATGACCATATTGAAAAAAAGACGAGTAAATACACAAATTGATCCTTAAATTATATAAGTTGTGTGTATTTGATCTCTAAAAAAGTGTGTGTACAATTAAGTCCTTGAATTTGTAAAATAACTAGCACATTAATTGATGAGTGTAAAATACACTTATTTTTTAGATTTATTTATTAGGATTTTTAATTTATTTTTATTTAATTTTTTATTTATTTTTAATTTATAATTATTTCTTCATGTAGTCATATTTGAATTTTCAGAATAAATAATCAGATTTTGTGCAAAAATAAGAAATTTCTAAAGATAAATATTTGAAGAATTCTTATCATATTCTTAAATGCTAATTAGAGTTCTAATTAGATACAAAATCTTAGATTAGAGATTAGATAAGAATTCTTAAAGAGATTTGATTTAAAGCAAAATTTGGATTCTTGCGTTATCCTGATCATTCCTTGTTAATTGAGTCATATCTTGGACTACAGATATCAGATTGACGCACTGTTTGAGGCGTTGAAAAGCTAACAGAAAATTCTACAACTTCTCTGTTGATATCGAGAACAAATTCGATCATCTGGATGGTGAGAAAAATGGTGCAAGTTAAATATGAAAAATTATCAATTTTTTTTTATAAAAAGGGAAAAACAAGTTTATTAAATGGGCTCTCTTTTTGCACAGAATTCAACAGCTGTCGAGGAGCAAAGCGGAGGCACAAATCTTAATTTGGTGTGGGCGCATCCAGACTTGAAGATTATGAATTTTCTTCAACCTATCCATCAACCTTCTATGAAGTTTGTCGAATTCTTTTCTTTGTTTTTCTTCTTTCGCTATGCGTAATTAAACATTTTTCATTAGGGTGATGATGGATCATGAATCTTGGATGATGTAAATTATTTTATGTGTATAATCTATTTTTTTATTTCATGATTTACGTATTTATCTTGTTTCTTAATGTTTTTCTAAATCTGATCAATTTAAGAATGATTTTAGGATTATTGTATAATTTAAAAAAATTGTGTATGAACCTAAAACATATAATAAACACCACAATTTCTGTAATTGCTAGTAATAGACGCTGTGAGTTGTGTGGTATTTCTTTTAATTCCTTTGTTTTTGTTAAAGCATTTTTTATTTGAAGTTATACTAAGGGATTTGTTAATTCTAGATAGTGTGAAGAGAATTAATATACCAAGGGATTGAATTTTGATTAATTTTGAGAATTAATCATAAATCATTGAAATAGAACTTGATTAAACATATATTTAAAATTGCATCAAAAGAGTCCAAGTGAAATCTGACCCCTAATATTTTCATATCATTGTCTTTCACCTTTACTTAATTGATTAAATTTTACTCTTGTTATTTTTACTTATTTTTCTTGATAGCGTTTATCTTTTAATTATAATTTTTACCAACTCTCATATTTTCAATAACTTAAATAGTGTCAATTTGGCAAACTTAGTAATTGTCAACATAATCATCGTGAGAACAATATCTTACTCATTCTTTATTACTTTTATAATTTGGTACACTTGTCAATATCACAACAACGTTAATCCTTCCGCCAGTTCATGTTGTGGAGCTCTAACGGACATGTTAACGTGTCACGTTAAGTGCACATGTGTCACGTTAATCTCCATTAGTGACGTTGAGATGACATGTTAACAATGGAAGAGTGATGAGGAAGCAAAACAACATCATTTTTTCCTCTAAAACCCCAAAACATAGTCATTTGGTTAAGGGTCAAATTGTGTCTGAGAACCTAAAATTCCCCACCCCCAAAACACAGTCATTTTTCTTCTTCCTCTCTAATGGTCATCTCTGAAATGGGGAGTAACAGGGTAGTCAAACCCTAAATCCCTAATCTGCCAAATTTATCTTATATCCCCAAACTTCCTAATTTCCCAAAGCTCATCGGAGTAATGAGGACACCAATGACGTCTGCAATAAGTGGATAGGGTTTCAGTGATGAAATCGCAGCAATGTATCTTTGTGGCTATGGGAGGAGGTTAAGAAAGATTTAATGCATGAATGGAAAGAATAGAGACATGTGGTATTGGAGGTGTTCATTCTTTGGGGTAAGCTCTTTGCTGGCATAATACACTATTGATTGATGAAGCATATTGCTTGAACATAATGTGTGTGTTTTTGTATGTAGAGAGAGGACTTGGATTGTGGCTATTTTGAATGGGTTGATGAAGCACCCTCATCAACTCCAACAATAGATGAAGAAAAATTTGCATTAGTAGTTGAAGTCCAAAACCAGAAAGCAGTAGTGGATAAGCTAAAGGCTGATGTAGAGAGGCTGAAATCAAAAGTGGTGAAGCAAAACACTGAAGAAGACAATATAAAATTAGAAGTAGAAAAGTAGAAAAAAGTGATAAGAAAGTTGAAGAAACAGTTAGGGGATTATGAGAATCTGATGTTAAATTTGAAAGTTGGTTTTGGATTTGTGATGATAGTGGTTGCTATTTTACTTGTGTTGGTTGTGAAGAAATAGTTGGGTAGTATGTTGTGTTTTGTAGGAAGAGTGAAATGTGTTACCCCCTGTAGTTATGTTTTGTAATATTTGGTTTGAGTAATAAAATGATATGTTTATGCACCAAACTTCAGTATTACTTAGTTTAGAACATGATAACACCAAGAGATATTGAATTGAAACAAGTAAAGAAATTACTATTGTCACAATTAACAAAGGTATGAAAAGCACAAAGATATAAAACTAAAAATTATTAACTTTCACAATTGTTGAAACAAAAAAGAAAAGTCAATATGTCTACTAAGTTTAAAGTGTAAAACATCAATTATAAACTTACAAAGCTGCAAATATAAAGTTGCCTATAATACTAGAACATAATTCATTTGATGATATAAACATAACTAAATACAAAGCTACACATTGTTTCAATCATGACTACTTAAATAAGTACTAGTGATTCCAAAATAACTGATAAACCTTATAACTACCATATCAAGCAATCCCGATGTTCAACTTATACACAAAAAAAACTATTGATCCTTGTGTTCAACTACCAAACCATACCCATGTACAATTTTCATTCCCAAAATAATTAAACTCCATAACAATTCTATACATAGCAAAAAAGAACATCAACTAGTAGCAATTAACCAGTAGTAGTTCACTTAAAGGAGCAGGTGTCATCCCCTGCACCTTGGCTTTCACTTGATCAACGATTCTTGGGACACAACAAGGTTTGAAAACCTTTGGGATGTTATCTGACTTGCTGCTAACAATGTCTCCCTCATCACAACTAGTCTGCCTTGCCAAACATAGTTAAAAGGCTAAAGCAAGTACGCTTGTGGATGTGGTATCCTAGCTCATGCTGGTATTAGTCCTAGTGGTCTAAAAGGTACTGCTGGTCTTATAAGAGGCATGTGTGGGCTTGTATCTCAGATTGGACCAATTCTTGGTGCTGCAGGTCTATTTGAGTTAATTAGAGGTGAAAGTCCAAATGGATTGGCAGGTAGTGATGCCGCTGGCCTCATTGTGGGTAGCTTCATCCTATTTCTTAGCGGTGGGCTTGATGTAGGCCTAGGTGAGCTTGGTGAGCTTGCTGCAAGTCCAATTAGAGGCCTGCAAGTAACAGGAAAACCTCTCTTACAAGCATGTAGGCAAATGTATAGCTTATCCAATAGGGGGTGGAGCTTTAGGATCAGTATCAGACTTTGACCTATTCACCTTGATCAACATTATGGAGCTTGGATTTCTAGTCCTCAATTCCTCATAATAGTCCCATAGTTGTTTGTACTGATCCTTTTAAGTACTTTCCACATTTCTCCTGACCAGACTCAAAGCTTTGTAAATCTGGAAATCATCCACATGCACACTCCTTTTATTCATGAGATAATCAAAAGCCTCATCACAATTGAGATTATGATGACCCTTTAACACCTCAACTAGTTAGGCTGCCAGCACTTCTTATTTGCATTTTTATTCTTAAAACCCTTTGAACATGTATGGTTAGAAAGAAAAGTCTTAATCTGAAAGCAGTTAGCATCACTGCCTTATGCACAATAAATCATCCAAGGACAATTAACACTCTTGCACTTTGCTCTGCACCTTCTCTTATCATTCTTTATGAATTTGATCTCTCTTCCTAAGTGTATATTGTAATCCCTCATAAAAGGCCTCCAATGTAGGAAATAACATACCCAACTCCAAGCGAACATCTCCAAACTTTGCATTGTCATTGAATATCGGATACTTGATGGTAGAAAATGTGTCTCCAACCTCATCAGAATCAGTTAGACTCCTTAACTCCTCAGATATATAATTGTCATTGTCTTCATAATCTGTATCACCCTCCTCCACTTCAACTGACTCACTTTGGATGTCAGCCTCTACATTTTGTATAGGTTGAGTATTTCTTTGTCTTCTTCTCCGTCCTCTTCTTTCTTCAACCATAATCTTTTCATCTCTCTAACCTAACACTTTCTCATTTTTTATACCAGCATCAATATATTGCTTCAGTAAGTCATCATCATCTTCTTCTTCAAGAGGGCATGGTTTGTACACTTCATCTTCACCATTATCATAATAATCACTATTAGACCATTCCTCTTCACCTATGTCATAATCACCATGGTTGCTAACCTCCATATGTTGTTGTTCCCCTTCATTCATAGTGTCAATGACAACAGGAACATTTTTCACCCTTTTTCCTTTACCATGTGTCATGCTACACATTATATATGGAATGAATTGAATTAGACTATCAAATAAGGGACTACTCAGTCCTAATTTTTGTATAAATACAAAATAGTTACTATACTCTTACCACACCTTGTCAACTCCCTAAACTCACAGTCGATCACACTTACTAGCAGTGAACCCTTACTATCAGGGACCACAACATAGTAAAACAAAGAAAGGATAATGACATTCATCATAAATTTTTATACAGTTATCAAGTATCAATCATACGGATTTATACCTACACAACTTGTTTATTGAGTGTCCTCTACATTATATTGCTCTCTATAGATTTGTTTATAGAGTATATCAGTTTCATTCTCCACTGATTTGTTTTAAAATCTTAGAAAAGTGAACACATAAAACAAATAAGCAGCAAAATAAGAACAACCCCACATACATACATAAATAAAACAATCACAATAAAGTAATACATATATAACCTCATCACTCATTGACAAGAACAATAACAACCCCACATGCATACATAAACAAAGACAAATCTTGGTGGAAACAACATTAGAGAACAAAAGCAGAGGGGACCACTCATCTTAACTAACAAGAATATTCACAACTCCAAAAATCCCAAACTTCATGAATCTTCAATAGTGAGATGATGCAGAGGGGATGAGGGTACCACTGCAAGTAATAGTTTTGATGACTAATTAATGGGGGACAACATCTTGAAAATGGAGGGAATTGGAAGGAAACAAAGAAGGCTTTTAGGGGAAAATGGGAGAAGTCTTGGGTAGTTAGGGTTATGGGCGAAAATGATTGTGTTTTAGGGGTGAGAAATTTCAGGTTCTCAAACACAATTTGATTCCTAACCAAACGATTATGTTTTAGGGTTTTATAGGGGAAAGCGACGTTTTCCTCTCACTGTTAACATGTCATTTTAGCGCTACTAATAGAGACTAACGTATCACATATGCACTTGATGTAACACATCAGCACATCTGTTAGAGCTCTACAACATGAACTAACGAAAGAATTAACATGTGAGTCATTTTACAAATTCAGGAGCTTAATTGTGCACATACACATTTTTAGGGACCAAATACACATAACTTCTATCTCTATGAATCTAGAGAATATGATGTTCTCGGTCTTTGAGCATTTCTAGACTTATAGTTTCTACACTAGCATGCACATGGAAACAATAAAAATATAGCAAATCATGAACTAAAAGTTCTCTAATTTATTTCAGTTTTATATGTGTGTGTGTGTGTGTGTGTGTGTGTGTGTGTGTATAACAAGCAAGCATAATATAATATGGTCAAACTCTGACTACGTACGTATTTATCTCAGTGATAGTGAGGTAAATAATATATGAGTTTTATTAACAAATGTCTTAAAGGTACTTTTTAAGAAAGTTAAAGTAAAAAGTTTTAAATGAAAAGGTAAAATATTTTTAATTTTTAATGTATTAAATACTTTGTTTTTATTAAACTTCCTCTTTTAACTTTCTTAACAAGTACCCTTAAAGCACTTTTTAGCAAAACTCATAATATATTATTTGAAAGCGTGTTGATCAAATCTGGCATCTTTTAATTTTCAATGCACATGGAGCTGGATTAAGTTGTTAGCTATCAACACATAAACGAGGCAGATAACAGAGATCAATTTTTGCAATATGTGGGCTGTTAAAATGGGTGTGATGTGAGAGCTACCCCTTGATTGAATCATGAAGAAAGAATTGAAGATCAAGCTTATTATTTAATAATAACAATATTGTCTACCTATTTGCCTAAGAGGGCATGGTAGTTAAGTTTATATTATTTCTTTTATTTTTCTTAGTCATTTAATAGATAGGGAACTGTTTCACATACATTATAAAAAATGTGGAGTACTCATACTTCACACCAAGTAAATCATCGATTTTAGAGAAAAAATAATCCACATCTGAGAGTGAGTATAGGTAACCTGGTGAGGAGGTCAACTATGTTATTTGTTTTAATTACAAATGAGTCTCTACAATTAAGCAAATTGTGACCAAGCACCTATAGGACTCAGCCATTGTCCGAGTCCACTAATGTCCTCTGCGGCAGATCTGGTTGTAAGCACACCACCCTTCATGCTGCAGCATTCAAGAACCTGCAATCCCTTGAAATATGTGGTGGATGATTAATTGATGCATACATAAAAAATATATGAGATATTGTCTCCGTGACACAGCTAAACTTGTCCTAGATTTGCAACTTATAGATAAAACAAAAACTAGCCATAATAAGGGTGCTAATGCTAAGAGTAGTAGTGGGAATTTGAAACCCTCACCTTCTTTTTCCTCTCGTTCTCTTTTGCCATCATTAGGCACTGAGCATGAAAGAGAGTGAAAAGTAAGTTCCTTCTTTCTCTAAGCACTGTACAAATTCTATCAAGATAGGAGGAGGCATTAGTTTGCCACCAGTTCCTCCAAGGACAAAATCGAGGAAAGGAAAGAAAGGTTTCTTAGTGGTGAGCGGCAGATTTGGCGAATCTGTAGCCATTGCCACCAAAACCACCCTCGAAGCTCCATCGCCGTCACTATCCGCCACCCGTTCTATTCTTCTCTACCACCAAACTTGCCTACAACCCATGAATTCCACAATGCCGCACCATCCAGATCACATATTGGCCAATAACCCCTCTGAACCACCACCACCCAAGCCCATTGATTCTCCGACGTGGCCCTTGTCGTCTATTTGCCTAGATTAAATCTCGGACCATCTCGCCGTCAAGCGCCACCCTCTAGTGGTGATTTGGGTGGTGGTACTTCGTTGGGTCTGAGCAAGTAGGGGGTTGAATTGGGTAGTGGATCCCAATGGTGACAGAGAATAGTGACTATTGGGGTTTAGGTCTCAGTTGAATAGCGATCGACGACGAAGATGGTGGCGATGAGGGTACCAACAGGGAAGAGGAGGGAGAAGAGGGCGGCGACAAGATTAGAGTCATTGGAGCTTGGAGGTGGTATCAAGACCTATAAGCAAAAATAAAATAAATGAGGTTTTTTAACAAATAATAATATAATGTGAGAAACCTGTTATCATAGGTGAAAAGTTTGAAATATCGTACTCCAAATATTATAATATTTGGAGTATGTGAAATGCTTCCAACAGATGGATACATGCAAGTAGAAGTAAAAGGAGGAGATCGAATAATCAATAATGTTAGGTTGGTATACCGAAGTTAGCAAACCCAAGGAATTAAGGGAAAAGTTACACACATTCTTAAACTATATAAATTAATTTATCATTAGCTACCATTTCTTTTGTTGAGGTGTGAATTGGCAAACAAATAACCACTTTTTGAAAATATAATAACAAAGATCGGTTGGTTGAATAATCCTTAATGATCCCCCAAATTAACTTTAGTTAATCTTTGGCTTAAACTAAAATGATTAAGTAAATTAAACTGTTACATATAAAAGTCTTATTACCAAACGACATGTACATATCCAAGAACGGAACTAAACAAATTAGCACAGAGATATAGACATCATATATATCTTATACAATAAGATTTTTACTGAATATATAAGTTATCATTAACTTTCGAAATATAATCACCTCCAAGTGTCAATGCAGAATTCTGTCCCTCCAGTCACATCAACTAATAGTCGGTTTTCTCCGCGAGTTGTTTTGCTCGTTCTTCATACATATGTTGTACCTAGCAAGTTATTCAACATATCTGATGTGCCAATATATATCTACAATTGATTATTCTAATGTATACGCCATTTCGTAATTAAGGAAGTTCACCTTGGCACGTCAAAATAAAAAGAAAGAAGGAAATTCACCTTGGGCTTTTTCCTTTGTAAAGCATGCATAACTTTAATTAGTAGGGAATGATATAATTGATTTGCCTTTTGTATTAAAGGATGAAATTTGGCTTTTTCTTTCAGAAAAATAAGTGTGCCTTTGACTCTGCACCTTTATGCGATTTGACTCTCAAACAAAAAGAGGCGACAAGAACTAGCGTTTTCTTGTGAGCTCTGAAATGGTTGGGAGGGGGGGTCCTGCAACCCATGTCTTATATGTCAAGGAATATCAAAGTCTCTGTCCATTAAGGGTCACAAGAAATGCAACCCCACCTCTCGCTGTGCTTAATTTCCTTCTTAGGACCACAAGGGGGGGAGAGAATAAAACAATATTACAATATATATCAACATAGAAATTAATTCAAGACAATAATATGTATTAGCTAGCCGGCTTGAGGAAGGTTAAAGCTGAATATACCTACAATGAACAGCATAGGAGTTACTTATCTACAAATCCAAGTTTTCAATTTATTCGATTGAAAAGTCAATAAAACTTAATGTGCATATGAACGACCCAACCACCATTCGTTTGACCAAATAATGCTAGCTATTCAAGGATCTGGTATGGTATATATCTATAGTTTCAAGTGTTGTTTTTAACTTTTTGTTATTTGAGTCAACTATAAGGCCAGCCGGCTAAATCAGACAGATATCATCGCACATGCTTCCAAATTAATGGCCCTGAGTGAAAAGAATATCGACAAACCTATATATATATATACAAACGATACGTATATAATGAGATTAATAATTATTGTAAAAGGTAAGAATAATAAATTTTAATCATTAAATTTTATAATAATAATTAAAATTAGAGTATAAATATATATAATTTTTTTTAAATAATTATATAATCTTTAAATAATTTTTAATTTTAACTATTTATATATAATTATATGATCAGAATTTATTTTTCTTATTCTCTTATAATAAAAATTAATTTCATATGTTATATATATATATATATATATCAACAAAGAGTAGTGGACGGCCCTGTAGCAATTTTTATCAGCAAAAGATGTTGCGTTTGGTCTTGTTTCATATGACTAATTTTATATTTCCTCTTATACAACCTAAATTCTTATTTCTAGCTAGCTAGCTAGAATTTTTTTAAAAAGAAAATTAAACCTTGCGGTAATGATATAATTAAAACATATATATCGTGGCCAATTTCAACTTAAATTGTGAGCGACTGTCTGACTGATTTGAAATTCAGAGAAAGAGGAAGGAACAGAAAGAGTAATCCATATTATGGGTCCCAGGGTGAGGCATTCAATTATGATATTATTTTCTGAGTTTTCAACTGCCATATGATCTCAAGTTTCAATTGATTTCTTTCTCCCTTCAGTCGCACATATTAAATCAACGTAAATAATGATATTCTGCACCTGAATCTTTACGTTTATTCTTTATATTTATTCTTTAAAAAAATTCAAATAATCTCATTTCTCTTTTTTTCCCCTCTCTTTTCTAAAAGACAAATATTATCGGTACATAAAAAAATTACATCATGCTTTACATCTTATTTATTTGAAAAATAAAAAGTAAAGAGAATATATATTAAAATGTATATTTTACTTCTTTAATTACCTAAAAAAATTAATATAAAAATAAAAAAATTAATATACACATATCATTACTCTTTTTAAAAGTAATATATAAAGTAATACTTGTAAAGAGAAATATAAAGAGATATAAAGAGATGGGTGTAAAAATAACATTATTATAGTAATATTGAGAGAAGGTCCACGGGGATGTATAGCCTGTCTTACTCTTACATATAATAATTCCAGCCTTCCCACCTCTCTTATCTCTCTCTTTTATTTTATAAATTCTAGTATCGTGAAGTTGTATGACTCTGATAAATTTATAACGAATCGGGTCGGATTATAGATATGTAAATTTTTTTAAATATTAATTTGTTTTATTTATAAAATTTAAATTCAAAATTTTACTTAAAAAAATAAGTGTCAAATTATTCAAATCAATTAAGCGTTGATCTCTCTTATATCTCTCACTATCTCGTACAAGCAACGCATAGATAGTAATATTAGTAGAGAGAGACAGAGCGCCATAGACATTATATATATATATATATATTCTACTGGCTGATCTTGAGCCTTCGTGTTATTTTATAGTCATAGAAAGGGTGCAGTGCAATGATGGCATTCCAAAGCTTTAAGGCCCATCTCTTCTTGCTGTGCTTATTAATCTTTGCATTTTCATCCAATATTCTTGCTGTGCCAAAAGACCAAGAGCAAGATCGAATCTCAGCTCTGCCGGGGCAGTCACGTGTTGCATTTTCTCAGTTCTCCGGTTATGTCACTGTCAACGAGCAACATGGCCGAGCACTCTTCTACTGGCTCACTGAGGCCCCTACTTCTCCGCACGATAAGCCTCTTGTTCTCTGGCTCAATGGAGGTCAGTTTATTTTCATATCTACATCTACATTTATATATATATATATATATATATATATATATAGCTTCCGCACTGTCCTGCATGCACTAGTAGTTGGAAAAAAAAACTGCCAAAAGAGGATAAGGTACTTCTCTTCCAACCAAAACGAGTGAAAAAGGAAAAGGAAATTGAACATTTCGTTACACTTATGAGCAAGTACAAGATATAGACTTGACAACGAGTAGTCATTAATAATTAACTGAATAAGAAAAGCGAATTAAGAACGCTTACTTCCTAAAATTCATTATTATAATTTGACTGAAATTTAATTATTTCGTAGGAAATAAGGATTTTAAATAATAAGTTTTGGTATATGCATAGAGAAAGTTGCAATTCAAATTTGCGAGTGGAGTTGCATTAAGTTCTTCAGCTGTGTACTTTAACCTTGCACTTTGAGAGGAGCTGATTTGTCGTATAGTCAAAAATATTTTCATCCCTATAATAATTATGTAATCATAAATAACTTATAAACCAAAGTTATTAAAAGTGTTAATTAGTTCAGTTAATAAAATTTCTTGTTGTATTGAATCGAAGAAAAAAACTAAGCAAGATTACTAAAATTAATAAAGTAGCCATTGGTGGCATATCATTGAAAATTTGAGTACATGTAATTAACCATATATGTTTTTTTTAGTTAATTTGTATAACCAACCATATCTTAATCTTTATGGTTTGTGACTTTGTGCTTGCTAAACAATATTAGGAAGCCCATTTTGGTGCCTCTCCTCTCAGCTTTCTTCATCTCAACTGTTGCACATGTTGACCACCCCCTCAATGGCCAACCCTATACAGATTGGCCTATTAACACACCCCATCTACCTCTCTGGTGCACTTGAGTTAATGTGCACTGTTTCATGCTGAGATAAGGTACCGCGCCAAGAAATTATTGTGGGTTTTTGGAATAATAATAAATGTGTACTTCATAATCATCTCTAACATTAATTTTAGGTATAAGATTTGTTTGTTTGTACTTTTTTGTGACAAGAAAAATATTTTTTTAATAAAAAAAATTTCTTAAATATTTTTAATTATTTGAATATGATTTTTAAAATAAATAAAATGTAAAAACAATCAAAATTTCAGCTTTTTCTAAAAAGATTAGATGAGTTACTTTAATATATATATATAAGAATAAAAGAATGAGAAAAAAGTATTTTTTTATTATCTTAAAATTACTTTATTTAAAATATATCCAAACACATCTATATTCACTTTAATTTTAAATTTTTAACTTAAAATCAATGATAATTATAGAAGCACGCATTTATTTCTATTCCAAGATGATATAATAATTTCTCCGATCACTACCACTGATTCTGAGGAAGAAAAATTGAGAACTGGCTGTTAAAACGTACTATTAACAGTCTTCCTCAACAGAAGCATTACAAAAAATAAAAATAAAAACCCACTGGGATACCATTCCCATATGTGTCCTCATGATCTCACTGTGTCTGTATCTTTTTTTAGCTTTATTCCTTCTATTCCTGACGTTTATTCCCTGTTTGGAAGATCCCCATTACCGCAAAAAAACAAAGAAAAAACAAAACCTTCCTTATTCACTTTCTTTTTGTTGTATTTGCGGGAGAGAAACAAACAAGAAACAACAGCAACGCAAAATGAACCAACTTTTCCATTTTGTCCTACAAAGGATGCTAATATTCTCATTCTCTTTCTTTTGGTATGTGTTCCTCTTTTATTTCCTTTCTAATTCGAAGCATGCGCATTCAGATCCCAGAAAAGCTAAGAGATGCTCATGCTACAATCTGGTCAAATTAAATTCCGTGACCCAGAAAGCTTGAGGTTTCTATCAAGTATCAACACCCATCTGAAAACTGTGTATTGGAGCCATGAACCATAACAAACCAAAAAGTTCGTAATATAGTAGGTGATGAAATTTAAGGTAAAAAAAAAAAAAAAAAAAAAAAAAAAAAGGCTCAGTGTATAGTTGTGGATGTTATACTAGTTCAAAGTAATGTATGAATTGCAACACTTGCACATGCATATCAACATCAGTTCTCTAATCAAAGAGTGAAATAGAAACACTCTCAAGCCATTATAAGATGGTCTTAATGGTGAGGGACCACTTGCCTAGTTTACAATAGGTCATAAGATAAACAATAATTCTATATTCACATGCATGCTTATATACACATCTATACACAGTTTTTACATTTGATTATAGTTGGCTTATCTCATTTTCCGCAAAGTTATACTCTCTAATTTTGCTACATACCTCTTATGTGAGGAGATGTGTTTCTAAATGATGTGTAAGAAGCATTATTTTGAGATAAAATTTGCATGCCAACATCATGGGAAAAAAAAAAAACTCCCCCTAAACAAATTTTAATCAATCAGAAACAGATGATGATTTTTGTTTTTCGTGGTTCAGGGCCGGGTTGCTCATCGATAGCATACGGGGCATCAGAGGAAATCGGGCCATTTCGGATAAACAAAACTGGCTCATCTCTATATCTTAACAAATATGCATGGAACAAAGGTAATGACCATCAAAGCAACTGTTATTTTATCTTTATTTTCACTCTAAAAACCTAACCCATCTTTTAGAATTTAAATATCTGAAAATACAATATATATATATATATATTTCATTTTAAATTGGTCTTCAGAAGCAAATATTCTCTTTCTTGAATCACCTGCTGGTGTTGGTTTCTCATACACAAATACCAGCTCTGATCTCAAAACTTCTGGGGACAAAAGGACAGGTATGAATTTGAGGCGCTGTTGAAGTTTGTTCAATTTCCATTTTCATAACTACCCTTGTTCTACATCAGTAATTAATATGAGAATTCTAACTTTTGGAACACAGCTCAGGATGCTCTAATTTTTCTAATTAGATGGCTGTCAAGATTTCCTCAATATAAATATAGGGAGTTTTACATTGCCGGGGAGAGCTATGCAGGTACATGAGCTACCAACAACACTAGCAACTTAACTAATTTTTTTAAAAATTTTAGTTGTGCTTCATACAACTGGAGAAGCTAACATTTCATTCTATTATTTTCTAATTAGGGCATTACGTCCCCCAGTTGGCTAAGAAAATCCATGATTATAATAAAGAAAATCCGCACATCATTAATCTCAAAGGGTTCATTGTAAGTCAATTCTTATAACTCCAATATTCTTTAATCTATCTATCAGTCAAAATTTGGACCAAAAAAAAAATCTATCAGTCAAAATTATATTTCTTTTTTGCTTTTTGCGTTCAACATGAAAATTACGTACAGGTGGGAAATGCTGTGACTGATAACTACTATGATGGGATTGGCACTGTCACATATTGGTGGAGCCATTCTATGATATCTGATCAGTCATACAAATCTATCCTCAAATATTGCAATTTCACCGCAGAAAAAACATCTAAAAAATGTGACCGTGCTGTGAGTTATGCGGCTAATCATGAATTTGGAAAAATTGATCAGTACAGTATCTATACCCCTCCGTGCAGAACATCACACAACGATACTGTCAGGCGCATACGGCTCAAGAGTACAATTTTTCATATGATTTCTGGGTATGATCCTTGTACTGAAAATTATGCAGAGAAATATTATAATCATCCTGATGTGCAGAAAGCAATGCATGCAAATGTTACAGACATTCCTTACAATTGGACTGCTTGCAGGTTTGCTTTTTGACTAAGTTATATATACTATTAGCCCAAAAACGATTATGCTTTTACAAATTAAAATCAAAATTCAACTCTTCTAAATTTTCTGAAATGAAAAGTTTAACATATACCTTACGTTGGTTGAACAGTAATGTGCTGCTAAAAAACTGGAAGGATTCTGAAGTTTCTATATTGCCCATATACAAAGAGTTAATTGCCGCAGGATTGAGAATATGGGTTTTCAGGTATAGTTTAGCTTGTAAACATCAGTTCTTTACATGTAAAGGAACACTAACACTAAGTTAGTTATATTACATTTACACCATAAAATTGGGATTGAAAAATTTAAAAATAATCGTTTTTTTATAGGAAATTAATTCATTAAATTTTTTATATTATTTTTAAGTGTATAGCAAACTGATCAGAAGAGTTTCATAACACCAAAATAGAAAATGATAAATCCTCTGACTGAGAAAAAATTGTTTTAAGCATGAAAAATTCTTAAAATTGAGTCAAGAATTGGATTGTGCGAACTTTGGAATCTTTTTGGTTATTGGATTGTAGTTCACAATGTATACCAACGAGAGTAAGTTTGATATCCTTTAAAATTGGGTAGAAAAATTCATGAGTTTTTATATGATTTTTTTTATAAAAAATAATTTCTAAAATTTCTTACACTTGTTTATATAGAAAACTAAATCAATTCTAAGGAGAAAAAAAATGCTTTAATTTTTTTGGCCATGTTGATCTTGAACTCTTTTGTACTGTAAAATAGTTTTTACTAACATTTGTTGGTTCGAATAAAAAGGACATGAGTTCTTTAAATATATAATTTTAAATTCAATCTTAAGATTTATATGTATGAAAATAAAATTGTTGAAAAAAATATCTGCTTAAGCATCTTAACTTTATGCTAGAAGATTAGCCTATGATATAGCATATTGAGATACTTGAAAAAAAAAAATCTAGATACCGAGTTACCGACAGTCCGTGGACGTTTGTTTTCTGTAAAGAGAAAATGTTGTTCCACGTTTTGTTTTCTTACACCACACTTTATACATTCTGTTTTCATAAAAAAAAATCTCATGATTTCGTAAAGTGAAAGAAGAGAAGATTTTGCATTTGTCTTCTCTAAAGCACTTCTTTCCCTTGATATGCTCATTCAATGCAAAAGATAATCCTGTCTTCCTCAACCTTATCTTGCTTCTCAAATCTCAAACATCAATTTTAAAGGGTCTTATCATATACATCATCCATGACCCTGGGAGACCCTACCCGTTGAAGCGTTATCAATTTCTTCTTCGGTAAAATGAAGTGTTTAACAGGCAAACATTTCATCAATCTTTAAAGATAAAAAGGTCAGGCTTTTAAATGGGTTTTTTAACAAAATGCTGATAATCTCATCTAATTTTAGATTTTTAAAAAAGCTCTTGAATTACTTCGTTAGTTCATTTTTTTTTGGGGTCCATTTTCGTTACCTCTGACTGGACCTGTTTATGGGTGGGCTGACAATTTAATGGGTGATTGACCTAAGTCATACTAA
The DNA here is from genome assembly GCA_029884595.1 of Ormosia semicastrata. NCBI lineage: Eukaryota > Viridiplantae > Streptophyta > Magnoliopsida > Fabales > Fabaceae > Ormosia > Ormosia semicastrata. Next base: position 20,569,454 of record JAQQTO010000043.1, read on the forward strand.
CCTAATGGTAGATGAGTTATTTAGGTATAGATTTGAGTTATGGTGAACTTTATATATGGTAATATATTTCTTATTAAATTTTATAATTTTTAATTATATTTGAAATGATAAATATGTTTTCATGTATATAATTCACGATGAACTCAAAAATATATTAACACTACTCTTGATAGAATTAGCAACAGTGTGGCATTCAACTTGAACCATGTGGTTTTTATTTCACTTATAGAATATTACATGAGATGACAAGCAAGCATGCATGCTAGAGACACATAACCCAAAATCCTACTTGGAAAAAAGCAGCATGATAAGAAGCTGATTAATGTTCTTATTAAATTTTCCTTGTATGATTATGTAGATAACCTGATATATCTGCATAAAAAAAAATTCGGTTCCGTTTGCTTTTGCTATAATGCAGCGGGGACACAGATTCGGTGGTTCCAGTTACTGCCACAAGGTTTTCTCTCAATCATCTCAACCTCACCATCAGAACTCGTTGGTATCCGTGGTACTCAGGTGGTGGACAGGTATTTTCCAAAGTTGAAACCCATATTAAATGTACTCAGGTTTCCAGCTTAGAGTTAAATATGTGTAAATAACCAGAATGTGGATAATGATTATTTCACACTGAGGTTTGTTTCTTTTGGGGTTACTTAGGTAGGTGGATGGACAGAGGTGTATGATGGATTAACTTTTGCAACAGTGAGAGGAGCTGGGCATGAAGTACCATTGTTTCAGCCAAAGCGAGCTTACATACTTTTCAAGTCGTTTTTGGCAGGGAAGGAGCTACCAAAATCTTGACATGTTACTCCGTAAATTGTAACGTTTCATAAGATATCTTTTATTTTTATGTACTTTGATTTAAGGGGTCCAACAGTTCAAATAACTCCGGGTTTACATTACTGAATAAACAAGATTGCAAATTCACAATCATATTAAAAGGAGAAATACGCATTTCTGACATGGTTTTTTTAAGCAAAATTGAGGTTCATGTCATAGTCCTGGCGGCATTCCTAAGCTCTCTGCAAGATCACTCATCCTTTCCTTCATGGCCTGGAAACATAAGCAAGATCATGTTTTTCTGACATGGTTTTTGTAAGCAAAATTGAGGTTCATGTCATAGTCCTGGCGGCATTCCTAAGCTCTCTGCAAGATCACTCATCCTTTCCTTCATGGCCTGGAAACATAAGCAAGATCATGTTTTTCCAATTCAATAACCAGAAATGCAAATGAATTTACAGTCTTCCTCTTGAAAAATAGAGACTTTTACCTGGACACTCTTCTGGTGTGCATCCTTGTATGCCTCTGTGATTAAATGCGATAGTTTCTGCAACCCAAAGATGTTTTCATAATAAATACTTGTTTATCGTGGGCATTGAACACCATACTTAGATTAACAAAAAATCATCAGCTATCCACCCCAACTCTCAATACATGAATGAAACCCATATCTGTCATTCATAACCATTCCCACAACTTTTGAGATAATTAATTCCATGAACTAGGCAAGTCAGCTGCTAGTTGAGACAAAGGGCCAAGGGGAAAGCTGTCTTATGCTTTAATTTAAGTGGATAGTCCTATCCAAATTCCAAATCTAGGAGTTTCTTTGAAAATTCTTTATGTAAGCTGCAGAAAACAATCGAAGAATTTACATATAGAATCTTTAAATATTTGTTTACTTTTTAAAACGCCTAATTCAATTTCACCACATTGTCATGTATACAGTAATCTATTAGCTATAATCTGACAATAAAAAAAAAGCACATAAAATTATAAAATCACTTTAATTCGTTACTCACTTCTGGTCCCAATTCCATAGCAGCCTCAGTAATTTCTGTTCGTACAGGTTGCTGATTCCCAGAGAGTGTTACCTAAAAATTCAACTTCATTAAAGGCAAGTTAACAAATGAAATCAAACATACAGGTTATTATATAAGTATTGATAATATAACCCAACACATCATGACAGTGAATAAAGCTAGAACATAAAGAAGTTATCAAACATTGTTTCAAAAAATAAAACTGAGCCACAATATAAGGTATAGAGTAAAATATTCATAAGATGATGCACATAAAATTTCATCTTTTAACTTTTAAAACGAAAATTAAAGGCCAAATTAAGTTCCAGTTTCCAAATCTGCTTACAAAGGCATGAAAAGGTTTCTACCACACAGTATGAGAAAGAGAGCAAGCAAATATCATAAGGTCGTAGTGAGAAACAGAGCAAGCAAATATCATAAGGTCGTACCTTTATTAACTCACCCTCACAGTAACCATCAAACTCTGCTCTGCATAATAGAACAAAGACAAATAACTCTATTGTGAATAACTTGTATGATTGAAAACAACAGGAAAAGCTATAATTGTTTAGCAAGAAAGCCATACGCAGCAAGTTCTTTCTGTACTCGCACTGCTTCAACTTGGACAACCATTTGTGCCTTCTTTACATTCTCGTAAAGATTTTGCATGTTTCCAAGAATTCCTGCCTAAAATCAATCCACCATAATGCGAAACCCATCAATTATGAATATTAGGATAATTCACATCAGATCGGCAAACACACACAACATAACAACAGAAGAAAATACTGCCCTCACAATTTTGAATTTAATAGAGATTGCCCTTATACCACTAAGGGGGGATTTGCTATATGGATCAATAGATGCCATAGAGCTCTATCAAAAATCAAATTTTCAGTAGAACCATTTAGAACAAGGTCTTTCTTAATGGTTTCTCCTAAAATTGCTTTTTAGGTCTCCCCTTCTAACAAGATTATCTTCCATTTGATCCACTTTTCTCACCGGAGCCTCTATTGATTTTCTTTTTACATTCATAAACTACCTTAGATGAGTTTCCGTAATCTTCTCTTCAAAAGGTGCTACTCCAACTTTCCCTCAGCAACATTTGTTTCTAATCTTATCTTTTCTTGTATGTCCACTCATCCACCTGAACATTCTCATCTCCGCTACGCTTATATTTTGCTCTCACTATTAATATTCACTACCATAGAGCATTTTCTGGTCTAATAGCTGTCTGGCAAAATTTTCCTTTGAGTTTGATAGGTACATTGCTTGGACATATGTTTACCTCAACTAACAAGTAATGTGATTAGACATCTATTTAACACCTTGCTTGGACATATAATTATATGAACATTGCTTCAAGCTTCTTTCTTAGAGAATTGCTGGTCCTTTTGTAAAAGCAAGGTGTTAAATAGCTGTCCGGTAAAACCTTACATGCCATTAAGTTTCAAACTTGTGTACTCATGAAATAGTTAAAAACTTCGGGAATGCAACTTATGCACAATGACAACCACCAAAGCTTCTGATTTTTCTGAAAGTTCCAAGGTAAACATTACAATGGCATTTATTCTTTCAGAGTTACTAACCTAGCATGCTGCCCATATGTCACATGATCATGTAAAATCGAACAAGTGTCCAACATATCCCAAACATTAAAGTGATTTCTTGCATTGGACTTTAGTTAGAGTAATAGACTTATTGTGCACAGTGATAATATCATAAATTATGCAACCAAGAAGAGACAAGAACTACTTAATGTAAGATCAGCAGACAAAGATGAGATTTATCATGAAAAAGATAAAGTGTACATAAATATAAGCTGATATCTTGAGGTTTCAGATCAATAATCTATATCCGACTGCAGAGAACATTTAGAAGACAGAACAATTTTGACTTAGAAATGAAACTCATAAATGATAAAAATAATGAATTTCGGTCAATTAATAAACCTAAGTCAAAGAGATATACCACCAATGCCAGCACTTTCACTTCGGCATAAGGTAGTGAAGATCTGTGATGGATTAATATCACGGATATAGGTCCTGACTAAGAACCTTATAAAACATGCTGCACATTAGAAAAACCCTGAAACATCGTTCTTATAAATGGAACAAACTATTAAGTTCTTAAAAGCACTTTCATGGATCAAGTCTCTTCGAAGCATACAGGGAAACAATCTATTGGAACATAGTTTACCCAATCCACAATATCTGTGTACTTTGTAATTTTGAAAGAGAGAATTAAATATAGTGACTTGTAAGAGGTCATAATCAAAACCATATAAAATAAATTTGATGGGCACAGAGTATAACCATATGCTTTTTTTGCTAACCTTCAATGCTATATATGCCCCTTTTTTTTTGTGAATGAAGCTCTTTGATGGAACATTGGAATTCTTATTCAAAAAATTGGGGATAAATGCCCCAAGAATCGTACAACAGTATTAATTTCCTATAGAACAGAACTTAGAGATCAAAGATCCCTCCCTAGCTAATGTGGCTCCCTTTCCTAACCAAAATACCGAATATCATTCCTGATCCTACCCCCTCCTTATATTTCCCTCCTTTCCCTCTATTCTCTTCCTAATCACCTAACTAACTATCAAGTTAGTTAGTCTGGTTACAAGGGTTATGGGCCCCTTTACAATTGGGCCTATCCCTCCTTACATAAACTCTCCTAATAATGGGTCATGTGCCATCAATACTCCCCCCCAAAGCTTTCACCTTGTCTGCATGGTGAAAAGAGGGGAAATGAAGCTTCAGAGAAGATACAGACTCCCAGGAATTATGGCATGGAAGAGCCCCCTGCCACTGGATAAGGAGCTCTGTTGCTCCCACTGCATTATATCTCGAGCAAAAGTCTCAAGGGTGTAGAGGATGGGATCTGCGGTTGTGTCTTCAACCCGTTGGCTGACAAGGCCCATTTCTGAGATGTGACAAACTGATGGAGACTAAATAAACAGGGAGTAATGCAATGAATCAGAAATGCAATGTATTGATTAGGAAAACCAATGAAACAATAACAGCTACACAATGTAGAGTTTGCTACTTTCCTATAGCTCCAGCAGCTATTCCCAAGCCAACATGGCCGATGCTCCCACTCAACCAAAAATCGAGATGACTCCTCTCTCCCCTTCTCTCCTATAGGGGATCAGTTAGGAGGTTTTGATTCCCACTCTCTCTCTCTCCCCCTTGTCCACGTGGCCCAACCCTTTTTCTAGAATATACTCTCCATATTTTGGGTCTCTTCTTTAATTGCTCAACTACTGCCCCTTCTTCCCCATTGGGTCTGCCCCTCTCGTGGGCTTCATCATTGCCCCCTTCATCAATAGTAGTCTTGTCCTCAAGACTGAAGTAAGAGAATTGGTTGTGAATCACAAAGGTATCTTCCCAAGTGGCTTCATCCAAGGGTAAATGCTTCCACTTCACTAACAATTGATCTACATCTTCCCCTTGTTTCTTCACTTTCCTCCTAGCTAATATGTCTTCGGGTTCAGTCAAATCCTTTGAGTCGCTCTCCATGCCTGTTGGCAAGTCAATAGTTACATGATGATCACCAATGGCTTTCTTGAGTTGGGAGACATGGAACACCGGATGGATTTTTGCACGTTCCGGTAGGTGTAACTAATAACATACCTCTCCTACCTTGGCAATGATTTGGAAGGGACCAAAATAACGAGGAGCGAGCTTTTGATTAATCCTTTTAACCACAAATTGTTGTCTATGGGGTCTCAACTTGAGGTAAACCCATTCACCTACCTTGAAAGTGATGTCCCTACGCTGCTTATCAGCATATGTCTTCATCTGCTGTCTGGCCTTGTGCAAATGGAACTTCAACTGCCGCAAGGCTTCATCCCTGTCAATGAGCTCTCTTGAAACCACTTCCAGCCTTGTTTCACCAGGAATAAACCGTAGGATGGAGGGTGGTTTCCTCCCATATAAGGCCTCAAAAGGGGACACATTAGTTGAGGCATGGAAAGTGGTATTATGTCATAGTATCCAAAATGCCCTGTGTCCTTGGTTGCTCGATGCAAAGCAAGTATGCCTCCAAGCATCTATTCACCACCTTTTGACCATCATTCGGGATGGTACGAGGAACTCATTTTTAGTTTGGTTCCTTGCAATTTAAAAGCTCCAAAAACTTCTCATGCAAGTGGTCCCTATCTGAAACGATTGTCGCACCAATCCATGAAGTCGAATGACTTCCTTAACAAAAATTTCTACAACCATCTTTGCTGTATAAGGATGTTTTAGAAGAATAAAATGAGCATATTTCGTCAAACAATCCACGACCACCAATATAACTTCCCATCCTTTTGACTTGGGTAGTCCTGTAATGAAATCCATAGAAATATCCTCCCATACTCTGCTTCAGGAATGGCCAGGGGTTGTAACAAACCACCAGGAGATAAAGAGGAATCCTTTTGTCGTTGGCATACATCACAGCTTTTTACAAAGTCTTGGATGTGCTTCTTCATACCAATCCAAGTACATAAACTATTTTCGTATGTTTGGTATCCAGAATGTCCTCCTAAAGGAGTCTCATGGAATTCTTTTAAGAGAACTGGGATCCAAGCGGATTGAGCAGGAATGACCAACCTGTTCTTGTAATACAACACCCCCTGTATTAGCTGAAAACCAGGTTTAGTTGTCTCTCCGGCCAGCAATTGTTGCACCAATTTGTTGAGAACTGGATCCTCTAATATGCCTTCTGTTAGGGCTCTCCCCTTGGTCCAAATTGGAAAGGTTCTATAAGCATTACAAGCTGCCTCCTCACAGCTTCTAGATAAGGCATCCGCAGCCCCATTCTCCCTCCCTGGCTTGTAGAACACTTCAAATTGGTACCCCATAAGTTTAGCCAACCAATTTTGCTGATCAGGTGTTGAAATTCTTTGTTGGAGCAAGAATTTCAAACTCTTCTGATCCGAATATACCCTGAACTGCCTCCCTAAAAGGTAAGGCCTCCAATGATGGATGGAGAGAGCTAGAGCCATAATTTCCCTTTCATAGGCAGACTTTGACAAAGATTTTTTAGAAATGGCCTTGCTGAAAAAAGCAATAGGCTTCCCTTCTTGCATCAAGACAGCTCCAATTCCTCTTCCGGAAGCGTCACACTCTATATCAAACACCTTAGAGAAATCAGGTAGTGCTAGGAGAGGAGCGGATGTAACCTTTCTTTTTAATTTTTCAAAGGCTTGTTGAGCGTTATCACTCCATGAAAACCCCTCTTTTTTGGTGAGAACAGTCAATGGTTGAGCAACCTTCCCATATCCCTTTATGAACTTTTGATAGTACCCTGTCAATCCCAAAAAACCTCCCACTCCCTTTACATTTCTAGGGGTTGGCCAATCCAAAACTGCTTGCACCTTGTTAGGATCCATGGCCACTCCTTCTCCCGATATTATATGTCCAAGGTACTCAAGAGCTTGCTGCCCAAACTGACATTTCTTGTGATTACAAAACAATTCTTCTCAAGAACATTGAACACTAACTTCAGGTGTTCCAAGTGTTGATGCCAAGATTGGCTAAAAATGAGGATATCGTCAAAGAAAACCAATAGCATTTTTCGCAAGAAAGGTCTAAAGATGTCATTCGCTTGAAAAGTGGAAGGTGCATTGGTAAGACAAAAGGCATCACCAAATACCGTAGGCCCATGTGTCCCGAAAGTCAAGTTTTCTCATATCACTAGGTTTCATCCTTATCGATGATCGACTTTAAATCTAGTTTAGAGAAAAACTTGATCCATGAAGCTCATCCAACAACTTTCTACAATAGGGATAGGGAACTTATGTTCTCCTTGTTAAACTCATAGTCGAACATCATTCTCAAGAGCCTCCTTCTTTTTAACTAATATTACAGACTAGAGTAAGCCTATTGTTGCGCCTAACCCCTAGCTCGTAATAAAGGAAATTGGGGTTTTGAATCTCATCTTTGTGTGCCGTGGGTAATCGTAAGGTCGCACACCGATGATTGGCCCTAGTCTCGGCATCAAGTGAATGGCATGATCAAAGGGTCTTTCAAGTGGTAGACCTAGGTTCACGAAAAATCCCCGTGAACCGATTAAGATCTTGAAGTTCTCCGTTTCGGACATTTGTTGTTCTCTTCTCCCACATGACATCTTGCTCACTCCTACTCTTCCCGCTAAGTTATGATGCTTTGAAATGCCTTGTTGATGATGTTGATCCCCGAAATACCACCAATCCCCGACCCCTTGAATTTCATTGTCATTGTATCCCAATTTGTGACAACTTCACCCCTATTCTCTAAAATCAGATCCAAGCTCCCCTGTCTAATATCCACGCCTCAACTTATTGATACTTCCCTACTTCTACAATGAGGTTTGGACATTTCCCACAAGAATAGACCTGACCGTCCCCTTACATAAACTGCCTCCTAATAACTTGGGGCAAGTTCAAAGCCATCGGACACAAAGTTTTGTTAGAATATCGATCAAAAATGATCTTAAACCATATCTATCTTCATTGTTTTCAAGAAAGATGTTTCTCTTGAAATAGCTCCCTCACCCCTCGTGAGTAGGATTCATCTCTTTTGTCACCATTCCTTCTTCTCACCCTAGGATTTCCCCAAATTGAGCACACTATTTGGGTTATTATATTTTGCAATTTGTTCTCCTTCTATCTTAATTAGGTCAAATATAATACCACGTTTATTGGCCATATTTGATATAAATAGGACTATTGAGTTTTGTCTGTTTTGCCCACTCCTCCATAGTTCATCATCATGAGAATCCCGCCGATACCCGACCTCCACATATAGTCTTTTCATTTTGAGTCGACATTCCGGCACTTTTTGCTTGGAGTCGCTACGAGGGTCTTGAACACGAAAACCGATGTCGTCCTTCAATCCACTAACAAAGTATCCGACGTATTGCGGCAACGGTATGCGAGGAAAGACGTACCAATTCAAACTCTCATCGAACCCCTCTGTTTCAAAGACGCTAACTCCTCATATGGATTTTGGATCATCAATCCGCTAAACCGCTCCATTAGCTCCTTACTAAATCGGTCCCATGTCAATGTCGAATTGACCTCTCATAAAATTGCAAACCAGTGGGTTGCCACGCCCTCCATACAAACCTGAGCCATAGCTACTCTATTCTCCGGCGCAGTCTGGTGGATTCAGAAGTATGTTTCAGCTCGAATCAGCAAACCGCGAGGGTCATGGCCATCAAACATCGGAAGTTCGACCCGTTTGGCGAACAAAGTCGACTCCAGTGTGGCGTCCTCTTCTCGACGATGGTTCGGGGCACCACCATTCGACTATGAACGCATTCCCGACGCACACAATTGACCCGAAACACCGCCATCTTCTTCGTGTTGCTGTTGTTTCTCCCATCGGGTTACGAATTGGGTCAGCAAGGTTCAAATCTCTGTCTGCTCCTATTGGCCGCGAACCATAGCTTCTCGCAAGCTTACACAGACCGCCCTTGCCTCCTTCATTTGAGTTTGTTCTCATTCGCTCAATACACGATGCAACCTCGTCTCCATGCTTGTTCACGGTATAATCCAACAAGCGACCAATGATGGAGACTAAATTCAGTAGTAATGCAATGAATTGAAATGCAATGTATTGATTGGAAAACCAATGAAACAATTATACACAATGTAGAGTCTGTTACTTTCCTATCCATGGCCAACATGGCGGTGCTTCAACCAAAAATCATAACTAAATCCTCCTCTCTCTCCCTTCGTTCTCTTATACTCAATCACTCTCTTTTCCAACCTGCATTCCCACTCTCTCTCCCCCTTGTCCACGTGGCACCCTTTTTATAGAATATAGTTATATTTGGGTCTCTTCTTTAATTGGCTATTGCCCCTTCATCCCCTTGGGCCCGCTCTCTCGTGGGCTTCATCCAAACGCTAGAAGTTAGAGGTTTTGGTTTTGGGGAGAATGAGAAAAAGCCATGGTTGAAACACGAAGGTCCGCATATACTTTGTGGAAGCAAAACCAAAAGTTGTATTCTGTTTGAGTGCCGGTTCTTTTCACTTGCATAAATAGAGGCTCGTATTCAGGCAACGTGTGATGACTCCAATTAGGTGGTGGAGGAACAACGGAGTAGTTGAGATGATTGCATATCACTAACGTCAATCCGAACCCATCGCACCACACCTTGAATCATTGGCCGGAGGTGGTGGAGGATAGTTCTCTCCCATAGATGACACCACCTTCACCACTCTCATGCGTGAGTGATAGATTTGGGGTTTTTTGCTCTGGCCTGTGATGGGAAACATACTGAAAAACTTGAGAAGATTTTTGAATCATTCGTGGAAACCTTTGCGGTTTGGGGTTTAATCCACATGCCGACAACCATTTTGTCGCACCACCTCAGCTTCTTGTTGTCTTATCTTTTCTCTTATCACCAAGAACTAGGAATTTCTCAGTGAGTTTGAGAACTAATTTCTTGGAACCATGGTACTGCTCTTGGATGACTTCAAACTCTTTCTTAGACTCAAGCCATATTTTTGGGATTTCTTGCTCCAATTCTGAAACCTTTTCAATTGGTTCGAGACCTTGCTTCACAATGTCTCGAGCGCAAAGGACGTGCTTATCGATTTCTAGGGAACCAAGAACAGGTGGTTCCCATTCTTGTAGCTCCACCTCATCGCTGCTAATGAATTCTTGTTCTGAGATATCATCCTCTTGTGTGCCATAATCAAGAACGTGAGATTCTTGACACACTGATGCCAAATCTTCAGCCTGCACTGAGATCAAATTTGCCCCAAATTGGAGTTGAATGGCCTCCAAAAATTCCTCCCATATGAAGCTGCTATTCTTGCTGATTTTCCAATCATACCACCAATCCCTTCCAGGTCCATGTAGGTAGATTGGTGCCCGTATAAATCGTTCCCTCTCTGTTACAGAAGTATACTCCTCATAATATTCTCTAACTTTGGCGACCCATTCATCCACTCCTTCTCCCTCAAGCTTAGGAATATCAACTTGCTTGTACCTTCTGAGTTGAGTTCTTACTGCCATTGCAATCTCTCCCTCAGACCTGCAATGAACCTCACCCTAGGCCCTCCATTAGGATTGAATTTGCGCAAGATTTCTTGGATGTTGTTCTCCATGGAACTCATACGAACATCACTCATTTGCCTCCATTCCGCGAAATCCTCATACCTGCGCTCCAAAGGAAATTGGGGATAAATGCCCCAAGAATCGTACAACAGTATTAATCTCCTATAGAACAGAACCTAGAGATCAGATATCCCTCCCTAGCCAATGTGGCTTCCTTTCCTAACCAAAATACCGAATATCTTTCCTGATCCTACCCCCTCCTTATATTTCCCTCCTTTCCCCCTATTCTCTTCCTAATCACCTAACTAACTACCAAGTTAGTTAGTCTAGTTACAAGGGTTATGGGCCCCTTTACAATTGGGCCTATCCTTCCTTACATAAACTCTCCTAATAATGGGTCGTGTGCCATCACTCTTACTCTGCTAATTGGCTTTGACCCAAAAGAACATAAGACAAACAGACACAGGGCAGCCTAACCCAAAAAGTGGCCAACACTAACATGACCTTCACAATGCAAATCTTAGCTTGGAAGGTGAATATCGTACTCTGCAATTATATAAAAGGTAAACCCTTCAATTGTACAGTAGGCATCAAATGGGGGTGGACTGGAAGGTTCATGTCAGTGCTTGGGAGAATCTCCTACATAACACAGTCTGATAATAGATTCTGCAAATGCACCTTCCTAAGGAACTTTTTCACACACCAGATAAGAAGCTCTCACAAATAACAAGAGATACTTTATCACTGAATCTCATGCTCTTTAGAAGAGAACACTCTGTAGAAGAGATACTTTATCAATGATTCATTTCTCTCTTGGACGACATTGTAAAAAACTAAGAAATATCCGTTATCCAGTTTACGTTAGTGAGAAGAAGATTAAACAATGAAGAAAATAAATCCTATAATGCTTTCATCAAATAAACATGTCAAAGAGAAAAAATATGGCCATGAATCATTATCATGTGTGTGAATAATGAAAAATGTAAACACATAGGAAATGTGGATACAAAAGCAAATTTGTCACCCTGTATGTGTATTCACGTGTAGCATTGATGGCAAGAGAAAGCTAACCTTAGAAGGTGCATCGTCACTTTTGTCATTATTTTCTTTTTTTCCTCCAAATAGGGCATGTACTCGAAAATATCTATGATCAAGTCCAATATTTTGACGACCACACCGAGACAATATCTTCATGTCAATTATATTTGCACTGGAGTTTAGATTACCTATATAACATAGCCAATGAAGAATAACTTATGGATAACAATTTAAGTTTGATAATCAAAAGCATATATGGATTCACCTTACATAATCCCCTCATCAATCTTGTCTCTTATTTTGTTTATATTCTTGGCTATATATTATAAATGAGTATGCATATTTTCCAACAGTAAGGTCAAACTTCGAATCAAATATATAGAAAAATAAGAAACATTTCAAGCTTTCAATTGCTTGGAATAAGAATAGACCTATAAATATGATAAACCAACAATTCAAGATAAATTCATTTTTGAACAGAGCTAAAACAAAGAAAGGGCATTTTAGGCAATAAGAAACGCCACAATGAGGAGGCAGAAGACATATACAGACACTGCAGACAATAAAAAGCCCCAAAATCCAAGCATTTCTTTCGTAGCCTGCAAATTGGAGAGTCGCACTCACCCATGGCAAAAATCTCATATAACATGTTAAAGTCAGAAAAAGTTTCCAACTTTATTGACTTTGTAAGGAACCCAAATAAAAATGAATGGAGGTGGGAGACTTACAGACAGAAGTTGATGAAGGACAAAGCTTTTTCCATTCACTTGCTCCGTGTGTGTTTGATAAATGACCAGTTAGAGAAACTGTGGACGCCATTGGCTTCCACACAAGCAGGGAACAAAAAGTTTTGAAGGAGACGATGGAATGGATTTTCGGGGGGTGATGTGAGAGAATTGTAGAAGTATTGGCTAATGCAGATTTTCTCTTCTTTCTATCTATTGGCTATTCATTCAGTATTGGACAGTGGACAATGGACAGCGGAGACTCGGTGACGCAGACTGCTTTGTTAACGTAACCGCGATTTCAGAATTTTACTCTTAACACGGAGCAATCCTAGGATAACAAGTAATTTCTTGGGACTGGTTTTATTAAGGGATGTGCGTTTGGTGAGTTTAACAAAGGAAAATGTTCAACGTCGCGCTTTTTAGACTTGATATACGTCGTCATTATCAGAGTTAACCAACTTTTTAGAATATGACGTGATAAAATCATATATCATTTGGTTCTTCATTAACCAACTTTATTTCTATACTCGTGAAAAAGTTAGTTAATGAAGAACAAAAAAATGATTAATTATAGCTTGAAGGTTTGAGTTGGATTTGGTGGAGAAGATTTTTAAAGGTGACTTAAGGTTTTAGTTTTGTACCAAAAAAAAAAAAAGCGAAAGTGAATTGTTTGGTGAATTTTGGATTTGTAAGCTTTCTTGATAAGATTATCGGGTTGTTTAACAAACATATTTAGACTTGATTCACTTATTAGAGTAGTGAAAAGTTTTGGGTTGGATAAATTGAGAAGATTTTGGTTCAAGTTGACTTACCTGATTTTTAATAGTAATTAAGTGGATTAATTTATAAGTTTGATATATTTTTTAAAAAAAATATAAAAAATAGTTAAAATATAAAATTTAATAAATTAATAATAAGTTTTAATTTCAAACATAATAAATAAATTTAATAAATTAATATTATAAGTAAATTGACTTTATTTAAATATAATAGTTCAATAAAATAAATTAAATAATTGCATAACAAATTAACAACTAACAAGTCTTATTATATCTATAATTAAATAAAATTAGTTATAATTCAAATAATAAATTAGTATAACAATTAAAATCAAGTGTTATCACACATATCATATGTATTGATATAATCATTTATTTTATTTTTATTTTTTTCATATACTATTTATTATCTAAACGACATTTTACTAAAAAAAATAGTTGGGTCGAGTTTTGTGTTGGATTCAATTCGTTACCTGATCTACACACTGCAGGTTGGAGTATTTTTCAACTCAACCTAACTCGCGAACCCAACTCAACCTGTATTTTATGGGTTCAATTGGATTGAAACAAACGAATTTACAAGTTGACCTGATCCACTAGGGATGAATCACTGTCGCATTTTTATCTCAATTTGTAAAATAAATTAAGTAAGAATGAACATGTAATTAACGAATTTTGGGGAGACAAGCAAGGAATGTGAGCAGTGATCCTCATCCATCCACTAGATACCCCCAGTTTTATTATCATTAGTATTAAGAGTAAATGATAAAATTAGTTTATGAATCATATAGCATTAATAATATTAGTTTTTAAACGACTAAAATTATTCCTGAGTCTTTGAATATGTTTATTTTATTGTTTAACTTAGTCTCTAAAAGCACACATATTAATTAACATCAATGACTAATTTGAACACTACAAAATGTACTTTAAAAAATATCAAAACCATATCATTTAGAAATTAATTTCACCATTTGTTCCAACTATTAAATTGCCGCGTAGTAGGTTAGTTGACTTTTTTTTTTCTTAGAATGCTATTTGTTATGAATAAATTTTTACAAAATTGATTACTAAAAAGGAAAATATATGCATACCGATATATGAATGGTTAAAAAAAATGTAATTTCAAGAGTACTTGACATCCATCATATGTATTTAGCCAATCACATCAATCCAAACCACTTTGAGGGGAGGGGGGAGAAAGGAAAATTTGCACTTTCCTTTATTATTTCCAATTAGTCGGTTAGTGAAATACATTTTTCACTTAGCATTTTGTATGTTGAATTTTGTAAATTTTAGTGTGAAAAATGTAAGTAATGGAATGAACATTTTGATAAGAAACTGCTAATTAATTCAGTTAATAAAATCCTTTGTAAATGATTATAAAAATAATTTTTTGATAACTTAAAGAAAAAATTATTAATTACTTTTTAAATTCTCAATACATTAAATATTTTAATTTTTTAAATACTTTCTGTTCTAAGTAACTAGAAAAATACATCATTACTTCTATGATAATATGTTAAATTATTTAATTTTAGATTAAATAGCTTTTAGAAATTTTATAAATAAAATATTTTTCATAATTGTGTGACTTAAATTAGAAGTATAAATTCTTTTATTGTGATTTAATTGTCTAAAATACAATGTCTAAGTTCATGTATAAATTTTTTGTCTATATACATATATCTATTGATGAGCAAATATTCAAAATGTGTCATTGTTAAGGTTCGTGCACATGATTATTATGCAAATTTGTGTATCTATTAATGAATATAAATTTTCAAAAAGTTATGGCAACTTGAAAAATCACATTAAATAACTACTTAAAAAACTCTCATCGCTATTATTGTTATATTTTTAAAAAAAAGTTTAAAAAAATGCAATCAAAGACTCAAAAAATTTACAAGCCAACTTTAGTATATGCTAAGAGGGGTTACTCATTTAGCCGACTATACACTCGTGATAACTATATGATTTGTATTCATAATCACTTATTAATAAGTAATTTGTAATTTTATTGTAAATTGTTAATGAAATTAGTAATTTTCCTTCACCTTGAAATAAGAAATGATTTCGCTCACCTTGAAGACTTAAACTTTCACTCACAAAAAAAAAACATATATGTTATATAATATATGTTAAATCAAACACTTATCACTAAGCTAAACGTTATAATTGTTAGTCATGATGTATTTTTTTATGATAAGTATATCAACAAACATCGTTACAATTCAATTTGACTTCAACCATACTTGAACCTTGTCAATACAAAATGTTGGTCAACATGTATATAACCAATAGTATACATCAAAATGATCTAAATGTGAAAATGTGAAATTTTTTACTCAATTAAATTACCAAGCACTTTTCTTTCTAAATATCTTATTGAATTGATTTTTAAAATATTAGTATTGTAAACCATTTGCCCTTTAATTACAATGTATAGAGGTAAAAAAAATGAACTATTGCAATATCCTTTTGGGTATAGCTAAGAATTCCTCATCGCAGGCCAAGAATATTTTCATGTTCCAAAGCAAGTATATCTAAGACCTCCCATTTTGTCCAATCAGTCAGTGCACAAGATGTTACTAAGTTAGTAGCATTTAAAGTATGTTTGTAAAAGATTATTATATTTGAGTAAAAAATTATTTTTTAAAATTTTTTTAAGAAAAATTTAATCAAAAAAAAGCCTTAATAATCAAAGCTAAAAATTGAAATTTATGATTTTAATTTATAAATTATTTTTTACACTTTGATATATAAATACTATTTTGTCATCAATCAAATAATATTTTTAATTATTTTATATTTATTTTAATAATTTAATATATAAAAATAATTATTTTTTATATCATCTAAATAAATCATATTAGTTTAAAATCACTTTACAACTAATATCCAAATATAAAAATAAATCAATTATAATTAATTATAATAATATCGATTATAACAATAATCAATTATAACATATCTATAATTTTTAACTTTTTTAAACAAGACTTTAATTTGTCAAACAAATAGCCTTTTAATCAAATGGGAATCTCCTTTACGTGCTTTGTTTAAGCTTTAATATATATATATATATATATATATATATATATATATATATATAATAGCAACTATTTAATAGCCGTGTAATAGGTTAGTTGACTCTTTATGATTTTTTTTTTTTTTACAATGCTATTTGTTATGAAAGAATTTTTACAAAATTGACTACTAAAAGAGAAAATGCATACAGATATATGAATGGTAACAAAAAAAAAGTAATTTTAAAAGTGATTGACATCCATCATATGTATTTAGGCAATCACATCAATTCATACAACTTTCATGGAAAGTAAAAAAAAAAATTATATAAAATTAACATTTTCTTTTATTATTTCCAATCAGTCGTTTAGTGGAATACATTTTTTTACTTAGCATTTTGTATATTGAATTTTATAAATCTTAGAGTGAGAAATTTAAGTAATGGAATGAAACATTTTGATAAGAAAATGCTAACTAGGTCAGTTAATAAAGTCTTTTGCAAATGATTATAAAGATAATCTTTTGATAACTTAAAAAATAAATTATTAATTACATTTTAAATTATCAATACATTAAATATTTTAATATTTTAATAATTTATGTTTTAAGTAACTAGAAAAATACATCATTACTTTTATGATAATATGTTAAAGCATTTAATTTTATAAAAAATACCTTTTAAAAATTTTATAAATAAAATATTTTTCATAATTGTGTGATTTAAATTAGAAGTACAAATTATTTTATTATGATTTAATTGTCTAAAATACAATATCTAAGTTCATGTACAGAAATTTTGTGTAAAAACATGTATTTATTAATGAGCAAACAAATATTCAAAATGTATCATGTCAAAGAGCACATGATTGTTTTGTAAATTTACGTATCTATTAATGAATAAAATTTCAAAAAGTTATCGCGACTTGAAAAATCACATGAAATAACTACTTAAAAAACTCTCATCCCTATGATTTTTTGTTTCTAAGTAGAAAAATGCAATCAAAGACCCAAAAAATCTATAAGCCAACTTTAATATATATTAATAGGACTGACTTATTTAGTCGAATTTTCACTCATTATAACTGCATGATAATGAGTCGATCTTTCACTCATAATAACTGTATGATTTGTATTCGAATTTATAATTTCATGTTAATAAGTGATCTATAATTTCATTGTAAATCATTGATGAGAGTAGTAATTTGTCATGACATTTATTTTATGTTTGAATATTTTTTCATTAATGGAATAGAATGGAATAGGTAGGAATGGAACGGAAAGAAAAGGAAAAGAATGAAACATAGTTTCCATTCTCTTTATTTGATTGTTTCATTAATGAAACAAAACAATTATAATTACTCATATTTTCCTCTCATTCCCTCTCAATTTTTGGAGAAACAAAAGTTGAGTATTTGAGAAAAAAATGAGAAAAATAATTCCTCATATGTTCCGTTCCGTTCCCATATATTTTAAAATTCTCAAACAAAAAAAATTATTTCCATTCTCCTCATTCTCTTTCCGTCTCTCTCATTACCTATCATCCAAACATAGTATTAAATAAGAAGTGAAAGTGATTCCCCTCACCTTCAAAGCCTAAACTTTTCCTCACAAAATATTATATATATATATATATATTATAACTGTTAGTTATAACATATTTCTTTTTAGTTAGACCTATCAGCGAACGTGAGGATTCGATCATACTTGAATTTTGCTAATACAAGATGTTGGCGTACATGTCTACAATCAATAATATACATTAGAGTCAGCTAATTGTGAAAATGTGAAATTTTTGAATTGGTTAAATTAAAGCACTTTTCTTTCTAATTATATGATTTGAATTGATTTTTAAAATATTGGTATTGTAAACCATTTGTCCTTTAATTGCAATGTATAAAGGTAAAAGAATGAACTATTGCAATATCCTTTTCGGTATAGCTAAGAATTCCTCATCTTCCATTATCGATTGAAGGGAAACAAAGAGCTCAATCTAACTTCAGTCTCTCATAAGTAGACTCATGAATTTCATGTTATAACTCTTTGAGCTTACTTAGCCTATAATAATCGGCAAGCCAAGAATCTCTTCATGTTCCAAAGCAAGTATATCAATACCTCCCATTTTGTCCAATCAGTTACTGCACAAGTAGCATCTTTTTAAGAACGTAGTTTATCAAACAAATAGCCTTTTAATAAAAAATCGCAACAGCTTTCATAACATGTCTAAGAATAGCAAGTAATTCCTCTGCTAAAACTATGGGGTCCTAGGAATACGTTGATGCACTTGGTTACTAACATTAACTCATAAATGGTTGTTAATTGCATTAAAAATAATAAGGTGCAACTAGAACCAATGCTTATTGCTTAGTGACTATGTTAGATTGCTGCAAGAAGTGGAAACAGTCGAAATCTCATTTTGTGGAAGAGAATATGAATATATATATTGGTAAATCAAAGGGGCCGCAGCCCAGCAACAAAAGAAACTACAATCTAACAAACTCTCATTTCATCAGATAAAAGAAACTGACAAATATCCCCCGAAGAGAATCCAATCTTAATTCGATCATTTGGGTAAGCCGGTGTTTCCTCCCTTTGCTTGTAGTGATAGAGTTGTTGTGGTTTTTGTGTAGGATCAATTGTTAAGTTTTTAGATTTAAGAAAGTGCAAAGTTTTTTCTTTTCCTAATAATGTTATTAAAAGAACTTTGTTTAAATTGTTTAATCTTTGGTTTGCATTATCAATATCGTAATTACTCATAGGTAATGGTTAGATTGATTAAACCATTTTTGATAATAAGTTATTAAATAATGTAACTGTATCAAAATTTACACACAAGTATCAATAAAATCCGGAACGAGAAAGCCCTTAATTGGTAACATTTTGTGGTCAAAGTTAGATTTTGCCACTCGTGTTACAAGAAATTCCCACCTCCACCTGTTGCAAACCAGAGAGCTCCTCTGCACAAGGACCTAGTCCTTGAAAGCTGCTGCTTAATCTTTAACTTTGCTCCACCTCATTCTTTTCTTTCAAATCTTAATAAACATCGACATAAATGTTTACATCTTCTGGATGGAAGGACTTTCTTCAACTGAGAAAATGACACTGCTTAAATTATGTGAATCTCACAGTCTAAATAACTTATTTCCATTGTGTTTTTTTTCTCACAAAAAAAAAGAACAGTTCTTTCCTGTTCCACGCTTCCACTGATCTTAAACAGGTGTGCATCTCATCAAGCATTGAGCTTTTCATGACCATGACCATGACATGAGGAAGTAGGAAAAAGATTTCTTTTAGATATGTATGCATTGTTGTTATTTTTTATAAAAGTATTAAATTTAATAAAAAAATATTAAAAAATAAATATAATGAATAATATTTAAAAATATAAAAAAATATATACAGTAACAATATTAGAGCTGAAGAAGTAATTAGCTTTTTGCCTTGTTTCTCAGGTAAAATGAATTTATATATATATACCAGAATCACCAGACCAATAAGCCCACCTCATTTTATGCCCTCCGAGGCCCTGACTATGAGCCCATGCCAAAATGATACAACTCTGCTTAACAAATTATTTAATTTAATACTAATTGCAAAGAAAAGAACAAGAAAAATTGCATACGGTTGGCCTATCTCTCACAAGTACACACTCGGAAGAGAGAGGAAGAGTGAAATAGTCACCGACAAAAGTTGTTAACAAGTGCAAAAAACCAAACTCCAACATCAACAGGCACCAGCCAGCTTTATTTTACCTTGACTGCTGTTCTCTGTTCACATATCAGAATCTTTGTTTTAGGAGAACTCCTCTGCAATCTCTGTTTGTTTTGAATTCTTACCATGGTTGTGGTGGGTGGGTTCACGTTTTGTACCACTAGTACTACCCACATGATGTGAGAGACATTAACCACATTACCCGCACTACATAACTCATAATTGTAAGAAAAGGGCGAGCCATGCGTTTGTTGAAATCAGCAAATCCGTGGCACTAGCACCACACCTACAACGAAGAAATGAAGGGTAATGGTGAATGGTGATGGAGCTTTCAATCAGCAGCAGTAGTGGCTATTAGGTAGGTAGGCTGGTGTCACACACAAAGTCCTGAAAGTAGGTGCTGGTGGGATCTTTCATATTCCATTCATGAAGATGAAGGAAACATTAAATATAAAGATAGCTAGTTATTCAGTTGGGTGTAGTGTAGATGACAAAATACCTAATCCACCCCTCATATGCTAGAGAGAGAAGAGATGGGGAGGCATATCAGGTGCTAACCTATATCCTCCTTTACAGGATCACTCCCACAAAATAATAGCAAATGGATTTGAGGATTTTTCTTCTTTACTTTATCCGCTTCCTCATGAAAAAGCCATATTGGTTTTCTCCACCCAGGACAAGGGGGGTGAAAAGCAGGAAAAGAAGCCCCAATCATGGAAAACTAAGAAGGGTATGCAGGTAAATGCATACCAATTGACCCTGCATATATAATAATAGTGTGAAATGAATGGCATCTCTATCATTCATAAACGCCACAGCATGGCACCATCACAAAGTTCACAACCCCAAAAGTACTCAATTCCAACCCAAAGCCTAAAATTAAGGTTGCAACCAACAAATGCTACAGCGTAGCAGAGAAACAGCATCATCCCATTTCATTTCCTTTCATTTATCCCTTGCCCTTTATTTCCAGCCCCTATCTTCAATAACCCACCCTTTATCTTTCTATATCTCTCGCTGACCCATTCTCTCTTTCTCTCTCTACACAGAGGCCAACAACAAATGGCAAATACAATGAAAGAAGAAACTTGGAAACTCCACGCATCCTCCCATCAAAACCAAAGAGTCCACACCACACCACCCAACCCTCTTTCTTTCTCTCTCATCAATGGCCCAGCTGGACCAAAATTTATGTAGAAGAAAAACAAAAAAGAAAGAAAGAAAGAATGGGAAACAAAAGAAAGAGAAGTTAGATGTGATCAAATGTCCTCCAACCAAACCCACCTCACACGACCTCTCTCTCTCATCAACTATGTTCCCCGAATTGCCCTTCTGCAAGCCCCCAAAAAATCCCATCTTCATCACTGGTCTCTCAAAAGAACAATATTTTTCACCGAGTTATGTGGGCTTTTTGGGTTTCTTTGTCTTGGTCAGAGTTTCACAGAGAAAACAGGAAAGCCAGAACCTTCTTACCTCTTCCCCTCTTGAGAGCCTTTCTCTCTTTCTTGTGTCTCTTTTCTTCTCTCTCTCTCACGTTTTGTTCTATCACACCCCACCCCCACCCCACCCCCATCCCTACCCCTACCTTCACCTTCACCTTCTTCTTTCTCTCTATCTTCATTTAGCCTTTAGTTGAAGTTGGTTCTTGGCTTGTGGGTTGCTCTATTCTTCCCTGATCTGATGAAGAAGATGAAAGGGGTTGTTTCCATGGAACCTCCTTATGATGTGTATCAGGATCAGAGGACCAGGTTGAGGCATCAGAGTCTCTTGCAGGACTATGAAGACCTGCACAAGGTAACGCCTTTGCCCCCTTTTTTCTGAAGATTGAAAATTTTTATTATGGGTTTCACTAGATCTGATGTTTCCTTTGATATATCTTTGTGGCTTTTGGTTGATTTGGTTTTATGATGGTTTGTTGTTGAGAAAATCAATGATTTGTTGGGGAAAAAAAACAATACAGGGATCTGATGTTTTGACATGCTTGTTTGATAATTTGTTTGGATTAAACTTATATTTATGTTCTGATCTGGTGGGATGGTGTTCTTCCTTATGGTATTTCCTTTCTCATGTTAGTCTAGAATTTCTTAGTTTCGGTTACCTCCTCCAATCTGCCTCCTACAAAACAATTTCTTTTGGACTCCAAAATCTTTGATTCTTATCTTCAAAATTCCCTGGTATTTGATAAACATGAAATAATAGTCACATAGCGGTGTGCTCATGTGAGTTTTTTTTTTAATATTTTTTTTAAAGCTTTTGGAGCCTGTACTTTGTATAGTTATTAGTTTCAGCCTTTTGGATCTTTAAGCTAATTAGTTTTGTTTACTTTTTGTTTTATATCATATTTTCCATAGGGTTTTTGAACTTATTGAATCCTGACCTTAAGAATTAAATAGTGACTAATTGTTAATTAGTCTCCTTTTTCTTGGGACTCACTTTGCTTTGTTTTGTCAAAATAATTTTGTTAGTGTGTGTGTTTGTCTGTTTTTTGTCGTGCTAGTCTTGTTTCAGTTATTGTAAATATTTTTGGCAAACTATCCATGAGATTTTTTTGCGAAAAATTAAAAATTGTTCTCATGATATTTATAATATGTTCAGGAGACAGAGGCCATGAGAAGGAAACTGCAGGCTACGAAGCAGAAAAAGTTGATACTGTTAGCTGAAGTTCGGTAATGTCTCATGCCTCTTAGTAGTAGTGGTTTGTCATAGTAGTTGACTGTTTATTATCCATAGAGTTTATCCTCAGCACTATCACTCTTGCAACTGCAGATTTTTGAGGCAGCGTTACAAATACTTACTAAAAAATCCTTCTCCAAAGCCTCAACCAAAGCAAGAAGTTTCACAGCCCCAAAAGCTCAAAATCCAAGTTCCCTATATCTTAAAGGGCAGGAATTACAAAAGAAAGGAATCCACTTTGCGGCCCCGTACTGCTTCTCGTTTGAACCCAAAAGAAAGGATTTCGAATGGGGTTGAAGTTACATTGCAAAAAACTGGCCATATGTTTGATTTAAACCAGAATGCTAGGAGTTTTAGCGAAAAAGATGCTTCTTTTCACAGTTCTGCTCCAGTGCTTGAGTTGAATCACAAAGACAGGAGTCACAGTGGGAAGGAAGCCACAAAGAAGAGTATAATTCCATTTTTTGACTTGAACCAGATTTCGGTAATTAATTGCACATGCTGTGTTTACACTATGAGTGCTTGTTTATGTTTGATTCTAGTAGGCTTATGGTTTCTCTATCTATTTTGGTGCCATGCAGAGAGAAGAGGAGGAATTGCTGGGCAACAGTGAGCCCATGAGGATTGAAGAACCAAAGAGAAGTACACAACGAGTTGTGAGTGAGGAGCAGCACAACGATATCAAGCTGTCAGTTTGTAGAAACGTTGGGGATGGATCAAATAGGACAGGGAAGAGGAAGATTACATGGCAAGACCAGGTGGCATTAAGGGTTTGATCTATAAGTACAGTAGGCTGAATTCCTACCCATTTGGAATGTTTAGTCTGCCTTAATATGTACCAGATGTTTTACCTTCATCAAAAACATTCTAGTTTTATGTTTCATTTTGTAAAGATAAAGTATAATTTATAGAATCATATGTTCAATATATATTAGATGAAATGGAGAATTTATTCCCAGAAATCATATCTTTCTTCACTCATGAGTTCTTTTAGGGTATGATTGAAGAAGTTTTAAAAAAAATTGATTTTAAGATAGTTTAAAAAATTGTTTTATTTTTAAAGATTTTTATGAAAAGTAGAAATTATTTTGTATTTTGATACAATTATAATTTTTTATTTTTCTCTTTTTTTATTACTTTTCTCTTAAAAAATTATTTTTTTAAGATTTTGATTTTTAAAGAATTGTGTCTAAATAGTTATACATTCTTGAAAAGTGCTTATTTTTTAATAAAAGGGTGTTTTTCTTGTAAATTTAAGTAAAAAAAAACCACACTCTTAATTTGTCCTTTCCATTGCAAAAAGTAGTCCAAGAGTGGATTTTGATTCTGGAGTTGAAATGGTGGTACTTAGATCCTTGTGCTTGTTTTAATCGAAGGCGTGTTGACTCCTGTGGATTTGTTCCCTCTTTCTGGCCGGATTTGAAGGTTTAGGACAAGGTTTGGTTGGTTCCTCTACAATGTCTATCCATTAGCTCACTTAGCAACTCTGCATTGGTTTGCTAATATTATTTAAATTATGTAACATAAGATTCTCCGTTTTGGCAGTGTAGCCATGCCGGTTCATTATACTATATTACTAATGTCTTAGCTTACTTGTCCGCCATTTGGAGGAAATCTAGGCAGAAAACAAATAAAATAAAATCTACTTGACCAAAATATAGGCTAGGATATTGGCCTTTAGGGACCGTCATAAAAGAGTTGCTTAAGTGTGTGCATGAAATAACTTATTTTATATTCAAATCAGTTTATTGAAAGAGCTTTAAAAATAAATTTAAAAAAAGATAAAAAAACCAAACATGTTATAACTTCTACTTGATATAAGTTGCTCTGAAATCTCAGAAAGTGATCAGTTCTTTTGAACATGTGGTTCACATGTTTATTCGGTTGGTCACGTCCGGCTGCTTAAGCCAGTAAGCCTTTACATTTGGAAAAGGAAAATTGTTTTTGTACATTTGAACGTTTATTTATTTATTTTTTGTACATTTGGATGTAAACGTCCAAAATTTCAAATACCAAACAGAATCATGTGGATATTTACGGGTGGGCTAAAAGTCTATTTATACTTTTCACTTACAATTTATAATTTTAATTTCTTAAATTATTTTCACCTAAATACTTTTATATTTTTAAAGTCAAACTTAACTAAGTATATTAATATTTGTCTATTCACACTCTATAATATTAATTATTTATATTTTTATTTATGTATTCAAACTCTTATAATTATTTAAATTTTTATTAATTTTCATTTTCATGATACTTTGCTAACGTAAAGTCATAGAAACATGTACAGCTAATTTTTACTATTTAAAATATCATTAACAGGACAATGTGTTAAATTAGTAACCTAAATTTTTTATAATAAAAAATATATTATATTAATCCTTCAATTATCTTTTACGAGATATAGTTATTATGAAATTATATTTTAAAGAATAAAATTCTTAAACATTCATTTTTATTCTTCAGACAATGTGAATATTTTTTATGAGGATTTATAGCATCAATGTTAAGCACGACTTCTTTTGTTCTTGTGTAATATTCATGCCTTTACTCATAATTAATTAAAAAAAACTATACATATATTGTTTTAGTCCGTTACATTATTAAAAGAGTTTAACTTATAAAATAATTATTATCATAATTAAATTAATCTAAAGATAATATTAAATTAAATGATATTAACATTCAAAATGAATCAAAATTAAATCCTAACAAAAATTAATTTTTTACTAAATACAAAATTTAATATACTTAATTAAATTTGACTTTAAAATTAAGATATTTATGTGAGAGTAATTTAGAAAGTTAAAACTATAAATTATTAAAGGAGAGTGTAAATAGACATTAAGGAGTGCCAATAACCCCACACCATGCTCGAAGCTTAAATTTGCAAGAAAATCATTCACAAAAGTTGCTTTCTTTGCTTTTAGCAAGAAGTTGTAGTGCCTTCATCTTTACTTTTGAAAAGAAAATGAGCTTTTTGTTTTGGCAGTTGAACTTAAGAAAATGTTGCAAGTAAATAAAAGAAATTTTAGTTTAGTTCAAATGAAATAAGATTTACTCCACTTTAATTATCATGTACCTTTGCTACTATTAATATGCTTGCACACCAGAGCAATGAGCATGTGCAATGGAACCGAACAGTTAATGGGTCCTAAGCTCTGATTGCATTACGACAAGGGAGTCAGTAAGGACTGAATAAAACAAGGACAGACATATGTAGTGCAGCATAGGCAAAAATTGACATGGAATGAAGACGTAACCCAATCAGTTTGGTCACACCAGCTCCTCATTTATGCAGGCTCTGTTATCATACTTACAAAGCAGATTAAAAATGTCACATAAGTAAACGACAGAGATACAGTTGCCGTGAGTCAACATACTCCATTATATACAACATAAGTAGTTTGGGCAACCCCAGAATTTTCAGCACCTTGCCATGTGATCATAGTCCTTCACCCGCTCTATCTTCATTTGTTTCAGCCACTGGAGACACTTCATCTGAATCAGCAAGACTCTCTACCATCTGTATTATTGTTTCTTTTGGTCTGTTTCTTTGTTAACAACATCTATATCTTTGATCAACCCAGGAGCTTCTAATGATACAGAAGATGCAGGCGGGGCACTCCCATAGTTTTGACTAAATTTCTTCGTCCGATTCAAGTGTTTTCTCCCTTTCTTATGGCTTTCCATCACAATTTGCGAGCCAGTTCCAATTTGACAAATTTCACACCAAAATTTCATCGTCCTCTTCTTCAATGCTTTTATTCCCCCTACTTCTTGCCCACTTGCTGTTCCATTTTCATTCTTCAAACCATCTATGTTTTGGCTTTTCTGCACAAGCTTCTCCTCATTTTTAGATTCCGCTATTCCTTTATCAGCCATTGTCTGATTTATGTCTCCCCAGGTTATGCCAGGTTGAAGTGGCTGCCTATCTGCTTTTGCATCCAACCCTGAAGTTGTGGTAACGATGGCTTCAGTAGACTTCACAGACTTTTCATTTTTCATTAATGCAAATGATGTGTTGGTGCTCTTACCAATCTTCTGCATTCTCAGTGCTGCTTCCTTGGCCTTGTGCTTCCTACCCTGAAGATGCTCATTCAAGCCTCTCTCACTTGTGGCACTAACACGACATAGTGCACAACTCCACTCCTCCTTGGGTTTTTTCTTTAAACCAAATGGATAATGCTCGCTGCCATCAACAGCCGGAGGTGGTACTGCTTTCCGCTTAGCACCATAAAGATCTGGGTCTGGTTTAGCCTGCAATGGGATACACAAACAAAGTAACATATGCTCACTGGCCAATTAAGAGCTTCAACATTCCCTATATATTGACTCCATCTTCTGCTTTGTGTGAATGAATAAGATATACAGATAGTGATCACTCAACATAGCTCCATTAACAGCGAAGTTATAGTAATTCAAATTTACAAAGAAGAAAATGACCTGCTGTGCAGTGATTAGCCAAACAAATAGGAAAAGCAACTTGCTGAAATCAAAGGAGATTTGCCAGCATAAAAACAACAGTCATATCAAGCAAAGCTTTGCTTATAGTGGGTTCCTATATCAACATGTCCTGGTTCTTAAAGTATATATGACATCCATCATCTGCCTGATATTCTCAATTTCAGAAATCAAGGACCTGTGAAGGGGAAAAGCTGAGAAAAATTGAAAGCAAAAAGTACTACAACTTCAGAAATGACACAATTCCATCTGTAACTTTGAAACAGGTATTTTATGTAATACCACGACTAAAGTGCCTATCAATTGCTTAAGTCAGTTAACATCAATTTTAGAAAATAATAAATAATAAATTTTGGAGGGAAGGTCCTGATCAAATATAAAGCTCATAAGGATAGAATGTGATGTTTGAGTAAGTATATTTGTGCTTCATGTGAGTGATAGAATGCAAGAGTGAATGAATGTTAGTGTGAAATTAAGTGCTGAATACGGTGTTTATAGGGGGGGATACATGAGGACTTCACGCAGCCTCCACTAGTTGATAGATAGAACTAAATGTAGTCTAGTGAGACCTTTGCTCACATGGGTCCTTAGAAGAGCGACTTGTATTCATAAATACATCGTTTTGTGATACAAGTCGCTCTTCCAATGACCCATGTGACCAAGGGCCCTAAAAGGATACTTTAAGTTCCTTCTACAAACAACAAATCATCTCACACAATATAGCCAGAGTAATCTTTCCATCTCTGTCTTTTTCTTGGTCATTGTGGAATGCACGTGAAAATTCACCTACCTGCATTATAAATACCTCACAATTTACAGATTAATTCACCATGTCTATAACTTTCTCACTCTCAAAACCTACAAGCAACACCACATTCTCATATTCTCTTACTCACAAGAAGCGCATCACTCATCCTCATATGGAAGACCATATCTCTTACAACAGACAACCCATGGGAGAATCTATCTTTCCCCTTGTTGACTTTGATATCAATTGTCATCATTAGTTAGTAACCATTAGTTGAGTAGTTAGTTAATTAAGCTAACCCACTAGCATAGATAGAATAATAGAACCAAATGGTTCATTAGTTATTTATAGTGTTGAATGACATTAGTCATGAGGAGTTTATGCTTGAGTCGAACAAGGAGGTTAATTGTTTTCTTTGATTGTGTCAATTGAATTCATACCAATTGGTGCTTTCATAATTCATTGCTCTCCCGTAACAAAGGCAGAAGAAACTCAATATGCAGAATTGGAAGAAGCATGATTGGATCGAATCAAGAAGCTTTTGGCAGAGTGGGAGCAAGAACTCAAAGAATAAATGTAACCTTCCTTATTAAAGTCAAGGATAAACTCCTAATGACCAATGTCATTCAACACTACAATCAATCAACTAATGAACCATTGGATTCTCTTATTCCTTTTATACAAGTGAGCTAGAATAATTAACTAATTACTTAGCTAACTACTTAACTAATAGTAACTAACTAACAATGACAATTCATATCACACCTCCTCCCACAAGATCTCACCCCTTTCTCCGCCACAACACAATGTGGCTCATCAAAAGACCTTACAAAGATACCTCAAAGAAAATAACAAAAAATTATAGCACCAAGAAAACATTTAAAACTCCTTTATTCATCTCAATTATGAGTTAACAGCATTCTAAATAAGCAACCATTCATAGGATAGCAAAATGGCTTTACTTTAATATAGTTGTTCTTTTCAATTTGCAAAATTAGGAAAAAATTTCAAACCAGAACTAGACCACAATTGCAAACCTTGTCAAAAACTAAGTTGAACTGATTCAAATTTTAAAGGAAACCAAACCAGCTCAAAGGTTTGATTCAATTTGGTTGGTGTATAATTGGGCGAGACCAGTATCATGAACAACCCTACCTACAATTATTCATGCTCAATCTTAAACATCATTAAAATTGATCCGGATTTAGTATCAAAGAATTAGCTATCATGAACAAGGAATATAAAATGCTTCCAATATTTAAGAGCAAATTGGTTCAGACCATCATGCAAAATCCACTAGGACCATTGTTCATAACTTTTAGAGTGATAACAAAGGAGAAAAACATGTAGGATTGGCATAGTAGATATTAATAAAGGGGTACACAATTATTAACGTAAACTTAATACCCATTCCCTTCTCTGATCTTAGTTATGCGATGGGAAATAAAATAGAGATATTGGGACATAAGAAAGGAATATTAGAAGTAGTAGTGTAGAATAATATGTCTGCATAGTTTGGAAGCAGAGATTATTGATTCATAATTACAAAAAATTGGCAATGCATACAAACATATTATTCCGTACTCCCAATATTCCTTTCTGATATTCTACTATTCCTATCCCATTCCCCAGTAGAGTAACTATTAACAAGGCCCAATAACACAAATATACAAATTTCACAAATACCTAACCAAAAAGAACTTACCACATAAGTACCCTGTCCCAATTTCAAGCTTTTGATGGTCAATTTACAATCCTCTATCAAATGTAGCTAGTAAAAAGCACGATGCTGATTATTGTGTAAAGTTGCAGTTTTTTCAACAACAGAGTGGCCAGCTGCTGAGCACACTTGGTGTATCCTAAACAAAAATAACCCCCTATTGTTAAGAATAAGAAGCCTAGGCCCTTTTCCATGGTAACAAAACACGACCTACATGGATGTTAGAAAGACCTCAGTCCATGGTACAAAATCAGGGGCCATGGTACAACCAACCAGCATGAACGGCACTAAAACAAGACAAATTTAGCAATTTAGACAAGATGCCTAAAAGGCTTCACCAGTTGATCCACCATTGCACAAAGATATAAACAACTAACAAGCATAAAAAAAAAAAGAAATTGAAATTGAAGAAACAGATAGAATAGAGAGTAGAAAAGGTTAACACTACAAACTGACCAGTATGATTACTTTATCCTTGTTAGTCTGTGGAGAAGGTTTGATTTGGGCAGCGGCCATAAGTTGCGGTAGTTGTGTTTGTGGCACACCAAATACATTATTGTCTAATGGATTCAAGCGCACTGCCAATCTTTCCTCAATCGAGAATACCTGTGATGTTGCCAAAGTCCTTTGCACTGCGAATCCCCACCCTCTCTCCAATGCCAGCTCCCTCCTCACTTCCTCTTCCAGCTCTCGCCTCCGCGCAATCTCGCCGGCCATTATCTCTCGCCTGATTTGTTCTTTCTCCAGCTCTCGCCGCAATGCTTCGCCGGCATTGTTCAACGCCATTGGGAAAGTGTTGGGTCTAGGAGTAGGAACCATGCTTGGAAAACCACCTGATATAATGGGCAAAAATTGAATGAAAAAAGTTTGAACCCCAGAAATTGAAGGAACAAATAAACGTCAAAAAAATATTGCTTTTTTTTACTCGAGTAAACATGCAGTAACAAACACAAAAAAAGAAACTTTTTTGACTTTACAAAACTCTTATTGTGAGAAACAAGTAGATTTGGTGCTATAATGAACATGCAAGTTAAAGAAGAAGATGATAGAATAAAAGAAAAACTTACCGCGAAATGATCGTTCAGAGAAATAAGTGATGGTGGAGAGAGGAGGGGGTGGATACGAGGTTAATGTTGGAGTTGTTCTTTTATCGACAGCACGAAATTTAAATTCCATGAGAAAGATTAAAACTTGAAACTTAACGGCGAGCTTTAGAAACGTGAAGAAAATAATGTCGATCAAAGCTCACAAGTATTTCAGTTACAGAGTCTTCAGTGTCTGTGCGTGTGTGTCTGCTAAAAGTAACAGTGATAAAGGGTTGGGTTGGGGGGATGTGTAGTGGGGGCTTTGACACGCGTCCATAAGGCGCGTTGTGGAGCACTTCATCAGAAAAGTGTCGTCAGTATGACAGAGTTTTTCGTTATTTTGAGTGTTAATGTAAAAGAAAAAGATTATCATATATATTTTTTAAGAGTTATATAAATTATTAATATTATTTTTAAAAATGTTAAATTTAATAAAAAATATAAAAATATAATAAATAATATTAAAAAATATAAAAATAAATATATATATTATTAATAATAAATATATAAAAATAGTAATGTGAACGTGTGATTGGTTCAATTTAATTTTCAAAATTTACAAATTTTATAAAAATAAATTTTGAAATTTGAACGTATTCAAGTCCCATCACGATTATGAGTGTCTCTCCTGTAAAGAGGTATCATAAGTTTCTGGGTAATTTAATTTCTCTGACTTTTGCATCCTGTACTTTTATAGCCTAGCACGATCTCCTCACTTACTAAGGAAGTGGAGAAATTCTTGCACCGCTGTGCTAATCACGGTATCTCTTAATTAAATGGAAAAACATCATTATATATATATTTTTAAAAAGTGTATATATTGTTAATTTTTTTAGGGTATCAAATTTAATAAAAAAATAATAAAAAGTATAATTTTAATATTTTTATAATTAATAGTATATATATTTTTTTATATTTATCTTAATATTATTTATTATATTTATTTTTTAATTAATTTTTTTATTAAATCTGATATTTTTAAAAAGTATATACACTCTTAAAAAGTTGTATAATAATTTTTTTAAAAGATAAATATAATAAATGATATTAAAAATAATATGATATATATATATATATATATTATTAATGATAAAAATAT
Organism: Ormosia semicastrata; assembly: GCA_029884595.1. NCBI lineage: Eukaryota > Viridiplantae > Streptophyta > Magnoliopsida > Fabales > Fabaceae > Ormosia > Ormosia semicastrata. Next base: position 20,601,369 of record JAQQTO010000043.1, read on the forward strand.
CATATCTATAATTAAATTGTTGACATATATAAAAATATTTTTTATATATTAATGTGTTGTTTCTTATTTGGGCCACACAATTTTATAGTATAAATATTTTTTAATTAAAATATTTTTTATTTAATAGGTAAAATACTAATACATTAGATAAGATCATATGTTTAAAGAAATTTTTTTAAAATATTATTTTTATATACATGAATTTATAAATCAAATTCAAAATTATATATTTAAAAGACTTAATTTTCTTTCACTCAAACTAACATATGTAAGTTTTTTATATAAGTATTTAATAAAATATTTAACATTTAATAAAATATTTATGATATATAGTGTCTATTTAAAAGTAAAAAATTATTTACTAATTTTTTAATGAAATTAATTAAGGAGTATTTAATAATTTATTAAATATTCTTAATTATCTAAATAAGGAAATAATAAATATTTTTATATTTTTAATATATTTAATATTTTATTTTTATTTCTTTATTAAGTAATGTTATACAGTCATAATTATTTGTCAAAAGTTACTAACATTCAAAGATGATGGTTAGATATGTTAAAGTAGTAAAGATCACTCTTTCATCAAAGGCTTACAAACAATGACAATAAATTATTATGGTAAAAATTCTAAGAAATAAATTTTGGCTATTTGTATTTTTTGGGGTACATTTAGTGAGAAAATTTTTTATTGTGATAGGATGAGAATAATAAATTTTGACTATATAATTATACATAGATGATCAAAATTAAAAGTTATTTAAATATCATGTGACTACTTAAAAAATTATATATACTTTTATTTTAATCTTAACCATTTATATAAAATATAATAGTCAAAATTTAATTCTCTCACTTCTTATAATAAATACTCATTTTATCAAATACACTCTTTTGTATCTCCCTTCATTCTTTACTAGTATTATAAAGACACTTGTTAATGCCCAATAGTAATGGGTGGTTTTACTTTTACCTAATCACTACCTTTAATGAATAATTATGTGAGCAATTACAATATATCAAATAAAAAAGACACTTGTTAATAAATTGGTAAGTATCTTATGCATTACACAGTTTCTTAAAACTCAATCAAAATTTTAAATAAAATATAGATTAAAAAAGTATAATTAGTTGAATATAATTTAAATTTGATTTTTTAAAAAAAAATTTATGCATATCTTGTAAATGAAAGTACTTTTTCTAAAAAGCGTGATATGTTTTATTATACTCTTTTTTTAATAGTAAAATATATTTTTTATAGTACTATATTTCTTCTTATGTCACTTAGTCATTTTTCTTCTATATTATTTATTTTATATTAATTCTCTTTTTATGTTATTTTTCTTTATTTATTCTCACATTCTCCGTTGCTTCTTTATATAATTTACAAATCAAATTTATTTAATTAATTTTTAAATTTTCTTAATCAATTTTCTATTTATATGTATCAAATCTTAGATTTTTATGGATAAGATTCATCAAATATTAATTGTAGCAAGTATCATATATTTGACATCAATTATATCAAATTTTAAGGTGTAAAACAATTAACAATCATAATGTTAAGGCCAATCTAAAGAATTATCATTATTTATTTTGTTCTTGTTATTTTTTGAAAAATTATTACCAATTATATGTATGTCATGCTAAAAACTAACTTATGTGCACATCAAATTTTTTAATGAAATATAGTTTAAAGACATTAAAATTTATATACAAAAATCGTGCATCACACATACTACTTACTAGTTAAGAATGATTCTTTGCAAAAAAAATATAATTAAGAATGACATATGTTATTTTAGGATGGAGAGTATTATAAGAGATTAACTTATTATCAAATAAATGTACTCTGATTTAATACATTATTTTAAAAAATATTACAAATAAAAGGAAAAAAATTAAAGGAGCATATAAAGAAGAATGAAAGGAATAATAGTTAATAATTAACTCTGTAATTTGGAAAGTGTGTAGAATATGATAATAACTATGAAGTACGGATACACTATTTTTTAGTTGTGTTTACGTGTCGGATATGTGTTCTTGTTAGACATATGAGGACGCGCGTATGACACATGTGTCTTGTGTGTCCTAATGTATCTGATTAAAAAAATTTTTTTTTTTTAAAGTTTGGACATGTCTTGAATACGATTTGAACATACTTAGACATATCTAGGATCCGACTTGAATACAACTTATAATATTTTTTTAAAAAAATTAATTAATCTTAAAATATTCATTCTAATTAATTTTTTTAGATGCACATGTATTTGTACATGATTAATTCTATTAGGAGAAGTTAATTTAGGAGACTTTTCAAAAATTGTCAATAGAAATTATGTTTCATATTTTTTTAAAGAGACTTATTAGGTAACAAATATTGATACATATGACATATATTAAGATATTATAAATTTTCAAGTTTATAGAGATGATATTAATGAATTATGAATTTTTTTCTTAAATTTTTCAATTATATATTTACATAAATCAAGTTCTTTAATTTATTTTGATATTAATTATATATATATATATATATATATATATATATGTCATGTCTATATTTTATAATTTTCTAAATTTAATATATTCTCGTATTCAGTATCCGTGTCGTATGTCATATTGATTTATGGGCTTCATATAATTCATTAATTTGAAAACACAAAATGAACAAATTTTATACTTTACCACTTGTTATGATATGTTTAAATAAAGAAAAGTAGAGAGAAATTAATGAAAATTTAAAATTGTAAAGTAATCATCATTCTTTTTATTTTAATTTTTTTAAAAATGAGAGATTATATTACAATTTTTTCCCTTTTCATAGAAATATTTTAAAAATTTTTTTTAAAAGAATCCTCACAAGATATAATTTTTAAAAATGTAAATCAACCAAGAATTCCACATGTTTTTTTTAAATTAAAGTTTTAGTGCTATAGTTTATACTCATTTTTAATTAGGTCCCATGGTTTTTATTTTTTAAAATAGTCTTTACACTTATAAAAAATTTTAAAATAGTCCTGTTATTAATTTTTATTATAACACTATTATAATTCTATTAATTGATTAATAAAGTAAGTATTTCTTTTCTAATAATGACTCATTTAGATGTTTATTTTTCTCTGTAAAATGTTAAATAATGTGTTTATTCATTCTAGTGTATGCTTATTTCTTCTTAGTAAACAGTCTTTTGTCAAACTAAGTGTTCTTTATATATTCTTTTTTCTTCATAAGATGTCTCGATAAGGATTAAATTAAATTTTTTAAAATGAAAATTAACATCAAGGGCTATAGTAAATGTGAGAACCAATTTGAAATGAAAAAAATTATAAAAAATTAATTAAAAATGAGTATAAATTATAATGATCAAAATTTTAATTTAATATTATCCCATAGATTAAAGCTATGTTTTAGATAACTTATAATGAGTAAAATGAAATGAAATGAGACGTGATAGGATGTAATGAAGTGAATAATATAAAAAAGTTTTCATACAATTATTTGGATATTTAAAGATAAAATGAGAGAAAAATTTTATTCCATTATTTTCATACAATAATATTAAAAAGCTTGACTACCCTACACAAGGTTTTAATTATGAATGTATGAGTTAAGATGAGAGTAAGGAAAAATTATCGAGACAGAGTCCCAAGAATCAAATGGTGGTAACTAAAGGGATGAAAATAAATGCTCTTTCAGATGAGGATTATGGAGAAAAAGATTTGGAAGGTACAAGGGAGTACTAATGATATGTGAGACAAGATAACTAAAGGGATTACGAAGGTAGCAAAAGAGACACTCGGTGACTCAAGAGGCTTTGGACCTAAGGATAAAGAATCTTGGTAGTGGGATGCAAGTGTACAATATAAAATTAAGGTTAAAAGGGAATGTTATAAAGCTTGTCACGTGTATAAAAATGATGAAATTTCAGAAAAATATAAGACAGCTAAAAAAGATACTAAGAAGGCAGTGAGTAAAGCGAAAGTTAAAACATTCAATAAGTTATATCAATATTTGAGCACCAAAGATAATGAAATGAATAATTACAGACTTGTTAAAAGTAAGGAAAGGAAGACAAGAGACTTGAATAAAGTGAAATGCATTAAGGATGAAGAATGTAAAGTCTTGGTTACGGAACAAGACATCAAATTACAGAGGGATTAAGCTCATAAGTCATACAATGAAGTTATGTGAAAGTGTAATTGAATGAAGATCAAGACAAAAGACTCATATTTCAGAGAATCAATTTGGTTTTATGCCTGAGAGGTCAACCATGGAAGCAATCTATCTTCTACGAAGATTGATGGAGAGGTATCAGAGGAAGCAAAATGACCTAAACATGATTTTCATTGATCTGGAAAAAGCCTACGATAGAGTACCAAGAAATGTATTGTGGAAGGTTCTGGAGAAAAAATAAGTTCGTATCGCTTATATTCGAACAATCCAAGATATGTATGATGTGACCAAAATTAATGTGAGAACACAGTGTGGGGTCACAAAAGATTTTCTTATAACTATAGAATTGCATCAAGGCTCAACTTTGAATTCATATCTTTTTACCTTAGTCTTAGATGTGCTTACTACGCATATCCAAGAGCTGGTGCCATAATATATACTTTTTTGCAGATGATATAGTCTTAATTGGAGAGTTTAGAGAGGAATAAAATGAGAAGTTAGAGCTATGGAGACGAGGTTTGGAAGAACATGACTTCCGTCTAAGTTAGAGTAAGACGGAGTATATGGAATGTAAGTTCAATAAGAAGTATGTTAATGTTATCTTAGCGGTGAAAACTGGAGACCATACTATACCACAAGTCATACGGTTTAGATATCTTGGATCTATCATACAAAATGACAGAGAGATAGAGAGATATGTAAATCATAAGATTCAAGCTAGATGTATAAAATGGAGGCGTGCTTCAGGAGTTATTTATGATAGAAAAGTGTCTCTCAAGTTTAAAGGTAAATTTTACTGCACAACTATAAGACCCACATTATTGTATGATACTGAATGTTGGGCGTTACAAAATTAGCAAGAGCATAATATCAATGTCACTGAGATGAGGATGTTGAGTTGAATGTATAACCATATAAGATAAGATAAGATTAGAAATGAATGCATTATAGAAAAAGTACGAACATCACTTATTATGAAAAAGATGAGAGAATTTCACTTTAGGTAATTTGGACATTTAAGGAGAAGACCCTTAGAAACTCCTGTAAAAAGAATAGATTGGGTGAAGAATAACCCAATAGTCAAAAGTAGAGGAAGACCAAGAAAGAATATAAGTGAAACGATTAAAAGATATATATTTAGATTTGAATAATATTTTCTGAAAACTTAATTTATGATATAGTACAATGATATCATGTGATTCATGTAACCGACCACATTTAATAGAAAAAAACTTGATTATTGTTATTGTTATTTAAAATTGTGAGTGTAATGAAATAAAATAACAAAAATTATAATATTTTTATTCTATATTATTTCTTTCATCTTCTTCCTCTCAATTTGAGAGAAAAAAAAGTAAAATTTAAAATAAAATAAATGTCATCTTATATCATATTATTCTATCTTAAATAAGAAAATAAAAGAGTGACGACTTATGTCAATAATAAAATTTACCTTATTTTATCACAGTTCACTCTATTCCATCTCAAGCACCAATCCAAACAAAATCAAAGCCCTTCCAATAATTTTATTGTCAAAAGTGTGAACTTTAATCCTCTTTAAAGAGTAACGCTTCTGGCTACCAATAAATTCCACATATGTAAATTTTGCTTCTTGAACTTTTCGTCATCTAGAGGGAAGGGAACAACAAAACTGGAAGGAGTAGAAGGCCAGAAAGAAGCACAGGCAACGCATAAAAGAAGCATCAGAAAGTGAAAATGGCCGACCAAGTGTGAAATATGCTGTGAGATAATGATCGCCGTCTTGCTCCCTCCTTTGGGAGTTTGCTTGCGCCATGGTTGCTGCACTGTATGTCTCCCTCTCACTTTTCACCATCTCTTTATGCTTCATCCGCTATAGTTCACCTTTGTCTTCTCTTTGGATCTGGCCCCTTAATATCAGATACAAACACCCCTTTTACTTGTTTTTCCTTTTTTTATACTCAAAACCGTTTTTTTTTGGATCATAGTTTTTCTGCATTGATCTAGCTTTTGGAAATTTGCTTTCAGCCAAATCGGGTTTTGACTCTCTCTATTTGCTTTTGTGGTTAAACAACGTAATAAAACTATGAAGTCTGTGAAATAAAATTATTATTATTTTGCTGAAAGAGAATATGGATCATAAAATAAAATGATAAATCTGAAGTTGTATGATACCTTTTGTGTATTGGAATTTCTTACAATTTGACTGTGATTGCATTTTTGCAGGTTGAATTCCTCATCTGCTTGCTCCTTACTATATTAGGGTATATTCCTGGAATAATTTATGCCCTCTATGCCATTGTTTTTGTTGATCGTGATCAGTACTTCGATGAATATAGGCGTCCTCTCTATGCTCAACAGTACTAACACCTACGGAGTGTGTTCCCCTTCCCCCCCCCCCCCTTTTCTTTCATCTTCTATACTGTGTGTGATGACTCTTAAGTATATCATGGACACCACTTGAGCTGTATTCTTATTTCTTATTGTTATTGAGACTAGACTTGGCCAATTTGTGATTTACATCATTATTGCTAAGAACAGCTACTCAAAGTATTCAAGTCCTGTGGACAGTTATCTGGTATTGTGATTGTTAATTGTATGGTTATATTTAGGTACTTATGAAATCAAATTATGAAGCCTAGAAGTGATGTTGATGCCGTGCTTGATAGTTGATCATATGCATAACTATTGGAAATAAGTTTATATGCTTATTGAAATTGATAGTTCATAGGATTACTTGTTTTCTCTCGAATCTTCAATAACTTTTATGTAATATTGCTTTTTTTTACTCGAGTAAACATGCAGTAACAAACACACACAAAAAAAGAAACTTTTTTGACTTTACAAAACTCTTATTGTGAGAAACAAGTAGATTTGGTGCTATAATGAACATGCAAATTAAAGAAGAAGATGATAGAATAAAAGAAAAACTTACCTCGAAATGATCGTTCAGAGAAATAAGTGATGGTGGAGAGAGGAGGGAGTGGATACGAGGTTAATGTTGGAATTGTTCTTTTATCGACAGCACGAAATTTAAATTCCATGAAAAAGATTAAAACTTGAAACTTAACGGCGAGCTTTAGAAACGTGAAGAAAATAATGTCGATCAAAGCTCACAAGTATTTCAGTTACAGAGTCTTCAGTGTCTGTGCGTGTGTGTCTGCTAAAAGTAACAGTGATAAAGGGTTGGGTTGCGGGGATGTGTAGTGGGGGCTTTGACACGCGTCCATAAGGCGCGTTGTGGAGCACTTCATCATAAAAAGTGTCGTCAGTATGACAGAGTTTTTCGTTATTTTGAGTGTTAATGTAAAAGAAAAAAAATTATCATATATTTTTTAAGAATTATATAAATTATTAATATTATTTTTAAAAATTTTAAATTTAATAAAAAATAAAAAATATAATAAATAATATTAAAAAATATAAAAAGAAATATATATATTATTAATAATAAAAATATAAAAATAGTAATGTGAACGTGTGATTGGTTCAATTTAATTTTCAAAATTTACAAATTTTATAAAAATAAATTTTGAAATTTGAACGTATTCAAGTCCCATCACGATTATGAGTGTCTCCTGTAAAGAGGTATCATAAGTTTCTGGGGCATTTAATTTCTCTGACTTTTGCATCCTTTACTTTTATAGCCTAGCAGGAGCTCCTCACTTACTAAAGAAGTGGAGAAATTCTTGCACCGCTGTGCTAATCACGGTATCTCATTATTAAGTGTATGTTTGGCAACGTTGTAAAATTTTGATTATGCATAGTAATTAATTATTATATAATTTTTTTTGTTATAATTAATTATAATTAATTTATTTTTATGTTTAAATATATTAGTTATAAAATAATTTTAAATTAATTTTATTTATTTAAATGATATAAAAGAATTATTTTTATATATTAAATTATTAAAATAGATATATAATAATTAAAAAAATTATTTGATTAATAACAAAATAGTATTTATATATCAAAATATAATGAATAATTTATAAGTTAAAATCATAAGTTTCAATTTTCAAGTATTATGAAAATTAATTTTAAAAATTTTTTATTTTACTTTGAATTTCATACAAAAATTGAGGTTGATTTTACCAAACATGATTAAACACTATTACAACAATTTTTTTCTAAAAAAACTAATCTTAATCTATACCAAACACACCTTAAATGAAAAACATCATTATACATTTTTTAAAAAAGTGTATATATTGTTAATATTTTTTTAAGATATCAAATTTAATAAAAAAAGTGATAAAAATATAAATTTAATATTTTTATAATTAATAGTGTATATTTTTTTATATTTCTCTTAATGTTATTTATTATGTTTTTTTTTTATTTTTATTTACTAAATTTGACATCGTTAAAAAAGATATCAATAATGTATATACTTCTAAAAGAGGTGTATAATAATTTTTTTTTAAAATATAAATGTAATAAATAATATTAAAAATAGTATATATATATATATATATATTGTTAATGATAATAATATCATATTCATAATTAAATTGTTGACATATATAAAAATATTTTTTATATATTAATGTGCTGTTTCTTTTTTGGGCCACACAATTTTATAGTATAAATATTTTTTTAATTAAAATATTTTTTATTTAATAGGTAAAATACTAATATATTATATACGATCATATGTTTAAAGAAAAATTTCTTTAAAAAATATTATTTTTATACACATAAATTTATAAATCGAACTTAAAATTATATATTTAAATTACTTAACTCTCTTTCACTCAAACTATCATAAGTTAGTTTTTTTTATATAAGTATTTAATAAAATATTTAACATTTAATAAAATATTTATGATATATAGTGTCTATTTAAAAATAAAAAATTATTTACTAATTGTTTTAATGAAATTAATTAAGGAGTATTTAATAATTTATTAAATATTCTTAATTATCTAAATAAGGAAATAATAAATATTTTTATATTTTTAATATATTAAATATTTTATTTTTATTTCTTTATTAAATAATGTTATACAGTCATAATTATTTGTCAAAAGTTACTAACATTCAAAGATGATGGTTAGATATGTTAAAGTAGTAAAGATCACTCTTTCATCAAAGGCTTACAAACAATGACAAGAAATTATTATGGTAAAATATCTAAGAAATAAATTTTGGCTATTTGTATTTTTTGGGGTTATATTTAATGAGAAATTTTTTTATTGTGATAAGATAAGAAGAATAAATTTTGACCACATAATTATACATAAATAATCAAAATTAAAAATTACTTAAATATCATGTGACTACTTAAAAAAATTATATGTATTTTTGTTTTAATCTTAATCATTTATATAAAATCTAACAGTCAAAATTTATTTCTCTCAACTCTTACAATAAACACTCATTTCATCAAATACTCTCTTTATATTTCCCTTCATTCTTTACTAGTACTATAAAGACACTTGTTAATGCATAATGGGTGATTTTACCAAATCACTACCTTTAATGGATAACTATGTGAGCAATTACAATATATCAAATAAAAAAGACACTTGTTAATAAACTAATAAGTATATTGTATAACTCAACCAAAATTTTAAATAAAATATAGATTTAAAAAGTATAATTTAGTTGAAAAAAATTTAAATTTGATTTTTTTAAAAAAATCATCTTTATCTTATAAATGAAAGTACTTTCTCTAAAAAGCGTGATATGTTCTTGTTATACTCTTTCTTTTTAATAGTAAAATATATTTTTTATAGTACTATCTGTCTTCTTATGTCACTTGGTCATTTTTTTTCTATATTATTTATTTTATATTAATTCTCCTTTTATGTTATTTTTCTTTATTTATTCTCACATTCTCCGTTTCTTCTTTATATAATTTACAAACCAAATTTATTTAATTAATTTTCAAATTTTCTTAATCAATTTTCTCTTTATATGTGTAATCAAATCTTAGATTTTTATGGATAAGATTCATCAAATATTAATTGTAGCAAGTATCAGATATTTGACATCAATTATATCAAATTTTAAGGTGTAAAACAATTAACAATCATAATGTTAAGGCCAATCTAAAGAATTATCATTATTTATTTTGTTATTGTTATTTTTGAAAAAATATTACCAATTATATGTATGTTATGCTAAAAACTAACTTATGTGCACATCAAATTTTTTAATGAAATATAGTTTAAAGACATTAAAATTTATATACAAAAATCGTGCATCACACATACTACTTACTAGTTAAGAATGATTCTTTGCAAAAAAAATATAATTAAGAATGACATATGCTATTTTATGAGGGAGAGTATTATAAGAGATTAACTTATTATCAAATAAATGTACTCTAATTTAATACATTATTTTAAAAAATATTACAAATAAAAGGAAAAAAAATTAAAGGAGCATATAAAGAAGAATGAAAGGAATAACAGTTAATAATTAACTCTGTAATTTGGAAAGTATATAAAATATGATAATAACTATGAATTACGGACACATTATTTTTTAGACGTGTTTACGTGTCAGATACGTGTCCATGTCAGACATATGAGGACGCATATATGACACACGTGTCTTGTGTGTCTGAATGTCTCTGATTAAAAAATATTTTTTTTTAAGTTTGGACACATCTTAGATACAATTTGGACATACTTGGACATGTTTAGGACCCGACTTGGATATGACCTATTAATTTTTTTTTAAAAATCAGTTAATCTTTAGATATTCTTTCTAATTAATTTTTTTAGATACACATATACTTGTACATGATTAATTCTATTAGGAGAAGTTAGTTTAGGAGACTTTTTAAAAAATGTCAATAGAAATTATACTTCATATTTTTTTAAAGAGACTTACCAAGTAATAAATATTAATACATATACATATATTAAGATATTATAATTTTTAAGCTTATAAAGATGATATTAATGAATTATGAATATTTTTTTCTTAAATTTTTCAATTATATATTTACATAAATCAAGTTCTTTAATTTATTTTGATATTAATTTATATATATATGTCGTGTCTGTGTTTTATAATTTTTTGAATTTAATATATTCTCAGATCCGTATCAGGTGTAGGTGCCTCGTATTTATTTATGAGCTTCATATAATTCATTAATTTGAAAGCACAAAATGAACAAATTTTATACTTTAACGCTTGTTATGATATGTTTAAATAAAGAAAAGTAGAGAGAAATTAATGAAAATTTAAAATTGTAAAGTAATTATTATTCCTTTTATTTTAATATTTTTAAAATCAGATATTATAATACAATTTTTTCCTTTTTCATAGAAATATTTTAAAAATCTTTTTTAAAAGAATCCTCACAATATATAATTTTTAAAAATGTAAATCAACCAAGAATTCCACATCTTTTTTTAATTAAAGTTTTGGTGCTATAGTTTGTACTCATTTTTAATTAGGTCCTATGATTTTTATCTTTTTAAAATAGTCTTTACACTTATAAAAAAATTTAAAATAATCCTATTATTAATTTTTATTATAACACTATTATAATTTTATTAATTGACTAATAAATTAAGTATTTCTTTTTTAATAAAGACTCATTTATATGTTTATTTTTCTCTATAAAATGTTAAATAATGTATTTATTCATTCTAGTATATGCTTATTTCTTCTTAGTAAACGGTCTTTTGTCCAACAAGTGTTCTTCTATATATTCTTTTTTTTCATAAAATGTCTGGTAAGGATTAAATTGAATTTGCTAAAATGAAAATTAACATCAAGGGCTGTAGTAAATGTGAGAACTAATTTGAAATGAAAAAAATTATAAAAATTTAATTAAAAATGAGTATAAATTATAATGATCAAAATTTTAATTTAATATTATCCCACAGATTAAAGCTATGTTTTAGATAACTTATAATGAGTAAAATGAAATGGAATGAGACGTGATAGGATGTAATGAAGTGAATAATATAAAAAAAGATGAGAAAATCTCACTTTAGGTAGTTTGGACATTTAAGGAGAAGATCTTTAGAAGTTCCTGTAAAAAGAGTAGATTGGGTGAAGAATAACCCAATAGCCAAAAGTAGAAGAAGATCAAGAAAGATTATAAGTGAAACGATTAAAAGATATTTAGATTTGAATAACATTTTCTGAAAACTTAGTTTATGATATAGTACATTAACATCCTTTGTTTCATGTAATTGACCACATCTAATAAAAAAAAACTTATTATTATTATTATTATTTAAAATTGTGAGTGTAATAAAATAAAATAACAAGAATTATAATATTTTTATTCTTACGTTATTTCTTTCCATCTTCTTCCTCTCAATTTGAGAGAAAAAAAAATTTAAAATAAAATAAGATAAAATAAATATCAACTTATACCATATTATTCTATCTTAATTTTAAAAATTTAAATAATAAAATCATACCTTATTTTATCACCTTTCACTCTATTCCATCTCAAGCACCAATCCAAACAAAATCTAAGCCCTTCCGATAATTTTCTTGTCGAAAGTGTGAACTTTAATCCTCTTTAAAGGGTAACGCTTCTGGCTACCAATAAATTCCACGTATGTAAATTTTGCTTCTTGAACTTTTCGTCATCTAGAGGGAAGGGAACAACAAAACTGGAAGGACTAGAAGGCCAGAAAGAAGCACAGGCAACGCAGAACAGAAGCATCAGAAAGTGAAAAATGCCGACCAAGTGTGAAATATGCTGTGAGATAATGATCGCCGTCTTGCTCCCTCCTTTGGGAGTTTGCTTGCGCCATGGTTGCTGCACTGTATGTCTCCCTCTCACTTTCACCATCTCTTTATGCTTCATCCACTATTGTTCACCTTTGTCTTCTCTTTTGATCTGGCCCCTTAATATCAGATACAAACACCCCTTTTACTTGTTTTTTCATTTTTTATACTCAAAACCTTTTTTTTTGGATCATAGTTTTTCTGCGTTTGATCTAGCTTTTGGAAATTTGCTTTCAGCCCAATCGGGTTTTGACTCTCTCTATTTGCTTTTGTGGTTAAACAACGTAATAAAACTATGAAGTCTGTGAAATAAAATTATTATTTTTTTGCTGGAAGAGAATATGGATCATAAAATAAAATGATAAATCTGAAGTTGTATGATACCTTTTGTGTATTGGAATTTCTTACAATTTGACTGTGATTGCATTTTTGCAGGTTGAATTCCTCATCTGCTTGCTCCTTACTATATTGGGGTATATTCCTGGAATAATTTATGCCCTCTATGCCATTGTCTTTGTTGATCGTGATCAGTACTTCGATGAATATAGGCGTCCTCTCTATGCACAACAGTACTAACACCTACGGAGTGTGTTCCCCCCCCCCTTTTTTTCATCTTCTATACTGTGTGTGATGACTCTTAAGTATATCATGGACACCACTTGAGCTGTATTCTTATTTCTTATTGTTATTGAGACTAGACTTGGCCAATTTGTGATTTACATCATTATTGCTAAGAACAGCTACTCAAAGTATTCAAATCATGTGGACAGTTATCTGGTATTGTGATTGTTAATTGTATGGTTATATTTAGGTACTTATGAAATCAAATTATGAAGTCTAGAAGTGATGTTGATGCCGTGCTTGATAGTTGATCATATGTATAACTACTGGAAATAAGTTTATATGCTTATTGAAATTGATAGTTCATAGGATTACTTGTTTTCTCTCGAATCTTCAATAACTTTTATGTAATCAGAATTCCTCTGTGATGCTCTCTGTTTGCCTTTAGTTTGTTCCTCTTGGTTTTGCATAGATCTATATCTCAAGTAACAATATCTAGAATCTTCAGTTTTGGGATGGAGTTTTGAGGGGTTTGAACTTTGAAAGTCAAAACTATTAGGGCTGCTGGAAGTGAATCAAACGGGTGAAAAAAACATACTTTCTTTTTTTGTTTGCAAACTGTAGAGACTTTGTATATGTTGTTCCTTGATTAGGTATTACTTATCTGTGATAGTAAATCTCTACATGTGGCCCTTTCTACTTTACATCCCCTAGCTTTTCAGTTTATCAATTTCATATCACATGATCCTTAAGTGAGACTCTTACTAGCATATCATATTTATTTGTTTAGGGAGAGTTGATGGTAGGTTCTCCAAATGAGTTTCATGAGAAGATCAATGATTACCGCTAAGTCTTGATAATTTAATTTTTTTCTGCCTTTTTTCTCTTTCCGTGGGGCATGAGGTGGGAAGGGGGGCCCTTTTAGATGCCTAAGACTCAGAAATGTTTAAATATGTGATGAAGCATTTAATGACTTCTAAATTGTGGAGGATCCAAACCTCTTTCTTGATCTTTTCAATTTAGTGTTACACTACTCATGAATGTTTTAATAGATTGGTTTCTTCCCTGTCATATTACTTACTAGTTTAATACATATAATGTGATTGAAAGTATAACCACGATTTGATTGCCTTCAGCTTTGTTCTTGAAATGTATTAAGTACTTCTAGTAACTGAACTTGTCCAGTGATTTTGAAAACACAGATTGGGTTCTTTCAAGTGAAACATGAAATTTAAAGACAAAGCATATGTCGATTGTTACATTTTTAGTTTTGCTTTTTCCCATATCCAATTTTTTTTTAAATAATGGTTGCATTGTCATGGACAGAGTAAGTTGGTTTATTATCAATAAAGAATTCCAGATTCCCAAAGGAATGACTTAATTAAGTTACATGGATTCAGCCAACTAAGATTTAGTTCTTAGGGTGGCTAGTTGATTTGAACTTAATGTTTTCATCTGTGTTTAGACTATGATTCCTTAGCTTCCAGGATGCATTGAACCATTTCAAACAGTTTACAGTATACCTAAAAATTTAGGGTTTACAATGACAATCTGGCATGACTGACTGCTTTGTCTACTTCATATGGCTTATGTGATGGATTATAACTGTCATCATGTATGAGTATTGCTAGTATTTTGGTTATAGAAAGTAATTGTAGGAAAGCTTTTGAAGCCTAACAGGATATGATTAAACATCTAAAAGACTAATCCAGAAAGATTCTAATTTGAAAAGCGTACAAGTTCCTTCTAGTTCAAACTCTTCGGTTGTTTCTCAACGAGTATTGCCTAACGAGAAAACTTGTGGGAATTAAAAAGGCTGAAGGTACATTTAAGTAGGTTTTTAACTTGTCAATGTACGCTTCTTGATTATGAAAATAATGCTTTGAAGTGTCACAAATTTGAATTGGAGGGCAGGTTATAGATTCCTGGTTCTTGAGGACAGGTTGTTTACAGATTCAAAGTAATTAAACAATAAACAGAAAAGTTAAAGACAGACCATATCATCTCCTAAATGATAATCCCTACAGTGATAGGTAATAATCCAAAAAAAGTGATAATCTAATACAATGCAATCAACTCGATATACGCAAGTCATGAAGACTTTTGGGAGTTGGAACCACCCAAATAGGTGGTGGATCAATCTTATCTGCAGAAGGAATGAGGAGCTTGACACTTCTATCTTGAAGATTGAAAACACCCCAGTCATGTCCACCATATAAGTAGTCCAAATTCATCTCATCCCACCTATCATCTGAGAAGTAAATTGAGTTTACTTCACATCCTGAAAAGGCATGAACAGGTATTGATATAGACTCATTGGCACCTAGAAACAGAATTTGATCCTGTAAAGATGTCATCTTTTCCCACTTGATCTTTCTAAAATCAAGTTTATACACACTAAAATGCTTTGTTCTGTAAGGACAAAGCAAGGGGTGTGTATTCTCAGATGATAAAAGGTACCCTTCATCTACTGCTTCCCCATCTTCGTTTACAAAATTTCCGATATACCTTTTCACCAACAAAATCTCTCCCTCTGACATCACCAAGTATATCTGTCTTGAAAACAAATCTCTTGGAAATTCTTTCTCTTCCCTCTCGTCTATCTCCATGGTTGGTTTAACATCCAAGATCTTTCTAGGAATATGTTGACAAATATCCCATCCTTCAACAGAGCCGTCTTTTGCCAAAGCACAAAGAAAATTGTTGTTGAACACAATGTCATAATAAAAGCGCTTAGCATCAGAGAGTTCAACCCACATTGAAGACTTACAAAAGGCAAGCTTACATTGACAACCATATATTACGGCAAGAATGTAGTTGGAAGGAGAGGGAGAGCACATCAACACAGCTTTGACTATGAAGGTTGTCCGTAAGTATTGAACAAAATAGGATTGTGAGACGGGTTGCATGAATGCATGAGGAAAAGGTGGCAAGTGAATGCAAGTAGAAGAAGAGGGATTTAGAAGAAGAGGTGTTGCGTTTGTGTCTAAAAGCACAAGCCAACCATGAGAAGAACCAACACACCATGCACCAGCTAAGTTCTTGAGCATGTTCTTACACTCATAACGCTTGTTCTCTAATACAGTGAGGATGCTACGATGAACTATGGTTGTGTTACCATAATCGTCGAGGTCAGCGTCCGTTTGTTGGATGCTCGGAAGGATGGCATAGGGAACTGAAAGGTAAGCCATTGTAGCGGTGACGTTTTTGTTAATTTGATTTGATTTGTAAAGAAGACTCGCAATTTGAATATTTGAATAGGCTAAGAAATAGGAAACTGGCTTCAATTAGGATACTATACTCCTAAGATTTGCAATCCTCATAAGATATCAATTAATTTTGCAAAAGATACACTTATCTCTTTAATCTGTTAAATTCATTTGAATTTTGGCCAATCATAATCCTAATTTTATTATTTACACTTATCTCTTTGCAAAAGATTTGCAATCCTCATAACTCATAAGGTATTAATCGATTTTGCAAAAAAATACACTCATCTCTTTGCCCTGATAATTCATTTGAATTTTGACCAATCATAATTTTATTTTATTATTTACAAAAGTTAAAACTTATAATACGTTATACATATATTTTTTGGTTTTTCCCTTTCATTATTATCATGTGTAGGAAAAACTAAACATAGAAAAAGAATCTAATACCACTATATTGCGTCAGAGTTTTGACAAAATAAGCAAGAACTTAGTTTTCACAAAGATGAAATTACTTTTTTTCTTTAAAATCCTCTTTGAGTTTCTATTGTAATGTTTCCTTATTCATTTGACAAAATAAAAGATAAAGACACATAAGCGTTTGAATGACTTCCTTTTTTTTCAAAATTTTTCTATTGTTAAAAAACAAGTCTCCCCCAAACTAATTAGTTTCTCCAAATATAAATTTAATTAAGAAAAACACGAAGAAAATTTAAAAAGTAGAGTTAATTTAAAATTCTATCTATCCATATATAAAAGGAAGAATTAATCTATTTATTTATTTATATCTATATAAAGAAGAAGTGATTTGATAAAGAAAGCAACATATGTCAACGTAAGAAATTAACAAAGAAAAAAATAAGAACTTAAAAATTAAGTAAATAAAATACAATTAATTAACATAATGCTAATAAAATTAATCAAGATTAATTTATCTTAGTGTTTAGTTGGAGTCACCTCTATATTTTATTTTGTATTTGTTGGATATTGATGCTATAAATCAGTAAAATATATTTTTGATAAAAATAATTAATCAAAATTATTTAATTGGGATTAGGCCCCAAAAATCAAGTAAGTAAACTATAATTAATCAATAATAATGAAGCTATTAAATGAGAAAAGCGGCACATGCTACTTTGAAAAATCAAGTAAGAAAAAAAGTGGAGCATTTTTGTACTAGAAATTAAGCATGAAAAAATCAAATAAAATATATTTTTCAATCGAGGATAATAAAGTGAACAAATAAAAAAACTGACACGTCTAAGCACGAAAATATTAAACAATGAAATACGAAAAATATAAGAGCTTAATAACTAAGTAAATGAGATAGAATATAATAAAAAAAATTCAAGGATAATTAATACAGAATCAATGAATTATAAACCTAACAAAATTAATCAACATAGATACAATTAAATGTTTGAGAATAAGTAAAAACTCATACTTAGATCTCATAGAATTTCCCTAAGTTCAACTTCAATATTTCAAGATTTGGATAATCTCTTATAACAAAACCGTCCAAGATTGATACAATTTTGATTGCAAAGGGGCCCACCATCATTGATTACGAGATTCACTAATATATGGAGAAAAAAAAATATGTATCTTTATCTCTCAATTCCCTGTTATTTTAACAACATAAAATAATCCAAGTCTTTATTTTTAAATCATATTATGATATGATATAAGCAATCCATGAAATAATATCATCACTCACAAGATTTACAATAATAATCAAATATATAAATATAAATATTAGATTCTAACAAATAATATATGAATGGGTTAAAAAAACCTAGTCTTTTTTGTTACAAAAAAAAAACCTAGTTTTAAATAAAGAAAAAAATTGACATATTAGCTTTGTGGTGGTGGCGAGGGGAGTGACCCCGAATTAAATTAGTGGGCATTGGCACAGAAACAGGATCTTCATTCTTCAATTGGAAATGGAAGTGAAAACTGAAGCAGAAGAAGAAACCGAGTCAGGACTCAGAGCTGAGTGGGCCGAGTTGACTCAAGAGTGCCTCATCAACATCCTCTCTCGCCTCACCTTGCAGGATCGATGGCGAGGCACCATGCTCGTTTGCAAGTCATGGTTCCGCGCCTTCAAGGAACCCTCTCTTCACTCCGTCTTCAATCTCGATCCCCACTTCGACTCGCCCCGCGAGTTGTCTCACTGGTGGACCCCCGAGTTCGAGAGCAAAATCGATTCCATGCTTCGATCTGTAGTAGATTGGAGCCATGCCTCTCTTACCGAGATCCGCGTTCGACACTGCTCTGATCGCTCTCTCGCTTTGGTCGCCGAAAGGTACAACCTTGGTTTCAAATTTCAATACCCATCTGATAATCATGTGTAGAAACCGCATGCTTTTGAATTGGATCTCGAATTTTGGTGCTTTGAATTGAATCGTTCTGAGTGGATTTGAGGTTTGAATGTTGAAATTGGTTATGCCATGATTTTTCAATAGTTGGTGAGAACTGATAACTGGGTTTTAATTCTGGAATTGGGTTTGCTGTGATTGCATTATTTTCAGGTTGCAAAGTGTTACATGGTGATTTGTACTTTCTATTGTGAATATTACATTTGAGCATCAACATCTGAAGCCTCACCTTGCTTTGTTTTGTGTTGTTTGTTTTTGTTGCTCTGAATATTATGTAACTGCATTTCAGATGCCCAAATCTTGAGGTGTTGTCAATCAGGAGCTGCTCTCATGTTACTGATGACTCTATCTCTATGATAGCTGTTAGGTGTCCAAAGCTTAGGGAACTGGACATCAGCTATTGTTATGAAATATCCCATGAGTCATTGGTGTTAATTGGAAGAAATTGCCCAAACCTTAAGGTTCTGAAGAGAAATCTCATGAATTGGCTTGACCCTTCTCAACACCTAGGGATTGTTCCTGATGAGTATCTAAATGCTTGTCCACAAGACGGAGAATCTGAAGCTGCTGCCATTGCAAATTCTATGCCTCATCTAGAGTGGCTTGAGATTAGGTTCTCTAAGTTATCAGCTAAAGGCCTCAATTTGATATGTGAGGGGTGTCCGACCCTTGAGTTCTTGGATTTGTCTGGGTGTGCTAACTTAACTAGTCGAGACATTGCAAATGCATCGTCCAATTTGGTGCACTTGAAAGACATTAAAAAGCCAAATTTCTACATTCCCAGGTCTGTCTTTCACACTGAAAGGTATGGCCATTGGAGATTGTATGATGAGAGATTTCAAACAGATGTTTTCCGAATTTGAGAATGGATAAGAAGATTAATCCAAGAAGTAAACTCTGTGAGTCCGTCTTCTTTCTGCTGGTCTGTGGAGATCTTAATAAGGTTTCTACAGTTCACAGTCAAATATATCTTTTAGAAATTATGATCTTTGTCTATGTAATTCCTATTCTATGTTGTTTGTATTCCATGTATCTGCAATGTATTTGTATAGAAGATCATTGTCTCAAGTTCAAATAATGGATTTACCAAATAATGTTGTTATAATTATTTCTTTTTTCTTTGGGTGCTGCATTGCTTCTTATATGTTTTCCTTAGCAGTCTACCGAAACAAATTGTCTCAGGAATTTATGTTCAGCTTCATACCTTTTTCCTAACACATTTTAGTACCCACTAACCAGAAATTGAATGTAACTGTTTTTCTTACTTTCATCAATAGGGGAACCCTCATGGTCGCGATAGTTATGCTTATAGGACATTTATCTATGGCTAGAACTTAAATTGGTCACCAATGGATACTTGTTGAGTTATTAGGGAGTATCATTGAGGTGAGTTGTGATTCTGAAATTTGAGATCAGGTCACTTTTTTATTCAGATTGCTAGCCAGCTCTGTCTCATTTCGTTCTAGATGAAGTGATGTCTCTTTACAATGAAAGTATGTAGGTACTGAGTCAATAAGACATCAAGCCTTTTGCATTATTAAACTTAATACATCATCAGAGAGTGGATTTTTTCCCCAATGTCTCTCTCCCTTAGGATTTGTTGCCTGTTTGCATGGGATTTGTCAATTTACATGGGTTTCAAAAGAGGAAAACTTCTTACCGAGAGGTAAGTTTACAAACGCAGTTCTATAATGTAGATACAATACACAAGCCAAGAGCAGGAGTGCTCGTCTTTATGATAATACAAATCAAAAGTAGGCTGCTAACGCAATGTAAAGTTATTGATTTTAGCCATTAGAGGAGGATAGATTTCAAACATCTCTAGCAAATCATATGTACGGTTCAAAAGAAGCAAGTGACAAGGAGCAATCCGAAAATGAGATGCCTGAGTGCCGCCATGAATAAGGATGAAGATTTGATTGAATAGGAGCTTGCATTACTCCGACTGTTGTGTGGCCTTGTGTTTATGTTATTTGGTCCTCTATAAGTCGCCTTTGCTGGCCGCGAAATCCTTGTTTGTTGGACAACATGCAATCCTGGAAATGTTCTTTGAATGCCTGGTTTGCTTGATTTCTTAATCATACCGTACATTGCTGCATGTCCCAGAATAAATTGTTTGCGATCAAAATGTCCAATTTGGATGTGATTTTGATACAAGAAATAAGATGAAAATGTAAAAGAGAAAAGAAGAAGAAGAAGAAGAAAAACTAGCAAACGAGAAGTTCAAAATTGGTTACTTTTAGGCGAAGAGGTTTTCATGCTCCTTAAACGTGGTGGAACATCCAACCTCTTGAATTCATTACCATTGATTTTAGAGGTTAAATGATCAATTGCCCTCGTTAAAACAGGTAACCTGGGTAATAGGTTGCCCTTGGTAGAATTAAAAACTTTGTTGATCGATTCTTTTTTGGGAATTTAGTATATGCAATATTCAGTATATGCATAATAGGTTTTAATGCAATATTTTTTATGTTATGACTTTATATATAAATAATTTATCTTATCATATTATTATATTTTTTAATATAAATTTTTTCAATGTTATAATATTATAATCACTTAACATTTTCACTTTATAGAAATTCAATAATATTTTTAAAAAATATTATTGTACAAAAACTTACTTATAATTTAAAATTTCAATTTTATAATCTTTTTCAAAATATTAACAATTTTTTGAGAAAAAAGAAAGTAAGGAAACAATGTGTTTGATTAGCTTCATCTTCTTTCTCAAGTCATGGTAGGCCAAGAACACAACAATAGTCTCCTAGATTGGCGAGAATTGGAGTGGCTTGTGGCATGGCGTCAAAGAGGCTTGGTGGCAGTCAGAAGAGGCTGGACAACGGCGAGGCTGGATGGAGGCGGTTCTTGGCGGTGGCTAGTCGGCGTGGGTGGCTGGAGTTATGGGTTTGGTGAGGAAGGCAGGAACGACGTCTCGTCGGCGAGTTATGACGGTGGCTGGAGGTTGGTTGTGCAGCTGGGTTCATGAAGTGGCTTTTGCTGTTGCTGGTTGTGCGATTTGAGGATAGAGTTAGATGATGACTTTGGTGGTTGTGACTTGGTTTTTGGTTCAATGTGAGATCATGGCCATGGCTGGGCAGCGACTATGGAGGTGCAGTGGTGATGATCTTAGCGGTGTGTTGAGGTATTGAGCCATTTGAAATGAAAGAATTTTGTTTGAAGGAGTAAAATGCAATAAATAAGAGATAAGGGTTTGAAAAATAAATAACACAAAACTGATTTTGAGAGCAAAACACTTACTATAGCTAGTAAAGTAAAAGGAATATACATACTCAAAAAAAGTTCAAGAGCATATTAAACTGTCTCACTTATAGGCTCCTTTTGTTGCTTGGAAGTCCTAAAATCTCCGGTTTCTGCAGTGGATGTGCTTCCGTAAGCTGAATACGTGAGGATGTTGAACAGAAAGAACAATAAACTTAGAGTTTTGCTCATATCTTGAACTTGATTGGATGTAAACTGTCAAGTGATTGGTGGTGCTAAGGCAATAGGAAAATGTGAAGTTGCTTGAGGAGATGCACTTGAATTAGTAGTTAAGTTCATTATTTATAATGGGGTTCAAGCCTGTAGAAATGCATTGCTGGGAGGGTTAGCTTCAATGTCTCGAACAGGATTAGTTTTACACTCAAGAGTATAGGGATACTTGGACACGGACCAAAAATAAAGTTTCTTACTAAAGCTGGTTTTACTGAATCAAAATGGTATTCAAATGGCTGGTTTTGCACTCTTCGAATGAGATTTCTTTCTGGAAATGTGAGACACATCCAGATTCTATATTTAATTGATCATCTAATAAATTTTCAACTAATCATTTTATCAGGTTTATGGCATTCTTTCTGTTAAACGGAATAATTGAGCATTGGTTGAGCTTGAGAACTTATTCTTTTCAGAACCGTGGTGGCAGAAAAGTAAAGGAATAAAGAGACCCTTTCGGCTCAGTGGACTTTCATTTCATCCTTTTTAACTTTCGTAAAGATTAAGCGAGTGGGAATCCAGACTCTTATTCTTTTTGTCGGGAAGATGATGTCCTACAAAAATGGTTACCCCTATAATGATCCAGTAGGCGTTATAGTTCTAATTTACCACTACATTATAATTTTTCAGAGATTCCTAAACCGTTTAGCTAGTAAAAATTTATACATTCTTCCTCTTGTTCTATTCCTTTGATCAAGAAGAGATTCAAATTAAGGAATACAGGCATCAAGATCCCTCATTCCCTATATATATATATATTAAAAAATTAAACATCCATAAAAATATAATGAAGTGTTTTTAATTTTTATATATTTTAAAAAATATATATATTACATTAATCTTAACGATATTAATAAAGTATTAAATGATTTTAAATTAATATAAAATTTTATTATATAATTTATATGAAAGAATTTTTAATCTAATAGTAGGTTTAATAAAAAAATTATTCAATAAAATGTATATATATATATATATATTTATATATGTATACCACCACTTATTTATGCCTGATCTTTGTTCGTTGAGAATCATCCCACCGCTGCTTGGTGCCTACTGTATCTAGTTCCAAGATTGCGTTTGTGTAGCAACAAAAATACATAGTGGGAAAAGGATGAAAAACCAAGAGGGCATAATTTTCGAATATGCTCAACTTGGTGTGATGAAAAGAAAGAGATATTTCTTATCAATCAGTTTGTGAGTATGAAATGGGAAAGAGAAAATGAAAAACTAAAAGAGATGTAAATAACTTCTTTAAATATTGTAATATGTTAAAAATGGGAAAAGTCTAAACCTAGAACTGAGAAGTAGTAGATTACTGTAACCCAAGAAAAGAAAATAGGTACAGCAGTGTGTCCCATGACCACTCAACCAACTACATCTACGAGGAGTGGAAGGCAAGGAAGAAAATACTTTACTAATTAAAGCAATCGAAGTCCATTCTCGGATCCTCATGGATCCTATACAATACAATACAATACAATACAATCTTCAACAAACAAATGAAAATAAATATATGTAGAATCTATAAACGCACAATACGAAACACGAATACTTAAAAAAGTAAGACAGATAAATAATGCGCCATTATATGCAGATGATAAATGACGACACTATATGAGGAAGGGACCAAACAAAAGGAATGTGCAAAGAATTAAGGCAGAGTGCGATATGGATATACGAGTCCGGATAGCTGACGATTTTCTCCCACGCGCACCAGTTGCTATCCCCCTTTTTTTTGTGCGAGGGACGAACTTTGTGCTGTGAAGTAAGAGGTTGTGCTCTGTCAATAGCCTCTCTTGTAAAAGTTGACGGTTAAGAACTCTATTTGTTTGTAAATTTAGGGCTCCCTCATCACTTTCATAAGCTGAAGTTAGCAGCCAATGTGACAATATCAGGAAAGTGGCGAGCGAGACACTCAGACACAGTATGCATCTTCTCTGGGTCATGACTGCGCGTCTGCTAAAGTGCCAGCCAAGTACAGTACAACAATCCCATTGGTGTAAAGAAGATCCCATTATCTACCAATTATCATCTGACATCGAGAGTCTGGACCTCACGTAGCTATAATATAAAATTTAAGAGTAACCATAAATTTGGAGACGTTTTTTATACACATAAATATAATATATTATATAATTTGTTGTGATGAGTAAATTTAATAAGTTTTTTTTTTTTTTTTTAATTTTTTTTTGTGTAAATATAATATATTATATTTATGTACATACAAAAATATTTTTCATAATTACACAAATTTAAACAAGTCTCTTTAAAGTAAATAAATAATAAGAGTAAATATTAAATTTTAGTGAAAATTAAAATTATAATATATTTTATATTAAATTTATATATATATATATATATTTATAGATATAAGTTCACTTTAAAATATTTTTTATTATAAATTTATATTACATAAATCATTGAATAATACGCTAATTTCACTATAACTTTTCCTGAATGATTTATTCACATGTGGAAGTATTTTTCTAAACCTTTTACCATCAAAATAATAGCAGTTGTTGCGGTGGGTAAAAGCCCAAAGGTCACAATAATCATGTTGGCACATTATATTTTTTTATATAAAATAAACGTTTTATATGAAAGGATTGTTACAATAATATTAAAGACTAGACCAAAATTTTGGTGTACAAATATATTTCTAGAAAGACAATTATCTTGACAGCTAATATGTGAAAAAGCAGAACAATAAGATAAGAAGCATACGGGGCTAATATATTGACACTTAGTGGTTTGAGTAGTAGACATCACAATGCCTCCAAAATGTTATCATTTGGTTTGACAATAACTACAGGGTCTGTAAAGTAATTTAAAACACCAAATCCCCCCTTTGTCTAGATTACATAAATAAAGCAATCTTGCAGAAGCAGCAAGAATCAAATTCAATAAACCACTGAATCTTCCTTGAACCCGATTGGATGTGTAGTACTTATCTTAGAGACTTATACCAACTAGAATCATGATCAAGGATATTCTAAGATTGAAGATAGATCTCACTAATCATCACATATTTTCGTTAAATTCATCTACTTCCATGAAGAAATTAAGTGGCACGGTAAGAAATATAAATACTATCCAGATACCATATCCGACCAAAGACTGTGTAGAGTATAACTTGGAAAAAAGTATGGTTGGAGAGTAATTTGATTTTCCATTCGCAATCAACCTATGGAACCGGGACATAGGAAGGGTGGCTTTCCACTTTGGCTCTTGAAATACACGAAAAGCAATAGAATCTTTCTATTATAGATTCAATTAACATTTGAATGGGAAAAAGGAATATGACCGAAAGTAGAGGGAAAACAAGGGAAAAGTTACCCTCACAAAAATTTTAAACTAGATCCTACAGATACTTATTGGGAGCCGTAGATGGGACGGAGGAAAAGAGAGACAGAAAAAAACCAAAAAGAAAAGAAAAAGCAAGGGTGATGATGCACATTGTGAGGTTTTGTATTACACCTTTGTTGTACAGCTATCACTACAATAGTTCTGTAAGCTACTTAAACTATTATAAGAATCTATGTACACGTGCAAATCCATCCAGTAATCCATGTCTAGCTTACTCAAGGTGCATTACCAGGCATCACACTCTTTTTTCATTTCCATCTATAACCACTTTTCCTATATGGGCCACGGACAGGGACGAATAAATCAGCATATTACAATTGAATCGATGTTTAGCAGAACAGGCCATTAAAAATTTCCGGTTGAAGCTTCTGAAGCGATGAGACTCCGCCAAATTGTTTTGCCAATTCACCTGTAACTCGGTCCATATAGAGCGCATACAGTCCATTTCTGCTTTCCAGAAGCTCTAGTGCTTTTCTTGCCTGGATAATTGATGTCACCCAATCTTCAAGGAGCACTATAATGTCATGGTTACCAGTTAGTTCAAGTTGTTATACTTGGTTCACCTTCTCGATTACAGGCAGTTAGCAAGAATATTTGGTTGGTAAGACAAAAATTGAAGGAGAGTTAAATAATAATAACGTAATATAAAAGTTGAGAAATTAAAATGTTGGTTGTGGCACAGAATTTTATTTGTTGAGGATCATATAAATCAAGGATCGAGATAACAGGAAATTACTTAAGTAGAGGAAGAATATATGTAGAATAAGAAACATCGGCAGAAAGTATGAAGCATACTGCTGTCAAAATCTTCAGCTTTTGACCACTCTAATAAGTAATCTGACACCAAGAACTCGATAAGCTGGATCCTGTCTTTTCCACAAATAAAAATCAGATAAATGTATATGTCTTCAAAAACACTATTCGTCTGGACTCAACCTGTATTGAACTGTTCATTATGATTTGTGAATCTGGAGATTACGAATGCTAATGTGCATTTGCAAAGAACTTACATTATGAACATACATTCGTGCATGTCAGGAAAGTCATCATCAAAAGGATCAGAGAAAAGCAAACGTTCTGCTAGCACCAAAATTCTTTGACAAACGGAAAGTATTACCCGCTGACCAATGTAGGGTTCACTTCCAAGTTTACGGATCAAATGCTGAATACAAAACTGTGCATCGGTGTCAGTGTGTTGAGACCCTAGAAGAAACGATTGAAAAAGAAAAACAGAAAGACCACAGGTCAATCATTAGAATGATTAGGAAATAAACAATTGATAATATTTTATGGTGAAGCTTGAGAAGAAAGGTCACAAATGCAACAATGTTATACTCGTTTACAGACATATAATATTACAATTACAATAAAAGTAAACAACATTTATTGGCATAATCAATCTCAAACTAGTGATACCATTTTCTTGCAAGAGCGAACACATCTGCCTAACCAAACGTGTAATTAGGCTGCTGATAATTCCTTCAACAAGTTCCAGGTTCCTTCCCATTGATAGAAGATTCTTCAATGAGGCTTCAGAAAAGATATACAACAATCTTCAGTGTGGATAACAAAGAAAAATGGTTGTGGGTTACGTGTAATTCATATGATGGTGATCCATACTGAAACCATAAAAATCAAAGTGAAATATAGTAAGAGCTCAAGAAGTGTAATCTGATACTAATCACTCATAACACAAATTAACACTTGATGTGAGGAATGGAAAGTAGGGAACCTGTACTAGGTTACCTCACAGCTCATCAGAAGTTTGAAGGGAAGAGTGGGAGACTGACCATGGGCTTGCATGTTTACAACTTAGATCACCGTGCAGTAAAGTTAGAATGAACTTATCTGGCTTATAAGCCACAGCCAAAATTCAATAAGTAACTTTATCCAGTTCAAGACCTCAAAGATAATACCCACGGGGATTTTCTTTAGCAAATCAATGAAAACCCCCAATGACCGCATGTGTTAGCAACTCTAAAATTATCTAAAATTACTATGTGTTGCGCATGTCCTTGCCAATAAAGAAGAATTTATTGTGAATGCCAAAAGTTCTAGTTTCACAGAATTTTGAGGATGAAGAGTAGCATGACATAATAGATATATGATTTCAATTATTTAATAAAAAAAAAGTAGGAAAAGCCCTTGAATTAGTGAAAAGAGCAGAATACCCAGTATAAAGTCTACAGCTTGATGTGCCAGGTTTGCAAACTTGGAATCATCCACCTGCAATATAATTAATACCCCCCATGATGAAACAAAATTGATCAACATAGCATGAGGAAATGTATCCTATGATTAAATAATATGGACTGCATTATTTAAATGTTAAATGTATCCTTTTGGTAAAAAAAAGAAGCTAAAAAGTAGTGAAGCACTCTGACAGGTGATACAGAGTCACACAGCTCCACAAGAAAATCAACAGAGGCCTTAAGCTGCTCTATTTCATCCTCCTCAGTTAAACCTGCGGTTTTGGATTCAAAATAGAAAACAGATTTAGTATAACTCCATTCACTTCAAAATTCTCACAAGTAGCCTAGCATTCTAAAGCGTCATCCTGTTCTAACCACCATTCTAATTGTGGGGTCCAGCTCAAAGAAAATAAGCACCAAAGGTGCAAGTTTTTCAACTCAACAGAAAACCATTTTTGGAGCACATGATTTTGGAATACATGGTTTTGCACAAACCACTTTTGGAGCACATGGTTTTGCACTCATTTTGCTTCTATAAATAGAAGCAATTGAGAGGAAGGAAGTGCATCAGATCCTCACAATCAAGAGAGTGAGAGAAAAATAGAGAGAGAGCCTCTTAGAGAGTTTCTTGAGAGAGAAAAATAGTGAGCCAATTTGTGAAAATTATATCCACAAATTAAAGATCAAATATCATTGTATTTTGTATTCCCATTATTTTATAGTGGAGATTTAAGTGGCTACGCAATTCCAGTGGTCCCGTGGTTTTTCCCCTTACTCACATTGAGAAGGTTTTCCACGCTTGAAAGGTTTTCCACGCTAAAAATTTTCTGGTGTTGTTATTACAATTATTTTACGCTTCCGCATAGTGCCTATTTTTGAGTTCACAGAGGAGGGAAATTATGCAGGCATTTCCCAGCAGTGGTATCAGAGCTCTCAGAGCTCTGGGATACTAGGTGCCGGATTCATAAGAAAATTCTTAGTATGCTCTGTGGTTGCAGCATTGTCTGATCTTCCACATCAGAAAAGAATTATCCTCGTTGCTGGAAATAATGTGTGATGGTGTGAAAGTGTTGTCTAGGAAAGTTCTGACTAGGAAAGACTTGGTATTTAAGTGTGTCCATTAGTGACCCACCTCTCTTTCCTGGGAACCTCCCTGGTGCACTATTTGCATACTACAGTTATTGTATACGGTACTGTTTACCTGTACGACACTATTCACGTATATTGTATTGGCCTGTGTAACTCAAGATGGAGGAGCATCACTCATGATGGAGATATGTTCAAGCTAAGCTGAGATAATTACTCATATTGGAAGCCGATGATGGAAGACCCTTATCGCAAAGATTTGCATGAGCCGATCACCCAAAAAGATAAATCGGAGGGAAGACCGACAAAGAATGGGAATGAGAATCGAAAAGCGTAGCTATGATCCGAAAATATATTGTGAAGTTTGTTCGAACATGTATCAACTTATACCAATGCGTATGATTTGTGGGACGAAACTTGAATCCTTGATTCAAAAGAAGACGCCCGGGAATAAAGCCCACCTTGTTAGACGACTGGTGAAGTTGGAGTACTCGGACGGTCAGAACATGATCGAACATTTGAATACCTTCAAAGGTATTGTGAATCAACTGACGAAGACAAAAATGAAGATAGACGATGAATTGCAAACTCTTCTATTCCTCAACTCTCGCATTTACGCTCCGGAAGGAAAGCTTAGCATAGATTACATTATAGACGGTTCTTGAATGAAGAGTCAAGACGGAGAGAAAGGGCGTGAACAACCGGTTTGAAGCCAACGTTGTTGACAACAGAGAGGAAGGAGCAAGAATCGTGAAAAAGGAGGTCGTGGAAAATCACAAGGTAGATCCAAATCTCGCACTAGACTAAGTTGTTATTGCGTGGTAAACCAGGCCACGTAAAGTCTCGAGTCGATTCTTGAAGAGAGACCAAAAGTGGAACAGTCCACCCACGACCGAGATTAACCCAAACAAGAAGAAGGAAGATGGAACAACTACTGCGCAAGTAGCCTCGATCGATGAGAATATATTTCTTATCGGAGAAGAAAATTATCTGAACATTGCATCGATGATTGCATTTGGATAATTGACTCAGGAGCATCCTTCCACGTCACACCTCATGAAGAATTTTTCTCATCATACCAAAAAGGAGACTTTGGTACGGTGAAGATGGGAAATCATGTTGCAAGCAAGATTGTTGGCATTGGTGAAGTAACGATGATTACTGAGAATGGAAACAAGCTTATGCTGAAGGAGGTAAGACATGTTCCAGACATGCGACTGAACCTCATCTCAAGAGGGAAAGTTAGATGAAGCCAAGGAATGATAAACCGGTTTGGTGAAATAGATTGGATGGAAACTCACCGAGGAAGCATGATTATTGCTCGTGGCAGAAAGGAAGGCTCTCTGTACATTATGCAGGGAAAGATATGCAAAGGGGAGATGAATGTTGCTCAAGATGCAAGCAAGGAATTGTGGCACAAACGATTGGGTCACATGAGCGAGAAAGGTTTGGAGATTCTAGCAAAAGATCATCTTCCAAATATAAAGGGACAGCCACTTGAATCCTGTGAAGACTGTCTAGCAGGCAAACAACACAGAGTGTCTTTTCAAAGATCAGATGATGCAAGAAGAAGAAAGCAGATTCTGGATCTTGTTCATTCAGATGTTTGCTCAACATCTGAAAGGTCCCTTGGCGGTGCCCAATACTTTGTTACCTTCATTGATAATCACTCTAGGAAGGTGTGGGTGTATCCATTGAAGACGAAAGATCAAGTTCTTCAAGCTTTCAAGGAATTTCATGCTTCTGTAGAACGAGCATCTGGAAGAAAGTTAAAATGCTTGAGAACTGATAATGACGGAGAGTATAGAGGTCCATTTGAAGCATACTGTAAAGCTCATGGGATAAGACATGAGAAGGTACCTCCCAAGACACCTCAGATGAATGGACTAGCTGAAAGGATGAACGAACGATTGCGAGAGAAAGTCAAAGCATGCTTTCTCAAGCAAAACTTCCCAAGGCATTCTGGGGTGAAGCAATAAAAACTGCAGTTGATTTGATCAATTTGTCTCCTTCAAGACCTTTAAATGGAGAGATTCCAGAAGAAGTATGGTCTGGAAAGAAAGCTTCTTATGGTCATTTGAGAGTCTTTGGGTGCAGGACATTTGTCCACATTCCTAAAGATGAAAGAGCAAAGCTTGATGCAAAGACGAAAGAATGCATATACTTTGGTTCACCAAGTGATGAACTTGGCTTCAGATTATGGGATCCTGTAAACAAGAAGATTGTTCGAAGCAGGGATGTGGTATTTTGTGAAGATCAGACGATCCAAGATATTCAGCAATCTAAGAAGCCAAAAACCATTGTGGTACACAATTCAGGGGGAGAGATTCCTCAAAGGAATGAGCAACCTGATCAGACAATACAACCTCATCAAATGGAGCAACCTGTTCAGACGGAACAACCTGACCAGACAGAACAAAGTCAGGCAATGCATGAAGAACAGATGGAGACTGATCAAGTAGAACAAGAACCTCAAGTGAGAAGATCAACGAGAGTCAGACAACCATCATGAAGGTATTTCTCAAATGATTATGTCACTCTCACTGATGAAGGGGAACCTCAAAGTTTCATAGAAGCCATTGAGACGAACGATAAGGAGAAATGGATGCAAGCTATGCAAGAAGAAATACAGTCCCTGAAGGAGAATCAGACGTATGACCTGGTGAGATTACCAGATGGAAGAAAGGCATTGAAAAACAAGTGGGTATTCAAATTCAAGACTGAAGAGAACAACCCAAACCCCAGGTACAAAGCAAGGATTGTTGTGAAGGGGTGCAACCAGAAGAAAGGCATAGATTTTGAAGAAATCTTCTCACAATGGTGAAGATGACATCCATTAGAGCGATCCTTGGTCTAGTCCCTTGCAAAACTAGACTTGGAAATAGAAACGACTTGATGTTAAAACAAACATTCTTACATGGAGACTTAGAGGAAGAAATTTATATGGAGCAACCGAGAAGGTTTGAAGAATCGGGCAAAGAACATCTAGTGTGTCGTCGAAGAAAAGCCTCATGGTCTGAACAGGCTCCAAGACAATGGTACAAGAAGTTTGATCTTTTCATGGCCCAACATAATTTCAAAAAGACGTCCATGAGACTATTGTGTGTTTGTGAAGAACTATGAGAATGGTGAATCCATCATACTTACATTTGTATGTTGATGATATGCTTGATTGTTGGGAAAGATAAGACAAAGATAATATTTTCTCAAGAAGGCATTGAGCAAATCTTTTGCCATGAAAGATCTGGGTGCAGTTAAGAAAGATTCTTGGAATGAAGATCATCGAGATCGATCTAGAAGGATGTTGTGGATGTCACAAGAAGACTATATCAAGAAAGTTCTTGAAAGGTTCAACATGCATAATGCCAAACCTGTGCATGTTCCATTGCCTAGTCATCTTAAACTGTGTAAGACACAATGTTTAGGGAATGAAGAAGAAAAGGAAGAAATGAGCAAGGTGCCCTATTCTTCTGCTGTTGGTAGTCTTATGTATGCAATGGTGCCGTACAAGACCGGACATTGCTTATCTTTGTAGGAGTTGTGAGTAGATTCCTATCGAATCCGGAAAAGAGCATTGAATGTTTGTGAAATGGATACTAAGGTATTCGAAAGGAACCGCCAAAAGGTGCTTGTGTTTTGGCAATGGAAATCTAATGCTCTTTGGGTATTCGGATGCGAGATATGTAGGAGATGTGGATTCAAGAAAGTCTACATCGGGATATCGATTACTTTTGCAAGGGGGAGCTATCTCATGGCAATCACGACTTCAAAAGTGTATTGCCTTAAGCACCACAGAAGTGAATTCATCGCAATCACTTGAAGGTTGCAAGGAGATCCTGTGGATGAAGAAGTTTCTACAAGAGTTAGGTCAGACTCAAGAAAGCTATGTTCTCTATTGCGATAGTCAAAGCGCAATACATCTCAGCAAGAACTCGACATTTCATTCAAGGTCGAAACACATCGACGTGAGGTATCACTGGGTACGTGATGTGTTGGAAAGTAAACTGCTGCAGATTGAGAAAATACATACCAAAGACAACGGGACAGATATGATGACAAAAACTCTACCTAAAGAGAAGTTAGAAGTCTGTAAAGAAATTGCAGGCTTAGCATCAACCCCAAATTGATCCAAAGATATTTTCCTTTTGGCTAGAGGGGGAGAATTGTGGGGTCCAGCTCAAAGAAAATAAGCACCAAAGGTGCAAGTTTTTCAACTCAACAGAAAACCATTTTTGGAGCACATGGTTTTGGAGCACATGGTTTTGCACTCATTTTGCTTCTATAAATAGAAGCAATTGAGAGGAAGGAAGTGCATCAGATCCTCACAATCAAGAGAGTGAGAGAAAAATAGAGAGAGCCTCTTAGCGAGTTTCTTGAGAGAGAAAAATAGTGAGCCAATTTGTGAAAATTATATCCACAAATTGAAGATCAAATATCATTATATTTTGTATTCCCATTATTTTATAGTGGAGATTTAAGTGGCCTACGGGTCCCGTGATTTTTTCCTTACTCACATTGAGAAGGTTTTTCACGTTAAAAATTTTCTAATGTTGTTATTACAATTATTTTACGCTTCCGCATAGTACCTATTTTTGAGTTCACAGAGGAGGGAAATTATGCAGGCATTTCCCAACACTAATTACAAATAATGAAATAGACAGAAAACCCTGAGTAATTAACTAATTACCATGCAGTCTGATAGATAGTCGTGTATAACTAGAAATGCTGTTACTATGTACCTAAAGAAAGCCGCTGCTGACTTGAAGAAGAAGAACCTACTCTTCTCCTCCTTTCCTTAAAGCGCACTACAGAAAGCAAAATTTCAACGTCAATAGAGTAGTATTGAAGAGTATGGTGGCGTAACGAAGAAGAAGATGATGATAATTGATGAGACCTTGTCTGAGAAATCTGCGACGAAGGACGTCATTGAATCTGCTGTCAGAGGCGTTTCCATAACGCTCAGGGTTTAATTCCCCTAAATTGTCAAAGAAATAACACTTGCAAGAAGCACTCTCTGGGAAGAGATCGCAGTGCGAGGCATCTATAACCAATTCCCCGATGTCAGCGTGTACGTTAATATGCGTAAATAGGAGAGGTAGAGGAGAAAGGATGGAAGTGAAACCTTGAGCTTCCTTGAGATCTTCTCTGAGCCTCAGGATCTCTTGCTTTCTTTCCTTAGCCTGAGAAAATCCGATTATATTTATAATATAAAGTAACGAATATTTGAAGGAAAACGCATCCATCAGATTCAGAAGAATAACAACGAAGGAAGCATTTGGATTGGAACCTTTCGCTTCCAATGGAGAGCGTCAGATTGCGAAGGAGAAAGCTCCTTTCTGCTTTTCAGAACCTTTGACCGTAGAAGCGAGATTGCTACCGCCAGCTTCACCGATTCATCGCTCGCGCTCCCACTCACACCTGTGATCTCTGCCATTTCCTTCGCATAAAGAATAGTCGAAAATCGAAATGAAAAAGGCGCGAAATCTTTTGAGGGGGTTTTATTATATTGAAAAAACTTGGAGAAATTTTCGGTTGCACACGTATGTAATATGGAGTTTTGTTATATCCTATTAAAAGTTTTTTTTAATAATTTTCTTAATACTAAATAAAAAATATTTTTAATAAAAAAATAAATATATTTAATGTCTTAAAAATATAAATAATATTTAATATTTTTTTCATATAGTAATTAAGACGATTAATAAGAGAATTATGAAAAAGATTTAAAATTATTCATGTAATACGTCATCTTCACACATACTCACAAAAAGTTAGATAGATGATGATTTTTTATGATGAGTGAGTTTAGTGAAATCCATTTTTTTTCACTCTAATTTTTTATCTCTTGTATGTAAAAAAAACCTGTTACATTTATATGTATACAATAATATCTCAAAAACTTGTAATGTGCTTTCGTAAATTTTACACACACACAATTATATATAAATGATCAAGATTAAAAACTACTTAAAGGTTATATTTTAATCTTGATCATTCATGTAAATTTCAATGATCAAAATTCATTTATCTTACTTATTATAATAAATATTTCTGTCGCTAAATCTTTTATATATATATATATATATATATTGGTATATCTTTTACCCTGTTTATATATATTTCTATATCAAAATAATTTTAATATAATTTTTATGCATGTTTATTTTTATCTTGAATAATTTTATTTTAAAACATAATTTTTATTTAATTTTATTATGTTCAAGCATTGCAAAAGAGAAGGTAAATAATTCTTGAATTATAAGCCGAAAATCCAATATCTCTTCATTTTATTTAGATTAATTTTTTTATTTTATTGCGATCTACCTCAACAGAAATTGAGTAAATTCAGTGAAAAAAAAGTATTTCATCCAGCAGTTTTAAAATTAAGCTACTTTAAATTATCAATAAATCTTTTTAAAACAGAAAGGCGTTGAATAGTAAAATCGCTAAAAATTATTGTTTTCAATTATCTTCATATTTACTTTCACAAA
The DNA here is from genome assembly GCA_029884595.1 of Ormosia semicastrata. Lineage (NCBI taxonomy): Eukaryota > Viridiplantae > Streptophyta > Magnoliopsida > Fabales > Fabaceae > Ormosia > Ormosia semicastrata. The sequence goes on from JAQQTO010000043.1 coordinate 20,637,020, forward strand.
AGTATTGATAGATTATATACCAAATGTGAAAATTAAAAAAGAATATATGATATATAAAAAAATTAAAATTTTATTTTAAGATTAACAAATTTATTATAAATTAAAATTAACAATGTAAATAACTTTGACTTTAAAAATATTTTTAGTTAAGAGTATTTTAAGTAAATTAAATAGATAGAAGTTAAAAATAAATATGAATAAATAGTGAAAATATATTAATAAAACACTAAGTTGCTATTATCTTCAGAACAATTTCAGGATTCTGGTTAAAAAAAAAGGAATAAAGTGCAGATCAAAACACTTGAAATTGGGAAAAGAGAAAGCTTGTTGAAGCGTAATAGGTTCAACTTCAAACTGGACACGACAGAAATAGAAATGGAGTGTCAGAATCATAGTTTTCAGATTGGACTAGACTTGATTAAGAAAAAAAAAGATTTGAATCGGAAAAATTAAGAAGCAATCAACTCTCAATCAACTCTGAAATATTAAATTTTTAAAAATTGGTTAAAAAATTAGAAACTGATTTTGAACTGGTCACAATTGTGAACTACTTCCTTGTTTTTTAAAATTCAACTTTTTTTAAAAAAAGTAGTATTTAAAATTTTTCAAGACATTAATTATTTAATTTTCAATTTATGACCAAAATTTATTATTTAAAATTCTTAATTTATCAAATATAAAACAAATAAAAATTTATAATACAATAAGAATTTAATTTAAATTTATTATGTATATTATATTTTTCTTATATATTATTATATATTTATATAATATACGTATATATAAAAACTCCCGTTCTACTTTGGTTTAACCTTGGATAAACCACCCTTATTTACAGTTCATTAACCGGTCCACTGCTGAAAACATGGGTCTGAAATCAGAATTAAATGTGCAAGGTGCAACAAACGAATTTTGGGTGGAAATAATTAGGAATGAATTAAAACCAGCACATGACATCAGGACGTGGCATCAGAATTCTTCTTCGAATTCTTCTTCTTCTTCTTCTTCTTCTTCTTGTACATCAGAGGAGAAGTATAGTGGATAAATTGGGAAAAATAGATAGATATTGATTTACAACTGATTGCGATGCAATCCAACTGACTACACCAAAACCAGAAAGCACTTTGCCACTTTCTGCTTCTAGGACCAACTTTTTCAAGAACGCACTCAATCGAGATAGGGAAGTACAAAACGATGTCGAGTTCACCAACATTGATTTACAACTGATTGCGATGCAATACAACTGACTACACCAGAACCAGAAAGTACTTTGAGGCTTTCTGCGTCTGGGACTATACTTTTCAAAAACGCACTCAATCGAGATAGAGAAGTACAAATAATATTATTATTCGTTCAATTAAAATAAGTATAACTACAAAATAATTTAACATATCCCTCGAATTAATATATAATATAAATACGATGATCATATTAATACAAAACGATGTCGAGTTCACCAACATTGTCCATGAAAACTTGAGATTTGATATTTTTATTTTTTTTAAAATCGAATAACGAAGAATGATAATTTCATTCCATTTTAGGACTTGGGACGTTCCACTATCTACAGGAATGAAACAAGAAACCATAAATTAGAAAATGCACCCACACAAGGTTGAAATCTAAATCTAAATCTAAATCTTAACAAAAACTGGTGGAAATAAAGACAATGATATTTATGAACTGACCAGTTTAACAATTACTCTCATGAAAATTAAGAAAAAAAATGGAAACTAACGAAATACAAAAACATTTGGACCCCCTAAAAGGGCGACTCTCTCTTGGAGAAACTTGACACAAGATTAGCCAACCGGAAAACAAAATCCGTAGCTTTATGGTTTTGACTTCTTCCTCAATAAACACCTCTACGACATCAGAACAAAACAAAAATTATACAACTCGATGAAAATACCTGCTACTGGAAGCTCCACTTTTATAAAATACTGTAATACAAAATGCTCTAACTTAAAGTGTGAGCGTAAAGGGAATTTGAAAGTAGCGAAACAAGGCAGAGATGTTCATCCAGTTACAGAAATCAGTATTCTCATGCAGAGTCATCTGATTCACATGAACAGACTCCGGCAGGCCTCAATATCAGATGCTTGTGAATCCAACTCAGCTTGCCCAGATGCAGAGCTAATTACCTGTACTGTGGCGTCAAATATTGCTTTCTGGAACCGGTCATCGTCCACCTTCTTAAGGATCTCTTTGACCACCTTAAAATCCAAACCCCCAGCCAAAATTAGCTTCCCTATTATCTCACCAAAATTAGTTGGTGCTTTAGGTAAATCTATGCCAATATCATCCAGCAGAGAACCAAATAACAAACAGCCAGTCCCTATGTCCCTAACTGAAAGAACCTTCTTAATAAACAGATAGTCAAGAAGATTAGCAACAGGCTCCACGCATGGCGGACTTTTATCTAGTGCAAGGGAAATGGCTTCCTTGACAACCTCAGGGAGGTAAGCTGGAGATTTTAGTTCCTCCACACACTGTAATGCCTCGTCCAAAAGCCTAACACTGAAATATTCTTCCAGAAGAGAAACAGTTTTGCGGTGAAGATCACCAGTATTCAATTTTGCAGCTGGAGCTTCCAGCTTCTCAGAGGACACAGTAGAAACAGCTTTAACAGGTGAAGAGATTTGAGGAACAGGCTCAGTACCTAAACCAAAGTTTGATGGTTGGCCGGAAGGGGCTCCACCTCCATGTACTAGGGCACTACTTCTCCCACTTATAAGACCACCACTGCCTTGAGGTAGAAACTTTGAGTTCAGGGTTGCTGATGACTTGGAAAGGAAAGCAGACTGGCCACGTCCTGCAGTTTGTGTACCAGACATGTCTCCTCTAGGTATTGATCTAGTCCTAGGCATCTCCCAGTTGTCATTATCAATTCCTGGCATCCCAGGCATCTTCCTGGTCCCTGGCATCCCAGGCATCAAACCCCCTGTACCAGGTCGAGCAATGGGGAAGCCCCCAGGGTTGGTATTTCCTTGAACACCGGAAACTACACCACGGGGATTTCTCATACTTGCAGTGGCACCTGGACGCAATCCAAGATTTTTTTCTGCCTCCGAATGAATTTCAGTGATGGTTTTGGCTTTCACCTACATAAGTAAACATACTACTTAATAAAAAACAAGTGCCTTTAACATTTGATGCATAACATATCTACAGAATAATAAATTGTGTAAGTTTACCTCTTCGCGTCTTGGAATCCAGTTATTAGCACGCAAGTCTAGGATATCCCGAACCATGAACCTCATTCGTGGTGCAAGTTGGGGGTTTGAGCTCAATTCTTTCAACCGGCTAAAGTACATATCATTTATACGCCGTGATTTTGGACTTTCATCAAGCTGCTTACCAATAGTGTTGAAAAATTGACATATGGCTTCAACATTTTCCTCAGCTGGACAGACCTTGCTGTCAGGAGGTCCTAAAAGCTCCTGTTCCAAGTATCAGTTAACCTTGCAAATAAGTGCATACTCCCAAACCAACAAGAAATTATATTTATATAACAGTCAAGTTTCAAGTCCTGCTAGAACCTGAACAATGTGGTGGACAATCTTTTCAGGAACCATTTTTTGCTTCAACAGCTCACCAATTAAACGGATGTTTCCAAGGGTACGAAGCTTGACAAGTCTTTCCTTATCACGTCGCTCCATCTCCTGCTCAGGGGCAGTCATCTGCCTCACTTCTTCCCTCAGTTTATCTGCACCTTCAAAAGCCTCCTGGCAGATATTCAAGAGTACTCGTTTAAAAGTGATTTCTTTCCCACCAGGTTCTTCAGATGGGAATGGAGGCAGCTTTTCATTAAGATCAGAACACAGCTGAGCATACATGGGGCAAAATGTTGGCTCTAGCACTGCCTTATCAAAAATAAGCAAAATGACTCCCTGCATTTGCAAAGCAAGTCAATTAAGAACAAGGATGTGAACAGAAATATAATCGAAATCACTCCCTGCATTAGCAAAGCAAGTGAATTAAGAACAATGATGTGGACATATATTTGCAACAGCCAATAATGACTAAATAGGAACCTTCAATATGTCGGCTGATGTAATGCCAGCATCGATCAACTGACCCTTCAGGAGATCAAATTTCTCAGGAGTCAACTTATTTAGTATTCTGCATTGAAGTGGTTAACAGCTTTTAGCATAGCAGTAGCAGGAGCCATGCAATTCTAAAGGCTCTTAACAGAGTTACAAAAGTAGTTCAATAAATAAATACAAGAATCTTGTCACAACTCACAACTTGTGGTTATTTTTCACATTTAATATGATATGATCCCTCAAACTGTTCTTGATTGCAGCTTTGATATACTTACTTGCCAACACTACTATCCCAGGACAATTATTTAGCCATTAGTGTAGAGGTATGAAAACTAAGACTTGAGCATACATGACAATCCAGAAATCTACCACAGATCAAAGTCAAAAGGATACACACATCAAACCATTAACAAGTATTAAAAGATAAAAATATATTACCCTTTAACAGTCTTCAGGACACGATCCTTTTCAGAGAGAGTTCCTCTTCTAGCTGACCATGGAACTTCAGCCTTGACTAGAGTAGGAGTAGGTCCTCCCTGAATTAATAGAAACAGAACAATAGTAAATAAGATAAAACAATTTATCATTCCAGATTTAATAGGTAAGGAATAAAGGAATATACAGACCATCATGCAATCTAATGTATTTTCTCTATGAATGTGACAATTATTTCAAAACAATTCATCAAGTAATTCTAATAATGGCAAACACAACTTGTCATCATCAATTACAAGCCAAAGAAATAGATCAGACTTCAAAAGAACATCACATACCAATGATGTAATTACTAATTTAAAATCAATTCCCCATCTTTAACTGCAGCCCTATAGAAAATCAAATTCTTCAATAATGGTTATTACTAAAACTGCAAACTGCAGTTTTTATTCTTAGCAGCAAAGTAAACCGACAAACTTCAAATGCAAATTACAAATACAATAAATAATCACTAGTAAATCTAAAGGGGTCATTGGATATATACACAATAGAGCTTGAGGATACATGAATAACCACCTAACATAAGAAGATACACAAGAAACAAGAAAATTTTAATCACCACCAAGATTAAATTCTCATCAAGTATTTTGCAATTTAATTGGTAATCATTACATCACATGTCCAATTTGATGAAGATGCATAGCAAATCAGGGTCGCCATACAAAAAAATAATAACAACAAAAAATCATGCCTTCAAATCTTAGTCATGATTCACCTGGGTATATGTAACAAACAATTTTGTCCATAATAAACTAGATACATCTGGGAAAAATAAATGTTACTATAGCCTTCTTTTCTTTTAAAAAATACTCATGTAATCAAATCCACATCAAACAGTTTTCCAACAGACAAAAGGAATGTTCAGAACTTTGAAAATAACACATAACAGGATTTAAATTTGATCAATTGTATGCTATCAGTGAACCATACAATACCAACTACTTAAAAGCTTTTACTCAGAAAAAAACCTTAATTACTAAATGATGTGGCAATTTCTTGTTTACTGATAGTGTAAAGAGTTTTACATTGACATTGGATCAAATTTGAACTACTAAAACATTAACTACAAAACAGATATCATGCATTTCTGCCAGTGCTTATTACCCCTTGGTTAGATGAGATTTGTGCCCTTGCAAACTGAGAATTCTGTTGGTCTTGGCGATTAACCTGACTAGTATTGCCAAACTCCCTATTCTCTTTGAGATTATCCCAAGACCTCTCATCTGCATTAGCAGGAAGTTGCCCAGATCGGCCACGCCAATCACGGTTATCTGGCTCAGAATATCGATTTTGAAATTGATGTGGGGGCTGCAGAAGATTATATAAACATTATTACACAAAATTTGAACTTATTATTTTGAAGATGATCATAAATAAATTCATAAAACTGAGAACATTTAATTGCACCAATTGAAAGAATAAAAATAGCAGTATGACATACAAACATGAGAGTTTTTTTTTTCCATTCATTGATGAATCTCCAAATGATACTAGTATGTTCACTGCCAACAATATATCAACGCTAATCAACTTTGTCAATCAACTTACCAAACAGTATGAAAGGGGATTAGTGCCTTAGAAAGTTAACAGAATAATTAGAAGACAGAAAACACACTCACATTGTTTTCTGAGCGGCCCCAACTTTGATCTTCACCAAAAAGTTCAGCTTCAATGTCTTGTTTGATCTTTAAAACATCATCCGGGACCTCAACAGCCTTTGAGTAGAAAAGGTTCAGCAGTCAGGCAAATGTTGAAACATAAATATTAATTTAGATGTCAAAAGAAATATTAGTCACAGAATTATGCGGTTTCAAAAGTAGTTTCCTAGAGAGAAGAGGCAAAAGAAGCTGAAAAATGAACCAAAGAATATGCAGAACATTTATCAATAGGCTTAGGGAACAATATATTTAATGAACCAGAGACTTCCATAGAAAATCCTGACAGCATTTATTTAGTCTAAGAAATATAAGTAAATTTATTACAGAGGACAGTGCACACAAGGAAATCTATACACAGAAAAAATTAGAAAGATAAATCCAACCACCAGTCATCACAGTCACACAATGTTGATTTGACACAACATTTTCCTAATTAATAGGAAAAGCATTGCAGATAAATATGATTGGTCTAAAGCTCAAAATTAATAAGGAAAGGGCAGCAGATGGATGTATCATTAAAAAAATATCATTCAGAAAGAGAATAACGAGAAAAAAACACTTAAGCAGCAAGAACATATATCAATTACCTCTCTAAGCTGTAAAAGCTGATCTCTGGTGTATCGCACACGCTCACGACCCTCAAACCGTGAATCTCCAGCCTATAAAGCTAAAAGTATTTAGTATATAACTCACAAAAGAACAAGACGCGTCAGATGTAGATGAATATGGTCGTACACAGTGCTATAACATAGTAGAATTAAATGACACTAAGTTGTACACACAAACATCACAGTGAAAATATCTATCAATTGTTTTTCAGCCAAGTTCTAAAAAAATCATTATACATGTACAGTACTCCACTCTATAGGCAACCAGATAATAAATCAATCTGTAGTAATACTGTATGGATAAAAGTTTTTCACCTTTTAACAAAGTTCAATAAAATTTTCACCTTTCAACAAATTCATTTGTTATCTTTACAAGCATTGCCTTCACAACGAAGAAGTAGAAGATTTATCACAAGTCACAAGCCCTCAAACTCTAGCTCCACAGAAAAATAAGCAGTGCCAAGCAGTACTCACTGTGAAATGTGGATGAATGACCCATTATGAATAACATATATAGACCAGTGTAGCAAGGAAATTATATCAGATTCTATGCCACAATTAAGTTGCCGCATCCACGAAAATTCTCAAATAAGTACCATGTATGTGGGACCTTTATGGGCAATTTGAAATTTAGTCAAGCCCACCTAAAGCCCACATGTTGCTTTTTGTCCATATTTACAGCAGGTACACATACTTAGTGCCCCACCAAGAATTAGGACATTCAACTTCAAGTTGCCCTTTGTCTAATGGGCCTTAACTTAAATCCCTAGCTGCTAGACAGTGAATAAACACTGTAACTATGAGAGATGTATCAAAATGTCCCTTTAAGTTTCTGTTGGTTCTTTCATTCTTTTTGGTTCTTCTGAAGGGTTCTCTCTCTGTTTTTGTACCCTAGCCCGATGATGTTGCCAAACAAATTAGTTAAATTTCATAATACACTACCATCAAAACCAGACAAATTCAAATCTACGTATTGGAAAAAAAATCCACATAAAAAAATCTCAAGTGCCACCAACAGGTGGAAACGGATTATTCCCGGAATTCAAACTTCAGCACAAGGCCTCAAACATCAAAAACAATATTTTAATAAAAAACAACAGCAACAGCTTGAACCATGATATTAATCAAGTTTATACGAGATCAAAAAAATAAAAAAGAAAGAAGAATCTGACATGACAACACATACAATGACACCCAACAGCAATAAAAAGGAATCAATTTAAAAAATAAATAAAAAGGGATATACTTTAATTTAAAAAGGGTGTTAATTAAAGGGGTGAAAGCGATGAAAAGGTAGATCCAGAGAAAAGGTTTGCGATTGGATTGATACCTTGATAGAGAATGAAGGAGGAGCGCCGCCATGGGGATGTAAGAGAGAGAGATCAGAGGAAAAGGAACCGAAAGCAGGGGAAGCCGAAGAAGATGAGTCGAATCGAGGAGCAAGGAACCTGCTGCTGCCGCCGCCGCCGCCGCCACCGCCACGACCACCACCAGGCCTCAAGCTTAGCACCGTTTGATCACCTTGCTGCATAACTCAGGATCTAGCGCTTGAAGATGAAATTTTCGCCGTCCGATTGAGTTGAGATGAATAGATAGATATTAAAAGATTCAGCAGGGCTGAACCTGAACCACAACGAAATATAGGGTTCGGATATAGATTGAAAAAAAAAAACGATAAACTTTACGCGAGAAAGAGAGAGAGAGAGAGAGAAGGGAAGAGAAGAGATAGATAGATTGGAATGGAGCGGAGCTAGGTATAAGGTATTGGATATTTCTCTTTCTTCTGCCGAGTGAGAAGAGAAGAGAGAACAACGTGAGAATGGAGGGGTGACAATAAACCCTTCTTTGAGTTACACACGAGTGTGTATTGGCGTACGTATACATACATACCAATTGGAATTTCCCATCCAATTATTATTATTATTATTATAAAAAATTAAAATCTTAAAATTAGGTATACGAAATTAGACCTCCCTGAAAACTGAAAAGGATGAAATTAAGTTACGACCTCGTTTTAGTTTTAGTTGGTTTTGAGTTCCTATGCCAGTGTATGGTAATTGGTAGGTGAAGTATTCAGCTGTAATTACTTTATTATCCTCCATGGTTGCAATGATTGGAGCATAATTTTTTTCCAATGCGGTGAAATGAAATTACTGAATCATATCAAAATTACATTTTTGCCTATGTATGGATCTGCGTATACATAGTATATTATACTATATACGCATAAAGTAATTGAGGGTGGGCCGGGTGGCCGCGGGCCACAGTAGTCATAGAATGAGAAATTGTGTCTTTTGCTTAACAGGATTATTATTTTCTATTTTTATGTTTTGACAAAAAAAATATATCACGTAACTCAATCACATTATAATTGTCATTGAATCTTCAAAAGTAATGAATGCATGTTGGAAAATACAGTATAGGTTATAGCTTTAGTCAATCATCGTTGACAAGAAAATTAAGGACATGGATTTTTTTTATCAGATTCTTTTAAAAAAAAAATTTAAGTGATCAATTATAAAAAATATATATATATATAAATTATTAATAAAATCTAATTATACGTGTGAATTTTTTTATAATCTTTATATTTTTTCTCTCTTACAATTAATTATATAAAAAATATTAAAAGAATTCTGATCGATTTTATTTTTATCAATGATCTATTATTCATGTATATATTCTCATATCCATTATTTGATATTTATGTGCATGTATTTTTCTTAAAAGCCGCTAATTTTATAATTAATGGTTATCAATGCTGCAATTTACTCTCTCAAGTATATTCTTTATTTTACATGATGTAAACTCAATTATTAACTATTTACCTTTACATGAAATTAATTACATAAATGTATAGAAATTTATGTACATAAGCAAACTCATTTTTATTCTAATGCATATATATATATATATATATATATATAAGACATCAATTTAATTCTTCAAGTTTTGATCTCATCAAGCTTTGGATAAAATATGCTGTGTCGAGTAAAACCTAATTATTGATTCTCTGTCAACCAGGTTAGTTTTTCTTTATATATTTCGGGATTTTTTTAAATTTTGAATTTTTTATTGTTTGATCAGGAAGTTAAATTAATGAATCAGGTACTTAACTGGGTTTCATTAAAGGGGGGGTACTTTACTGGGTTGATAAATATTTATTTCCAAAGTTGTGAGTTTATAGAACAATCACGACGAGTTTTTGCTTCTATATGTTAGGGGTGTTCAAATACAAACCAATCCTAAAAAAAAACCAAAAACCAATTCAAAAAAACCAAAAACCAATAAAAACCGAAATAGATTGGTTTGATTTGGATAAAAAATTTAAAGAACCGATCGGTTCGGTTCGATTTTCGGTTTCATTTTATAAAATCGATCCAAACCGAACCGAACCGAAATTATATACCTAAAATTACTTAAATGCCCCTAACCTAATTTATGCCATTATGCGTATGCCCTCCCCCTTCCCCTCTTGAACCCATTCACTTCACGCAGACGCACACAGCAGGCGGCAGCACCCCAAACCCAAATTCCAATCTAGCCTCCATTCTCCATTCTTTCACCAAAACTCTTCCCAAAACCCACCAATCCTCTGCCTTCAATATCCTCTTGAACCCATTCACGCAGACGTCACACGCATGCTCTGTATCGGTGAGCTAGACCAACCGCGCGCCACCACGAGGTCCACGACCACAGGTACTCTCTCTCTCTCCCTCGGGTACTCTCCCTCTCTGGTTCGCTGGTTCGCTAGTTTCCGGGTCGCCATCGGTTCGGCCGCTTCGCCGCCGGTTTCTTCGCCGGAGCTTCCATGGCAGGTTGTGGCCTCGCCGGTGAAGCTGTAGGTTCTGCCGTTCTGATTGCGTTGCTTGTTGCAGATCTCGCACACGATTCTGTGTTAGATTTATTCGTGCTTGATTTTTGATAATTATTTGATGTTTTGTGCACATTTAAGGAGCTCTGTTTTTTTTTTTAATTGGTAAATAGTTAAATACCGTAGGGGTTCTGTTAAACTGCTCTTGAATTGTTAATTTGAGTGCTGAAATTGTTAACTATGCTGATATTTTTGGTGATGAGATTATCAATTTGAGCTGCTCTATTTTTTTCTTTTCTTGCAGTAGCAGAACTGCAGAAGTATATAATCTCCCCCCACTGCACGAGCACGATCCACGAGCACCACCATGTCTGAGGTGCAGTCCCTATGTCTTTCAATGTTTATCTGATAATGATTTATATAATCATGTAGAATTACAATTGGTGTTGCTATGTCTCAGAATCTTTGTTTGCAGGCCCTCACCTACTGTCTTTGTATTTATTTTGCAGGCTGAAAATACTTTAAGTAATGAGAAAATGGTCGTTGCAAATGTTGAATCCACGAAGTCTACAACTGAATCAAACTGTGAGGAGCAAAATAATTTGAACAAAGAGGAAGGTTCCAAAGTTTCCAAGGTTGATAAGAAGAGGAAAGCTGTAGAAGGGTCCAGAGATGGTAATGCCGATGCTGAATATGCAGGTAAGAGAAAACCTTCTAAACCTAGATCTTGGACTTGGGATCATTTTACAAAAGATGATTCTACTAATCCTAGAGCTAAATGTAAATGGTGTGGGGCAACCTATGCATGTGATTCACATAGGAATGGTACAAGCAATCTTAAAAATCATTTGTTAAGTCAGTGTAAAAAGTTTCCCAAAGAGACGCTTGATCCTACTCAAACAACTCTTTCTCTCCAACAATTGAAAAAAGAAGATGGGAAAGGGACTGGTAGTGTTTTTGCTGGTGTTGCTTTTGATGTTGATGCATGTAGACAAGCTCTAGCTAGAATGATAATTGTAGATGAGTTGCCCTTTAAGTTTGTTGAGGGAGAAGGATTCCATTATTTTATGAGTGTTGTGCAACCTAAACTGTCAATTCCGGGAAGAATTACAATTGCTAGGGATTGTTGGAATCTTTACATGAATGAGAAAAATAAGCTGAAAAGTATGTTTCGTCAATCAAATCAAAGTGTGTGTCTAACAACTGATTGCTGGACTTCTGTGCAAAACTTGAATTATCTTTGTCTTACTGCGCATTTTATTGATAAAGATTGGAAATTGCATAAAAGGATTCTTAACTTTTGTCTAATCAAGAATCATAAGGGAGAAACAATTGGTAGAAAAATTGAGAAGTGCTTGGAGGGTTGGTTAATTGGAAGAGTTTTTACTATCACAGTTGACAATGCTAGTTCAAATGACGTTGCCATCTCTTACTTGAAAAGTAAAATGGAGGATTGGAATTCACATCCATTAAAAGGAGAACATATGCATGTTAGATGTTGTGCGCATATTTTAAATCTTGTGGTCAATGATGGATTGAAGGACATGCATTCTTCAATTACAAAAATTAGGAATGCTGTTAGGTATGTTCGTGCATCTCCAGGAAAGAAAACACCAATCAAACTTGGTCGCATGGATAGGTTTAGAACTTGTATCAAGGAAGCTAGGATACAAGAAAAGTGTTCTGTGCAATTGGATGTTCCTACTAGGTGGAATTCCACCTACATTATGCTTGAAAGTGCATTGAAGTTTCAAAAGGGATTTAAAAGGTTGGGAGAGAGAGATGCTGAATTTGTGATGATGCAAGGTGGTATCCCAAAGAATGATGATTGGGATAATGCAAAATGTTTTGTTAAGTTCTTGAAAATTTTTTATGATGTCACTAAGAAGGTGTCGGGTTCAAATTTTGTGACTTCTTCTCAATATTTCCATGAGTTTTGTGTGATAATGACTACATTTAAGAAATGGATTGGTAGTCATGATCCATTGCTTGCAAGCATGGTGAAAAAAAATGAAAGTTAAGCATGATAAATATTGGGGGAACATTAAAAATATGAACATGATGATTTTTATTGCTGTGGTACTTGATCCTAGAAGCAAGTTTCATTTTGTTAAGTGGAGCTTAGAAAAGTTTTTTGAGAATGATGATGCTGAATTCTTGAGTGAAAAGGTAAAGGAAACATTATACAAAATGTTTGATAGCTATAGGTTTTTCCTTAACCAAGGCCAAGTTGAAAATTTTGCACAATCCTCTCATGAAGTGGAAATGGTTGATCTTGAACCAACTAATGAGATTTCATTTACTATGGAATTCGAGAAGGACATGAATCTTAATGAGAGTATGAATAAAAATGAAGTGGATTTGTATCTCATGGAGACCTTGGAGAAGACAAGTAACCATAACTTTGACATCTTGAACTAGTGGAAGGTGAATTCCACTAAATATCCTGTTCTTGGTCATATAGCTAGGGATGTATTGGCCATGCCTGTGTCTCTGATTGCTTGATGCATTTAGCACCTTGGAGGTAGAGTGCTTAATTGTTATAGGAGCTCTCTTACTCCAAAGACAGTTGAAGCTTTAATTTGTACACAAAATTGGTTCCGCTCCACCCCAGTGTCAATGGATGTTGAAGAGCTTGTGGAAGACTTAGAAAGGCTTGAGCTAGGTAATTTTATTGTTGATGTTGTCTTTTATTTATTAAACTCTATTACACTTGTCTATTTTTGTATAATTTTGTCATTCATACTAATTATTGTATTTTATACATTTTTTAGAACTTGCCCCAATTCCACAACCAAATGAAGAGGATTCTGGTGCTGACTCTGATTAGCTTTGGAGTTGCTACTTTGTTGACTGTATTAGTATGTTGCAATTGTTGACCCAATTCCGGGAAGGATTACAATTGTTGAATTGTCATTTTGATTTTATTTGTTTGAATTCTGAACTTTAAAATTATTGTTGGATTTTATTTGTTTCTATGATTTGTATGATTTTATGAATGGTTTGAACTTTGGAATTTGAATTATATTGTTGTGTATTACTCTTATTTAGATTACATTTTTTATTATGTTATTGGACAAAAACCGAATCATCCAATCCAATCCAAATCGATTAAAATTGGTTTGGATTGGATCGGTTTGGTTATTGGAATTCATCCAATCCAAACCGAACCGATGAAACTTACCTTATTTGGATTGGATGATTTTTTGCCTCAAAATCGATCCAAACCGATCCAAGAACACCCCTACTATATGTTACCCTAATTGCAATCAATTAACCGACATGAATTTTATATTAAAAAAAATCAATTAACCGAACGAGTACAAACCTTCAGTTTTAAAGTTGTCATGAAATCATAGGTTGTCATACAAGTGAATTTACAAATGTCAAGCGAAAAACAAAAGTTACAGACCTTATTTCATTTACAAAAAAAATTACACATGACAACGTTTTTTTAAAAAATAATCACACGTGGCAGCCACGTTTGAGTTTTACTATTATAGAAGTTCAATAAGACCAACTAACCTACTCGTTCCAAAATTTTGTAATCATCAAAACCAAACTCTTATCAAAAGATATTCCCTATCAGCATCAATATTCTTATCATGGCCTAACCTTTATCTTTATATTTATCGTAATATAATCCTCATCAGTATTCAATCGCACTGTTACTAAAAGACTATTTTCTTCATAAATAGATGTGAATAAGAAAATACTGTTATAAATTATTCATCTTTGATCCGATCGAAAAAATAAATAAATTAAAATATATACAAGTTAATTTAAACACAACCTAATAACAATATTAAAAAACATGTTACTAATAACAAAAAAAAAAAATCTTTACGTCATATAAATATGTTCATTCAATCATGCTTGCTATTTATATTATATGGTCATTAATTAAGGTTTTTGTAATCTAACTTTGTAATTATCATAAAAAGCTTTTGTTGAGACTTAGAATATGTACTAACTTTAAATAGAATAATTTTCCCTCATTAAACTTTATCTTTAAAAAAAACAGAAAGGAAAAAATACAACAACTCTATAAAAAGACAAGTTATTTTGTATAAAAAAATAAAAAAGACAAGTCAATAATTCTAAGATTATCTGATAAAAAAAATCTAAGATTATATGCATCCAAAAGGCAATTGTTATATTGTAAAGCTACGGTTTAAAAACAAACTTGAAGTTTCCACTTAAGCTATCGTAATCGCAACTGTTTGACAGACGTAAGTTGCAACTTGGGAAAGTGTATATTACTTAAGAAATTAAAAGTATTGTGATATTACGAAAAAATGATAGTGACCACTTTGAGTATAAAATATTGGCTATCTGTATTATTCTTGTATAAAAAAAATCAATTATTCATTTTTACGCTATCTGTATTATAATATAATAAAACACGTTCGTCTATTAAATTTATAGTAAATTCGTTTTAAAAAAGTTGATTTATAGTAAATTCATTTTAAAAAGTAAATCACTATAATTCATGGTTAACTTAGTTACACATATGTTCTCTGAACAAATAAAGTAAATTAAAAAGTGTAGTTGATGTTTCATTTGCTAGTCTAAGAGACAAGAAAGAATCGGACAAAGGGAACATGGGAAAGACCCTGGCGACTTTACTTACAAGGTTCTTATGCGTGTCGAGGGACACTTTAGGGAGTGTTTGGGAGTTTGGAAAAAAAGGAAGAAAAAAGTTAAAAAGAAAAAGAAAGAAAGAAAAATGAGAGATTTATTTTTTTTTTGTTTAAAAGTGTGAAATATACGAGAGAAAAGAAATGGAGGATTTAAAATATATTTTTTACCATTTTACTCTTTATTAAAAAGAATAATATATAATATTTTATAAAAAATATTAATGTAAAAAACTAAAAAAAAAATTTGTCTAAAATTTCTCTCACTACAATTTTTCTCACTCTGAAGTCCTCATCCGATTCGATCCTCGCCATCACTGGCGAAACGAACCGTTTCATTGTATCTTGGTCCAAACCTTCTCCTCCTCGCAAACCCATTTCCATTCTCGAAGCTTCTTCCACCATGGAACTCCACAGCCTCGCCTCTTCTTCCTCTTGCCCTGACACTGACTCTACCTCCCCCGTCGTACAGACCTGAGACTGAGACGCACCGCCATCGGGGAGAACCGTTCCGCGGTAATACCAGTCCGACCGGTCAAACCGGCCATCACCGTCAGTGCCATTCGCCCCCGGCCTAAAATTCCCACCACCGCCATTGCCGCCACCGACGGAAGCTGTTTTTTTTTCATTTGAAGACACAGAGAATGTCTTGATTGCTGAAGAATCAATTTTGTTTATTTTTCTGGTCCTTAACGTTGCTTGTGGAAGCTACCTCTGTTAACGTTGACGGTGACGACGGAGCCACGGCAACAATGATGATGAGTGTAGTGAGACGAGGCTTCGAGCACAGGGAGACGAGGCTTCGAGGATGAATGGCTGTGTCGGTGAGGTAGGGTGGGTTGGAGATTTAGGATGAAGGATAAATTGGTAATTTCATACCAAAACCCCCCAATTTGGAGGAACTGAATTAGGGGGGCTTTGGAGGGTATTAGAAAATCCCACTTTCCCTTCCCTCTTATTTTCAAAACTCTCAAACGAGAGTTTTTCAACTCCAAACTCTTTCCTTCCTTCCCTTTCCCTTCTAAACCTAACTCCCAAACATAGCCTTAGGAGTCAGGATAGTTGCAAAAATCCTAGCCACCCTTAAAAACTTGAATATGTACAATGGCCACGTCTTCTATATTCCTTGCAAGTTAAGGTGTATGACAGTTTATTCTCATTGATGTTTAGTTTTAAGCGTTCAAGAAAGAGAAATGTTTAAGTAAGTACGGTCTATTATGTCATTTTTTAATACTTAAATTATTATTTGATATATATAAAAATATTATTAAAAATTAGTATAATTTTATAATGATTCTTATCATATTACACATATCAAATAATAATTTAAATACTTATGATAGACTGTATTTACTTAATAATTACTCTTCAAGGAATTTGTTGCAAAGTGGATGGTTTGAGTTTGAAATTGCTGAAATTGTATGTTTCTGATGAGGATTAAAAGTTACAAACTCAAGTGCAAGTTGTTTTAATTAATAAATTCTCGGGAGTCCGAGGTCAATCCACAGGGAATTGATGAAGAAAAATTCTTTGACGTAAGGAAAATATTTTGTCACAACAATAAAAGTGATAAAACTTGGTCACAAATAAAAATGATTTACTTGGGTTAGGAGATCCACTATTGATGAGTAAATTAATGACAAGATTAATTTTTTTTAACTCAATTAGAATCCACGCATAATGGAGGTTCTAATCGAAAAATACAACATTCAAAGTTCATTTAAGATTATATACGTAATTATATTATGGTTCCTTTAATTATTTATTAACACCACCACTTATAAATAGGCTCAAGCATTTATTGTGTCAACCTCTTGTTTACAATGAATCAAGATCTCCACTTTAGAAGGAAGGTTTCTAAATTGATTGAAAACAAAATACAACACGTATAATGATCACTTGATAATATATCACTTAAGTACAAGAAAGAAATTTATCTAACCTTAATTTATTACTAAAAATTTCATCATTTCACTTAAGTAAAATAAAAATTATTTACTCATAGACAAGAAGAAAGAAAGAGAGAAGAAGAAAAAGAAGAACATATCTTCAATTTAGAACAAAAGAAAACTACAACAAGATAAACAAACAACACAATAGCATGATCTTGATATCTAATACCAAGATTCTGAAATGATCAGCCAAGGCTCCCTTTTATAGAGGATTAGAGATACAAAATGACAAAGGGACTGATTCATGAGTGAGTGGATGAGTGAAAAATGAGTGAAAAATGCCAAATGACTTTTGATGAGTGAAAAATTATTGAGATTCTTTGTCTCCAAAAACATTCAGTGTTGAACTCATTGCATTCGTCATTTTATCACCAAGTGGTCTTCATAAAAGTTGTAGGCTTTTGTCTTAACTTTCAAATGTCGTTGGTTTCAGCCCAAAAGCATTCTTACAGCTCAATATATGGTCCAATCACTGCACATTGCTGAGGCACAGCTACAACTCTTTTGTTCTAACTTGCAAGCCCAATATGACCTCTAAGCAATCCGAACTAGGTCTTGTGTTTTTCATGAAAGTTGTAGATATGGGTCTTACTTACTGATGCCAAAATTTCAACTCAATTCAGTTCTTACAGCCCGAGTTATGCTCTGATTACTACACACTGTTCAAGTTCCAATCACAAACCTTGTATTCTGACTTCCAAGCCCAATTCGTTCTACTAGATGTCCGATTTTGACCTAGAGTTCTTCATGAAAATTGTAGAGCTATCTCTTATCTTTTTACAAAATAAGATACATAATTATTAGACATTTATAACTCAAGATATGGTCAAAATACAGAAATAATGTAAGACATAAATTATGCTAAAAAAATCAATTAAGTCCAATTTGAGTCCAAACTTACAAAACATAACCAAGTTCAATTAATTAAGTACATAGAAAGTGTAAATGACTAAAAATGAGAATTTATTAATGTAAAAATATGTGATTATCAGTTTCCATTAGCAATGTTTTGGTTGAAACTTAGAGCATAGCAAACATCTTTATTTTTGTAATCTGTAAATTTACCTAATGCCTATATTTTCATGAGTAGTTGATAAATGGGGCTTGGGTTGAGATAATTGCACCACGACTTCCCTGTTGTGTTATTTCTTTGAATTAAATGAGAAAACAAAGAAGAAATTGGACCTATCTGCTACGAAGTGCACACACAATAACATTGGTTTTTCAGTTTTTTTGCATAAACCTTTATCTTTTATACTCCGAAAACAACAAATTGATACTTCCGGAACATTCTATTATTGAATTTCTATGCTGAATGTTATTTAATTTTTATGTTTTTGAATCAATTACTGATTTTTTTTTTTACCAAATTGTCATTAGTGGAAAAATTATTTATCAAAATGTCACTTTTTTAAACTATTTATTAAAATGTTACTTTTTTGAAACTATATACTAAATTGTTACTCTTTTGTCCAATGTGATAATTTTTAATAATGTCGGGTCCACATAAGATGTGTCAAACAAGGTGGTGCATTCACATAGATTACGCCAATACGGTAGGCGTAATCCACGTGGATGCGCCACCCTGTTTGGCACATCCTACATGGACACGTCATCTTACATGATATTTTTTACGTGGATATGTCATGTAGGATAACATTTTTTAGTTAAAAATACAAACACATTTGGCATTTTCCACGTGGACAAAAAAAATAAAAAAAAATGTCACGTTGCGTGTGCTTCTAGAGCACTTAACCCATTTCACGTAGATCTCACACTCCTCATAAAGACACATACATTTCACATGTCTACTAGAGAGTACACCATAATTTTAGAAGACATCAGTATTAATTAATTTATTTATAAGTCAATTGTTTGCTTCTGATCCGTAAAGTAGTCGATGTGTGACTTTGGTGTTGACAAGACAAAACAACTAAGTAAAACAACAAGGTACCTTTATTTGATGTGAGACTTTGGTGTTGGCAAGGCAAAGCAATTAAGTAAGACAACAAGGTACCTTTATTCGATGTGAGACTTTAATGCGAAGAAAACTAACTTATAATAGGACCCCTCGGCCAATTGACTCTGCAACCTTCCACTTTCTTAATAATTGTACAGCAATACAAAGATATAGCATGTTCAGTATGATTCTTAGGAAAAAACTTGGCTTTCGATATGATTCTTTCAAAGATATTCAATATAATAATACTTTCAGAATATTTGGGGTATATAACATGTTCAGCTCAACGTCCAACATATAAAGGGTAGTAATAATATAACAACTTTTATTTTTTCTCGACGAATAAAAGTTTAAGAGTGGGAGAAGTAGTCATTCTAAGGTTAGGCCAAGTTATAAAAAGCTTCAACATAGTACTTCTAATTCTAGATAAGTGACCAATTTATAATAACATAAAAATAATGTAGATGGTTAAAGAAATATTGTTAAAATATGATAAGATAATAATGCAATGTCAATTGGTCGAGGGGTCCTATTGTAAGTTAGTTTCCTTCACATTAAAGTCTCACATCGAATAAATGTATGTTGTTATCTTACTTAGTTGTTTTACCTTGCCAACACCAAAATCCCACATTAAACAAAGATACATTGTTACTTTACTTAGTTATTTTACCTTACCAAAACCAAAGTCTCACATCAACTACTTTATGGATCAGAAGCAAACATTTGACCTATAAATAAGCTAATTGATACCGATGTCTTCCAACGTCATGGTGTACTCTCTAGTAGGCATATAAAATGTATGTGTCTTTGAGATGAGTGCGAGATCCACGTGAAATGAGTTAAGTGCCCTATAAGCACACGTAACGTGACATTTTTTTTTGTTCATATGAAAAATGCCAACTGTGTTGGCGTTTTTAACTAAACAACGTCATCCTACATGGCGTATCCATGTAAAAAATGACATATAGGATGGCGTGTTCATGTAGGATGTGTCAAACAGGATGGCGCATCCACTGGATTACGCCTACCATGTTGGTGTAATCCACATGAATGTGCCACCCTGTTTGGCGCATCCAACGTAGACCAAGTAGTTTGATATATTTAAAAAAGTGATATTTTAATAAATAATTTAAAAAATGGTATTTTAATAAATAATTTAAAAAATGATATTTTAATAAATAATTTTTTCACCAAAAACAGTTTGGTAAAAAAGTCATCAATTACCAAATGAAACTCACTGTTGGTGTCTACGATACAGCACCACACATTGCTAACCTCCCTCCCGCAGTCTCCAACAAAAAGGTAAATGGAGAAGGACTGACAAGATGACCAAATATACAAACTAGGGGTGTAAATTGGTTCAGATAATCCAACCAATCTGATCAATCCGAACCGAACCAATTAAGTTAGTTCGGTTTGGTTGGGGTATATTGATTGGTTCGGGTAAAATCTGAATTAATTAAAACTTAATTAGTTTAGTTCTCGAATTTGAAATTTCAAAACTAAACCAAACCAAACCATTTTTTTTCCTAAACTCGTGAACCTGTTTCAATTTTTACTAAATCAGTTCCAAACCCTTTCAATTTTTTTCCAAATCAAACCCTCACCCCTCTGCTGCCCCTCACCCTCGTCACTCGCCCCTAGCCGCTCGCTATAACACCCACTGTAGGGTATCACATTTAAGACTAATTCTAATAAAAGTTACCTAAGTTGTAAAAAAATTAATATTGCAAAAATGTCAATTTTAATATTTCGCTTGCGGAATAAAATAAAACAATCAAAATAAATAAAACCATAAGTATAAATTATAACTAAAAATCACACCATATTATACATAATACTGAACCCTTGTTTACAAATAATTTACATAATACCCTTACATACCAAAAGATAAAATGCACAATAGACACTCCAAAATATAACTACTAAGCTTAAACTCCTAAAAACTAACCTAAGGATTTGGTTCCTCAAAATGATCATCTTCCTCTACTATATCATCAAAGAACCCAGGTGGATACAGTCGCCTCACAGGGGTCCTCGCGGAAGACACCATAGAGTCCTCTCGTGGAGTATAGACAGTGCCACCCCAGAGGTCACGAATGGGCATCATAAACTCTAGGTGCACTGACGCATGCTACGTCAAAACAGGGATACCATTAAGGGTCCCACTCAAGTTCAGAGTTAGATCTCCCGTATAAAACAAAACGTTCATTATCATAATCGAACCTCCAAGCGTCAGTCCCCCCATGGAACTGTACCCGGACAAAACCTAACACTTGTCATCTCGTTGCCATCTCAACCAACAAACAAACGGCTAATGATGATAAATAGAGTTACCAACTTCTTCGTCTCCCCGGTTTTTATCAAACATATATAGCAAAATGGATACAATATAATAAAGAGGTGAGATCCCCTACATCAATACTAGTATGGCAGTAGAGAAAATGATAATAAGTATACAGATACAATTTTAACATATTTAAATCATATTATCACATCACAGATAATGAATCAGATAAGTATAATTAACACATCAATATACTAACTAATTATGCATATGCACACAGACTCATTCCTACTCTATGGAGTTAAACACAAATCGGAGAGAATGATCTAGAAGACATGTCTGTAACTCGGCTGCCGTGGCCAAAAGTGCTATTAATTTATCAGTTTATCAATGTGCACATCAAGGCATTGTACAAGACATTCTACACCATATCGTGATATAGGACAGTGTCTTAATATGGATCGTTGGTGCGTTTGCATCGGTCTGCTTCACGAACAAAAGAGCTATCAATTGTCCATTGCGAGGTACCCGCACCCCGACGCCCCCAAGGTCAACAAGTGACCTACACTTGTCTACTCACACCCACACTGAGGTGTAATTCAACCTCCTAGGTATACAGCCTTAACCAAACAAGCTGACATGCTTTTCTATGCATGATGTATGGTTCAAACATACAAACAATTATTATTTTTACAGTATATCACATACTCTCGCCTTTTCTTGGCGGTATCATTATTCAACATGACCGGGCCCACTACAACTGCCCGACAGTAAACTGCTGTTTGCGTTTAATCGCGTAGTGATATTATCACATTTTCACAATCGCAGAATATTTTTCTTACATTTTCAAATCGCGTAAATATTTTATCGCATTTTCTCAATCGCGTAGCCAAAAACTACTATTTTTAAGGCGAGTAAAATTTTTTCTGCGTATTTTCAATCGCATAAATTATTTCTATCATATTTTAAGCTCAAAATAAGATTTTTCTTATTTAATATTAAAATGTGACTTTATTTCCATTATCTCCATAATAATCACTCTTAAATAATATTTTCAATGTATTCTTGCTAAAATCAGTATTTTCTACTATTTTTCAGAAAATTGCATTTCTTTAATTTACTTGAGACATTGCAACTCAAAATTTCCTAATGCACTTCAAAACTCATAGGGTGAGCTATATGTTAGTAAATTTCAAGTATCAACATTTATTTTACTTTATAACTTAAATATTTAATTATGCCAATTTTAATTCTAAAAAGTATATTGCTCTGATTTTAGGTTCAAAACCTACCAAATTAATTTCTTATCATTTAAACACATAAATCTACACTTAGCAAAATAAATTTGGATCTAGTTTATTAAAAATGGCATCTTGGCCGAAATTCATATATAGGTTTCATAAATCATTATTTAATTCTTTCTATCATTTATTCCTTGCAAAATACCTAATTAAATTTCTGGTCATAAAATCATCTAACCCTTGATTAGGAAAATAATTTAGAACCCTAGGTTCCCTTTGTAGTGTTGAGGTCGTGTGCCTCATAGGTTCTTTAGAACCCTCATACAATCTTTCCTTCATGTGAATCACATCCTAAATTACACAAAAATTAGCATGCTTTCAAAATCACATAAGTAAGCATATTATCAAAGCTATAAGCATACTAACCACACATGCAAGCATATTTTCAAAGCTATGAACACATCAATCACAAATAAAGAAAGCTCAAACAATCTAGTGAATAAATTCTTATGAATTTTTCACCACAAATAATCCATTTCCTCACCACCAATACATAATTGATGAAGTTAATCTCCTTCTTACCTTAAGGAAGACAACAAACTTCAAGTTCCTCATTCTCTTAATTTCGTGTAGCCCAAAAAAAACCCTAATCAATCTTAAACAAATCCTAAAGTCATAAACAAAGCTTGAAAACAATCAACCATGGATCAATCATGGTCTAAAAAATAAAAAATACAACTTAGGATCAAAGAATCAAGAAATTACCTTAAGTGTAGGAAACTAAAGCTTGATTTTTGAAGTACTTAGAGAAAGATTTATATAAAACTCTCTAAAGAAAATATGTTTAGAATTGTGTTTGGGTTAGGAAAGTAAGATTGCATGAAATTTTTAAAGTGTAGAGGTAGGGTTTGGGTGTGGAGGCTGTGGGCTTAAGGAAGAAGGAAGAAATGAGTTCTTGGTGTTCTTGAAAGGTGAGAGAAAAAGATGAAGGCTTTGTGTCACAAAGTGTTCTAATGAAGTGAAATTATGCTATATTACACATGCATGACCGTGGGAATGGCTTGATAAAAAAAAATCAAAGCCTAATTATGATGATAGTAAATATCACAAAGTGTTCACATGCATTTCACATGGCTTAAGTCATAAAGTGGTCATCTTTTAGTCATTTAGAAGAATCAAGAACATGGTAGAAGGCCTTGTTGGCCGTGGGACTCAAAGGGGTGTGTAACTAAGTTTGTTTTAGTTATAACTCCTAGTTACACATTAATTAGATAATTAGTTCATTTAGCTAACTAAGTTAGGTTATCTAATTACATACTAAGTAGCTAGTTACATGCTTAGGTCATTGTATAGGTCATGCATTGTCATTGCTTCTAGATGGTTCTAGATCAATTTTCTAACTAGAGCTTCTAAGTACATAGTAACTAAGTTAGTTCATTTAGTTACTAATTAAGCTACTAGGGTAACTTAGTTAGTTTATCTAGTTACTTAGTAACTAGTCTGATCATTTATATTGACTATTTCTTATTGGTTAGAAAAAATTCAACCACTAATGTTAACCAATTCCTATTGGTTCATTTTAAAATTAGTTACAGAAATTATTCTCAGTCTATTTTTTGACAGATAAAATATACCGGGTCTAATTCTAGATAAAGAAAAGTCATTGTTAATAAAATAGTGGATATTTTTTCACAAAATATTTTTATTTTATAGATAAATTCTAAAAATTAAAAGATTTGTTTTCATGTCTCTCAGATTCGGATTTAGTAAGATCCCCCGACTCCGAACAAATCAATAAAGATTCTCTTCGACTCAAAAATTATTATTTTTCTGACTTGGAACAAATCTTACACAACGATCATAAACAATCTCAAATAGTCAAAATAATTTTATATTACACAAAAAACCTAAAACAATACAATTTAAACATTACTGTAAAATAGTAAAATTTAGGGTGTTACACTCGCCACCTCACCCGGTCGCTGCTAGGCTCACCCTTGACGTTGCTCGCTATCGACGCTACTCGCCGCTGCTTGCTGCCGTTCGGTAAGTCTTTAACTCTTTCTTCACCGTAAACTCCCCTCACTCTCTTCTAACCTTTTTTTCCCCGTGTTCTACGCCCTCTCTAACTGGAACCGCCATGGATTTTATATGAACTAGAGCTGTAAACATATTCATATGTTCTCTGACTTGTGGTTATTTGTCTTTTAAAATCATTGTCTTTCTAACATTTTCTCAAATTGTATATTAATTTTCTTTTCACATGAACATAGATTATTTCTTTAACCCTTCAAAAAGAGGGTGACTTCGGATTTACTGGATAACATTACTTGTAATTTGTAGAAAACTTATGGTTATAGAAAAGTTATTGGTGTGTTACTGTAAAACTTTTGTATATATACAGAGTAGCATAATTAAATGAATTTATGAAGTTTTTGCTACATAATCTCGTCTCTTTTTCTTTGTTCTATTTAATTACAGCAGTTCTTTATATTTATAACATGATATCAAAGTTGAATGATCTTAGAGGGACTTCTAAACATGAGAATTAATTTCTAAATCTAATCAATTTAATTCAAACCATGTCCAATTTTCAATGATTCCAAACTTATGGGATTTGTATGACTTGGAGTTTGTTCATGTGCTTAGGTCCTACACCCAACCTTTGTTAAAAATTGATAATAATAATAATGATTATGCAGATACTTACTTATTTAGAATTCAAATAGTAATAATAATATTAATAAAAAAAGAGGAATAACTTCTAATAAAATTCTCAAATGGGTCATCACTATCATCTTCTTATTTTTATTTTGCTCTCTTTCTCATTAAGATATGAGTTGTGGGTTTGATTTTCATGGTCTAAAGAGACTCCATCTAGTGAGAGCTCTTTGAAACAAATAAGAAACAAAGAAGAAAAATAGAGAATAAAAGAAAAGTGGTTTGTAATTTGTAAAGTCATTCTTCATGCTCTTGACGTGTCTTTCCTATTTAATACTTGGAAAATTTTCTTTTCTCACTATTTTGGCATTTTTGGTTTGATATAAATAGGAAATCTCAAAAATTAATGATCGTGTGACTCAACTTGAAATTGAATTTCATTGCTTGATGGAAGAGCAAAGGTTAGTCTCTGTTCTAATATTATTTGAAATTTTGGATACACTATATGCACTTTTTATGTATTGCATGTATAATTGTTTAACTAATTTTTGTGTTAAAAAAATAATGGTCAACCCGATCACCCAAACAAAACCAATCCGTAGATGTTCAATTTGGTTTGGTTCGGATTTGGCTATTAAAAAACTAAGAAAACCAAACCAATTGATTTTGATTAGTTTGAATTTATTTTCTCCTAGGAACCAAACCAAACCACTCAATTACACCCTTAATACAAACCATACAACTCAATAATATAGGGAAACAGAGCGATTATTATTGAGAACTCTTCTTGCGATCAAACACGATGGAGTAATACTCAACCTCCTGGAATCGTTTTCTAAGGCTTTGTTTGGAAGGATAGTAAGAGAAGTAATGACATGAAATAGAATAATTTTTTTTAATGAAAGTGTGTTTAAGAGTTAATTTAAAGGGGATAGTAGAATGATAAGAGAGGGTCAAGAAGTTTTTCTTTTGTCATTTAAAACCTCTAATTTTTGTCCTCACAATTTAGAAGTTAAAGAAAGAATGACTTGAACACTCAATTCTACTCTCTCATTAAATTCATTAAACATCCAAACAATTGATAAGTGATATGTTTTCTTTCATTTAATTTATTTTCTTTTTTTTTCATTATATTATGAATCACTTTATTTCATTCACTTTAAAACTTCAAAATATAACCTATGGACTCAAAACAAAAAACCAATACTTATGAGGTTCAAGAATAAATAAGACAAAACTTATTAAAAAGTAAAGTTGACTTTAATATCAAAAAAGTAAATTATGAAAGAATAAATAAGACAAAACTTATTAAAAAGTAAAGTTGACTTCATGATGCTCCCTAACATATTACAAGTAGTTATTCGTTTCACAATCGTTCACTTCTTACGATTCCACTTCCATAACATTGTTCCTGATAGCTTCTTGCTACCTCTTGTGTTTTAGGCATATTTTTTAAAAAATTATTTCAATTGTATTTTCTTTGTTAGATGATAAAAAACAAATTATATATATATTATCGCACAACTATAATTTCCTCTATGAACATAAGTGTATGGTTGGTGTTCTGGACCGTGGACTGGGATCCCATCCAGAAGGATCAACCCGGCGCACGCTCTACCGGACTCCTTCATTAATACCCCGGAAAGATTTGTAAGACCCCGGACTACGGCATTGGGCCATATGATGAGGATCACTGAATCAACGCAGACTTTTGTAATTGCCAATCAGGATCTTGCGAAATTAAAGGCTCTGTAACCTCTCCTCACAATTAATAATCGTAACATCCATATTTCAATAATACTTGCACTTCATATCATGATTCCAATCATGCTCCATAAAAGACCAGGCTGAATCAACCTAATAAGGTAACTGTGATCTAAACACAAAAACCCAACTGGTACACGACCTAACTTGAGCGTTGGAGTTTTTTTGCAGGTACCACCCCCACCGGATCACCACGCTTGAGTGCGGCTGCGTAAGGAGGAAACCATCACATCATACCTCTTACAGGCATCATTTGAATCCATTTCAGAACATTTGGCACCGTTTGTGGGAACACCGATAAACTACTATTCCCACATCAACCATGGTGAGTACAAGGCAAAACCAATGGAGAGGAAATGCTGCGCATGCTGCCCCTGCCCACGAACAGGGCCCAGCAACTTAGCGCGACCCTCCTTCTGTTGCACCACCGGAAACCTCCGCCGCTAGAAGCAGGCCTGTCTTGGTAGAGACACTGCATGAGGGGCGCGAGACTTCGGCTTCAGCTGAAAGCCCCCCATCGCCAAGGGTTTCTGTCCGGGATAGGCTTGTCTTCCCCCCCGCTGGTGGAGAGAATATCGCAAATCAAGGGACAAGGATCCCAACACAAGCTCGCTTGGGAATTTCAAATGTGGATGCAGACCATGTGTCTCATTATGAGGACAATTCGCAATCCGCAATGGCAAGAAATGAACTTTGAGAACTACTACGCCAACAGACCACATTGATAAACAACTAACGATATCAGTTGGAAGAGCAACGCCATCGTTTGGATAATTTAGAAAGATCTGTGCGAGCTGACAATGAAGGTGGTGAGTGAATAATAATTCAAAGAGAAGCCCATCATGCCGGCGCCTGGATCATTGGAAACAATAACCCGGCCCCCGACTGCCAGCAGCAATTCTCCGACACCTTCATGGCGTACAGGGTCCCGAGGAACTTCAAGCCCTCAATCAACTTGGAGCCTTATGACGGGACTATGGATTCACAGGAGCATTTGGATGCCTACACACAATCTATGCAGCTTTACGGGTACACCCCGAAATAGTTGTGTCGTGTTTTCCCCCTCTTCTTAAAGAAAGATATTCTCCGCTGGTTCGTCACTTTATGAACAAAAATCACGGGATGGGGGGACATCATGCAACGTTTCTTATTACATTATACTACTGCCAAGGAACGTCTGAAGTCAATCGATTCTCTTTCTGGAATTTGCCAAGGAAGCAATGAATCATTGCATGAATACATTAAGAGATTCGGCCATGCCTGTGTGGGGATAGAAAGCGTCGATGATAGGATAGCCCTCCATTATGCTAGAAATGGTCTACGGACTGATTCAAACTTTTTTCGGTCACTTGCTAAAAAGAAGCCGGCCAGTTTAGATGAGTTCCACTTGCGGGCAGAAAAGTATGTCGGACTGGAAGAGATTACTAAGGCTAAGGAGAGCTTGGAAAAAGGTGAACCCGTTCACTAGAAAAAAAAATCAAAACTCTAATCAACCTCGGGATTCCCCCAAGAGTGAACGGTATAGATAAAGGTATTCTGAATATACTCCTTTGAACACCCCTCGAGAAACAATCTTGAAGGAGGTCATTCAAACCGAGTTTCAGGATATCAAAAGGCCACCACCTGTGAAGAAACAATCCCAGAAGGATCATTCGAAACATTGCAGGTGGCATAACAGTCACAGCCACAAAACTGAAGATTGTTATCAGCTTCGAGATGTTATTGAGTCCCTGATCAAAGAGGGACAATTGCAAAAGTACATTAGCAATATTTTAATGACCGAATTGGATACGGGTGAGGAAATCCGAGGCACTAGACCCCCGCCCGTAGGAGAATTGATTTCGTTACAGCTTGGTGATAAGCCCAATCAAATCACCAAGATAGGGGCAAATCTTGATGAACAGGAGAAGGCTCAGTTGGTAAATCTTTTGCAAGAGAATAAGGATCTTTTTGCCTGGACATCCGCTGATATGCCTGGAATTGACCCCGCTTTCATCTGCCATCGTTTATCTATTAAACGAGATGCAAAGCCAGTCTCCTAGAAAAAAAGGAAAGTTAGCCTAGAGAAGTAGCAAGTTATTGAGGAGCAAGTCAAAGAGCTCCTGAACGCCGAATTCATTAGAGAGATCTCATATACCACGTGGCTCTCGAACGTTGTCTTAGTTAAAAAATCCAATGGCAAGTGGAGGATGTGTGTGGATTACACCGACTTAAACAAGGCATACCCTAAATATCCATACCCCCTCCCAAACGTAGACAAGCTGGTTGATAGCTCCTCCAGTTTCCAGCTACTATCCTTCATGGATGCTTACTCCGGGTACAATTAGATTCTGATGTACCTCGGGGATGAAGATAAAACCGCCTTCATCACTGAAAGGGCGAGTTACTGCTTCAAGGTAATACCTTTTGGGTTAAAAAATACCGGAGCCACTTACCAAAGAATGATGAACAAGGTCTTCGAAGATCATATAGAAAGAATGCTAGAGGTCTACATTGATGATATGATAGTCAAGACCCCGTCATCAGGATCACACACCTCAGATCTCAAAGAAGTGTTTATGCAGCTTAGGAAGAACAATATGAGGCTTAATCCAAAAAAATGAGCATTCGGGGTTCAGGCTGGAAAGTTTCTGGGGTTCATGCTGACATATCGGGGGATCGAGGCAAACCCCGACAAGTGTAAGGCTGTTCTTGATATGCACAGTCCCCGAAGTATGAAAGAAGTACAACAGTTAAATGGGTGGATCACGACTCTTACATGTTTCCTAGCTAGAGCCACTCACAAATCCCTCCCACTTTTCAAATTATTGAAAAAGGGGACAGGATTTGAGTGGACTCAGGAGTGTAAGTACGCATTCACCTCTTTAAAAAATATATTGTCATCCCCTTCAATCCTCACAAGACCTGAGTCAGGAGAAACGCTGTACATGTACCTCTCCGTTCACGAGGAAGCCGTTAGTTCAGTATTTATCAGAGAAATCGGGGACGTCCAGAAGCTGGTTTATTTTGTGAGCAAGGTATTGCAAGGCCTCGAGCTCTGGTACCAAAAGATCGATAACGTTGCATTTGCACTTGTCATCACAGCCAGAAGACTAAGACAATATTTTCAATGTCATCCGGTTATGATAAGGACAAATCAACCTATCCGACAGATATTACACAAACCAGACTTAGCAGGGAGGATGATTGTCTAGTCCATTAAACTCTCCGAGTTTGGGATCACCTACGAACCCAGAGTAGCAATCAAAGCACAAGCACTCTCGAACTTTCTAGTTGAATTAACCTCAGAAACCAACAGAACCGAGGAAACACAATGGACCGTGTTTGTTGATGGGTCCTCAAACCCAAGAGGAAGTGGCGCCGGGGCAATATTAGAAAACCCTGAGGGAGTTACCATAGAAAATTCCCTCACGTTCGATTTCCCTACCTCGAATAATCAGGCTGAATATGAAGCGTGCATTATCGAACTGACAATGGCTAGAGACTTGGGGGCCACCAAACTTAAACTTTGTAGCGACTCCCAACTCGTGACCTCCCAGATCCGAGGTGATTATCAAGCTAAAGAGCCACTCTTACAGAGATATTTGGCAAAAGTAAAACAATTTTTCTCAAGTTTTCAGTCGATACAACTAGAGCACATTCCAAGGGAGCAGAACTCTAGGGCCGATCTCTTGTCCAAACTGGCCAGCACTAAGAGCCCGAGCAATAACCGCTTAGTAATCCAAGATAACATCCCACAACCCTCAATTACTGACATGACAATTTTCCAGGTTGGTGATGACTAGCTAGAATGCAGTTATTTGTGCCCTATTTCTGTGCTAGAATGAATGCTATGTCCTTGTTTAAATGCATATTTGGAGGGTTTTGTGCTTATATTTGTTATATTCTGATTCTAAGCTTTTCTGATGTGTTATTGTGCAAAACTGAGCTTTAATGATCATGAATTAGGTAGATTTATATGTAATACTGATTTGGTATTTTCTCCATGTTAGGAAAGGCTCCAAACAAGGTTAAATGTGGAGCATATGAGCTTAAAGAGAAAGAGGAAGCCAAATTGGCATTTTTGTAAGTCACCGCCGGCAAACCTCACTAGTGTGCGCCGCGGCCGTTGCATAACATTAGAATTTCATACTTGAACCCGAGGCGCGAGTAGTGTGCGGCGCTCACTAACGAGGGCCGGGCGGGCGGGCCAAGCGACGACCTAGCGAGGCCGAGGCGCTCGTAAGTGGGGCTCTCCGGCGCAAATTATTGGCCGTGAGTCTATAAATAGGATTTTTCACATTTTTCTCTCTCTTTGCTGCCTTAGCCTTTGCTTCTTAGTTTTCTCTCTTTTAGTTTAGGTTTAGGGTAGTTTTAGGTTAGATAGCTTGGCTAGATCTTGTGGATGGTGGATTGGAGGCAAGGATCAAAGGATTGAAGGAGGATTCAAGTAGAGACAAATCAATGAGCCCCGAGCTTTCTCTCTTTTCCCTTTCTCTCTTCTCTTCCTTATCTTTTGTATAGCTATGCTTTGTTTAGGAATACTTTGAATCCTTTTATTTATATTAATGATGTGTTTTTCTCTGAGTTTGTGTGGATGTTTGATTGTGATTCAATCATTATCTGTATTTAATGCTTGTTCTTGGTTGGCCTCAATTGCATGATCTTAATATTGGCAAATGAACTAGACATAGAGATTTATTGATATGGATATGGTGTGGTTGATACATGTTCGGCTATGAGCTGTTTCGTTAATAAGGTTTAATATACCTATTGACCATGTATAGTGTGTAATTGAGAATAGATCGTTCATGAGTAGAAGTTGTACTAGCTCTCAAGGAAACTTAGTGAGTTAGGCAAGTAGAAACCAGGGTTGATTGACCTAGACATAGGCTGTTGACTAATGAAGATTCTCAAGCTAACCTAATCAATGCATTTGTGTTTATGAGGGGGATTGCATGTTGTTGATAGATGTAGGGGGTGAAGGAGGATTTCCTGAAACCTAACCACTTTTAGGTTTATTGCTTTTGTAGGTTAGTGTAGTTTAGATTATTATTTTCCTATTTTCATGTCCTTGTCTAGAACTAATTAAGCTATTGGTTGGTATTTAGCTTTATAACAATATCCTCGTGGGAACGAACTTTTACTCCGTATCTGTATTACTTGTGCGATCCGTGCACTTGCGGTTAGCAAAAAGGGCAACATGTTTGACCCCTAACAGTTGGCGGATAAGAGCGCAACTGGATTACGCAATTGGTAGAATATTTAGAGTCCGGCAGTCTCCCCAATGACTTGAAAGAAGCTTCTAGGTTGAAGAAAATCGCAGCCAGTTATACCATCTATAACGAGCAGCTTTACCGACGTGGATTTTCCTTACCCCTCCTTAAATGCCTTGCTCCGAAAGAGGTTGAATATGTCTTGGCCGAGGTCCTTGAATAAAGTTGTGGACACTATCTGGGAAGTAAGACCCTAACTTTGAAGGCACTCAGGGCAGGTTACTACTGGCCGACAATGGAAGCGGACTCTCTTGCGCATGTTTAAGTATGTGACAAATGTCAATGACATTCGGATCACTATCATGCCCCACCAGAAGAACTATCCACAATGTCCATGCCCTGGCCTTTCTATCTGTGGGGGATGGACATCCTGGGTCCGTTCCCTCAAGCTCCCGGACAACTGAAGTTTTTGGTTATGACGGTGGATTACTTTACAAAGTGGATTGAGGCCGAGCCCCTGGTCACCGTCACCTCGGCTAGGATTCAAAAATTTACTTGGCATCACATTATTACCAGATTCGGGGTCTCGGAGTCAATTATGACAGATAATAGGACGCAGATTAAAGATAAAGGATTTGAAGAACTACTTTCTGGGTTAAAGATAAAGCATCATTGTAGTGCCGTTAAGAACCTCAGGACAAACGGGCAAGCCGAAGCCGCAAACTGGATCATTGTCTGTGGATTGAAGAGAAGGCTAGATGAAGCAAAAGGGAACTGGGTCGAGCAGTTAAACCACGTCCTGTGGGCCTACCGAACTACTCCCCACTCCTCAACGGGTGAGACTTCCTTCAAACTCACATTTGGTTGTAAGGCCATGATCCCGGTAAAAATTGGAGAACCAAGCTAGCGTCTTCAAAACTTCTCGCATGATTATAACCCCGGGTTAATCAGGGAAGACCTGGACCTGTTGGAGGAAAGGAGACGCATCGCCCACATACGCGATGCCACGATCAAGCAGAGAACTGCATCTCGGTACAACTTGAAGGTCATTCCAAGAAGATTCCAGCCGGGCGACTTAGTACTCCACAGTGCTGATGTCGGCAGAAGGAATACCTCCCAGGGGAAACTAGCCCCTAACTAGGAAGGCCCCTACTGTGTCGTAATCAACACCGACAAAGGAGCTTATACTCTAGAAACTTTGACAGGAAAACTGGTAAAAAAATTTTGGAACGCAAACAAACTTAAAAAGTACTACAGCTGAGTGTCTTTTTAGGCCTAGTCTCCTAGTTTACTTTGTTTAATCTACCCCAATTGTTATGGAAAGCACATCGTGTGATATTCAATAAAGTAAGTGTTATGCATTTTCTACCAAAAGTTTTCAAGAAAATATTGCGAAATACCAACCAAGGTGTCTTGTGCTAGATAGGTCGTGTAATAGAAAAACCCTTTGGGAAAATTCTTGCACTGACTCCATGATACCAACCGAGATGTCTTGTGCTAGATAGGTCGTGTAACAGAAAAATCCTACATTGAAAAATTCTTGCACTAAACTATAAGTACGGAAAGACCCCGGGAAAGATCAGTCTTAAACTAACGTCACGTGGTATTTTAAAATGCCAAACTATTTTGCACATCAGATCCAAATCAAAAGTTGATTAATAAAATCCCAAATTCGGGGTAACATTCTTACAAAAGCACAAACCCCACTGAAGGGCTACTAAAAAAAAAACTACACTGCAACGAAGTCTGAACCACGGGCATTAGCAGAAGGATCCCTAGCAGCCGAACTTGAAGAGGCCACACGAGGAACTACAAGAGATCTTTCTCGAACCACCTTCCCGGAATCTAGCCCATCCAATACCAAGGCAACCACGGGATTAGAGTATTGAACTTGGCTAATGGCGTTGCGGAATTGATCTTCTTTTATCTTGGTGCACAGAGTTATCATTTGATTAACGTCAACCTGCAGAGAGGCAATTTTACCCTCACACCACTGGGACTTAGCACGAAAATCATCGCTCTCAGTCCGGAGTGCGGTGATTTACTTCTGTTACTCAGTCAGGGTAGCTTCTTTTGCCTTCCCGATATCCTTCAAAGCCGCAACTTCAATCTCTAGCTCCCGGATTCGAGACAAGGCCTCGTTCTTGGCTTTGACGGCATCTTCCATGGCCTTGAGAGCTTTGGTTTCACCCCGCTCGGCCGCTGCCAGTTTATTTGTCATTTCTTGTTCATGTTCTTCGAGGGCTTGTTCTAAGAAACGAGCCTCGGCAGCAATATGGAATCCCATATTTTGGAAAGCCAACAGAGCTTCCTTTGAGCTATGTCGGGCAAAGTAATCCCCAACCTCTTCATCTAAAATGTGGAAGTTGATAAAAACCCTGGGATCCGCTTCCTCACGAAACACTTCCATTGGCCCGAAAGTTTCTTTTGTTGCTTTCCTTTTACCCCGGCCACTAAACTGACCCTTCACCACCGCCCTTTTGCGCCCTCGAGGTGATTCGGGAGAGTCATCTACGTTAATAGGCTCCACCACCTCCGAGGGAACCTCGGTCACCGTGGTCGTAAGAGTTGGAGCGAACCCCACTGGAGGACCCATCGGGACATCAGTATTCCTTGCCCTCAGCGCCTCCAAAATAGCTAAAGAATCGTCATCCTCCATCTCGGCTAAGCTCTCTGCACAACATAAAAACAAGTCATGTGGCATAAAAAAAATCAGGCATTTAAATAAACATACACGATGACCAAGACTACCTAGCATGACCCAAAGCTCATCGTCATCAAATCGGACCTCATCAACCCACATTTCAAAGAAGTTTACACACTCGACCTCTTCATCAGTAAGTTAGTTTATCTATTTCTCAAATGATCAAGTGGGGATGCTCCACGCCGCCGGGTTCCAATAAAGGCTGAATGCTGTCTCCTCACCATTACCCAGCCAGAAAGGACGAGTGCCGCTAGCCGCCATCAACTTGAAGAACTTCTCATTGAAGTCTTTGTAACTCTCCAAGTATGGGTAGAACACAGTCCTCCCCTGCCGAGATCGGACTGAAAGTCAGGACTGCTGTCGAGCGTGGGATCCATGGACTGAATACCATGTGTGGAAATAGAAAAATGCCCCATTAGAGCATCGCAATCCCACCACCCGGCATATTCTTTCAAAGGCCATGATAGTCGCCCAACCATTAGGATGGATCTGACTGGGGGTAGCATAAAGAGTTAAGAGAATAGAAATGTGGAAGTCGTTTAAAGGAAGCCGAAGTCCGAACCTCATGAAAAAATTCTCGTAGAGATACATGAAGTATTCACCCACTTCCCAGGTCCAACACACCCGTTCTCTCCCCGGGGACAAAATCACGAATTCATCATCCCTTTCACCCCATCGGTGAGTTCCAAATACTCCTTCAGCTTGTCCAATTCCACGCCGAACTCATAGCGAGATATCCTATCATAAGCGTCATCGGTAACTCACGTGCAGGGTAACAGCGGACCTCGGCGAATCTTAATCACCTGCTCCTCGGCCTGTCGATCCGGCTCTCAAACTTCAGGAGCCGGGGTAAGCGCTTCAGCTCTTGGCCGCCTCCTTCTAGCTATTTGATTTCTTGGAAGACACACAAAGGCCTAGGGTCAGAACCAATTATGTTCAAAGATCTAAACATGGCAATGGGTGAGCAGAGAAAACTGAACACCCACGCGCTGGCCTCCGTACTGACCGAGGCTAAAGCCTCAGAGGGACACCCCCGCCGCACATAGTGCGATGGAAGAGGTGCTCCATTAGGTGTTGCCATCGAAAAAAGGGAAAACAATGTTCCCATCCATTTGTAGGAAAAAGAACGAAATATACTCCGCCAAAAGAAGTACGCAACCTACTCAATAATCGACAACTGAGTTAGAGAGGAATACCTTGCAGAAAAGTCAAAAACAGGAGAAATCAAGCTTGTAAATCTTCAAAAAAGCCAGAACCACCTTTCTCCGTTGTTAAGCTGGTTGGAAATCCTTTCAGACCACTAGTTCAGAGAAGGAGTAGCGAAGGAATAGCAAAATGCAAAAAGGGAAAGGGTAAAACCCTATTTATAGAGGCTACAGCTAGGGGGTATTTCTGTCCAACCAGTTTGGATTTGAAAATATGTTCATTATGGCGCGCAAAGTACTATGCATGTTGCCCCTCAACCGTAGCAAGCCACGTGGCCCACGTTGCTATCATGGCAGTTGAGGGGACGGCTACCCAGCAGATCGAGACAACCCTAGTATCTACAACGTTCATAAAATTTTATGGACCCCGACACATTATCTACCTCGGAGAATTCCCTCACGGTATAAAGACCCCGGTCAGACTGCTTAAGCTTTGTACTTCGTCGGTCTCGACTAAGTACAGAGCTGGGGGCAACGTGCTATACAGGACGAGCTTTGGACTGGCACAATATAAATTCTACGAATTAAAAGGATAGATGATTCAAGTAAAATAACATTTTATTTATATTTCATTCCATACATCGGCATACATCAATACAAGGAGAAGAAAAATATGGGATATAAAAAGGTTAAATAGCACTGTCGAGCCCGGAGGCCAACTCCCTGCTTGTATGCTTCACATCCATATTCTTTAGAGCTCACACTGGTCTCTTCCCTGTTGAGGCTTCTAGAAAAAGTGGATAGGCTTCGAAAAATCAAAGATAACCAGAACAGAACATTGTTGCAGGATCAGGAAAATTCAGCCATGCCACTCTTTGGTGTCACTCACAAGGATAAGAAAAGACCGGGGTGTGTTCTCTTCTGCTGGACGGGGCATGGGTTGTTCATGAAGAAGTTCATTCCACTAGAACTCGACCAGTTTCATGATCATTACAGGTCACTTGAAATCAGCCACATCAGTAGTCCCCCCTGCTTATTTAAAAGGAAGACCACGAGGGGCTCTATTTCTCCAATTACCTCCGTCCAACACGACAGGAATTATAGAGCTCCCTAGTGACAAAGCATAAATCAGACACACCCTCGTATGCTGGGAAAGCAAAGTTCCTACTGTTACTATGCTGGGAAAGAAAAGTTCCTAATGGAAAAAGGTTGTTGGAAAAAAAAGAAGTATCTTCAAAGATTTTGGGAAGAGCAAAAAAATAGTGGCCTTTGCAAAGGGCAAAGCTCTAGCTCTCTTTGAGCATGAGCACAGGCATAAAAGAAACAACAGAACCATTATGGAAAATAGAAGGGAAAATTAAAAGAAGAAATGACTATATCAGACGTGAACCTTCCATATTTTTAGAATGAAAAGCTTTGACTAGCCCCACAAATCAAATCAGCCGCACTTAATGCTCTCATATTCCCATTGGTTATGAGAGCAACGGATGTTTGGAAAACATTGAAACTAATCCTCTTTAAAGGATCTTTATCTCCCAATAAAGCCAGAAGCATCAGTTTTCAAAGATAGGACTCGGATCTGTATCAAGTTTTCAGAAATTTCACTACAAAGGGTCCCAGTAACCCAAGGGAGCAACAAGAACCAAACCCCTGAACAAGGAATGCGGATTTACCACATTCCAACCCCTGAGGTATTTCTATGCAATGGATGTCGGCCTCAGTATGAGACATCGCAAAACCTGGCTTTAAAGTTGGGGCGTAGTCCGCTAAGCTTTATAAAGCTAATACATTGACAATTAGCTATCCTATCAAAGCGTCAAGTTGGGGGCAACTGTTCTGGATCGTGGACCGGGATATCATCCAGAATGATCAACTCGGCGCACGCTCCATCGGAGTCCTCCATTAATACCCCGCAAAGATTTGTAAGACCCCGGACTACGGCATTGGGCCATATGACGAGGATCACTGAATCAGCGCAGACTTTTGTAACTGTCAATTAGGATCTTACGAAATTAAAGGCTCTGTAACCTCTCCTCGCAATTAATAACTATAACGTCCACATTTCAATAATACCTGTACTTAATATCATGATTCCAATCATGCTCCATAAAAATCAGGCTGAATCAACCTAATAAGGTAACTGTGATCTAAACACAAAAACCCAACTAGTACACGGCTTGACTTGAGCGTTGGAGTCTTTTTGCAGGTATTTCCCCTACCGAATCACCACGCTTGAGTACGGCTGCGCAAAGAGGAAACCACTACATCATACCTCTTACAGGTATCTCTCTGAATCCATTTTAGAACAGTTGGTATTGTCTAATTATTTTTTTAAATTAATAATTCAAAAGAGATAATTAAATATGATGAATTAAAAAAATATGAAAGAAAAATGAAACAATATTGTTGTAAGATTAAAAAATAAACTTATAATAAAGGAAAATACAAAAAGGTTAAAAATTTTATAATAAATTTTATTCTTTTTTATTATACTTTTATGCATTAAAAATTAGTTTTAATATATATTAAATGTAAAAAAATTACATTAGATTAATTCATAATAAATAATTTGGTCTTGATAATACTTCAGTTGATTAAGCATCGATCATATTTATAGAACTCCACATGAATGTTATCTATACAAATTGCTCTCATTATCCTAATATCTTGATTCAAAACAGTTTGTTAATCACAAGTTATAGAATAATTGTAAAGCAAAGAAATATATGATCTGTAAATTCCACTCTTTATACTTTCAGTTTTCAGTTACAGTCCTGCGTCCAAAAGTCAAAATGTATTATATAAATTTTCTCAATTAAAATCAAAAGTGCACTAGCTTTGTGAAATCCAATATTTTCTATGAATGCCGTACACGCTGGAATCACTTATCAATTAAGTAGTCACTGACTACGGGTGTTCAGATCCAAATCAATTAAAAAAATTAAAAATTAATCTAAAAAAATTAAAAATCAACAAAAATTGAAATAAACTAAATTGTTTTAGATTAAATTTTTACATAACTGATCGGTTCAGTTTAATTTTTAGTTCTATTTTATAAAACCAATGCAAATCGAACCAAATCGATCTTTCTTTCTTTGTGCATTAGCTGCACCCCTAGTATTGCAGGCAAGTATAGAGAAATCTAGGAACTCAATCATCATGAATGAGTTTCCATGGCTGAAGGCGCGTCCAAACTAGGATTTCCATCAGCCTCCAACGGGGTCTCTGCGACAATTTCCTCATTAGCAGTA
This sequence comes from Ormosia semicastrata, assembly GCA_029884595.1. Lineage (NCBI taxonomy): Eukaryota > Viridiplantae > Streptophyta > Magnoliopsida > Fabales > Fabaceae > Ormosia > Ormosia semicastrata. The sequence goes on from JAQQTO010000043.1 coordinate 20,676,444, forward strand.
CCACCATCTAAGTTGCACAAACAGGGGTTCTAGTAATCATGCGGATGTGGTTCAAGATCATCAACAAAACAGTAATGAGATGGAGACACCATCTCTATGTTCATTACTATTTTGGATTCATCCTCCAACTCCATAATAAGCCCATCAGTTGCTTTCTCTATCTCTCCTAGCGGGTCTGTAGGAGTTTGGCCCAAAGTTGAAATAAAGTTTTGTTGGTCTTCCAACACAAGCAATTCTAGCTTGAGCCAGAGCCGACTGGATCTGACCGATCCGAGCTCGTTTGCGTCACATCGCTGTGTGTTGGTACTCTTCTGCCTTTATTTTTTCCTTTTGTTCTGTTTCAAAACACATTCCCCTTATTGCATTTTGTTATTGGATAAAAATCGAATCATCCAATACAATCTAAATCGATTAAAATCGATTTAGATTGGATCGGTTTGGGTATTGGAATTCATCCAATCCAAACCAAACCGATGATACTTACCTTATTTAGATCGAATGATTTTTTGCCTCAAAATCGATTCAAACCGATCTAAGAACACTCCTATCGCTGATAGTGATAACTATTTCTTTATTTGGCTTTTCTATCAAAATATTTTTAGTGACAATTTTATTTATTAAATTATTATTATTTTTAAATAATTTGTTAGAATGTCATTATTTTTATCACAATAAATTTTTTTTTTTTATTATTTCACATAAGATGCGCCATTTATTCACTATTAATACAATTCAAAGTTATACCTAAAGAACAAAATTATATATGTATTTTTCTCTTTTAAGGATAACTTTTAAATAATAAGTATTATTTTATTTTTTATATACATGTCTCATCCTCTCTTTTAATTCAACTTTATTTTGAGTTTTTAAATATTCTCATTATTTTAAATTTATGCAATTTTTACTAATTAAATATATTTTCCATATTTAATATTTAATAAATAAATATAAATATTTTATAATAATATAATATTTAATAGTTAAATAAATATTTAATATTTAATAATTAAATAAAAATTATTTTATAATAAAAATTATTTAAGAATCTATTAATCTATTTATACTAATAATACATTTCAAAGTTCTTATATTGCAAGACAAAATTATACATGTCTTCTAATTAAAGGAGAGATATGTCATGTGACCTTCTCATTCAAATGGTCATATGTCATCTTTTAATGTAAAAAATATTTAATTACTAAAAACATAATTTAATAATTTAAATACATAATATTGTAATTTTATAAAAATAATTAAAATTAATTAAATAATTTAATATTAAGATATTTAATAATTAATAAAAAATAATAATTAAATACGTTTTTAATAATTAAATAAAATATTTTATAATACAAATATTCAAGAATTAAATACATTATTATTTTAAATAAAATATTATAATATTTATATTTTAATTTTATATTCTCTTTGGTAGGCACATTTTTTTTATTTTCTTAATATTATTATAAATACTTCAATATACCTTTTTTAATCTACATTTCCATACACTTGGTGATTATGGTGTTGTTATCGCTACATATCTAAGATAAATTTATTAATAGAATAAAATAAGATAATTTTACACTATCATTCCACATGTCAGGTTCACACATAATTTTTTCACTTTCATTTATGTGTCATGTGTGAATGCAAATAAGAGTGTAGGATAAAACAATTACATAGATAAGTTATTTAAAATTAGCAATTTTTATTGTTAAAAAATTATTTTATTATCAAATGAAATAATATTTCTATTAATGCTTTCAAGGATTTGTTATGTGATAAATCGTTATTACTCAAATTATATTATTATATCTCAAGTTAATATTATTTATGGTATCTTTACACAAATAAAAAAGAAAGTGACTATAAATGATGTTAAAATTTTTTACAATAATGATAAGTTTGGTATAGTCTTTAAAAGAAAATAAAAATTTATGAGATAACTATTTATTTTTATGATAGTACATGTTTCTTATTTATAGGCATATATATATACTTATACTTTAATTGTTAAATAATTATTTTTTTATTACTGGAAGTAGGGATGACACAAAAGGTCATACTTGATGGGTTCATTTATTTAAACTGCAAAAAAATGGCAGATTGGTTGTATTTTACAACCCATTTTTAAGCTAGAAAATTTAACCCATCCAATATAACTCACAAGTAATGGCAGGACAGGCCATGTTGACTTATTGGTCACTTTTTTTTTGTGGTGTATTAGTCATGTTAATCTGTGTGTTGACTTGTCCCACCTAACTTATTATTTTTTTATTCTTTTATTTGATATTTGTTGGGTTGACTTAACTCGTCAATCCATCATTTTATTTTTTTAAATATAATTTTAAAGTGAGTTAACATATGCAACTTGATATAATTTTTACATTAGTGATAAGTTTGATATATAGCCTTAAAAATAGGTGAATATTTAAAAGATGAATAGTTATTTTTATAATAATATAAGTTTTTATTTTGGGTTTATATTATATTTACTTTTTAAAGACATATTTTTTTATTGTTAAACAATTATTTTTTTATCACAGGAAATAGTATTCCTATTAAAGTTTGTATAATTTATATATGATTTGTTATGATAAATTGTTAAGTCTCAAATTATATTGTTATATCTGAAGTTATATTATTGGCAGTATCTTTTTGCAATCAGAAAAATAACTAGAATTAGAAGATAAAAATTGTTGACCTTTACTTATGAAGATGGTGAAAAGTTAGAGAGTCCTCTTACAGAAAATATATAAATGATGTCAATGAAGTTGAAGAGAGGAGAATGTCGAGTATTAGACAAGAGTCATGTTTTTTTTTTTTTAATGTTATTGTTTTCATGTATTTATATTTAAAATAGTATTTTAACTTTGAAATAGAACTATCCAAATCAATGATGATTTTATGATAATTATAATAAATAATAAATAATTAATTGTTAAGTTTTTAATGTAATTTATAAAAGGATAAATTTAGTAAAATTTTTGAAGTGTTTGTGATACTTTTCTCTAATAAAAATATGATATGTGTATATTTTTTTATAACTCATTAATGAAATTTTAAAAATAATGATTAAGTAACTAAAAATTAAGACATATATTATATTTTTATTAAAAAATATACACATATCATATTTTTATTAAAAAATAAATAAATACTTAAAAATTTTGCCTAAGTTTTATCTTTTATAAAAACTTACTATTAGTTTTTCTTAAATTGTAAAAATATATCTTTATTTAATTAAAAATGTTGTTACTTAAATGTTACTAATACCGGAGTTCATTAATTTATTTTTCAAAGAAAAAATGGTAATAACTAATTTAAAGAAATATATGATGTATAACTTTTTAGTTTTTTGAATTAAATAATTAATTGAATGAAAGAAAAAAATTGAAATTGAATAAATTTTGGTTAGTTTTGTCACATATTTTTTATTTTGGATAAATGTAAAATTATGTTTTTATATTTTTTATTTATAGTTTAGTTTCTTCGTAAACAAATGAAGTTAAATTAGATACATTTTAAATATTTAAATCTTGAATAAATAGTTTATAATTATAGTTATAAAATTTAAAATAACCATTACAATCTATAAAAAAGAGATTTTAAGTAATATATATTATAATTATTAAATGTATTTTTAACATTTTGTTTCATTAATTTTTATTTAGTAGTTATACTCTTTAAATTTTCAATTTTGTTATATATTAATCAATTAGATTACTGCTTATATAATAATTTGAATTCTTAATTGAAATTTTTATTTTTAATAAAATAATAACTATATATAAATATAATAATAATTTAGTATAAATTATTTTCTGTACGTGCACAGGTCAAAAACGCGAACAGTTGTTTGTTTCATCCAGCTGGATTCAACAAGTGTTTTAGAAACAACCATCAGCCACTGCCACGTACACCCCTTCTTCACTCTTCATCTCTCCACGTGGATCGCCCAATTCAGTATCCTTTCAAAAATCTTCAATTCTAGTTCTAGTAGCAAAAAACAACACCCACTGTTCAAACACCAGCAAAAATATCTATGTCCTATGTCCTAAGTTACCATTAGGTCCATTGCGAATTTACCACGGTCCCGAACTATATAGGCACCACAACAACAGTGGCACCCACGTCAAATCCACACTTTTCCAATTCAACGTTTCTAAAGAAATTTTTGTTTAAATTATGGATATTTAATTAGGTGTGTCAGATTAATCATAATTTAATATTTTTATAAATAATTATATTACATAATTAATTTTATAAAAATTAATGAAACTACTAACTCTTAATCGACCAATGTACCCAATTATAATACCCATCACCATCACTTAGGTAAAAATTTCTCACGTTTCTAATCTCTCCCCCCTTCTGGAACCACGTCAGACAACTCCAGAATACTCTAGGCTCCTCTGATATTTACCCCCCCTAACCTCGTAAGCTCTGGAACATTTTTTTTCTCTAAAACGGTGACTATAAAAAATGCTTTCGGGTCTCCCTCTTCTCACTCAGCACTAACATACAACTCTGCAACTGCAAGCAATTTAGAATCAAAGTTTGAATATTTGTTCTCTGTCATGGCGACAAAGGAAGGTAAAGCCATAGGCATAGACCTTGGCACGACCTACAGCTGCGTGGGCGTGTGGCTAAACGACCGCGTCGAGATCATTCCCAACGACCAAGGCAACCGAACCACCCCCTCCTACGTTGCCTTCACCGACACAGAGAGGCTCATCGGCGATGCTGCTAAGAATCAAGTAGCCATGAACCCACAGAACACGGTTTTCGACGCCAAGCGTTTGATCGGTCGTAGATTCTCCGATACATCGGTTCAAAACGACATGAAGTTGTGGCCGTTTAAGGTTGTCGCTGGGCCAGGTGACAAACCCATGATCGTGGTGACGTACAAGGGCGAAGAGAAGAAATTCTCAGCCGAAGAGATCTCTTCCATGGTGTTGATCAAGATGAGGGAAGTAGCAGAGGCGTTTCTGGGTCACCCCGTGAAAAACGCCGTGGTTACCGTCCCTGCTTATTTCAACGACTCTCAGAGGCAGGCCACTAAGGATGCAGGGGCCATTTCTGGTATGAACGTGTTGCGAATCATCAACGAGCCCACTGCTGCTGCTATTGCTTATGGTTTGGACAAGAAGGCCTCGAGAAAAGGTGAGCAGAACGTGCTGATTTTCGATTTGGGTGGCGGCACTTTTGATGTTTCTCTGTTGACCATCGAGGAAGGGATTTTTGAGGTTAAGGCCACTGCGGGTGATACCCATCTGGGTGGTGAAGATTTTGATAATAGGATGGTGAATCACTTTGTGTCTGAGTTCAGAAGGAAGAACAAGAAGGATATTAGTGGAAACGCTAGAGCTTTGAGGAGGTTGAGGACAGCGTGCGAGAGGGCTAAGAGGACACTGTCTTCAACTGCACAAACAACCATTGAAATTGATTCTTTGTATGAAGGGATTGATTTCTATGCCACGATTACTAGGGCCAGGTTCGAGGAATTGAACATAGATTTGTTCAGGAAATGCATGGAGCCTGTGGAGAAGTGTCTCCGTGATGCAAAGATTGATAAGAGTCAGGTTCATGAGGTGGTTCTGGTTGGCGGCTCCACTAGAATTCCCAAGGTTCAGCAACTTTTGCAGGATTTCTTCAACGGGAAAGAGCTCTGTAAGAGCATCAACCCTGATGAAGCTGTTGCTTATGGTGCAGCTGTCCAAGCTGCGATCTTGTGCGGTGAAGGAGATGAAAAGGTTCAAGACCTGTTGTTGTTGGATGTTACGCCACTCAGCCTTGGGCTAGAAACTGCAGGTGGTGTCATGACTGTGTTGATTCCAAGGAACACTACGATTCCCACCAAGAAGGAGCAGATTTTCTCCACCTATTCAGATAATCAACCTGGGGTTTTGATCCAAGTGTATGAAGGAGAGCGAGCAAGAACAAAGGATAACAATCTTCTTGGCAAGTTCGAGCTTACTGGCATCCCTCCAGCACCAAGAGGAGTGCCTCAAATCAATGTCTGCTTTGATATCGATGCTAATGGCATTTTGAATGTGTCTGCTGAAGATAAGACTGCTGGGGTGAAGAACAAGATCACAATCACCAATGACAAGGGAAGGTTGAGCAAGGAAGAGATCGAGAAGATGGTTAAAGATGCAGAGAGGTACAAGGCAGAGGATGAGGAGGTGAAGAAGAAAGTGGAGACCAAGAACTCGCTTGAGAATTACGCGTACAACATGAGGAACACGATAAAGGACGAGAAGATTAGTGGGAAGTTGAGCCCAGATGAGAAGCAGAAGATTGAGAAGGCTGTGGAAGAGACCATACAGTGGTTGGAGGGAAACCAATTGGCTGAAGTGGAGGAGTTTGAGGACAAGCAAAAGGAGTTGGAAGGGATCTGCAATCCCATAATTGCTAAGATGTACCAGGGTGGTGCTGGTGGAGACGTGCCTATGGGTGATGACATGCCCGCTGGTGGGTCGGGTTCTGGAGCTGGACCAAAGATTGAAGAAGTTGACTGAAGAAGAATGTGGACGTGTTTAAAACTTGGTTATAGTGTTAAGGTGTCTTGGTTGTGGATATCAAGGTACTTTGAAAAAGTTCTCTGACGTATTTTTATTTTTATTTTTATTTTTTGTAAACAAGTTGTCTTATGTATAGTATAGATGAGTATGTGTAGTAATGTGAGGTTTCATGAATAAAGTTTTTAAGCTTTTTTGCTTTCTATGTTGTACTTGGGTAAGCATTAGTTTGCTTACATTATCCGTGGCTGTAATGAACTGAGTAAGATAAGGTGCTAATCGTCAGAAAGAAAGTAATCGATTAAATTGTAGCAGTACCCTTCAAGTCTGATTTTCCATTCAGAGGCTGCTTCCCATTTCATACACACACACTTGCAAAAATTTCAATTCCGTTCCTAATCTTACTAGTTAGTAACATCCATCCTTGGTAGTTAGTATTTGGTACTATCATCCCGGATTTAATTCAGCTCTTCCAAAGTGCAATCCGTACTTTAAAGAGTAAAGAGCAAAGTGCATAATTTTTATCATTAATGAAAAAATTAAAAAAATAAGATTTTATAAGATACATATATTTATAAAATGGTTCATATTATGTGATTATTTACTCTCTTAATTTTTTCATTAAGTATTAAAATTTTACACTTTATTCTTTAAAATATATTTCACACTTTAGATAAGTCAAATCTCATCCTTCCTTTGTGCAAATTGACCAAGGCTTCCATATGTGATATTATCATTGGCAATAATTGTTTTCACAAAATAATTTTATTTTGTTGCAGTGTGAAAATCTTTACAGTACCGAGTTAGTTTAGTATCCTTGACATGAAAAGTATAGGATAAAGTTTTGTATACAAAATTTATCTTTTAAGTTTTAAACTACACGTTTTTCATATCAATTTTTTAATTTCTTATCTCTTTTTTTTTTTTAAACTCGGAGTTGTCCTTCTGAAAATGTGATTGTAAATTCTGAAGGATAAAATTAATAAAATAATGGATAAGTTTTAAAAAATTCTTTAAATTTTCATCTTTAATTTTAAGAACTGACACTTGAGTATAAAAATTATAAGAAAATGAGGAATAGTATGATGTTTCCAATTGCATATTCACACTTTTTATTTAATTGAACAATTTTTTAAAATGATAATCTCTACACCTATTCCTTACACTTAATTGTTTTTGGTAAAAAAACTCAAACTAATCTTATTTTGCTTTTTTTTCTCTCATTTTTTTTTTCCAAAAAAGTAGTAACTGTAAAAGTAAGTATAAAAATTGGGGTGTATAAATAACGTTATTATTTTTAAAAATAATCCCAAATAGTTTATAAAAAAAATAATATCGAAATGTTCAAAAATTAAAATTGTAAACAAATCATTTAGAGTGTGAATATTAAAAAAAAAAACTCATTTACAGCAATACCATCATCGTCTATTTTGATTTTCTGTTTGCCCCCTGGTGATGCATAGTTGATATGCAGTCCATTGATTTGAAGTAGCCCAATAACCAAATTAAGCCCTGATTGAGCAGATTTAGAAACCCCAACCCGTGAGCTAGATTGGTCCCCTCCCTCTCTCAATTTTTTATTTGCATTACAATTCCATTTCCAATTCAAAGTAAACAATTGTGGATAAGAGATCCCAAATTATGCGCCAAAGTTGAAGACTCCCTGAGTCCCTGTCCCTTTGTTGAAGACTCCCATGGCTGGCATCGCCACCACCAGCAGCACCATTCCCTTCAAACTCCTCCATACTCGAACCACCAGACCCTCAGCCTCACCTCTCTCTCCCTCTGACTCCAAACTTTTTGGCCTTCCCCTCTCGAATCCCAATTCCCTCAATTTGGACTCTTCTCTCTCCCTCTCCCTCTCCCTCTCCCTCCCTACCTACGTAACCGCCCGCTATGGTGGTGGCCCCCGCTCTTTCGACTATGGAGATTCAAGGAGGCGGCAGAGCGGCTCCGACGACGAACAAGCTCTCGACATGTCCACCCTTAGGTACTAGTACTAGTACTACTACTCTCTGCCAATTCCTATCATGTATGTATTACTGTTATGTGTCTTTCTTTTCAATTGCTGTTGGAATTTCATGCTTAACAACACTTTGTCTGCTTGCTGATTTGAAATAGGTCAGATTCCGTCAGGCTTATTGATGAGAATCAGAATATGGTCAGTCTCGGTTGTCTTTTCCTTTCTCATATACTTCAAATTTCATTCACTATTTTTAGTTTTTCACTAAACAAGCATGTCATGTGTCAAGAAAGCTAGGTTTAAATTCAAAGGGTGATTAATAGTTTGAGATTTCCTTCTTAAACTTGGTTTAGTTATGACTTTTAAAATTTTCTAATTCAGCCTGCAGCTAGCTGAGGGGATACTTGGAGTACCTAATGTTCCAATTTGAACATGTTTTGCCTTTGTAGGTTGGAGTAGTGTCTACGACTCAGGCCCTTCAATTGGCCGAAGATGCCGAACTTGACTTGGTATGATGCTTTTTCCCTGTGATTGCCACTGGTATTTTGAATATAGCACATGGTTGGTGGATTCCATATATTTGTAATTTCCTTTCAATTAATATAAGATCTCTAGAAAGGATGTATCATTTTGACTTCTTAGGGTACCTATTGTTTACTATCCTTTCGTTGTACTTATTTCTTTATAGTATATGTCATAGTTTGTACGTGATAAAAAGTTTAGAAATAGAAAGAGAAAGAGTTTCCTAAGATTTCACTTAGACAAGTATTACAACTAGAAGTGACAGTGAGCCATTTTATTTTGGTGTGGGAAACCTAACTGTTTCAAGTCAGTTCATGGTAGATTCAGTGGACACTTTTTCTTCACATGAACATTGGAATGCATACTACTTTTGACATGAGTGTAGAAACTTATTTTCTCTTTGTTTTTTCAGGTAATAGTATCCCCAGATGCAGATCCCCCTGTTGTTAGAATAATGGATTACAAGTATGATCTTTGTATATCCGAGAGAAACTCTGCACTTTTTTTTTTTCAAAAAAAAATTCTTTCTTTTTCTTTTCTTACCTTGGAATTTTTTATTTACATTCATATTAAATCTACTATCCAAATACTTCTGGTTGATTACTCTAAAGTGATCGTGTATTGGTGTGACTGTATCTGCATCAAATTGTCATGTTTGGACATTGATCGATAAATCTAGCACTTATTGACCTGCCGGTATGCTTGTTCAATAATTGAAGATTAAGTAATTGTTATTTGGGTTGATAGACGAATAATCAAATTTGGTGTCTAGTTTTTCTTGCTTCTAGCCTTATGCAACTACTTGGTCGTCCAATTTTTATGAGGCAAGGGGGAGTGGTGGTGAAAGTGGTAGTATCATTTGCATTAAGTTGTCTATAAATGGATGCTGTGCTTCTATCTGGTTGTGTATATTCATTTGGATGGTGGGTCAGATCCACTGTTCAATTTTTTGTTTGGGGTGGCAGTGTTGTGAAGAAAAGATTGAGTAATCAATAATGGAGCATTAACACATAGATTAATCCACATACATGCAGTTGTTGAATGAAAGAAATTTGCCTTTGATTTTTTCATAAAAAAATCTAAAGAATCTCTGCATAGAAGGCCATGACCCTACTTCCTTTCTATCTGCCCACTGCACTTATATTTTCTTCTTTTACAGTAAATATAGATATGAACTTCAAAAGAAGAAAAGAGGACAGCAGAAGAAAAGTGCTGGTAAGCATTGTACTTGTGTTGTTAGACTTTACTGTTTCCTCCAAAACATGTACAAAACTCAGATCAAACAATAAATTACTGACAAAGTGATGTTTTAAATGTAGCTAATCGAATGGATTTGAAGGAGCTCAAAATGGGGTAATGTCCTAGGCTAGGAGCCTAGATCCTCCTTCCTTTCTATTGTTATTTCAAATACCATAAAGTGGGAAAAGAAAGTTCTAGATTATTGTTCTTCAAATTTCCTAATTAGATTTGACTCGTTATTGGTTAGATCTGCCATTTGAAATTGTTAAAAGAGAGAAAGAGAAGAGAGACATATGAGGAAACCGCGTGCTTCAACTACACGACGGAGAGCTGTATATATAGAGCTATAATAATAAATACAAGGATTAGGGTTATGATCTGATTAGCCTATACAAGGAAACTACATAAATACAAAAGATATATAAAAGATATATAAAAGATATTTACACGTTTTCAACACTTCCCCTCAAGCTGGAGCATATAAGTCATATGTACCAAGCTTGTTACAAATATAGTTTATTCGAGGACCTCTCAAAGACTTAGTGAAAACATCGCAGTTGATCATTTGAATTGACGAAGCTAGTGGTGATGTCTCCGGACAAAATCTTTTTTCTCGATAAAGTGACAGTCTATCTCAATGTGTTTGGTCCTCTCATGAAATCTTGGATTGGAAGCGATATGCAAAGCGACTTGATTATCACAAATAAGAGTCATTTGCATAACGTTTCCAAATTGAAGTTCTTTAAGAAAATTGTTTTAACCAAATGAGTTCGCAAGTAACTGAGGCCATGGCTCGATATTACCTTCGGCACTTGATCTTGCAACTACATTTTGTTTCTTACTTTTCCAGGAAATCAGATTACCCCCAATGGATACACAATAAAGAAGTTGATCTCCTATCAATAGGAGAACCTGCCCAATCAAAGTCATCATCGAGTACCCTACAATCCGAGTGTGTCCTTTGTCTTCATAGACAAGGCCTTTTCCTGGAGCTCCCTTAATATATCTGAGAATACGAATCACTGCATCCCAATGCCCTTCACAAGGTGAGTTTAGAAATTGGCTCACCACACTCACCGCAAAGGAGATATCTGGATGGGTAACAGTAAGATAGTTAAGTTTTCCAACTAATCGTCTATATCTTCCTTGAGTCTGAAAATGGCTCCCACGATCCGGTAAAAGTCTAACATTGGGATCCATAGGGGTGTCAACCAAGCTTTGCATTTAGTAGTCTGTTTCCTCAAGAATGTCCATAGCATACTTTCTTTGTGAGATTACTATACCATCCTTGGATTGTGCCACTTCAATTCCCAAGAAATAACGAAGTTTGCCAAGATCTTTGGTCCGAAAGTGATGACGAGAGATCTTGTTTTATCGAGTTATACCTTGGTGATCACCGCGGTGATAACAATGTAGATCCACATACACAATCAAATAGATACTGACCTCTGGTTTGTATGGCGATAGAAAACGAGTGGTCGGCCTCACTACGAGTCATACCAAGCTTGCACAACTGTGATCTTGAATCGACCAAACCAAGCCCGGGAGATTGTTTGAGACCATACAGGGACTTGTGTAGACGACACACGAGCCGAGAAGACTCCCCACGAGCAACAAACCCTGGAGGTTGCTCCATGTAGACTTCTTCTTCCGGATCACCATGAAGAAAAGCATTCTTGATATCCGGTGATGAAGGGACCAATGGCGAATAGCGACCATAGACAGAAAAAGGCGACGAAGCCATCTTCGCCCTTTGGGGAGAAAGTGTCGCCATAATCCAAACCAAATATCTGGGTATACCCCTTTGCCACCAAACGAGCCTTTAGGCGATCAAGAGTGCCATCAGGACCAACCTTGACCGTATAAATCCACCAGGCAACCAACAACGAGATTTCCCGGGAGGAAGAGGAACAAGTGCCCAAGTACCACTTTCTGAAGTGCACACATTTCATCAATCATTGCTTGTCGCCATCCGGGATGAGATAATGCTTCACCTAGAGATTTAGGAATAGACACGAGAAGACAAAGTGGAAAGGCAAGCATAATGCAATAAAGAAAGGCGATGGTAAGCGAGATTAACATAGTGAGGAGAAGGGTTACGAGTGGATCTAATACCTTTTCGAAGAGCAATAGGAAGGTCGGACGCGAGGAGGCGGTCTGGGAGGCAGTAAAGGAGGTGGTGCTTGGGATGAGAGGCCAAAGGAGCTTCGGTAATCTGCAATCGCGGATGGTGATGATGTTAGTGGTGGTGGTGTGGCCGACGACTATAACCCGGAGAGTGCCGTAGTAGGGGACCAGGGGCACTAATAGGAGAAGGTGGTGATGGAGCGGGGTCAACGGGGACAAGAGGAGGAAAAATAGGAAGGACCTCGGTGATGGGTGGAGGAGGCGGGTCGGGAGACTCAAAGAAAGGAACGGACTCGAAGAATGTGACATCGGCAGAGACTAGATAACGCTTAAGAGTGGGTGAAAAACACAGATAACCCTTTTGAGACCGATGGTAACCAAGAAAAACACATTTGATGGAGCGGGCGAGACGGTTTGTCAAGACCAGGGAGTGATATTATGGACAAAACATGTCGACCAGAAGACACGAGGCGGAAGAGAGTGGAGGGGTAGGTGGGGGAACAAAACAGAATGGGGGACCGGTTATCAAGAATGAAGAGGGCATGCGATTAATCAAATAGCAAGCGGTGAGAACCGCATCGCCCCAAAAACGAAAGGAACATGACCATGGTATAAAAGGGTCGAGTTGTTTTTATAAGATGTCTATTTTTTGCGTTCAAAGCAACCCCATTTTGTTGAGGGGTATAAGCACAGGATGTTTGGTGAAGAATGCCATGAGATGCCATAAAAGTTTGAAAATTGTGAGACAAAAATTCACGGGCATTGTCACTACGCAAAATACGAATCGGAACACCAAACTGAGTTTTGATTTCATTATAAAAAGTCTGAAAAATTGAAAACAACTCTGATCTATTCTTCATTAAAAATAACCAAGTACATCGAAAATAGTCATCTATGAAGGTAACAAAGTATTTTGACCCAAAAGTAGAGGCAATACGACTAGGACCCCAAATATCAGAATGAACTAAAGCAAAAGGAGACGCTTGGCTCGACGACACACTCGATCGGAAACGAACTACGTGTGTGTTTCCCTAGTTGACACGACTCACAAGGTAAAGTAGATAACTTAGAAAGGTTGGCACCATATCTTTGTAGCTTGGCAAGACTAGGATGACCCCCGAGCATGGATGGTAAGGGGAATCGATAATGAGCACACACGAGAGGTGGCGAGAGAAATGGTAAAGGCCATTAGACTCACATCCGGCGCCAATCATCCGTCCCGAACTCCTAGGTCCTACAAAATGAGTCTTTAGTGAAACTAATGCGACAATCTAAAGAACGGGTCAAACGACTAATAGAAAGTAAATTAAAAGGACAACCAGGAACATAAAAAACAGAATCAACAGATGTAGAGAAGGGAGGGATGGACGGTGCCAATCCCTTCGGGTTGTGTTTGGGAACCATTTGCTAAAGTAATTATAGGTAAATAGCGAGTTAGAGAATTGGGAGAAAAGACGTTTATTACCGGAGATAGAAGCACCGAGTCAAGTACCCAAGGACCTAATGGTGGAGATTGAGAGAGACAAGCAAACGTATTACCGGTGTGTGCAACGGATGCGGTAGAGGTAGAAGCTGTTGTTGCTCAAACCATTTGAGAGAAAATCTGCATAGGTCTGGGAGATGGGGTCGGTGGAGCAGAGGACTCGGGTAAATCGGGGACGGTGGCACGGGCAATATGGGCGGCCGTGGAGGACGGCCATTTTTGGTCCAACAACGATCCTCGGTATACTGTTCTGAGAATGCACACTTCGGACGAGGTCACCCGAGGTGCCGTGGGACGAGAACGACCACGATTGCCTTTGTGGGAGACGAGGGCGAAGTATCAAGCGGGGCGGAGCGAGAACGGAGACCGGAGGGTTGCTTCGTTGGGACCGAAGCAAAGAGGACCAAGGCGAGGATAGAGTGGGAACAGTGGCGAACCCAAAATCGATCACGATTCGCGAGAATATTCCGCAAGGTAACCCATACAAGGCCATGAGCATGAAAAAGGTGCTACGTTGCTCGAGTTCTTGCGCAGGGGTAGCAGCAGGAGGTAGTAACTCATTGAAATCATGCAGAGCACCATGAACCTTACCCAAGTAAGTAGACATAGGTCCATCAAATTGACGAGGAGCAATAAGACTCATGAGGTTGTGGCAAACCCCATATAATCGCTGAGTGTCATTAGTGTAAAGAACCTTGGCTTGGTCCCAAAGTGACGCACAAGTGGTCTGCGCACGGAAGATCTGCTTGAGAGAGGAGTGAATGGTGGACTTGATTACAACGCACAACTGTTTATCAATTTTCTTCCACAGGGGTTGTTCCTTGATTATAGAGGTAAGGTCTATGGTGAGGTGGTCTTCATAGCCTTGACTTTCAAGCCATAACTTGATGTCGAAGCCCATGTATCATAATTGCGCCATCTAATTTATCGGCGAGAGAGAGGGGTATGGAGGTAACTTGTGAAAACAGGAGGCTCGGCCTTGGGATGATCTTTAGAACCATCGGAGAGGTAGAACTTGCCATAGGTCGGAAGATAAGGGGCAAAAAAGGAAAATACAAGATACCGAAAACTCCAACGCAAGAAAACACAGATCGAGGGCGAGATCGGCGTAGAGGAAGCGAGACGAGTCAAACGAGAGGAACGGGCGGCGGAGGGGCGGCCGGGGACGCGCCGTCACGCGCCGGGAAAACAGCCCGCGGTGGCGGGCAGCAGCGGAGACGGTCGGCGCGCGTGCGGCGCGCGTGAGGGGCGGCGTTGGGGGCTGCGCTCCGGGGTCTGGCCGGTCGGAGGGAGGCGGTGCCAACGGTGTGGTCGGTGGCCGGAAAAAAGAGGGCGGCGAACGGCGGCGGCGGCGAAACGTGGAGAAAAGAGCGCCGAAAGACGTTACGGCACGAGAGAAAGGTCGGCAAGCCGGAAGGGGAACACGGTTGGCCGGAAAAATTTTCTCCCGGAGGGCGGTGGACCACCGGGTGTCGTGATTCTAGGGTTGCCTCTCTTTAGGCTCTAGATACCATGTTAAAAGAGAGAAAGAGAAGAGAGACATATGAGAAACCGCGTGCTTCAACTGTGACGTAGAAGCTGTATATATAGAGCTATAATAATAAATACAAGGATTAGGGTTATGATCTGATTAGCCTATACAAGGAAACTACATAAATACAAAAGATATATAAAAGATATATAAAAGATATTTACGTTTTCAACAGAAATATTAAAAATCCAATATTTCTGGATTTGTTGGATTCTGAATCTTAACTAAATGATGAAATGTTATTATGGATCAAATATTACCTTAATTATTAATATTTTAATAAGTAAAAGGTCAGAACTGTGAATAAGTATATTTTGTTAGTGCCACAATCTAGTCAGGTTAATTCTGAGTTCTCCTGAAAGGCATTGTACGTATCTGTACGTGTTATTCTTTCCATTACTTTCAAGAAACTAGAAGAAATAAGAGAAAAAAGGCTGGATATCATAAATGTCAGGCATTTTGTCGTTGAAAGCTTGATTCTTGGTTGTGGACTTGGAATCAATTAGGACAGGATGCGTCTAGAGGAGTTTGTCCAGTTGTGGTGCACAAAGATAAACATAGAAGTTTTATGGGATGCATCATACACTATAAAGATAGATCCCACTAAAATTAAAGTATCTTTTTAAATCATAAAATTTATGCTATGATTTACTTTTTCTTCTTAATGATAACATAAACTCAATTAGAGCAGTGACAGAGATTGTTTTTTTGGAGCTGGGGTTAGTTTTCAGTTTTAGTTATGCTCAGTTTTTTTTTTTTTTTAACTAGAATATGTGATTGTGCCTTCTTTTTACTAATTTCTTTGAACTTTTATTTTAACAGATACAACATAGATCAGCATGATTATTCTGTGCGTTTGAAAGCTGCACGAAAGTTTTTGAAAGATGGTGACAAGGTTACATGAATTATTTAGTTATGTGCCATATCATACTTAGAAAAAAAAAATCTTCAGATGTATTGAAATCTTTTGGATCAATTTCTGCAGGTTAAGGTAATAGTGAACCTTAAAGGCCGTGAAAATGAATTCAGGAATATTGCTATTGAGCTTATTAGACGTTTCCAGAATGATGTGGGGGAGGTATGTGATGCCACTTTGCTATATTATGATTGAGTAATATCATATTTCTTAAGCATTAAAAACTTGACTATTCAGTATTCACCAAAAAAACTTGACTATAAGAAAAGTAGGTCTCAGAATGTTATACTAGTAATTTTGTTTGTTATATTCTCTTGCTTGGCGCACCTTAATACTTCTCAATCACCACTTTTTTATTGTTTCTATTCAGACTTCATTTGTGCATTGGATTTACTTTAAGTGAATTCATTTAGTAGTCATCCTATGCTTTTTTCTATTTTTACTATCATTGGAGTCATTTTGTTCTTTCGCCTATCAAATTTTATATCCAAACCACATTTGGATGATGTGCAGCTTGGAACAGAGGAGGCTAAAAACTTCCGTGACAGGAACGTCTTCATAATTTTGGTTCCAAATAAAGCTGCTCTGCAGAAAACTCAAGAACCGCCTAAGAAAAGAGACAAGTCAGCAGCAGATGAAGTCTCCGTCAGTGTCCAATCATAACTGAAATTTTCTTGCGAGTTTCTAATTATAGAATGTGTTGTGAGTAACTTATATTCTTGGTATAGGTTGGAATTTCTGAGTGTTGTATAGCATAATTCATGTGCAATAGTAGTATATTCACTAGATTTGAATGATAGAAGCAGCCTTGTCTATTCGAACATAAGTTTCTGAAGGGATCCCACTAAACATAAAAGAACAATCGCACAAGGCCAATAACCCGTCTTTCATAGAAGTTCGTACTTGATGCTGATTGAATTTTCGAAGTTGGCAGTAATATTTACCGCTTTTCCAGTCCAATGGATGTCAAATTGGTGACTATTACGAGGCTCCATACCTTCATCAAGAAGTATTTGTCCTAATAAAAGCGTTGGCAGGAAAGCCATCAATTCTGGGGAATATGTCTGCCTTATATCGATGGGGGAACACGCACTACCTGCTTTTATGTGCTGCTTCTATATATCCTGCTCCTGGGCTGGAAGTCATAAGTGATTCTATCTTTTGATGTAGAGGCTGCAACTTACATACCTAACGATTTGAAGGTAGCTTAATTTTGAAGTGCTTACGTTCGAAGAATGCTAACATGTTACATGTTTTCTACTCGCATAAGTAAAGTGAACGTTGTTCTGAAAGCAACACGTTATGTGTAACATAGTTTTTTGTTTTTTAAATCCTTATATCATTTTCTATTTGTGCTGTGACATGAAACCTGTTTCTGAATGTGTGAACATGATCTGGGATGATAATTAGGGATGGTACCCATGCGGGACGGTACTGGAGAGTACCTTTTTGCTCTTTGCTCTCTGTTCTTGTCTCTCTAGTTTCTGCCTATTCTCGCTTCTGATCTTTGTTTCAGAGGAAAAATTCTTCTTGTATTGAAATTATATTAAAAAAAAACTTGAAAAATGAAAAAAAAATGTAAACAATTTTAATTTAAGTTTATAATATTAATAAATTAAAACAAGTTATTATCTAGTAGTACTTTTTTAAACTTTTTTTAAATTTTAAATTAAAATAATAATATATATATATATTATTAAAAAATAAAATTTTAATACATATATATAATATAATCATTAAGGATAATTTAATAATTTTTTAGAAACCAAAATCTCACGGGACGAGAGATACGATCCTCGTTCTTACATCTGCTTTAAGGAGATTTTTATCTTTGTCTCTATTCTCACTGAGGAAAATTTTCCTTCTCTCCTAACTACCTGTAAAAATGTATGCCTCATCTTTTTGGGATATCTATATAATTTCTTATAGAAAATGTTAATTGACAATTCTTACAAGTTATTATTATATAAAAAAAGCTCTTAGTCATTGAAAAAAATAATCAATGTGTAAAACTGCTGAATTGCACGTCGATTTATGTAAAAAATGCTAATGTTGTTATGCACATATTTATACATAACTTTGTTTTAATAATATAGAAAATGGTGTAAGTATTTAAGTATATAAAATTGTATACCTAGTGTTGTTCTTCGTGAAAGGGTATCTAGATAGAGCTTGATCATCCTATTCGTTGGACTGTCTTAGAATTTAGATTCTATGCTCTCTTTTTTTCAGTACAAAGATTCTATTTTTTTTATTATATCTGATTTTGTATGATGCTTTATCATATATTTTAAAACAAAACAATCCAATAAATATGAGGTTAACAGTTGTGACAGAAATTCAAAGAATGTTTGATAATTAAATTAATTTGTAACGATATATTTATGCTTAAATTTTTTTAATAAAGAAATAAGATTAAGCATTATATATCTAGAGTAAGTTATTAAGAAAATGTTGACTAAAACAAAAATATTAGAAGTAAAAAATTTACAATAAAACATTTTTTCCCCTAGTTTGACACAAGAAATGGCTTTAATGAAAGGAAAATAAACTTCACACAAATTGAGATTCTAATTGACTTGTCAAAGAATAAAACTGTTACATACAATATAAAGCTAACAAGATTAAATACAATATGATAATCATATAATTTCTACATCATATCATTTATAAAAATTAAATTATTATGTTCTCTCATACATTTCCATGGATTTTCTAAAATTTTGGAGTGCCAAGACTCCCCTATCCCTATAAACATCCTCGTCATATTGGTCAAGAAAAAGTGTTTGACTCTGAAAGTATATCAATCAATGATTAATACTCGTCGGAAAACAAGGTTTTACGAGTATTTGGGTGCTTTCCTTTTCCTTTTTGCTTTTTTTTATTATAAAATTTCCGTATTACTTTGTTGACTTCTGCCGCTATTTAATTTCTGTAGGCAAGTTGCTTAAATCCTTCAAACAATTTTCTTACTATAATCAATCAAATAGTTAACGCAGAAACTTAATTCGTTTGATACTAATAAACCGTCCTTTCACATTAGTCAAGCTATCAATATTTGGGTGATTTGGCTTTCTGGCACTTCTTGCCCACTTGTTACGCTTGCACTACATGATTTGTGAACAACCGAAAAAAAAAAACTCAGCAAAAATCAATTTTAAAACAAGATAAATAAGGGAAATAATATACAGAAGCCAACCATGTCTCTTTTTGGAGCCTAAGAAATTTTTGGAAGATTGAAACATAAAGAAGAAATCAATAAAATAAAAAGAAAAGAAAAAGAAGCAAGGAAGTGCAAGTTGCACACCTCACCAACGTGTAGTCGTTGGAAAAAAAAAGGAAGAAGCTTAGCTTCAGGGCAATGGGGACCCTGCAACCAACAGCAGCAGCCCTTATGTGGACACATTAGGTGAGGACTTGCAAGCCCCAATGTTCCTTCATAAAATATAAACTTGCTCTCAACCTCACCACCCCTTTGTCCCATTCACCAGTCACCACCAAGATATGGAAGCCAGCGCTGGACTGGTTGCTGGTTCTCACAACCGCAACGAGCTCGTTGTCATTCATGGCCACGAAGAGGTAATAGCCATGAAAGCTACAAGAGAAGAGGAAACCCAGAAATGGGTTTGTGTTTGTTACTTTGTTTTCATGAAACAGTTAGATTAATATATATGTCATGTGGTTTTGGTGCAGCACAAGCCTTTGAAGAACTTGGATGGTCAGGTGTGTGAGATATGTGGCGATGATGTGGGAGTCACGGTGGATGGAGACTTGTTTGTGGCCTGCAATGAGTGTGGTTTTCCCGTATGCCGGCCATGCTATGAGTATGAAAGGAGGGAAGGGAGCCAACTTTGCCCACAGTGCAAGACCAGATACAAACGTCTCAAAGGTATAAGAAATATGGGATATTATGCAAGTTTCGTAGCCTTTTTGGAATGCATTAATCTAGAAATTTATAGGTGTTTGTCTGTACTACTGAATGTTTGCTACATAAGTTTTGTGAGTCATTATTATATCTCACTTTAATAATATTTTTAATATTATAACTTATGTGTCACATATTAAATGATATAGGATACGAAATTTCTCTTGCTATAAAACACCTAAGAATTTATATGTATTAATTTCAATAAATTTGGTTGTTACAAACGTTCACACTCTAAAAACGTGTAGTTTATGCTACATTTAGCTACTTGTAGCAATGAGTAAAATTAGTTGAATTCAAATGGCAAACAAGGAGGGAAGCGATATTATCTGTTTATTCATTGTGTTCTAATTTTGCTAAGGGAGCCTGCGGGTGGAGGGAGATGAAGATGAGGAGGACGTGGATGATATTGAACATGAATTTAATATCGAGGACGAAAAGAACAAGCATAACCATTCTGCAGAAGCCATGCTGCATGGGAAAATGAGCTATGGAAAAGGTCCAGAAGATGATGAGAACGCCCAATTCCCTCCTGTTATTGCTGGTGGTCGCTCTCGGCCTGTAAGATTTGCACCATTTTTAGTCCAGCTTCTTATACTCTAGAACTTCTTATATTCAATAGAACTAAAAAGTTTGCATGCATGCATGCAGGTGAGTGGGGAGTTCCCAATAACATCTCATGGTTATGGGGAGCAGATGTTATCTTCTTCACTGCATAAACGAGTACACCCATATCCGGTGTCTGAACCTGGTAAGATGTAGTCTATAGCCTGAGCTCTTACAATTCGATGATAGTGATTGGAAGAATTTGCTAGCCCTCTTCCATAATATTCATCCTTCTCTTGGTGCATTTGCAAAACGGGTTATGCTGATATTGGTTTCAGCCTTTCGCTAGCTATATAGGCTTTCACCTTTGGCACGTACTTAAAATAAAACCCCGAAATGTTTTTCTTAGTCTACTTCAACGTGGTTCAATTTATTTACAATGTGTGGATTGCTATGATCAAAGCAGGGAGTGCAAGATGGGATGAAAAGAAAGAGGATGGATGGAAAGATAGAATGGATGACTGGAAATTGCAACAAGGCAATTTGGGACCTGAACCTGATGAAGATCCAGATGCTGCCATGTATGCTTCACAATTATTAGGAAACTGTTATGCAGTTCTTGATAATTAACTTTCAAGAAATAATAGCAATGATGGCTAGCCCTTAACCTTAACTGATAATTTTGGTTACTATACGATATAAAATGCTGCAGGTTAGATGAAGCAAGGCAGCCACTGTCAAGGAAGGTACCAATAGCATCTAGCAAAGTCAACCCATATAGGATGGTGATCGTGGCACGGCTTGTTATTCTCGCCTTC
The DNA here is from genome assembly GCA_029884595.1 of Ormosia semicastrata. Lineage (NCBI taxonomy): Eukaryota > Viridiplantae > Streptophyta > Magnoliopsida > Fabales > Fabaceae > Ormosia > Ormosia semicastrata. The sequence goes on from JAQQTO010000043.1 coordinate 20,698,038, forward strand.
TTCCTCAGATATAGAATTTTGAACCCAGTACATGATGCACCGGGGCTATGGCTAACTTCCATTATATGTGAAATCTGGTTTGCTTTTTCATGGATCCTTGATCAGTTTCCCAAATGGTTTCCCATTGATCGAGAGACCTACCTTGATCGTCTTTCAGTCAGGTAAAAGAAGCTTCACTCCTGCTATAATATCATTGTGCTGATGACAAACTTATATTGCTGACCAAAAAAGTTGTTTGTATATCAGGTATGAGCGTGAAAGTGAACCCAATATGCTTGCTCCTGTTGATGTCTTTGTTAGTACTGTGGACCCCATGAAGGAACCTCCTCTGGTTACAGCAAACACAGTTCTTTCAATCTTGGCCATGGATTACCCAATTGACAAGATATCATGCTACATTTCTGATGATGGAGCTTCAATGTGTACATTTGAAGCACTGTCAGAAACTGCAGAGTTTGCTAGGAAGTGGGTACCATTTTGCAAGAAGTTTTCTATAGAACCTAGAGCACCAGAGATGTACTTCTGTGAGAAAATTGACTACCTAAAGGACAAAGTGCAGCCCACCTTTGTTAAGGAGCGTCGAGCTATGAAGGTTTGTATTAAATCTATCAGAATAGTTAAAAACATGGAGTTTTAAAATCAGTTTAAAGCAAGGATTCACTGTTAATTTGGTGTTTGACAGAGAGAATATGAAGAGTTTAAGGTTAGGATCAATGCACTTGTTGCAAAAGCCCAGAAGGTTCCTCCAGGAGGGTGGATCATGCAGGATGGGACACCATGGCCAGGAAACAATACTAAGGATCATCCTGGTATGATTCAAGTCTTTCTTGGTAACAGTGGAGGTCATGATACTGAAGGAAACCAGCTTCCTCGTCTTGTTTATGTCTCCCGAGAGAAAAGGCCTGGATTTCAACACCACAAGAAAGCTGGTGCCATGAATGCTCTGGTAGAGTTTTTGAGCAGCTTGTGTTATTATTATGATGTGCATTCTCCTTTACGAACCACATTTACTTGACTCTTCTCTAATAATTGCTGTAATTTCCAGATAAGGGTCTCTGCTGTGCTCACAAATGCTCCTTTCATGCTGAACTTGGATTGTGATCATTATGTCAATAACAGCAAGGCTGTCCGAGAGGCCATGTGCTTCTTAATGGACCCCCAAACTGGGAAGAAGGTCTGCTATGTCCAATTTCCTCAAAGATTCGACGGCATTGATAGGCATGATCGTTATGCCAATAGGAACACAGTTTTCTTTGATGTAAGTCACTGTAAGAAACACAGCATCAGCATGACATGGTCTTTTTGATACATTTGATTTTCTTTTAATAGTGTAAGCTGATATTTAATTACTTCCCTTTCTTTCTTTCTTTGCAGATTAACATGAAGGGTCTAGATGGTATTCAAGGTCCTGTATATGTTGGCACAGGGTGTGTATTTAGGAGGCAAGCTTTATATGGCTATAATCCTCCCAAGGGTGCCAAGCGTCCAAAAATGGTAAGCTGTGACTGCTGCCCATGTTTTGGAAGGCGCAAGAAGGCTAAGTATGCAAAGAATGATGCAAATGGAGAGGCTGAAAGCCTAAAAGGTTTTCATTTCTCTAAGCACTAATCTTGACACTAACTTCTATTTCTATCCAAATTGATTTCCCCTTACCTATTCTAACTCCTTTGTCACATGTTTAAATAGGAATGGATGATGACAAAGAGTTGCTGATGTCTCAGATGAATTTTGAGAAGAAATTTGGGCAGTCATCTATTTTTGTGACTTCAACCTTGATGGAAGAAGGTGGTGTACCTCCTTCCTCAAGTCCAGCAAGCCAGCTTAAAGAAGCCATTCATGTAATCAGCTGTGGATATGAAGATAAAACTGAATGGGGAATGGAGGTAACACCAACAACACCAGCCTAGAGACTCCTTGATATCTTACAATATTTGTTCACAAGAAGAAAATCAGCTCATCCATGCCTTTGCTTTCCAAATATGCAGCTAGGTTGGATTTATGGGTCTATTACAGAGGATATTCTAACAGGTTTTAAGATGCATTGCCGTGGTTGGAAGTCCATTTACTGTGTGCCAAAGAGACCTGCATTCAAGGGTACTGCTCCTATCAACTTGTCAGATAGACTCAACCAGGTGCTTCGTTGGGCCCTTGGTTCCATTGAGATCTTCTTCAGTCACCATTGCCCTTTATGGTATGGCTACAAGGAAGGGAAGCTAAAATGGCTTGAGCGATTTGCCTATGCAAACACAACTGTCTACCCCTTCACCTCCATACCTCTAGTTGCCTACTGTATTCTTCCTGCTGTCTGCTTACTCACTGACAAATTCATCATGCCACCGGTAACAATTTTATTCTATTTCATTCCTGTTAGCAAATGAGTTAGACATGACATGCTTTGAAATTATAACATGCCAATTTTCCATAATGTCACCTTCAAAAGCACAAGACATGATATGAATGCTAATGATCTTATTAGTAGGACTTAATCCATAATAGCTAAAAATGTGAGGTCCTTCAATCCTGATTCAAGGTGCTTATAGAATGCATACCAGGCCTCTTTGCTCATAAAACTAAATTTTGATTGCTGATGATCCAGATAAGCACTTTTGCTGGTTTGTACTTCGTTGCTCTCTTCTCTTCAATCATTGCAACAGGCATTCTTGAGTTGAAATGGAGTGGAGTGAGCATTGAGGAATGGTGGAGAAATGAGCAATTCTGGGTCATTGGTGGTGTATCAGCACACCTCTTCGCTGTCATACAAGGTCTTCTGAAGGTTCTGGCTGGAATTGACACCAACTTCACTGTTACATCCAAGGCATCAGATGATGAGGAATTTGGAGAATTATACACCTTTAAATGGACTACTCTCCTCATTCCTCCAACCACTATCTTAATAATCAACATTGTTGGGGTTGTTGCTGGAATCTCAGATGCCATAAACAATGGCTACCAATCCTGGGGACCTCTATTTGGAAAACTCTTCTTTTCCTTCTGGGTGATTGTCCATCTGTATCCATTCCTTAAAGGTTTGATGGGTCGGCAAAACCGGACACCCACCATTGTTGTGATATGGTCAGTGCTATTGGCTTCTATTTTCTCCTTGCTCTGGGTAAGGATTGACCCATTTGTGCTCAAAACTAAGGGACCTGATATCAAGCAATGTGGAATCAACTGTTGAAAGACTGGTTTTCCTATAGTATTCTTTGGTGAACATCTTTAGAAGATGTATGTAAATTCTTGACTTTTACTGTATGATGATGCGTGAACCAACAAAGTTTAGATGCACCAGGATGAATAAGGAAAGAGTGAAAATTGGGAAGTGCAAATGTAGTTTTGTCATTTTTGTATATGTACTTGATGACATGTGGTTACCATATGCTTTGGCTCAGACTGCCCAAGGATTGGAAAGTAAATCAACGTTACAGGTTTTACCTTGCAAATTTGTATTATTGATAACGTTCCATCACAGGTATCTGGCTCATGATGTCTAATCCAAATTCCAAAAGCATATATAAAAATCGCATAAAGAAGAAAACGCTATAATAGTTTACTGAGAAAATAGTTCCTATACAGTTCTGCTCAAATTAACAGCAACCAAAAACACCAAAAATGGAATATATTGCTCCACAAGGAGCATAATATTATATTAACTAAGCATCTTACCACCATCTGAAGGCAAAATGAGATTAGACAAGGGCAAGTAGAAAGAAACACGATCATGCTAATTGTCTTCAAATAACATCCAAAAATAAGACTCTACAAGAGTTATAGCTAGTAGAAGCATTTAAGTCAGAGGTATATCTTCTCTTTAAGCCAAGCTTTAGAGGATTTAAGCGATTCAAATAAAAAAAGGGACTGAAACCTTATCTTTAAGGGGTGCAGTTTCAGGAACGGCAACTGAAGAATTGTATCAGATGGCATATACTTCGTTAAAGTTTTGTACTGGATTCTTAATCTGCAAAAATTGTTCAGATAATAGGAAGCATAATGAATTCTTAATTAGTTTATCACAATTATATACCAAGAAAATTAGTTCATCACAATTATGAAGGCATGAAGTTAATTAGTTGCATTATTACCACTGGACAGCAAAAGAATTACCATATTTCAAGTTCTTAAAAACATTTTTGAAGATGTAGCATATGGAATTAATTCTAGCAATGTCCCTTTGGTGAAATTATTCGTGCTTACTCTCCCTAGACATTGGAAGGAATATATGAATTTTCTAAGTTGTTCTGTTTCTTCCTCTGCTTGTTTACAATTTATGCAATAGTACATCGCCAAGAATAATTAAAAGAAAAAAAATTACGAAGCAAGAATATTTCACAAATAAAAGGCATGCTTAACCTTTTTTTTTTTTTGGGTACAAGGCATGCTTAACGTTAACATATTGTTTGAATTAAGGCCACAGATGATTGTTCACAAATATTCAACAGAATGAATCCCTTAAAACCTAGACTAAAAAGATGGGCAAGAAAGAACTTACTTGATCAACAAATTGGTATCTAATGATCTGGATTTTGCTCTTAAAAGCAGTTTCTTCGAGTCCAATCATTTATGGGTCTGGATTTTTGGTCATGTAAATAGAAAAGAGGAAGAATAGAGAAAGGGGGTATTTACATGTGAATTAATAAAATTCACTTTCCTTTGTTTCCTCATGCGCCAGGATATGAAAAATAGGGAAGTTGGGTTCATATAGAATTAGAAATGCATATCTTGAAGTAGAATCTGTTTAACATTGCTATCATGTCAAATTCAACAAAGAAATGGCTAAACGCTGCCTAACTATGATGGTAACTTGTGTCCGTGAAGATAGAAGGCCGCGACATCCTATCCTTCTGTTCTCTCAGTCATTTTTTCGTTAAAAGTTAAAACAAGAGAACAAGTTTTGTGAATGTGAGGAAACATCAAGACAGAATCTCAGTATCCTGAAAATGATTGAGGTTCATACTTGGCAGCAAGATGGATCTGAACTTGAGCATAAAAGTAACAGATGGGAATGAAACGTCAAGCATCTTAGGAAGAACGTCCAGTTTCTACAGTTGTTGCATAAACGTTATGAAACTGAAATGTGAGATGCCTATTCCACCCACGTACTTTCTCACCAGCAACCTCCACAGGAGAACATGCCCTCTTCAGAAAGGTGTTGTCTCTGCAATTAAGGTATATTTCTTAAACGCAAACTCCACCCTGCTATGAACACAAATTTAGTTGCGGTATAATTTCAAGCCAATAGTAACCCACTAACCCCACAACCAACAATATTACCCTTATGTGGGAGAAATTCTTGCATACCTAAGAGTACTACACTACTCTAGTAAAAATGTGAGATATGAAATCGCATAACCATACATGCAGTTTTGGATTGAAAGTAAATTATTATTAAATCAAACCTGGAGGAAACCACGTGTATATAAGAATTTTTCCATATGTGGACACGAGAAAACACTGACACCTCTATGCTTTGCTTTACCTAGAAGAGTTATTATATATGTAAACTACAACATCACTAACCCATACTTGCACTGCCTTCATTGCCCACCCAACATGGAAGCTCGTACTGGACTTTTTGCAGGGTCTCATAACAGCAATGAGCTTGTGGTCATCCAAGGACAAGATGAGGTAAACCATAGATAAAACAAGGAAGAGAAGTTCTTCGGATTATAATTTGGTGACATTTTGTATGTGTTGGACTAACATATACCTGACTCATTTGCTGTAGCCTAGGCATGCGAGAGAGAGTGTTTTATTTGATGTAAGTGCAACAATTTGGCAGTAAATTATCTCTTTAAATTCTTTTTTTTTTTTTTGCTTGATTGTGTGCATGGAAATTGATATGGTGCTCCTTCTGTTTGTTTTTCTGCAGATTAACATGAGGTGTCTAGATGGAAATCAGGTACCTGCTTATGTTGGTTCAGGATGCATCTTCAGAAGGAAAGCTTTATATGGATGTGATTGTTTCTAAACGCCCACGAATGGTAGGCTGTGACTGCTGTCCGTGTTTTGGATCCCGCAAGAAGCTACAAGGGCACTCTAAACACGATGAAAATGGAGAGGATGAAAGCATAACAAGGCCAATAATTCTCCATAGTTTACAATAACACATCAACCTTTTTCTTTTTCTCTTCCATCTCAACAACTACTTTCCTTTGCAAGCAGGAACAGATGAAGACAAGCAGCTATTCAAGTCCGAGATGAACTTTGAAAATAAATTTGGAAATTCTGCACTTTTTGTTAACTCTTCATTAACTGAAGAAGGTACTCCTCCTTCCTCTAGTCAGGCGGCCCTGACTAAAGAAGGCATTCATGTCATGAGTTGTAGCTATGAAGAAAGAACTCTCTGGGGAAATGAGGTATTACCAACAGCTCTTTTCCATGTCTCTCTAGGTTTTCCCAAATGACATGGAAGATATACAGCTAAAACATTCTTGATCATTTTTGCCATGGACAGGTGGGTTGGAGCTATGGATCTACAACAGCGGATATTCTGACAGGTTTAAAGATGCATTGTCGTGGTTGGAGATCTGTATACTGCACGCCAAAGAGACCAGCATTCAGGGGTACAGCTCCCATCAACCTTTCAGACAGACTTAACCAGGTGCTTGGATGGACAATGGGATCACTTGAGATCCTATTCAGCCGCCATTGCCCACTATGGTATGGCTTCAAGGAAGGAAGACTAAAGGGGCCCCAAAGGATTGCCTATATTAGCAGCACCATCTACCCCTTCAGCTCAATACCCCTCCTTATATATTGTCTCATTCCTGTCATCTGCTTGCTCACGGATAAATTCATCACACCATCGGTAACAACAAATTTCCTTTTTTGCTTTATGAACAAAGGCAGACAACTATACCATTGGACAATCATGAACCTCTAGAATGCCAGTTTGTCCATTACAGTTAAAATGAGAAAACAAGATTAAATGAATTGTAATGCATGTGGCAAGGTTTAAATATCATTCATGTGAAATGAATAAACAAAAGTATGGTATGCATTCCCTACAAAATGAAATCAGAAGCATAAATCGAATTGTGGTTTCCTGAGATCTTTTTAAATGCTTATCAAGTTCTTGCTTTATTCACTGATAAAGCCATGGTTCATTGTCCAGATAAGCACTTTTGCAAGTCTACTCTTCATTGCTCTGTTCATCTCAATCTTTGCATCAGCTATTCTTGAATTAAGATGGAGTGGAGTTAGCATTGAGGAATAGTGGAGAAATGAGCAATTCTGGGTCATTGGCAGTGTGTCTGGACACCTCTTTGCCATTGTACAGGGCTTTCTGAAGGCCCTGGCTAAAGCTAATATAAACTTCAGTGTTGTATCAAAGGCACCAGACGATTGGGAGTTTCGTGAACTGTACACTTTTAGATGGACTGCCCTCCTAATACCTCCAACCACTATCGTAATAATCAACCTTGTTGGTATTGCAGCTGGGATCACAGATGCCATAAACAGTGGTCAACATTCTAGGGGAGCACTGCTTGGGAAGCTTTTCTTTTCTTTCTGGGTTATTGTCCATCTGTACCCTTTCCTTAAAGGTCTAATGGGTAGGCAAAACCGAACACCAACTATTATTGTCATATGGTCAGTGCTTTTGGCTTCAATCTTCTCCTTGGTTTGGGTAAGAATTGACCCTTTTGTGTTAAAAACAAAGGGACCTGACGTCAAGCAAAGTGGAATCAGTTGCTGAATCCGTTTACCTTCATTCACATACATTTCCCGAGGACACGTCATATCTAATTTTACATGTAAACAAGAGCCCGAAGAGCCTAGATGCACAGAAGTGAATAAAACTCAAGTAAAAATTTTTGTGAAACAATGTGCAACATGCCCTCATTTTTTCCCCTATATAACCTTTTATGACATCGATCAACAGTATAATTGACCTTTCTATAAATGCTGTAACTGAAAATTTGGTTTTTGACAGAACCTAATGATGTCAATTGATCCAGTGTAACTGTCTCCACCTAGTAAGACAAGGCTTAGTTGTTGTTGTTATTACTGTTTCTTCCTTCATTAAATGAAAGGAGAAGCAGAGAGCAATATGCTTGAGTTTGTAAGTATTAGGAACAAAAGTGTTACATTACATATGATACTTTTGGTTGCAAAGTTCAAGATTACTTCATTTATTCAACCAAAGCTCCAAATAGCACATACAGTAATTAGACTGACTGAGAAGATATTTGAAAAAGTTCAAAATTAGACTTACAGTTCAAAATTAAATTTGAAAAAGATTAATTAAAAGCTCTGTTACAAAAATTCAGTGAAGGAGAACATCACCTTCTGCATGGACAAAAAAATGCAATGCTAGTAAGTGTCTGTAAAAGATCCACGAGGCCACTTGATTTAAGTAAAATGGTTTGTGTATGTTTAGGTGAAGGGAAATAGACAAACACACATCTTATTTAAAGCATGCTATAATTCAGATATCGTCAGTTTAACTTACTTTTTAAAAAGTTCTACTCAACCAGTGCTATGAAATGTCACGCTTCTCAAGTGGAGGGTCACAGGAGGGACCAGATCATATTGTTGTAAGGTAAAGAATATGAAACCAAAAGGTTAGAAGACGCTTCTTCTCCACATAACTTAACTGGTGAACAATTATTCATTCAGCTTCACCAATAATCGCCACAAGAACAGATCCCATCTTTGAAATGGTGGAATCTGTTAGCATCCCTAACTACAATCACTCTTTCTGTGATCTTCGATATATATTTAGTTGCAGTATGGCAATCTAAACAAACCCGAAGATTCTTGATGATCCTGATTTCAATACCAGGTTCAGTTGTAATAAGGCCAAAAGCAATGGCTAACTTCTCACTATGAACATTAACCATGAGCTCCTTTTCTTCTTCTTCCACATCATGCAAAGCAGTGACTGTCTCTGAATGATACCCCATCTCCTTCATCTTGCCTGTTAACTTCTCCAGCATTGCATAGATAGCAGTTGCATGAGAATGAGACCGATCACCAGATACAAAGACATGTGGGGTTCCATTAACCTCAATTAGAGTGCACCCTGGAGTCTTAGCCAGTTTTCTTTTCTTGACTACTTCTCGTATTGAAGCAGCCTTTGGGAAGTTTCTCTCTACAGAGTATATATTAGAAAGTAAGACATAGTATCCTACGCTCCCTGGATCCAATTCAAATAGCCTTTCTGAAGCCACACGAGCTATGTTCATGTCTTTGTGAATCATGCAAGCGCCAAGCAATGTACCCCACACTGCAGGACCTGGCTCAACAGGCATTCTCCTTATAAATTCTAAGGCTTTTTCTAACTGTCCAGCTCGTCCAAGAATGTCCACCATGCATGCATAGTGCTCAGCCAATGGCTCAATCCCGTATTTATTAACCATATCATGGAAAATTTCATCTCCTTCTCTTACCAAGCCAGCATGACTGCAAGCATACAAGACTGAAAGAAAAGTAACACTAGATGGATGAAAACCTAAATGTAACATCTCATTAAAAAGCTTAAGAGCTTCATGCCCATATCCATGGAGCCCATAACCAAAAATCATGGTATTCCAAGTGACAGTATTCTTTTCACTCATTGAGTCAAATAATTGCCAAGCCTCCAAAATGTTCCCACACTTGGCATACATGTCAATTAGAGCAGTCGAAACATAAATGTTTGGCTCAAGATTTTTGCCTTTAATTAGCTGATGCACCCATTTTCCAAAACTTAATGCTCCTAGTTGAGCACAAGCTGAAAGGATAGTTGTGATTGTAACTGGACTTGGAGTAAATTCAGTTGTCATCATCTCATGAAAAAGAGAGATAGCTGTCTCTGTAAAACCATTCTGGGTATAACCCGAAATCATAGCATTCCAAGCAGCCACAGTTTTCTCCGGTGATTCATCAAATAGCTGGCGTGCCAAATCTATTTCGTTTAGTCTACTGTAAACAGTTGTGAGCGCAGTTGAAACAGACGAATGCGAAATAGTACCAGATTTCACACAAAAACCTTGAATACAGCAAGCCAAATGCAGATGACCAAAGGGAGAAGACACTGGAATCAAGCCAACCATTGTGCTTGAATTGACTCTCTCACCAGAAACAAGTAGTTCCTTGAAAAGCTTGACTGAACATTCAGTCTCATCATTGCAAGTAAACCCAGAAATTATGGCATTGTAAGATATCAAGTCTGGCTTACTAATCATCCTGAACAACAACCTTGCAGTGTTGATATCCCCACATTTCGAATACAATGAAATCAAACCCGTCAGCACATAAGCATCAAAATGAAACCCAAGTTTCAAAGCAAAACACTGAATCCCCATCCCAACTCTCAACTCTTGCATCTCTGCAGCTGCAGGAAGCACCGTAGCCACCGTGGTCGAATCCAACGGCACCCCATCAGCAACCATGTCCCCAAAAACTTCAACAGAATCGTGGTAACAACAATTCCTCACCAACCCAGTAATCATGGTGTTCCACAAGACAGTGTCCCTCTCAGGCATTTTATCAAACACCTTCCTTGCATACCCAACACGCGAAAACTTGCAGTACAAGTCAACAACAGCGGAACCCACGAACAGGTTGGAGGCCAACCCATCAACGATGGCATGGGCATGCAACAGCATCCCGTGGTTCTCGTGGGGGAAACCAGAAGCAGCGTTAATGGCGAAGGCGTAGGTGAAGTTGTCGGGGGTAAGGTTGGTGTTTTTGCGCAAATGGGTGTAGAGAGAAAGGGAAGAGGACGGGGAAGAAGCGTTGAGGGAGAAGCCTCTGATGAGGACGTTGAAAAGGAAGATATCGGGTTTGGGAATGGAGAAGAAGAGGGCACGCGCGTGGCGCGTGGCGCGGAGGTCGAAGAGCTTCTGGGTGAGCTTGGTGAGGGTGGCGAGGTCGAATTGGAAGCCATTGAGGATGACCTGGGCGTGGGTTTGAACGAGGTGAGAGAGAGTGCAGGCTTTGCTGATGAGGGCGAGGAGCGAGTTGCGGCTAACTGGTGCACACACAGATACTGTGCTAAGGTCCCGGGGAATCATCTGCATGCGCAGCAGCTTAGGTGTTTCATCAACATTGCCATATAAATATTTAAGGGTAATGCTACTTCTATTTAATTTTTTATTAATAAATTATAACTTTAATTAATTAATTATATATATATTATATATGAAACGTTAATTATAAATATTAAAATTATTTTCTATTAGCATTATGGAGATTTTTATAAAGATGTGAAAAACATTCATATATAATTTGAATATTTGTTGCTTCTTTCTTTTCACTTATTTTGAATTTTAATAAAATAGTGGAGAAAAAATGGGTCAAATTAAGACCCTTTTTATCTGTATCCACTTGAACTTCATAACTAAGATTATTTTTTTGTTTCAGATAAGGCTCAAAGAAGTAACCAGAATAAAAAATTAGTTCTATTAAGACTAGATAGTCTGAAGTTAATTAGAAACGTCTTCTACGGTACTATCATAGACTTAAGCATATGTTGATGCCTAGAATAAGCTATGATGGACTTTCTTTAGGAATCTAAACGATTTGATTAGCTTAGAGAGCTTTTAGGCAAATTTATCTCCCTAAGGTATTCAGACATTGAAAGATAAGATTTTATGTAAACCGTTGGATCTTGAGATGATCATAATTTTAAAGATCACCCAAGACAAGGGACCTGAAATCATTAAGGAACTTAATTATTTCTAAGCGGTCTTAAAATACCTTATTTGTAAAATTAAGCCTAGATTCCAGCGTTAGCAGCTTGACATGTCTTCTCATCAATACAAAAAGGGGTAAAACCTTAAAAAAATTGAAACTTGCAACTACGATTTCCCAAATAACATTAGTCAACTTTGTTCAAAAGAGTTCTTTGTCCTTTTCGAGTGAACCCCCTTTTAAAAAACCAAACTCGAGCGAAAGAACAAAACAAAACCAACTACTTGTATCTCCTGGGCAGACTTTGTGAAGATTTTTGCTCTCCTAATTCACCTTCTAAACTGTCTTCATGACTATTCCGTTGAATTCTGAATCCGGACTAGTAGAATCCGATTCTCATTAAACATAAGTCTCATAAGTTTATGAATCCACAATTTTTCCTCTTGTAACCATCTCAAAACCTAGTCTGGAACACTTTCTTTGCAAGCATGCATTTAGCATCAAAATGTTAACTTCATGTTGCATTTTGCCATTGGTGGTCAATTCTAATTCAAATTCAGTTCTACAGGATGAAGTTTTTGCCTGTGTCTTGGTTACTTCTTTATTGTGTATCTTTTGTCATCAATGATACTTACTTCATTAAAAAAATTAGCTTAGATTTAATCATTCTGTGCGCTATAATCTCATGCATCTTCTCTTTTTTTTTTTTGGGTGTTTCTCAGATGCGGCTTTAATATCATTCAGACCGCCTGCAATAAGCCACGGTCTGCCTACAAACTCTCGAGTCTCGACCACACTTACAAAAAAACAAATTTATGCCGTTGAATAGGACCAATATTACACTGTTTGTCAATAAGTTAAATGCAAACTGTAAATCTGGATGGATGTCAATATGTTGCTCCTTTGCTTTGCATTTTCTTTTCATTCCTCTGATACAAAATTACAAGTGGAACTGTGGAAGGCTCGGGTCACGGGGTTAAAAAAAGGAAAGAAAGAAAGAAAGAAGAAGAAGAAGAAGAAAATCAAACAATATAAATTCCAACACATTTGAGGAAGGGGTAAAAAAAAGGAACCTATTTAAAAGATTTACAATGGTAAAGGACCTGAAAGATATTAGATACTAATACTATCACTTTGGCTGCAGCCGCAAGAGAGTTCTTGTTAGCTTAGAAGCAGGTCAGGCTCGCGTGTGTTTAAATTTCCGAGATTGGTTACTTATTTACCTCCAAAGCTTGCTTGATCTGCATGAGATGCGTCCGAAGGCTATTTTCCTCTACCTGTTTTTGCCAAAAATAATTAGAGATTAACATAAGGAGGATGGTGATGGTGATGATGATGATGAAATTAACAATTTTATGTACGCATTATTTCTTTCAAACTGTCTTACTGTAAGGCACTGATCAAGCCCTAGTGTTGAAAGGATGCCCCTCCCTTTTAAACAAACGAAAATGAAAATATCCAGCCTCCGAACATATCATATATCAAATTGGAACCATATTAACTTCTTCACAGTAATTAATCCTAAAATGAAAAAGGCCCTGAAACTAAATTTATCAGACAACCAAATGGGATAAAGCTCAGTGGAATGCAACTATGTCAAGTTGTCAAAAACCAACTCAACAAGGCGTACATTAGGAAACTGACACGCAAAATGAAGCCCAGGGAAGGATAGAGAAATAAGTGCTGTATACTACAGAGGCATCTGTGAATGGAACAAAGGGGCAAAAAAGTAATACATATTGAGGTCGTTACGTCATATGTGAGAAACAAAAGTATGCAATATGAAGCTAACTGATAACGATATAAGGAGTGCACTTGTACAGGCATGGTGAATGACAAAGAGGAAAGCAAGTTAAAACCGTTGAATTCATGATGTAAGAAACAATTACATGCAATATGAGGCCATCTGATAGAGAAACGGCTCAAATGAGAAAAGGGGAAGGAGGGATAGATTCCAACCGGGAAAACTTCACTTTATATGTCACAATAGAAATGTTCCTAGGAAATTCTAGCAAAAATAAACAAGAAATAAACTCTTGACCCTCAGAAGCATTTTCACATAATGACATGCTCAAGTTTCCTCAACAACTAATTCGTTACTCCAGTGAATAATGAGGTAGTGTAGCTCAAAAGCCAGGAAAATTCTGGCACCGCAATTCCACTATCCTTAACTTATGCTGCTGACACCATCCCCATACCAGGAAATATAAACAGACCAAAGAGGAAGGCAACAGTATATTAAAAGCATTAGCATAGCAGAAAAATTACACTAGTTTACTATCTACCCAGGTTTTTAAAGATCAAGCGTACTAGTATGATTCTCTAATCCAATGTGACTTAAATGTTGAATCTCCACAATGTGTGATACAATAGGATCACACTTAACGCACAATGTGATAAGTGCCGGTGGAATTTATTTCCTACTAATTTATGTTCATAATAAACATCATAAATTTGAGATATTTGTTGTGCATAATTTAAGTTCTTAAACCATATATCATGACTCACCTGCATAGCTGCTGCAAAAGTCAGTAGCGCTTCACATTCATCAAGCATGGCTTTTTCCTGTGCTGATACAACAGCAACTTCAGAAATTAAATTATTCATGCCCTCCACCTATCATACACAAAAATAACATCGTGTCAGCACTTATAATATTAATATAGCATTTGACGTGAAAATGATACACAAAATGATAGTAACCCTTTGCCAATGAATCCAAAATTGTAATTTTACTAGTTTGGAAATCAAAAGGAAGAAAAACATACAATCAACAAAATAACAAGTTTGATACTAAATGTGTTGGCCTAGAAATTAGCAGGATAGACAAGTGCTAGGTGATAATGCGAATTAAAACAGTAGAACTCTAGAACAATTAACTCACCCGTGAGAGCAAAGGGCAGATTGCAGATCCCATTGCTTGCATGACATCAACAGCTGAACAGATAGCAACCTTCAAATGCTCAATATCTGCCTGTAAAAGTGTAAACATAGCAATGATGCCAGTTTCTCTTTCCAGGTATCAAATCAACAGACACAAAAACCACAAATACCTTTGCCCCTCCAGTTACCGGAAGACGAAGAGTGCTAGCCTTTAAGTCTTCTACAGCCCCAGATAGAGCATCAACATGATCGCTTTCAAGTACAGTCCAGTCATCAAGGTAGGTCATCTGCTTCAGTCATTGTAAAAGGCCCACATTTAAAAAATGTATCAGTAAGTACTGAAAGTTGAAACAATTGAATAAGGAAAGAAAATAGTCCTACACACTTATAGGAAGTGAAATTATAACCTCAACTTCGTATAAGATTTCACACAATATCAGTATCTTTTAGATACAAAAAAAAAAGGTGTAATCTAGATCAAAACGTAAACACCCTCCGAAACTACATCAGATGTTCTAGGCAAATACCTTACCCATTCTTCCAGAGTTCCAACTTGAACAAGCAGAATCCTAAGCTTTTTCTTTTTCTACTTATAATCATTTATATCAACCATTAATATGAATAACCTATAATCATTGACTAACATAAACACAAATTTCAAATATATAGGACCAATCTCTTGCTGTGTACATTTGCGTCACTTATAAAATCACCAATAACTATCTTAAGTTAAATTATCAGAGAAAAAAAAATCGAGAAAAAAGAAGTAACTGGAATGTACCATCAACAATAAAAGATGGCATATAGAATGATAACTATTTCAATCAAGAGAGAAGCATTACTTGATCATTCAAAATAGAATTCAGTTTAAGCTCCAGCTGCAGCTGCTGCAGATTGATCCTCTTCCTAATAATCGATTCCCACATAGATAAAGTAGTGTTCCATACATTATACAGAGTTCTCTGCATCATTGAGCAAGTTCTTGTAAAATGACGTAGGCAAATGATTTGATATACACAATCTTCTATATAGCAGAAGAACTACACTAAAGAGTTTGCCGTCAAAGATAGTAAGACATACCTCCACAGTTGCATTTTGGATGTAGAGTGCATCCTCTGTTCTCGCATTGACAAATCTCCATTGCAAGCATCTGTTGTAGAGAAGTCGTAATTGGTGGGCATCTTCTATGTAGGATGCACCCTTTTTCCCTTTTTTAAAATCGGCAATAAAGCTGAGCACTGAAATTGAATTGTTGGATTGGCTGGATGAATTGGTTGGCCTTAATCGAGATGGACTAACCCCTCTAGAAGGAGGAGTTGATGGCCTTGACCGAGCTGGACTGGCACCTCTTGAACTAGAAGAGGATAGCACTAAGGTCTTACTGGGTGAGGGGAGACGTGATCCTGTACTTGGCAAGGACTGAAATTTGACTCCAGCAATTGCTAATCCCGTTTTATCTGATGGAGTTGCACGAACAGATTTGTGAGGTCTTAATACCTGGGAGCTGTCATCAACTGATTTCACCTTGCTACCTATTCTACTACCTTCAACAAGCAACGATAGCCTTGCAGCATCACTAGAAGCTTTTTGCAAGGGCTTACTTGTTTCATCTGATAAAGACAATCTTCTCAGTGAAGACACTTGCAAGGGCTTACTTGCGTCATCCGATAAAGACAATCTTCTCAGTGAAGACACTTGCATGGGCTTACTTGCTTCATCTGATAAAGACAACCTTCTCAGTGAAGACACAGCAGTTCCTGGAACTGAAGTGTTCAACGTTCTGATTGTCTTATCAGCATGATCAACACTTCTATTTAATGCATTAGAAGATACCTTCCCACCTATTCTACTTGGCCACCGATGCTGATCTATCAATCGAGAATGCAAACCATCAACTGGTTTTGAATTCTCAAGCTGATCAGAGGCATTCTTCCCTTTAAGAGGGCTCCTCTTTCTCTCCGGCGTAGGCTTTCGTACGTTAGGAGTTTCAACCTGCTTGTGTGCCACGTTTGAAGCCGGGCGCAGAGTACGATCAGAAGCACTAGTAACTGGCTTCTCTTTCTTGCTAACAGGTATGGAAATGGCATCTGACTGAAAAGAAACGCTCAAACTTCGCATTGTGGAAGGCCATAGACTCTCTGGCAAACGGCTACCAGCTACCCTTCTAGATGATAAATGCACGTCTACAGATGAGTCGTGGACGGGCGTAGAAGGACTTGGTGGGGAAGGAGGAGTTGCAGGGCGCTTCCTCTCTGCTGAGTGAGCTCTCTTAGGTAACAATTTGGATGATGCAGGAGTTGTTCTTGTGAGGTTTGGAGATGGGCATCGACGGGGACCAGATGGGGATGAAGGAGTAGGTGACTTATACCGTGAACTAACTTCCCTTGTTGCCGAGCGCCGAGTGGGGATTGCATTGTTCTTTTCAGCCGTGACCAAGGGTAGTCTTGGTTTCTCCACAGCTCTGTGTTTCCGTAATGCTTGCTCTGATTCACATACATCCATCCACTCTATCCCAATTAGACCACATTGATAGAAGTTTTCATAAAACTAAACCAGATTTAGCAACTTTGGCAATCAATGGAATAAATGAACAGCACTTATTATCCAGAAAGAAGATCCTTTTCTCTGCAATAAATCTGCCACAAATGCAAAGAAAGTAAATACTACAGAGTGGGAAAGAAGAGAAAAGAAAAGCCAATAATAAACCCATCAAAAAAGGAAAAGGAAAAATTGAAAAACCGCACATCTTTACAGAGACTCAGATCTGTTGGAGAAGGAATTTGAGAATCACATGTAATAAACGCAAGTGGGTATTTTTCTCATAAAAGAAAGCCCGAATCCAACAAGATCAGGACACAGCAAGAAGAATATGGAAAGGGAAAACAACATTCGGTGTAATGGATGAGAGAACCTCGAGGAAACTGTCTCAACGTGCATTTAACGTTTTATCATCAAACGTTGGTTACGGTTAACTGAAGAGAAAAAAGTAGAGTTGCAAGGGAAGTGGGGGGGGGGGTCCCCTTGGAAATTGGGGATACTGGGAAGTGCAATGGAATAATGGAAGGTGTAGGATAAGAGAGAGGGAGTGCGTAGGTTAACAGAGGCTTCAATTTTTCCCCTTTTGTCTCTTTCACGGGAATGCCATGGTCGGGTGGGCTGGCAATGGGTTCACTCCACATAAAACCCACTCTGTCCTATTTCTCCTTCTCTGTCAACTCCTTTTCATGAAAGGGAATTCTATGAAAGTGACACCATAACTTGCAGGGCTAAAAGAAAAAAAAAAAACAGTATCTAATCTCTCTTAGAAGTTAGAACACTCTCCCCTTATTCCCAAACACGCACACCTAAGTTAAACTTAAATCAATGTGTAAGATTTTCCTAAGATGAACCACACACTAATTACCATATAATAACTGTTTTATGAGTTTCCTCTTCCTAAATTTGCAGACAGAATTTTCAATAGAGCATGTAAATTATGTCTTTTGTTTGTATGCTATGCACAATATTATATATTTTCTTAATTTAATGGAAGGTTGAAGTTTGAACTCGCTGGTGCTAATGTTGTTTGGGAGATGGGTAAAGACATATGGAGGTCCACGTGCAGAGACGATCATTGTCCATCCCCATAAAATTATTGTGCAAACTTAACATGATTCAGAGACATCGTTTCCTGCAAAGAAAATAAAGATAAAAATTGATGGAGTAGTAATTGCGTTTTTGACCACCCCGAATTATTTTGGAGAATAGGAGTAATAAGAACGAATATCGATGAAATCCAAGAAAGAAAAAAGAAAACTTTTACCAGAAAATTTTGGAAAGAAACAAAGGGTTCAGAGCATGGATCCATGACAAACGTCTGGATTGACAGGTTCATGTCTCTCATACTGAAGACACGTTAAGTGTTCCATTGTTCGTGTAATCTCAGACAAAGAATACAAACACTAGAGTTCATTGAATCTTATTTCCAAATTCTCCGTTCAATCAACAAATAAAATTAAAACTTTCTCGAATTTTGAAATTTGAAAATCCACCCTGAAAAAAAGTTATCAACCCCCCCCCCCCCCCCGTAATATATATATGTATGTATATATAAAATTTACTGAGCAGAAAACTTGATTAGAAACAAAAACCTAAAGTAATCCCTGCATAATGTGATAGCAAACGAAGTAATCTAGATCGAGCCAAAAAATTTAAAAAAAAAATTCCCAAAGGGGAAATTAATCAGAACATAATTGACTCAATTACAATAAATTTCTTACCTTCTACTGATAAATAACTTCCTTCGATAGGATAAAAGGGACTTGAAACTCAACGCATCAATATAACAACGAATCGACTCGACAGAACCCTAAAAAAAACCAGTGATTACTCCTCCTTCTTCCAAAAAAAAAATGATAAGAGAATCCAGAATTGAATAAGGAACGAAACGCAGATCGTATTTGGAGAGGGACGGAGGGACAACGGCCGGTCGCCGGAGTCGAATTTCGCCGACGATGGCAATTTTGTGATTTTGAAGTCTGAGAGAGGGAACGGGAAAGAGAAGAAGATAATTAAAAGAGGGAAAAAAAAAAGTGATGGTTTCGTGTTGCCAAATGTTTCCTATGAAAAATAATAAAAATAAAAATAAAAAGTAAATAGAAATATAAGAAAACCGTTTCAGTTGGGAAAAGGAGGGAGAAGTAGGGACTGTTGTTTTCGCGCCACCTACTTTTAATTGTTCATGGTCCTTATCCAGTCATTATTATTTTTATTTAACTAACCTTTTTACTATTTTAATTTTGAAGTACGAACATATTATATTAAATTGCATTATTAACAATCATAAGAAACGTGTGGTTAATTATTCATTCATGTATATTTATTTCTATCCAAAATTTGACTTTTTTTAACCATAAAAATTGATTATTGTATTGGGTATTGGTTTCATTAAAATTAAAACCCAAAAATCTTATCTTTTTTTCTTTTAAATATTTAACTACCATATTATTTTTTTCAAATTCAAAGCTTAACATCAAGTACTTTTTTATTTACTTTTAGGATTTTATGTTGATAAGTGGTTTGGGTGAACTCGTTGACTTAATCAACCTGAATCAAACTAATTAAAAAAAATTTAGGTTGATTTGAGTCATTAAATATGGTTGGGTTTCACACAATAGAAACAATATATATGGTTTAGGTAGCAGGTTTAGATTTTAAAACATGACTATCCAAATACCTAACTTGACCAACTAATTGTAATTTGTGATTTCAATATTTCATTTCAAATTTCATATTCTAAAACTTGATGCCCAACCCACCAATATTCTACCCTTACCCTAGGGCCCTTCCAACCTTCCCTTTGCCTATGACGCCAGCTATCAGACGATGAGATGCATGACTTGCCTTTGAGATGTGCGACTTCCTTGTTGCGACTAGTTCATCATCTTCATTGTAACTGGATTGCGATATACGAGTGATGCAACAGAGGCGCCATTATTGGTGATTAGTCGCAAGCGACACCACCAAAGACACCTTCTGTGAGTAACACCATTAGCCATTGATCAAAGACTCTTCCTTTCCAATTCAATGCTAGTTTATGAGTTTAGGCTTCTTTCTCTTCCTAGTCCTCTTCTTCCATTTCGTTAGCAGATTTAATCATGGTAAAAATTTCATGTTTTGAGAATTTTTTTGTTTGTGAGAATTTTTTTTGTGTCACGATAAATCTTTGCTTGCTTCTTCATCTTCTTAGTATCCCTCATATTTTTTTTGTCAAGTTTTAGTTGAAAATTTTTTTCCAATTTTTTTAAAATGAAAAACATGAACCCGATGATTCGAATCGAAATGACTTGACTTTAGTCAATTTAGTTCGATTCAGGTTGACTAAATTTTTTTGGCAGACTTAATTCAACCTAACTCAAACTTAACTAATTGATTTGGACTTAATTTCTTGAACTTGTGTGCAGCCCTTGTTATGCCGATTACTTTTTCTAAAGCAAAAAATTAAGTTTTCCTTGAATTTAGATTGGTCACCTAGCTTTCATCACCTGTACAATGATATTAAATATCACTATGTGACAAGAACTTTGTGTAATGACATGAGGCAGGTGCTATTATGCACCATATCAAGTTTGAGTGTACTATATACCCAAACTTTTACCTGTAACAGTAAGTTTTTCTTTTATAGGTTGCCTGCCATTTTTTTTTTTTACATTTTGTTTTTTCTTTCAAGTCACCGTTATTGGTATGCCAAGACTTAGGTTGCTCTCAGCCAACCTACGTGATCCGGCCAACTTTCGACCGTCGTTGGCCAACTTCCGACCTCCCGGTTTGTCGGCCCATCTCCAGTCACCTATGACTGACTACTGTTCACTATTTTTAAAATTATACAACTGTATAAATAATATCAGTTAAAATTATATCAATCTTTATATTTTTTTCATAAATAACTGTGCATACTGAAATTTTTTTCCTATAACTATAACTATTGAAAAATCTTATAAATTTTAACTGATTAAATTTATACAACCTAAAAAAACTAGAGGTGACCGATTTTTTTAAAATTATAATTGTGTTTGTTGACAAATTTTATAAATTTTAACTGATAATATTTATACAGTTATATAACTTAAAAAAATTAAAAGTGACCAGTGGTGACTAACAAGCACGTATAATGACCTGCCAATCAATAACAGTGGTGGTGATAGTATATAAAAAAATATAAAACTAAAAAAAATACCTAAAAAAACCTAAAAATGGCTTAGATTTATTTTATGCTATTGATTTAAGCCATTGATTTATTTTATAAATAAATCAATAACTTAAATTTTAATATGCATCATACACCCTCCTTTAGAAGGTGTATATTAGACTTCGCCATGACATGATGTCTACAACATATTTGGACATTATTATGCCGTTTAGGTATATTTTCATACCTCAACACTTGATAAAAACGGACGCAACATGTAATTTGTCATCTTGTATTCATTTTTTTTTGGTGGGAACATCTTGTATTATTTTATTAATTTGTATATTTCTTTGTATCGATGTATTAATTCTATTATCATTTTATTGTATAACGGCTTTTTTTTCTTTGATTTTCTAATATATATGTCACATGTTTTAGTAAATATAAGAAACAGAGGTATTATTTTTATTAAATTCCTTTTTCTACTTTTCAAATTTCTTTTAATGAAACCATATTAGTGTGTACGCACGCAAAAAAAATAATTATTTATTATGTATGAGTCTTTAAACTAGACGTGTTATTTTTTTTTTTAAATCTTGACTAAAATATTCTGTAGACATTATTGTGAGATTAATATTTAAGTTAAGATGGTGATTAGATAAAGTTTTTTTTAAAGTGACGATTCTAAAATTTGAATTATGACATTATAAGTAAAGTTCGTCTAAGATAAGTATTTATTTTTATTGCGACCAATCACTTTTTGATATGTTTGTACAAAAAATGATTGTGTACTATAG